>CM073429.1:24097142-25462857 GCA_037114965.1 Monochamus alternatus
TATTTTAGGTCGTTATCAAAATATAAGCACATACACAGCTTTCCCAGTTTGTGAAAACCAACCCAGTACATCGAGATAAACAGAAGGGTGAGTTTTGAATACATTGTTCAAATTTATTGCTTATTTTCGACGTAATTTATTTTATGACGTTTAACATGATGCGTACGCCTATGTCCCGCGGCTGTCTGGAACAGCCTTATTTCTTCTTATGGCGTTTTTTTATTCCCTTGTACCCATAGCATAAAGATATTTACACATATTTACATGATATGGGGCGTAGTCAAAATTGATAGGGGAGATTGGTGCAATATTTGTGTAATAATTGTTTCGTTTTTATTGAATTTATTCCATACTTTTGGCGCATACTGTATAATGAAACTTAGTCCGAATAATTTGTTTTGATTTTGGATCATACCAGTTACTAAAAGCACATACAATTATGAACTACGGAAAGTACTCAATAGATCAACCAAAATATTCAATCAAGAGTACCGTTGAGAAATTGTCTTAGGGATAAAGATCTGCTAAAGTGTTATTAAATAACTTAATAGATTACTTTCAAGAGGCTACTGCATGTCCATTTGGATTATTGTTGCAAGGTGCAAGTTTAATGTTCACTTTATTTTGATTCAATATGTGTTTGAATGTAGTAAATAAAACAATTTAATTTTATAATATTTATTCATTATACTTTTAACACTACGTTAAATTAACCGCAAACAGGTTTTATTATATTAGCTTTGTTTGCACAATATACAAATCAGATTTTAATGGTCAGGTGCATGCACATTTCAACTAAAACAATGCATTTTCAACCTTATGTACGCATTATAAACAAACTGCGCGTGCATCGGACGATTGGAAACGGTTTCTTTACCATTGTGCGAACAGAGTTAATAAAATTAAAAATTCTGTATTATTTCTTGCTTAGTATAAATAAAAATATTTTTTGTTTGGTTTTGTTTTTAAATAAATTTTTTGAATTTTTATCTGTCTCTTGAGGATAAGAAAGAATTGCTGCAAGTTAATTAAAACAATATGTGGCATAAATGCTTCAATACTCGTATGTCCAATATGTGTACTGTACGAGGTGTGTCAATTAAGTTCCGGAAATTTGTCAATGAAATTAACAAGCAAATTAAATTTCGCCAAAATTTTATTATCGACTTTCACAATAGTCTCCCTCTAACTCTACACAACGATTCCAACGTTGCTTCCACGATTGGGAGCATCCTTGGTAATCTTCCGCAGTTAACCCGTTCAGCACCACGGTTACAGCTTCTTTGACCTCCTGTTCCTTCATCTTGGGGAATAAAAAAAATCGCAGGGGGCAATATCGGGGCTATAGGGTGGGTGCGGCAACGTTGGAATGCCTTACCGTGGTGCAAGATCGCAGACGGAAAACGCGGACCCGCAGCCGTTCCAGGACGCGAACATAGAACTGCCCAGTCACTATCTGACCGGCAGTAACATATTCACTATGAATGAAGCCATGGATATCGAAAAAAACGATCAACATTGCCTTCAGTCATGACTTGGACATACTCGCTTTTGTTGACCGCTCTCCACCCTTTTCCACCCACTGTTGACTTTGTTTACGGGTCTTGACTCGTCCAGTCTCTACCTTCGCTCCGAATGCGGGAGGGCACTTTGCTTGTAATTTTCACGACCCCACTAAAAAAGTTACTTCCAAAAAATACATATAAAACACAAACCAAACGTGCTCTCGACTTCAGCCTTGGACTGAAACTAAATTATATTGCATGTAAATACCATTGATAAGTTCGATGATTTTCAACGAATTATGCACTGTTTAAAATATATGTTCAATGTGTTGTATGTTTTTGGGCAAACCTGTCAGTTTGTTATTAAACATTATTATTTACAGGAAGCACATTCAGCAAACTGTTTGGTGGCGAAGAAGAAAAACCAGTACACGAAAAACGGGAAGAACCTGCAGCTGAAGAAAAAGCGTCTGATAAAGAAACGACTGATAAACAATCTGATGATGCCAAAGAAACAGATAAGACTCCTAAAAATGGAACTACAGGGAACAATACTGCTGAGGCAGAAACTTCAAAAGATTTAAAGCCTAAAGTGGTTACTGTAAAAGAACCAATAAAGTCTTCTGAGGAAGTATTAATGTTGAACGTTTTAAATAAGAAACAATTCGATGAATCTGTGGAAAAGATACAGAAGTTGGACAAAATTGAATATGAAATTAACAGAAGAGCAACTGCTTTGAATAGTCTAGAAAGTTTCGTCATAGAAATTCAAAACAAGTTGTATGAAGATGAGTATACCCACTCTGGAACAGACGAAGAAATTGAAAAAATAAAAGCAACGTGCAGTGAAATTTCTGATTGGTTATATGATGAAGGATCTGAAGCTGATGCAGACACATATGAGAAAAAATTGGATGAACTGCATGAGCTAACAAGAGATTTGTTTTCAAGAGTCTGGGAACACAAAGAAAGACCTGAAGCTTTGAAGGCCTTGCATTCCATGTTGAATCACTCATCTCATTTCTTGATCTCGGCTAAAAATCTTACTAAAAGTGCGAACCCTGAGAAGGATGTGTTTACTGACGTCGAAATTAACACTTTGGAAAAATTGATTAACGATACCACAGAATGGCGGGATAAATCTGTTAAAGAACAAAAAGAACTGAAGCCCAATGAACCAATCAAACTAACCGTGAAAATGCTGATGGATAAGATGGCAGCTCTAGATCGAGAAGTAAAGTATTTAGTTAACAAAATCAAAATGTGGCGGCCTAAGAAAATAGAAAAACCTGCCGAGGAAAAGAATAGCGGCGGTAGTGGGGATAAAAATGAAACGAACGACAATGAGGAGAGTGTTATAGAGGAAGAGGCTGAAGTGGAAGAGGATACTATAGAGGCTCCCAAAACTGAAGAAGCTATAAATCCAACTCCTGCTGATGAACAACCAAAGGATAACCACTCAGAACTTTAGCTTAGTGCAATTTTTAGGTTATGAACAATATTAGTGCATTTTTGGGTAAATATTTATAAACTTTTTGATTTCATTCAAAATTTTTTTTATAAACCAGCAGCATTTTAAGGATGAGAAAGTGTGACATCATTATTAGTTTAATAGTTTACTACAAGAATACCAGTGTCAATATTTTCATCCTTTTTAAAAAGTCTAAATGAGATATGTCCAAATTCTAAATCAAAATAAGCATTAGATATTGAGTCTAATTTTGAATCTGTATTTTGTAATTATGGACTTAGTCTCGACCAGATATTAAACATTGTTACTTTGTATTAGACATGGATCTCTGTCTCTCATAAAAATTACACTTAAAAACAGCTCAAATTGGCAGGGATCCTTTAAATATGACATCTAATAAATTTGCTTTCTTACCATCTGGTCTTTGATAACATTTTTTTATTACAAATTATCCTTATTTGTTAGTGTCACTGATTACATATTGTAATATTGTGTAATTTATTTTTATAGAAAATTCACAAAAGTAGTTAAGCATTTTTTTTCTGTTATTTTTTCTCGTGGGTCGTCCTATTGTTAATTTTATATTTATTTAATAAACGTACATTGTGATATCTGTAATATTATTGCATAAACATTTCGATTTTCAGAATAAAAAGTTTTAAGTACCTTTCATTCCACCATACTATTTATTGAGATAAATAAAAATATATTTATTGTGAATTTGTTTGTTTAATTTCACTATCATTGAAGAAATGACAGAGACGGATTTGGGGAAGAAGGTATGTAGATTAATTAAACTATTTTACGTATGTGTCACACTAATAATAATAATAATAATAATAATAATAATAATAATAGCTTTATTGCTCAACAGTTACCCATTTACAGAGCAATGACACTAAATTTCATAAATACATAATAACAGTAGTGTATATTGTAACAGAAAATATGAGTAGCCAGTTACAGTTATATAACGAAAAATAAAACAATAGAAGATATATTTATAACAAATTAACCGAATATATGATCCTCAGTCAGCAATTGCGTAGCAGTACTCACTATATGCTTAAAATTATCAACATATATATCACAAACACAACACAATTTATTAAAGTTGAAACACATTGAATATATAGGGGATTTTAAGCAAAGATTAGTATTCGGCTTATTAAGAGAAAATGTTTGTACAACTCTCAAGTTGGATCTAGGTACATTAAATTGAATTTGCGATAAAAAAGCAGGGCAGTCAATGTCATTATGCAATATTTTATATAAAAAAGATAGTGAAGAACACTTTCTTCTCAAATCCAAACTGGAAACATTAAATCTCTCTAATAACGTGTTGTAATTTGCATTAAATTCTGGATAAACTCCAGTTACTTTGAAATACAAAAATTTTAAAAACTCTGAATTTTTTCAATGGCGATTTTGTAACATTTATAATATGGATTCCATATTACACAACCGTATTCCAGTTTAGATCTGACGAAGGAATAGTACAATGTTTTCAATGTTTCAATGTTGTCAAAGTTTCTACAGTTCCTCACGATGAAGCCATATGATCTTGCTGCCTCTTTTACTGTCTTAAATATGTGGTTACGAAAGGATAAAGCGCAATCAAAAAATATACCAAGATCCTTAACAGTTTCACAACGGACGAGTACATTGTCATCAATAGCATAATCGAAAACAATTGGTAACTTTTTCCTGGTATAGGAAGCAATTTTACATTTCGATACATTAAGATATAATTTGTTCTTAAAACACCAACTATGCAAATTATTTAAATAATCCTGTAACATCAAACAATCATCTATGGAACAAACTGAAGAAAAAACTTTCATATCAGCAAACAATAATTTATGGCAATCTACTACTTGACAAATGTCGTTAATAAAAAGGAGAAATAATAAAGGTCCAAGGTTTGACCCCTGAGGGACGCCCGAGGTGGCTGAATAATTAAAAGATACAAAACCATTATAAGACACAAACTGAATTCTGTCAGTTAAGTAAGATTTAAAGAGGGATAATGCATTATTGTTAAAACCAAATTCAGCAAGTTTGTTCAAAAGGACATAATGATCAAGTCTGTCAAATGCTTTGGCAAAATCTGTATAAATAGTATCCACTTGACCACCCTTATCTAAGGTATCAGAGACAAATTGTGTAAACACTGATAAATTTGTTACAGTGGACCTCTTCAGCATAAAACCGTATTGTTCAAATGCTAACTGACCCTTAACTATGTTATATATACGATTATAAAGTATAATTTCAAAAAATTTTGAAAAATTGGATAATGTTATATGATATAGCTGCTATAACTTTAGAAAGTTCGCTATTCAGATCCAAAAAGTTACGTAAAATAATGAAATTTTTACTGCTGAATGAAAAGTGGCTTGATTGAAAATTTCAACAACGCATATTTATCCATATTTTATAAATGCATGTGTATAAGTTTACATTTCTCGCATTATATTTTGGAAGTTCTTTCAGTACACTAGCGTCAGTGTAGGTTATTTAACGAACGGACGTATCCAGACATTACAATTTACATAGGGAGGTACATGTAAGGGAAATAAATAGTTTATTTCTAGCAGTTGGCAAATAAAAGTGCATGGGAACGAGTTTGAACACAAGGGATATTAAAATTACTCTAAATATCTGGAGACTCGATGATTGTAGACAATAGTTTATATAAAAATAATACTGAAAACTTAAGTGCAACATATGGCTAATTGCTATAAGTTAAATAGCTCTGATTGCAGAACCCACCGAGATGGATAATCACCATTAAGTCTAAAACTAAGATATTTAATATGTTTTCTCTGAATGTCTTCCAAATTGTTTATGTGAACCTGATACTTAGGATTCCAAATAATACTACCATATTCCAATTTTGGTCTGACAAGCGAGTTAAAGTGTAAAAGTGTGAATTTCTTATAATAAAACCCTAAGTTTTGTATGCATTAGACATACCTGCTCAATATGCGGGTCAAAAGACAATTTTGTATCAAAAATTATGCCTAGATCCTTAAGCTAGGTACATTTGTGTAATGAAGTATTATTAACTCTATAGTTATATTGAATAGGAGCAATTTTCTTAGTAAAACTCATGGCGTTACACTTGGATAAATTTAACAGTAATTTGTTTGGTACCAGGAGTTAATTTTTAACAGTTATTGCTGTAAATAGTAAGTCGTGAACAGAATCAACAGATACAAAGAGTTGGAGATCATCAGCATATAAGAGAACATGTGTCTGAATGCCACTAAATATGCCATTCATAAATGTTATAAATAAAAAGGGGACCAAGTATCGATCCCTGTGGAACCACTCTAATATGTGAATGATTTATAACTGCGATACTGAACATTTAGAGTTCTATTGCTTAAATATGAATTTAAAAAAATTAAGTTGGATAATTTGTGTAACAAGGGACCATGATTAAGCCCATCGAAGGCTTTAGATCTGCATATATAATGTCAGTTTGACCACCTTTGTCTATATATAGTATTAACCATGTTGTCAGAATGAGATAAGTGATTTAGCATGGAAAGAGAGTAAATAATCATTTCAAACAATTTTCCAAAATTACAAAGGATAACTATAGGTCTGTAATTTTCAATATTCATTTTGCCTCTATTTTTGAAAATTTGGCATATTTTTAACTTAGTCTAAATTTGCGGAAAGGTTGCAGATTTAAAGGATAACTTAAAAATAATACTGCGTGGCAAAGCAAATATGCACAATATTTCAATAAAAAAGCAGGAACTTTGTCAATACCAGCTGTTAACTTATTTTTAATTTTTTGTGGATGGTGGATATCTTCAGGAATTAAATAGTTTTCCGATTTGTCGACAGTCAGAAAATTACCTACTAAGTACTAAATCTAAAATTCTGTTGTTTCTATTCAAGATACTTCTTTATTGCGCAAAACCAAAAGGATTCGAAATATGGACAAGAGACCTGAAACATTCATTATTGGATTCACCGAATGTGGAATAAGAATCAGAAGGGATATTGAAATTACCTAACATTATCAATGTATCTTCATTTAAAAAATCAGGTATTGCTGACATTGCGTAAAAAAATAAATTATATGTTTCAACACAAATGTTAACGGAGATATAAATAATATACCACAACACAAACTGAAAAAGATCCTAAATTTATGTTAATTTGAATGGTACCTATCAATGTTGGAAACATCGGTGAAGTTAGAGAAGGGCAAAAATATTCGTAATCAATACACACATTTCAGAACCGAAATTAAAACACAGTCCACTCGGGGCTTTAGCCCCCCCCCCCCAGATTTGATGACTTAACTTCGCCCATGATTGGGAATTGCACCGCTTGATGGTCCCAGATCAATTGAAATTGCAGAAAACGATTTTCTCAAAACAAACAAAACACCACTTCCCTTGCTAGTGACAGTCAAGTCAAAATTGCGGTCTTGTCTAAAAACAAAATAGTCGCTGGAGAACAATTCAGCCAAACACAGTTGAACCAAGCCATGTTTCACTTAAAGCAAATAAATGATGCATTAAATAAATCATTTGTTTTAGATTTTAAACCACGAACGCTCTGCTAATACATATGTATAATCGCGGCAAGAATTTGGACGCCTTACATACGAACAAATAAATATTCATTATACTTTCATCAAAATATTAAGAAACTGCAACTGAGAGTAATAAAATTATATACTACACTAAATATTTGTATTATATATTTCAAAAGATGATTGTTTTTTTACGCGACCAAATATCGAAAATTATGTTGACAATAAAATCAGTTGTGTAACGTCAGCCGTGACGTAAGCGTCTGAATTCTTGCCGCGACTATATAAAACATATTTGAAAGTTCAAGCTTACCGTGCAATAATTGCTATTTATTACCAAATAATGAATTTTTGTAATGTAATAATTTTTTTATAGACCGAACATTTTAGAGTGTCCCACACAAATTGATTACAATCAGACAGGTGCATTGCCACAATTGACATACTTAAGAAGCGCATCTTCCGTACAGTTATTACTATTAATGTGCTTCAGAACATTTAGGACAAGCCAACTTCTTACTGAGACATGCTTTTTTATAATAATTAAATCCGGTTCACTTGTAAAAAAATTCTAAATCAGTAGCATCATATACACATCGTAGTTAATAAATAAGCCTTGACTCAATATTTTGCCTGATACAAATTGCTATTTTTCTTATTTGACCATACCTACCTAGAAATAGTACATTCACTATTTTCGGAGAATTTCATTTTGATGTAATAGTAAACCTCATATTAGCTCATCAATTGAACATGTTTCAATCATTTTAACAATTTTAATTTTAAAATTTCCTTTTTGGTCACTTTTATCTCATAATTGTCTGATAATTTTTGTTTTGCAATTTGTTTGAATTTGTTGGCATCCTTATAGTCATTGTAACCAACTAGTATGCCACCTAATCTAACCTAACCAACTAGTATGCCACCTTGGCTGACATTTTTCACTTAAACTACCTGACAGCCAAAATAATTTTTCATTTTCTTGGTTTATTGACAAAATTAAATAAAATAGGTGTAGGTACCTATTTATTTCTTGGAGTTTCTAAAGAAATTGATGTTGAAAACGTTGAAGCCATAGAAGAGGCGTTCACTAGAAGAAGCCCGACCCGACATGAAAATTTATATATACCAGCAAGGTTATTTTCAATGGCCGTCTTCACTGTCCAGCTAATAATTTCCTGTTCTATAGAAATTGTAAGACCGTTTCCTGAACAAATTTTATAGAGCAATGTTTGTTTTAAGAATATTTTCAAAACATGCTTACAATACTTATACCATGGTGTTCTATTTAGATAACTTTAAAATCGTTTAATTGTATCTTTTAAAAACAAAATGTGTCTGTATCGCACATGTTAGAATTAATATGTATGTGCCAATAAGAACCAAAAAGATGGACCTAATCAGCCTGCATAGGAGTACTCACATCATCACGAATTGCTTAGTTGGTTTGTCCATCAGGGAGCAATATATTTTAATGCGGAAGAAATTTTATCGTGAAATATGTATGTAATAATAATTTTTTGGCGCGCCCTCGGTTAACCTTATAATTCCTATAATGCTGGAAATTTAATTAAAAAAATGTGTTCTAAATTGATGAATTTAACAACCAACTGTATATAAAATAGTCAGAAAATAAGTATATCCATATTATTGATATCATTTCACCTATTTATATTGTATATATTTTTATGATTTTTTTTCTTTTTTCACAATATGGTGACGGAAAGAAAGGCTATATCTTGTACTTCCAATAGATTCTCACTAAAATGGCATTGTTATGTCGATTATAGAGCAAATATGCTTCGTAAGTAACTACTATAACAGATCTATGCCACTTAATATCCACAGTGTTGTCATCTTTTATTGTGGTAATTTCAATTATTTCAATTTTGTTTTATAAAGCTAATACAATTCTTTAACTTCAACATCTAGAAATGTAAATGAATAAACTTTGGAATGGTGTAAATTAAATATGTTATTAAATTTCTATAAACTAGACAATATTATTAATCAATTAAGCCTTATCTATCGCATTGAAATTTTTTTTCTGCAAACACAATAATTTTTACAAGTCACGACTATATTATACAAATTATTATACTTTGATCAAAATATTTCGTACTTTTACAGGTAGTTCTCGTCGGATGGGGGCATGGGAAACCTACTTATATAAATGGTAGTTCTATAGCGTTTTTTATGGAACAAAAAGGCTTTTGTTACTTATTTACTCTATAATGATTTTATAACAACTGTATTATTATTCTCTATAACTGTTTTAAAGAGCTTTTTCTCTTAAGTTTGATAGTAGCTTCCATATTTGTAATTTGTTTTCCGCAGTGAAATTTAACTTAACAACCCCTTATACAATAGTTCTACAATTAAACTACAGTATGCGCCAAAAGTATGGAATAAATTCAATAAAAACGAAACAATTATTTTTTGGGAAAAATCCTCGAACAGGTCGATTTTTAATTTAAAAAATACATATTTTAGCGTAAAATTAGATTTTCAAATGTCATTTGTTTTCGAGTAATGACGTCATCTTTTTTTTAAATGGCAACACCATATTTTCCTTGATTCTGAAAGATCGTTTAATTCTCTATCAGACAGTACTAAAATTTTGCCCTCTTAAATAGGAAAGTTTTCGAGTAAATGACGATTGAATGTTAGAAAACGTAAATTTAACATAAAAAAGTAACAATTCTGAGGTATGTAAAATAAAATACAATTGATTAAATTTTATACTTAAATTAAATGTTCGAAGTGCCATCCACCAACTTCTTGACAATGCGCAAGTCTGTGCCCAAATAGCACAGTGACGTATCATGGACATCTTTAAATTGTGCGCTTGTGGATGATCGTACATCCGAAGAATGTTTGGTCTAGAGTCGACTTACATCCAGCGGATGTCTTTCCGAAGGCCGAATTCCACAAATTTGGGCGTCCCGGAAATGTCCAATATTGGACTATAAGAGAATCTATTTGTACAAATTTGGACTTTTTATGGACATTCTATTTACGTATGAGGACATCTTATGGATGTCTTAAATACGTTTTTTCTTGTTCTAGGGATATTTCATGGATGTCCATTAAACCAAAAAAGAACCTATACATATAAGGCCAGTTCGACTTTTTTTATAGTTACTCAGATATCACACAAATTAAATTTACTCATTTCATAACATAGAAAATAAAGATCAATATGGAAAAATTAGCCAAAACACCATGTTGTATTAGTAAAATTTGCAAAAATTATAAACCAGAACTTAAAAAAAGTCAGTATAAAATATTCAAATGTTGAAGAATTTTTACTAAATTTGGGGTAAATTTTTCATATTAATTTTTATTTATTTCTATGAAAATGAATGAATTTTATTTGTGGGACATCTGATGTAACTATAAAAAAAGTTAAAGTGACCCTAGATGTGCAGGTTCTTTTTCGTTTCATAGGCAGGTATAAAAATAAGTAGAAAAAGATATGTATATATGTAACGAGATCTCTTATGCATATCAAAAATCAAAATATATTACATACAAAATATGTTATTGCTCCGTACAATAATACAGTAATTTGACTTCTGGGCATCCTGTAACAAAAAAATCATAGTTACTATTTTGGTAAAATTAACACTATTCAACAGATTGACAAACTGTTGCTATTTGTACTTTTAAAGTGAAAAAATACTGAAAGGTGAATTCTATTAGCTTGTTATAAGCCAGTTGTAGGTAAAAATTAAACAATTAAAATTTGTAACTGAATATCCGTCATAATAACCTTTTATTTTCAGTCATCAGTTTGATCCGCGGAGTAGGCACAACTCACATTTATTAGTACCTATGTATGTAGTTATGAATTCTCATTTTCTCTGTAATTCTTCTCTCTGAAGGTCTCAACCAAGTTTGAATGATAATCTTTGTGCTTTTCTGGTCAGCATTAACTACCACTTCTGCTGCAGCTGCAAAATATTTTAATAATAATAATAATAACTCATATACTTAAAGTAAGTCCATTTGAGACTAGATCTCGAGATTTCTGTCGAAACCTTACGACAAGTCTCAATCTTTCCAATGGAGTGTCTCAAGAGAGTAAAAAAGTTGAGACTAGTCTCAGTACTCGTGACTTATGAGGTAATACAGTTCAGCAACGGGTGGACTGTTGAAGTTAGTTGGGAGCAAGCTTAAGGCTAGCCTAAAAATTAAAATAGAAGATACCTAGCGCAATTTTGACATTATATTCATATGCCTCTGCCGTACAATTCGGATTTTTCGCTGAAGCTCTTGTCACTTACAACCAAACACATAAGCGATTTCCATAAGTTTTTCTTGTTTCAATTTCTGTAGTCAACATGTTAAACATTCCACAGAAACAGATTTTCTTTGTACAAGCTTATTATTTTTTAATATTTTTGCTGTTCCACTGTATTGTAAATCTCGAGACACAAATACATTTCTAATTATTCTCGAATACTGAAAGTAAACTTCGACAGACAAGAAACAACTTGTCCATTTGAGACTCAGGCGCTCTCTGTTAACATGTCACAGTTTTTATTAGAAAACAGTCTCAGAGATCCTTCTCGAGATCATTCTAGTCTCAAATAAACAGTTACTTTAATGACACAAAAACACCATTTTAAAAACAGTGAGTTATATGAAAAACAATTTTAAAATACAAGAATTCAGCTATGAAATAAATCATTGTTTTATATTTTTATTTTAACTGGCAGAGATATGAGATAAACATTACGCTGACATGTGCAATGCTGTTTAATGCAACAGGGTTTCTTTGAGTAAAATGTAATTAAAACATGGTATATTTTCCATGTAGTTTATGTGCCTAGATTTCATTTTAGTGAAACAAATTTGTAGCAAAAAGTTGAATTTGAGTGCATATAAATAAATAAGTATTTGTACCTACATACCTTAGTAGCTTTGAATATGTTTTATAAAAACATTCTTCACATCAAAAACACAACAGAACAAATACATCCAGTAAATTGTGGAGGGCTGCGGAGAATAACGAGCATACCGATATAAATTCACAAAGAAAAAGTTACTTTATCAGTTGAATGTTGAAACTTGAAGGAGAGCATTCCGTTAATACCAACTGAACCCGCCAATTTACATTGAAGAAGGATAAAAACAGTACTGAACAGAGTCAAGTACAATCACAACCTAATGTAATCTATACATAAAAGTTACAATTTTGACTTTTTTCGAAAACTAGAGTCGACCCCACAAAACTAATTTTAGGTTGTTCAGTTTCTTCGAAAATAGGGGGGATTGGAATTTGGATTGGTTTCCACTATTCAACAATTAAATACGCTTTGTTTTGGTCCGTTTGCGTTTACTTTTATTTGTTTCTTTTTACTTTTTATCGATTTTTTTTAATTATATAAACAAATATTTTAAGTTTAAATGATTTGTAAAAATATTCCGTTAATCGTGATAGTTGATTTAATAGATAACAATTGAAGATATCTATATATTCCATATATTAATGTTTCAAATTTTATTATACCTACCTACCAATGTTTTATATTGCTTTATGGTCTATTCACGTCTATTGCAGACATAAATAAAACGACTTATGGACGTACTGTATTGGACGACCATAAGTCGTACAACTTTTTACGTTCATTGTACCTCCCAAATAAGTCCATGGACGTTCGGATATTAAAAGGATATAAAACGAATATCTTCTGAACGTTTTGTGCTATATGGGTGAAGAAATTCTTCTTGCCCATTATGAATGATTTCTGGGGTAACTCTGCGTATTTCGTCCCGAAAGTTCTTCTAAATTACGTGGTTTATTAATGTACACTTTTGACATCAAGTATCCCCTTAAAAAATAGTCAAGGGGTGTAAGATCTGGTGATCTTGCAGGCCATTCTATCGGTCCGCGTCTGCCGATCCACCGCCCAGGAAAACAGTTGTCCAAAAAATCTCGTACAGGCCGCGCATAGTGCGAAAAACTAAACTTGATAACGTTTGTGCTTTATTTTAATTGATTTACGTTTTCTAACATTCAATCGTCACAACCAGAGGTATTACAAAATTCCCATTACTTTCTGACCACACCTCAAGCGTAAATAAAAAGGTTACACCAAATGTCCATAATTACCGAGTGTGACTAAATTACTTTTTTCACATATTAAAAAATGCAATTTTTAACACTCCCTATTGCAATAAGCATTAAAAATATTGTTTGTATTTTCTTTATTAACTTATATTACAATTCACACAATTTGAAAAATTAAATCCTTCCACAATTCTACCACTATCAACTGAAACGACCGCGTCCTAGTTGACGTTTGAGCAGAATCCGCTGATATTGATGGCACTGAAAGCAGTTTTCGGGCAATCGAATTTTTACTTTTCAACAAATCATCTTCGATGTACTTATCCCTCGGCTACAGTGGAAGATTTCCATTCTCCATGCCGCTTAATTGTCGTTAAATTTGCTCCACTATCCGTTAGTAAGCTTGCCGACGAACGCCGAAAACAATGTCCAGTATAGAGGTTAGCATTTGGAAGTTGCAGAAATTTAGCAATAGCAGCAGGAAATTTTCCAGGCGTATTTAGTCCCACGGGGTTTTTCGTACACTTGCCTTTCACATACTTTAGAAAAAGCCTCCGATGTCCCACATTTGCTGGACGAAGAGCCATGTATCCAAATAAAATTCTTCAACGATAGTGAAATTTCGTGGAACCGTGGTTTCGGTATCTGATATCTTAACCAATATTGAACTGGAAGTGGCCACAATTTCCAAGTTGTCGAGAGTCAACTGGCAAAGCTCCTCTCTACGGCAGGCACCAAATATTCCGAAAATACTACTACTAAAATACTTTCATCATAAGATACTCGTCATCCGGTGCGCACTTCAAAAACTGTTCAATTTGGTCTCTTTGATTTTTTTTGGGTTGATAACCTTCTCCTTGATGCTTTAGAAATGCAATGAGCTTAAAATGCTTGCTGATATCTACGTCGCTATTTATTCGTAACATAGCTTTAGACCATAGAGATGAAGATTTCCAAATCTTCGATCCTCCTCAAAATAAGCCAAGAATACATTTTCAATATATTTTCCAGGAACGTCTTTTTCTTGGCGCTTCACCGATTTCTTTAAATGGATTGTTCTTTTCCATATTTTCTTTATACTTTTTAATGGCAAAAAGAGATAACGTTTAAAAGTGGCAAATCCAAAGCTTTCAAACTTTTCGTAAATGATGAATACAACAATGGTTCCCACCATGGTTACTATATATCATTGGCAAGTGCCCACTTCGAAAATTTGACGTAGTGCCTACGACGCTATTTAAAACTTGTTTCTATCCGGATTAATTCGTTTAATGCTGTTTGTAGAAAAAATATTGTATAATATTTGTGTTTAAAGTGTTTTTAAGGCGCTGATGATTGCAGAATTCGCTGAGCTCATTCTGCAAACTTTTACATGCGTGCCTTAAAAACGCATAACAACATCATAAATAACTATTTTCGGTCCAAAATTGTTGAAATGGATCACACTGTCAATAGCAAAATAAGGAAGGGGAAAATAATTTGTATTTGTTTTTGTAATTAATTAAATATAAATACATTTATTAGTAATCAATATACTTTGCAACATTTAATGTTGATTCACCATGTTCATTTTATTGTATCACAATGTAAATGACAAGAATGCCACTTATTAAGTTGTTAGGGTGCCCAAAATCCACATCTCCTCGAAAGAGAAGCGAAAATTAATTTCGAGAAACCTGCCAAGGAAGCACATGATAATTGGTGGATTTTAGACACCTTGAACAAGACAAATCATATACTGATAAACTACATCTAAAGTTAGTAAATATCAAACTTTGAAGAAAAGTTCAGCGTGTATTTTTTTAATTAACGAATGGATGAATTTTATATATTTTATTTTACTTACTTTCTTGTGAATAAAAATATATGTATTTAATGATGCACATAAAAATATTTACAGGCAAAATTTGATATTTCCTAACCAGTATAAAAAATTTACAATATATTGCATGGCAGTATTAGTATTTTACAGAATTTATGGTGCCAGTTTATGTTCACATATGCGCAAAATATCACAATTTTACTATAATCTACAAGCTGCTGAGTAAATTAAGATTTGCCTACAAAATTGCAACAGCACTATTACATGAAATATCTTTAATCATCAGAAAATTCATTAGTCAAAAGTATTTTGTGTAAATCTTTGGCATCTTGACCATAAAAGCTTCACTTAATGGCATTTCCGAAATAATATATTTTTTTATTCAATATGTATTGAAAAGGATAAAATATTATATAAATATTATGTATCTAATATATAAAATTCTCGTGTCACAGTGTTAGACGCTATACTTCTCGGAAACGGCTTGACCGATTTTTATGAAATTTTATATGTATATTCGGTAGGTTTGAGAATCGGTCGTAATCTATTTTTCATACCCCTAAGTGATAAGGGTGGTCCACCCCAAACAATTTCTTTTTTATTTTTCGAACAAAATTTTTTATTTTTATTTTTTTTATGATGTGGCATTAAAAAATACATACAACCCTTAATTTTCATCCTTCTATCACAAGCCTCTATTTTTTAATAACCATATTAGTAATTTAATCATTTTTAACCCCCCGCCAGGCATCTACCGGTGTCACTTCTCACCACAAACCTAGAAAAAATATAGACAGCGTCGGTTCATGATATAGGATACGTGACAGATGCCGCGTTTTGTAGGGACCTAAGGTCCAGAAAATTATTATTTTATTTGCTTTATGTTGGCGGTTGTGCAGATATGATGGCTGCATTTCAATATGAAATTAACTAACTTGCTGCCATTTTAAATGTCATTAAAGAATGTGACCAATCACAGTAAACAAATGAGATTCACGCTACAATACAACAAACGTATATTGACATAAAAACCAAGTTTTAGTGATTCTGGACCTTTTAGGGCAGCCATGAATTAGCGGTCGCCGGCAATATGACTGCCACAGTCTATATTTTTTCTAGGTTTGTGCTTTTCACCCAATAAACAGCACAGAGTAGGGACGAGAACGAAGCCGACTACTAAAATAATCACTAGAAATAATTCATATGGCAAAAAAACGTTTGCCGGGTCACCTAGTAATAGATACAAAGGTATCTAATCAGAAAACTAAGAATTTTTTAAGATTATTGGCTTTGAATGTATTTAGTTTTTAGGTGGAATGAAATATTAACATTATATTCACATTAGTCTGTTTATAGCAGAAAATCTTCACCCTCCTGCATGCTAGCTGAAGAAATAAAATAAGTATCCTTTATACCATATTTTTTTAATATTCTATATCAAGGATAAATAATTTAAATTTATACAGTTCAGATTTCATAAAACAGTGCTGCTACACACTAAGTTATGTTAATAATACTAACAATCACTTTTTGTTAATGATTTACTAATAACTACATTCCTATGAGGTGTAACTTTTAGTAGAATAAGTAAAAAATGTTTTTGACTTTTACAAAAGAGTGGTATCTCTTGGTGGTTTAAATGGAATTCAATTATGGTATTTATGTATGGTGAAAGTTTACCAGTTTTTTTATGCAAATGAAGAACAAAGAAGTAGTTTTATTATTTTTATCAGTCCTGCCATAGTGACTACCTGTTTTTCTTCTGCAAGTAAATAAAACTCAATATTTCCCAAAAGAATAGTTTTACATTTTATTTGAAAGTAAACGAATTTTTGCTAATTTCCATTAAATGCTTCTCTACCTTTAACATTCAAGATATGGCCTAGGAAGCCATGGAATTTTATGAAAATAGCATTTTCTGAATTAAAATACAATGCCATTTTAATACCATTAAAAATTAAAGATCGGAGGAGTTGATTTAAATTTAGTACATGAAATATATATAATTTTGACTACTTAAAAAAGGAATGCTCATTGTGCTTCAAAATAAAATTGATTTATTTTCTTGCTATTTCCAAGCATGATAATTTTCTCTTATGGAAAAAATGTAATTTGGAAATGTTTCTTAAAAAAATATATCAGTTTGTATAAAACAAACAATTTTAAAAAGAATATCCAGAATAAAAATCAAAAACAAATGCAAACAATTATTTATTTAATTTTAAATTGCGGCATTGAAATACTTTAAAAAATTACAAGTAGATACAGTAGTTAGTATGTCCCGATTCATTCCATTTAATAAACGCCTAATTTTTAACTTGTATCCCACTTCTGATTTTTCCGCGATACTACTTCAAACCATACATTTGTTTTTCTTCCTCTTCCGAAATGCTTAAACATTAAATTAGTTAAAATAATTGTTCAGTAACATTAAAACTGAAATATCCATGATTAGAATAGTTTACTATTGGTACTTATTATCAAACCAAGGAAAGTATGAGGATTAATGCTTATTAAAAATAATGTGCTTCATGGAAGCAAATCTTGTTACTATTCGTAGAAACAAATTTTTTGGAAACATTTTCAGTTAGTATTCTATATTCTTCAAATGAACACCAAAAAATAATAAATTTTTCTCCACTATAATAAAACATATATATTATATACGCAACTCTACAGGGTGATTCACAATTTATCTAACACAATTGCGAACAGATGCGTCATGAAAACTGGAGTCAATATCGTAAAAAAATTGTAAAATCCTTATAGTTTCCAAGAAAAAACATAAAGTTGTAGTATTTTCAACCTTTACATCACTAGGTTCTTGTAGTCTCTATCTATATATTGAAATGCAGTATATCCGCGTTTTTAGTATTAACGCTTTTGCGATAGTTTCTACATTAGTTTTTCAAGTGTAAAAAATGGCTTTCCTGTATAGCAACTCTGAGTTGATGTATATCGCTTTAATGTATGGTGAAGTAAGACAAAATTTCTTCGTCTGAATGCAGAATGATTTCCCAGTCACATGTGCCAAATGCAGTTATATTTACCGTCACGGTGCAATACGAGCGTGATTCGGAAAATTTGCAATTGAATCGTGGAAGAGATGTAGGTCCAAGGCGTCCACGGCGTATTGTAGCAGCTGAGGAACACGTTTTAGAAATTGTTGAAGAGAATCCCCGAATAAGTACCAGGCAGGCACCACTCAACCAGTACAAACCAGAAACATTAGTGTTAGTTCATAGAAACTGGGTAAGACAGACCCAAATGTGTTTACACATCAGTTTACAAAATTTTGAACAGTTATAACATCAGGTATGTCAAATTATTTTATTAATTAAAACCACAAATTAATTGTATTAATTACATAATAGTGACAATAGCGGCGAAAGCAATTGAATTTACTGATATAAAATGATATAAAAGAGGTGTTATAAAATTGTATTTATTTCTTTCCTTGCGAAATTCTTTCAATTTTTTGACTGTCGGCAACTGGTGGCCGTGCGTACCTTGCGCGAGGTCAGGTTTTACAGTGGACCAGTTTCCAGTGCCGTGCAGAAGTGTATTTTTAAATCATTTTCGAACTGTCCTTTTTCATTTTTTTTTTATAAAATTGTATTTGTAAGAGTCCTCTGTACACTCATAAATTTTGTTTAGATAAGTTCTGAATCACCTTTACATAGCTTTAATTCACTTTAGTCCTCATACCGTCGTCCACCAATTTTAGCCAAATATGAATGATTCTGGCAAACTCATTGGCACTATTTACATGGATAATAAATACAAAGAAGTTTTTCTAAAATAGTAGAATCCCATAGTATACTGATAAAAATATTTACTTAGTATCATTCAATTTCTTTTTGCAGTCAATAATGATTTCATCACCAGAGCGGATGTTATAGCTATATAATCTTTTGCTTGGGTACCTCATCTCTTCAGGTCCCTGCAATGATAAAAATAATGATAGGATTATAATATTTAAGCTTTTTTGAGAAATGAAAAATACCTGGATATCACGTAGATCCTGATCGACGTAAAACAGTCTCATTTTGGCAGCTGAGAAGCCAGCAAAGGCCTCCAATTTCGTTTTAAGGTCATTTACAGTTCGATAAACATCCACAGATCTAACTTCACTGTTGGATCCGCAAGTAAAAGTTACTTTTACCCTCTTCTCTGGTCTGAGGTCTACGTTGACGAGAGGATCGAGTTTACCATGAATTTGGACCAATTCAAAGAACCTAGAAATAATCCAAAATGTATAATTTTCAGAAAATTATCGAAGGGAACAAAATTTAAAACAATTTTTTGTTATTGGTTAGATACAGCGTGTTAAAAAAGAGTGTTAAATATTTAAGGAGGTAGTAGTATGAACCAAAATAAGCAGAAAAGTCTCAATAAACATGGGTCCGCAAAGTAACGGTTGATATGCAATGTTTTATGTTTTTTAGCCCCTTTTTTTATTTTGCGAAAACGTTGTGTATTTTCTTATAATAGTTGGTTGATGCTGTTGGTTGGTTTAGTGAAATAAACACTACGTATTTGACAGTTGTTCATGGTCGTGCTAATGGGAACGCCATCGAAGTGCGACGTCTTTATGTTGACGCTTATCCAAATCGCCAGATTCCTTCACAACGCATGTTTGGAAGAATTCACCAAAGATTGTGTGATACCGGTTCCTTGAGCAAACAGTGCCATTTATCCGGAAGACCAAGGTCGGTATCCACTCCTAGAGCAGAAGAAGAAATTCTGGCACTGGTAGAGCAGAATCCAGGTACGCGTGTGCTGAAAATATCAGACGAGGTAGGAATTAGTGGTCCTCTTGTTTGGAGAATCCTTCACGATCAACTGCTTTATCAATACTATGTGTAACGAGTACAGGCCTTAAATCCAATAAATGATCATCAAGCACGTTTGTTTTTTTGCCGCTGGCTTCTACGTCATGATGCTGAAGACCCTCGTTTTCTTGCAAATATTCTTTTTACTGATGAGGCCGGGTTCACAAAGAATGGAGTGTTTAATTTTCACAATACGCATATTTGGGCCGACGAAAATCCTCATGATCTAATAGAATTTGGACGTCAGGCACGTTTTTCATTAAACATTTGGATGGGTATTGTATGTGACAGGTTTCTAGGTCCTCTTGTTTTACCAAATCGATTAACAGGCGCTGCTTACCTCAACTTTCTGCAGACCACACTGTATGAGTTTTTGGAAGACATTCCTTTGAATCAGAGGCAACAAATGTGGTTCCAGCATGATGGTACTCCAGCTCATTTTTCCATGGCCGTTAGAGAACATTTACACCAAACTTTTCCACATAGATAGGTAGGAACGGCCGGATCTGTTTATGGCCTCCAAGATCGCCTGATCTGAACCCTCTAGATTTCTTTGTTTGGGGATATTTAAAGACATTAGAGTATGATATTCCTGTAAATAGCCTGGAAGAGCTGCAGCTACGGATTAATCAAAAGTGTCAAGAAATCCAAACCAATGAGGGTGTTTTCGATAGAGTTCGAATATCGTTGAGACGAAGATGTCGTGCCTGCTTGAAAATGGACGGGGGGCACTTTGAACATCTTCTGTAACGTTGTTTTTTGTTTGTTAAAAGCTTCCTTTGTCCGTTTATTCCTAATAAAATAAAATGTTTGAAAAACGAATAGTGGTCCATATCTCCGCAACAGTTATTTTGCGGACCCATGTTTATTAAGACTGTTCTGCTTATTTTAGTTTATACTATTACCTCCTGAAATATTTTACACTATTTTTTTTAACACCCTGTATAATTCATAATTAACAGAATCAAAATTTGGCTGTACCTTTCTGGCCTATCACTTTCTGGTTTATCCATGTAATATCTAATGAAAGCTCTCTCAGAATCTTCGCGTTCGTCTGCTGTTATTTTCCCTCCTCCATTCAAAGTGGTCACATTTGGAAGCCTTGCAATTAGCAGCTGTCTTCTTTCATGTTCAGTGTATTCATTTGTATCCCAAAGAGGACAACCCTAAATATAACACAGAAATAATTTATGGTAAAAAATTAGGAACATAACGCGGTAATTTATTTATAAATAAAATCAAATAAATTTGGGAGATAGTAATTGTGTGTAACGTAAAATTTTAGTTAAGGTTTCTTATTTTACGGAAAACAAATTTTTTGTCATTTGTGGTTTCTCATGATAAAAAAAATAAATTTAAGCATATACAGGATGATTCTTAACCTATACGCATAAATTTAGCTGCGTTTTCTAGAACTCACACGAAAAACATTTGGTTTTTGACATATAAGGGAGACCGGGTACGAAAGTAACACGGGTTGGTTTAACAGTAAGCCTATTGTCTTTCTAAAAACGTTTGTCTATGATATTATATCATCATAGAGTCGGCAGTGAAATCTACATTAACTTATTTGAACAACAATATCCGTGTTGCGTTTTAGTTCGAGTTAAGACCTGCACGGTGCAAAATGATACGCAAAGTAAGTTTTCATTCTTTATCTTAATCTATCATAATCCTAGAACTGAACGTTATTTTGAATTATTTTATTGGCTTGTTTAGTTAATACCAATATTAGCTATAACCTAAGCATGGTATTTTAATTAAAAATAATCGTTAAAAAAAGTTTTAAGCAAGTATCCTGTCAGTTGCGTGAAAAATGCGTAATGGGACGATTGTAACAATGCCATAGGGGGACGATTGTAACATATTACAACCGTCTCTTATATTTAATACCTATGATCATATTTGTCATTTTTAAAATGATAATTCTGTAGATATCCAGATAATTACTTCAATATTTGTTATACTGTGTGGGAATATACAAATTCATTCTCTTTATTTAGGATGTCTAACAAAAGCCAACGAACAACAGATCGTGGGAAAGATTGTTATGGATTAGGAAAAACTTGGTCCATCCCAAATATGGAATATGCACGAGTCTGGCGTGCATTTGCTTGCTTGCTTTGTTATTACCAAAAAAAAATGTATTATTATTTTATATTTTTGTTTCATTATTCTATTTATTTATTATTATTATTTTTTTCAAATAAAAAAATATGCTGCACTACAACTTACTTTTATATAAGTATAATCAATAAATAAATATCTTGTAAATAATAACTTTCTATACCTAGTTATTACCTGTTATTCATATGTTACAAACGTCCCCATGTTCTGTTACTTTTGACTCATACTATTGGGTAGGTTGTAACGACGTACACTCTCTACAAATTTATTAATTGTACATCAATATGAACTTTAATTACTTCAATATTATTTTTCCTCTATATATAAAATGCCAAGGAAACGACTTATTATAGTAAGTAAATTTATATTACTTTGTTAATTTTTTATTTATCCGGCTTTACAAAAATATGTTACTTTCGTACCTGGTCTCCCCTAGAGTGTGAAAGGTTAGTTCTTGATGGCGGTTTCTCATTAGTATTTCCCAAACGCGTAGAGATAAATTCAATTTGGCATAATTCCACAACTTGTTATGCTCATTTTGAAAATCGGATAAAAGATTGTTGAAATTCGATGTCGGCAACAGTTTTCGAGAAAAATTGAATTAAATATCTGGACGCATGCTAAAAATCTATGGAATTTTAATCATAGTTGGCTTAAAGACTATAACAATGTTGACAATCAATCGGTATTCATATACAGTGTGATCCATTTCAAATGGACACAAGGTCTGTTAAAATGGTATTTATCCGATTTAGTTCGGTTTCCTGTGAAAAGATAGAGTAGTAAAAACTCTATTCTGGTGCAGAATATTAAAATTTGTTTTCAGTTCTCAATTATAACTACGGCACTGGAATCAGCATCGTCTAAAACGGTTATATACTAAATTTTCTAAACAAATATTAATGATTATTTATTTATATAAATGCTAATAATGACTTCATTTTATTATCTATATATCATTTATAATAATTTTGTAAAAAATGTTGCCTTTTAAATGTAAAATTATAAGATATTTAAATAAATCATTAATATATATTTATTTACCAAATTTGGAATGTAACCGCATGCTGAATCCAGTGCATTAGTTAGATTTGAAGAAAAAAACGCTACAGTTTTTATAAAATTTGGCAGTGAAAAAAAATTCGAGGTAGTCCTTGAAAACGGGAAAGAAATTTTAATATTTTGCACCAGAGTAGAAATCGGATAATAAATAACATTTTTATGGACCGATTTCCATTTGAAATCGGCCACACTGTATATGGAAATGTTTACATCTTAGTTTTTATAAACAAAACATTCCGAAACTAAAAATATTTTGCAACATTTTTGTTCACTATTCGTCATTATTTGTCCTCAGTTACTTATAATTTTCCAAGGTTATGTGTATAGGTTAAGAATCAGCATGTATATATAAAAAAATACCTAACCTTCGAAAATGTCAAGGGCATTACTTACTTAAATACTATACATACGCAATTTACATTACAACTATTATCATGTTATCTAATCTTAATATTTACTTCAAGTGATTCTGCTATATTTAATTTCTGTTTCACAATTGTTTGCAATTTTTAGTCATTGTTTCGCTACATTTATCTTGAAATACATAACGTGTTTGTGAATAGCTGATATTACCTCAAATTAATAAACGGTTTCTAATAAATATATATGAAAAAATGCATTTCACATTCTTCGATTAGCGAAATCCAGAGATGGCACAAATTATTTTTGTATTAAATTCTTTAATAAACTTCCAACCGAGATTCAGTCACTAGATATAAATTGATTTAAGTTCAGAATTACAAAATATCTCAAAGATAATGCGTTTTATGATTTTAACGAGCTCTTCAATGTTCTTTTACCTGTTGTGAATTTTTAGTGTTTATATGTATCTTCCATGCTTCCTCTTTTTTTTTGACTTGTGTAAACATTTTATTATGTATGGACACCAATAAATGATTTGAATTTGAATGTACAATTTGCTTAAAATTATAAACAGAAAATGAAGTAGTAATTTTTTAGGTATGATTAACTTCCAACAATATACACCAACGTTCTTTTAGAGCTAATTTTGTAATAAATTAAGTATTTATACAAATACAAATTGCTAATAGACCGTTTTAAAATGATAATTGTTAAGTACATCAGTTAAATTGACCTTAGGCATTTCAGTAAGATGGGAAAATACGGTAAACATTTTAATATAACATAGTCACCTAATACGTGTCATAATATATACAACACTTGTAAATTTCTATATGTTGGACATTCGTACATTCAACAACGACATTTGCTAGTTAATAGTATTTTTTTACGGATAATGTGACAGATACAGATCAGCCAATAGAACATAGCACAGACAAACATCAACATTCTGTGGATAATAAAAATAATTGGACACATCAATTCACCATCAAGAAAATCATACTTACAAGTTAACAAAGAGTATCATCATCATCATTCGAGCATTATTCAATCGATTCGTTTGGAAAAGAACAAACTTCCTACTACACCTACTACACTATCTCTCTTATGAATTTTAATAACTACGTGTTTAATAATTGTACGCTCAAATACAAATGTATTTATTTTTAGTGTTTCATAAATAAAGTTTGCATTGATATAATGTATCTAAATTTATTATTCATTAAATTGTCCTACCGAATTACACTCGATGTTTGTATTGATATCAGGAAAATTTGTGTTGTATAAATTCTAAACTGTTTCCTTTAGCAATTTGACTTGAAAAACTGTGAACTATTAAAAACGCTCCACCTTCGCTTCAGTGTCGCGTTTATCTCATCTAATTGCTAGGCAACAGCTCTTATTAAACAACCCAAACGTATCCGGTAAAATACCAACCTCTTGTGCAATAACATATATGTAATACTACTATATTGCGGGTTTCGGCCTACGAATTCAGCCGAGAACTTTGTGCCCTCTTTGTTCGTCTGATGCACTTGTGAGAAATGCGCATGCGCGGAATCGATTCACACATCCAATGAAATTAAACTTCTAAAATGACACCCCCCACCTACCATCCACTTCGTCAACGGCTTGTTTTGAATTTTTAACCTAGAAAAACACTAACCTATTTCTAACAGTGACAGTAAATAGTTATTTGATTTAGTAAAACATCTTTTGAAATGAAAAGAAATATAAAACAAGGAAGTAAATGTGTTTCAATTAGAATCTGGTTACACAAACAGTGAGAGAGTGTTAAATATACCTATAAAAAAATTAAGAATTGAATATGAAAACATAACTATAAGAATGGTTCGATACGAATATTTACAGAAATAACTTTATTTTTAATAAAATAGGCTCAACAGTGCAAGAATGCCTAGAAATAGATGAAATAATACATATTTATATGTATTATGATACATGACGTCGAAGCGTATTTATTAAATACTTCAGGATGCAATTAATTTAAACAATCTTGAAATTTTCACCTTGTTAGGAGCATAATCATTCGATTTGTAGGAATAAGAAGGTCCGTTTAATTTTTTATATTGCCCACAAATTTTGACGTTTGCAAAATGTCAGGCATTGAAATAGACATTGCCAGGTCTCAGAACCTATGCCAGTAAAAGAGGTAATTTGTAACTTATACTATTATAATAGAGTAACAAAGGTACTAAATATAATAAATAATTTTAATAAATACTTAATTTGTTAGATCTGGGGATGTCGATAGCAATGACCTCTGGATTTGGAGGGGCTCATAACTTTGGACGGAATAATATTTGTGTGAATCCCTACTTTGACTTATCTGGTAGCGAAGTTTATAAAACCAATGATATTAATATCTTACTTATTGTTAAAAATGATGACGGATGCTGGAACTCTTACTTGGTGGCACCTCGAGAGACGAAAGGGGAAATACAATAGCCCCTTGATCGGGAGGAATAGCGGAATCAACGATCAAGACACGGCATTCGATATATAGATCTTAACATAGTAGCACATTCGATTATTGTTAGCTTATTTACTGTCCAACTTTAAGTAATATACGGCTTGTAATTTTTCTTTTAAAATCTGTTTTATTTCAAGTTTCTAACATTATATTCAGTTATTTTCAAATATTCATATTAGTTTGTAATAAATTAAATACGGTTCTAAAGCACTACAAATTTAAACGGAAAGTGGTTGGCTTGAAAATGTCAGATTTATAAACCACAAGTAAGTGCCTCTTTAACAACTCTTTCAATAACTACTAACAATGTCACTACAACACCAAACAATTTGGAAAATGAAATCGTCTTGATCATAAACTGAAAATTCATCAGTTAATCGCAAAACATATTGCAATTAAATAATAAACTAGAAAGATATTTAACATTAAAGGCACCACAAGTGTTATAGAATAACCCATTCAGGTCAGAGGACTGTACTCGGTAAAAATATTTTTTTGAATTCTTTTGAATAAATTATTATTCAATCAACATTATATAATATACTTTGCATAATATATTATTTACTGTTCCTCTTAAAAAGGAACACAAACATCATATCCATAAAGGAAAGTTTTCATCTGATATTAATTGCACAATTTATGTCGGACAGAAATTACAATTAATGGAAACAGCGAAAAATTTCTGTCAGAGAGATACATTTTAAGTGTCCACGATGAGTGCCGACATCTATACGATTAGACATATTATTTGAATGTTCAGATCTGCAAGACAGAAATTGCTGTAATTGACTAGTCGTCTACTTTTGTGGTAGTGTCAATAGCAAATTAAAAACAATGACTATAAAATTTATATTGCTTTGGTAAATTTTTATCACAAAGCCAGGTTTACTATTTATTTTTTTGTTTTTACTCATACTTTCAAAACAGTTTTCAAATATAAATACAAGGTGTTGCATGACGTACTGTGCAAACTGAGTAAAAAATTTTTAAAATATATGTGCATGGGGTCAATTCTCCATGTTTACCGAGCTATAGACCTATAAGACCGATTCTCACTTGACGTGCCGAGCACAGTTCAGTCACTGTCAAATCATGACCCAGGCTCAACAAAAGTTTTGTAGTAAATAAAGAGATCCCAATGGTGATGATTTGGCTGTGACTGGACCATGACTGGCATATCTAATGAGAATTGGCCTTCAAAGTTTAGAAATAAGTACTTACATGTACACAAATTTTATTTAAACTTTTAGTATGTTTGATCGTCAGGAATAATAATAACAAAATGACAATACAAATAGAAACAAAAATATTTGAAAACAGCACAAGCACGTTGACACGTAACCATGTATATTATAACTTTTTTTTACTCAGAATGACCTCTGGAACCTTATATTTTTCCAATATGTCATACAACACCCTGTATATGTTGATTTAGAAATTAAATATAATTATTAGGTACACAATCAACTTGAGAAATAATTTGACACAAATTTTAATTCTTGGGAGCTCCAAAGCCCCTTACAATCCATACTATCTTTAGCAAATAAATATATAAAGTTATTAAAATTTTTAACATAACATCACTTGACATCTTTCACTCAATTTGTTTGGATTACTTTCACACCCCTTTTATATTTTATTAATTATCAAGCTTGCCAATCGTACTACAACTAACCCTTAAATGAAAAAAGATACATAGTAAAACTGTGCCTTGTATTCACTTTGAAAAAGATTTGAGAAATACAATCTTAACAAACTAAATGGTATAGTGCCCTCTGCGTCATTTGGTGGCATACCAAATTATATTAAAACTGGTTTAGTAGCTTGCTTGTTAGACCAATTTTACAAACAAGTTTCTCAAACTGAGTTGGCTTCATCTCCAAAAAATATAACATTAATTGATTATAAACACCTAATTCTTCGTATCTCAAAATTCACTCTTGAATCCACAGTGAACGCTTTATTCTATTTTTCTGTATCTTCACAATAATCGCACAAGGAACATTTTTTTGTTTCAATATTCTCATCGTTTCACAACTGAACATTGTCGTCCTACAATGATTGGATGTGTATGACACAAGTGTCTTTAAGAAATATGTAAACGATTCAATATTTATTGTAAATTTAGAGCTTCTAGACACAAATTTATAGCAATTTTTATCAGAATGTAAACAGTCACTAGCGATATACCTATGTCTGATACTTGACATATATGTACGGATGCAAATGTCAGATGTAGATGTACCTTAAGCTTTTTATCAGAAATGTCTATATATCTGCTAAAAATTCACAACAAATATATATTTAAACAAAAATAATTTTCAGTTATAAACATACCTATCTAATATATTACCTAAATTGATCTAAATTCTTAGTTATTGTACATCATATTAAGAATTTAGTAGATATTATAGTTGCTTCAAGGGCTCCTGATGGCAAGAACGATTTTATCAGAAAAGTGGAATTTGAACTGGGATATGCAAATTCAAAATCAGCGACATATAAAACATTACCTAAATTAAATAGATTATATTTTGTATGAAAATCCACTAAAATAAGGTTATAAAACAAATGTTTTGTGACTTTGACAGTTTTGTAATCAAAATAAAAATACAAAGGGGAATGGGGGCGTGGCCACATTTAATCGGCGCATGCGCAGAAGCAACAAGTGCACTAGAAATAAGAAATAGAGATATAGGATGTCAGCTAACGCTTTCCCAAGAGGGAACCCGCAATATAGTAGTATTACATATATGTGCAATAATAAGTGGAATATGTCAAATCTGAGGATGTTATTTGCAATGCCCTCTAGATCCACATGTATAAATTTGTGACCAAAAGTGAAGTTACTTTGATTTATTTAATAGCGAATTTTATCCATGATAAAATTGTAATAAAACTATTTAATATTTGTACCTTTACTCTTTATTATCTTTTATTCATTTTTATTAATTTGACACACTATTTTATAAAAAGTTACGTTTGCGTATTAAATCAGTGGCGTCACCAAGACATTCATAAATAATTTAACTGTATAATATCTATATATTTTACTAACTACTTCAAGCGTATATATTTTTCAGTAGAATGAATATGTAACATATTTTGCTTTAACAAGCTTTAGTGATGAAAAAAATAGTTTCTAAGAACCTCAACTCATAAAATTTTGACATGGGCATTTTATACAGGGTTAACTACGACTAAGTACAAAAATTTTAACCACGTGTTCAGGGAGGTGTAAAAGACAATAAAAAATTTATTTCGGAATTTTAGCTCGATGTTTAAAAAATGGGGCAAAACCTTCTTTTCCTACAAAAAGTCGGCGCCTATTACAATCAATCATCATCCAACATGGCTAGATATGTCAACTACCATGCGGTCGTTTTTGTTCAACATTGTCAAGTGTAGAAGTGACGAAAATAAACTTTTTTATTAATAATAATAATATTTAAGTACCTGATATATAACACCTAATCCGGTTAGCTGCAGTATTTTGTATTCGTTCTTCGTTCTTTCATTGCGCACTGCCAGAACTACATTGCTAGTTACATATTCTCCATGCTCTAAACCATGCAGAACATGCGAAGGTAGTTATAATCTAAGGGTCATTTTTACAGAACACTGTAAACATCTTGGGATGTTATAGTTTAAAATATTACTTATTATTTTATGCAAACATCCTCGATTACTGTCAATATTGTTGCTATTATTAGTATTAACAGAATTTAATTACACAACTACACAAGAAGTTTAAACATTTATCGCCGTGAGTGCACCTTACATTAGTGGCCTACAGATGTCGTCAGATGTCATCTGTAGATGTTAAATGACGTAAGTATACGGTTACGGTACTCTGATTAGATTGAAATAATTTTTCTGTACTTGTTTTTCGCAAATTTAATTTTTCGCGTATTTTTTGTGAATTTACAAACATGTCATATTGAAATGCCTAGAGGACGGATAATGTGCTGATTTATGGGAGTGTGACAAGTGCATATTATCGTGCGGCAGCGCCAAAGGCGTCTCTCGAGTATACAAAATATTATGCTGAATACTTTTTGAACCACATCGAACAGTTGTTTTATGCCGTGGCGGTAAACGTGTGGCAGTGTTTTTATGTATTTGAGTACATTTACCTGTAATTTGTTGTTATCCTTTGTGTTTTTTCCCGACGTAAGTAATTGATCTGGTCAAGACCGCCAAACCAAGTAGGTACTTCGCTTTACACAAAAAGAACAATCGAGGGAAGGAGAGATCCACAGCAAGTACAAAAATCTTTGCAGGTTTTAATTTAAACAAGTATGAACACAGAACATGATTCAACATTCTTAAAGTCTCTCCAAGTATCAATCCTGGAAATAAATATTAATAACGTAGGTGCTGCCTCTTTGTGCTACCATACTGTATTTCTCATTAAATCATTAAATAATAATCTACATTTTGTAAAGATTTCTTTCAAAGCTGCTTAAACTGATATACGTATCAATGCGGTGATCTGTCACAGCTTTGACTTTGGCAGAATATACCTAACCTTGTGGCTGATAGAAGGTCAGTGACGGCGATAAATAACAATTTAATATAGTTTTGAAAAAAAAAATTTTTTGGCTTTATAAATAAGCTTGGAATTTTTTTGAAGGGTGATTCCGTTAATTCTTATTTTTCCATATCCCCTTTTAAAATATTTGTACTGTCATAGTTAACCCTGTATAAAAAAAATTGTATAAGAAAGTAGAGCAGACTTACCTGAACTCTGACACATTCTAGAACTGGAAACTTGGCCAATCTTTCTATATCATTCCATGTGGAAAGTTGTGTAGAATTTAAATTTAAAACTTTCAGACTCCTGAAACCATCGTGTGGTGATTCCTTATTATTACTTGACTCTGGTCCACTTTCCGACCTCTCATAATTCCTATTACAGGCAGTCTCATCACATGATGAGTGGACATTCAATGATCTTATAGGACAATCAGCTAATACCAAGGTCTGTAAATTGGGAAAAGCATATCCAAGTTTTCTAATTTCCTGCCAATTCTCTATAGGGTTCCCATTGAAGTGCAAAATACGTAATCCAGTGTGCTTATGACTTAACTTATAATCTTGACATCTACATTTCTCTGCTTGGTTATCATTTTTCTTGTCATTACAGTCGCATGTAGTTTTTTCATCGTGGAGACAAACATTATCATACTCGTTAAGGCTCAAATGCAACTCGTCAAGGCGAGGAAGGTAATCCAGGATATGCTGGACGCTTTCCCAACTTATGTAAGTAGAATTAAGGACGAGGTTCTTCAACTCTTGCCATTTCATGTTTCGATCAACTTCGACCTGTCGAAGAGGCGTTCTCAGGACGTTGAAGCTAAGGTTTACGAACTTCAGACGGGGCATCTGTTGTAATATTCCAAATACCTAATAATAATAATAATATTTTATTATAGAATAGAATAGAATAGAATATTTATTTATTTAGCAACAACAAATGCTATTTACATTACTATACATATACAAAAACATACCAACAAAAGACAATGTTTACCATGCCCTATCACTACGAAAAAAATTAGTGATATTTCTAACAAATACTTTCACATTTACAGATCTTTTTATTTCTTCAGGCAAAGCATTATACAGTATGCGCCAAAAGTATGGAATAAATTTCAATAAAAACGAAACAATTATTTTTTGGGAAAAATCCTCGAACAGGTCGACTTTTAATTTAAAAAATACATATTTTAGCGTAAAATGCGATTTTCAAATGTCATTTGTTTTCGAGTAATGACGTCATCGATTTTTTTAAATGGCAACATCATATTTTTTTGCTTGATTCTGAAAGATCGTTTAATTCTCTATCAGACAGTACTAAAATTTTGCCCTCTTACATAGGAAAGTTTTCGAGTAAATGACGATTGAATGTTAGAAAACGTAAATTTTATCCATAAAAAAGTAACAATTCTGAGGTATATAAAATAAAATACAATTGATTAAATTTTATACTTAAATTAAATGTTCGAATTGCCATCCACCAACTTCTTGACAATGCGCTAGTCTGTGAAGAAATTCTTCTTGCACATTATGAATATCTGCAATATCTGCAAGTTTGACGGTTTACTGTACCATTCAGACAAAATGTGGCCTCATCTGAAAAAAGTATTTGCCGGTGTAAATTTCTATTTCCTTGACATAAATCCATTAGAATTTAGCAAAAGTGTAAGCGGCGATCGGGATCATCTTCATTGAGTTCCTGCACAAGTTGAATTTTGTAAGGATGATATTTTTCCTTCCTCAAGATACGTAGCACTGTGCTCTGACTAGTGTCATTGTTTAATGCAACCAATCGTGAAGAATTATGAGAATTATCCACCATACTTATCAAAATGTTCTGTTTCTGATTTTCACTAATGCTTGGACGTCCAGGTTTTGGAATATTTACAACATTGCCAGTTTCCCTAAATTTAGGCTCTACCTTACTCACTGTTGATTGGCTGATAGGGCGATCTGGATATTTTTAATTAAATAAATCCCAAACTTCCTGAGATCTAGTCATATTCCCGCATCCGATAAGAATTAAAATTTCAATTCTTTGAGTAACAGTTAAATGTGCCATAATACTTTAAATTGAATAATAATTTCTATGTCGCTTACAATACTTATTAGAAAGTCGGTGTGACAATGACACTTTGCAAAGATTTTCACCTACGTGATCCATAAAAGAACTATGAAATTCGAAAAACTAAATTTAATAACGTTTTTGCTTTATTTTAATTGATTTACGTTTTCTAACATTCAATCGTCATTTACTCGAAAACTACTATGTAAGAGGGCAAAATTTTAGTACTGTCTGATAGAGAATTAAACGATCTTTCAGAATCGAGGAAAAAATATGGTGTTGCCAATTAAAAAAAAATCGATGACGTCATTACTCGAAAACAAATGACATTTGAAAATCGCATTTTACGCTAAAATATGTATTTTTTAAATTAAAAATCGACCTGTTCGAGGATTTTTCCCAAAAAATAATTGTTTCGTTTTTATTGAATTTATTCCATACTTTTGGCGCATACTGTATAAATGCAATCCTTCATTAAAGAGAGACTTTTTCAAGGAAGTTAACTTAGTATATTCAATATTGTATTCTCCAGCAGACCTTATATTATACTTATGCAAATCATATCTCTTAACTAAAAACTCTTTAAGATAATCAGGTACCTGATTTCTTTGAATTTTATATATTAGCGTCAAACATGATCGCGTTACAATTTGCTCGACAGAAATCTATTTTAAGGTACTTAACATATAATTTATTGGAGTGTAACGATTACAGTTTTGTATAATACGCATTGCTTTATTTTGTAACACTTGCAATATATTAATATGCGCTTTATTGCAGCCTATCAGTAATGAAAAACAATAATTGAAATGTGGATAAATGATCGAGTTATACACTGTCATCTTGGCCCAAGATGATAATTCATGTGAAATTCTTCTAAAAAAAGATATTTTCTTACCTATTTTTTTACATAAAAAATTAACATGACAATCAAATGATAATTGCTGATCCAATATTACGCCTAAGTATTTAATTTGTTTTACAAATTCAATTTGACTATTATTGATGTGTATATTTATATTAACAGCAAAGTATCTTTCACAATTAAATTTAGTCCCAACCACCATACATTTAGTTTTATCAGTATTTAGTTTTAACCTATTCATACATAACCAATTATATAACTTATAAAGCTGATTATTCATCCTTTCAGTTACTTGTGAAAGATCGTTCCCTGATACAGATATCAGCGTATCATCTGCAAACAAATTTACATATGAATTATTTAAAATATTATTTATGTCGTTAATATATATAAGAAACAGAAGTGGTCCAAGGACACTTCCTTGTGGTACACCGTACACGCTCGGAACTGCATTTGAAATGTTGTTTTTTATCTTGACCTTATGACATCTCTCCACTAAATAATGTTTAATCCAAGACAATGCCGTCGCTGTCACTCCGTATTCACTTAATTTTTTAATCAATTTAAGTCGATCAATTGTTTCAAAAGCACGTTTCAAATCCACAAAAACATTTAAAATTATATTGCCTTGATTTATATATCTTCTCTATTTTGCACAAACTAACTGCAGACTTGTTTCACATTAATGTTTTTGCCTAAAACTCGATTGAACCTCACTCAACAGTTTGTTACTTTCGAAGTAATTTCGTAATTGTTCAGCTATTATAATTTTCAATATTTTATCGACTATAGGAATTAAATGACAATGTTAAAAATAGCCGATTTTTGGCTTATCCGGGGGAATGCATAAATCATACAAAAATCAATTGATTATTGTTAATTAACATTAGAAATGGCCCAGAAATATGTCAGTTAGCTGGGAAAATGTCGCTACTACCCCTAAACCTATATAAACTACCCTTAAATAGCTTTAAATGGATAATCATTAATTATTGTTGTAAAATTCGTTTAGAATGAAAAAAATGCTTAAATCACTTTTAAGGTTCATTTATACTAATGCGACCTGAAAAATGGGCGCAAGGATAAATTGCCATTTTTTCAGTACGCGCTCGCAAAGTGAGAACAATTGGCGCTATTTCGCCATTGAATGGGCACTTTTACAGTCATTTATTACTTTTTATATTGACATACTGTCTGTTCAAATCATTTTCAAGCATTTTTTTCATTTTACACAAATTTTATAACAATAATTAATGATTATCCGTTTAAAGCTATTTAAGGGTAGTTTATATAGGTTTAGGGATAGTAGCGACATTTCCCCAGCTATCTGACGTATTTCTGGGTCATTTCTAATGTTAATTAACAATAATCAATTGATTTTTTTATGATTTATGCGTTCCCCCGGATAAGCAAAAAATCGGCTATTTTTACCATTGTCCTTTATTGGCCTGTATTCACTTGGTTGACAGGGATGTTGCACTTTTGGAACAGGAATTATCACACTTGTTTTTAAGACTTTCGATATTTTACCTTTCCGACAGGATTAAACCCAATTACCGGAATAAGTACTACAGAGTAATAAGTAGTCAATAAAAGAGACTTAAAAAAATATATATTAAAAACAACTTATCTTAAGCGAGACACATGTTTACAAATTACATTTTAACTATCATTTATCAGTTGTATTAAACATATCGTACATTAAATATATTCTGGATTTAGCCAACGTATTAGTCTTAGAAGTACCAGACTAAAATAAAGTTTGCTCTCCTGAGTTATCCATCATACCCGAAATGACATTTTACTCAACAAAACCGAACAGTAAATTTTATTATTTGGAATTTTATACAAATAACGAATTAATGAAACATTACGAGGTATTTCCAATGCATCCATATTAAAACTATTCAGAAGATGATTAAAACTTTGCGGGGGATAAACACCATTTTGCAAAAAAGCTAAAAATTTTAAAAAACGTCTTTGAACAGACTCCAACTTTTGACGATGTATATTACAAACTGGATACCATATTATAGATTCGTATTCCATTTGTGATTTAACTAGGGACCAAAATAAAATTTTAAATGTGCGTATATTTGTAAAATCTTTAGAGCTACGGTATATAAAATCCTAATTTTAGAATGCACAGGACACAACATAGTAAGTTTGCTATCGAATGTTATATCTAAATCCTTGAATAAAAAAACCCGACGTATGACATATCCATCAATGTTATATTTATAAAAAATAAAATTGGTTTTACGAATTAAGGACATTGTTCTACATTTAGAAGGGACAAACAATTTAACTCACATCATGACAACACACGATTCATACAGAGTTGAAGATGATCACAATCTGAAATAGAATTTATCGAAGAGAATAATTTGACGTCATCGGCAAAAAAACAATTTTTCACAAAAACTAATATCAGGGAGAACATAAATAATGAGTAAAAATAAAAGTGGTCTTAAATTAGAATCTTGCTGAAGACGAAGAAAAATAATGAGAAGTAATATTTTGATATCTGAGCATAAGTTGCCTACTTGTTAAATATGATTCCAAATTATTAATGAAACTGAAAAATTAAAATCTTGCAATTTCGCTATTAATATATGGTGGTCTATATGAGCGAAGACTTTTTAGAAGTCCGTAAATATTACGTCGACTTGCCCTCCACAATCTAAAGTTTCATAACTAAATTAAGACAAAACTGCAAGATTCGATATAGTAGATCTTCTCTGCACAAATCCATGTTGGTGTGAGGATATCAATTGCTTAGTCAGATAATAAATTTCATTATGCAAGGTGGATTAAAATACTTTAGCAAAATTGCACAGTAGAGATATAGCTCTATAATTTTCAATATCACTATGGTTTCCTTTTTTAAATATTGGGCACATAATAGAATTAAATAAAATACACAACGGATGAACAAGTGGATACGCACAATCTTTTAGGATAAAACTTGGGATACTATCGACACCCATTGTGAGAGTATTTAGATCTTCTAATACTAGATAAAGCATCTTCTTTAACAGACGAAATGGAAATAAACAATGATACTCTACCACTTGTAGTAAATCTAGATGAGTCCATTGGATGAGACTGAATAAAGACGCTATTGAAATATTAACCAAAGGCATTTACAATATCAGAATGGTAGACAGGTCTTTATTATCATAAAACAACCTAATGTAAAACATAGTCTTAAATTTATTAGTTACTTGAAGAAGCTAGTTTGACATACCTCCGGCCAGTCGTTCAACTTGTTTTTGGCAAGATCCAGCTCTTCTACTCCGGCGCATTTGGCCATCAGAGCATCTTTCTCACCGGCAGTGGCGATATCGCAGTCGTTGAGCACCAGTAAGGCGGGTACAGCAGCTCTTGGTGATCTGCAAGGCACAAATATCGATACAGAGATGCCCTCGTCTTCCGATCCTTCTGATTCCGTCGAACTTTCGCCATATTTTTGTTCTAAGGCCTCTAGTATGGAAGGCATTTTGAAGAGTTACTGAAAAGATGACCAAATATTACAAACACAATATACCATAAATGTAAACTGTAAATTAGAAACGATATATTAACATTTTATAGACTATTAATTGATTCCTTTGGATACAAATTTCGTAACGTGATTGAAATGGAAACACGATTAAGAGGCGTACACCTATATTAATGCATATTCTGTGGGTTTTAGAAAGTTTTATGTCTTACCATGATTTTACACTATTTGAATCGTTTGGACATTTTCACTAAAATTTGGTAGCAGTAGACATACCCTAAATATAGATGACCTTAAGACATGACTGACACAGTTGTGTGACAACTAACGATGTAAAACAGATGAAAGTAAATGTCAGCTAACCTATCAGCCGAGACGTAATTATTATAATTTGAAAATGGCGAGAGAGAAGTTAATATTATTTCCTCAACAAGATTATGTAAAGCGAGTAAGTAATTATTGTTAGAAAAGTTTGTTACTAGATAGCATAGCCTGTAAAACCAACGCTTTTACTTAAGTTCTTCAGTAATATGACATTGCTTATTGAATTAATTTAATAATCTGGTTTAGAGAATGAAAATATAAATACCATAGGTATACAGGGTATCTCATAATTAGCTGCCAACCCTGAACAGGCCGATTCTATGATCAAAACTAAGTAAAAAATTTCATATAAACATGGGTCCGGAAATGCTTCCTAAGGGCACAGGGACCCATTGAAGAGGGAGCAATGGAAATTATTTTTTTGCAATATCTCTCAATCGCGTTGTGATAAATGAATGAAATTTGGCATACACATCTAAATTTTGATGGACAATTTGATGGACTAATCCATTTATTTCCACAAGGTCCATTGGGGTGGGTACGGGGGGTCCTTGGTATTTTGCGTGTTACCTACAAAGGTGAACCAATAAAACTAAACTAAAAACTTTATTCTCCGAAAATTTATTCAGGGTGGGTTTTAAAAAATAGTCAAAACAATTGACCAATTTTGCTTTCATATGACGCACCTGAAATATAGATACATTTTATCTGATGCGACAACGTGTTTATTGAATACGGTAAGTACATATATTTTTAAACATTTAAAGGAATTTCGCAAAAATAATGTTATAAAATTAATGGAAACAGAAACGTTTCTCGAAACATCAAGATACCTAAACTGACGATGTGGTAAAATAAAAGGCTTATTCCAAGAAAAGTAACAAATTACGATCTCCAATTCAGTGCATATCATAAAGCGCCCGCAGTCCGTATATCTAACTAGGAAAATGTTGTATTTATTTTGAATATTATGGAATAAAGAAAATATAAAGATATTGTGTATATGAAAATATAAAAAAATCAATAGACTTAGGTACTTGCAAATAAATTGATAAGTTGTCAGGGACGCATCGATTTTTATTTGTTTGTCGAAGTATAAACTCAACGGATGAAATGAAATATATAATACTTGCCTCAAATCTATTAATATCTTGTAAATTTGCAAAGATAATAAATGTTACCATTTCATTTGGACTCCAGAAAAGAGTTTCGTATAGAGACAAGTTTGTCAAAACCTTCTTATTTTCATCTCAGGGGCATGTGGCTAGCATATTCTTTAATCTAATTCTAAGTACTGAGAATTAGCTGGTTCAGTTTTTTTATATACAGGTCGTAGTTGAGGTGTTTAACGCCCGTGCCGCGACATAAAAGCACGAGGCTTTACACGCTAAGGGTGTTGTTTACGGCCGAGATGCATAGACTACACGACACACGATCAAATATTTTCCACATTAATTTCACTAATAATAATTACAAACATAAACATAAAACAAAACAAATTGGAAAAATAGTGTAATCGCTATTTTTAGTAGCAATTGATGGACACTTCTTACCTAAAAGATAACAAAAATTGACACAGACGACGATGTTTTATTATTAAATGATAATTTATAAACAATAGCAGTAGGGAAAATGAATGTACTTCCATCCAACGTTTTATTGGCATACCTTAACGAAAAATCTGTGAGGTATAATCCTTCATCATTATGGAGCAACTACTCTATGTTAAAGGCCATTATAAATTTGAAATAAATTTAAACAATAACGTTAACATAAGTAAGTTTCCTAAAGTCACTGCATTTTTAAAACGTAGGTATGATATAAAGCCAAACATTCTAAGATTTTGAGTATAAATCATATAAAAAAAATTCTTCTAGAAGCTCCTGATGTTATTTGCAAGAGTTACTTTAATTTCTAGAGCATGCAGAAGGCAATAGATATCAAAACTTGAAGGAGATAATATCCAATTGAAGGAAATCTACCACGTTTCTCGAATCTGCAAAAAAATATTCTTCTTTGATACCAACTAATACTAAACGTAATAGATTTTTTCTGCAAAACTGTTAAAAGTGGGCTTTTTAATTGTCATTTTTGATGTTAAAAATGTAATTTTTTGACACGCATGTTAAAAGTAAGTTACTTTTAACACTAGTGTTAAAAGTAAATCAAAGTTTATTTAAATTTTGTTTTGAAAATTAATAAAACGTTTTAACAAACACATGAACAACTTTTTATTTTAAAGTACAAACTAACATTTTAACTAGTTATTACTATTAACATTTATAGTAAAATTAGAACAATTTGAAATTGTAATTCCCTGCGGAGTCATCATACTTAAGTTGGTTTTACTGTCAACATGTGTGACACATCTATTTTCTGTAGAAATACTACTGGTAGTACTGGTGGTCTTGCTAGTAGTTACAACAGTAGGAAGTATTTGGCACGCAATTTCCTTCTTTTGTTCCAGTGAAGTTTCCTTCAGCTACCATCGAAGATTTCCATCCTCCATGTCTCTTGATGGTAGTAGATTTGCACCAGAATCTGCTAACAATGTCGCCGATGAACGACGAAAACAGTGTCCGGTGTAGAGTTGAGGATTTGGTAGATTCAAGAACTCTGCAATGTCGGCAGACATTTTACCAAACATGTTAATTCCGACTGGATTCTTCACACATTCATTCTTCATATATTTAAGAAAAAGTCGTCTATAGTTAGCGTTGGGTGGCCGGAGTGCCATATACTTTCTAAAAAAGTTTAAATTGAATTCACCAACAACACTGAAAGTCCGAGGCACTTTCGTTTTAGTATCTGGTATGGTCACAACAACCGAAGTGCCCAAATATTCGATATTGTCGATGGTCATCTGACACAATTCCTCCCGGCGACACGCCCCGAAGACACTCACTATTGCTGCGACTTTCATCATCAGATACTTTTCGTCTTCTGCTTCTGTGAGAAATTTGTCGATATACGTCTTCGTCAAAACTTTTGACTTTTTTGCTTGATATCCTTCACCCTTCTGTTTTATAAAAGCAATAAGTTTATAATGTTTGCTTATATCTTGATCTTGCTTTATTTTTAACATAGTTTTTATCATGGAATAATTTGACCACAGCGTTGACGATTTCCATATCTTGACTTTTTCCTCAAAATATGCCAGTAAAACACTTTCGTTACATTTCCCAGAGACCTTTTTAATGTTGCACCATTCCGAAGAGCGTCCATAAACGATTTCTTACCGTTCCTTTGATTTCGCCGGCAATAATTCCAATGTTGCTCGACTGGCGGCTTCTTCGAATTCAGCAGGGATGGATTCGTTACGCTCATTATCGAGATTAGTCATTATACTTATAATATTACTAGAAAATGCTGTCAATATTTTTGCGTTGTTTCCGTAACTAACAACAGCACTGATTGCTACGAAAATTTTGGTTCATAAACATTGCGATCTGTGTGGTATTTTTTGATTTATTATTTTTATTGAGTTTAAAGTTCTTCCGATTGTTTTGTAGAAAAAATAGTGTATGATATATGTGTTAAAAGTGATTTTATTTTGTTCGTCTTCACTCACAACAAAATCTTACTTTTAACACGTATATCATAAATAGCTATTTTATATTTTACAAAAATGGAAAATGTTCCACATAAGTCGTTGAAACGATCACGTTTCCTGCTACAGTTTTATCAGAATCTAACAAACATATTATAAACATAAGCGACGTTGTCCATGGAAATCCACATGGGTTGCAGGAGAGTAAATCGAAAACTCAGATCAATCCAGGAAGAAAATAGCTCACAACAGCTTGCAGATTCCCACAATGGCCAAGTAAACGTATAAATAAATTCAGTGGTGCCATTAACAAATCAAGTAGTAATAAATGTTATTTAAATGAAGCAAAATCATCAAAAGCCATCGAGTGCAGTGAAATACAGCTTTCAAAATGCTAAGAAAAATATAAACAGCTTTCGAGAAGCGTTGCTAATTTCATTTAAAATTTTGAAGCTCCTGTACTTTAACGTCATATTATTTATAAAAATTATTATTTTTGTTGAAACAATACAAATAGTAACAATGAATAAACAGAAGATAAAAAAATACCATAAATTTGAACATTTTGCGGAAAGAAATACGATATTAAGATAAAACAGTCAAGACTTTATACGATTGTCATTTATAGTCCGGGTCAGATCTCTACAGATATGCGAAAAACCAGGTCATGTCCAGGAAAATCCGAACGTCTGATAACCTTGTATCTTTTATTTACATTAAATGAGTTTTGTTTTGCCTGGAATTTGCCTTTGTTTGCCAAAATCATCCAGATAATATTCACAGAACTTATAAAACTCGTTGGCAACAGACTGTTTTACTCTCCCGACTGTGATATGTTTGTGTGATAGTCTGATTGTCTGCATCACGGGAGGCAATGATCCAGACAGAGTGCCTCTCCGCGGCGGCTTTCATGTCTGTAAATGCGTATTTTCATCGCCGCCCTTCACCCCCGAGAGGTCAATGTCATGCATGGGTGGCGCTAAGGTCCACAGCGATTAATACCAAGTTTGTTTTTCGAGACGATTTTTTTAATAAGATTTGTTTTTACGTCACTTCGATGTTCGTAAGTTATTAGATAAGTATATGATATTTTCCAATTCAGATATGTTTGAGATAAATGAATGTACTTACTAAATTATATTGTACTTTATGATTGTAGGAGCCTGAAAAATGACACAAGAAGTTACAATTTAAATTTTTGTAGAAAACATACATGGATATTAGTGAAACATTTAATTTCCTTGGATTTAGATAAATGTTGGAGCAACCGCACTCATCCGAAATATCTTTGCACCGTCGCTGAGAAGCATGCTTAAAAATAAATTAAATAAAAAATAAATAAAAATAAATTCGTATGCCATTTATTTCTATTGCTTTTAATTCACTTCAGCTTCAATATTTTCTAATTAAAAATAGTTTAAGGTCGCCCCAAAATGATTATATTTGAGGTGTTTTTAAATACAGAAATTTCGAACAATAAAACACGTAGAACAAAAGCAATATCAAAAATAAAATTCTTTGATCTATTTATTCACTTTTACTATTTAAATTTTCCTCAAATAAAATAGTAACTTTTAAAAACCGTTTGACACACGTTATTTCGTTATTCTAATCCCACACTATCAATTATTTTCATATACTTATAAACAAAAGTGAACAATCTGATATGTAGAACTATGTAAGTTTATGTTCTAACAATATTATTTACATCTACAGTTAAATTTTAAAAAATATGTACTTTCAAAGATTTCTCAACTTAAAAATTTGTTGGTTAGATCGATTTCTGTCGTTATATATTCGTTTTACTTTCGTACGTTGGAATATTGGCATGAGATAACATTCTTGTTATTTGCTAAACCCTATGTTATTCAGTTCTTAAATGCCTAAAATTATTTACATTTGGAGGAAACACTATTTCAAGAATACGGCTCCTTTAATAGTAGTAAACATTTTGACGGGCATAAAACGCTATACAGGGTGGTTCAAATTGGTGATTTTCAAGCGTTACTGCAAATCTGTCATAGATGGAACAAATATGATTTGACGAGTCCAGAGTTTTTTTTTGAGTAAATAACAATAAAGGGCATTTCTCGATTTCTGACTGGCGCACCTTTCTCGTTTCTCTTTCCAGATATCTTAAAACGGTTTGAACATTCTACAGGCACTTTTTGAGATATGACCACAAATTGTATTTTTTATATGGAATAAATACCTTGTATTTTATTTCAAAAGCAGAAAGTAGACTAAAACTGCAAAGTTCCAAAAATATATACTTTACTTATTATTTGTTGTGAAGATTTGCGGAAGACATAAAATTTTAAAAATACCAACGATATTTAAGTTTTCTGAATGAGAAGGTTTTTTAAACAAACAAGTTTGATATTTACCATTATCAAAAATGGTTCGTTACTCTAATGAACACAAATGCAATTTAATATTCGTCCATCAGATCAGATTTGCTCTATACATGTCAGATTTGCAGTAACCCTTGAACACCAACCAATTAGAACCACCCTGTACAATGTACGTCCTTGACATTGCCACGTGCCACGTCTAAATTTTTTTGTTTTTTCAATTTGAAAATATTGACAATTTAGAGACTTTGTTCTCCATAACACATTTATTTCATAAACACCCTATACTTAGTCTAGTAATACAAGGTATAAGTCTATTTCTAGTAGTAAGAGATCTGAGTCTGCATGTTCGAATGAGAATATTGTTGTTAGTTTTTATCACGTGTTTATGGCACATTATTTCTTTTAACGATATGCTTGTCAACAACCGCTATAGATCATATTATATATAACAGCACCTGACATAAAACCCTCAAAACACATTGACTATCCATCACTATACTGATTAGTGTATTGGTATGGTTATTTGTGTTTTACAATAAGCCAGTTGCTTATTTTGCTCATTATATTTTTCATTTGTTGCAAGTAGGTATGATGATAGCTTTACACATCATTTTTCTCATTATTACTAAGATTTCTAAATGCTACCATTTTGAGTACCGAATAGGACACCATACTTTTATATGTAATAGGTATTAAATAAGCACATATATCGTCTAATCGTCTAATTAGGTAACCGAATTTACAGTTTAATTGATAATCAAAATAATAATCTTAGTCACAAAGTTAATACAATTCACTTTGATTTTTGTCGTCCCATCCAATTTCTATTTTTCAAATATTATGTATGTGAAATATAATAGAGTATTTACATGTAGGCGGAGCTGCGATCAATGTTAGGTATTAAATCTAACCTCACAAATATTTGTTATTTAATTTTTGTTGTGTTTTAATTTGTGTAAAAGAAATAGCCATATAACTGTTGTGTACCGCAGTGTTTATCTGTTGCTAATAAAAAAAAGATTTCATGTTTCGTAAGTTCCCCAATAATGCTGAAAAAAATGGTTAATAGCAATTGCATCCAGCAAGAAACCAACCCAGTACACAAAAACCTGCTCAAAACATTTTTCAGAAGATTGTTATACTATTACTAGTATGGGTAAGTACAAGCATTCATGATCTATTTTCGGTGTATATTTTTGATTATTTGATAAGGTTTCATTCTTATTTTTAGGACAATGGATAATTCTCAAAAAACAGTTGTTTCAACATTATATTTACCCGTACACGACAATACAACACCAATACTGTAAAAAATAATGAACGCATGAAACTGTACTTGAAAAGGCGAAAACAGGATGAAAATATAGGCAAACTTGCAGATGGAAACAAAGTAGAAATGTGACACGAGTTCATAGACTTCTAAACTGAGAAATGTGATAATACGATTCCTCAAATTGAAACTTACTTAAATGATAATAACGCCGGTAATCCTGAGAGTATAGCAAGCATCTAGTAGTAACAAGTTATTTTACAATACGCGATTCAAAATGTTATTACTTATAAAAGAGCACAACTAATATCACTCAAATTTTTTAATGAAAACCATTTAAAACACCTATCAGGGTTTTCAACTTTTCTGTATTGTACTTGTACTGTAATGAAAACACCAAATAAAAACTGCATATGTTTATTATTTATTTATGTCACATGTACATTAGTACATGTAAATGTGTTTTAAATAATTTTAAAACACTGATTTTGTTTATATATTCGTATTTTTTCAGAAACTGGGTATTTAATGTACTTTTATTTACTAGGCATATTACATGCAACATTTTTGCAACCTGAGGGACAACTAACCATTTTTCTATCGATTCGTAATACATAAAATTTCAATTCTTTAAAAACAAAGAGGTTTAAATTAAGAATTACCAGGAAATTCTTTAGGCACTCCAACGTTAACAATTTCTGTGTTAAATAACGTTTTATTACGTCTCTTTCCAAATTGCTGATATAAAATTCAGATAAACAAGGTTATGTGAGGTTAACATAAATAAAATTTAATATATCTTTTCATGATTTTTTCCTGTTGTCTTTGTGTGTTTACAAACATTTTATTGATTTATTATATAAGTTATATTTTGATAATACGTATGCAAATTAGATTTATAATAACTATTTGACTTAACAAATTCAAATAAAAAATTATCGAATCATAAACTAGCCATAGAACATTAATATTAATACCTAACTTTGACGCTAGCGCCCCTAGCGGAATTTAATGACACTGAGTTAATGTAAATGCTCTATTAATGAAATAAAATTATCAATTCTATTTTTTGATACCTTCAGGCCAATATAATAAAAAAAATATGTTCATAACTATCTAATTCAAAGAGAACTTGTATGTGGTTGCTGATAGTCATCTTAAAACGTATTTTATAACTTAATTATTTGCAAATGTCTTGTATGTCAATGTATAAGATTTTAGCGGAACCATTGTCACTGCTCTTGATTTACATATCAACGAATTAGGTATACTACTTTCATCGTTAATTGAATACGGATGTATTCTTCTCTCTCTCTGTCTCTGTTATTGATACTACCGTTCACCGATACTATTGTAAAAAGAACATACCAAATGACTAGAGATTTATTTCATGTAAAATTTGGATGAAATCTAATCAGAAGCATTAAAATTAAGAGGGGTAATAATTCATACGGTTAAAGTAAGGCTGCTTGGTAGCAAAGAGATTTATTTACAGATTGAGTGTTTCAATTAAAATTCTATTTTTTTGGCATTTATTGGAAATTCATTGTTGTTAACCAGTAAAAGTCCAATGGCTATGATAATGGTAGCAGCAGCGTTTTACTATATTGTATCACAAGGGCAGAAAATGAGCATTAACAGCCCGCTGCAAGCGAAACGAAGGTAGCGTTTTAAGTATGTGTCGCACACAACTGTTTCTCGACAGAAGAAAATAAAATTAGGATAGGAGATACAAACAATTATAATCTTATTAATTAAACAAATAATAAAATAAATAATTTACAAATGTAATTATAGTAATTGTAATGTTAATTTTCCCTAGAGTACCATAGTAGTGGATATTAATATCAGAGTTCGAAGACACTTAATAAGTGTTTGAATGACTTTATTTCTATAGATGACGTTCATGATTTTTTATTTATTAGTTGGACATATTTAATATTTAGATTGTGTTACTTTTGTGCTAAACTGCTGTTCTTGGTTTGTCAGGATTCTTTGGGAAATATTAGTTTTATTAAATATGAATTATCGATATATTCATCTGAAAATGCAGAAAAATGCCAACGTCTTTTTAGTGTTGTGTAGAATTAGGTGATAGGGTTGCATATTCACGACGAAAGTAATATGGCATATACGGCCTAGGTTTAGGCAGTTGCTATTTTTCTAAACGTATTTTCTCCAATCGGTTGCATATTGCATTTATTATTCTTGTAATAAATGAAAAAGTAACTATGAGCAGTGTGGGAAGATCTAAGAGAAACACATTTGTTTTAAATCGTAATTAGATGTAATCCATCAACTGTTTCGTTTTGTGTAGCAAAGCTACATCTAGAGGCCTTTTGCTACTCCATGCTGGACTGAAAAGCTACAGACACGAAAAATTGCATTGAATTGCATCTGAAAAACCTGTAACGAACAGCTAAACTCACTCGTCAGCAGCCCACCAGATATATACGTGATGTAGCAAAGCTACATCTAGTGGGCATTCGCTACTCCATACCGGACTAAAATGCATGATCCCTTCTGTCGGGTTAGACAGACTTAAAACAGTTAAGGTTATTCGTCGATTACCTCACCTATGGCATACTAATGAGAGCTAATAAGCTTGAAACCGGCATATGGCTGGTGGGCTGACAAGTGACTTTAGCTGTTTGCTATAGGTTTTCCAGGTGCAATTCACTGCTGGTCGGGGTATTAGCCCATAAAGTAGTATGTTTCCTGAAATTCCGTATTTGCAAGCAGTAGGTATGCTTATTAAATGTAGATAAATGCCACTCTCCACTATTTCGGTAAACATGCTGTTTCTGAATAATTGAAGATCCCTTAGAACTTATTTAAGGAATAGTATTTGTTGTATAGTTATATAAAAGGAATCCAGCTTGTTGAAGCACTGCAGACATCATTACTAGTAAGTAGCACATCTGTCAGTCTGTTTTAGCGACAATTTACCTAACTTGGGAAAATTAGCATACTAATCAGTTTTAATTATCACCTCAGCTTGTTAAAGACACTAAACAAAACACAAGCAAAATAATGATAATACATTATTAAGGACGTGTGAATGAATATCTCTTGAGTCAGAAACCCTCATTAAAATTTAACAGTATTAGAACACATCTCGTTGCCAGATGAACGGAATAAACGACCCAATTTCTTGTGTTGTTATTTTTGTCGTCCTCAATTTATGAATGTTAGTAGTGCTTACTGAAATAGACTCCGACGCATTCATTCTGAGATAAAGAATTACTTGTGAAATCGCTATTTTATGCATAGTTGTGATGTAATAGATTTCATACTGCACATTATATGAATTTTAATTTAAACTCAGTTTGCAATTAAAGTTTCGTGTTTTTTTAGAGAAAGTTGAATGCTAATTTGATTTTAGTATTAAATCAGTAATGATAAAGACAAGAAATCCAATATTAGCGTAAACCAAAGTCGATTCATTTAGCATGTGACGTCACGTGGATAGTTATCTAAACGATTCATTAATAAAGGTACTGCTAATATCCTTTAATTATTACATACCTATTTAATAAATTAAAATTACCTTGTATTACTATAAACGTTGCCACTTTTTCAGAGATGGAATTAGATTCTGGCATATTATTATTTGGTAAAAATATGTATATCTACTAAATCTTATTTTGGCGATTTAGTCACATAAAATGCCTCAACTAAATCATATAGTATTTTTGGTATTATTATTGTGTGATTTTGCACAAGTTTCAACTCAGGCTTATTAAATGTCATTCAAAATATGAAGTCCTTTTTTAAAAAAAATATTTGGTTGTATGTACCTATGTAGTACAACCATAAAGGGTTCAACACATTTGTAAAAGTCAAGAGAATCTCGTCCTCTACAGATTATTAAAATATTACTGTACGGTGATAATATTACAAAGAACAAAGTCAAAAATGCATCAAAGAAATCAAATGTTTTAAAAATCATATAAACACACAATACAAACGTAAAATGTACACCACTCTAGATCTCACTCGACATGAATATCGTGCTTGCATATTAGCCCAAATAAACCACAACAGTAAAACTCATTGTCAACACCATTGATGTTGGTATATCCATTTCTGGTGACCTTCAATTACCTACTATTTTGTCTGTGGAGGTTGATTTTATTACTTATTTACTATTACTTACTATTATAGATAGCACTATATAAATAGTTTGTAAAATAGTAATTGCAAGTTTATGGCAAGATAATTAAATAAACATAGACATCTAGTGTCATAATAATCAACCTCTGCTGAGAATATAGCGATTATGGACAAGAACATTTAAAATAGGATTGAAAATAATACCAAAGTTTTCCCATTGATTATCATGTTCAGAAATGACATAGACATGATCATAGACAGAAAAACAAGGAATACTTTTCACGTTAAACGTTACACTCAAGTGTTTATTTCTTTATAATCGTATTTTATATGTCTCCGCAGAAGAAAAAAATAACGAACAAATATCGAGTTTATAATGATCGTTGGAAATCAGACTATTTATTCACAAACAACAATAATAAACTTTAGTGCATTGTTTATATGCAAGTACTATCATTTGCTAAAGATTACGATACGAAATGACATTACACTACGTTACACGAGAAAAAGCTTCAGCAGTATACAGGAGTCTAGAAATGCTATCATTACAGATTATAAGAAGAACTAAAACATATTTTTTCAAAAAGTCTGACACTGATAACAAATGCAATAATATTGCTTCTTACGAAGTAGCGCTGGAAATTGTCAAAGCGAAAAAACCTTTTAGTGATTATTAAGAATTGTGCAATTAAACTGGCAAAATAGTTCAATGAGACGAAAATTGCCGAAAATTTTGATCAACAAGACGTGTAGACCACATTAATCAACATGTATCCGAAAAATTGCACGACACAAAAATGTAAATATTTTTCGCTCTGCCTCAACAAAAGCACTGACCTATCAGCCAACTCGTAATTTTTGCTCAAAATATTCAAAAGGGCTTCAGTGTAGCAGAGAAGATGCTTGATCTTATAACATTCGTCCATGGTACAACTAAGGGTACGGATATTTTTGAAGCAGTAAATAAGCTGGTAGTAGTCTATGAGGATTTCATAAATATTCATGTATTGCACCTGACGCAGCCAGAGTTATGATAATAACTGAAATTAGATTTCCAGCGATCTTAAAACAAAACAATATCAACTCACATGTGATACACAGCATTGTTCACCAAGAGACCGTAGGTGGAAAGTACGTCAAATTAATGTTATGAGTGGTTGTTAAAATAACTAATATTATAAGACAGGACAATCGCACTTTGACGCATAAAAAGTGTCGTTATTTTTTAGGGCGAAGTATATATAGAGACTTATTATTTCACTGTTGGTTAAGCGCCAAAAACTGCGTGCAGTGAAGAAATCACTCTACGCAAGGAGATCCCCATTTTCCTTAAAAATAATGTTAATTCCGACACTACCGAACTGGAAAATTGAGTTGTAGATACAAAATGTCTATCAGATCTTGCATTTTTAACAGACGAAACACGTTTTATGAATTAAATTTGAAGGTACAAGGAAAGCAGCAATTTATTTAGTCACAAGAGGATTTAAAAATAAAATTAAGGTTTTCAGGTCTTCACTAAAAAACAATATTTTTAATTTTTCCAAGTAGTAAAGAGCACTTTGAAGAAATGAAGAATTTTGAGAATGCTTTTCATTTAAGATATTGTCTGAAGCTATTTATTTGTGGCATAATTTTAGTTTTTTTTTAGTTTTATTGGGTTTTTGCCACACTTCTGAAAAAATAAAGATTAATTAAATAAGCCCTTGCGCCAAACGGATCAGTCAAGGGTTATTTTTTTTAACCTAAGTTTGCCTAACCAAAAAATCTCACACTGAAAAAAGCAGATAAGAAAAAAATATCAAAAATCACATTACTATCGCGCACTTCCTTATTATTGACGTTTCGAAAAACTATCTGTTTTCGTTCTCAAAATAGTAGTAAAAATATTAACTTATGTCAAGTTTGACAGTTAAAATTTTTTTTATTTAACTTCTATAAAATACATTGACACAATTGTAGAAGAATTTGAGAACCGATTTAGCAAAATTCGAAAATCGAAGAAGAAATTTCAGTTTCTGTTTCTGTTGAGAACGTAAGCCTTCAACTGGAATTGTATGATTTGCAGTCACATCCTTTTTACTAGGACAGAACCGAAATAGGATTGGAGTTTTTTAAGTAATTCCCAGGAAAATGTCCCTTATGATGAGTCCAATGCTGGGAAGCAGCTTTTCAATCATAAATTTTGTAAAGATAAAATATAGATGTTCCCTGTCTGATAAGGCACGTACTTGTTGTTTCGTTCATCAAAAATCTTCAACCTTTCCACTATTTTTTTTTGTATATCTGTTTTTTTTTTTTTGAATAAATAAAACTAATTAAACAAATGTGTTTTATACTTATTACAAATCACTGAGTGATACAATACTCATACGAAGTATTTTATGATGCGACCCTCACAACCGCAATGGCATTTGGACCACTTCAAGTTGGACAGCTCTGGTTTCCAGCATTAAATTCATACAAGTAAACTTTATGGTATATGAATAATTTTTGACTATGTCATATTTATTTTAGGTTGAGCATAACTAACAATTTTCAGTTTTTCAAAATAAAAAATTTATCAGAAATTTGTTTACGTCATTTCAATACCTCAAGAGCAATATTTTTTCTACTGTGAGTTACTCTGCATCTTTTACTGTTTTCGATATCTTCATAATAGACACTTACTAATGCATCAGTGTGCCTGATGAAAACGTCCAAATTCTTTACGTGAGTATGGAAAACGGGGTATTTCTTATATTTTAGAAAAATGAGTTTTATGACATACCTATGTCTAGACATGTTTTTTCTTTAATTTGACGGTTTTGACACTCGGTTACACTTAAATAATCTCTTGCAGTTAACAAAAGATTTCAAGGAAACGAGCCAACACAAATCGGAGTCAGTTAATCATAAGTAATATGCCGAAGCCAAGTGTGGGCGACTCAACAAATAGTTGATGAAGGAAAGGTTTCACTGACCAAAAGGCCGTAACGGTATTGAGGCGAATGCCCGATTTAGTCTAATTAGATATGTGTCTAGGAAAAGCAGGCGTAGTTAAAAATTTTTTAAATTATTATTTAATTTTAGAAAAAGCGGCCATGGAAAGAAATAGTATACAGAGTGAACCTTAAATAAGTACAAATATTTTAACTGCTGGTGTAGTTCGTCATATATATCAGTCTAGTGAAAGCCATTTTTAAAAATTTCTGATATTTACGGAGATATTAATTTTTTAAAAAAATATCCACATTTTCAGGACCGCTGTCATAACCAACCTAATGAACCATATGATTTGTTGCGAGGTTGCCATATCTCCTCTAATATAAAAATTAAGTTTCATTTAACGTAATATGGTTAAATTCTATTTTAAAAATACTTGTTTGAAGCATAAGTACAGTAAAGTTGGGTATGTAGTATTATTAACATAAATTTTAACTGCTTAACTGACCTTACTATAAAAATGAATTTGCGCAAGTTAATACATACTACCATAAAGTATTTAGGAAGATATTACGTGATATTACTATGTTCAATGTTCAAAAATTATACATAAACGTGCACACAAGCTTACCTGTTTGTTAAAAAATTAACTATTTAATCAGTAATCCACATTTCACAAGTTAAATGTCATTGTACACTGTTAGAAAGAGACACAAGACCCAATTTCCTTAAGCCACATAACCCCAAATGAGTCAGTATTAACCATTTCGAATACAGAACCATAAAGTGAATTCGCACTTTAATCAGTGAAACAAATTTAAAAAATAAAGGTACACACAATATTAAATAACAAAATAGCAGCTTGACGTATGCGTTTAATATCAAGAAAAGCAAAGCCATTTGTGTAACACTGATAACACTGTGAACCACACGTTCAATCTGCAGTCAGCGGTCCTCAACAAGTTTTCTACAGAAAAATTACAAAATTTATTTAAAATTTCAGTTTTTTATTTCTGATTTTTTTGTAAAAAAACTATTAATTATGTGTTCTACACACTGAACTATACTGCTGGTTAAAATATTTGTACTTATTTAAGGTTCACCTTGGAAGAAAAACTTTAATCGTTAGTGCATTTTGCTAGCCCTACAAATTTGCACCTTTAGAAAACTCATGCATTTCTCTTTCTTAATCTATAATGTACGATAGCATAACGTTTTACTGTTCAACATAGGTATAAGAGCAAAATATTACTAGCTGTATTCTGAAGTTTATCCAATTTTGCTAATAAACAATAAATATAATTGAAAACAAATTAAATGTGGGAATATACGTCGTTCGCATTTCTAGTTCCGGGAAAATTTACATATGCAACGTTTTCGCAGTTATATAATACGTATTCTCAGCATACCTTAATTGATAATACGTTACCTGACTACTGACATACGGATTAGGCAGATGAGGCAATTATAATTGCGTTGCAGGAAAACAAAAGCTATCAGTCGATATAATTGGCAAAGGATGTACAAAGACTCTATATGCGGTTTAATTTTGGAAATTGGGACAGGACGAAAATAAATACAAATTCTATTAAGCAAGATGCACGCTATTTGGTTGTATTATAATAAATTCAATAATTGAAAAAGAAAGTATATGAAAATTATCAAATCTAAATACAATTAGCTACAAGTTCAAGTAAACTAAAGTATTATACAGGGTGTATGCTTAATAAACGTATGTCCTAGAGCCATTCATTTTTGAGAGACAGGGCGTTCAAAATAATTTTTTAAAAATCATATTTTGGAAGTGATTTTATTGATTACCAACAGATTTGACTAAAATTTGACACGCTTTTGGTACTGCCGAACGAGTTGGTGTAGAAGTAGAAAGTAGAAGGCGCTAGTTGTTAACATTTTCGCTAATATTTTATTTTCTAACTTTTTTTAAGTTGTTTTTTTCTATTCTAACCCTTGTTATATAAAATTTCATTTTACACAAAAAGGTGCTCTTGGTATATTTATTAAAAATGCGCCGTTTTCGAAGAAGAGTTAAGACTTAACCACAGTTGCTTGAGTTAACCGTTAAGTCACCTAGGCGATCCATGTAATAGTACTTATTTATCAAGTGTGTATCTGTTAAACCCCGAATTCTTCGATGTATACGTCATATTTTGTATAAGAGAAAATCTGGTACATTGATTATTTTCTAATTTGAATAGCAATTCGTTCTTTTATAAAAATATTGTAAACTTAAGATTTTATTCTGCTCTATGTTTGTACAACACTAATGAAAATTTATTCCAGCAGTACAGATGTGCAGACGTTGACTTTTGGGAGAATATTTTAAGGGTGCTGCAGTAGTAATTAGATGATATTCCGAAAAAATTGTTGAGAAACAGCCACCAAACAGACAAACATTTTTGTAGTATAAAGAATTTGTCGAGAAACTGATGACATTAAACCTAAACAAAACATTTCGATAGACTCAGATCAGTTAGAACTGATTAAGATATTTTAGATTTGGTCTCCGAAGATCCAACCATTAGCTTAAGAAATTTTTTTTACAGATCTTCTAGCGTGTGGAAAATACTATTGCAGAAAACTATAAGAATTTTTACGGAGTTTTTAACTGCAGTGGCACTCTTAAAACGTTTCCACAAAAGTCAACATTTGCACATCGACACTGTTGATTATGTAGTAACCATAGTAGAGCAGAATAAAATTTTAACGAGATTACAATATTCACTAAAAGAACAAATTACTATTCAAATCAGAAAATAAACTATTTACCGTAATTTCTGTTTCAAAATATGATATATTAGTGGAAGAGTTCGGGGTCTGACACATACACATTTGATAAAGTACCTACCTTTAAAAGGACCGTCTAGTTTACTTTACTACACTTCTTTGTATTTTCCTCATAGAAATCATAAAATATATAGAACGCTAAAAGAGTATCGAAAATAGTCAGCCTATGGAGAAAAAGCGAGTCTGGTAATATTACAGTACTTAACTTTTATAAGTTGGTTGCATTAACGGAGTAGCTTCACAATAATGGGCGGGAATTTCAAAATATGACAATTTTACGTCCAATTCATAGAAACATATGATATCTATAGTCATTCCGTTTTGATTTCAATGGGGAAATTGCACAATTTTTTCAAATACGTGGAGATGAAAGAATGTATTATTTTAATGGAAATGGCGTTTGTCTCAGACAATTTCGTGAAAAAATAAGCCCAAAAACGGTATTTAAAGTTTTAGTATAGCCACGCCCCTACAAAGCGGTGGCCGCCATATTGAAAACCTGTGACGTCAACTGCCAGTTGCGCGGATCCTGTATAATCTGTACTTAGTGTGCTTTGGACCACAAAACATTGTTATGTGCTTTTGAACAACGTAGTACGAGGTACGAGTACATACATTTAAATTAATGGTTCAGGAATTTGTGTTTTAAACACAAGAGTTCATCAAGTTAATTTGTCGTTTGTGACAGTGACATTTATTAAGCGTTATTGTGTTAAACAGAGACGTGTTGAAAATTGTAAAATGAGTACAGAAAGTGCATTAATACCTGGGAAATGGATGAAATATTGCATTGTGCCATTATGTACAAATACTTCCCATACAGTGCCTAATAAAAAAATTTTCTCCATGCCAAAAATTGAAAAGAGAAGAAAAATGTGGTGGATGGCAATGAATCGCGACGAAATAAAGTCAAGAAAGTCAAGAAGCGTAAAGCTGTCCAGCATTTCTACGTTGTATGTTTGTGAAGACCATTTTAATGTAAGGTTAAGTAATTGGAAATAAGTATGAATAAATAATGAAAAAAAAGCGGTCTATCCAACAAATTTTTAGGTACAGAAATCTTAAATTTAACTGTAGGTATATGTAAATATATATAATATGCATAGAACACAAACAGGGAACCTTGTTTATAACAAATACTGCGTACGCAGTATTTACAATACATATAAATCAAAAGAAATGTCACGAAAAACGAAACAAATGCCTATTTACGTCACGATCGAAGTAACATAAGCAAGATGGCGTACTGGCATTTGACGTTACACCAATGACACGGCGTTTTCGATCACGTGGTTTTGTTGACATTCTATGGCAATTTATTAATGTTAATATTTTAATTCTTATGTGATTATTGTCGTCAGACACATGTTCTGACCTTTCAATATGTTTGAAAGATTATTCTGTAATACATTTCAGATCAATATAAAATTCATGCAACTTCCCCATTGTATGCTAGGATTAAAAAATGCAGTATAACCAACGGTTTGCATTAAGTTTTTCCTAGATGGCTGGTTTCTAAGCTCCTCCATTGTCTCACTATTTTTGAGTGCCTAATGTAAAGGCTTCTGACGTTCTACATATTTTATCATTTCTATGACTTTCCTCCAAAACTGTACATTTTTAACAAATTTACTAAGACCATATTTTTGTTTTAAATGAAATTTTACATATAGATGTACTAAGACTTAGGATGGAAAAATACTAGCAACTAGCGCCCTCTACTTTGTACACAGAAAAATTATAACACAAGCGTGTCCGGCATCACCAAAAACATACCTGCGGCAAATTTTAATTAACTCTGTTGCTCATTAAAACAATTACTTCCAAAATTTGATTTTTTAAAATTATCTTACACGGCCTGTATTTGAAAAATGATTGATTCTAGGACATATGTTTATTAAGCAAACGCTTATTTTTCAATTTTCTATCAACCCTAGTAATATTGCCATGTCTTTTTGAAGCACCCTATATATGTCAGTCATATTTTGTTTTATCTTGTAAGAAGGTTCTATATAATTATTCAAATTATATAATACAATTTCTTAACAGATAATTTAGCGGAAAATTCCATATTGCATTAACTTTACATTATTTTTCAGTCGACCACACGTTTAATTTAAAAAAATTGTAAATTTGTTTTAATTTATTGTAGTATAATGGCACTTTCATTGCGCACCAGGTATTTTATATATTAGTTTAAATAAAATTATTGTGAAATTTTCACGGTTCAGTAACATTTTCTGTGATTGCATATTGCGGAAGCATAATAAAGAAACTAAATATAATTTATTATAATAAGAGAGAAGAATTCAACAATACTACTTCCTCTAAGGCATTACTTAGACTTAAACACTTAAAGGTAAGTTATAACAAGTCAGATTTCAACGATTCGTGGTATTAGAGTCCATTTATTGCTACTGAATAAGATTTTTTAAAGGAATCTTTATTTCATGTAAATTTAAATCTAAAAACGTAGGTACATGAATTTCTTGCAATGATGTATACAATGAAAATAATGGCGAGATCATGGAAGGAAGCTCATTTCATATACTATAGTTATATCAGCAACAATACCAGCAAATGACGCAGATATCAGAGCAATTACGTGAAAGAGTCGATACAAAAAAATACCGGCATACACGGCACCAGTACAGACCAAATTTTTGCAAAATATTGAAAATAAATTAAAGACATAAAGTAGCCTGAATAACTATTTTTTTCAAAAATGCAATAATAGCGTGTTCCAATAACAAAGCTAACACCAACTTCCGGAACTGTATTTATGGCATTGAATACACAGTATGTCAAAATGTCCTACAATCACGTTTTGGCCAAAATGTTACCGTTTGAAAGCTATGAACCTGATTGCTTATCCAAAAACCAAATCAGTGCTGCCAGATGATATAATTTTAAGACAATTTGTAAAACGAACCAATAACATGAATATTGAATATATTTTAGATTGGTTAGCAGCGAACAGATTAGTTTTAAATTTGGACAAGGCTACTTGTATCATTTTCCAGGCACATAAAAAAATTGATGTTGAAAATATATTTTCAAGCAACGGTAATATTATTCCTGTCACACATACTAAATTCTTAGGGTTTTATGTAGATCAATCTCTTGACTTGAAAAAACATACCTATATTAAAAATTATATAAAAAATTGAGTAATGCAGTATTTGCTATTTTATCGATTAGAAAAGATTCAGGTTTTGAGGCAACCAAGTCAGTATATTACGCATATTTTTATAGTATATTACAGTACGATATTGAATTGATATTGAATTCTGGAGAATTTCTGCAAATATTGAGAGTATATTCATCATCCAAAAGAAAACTATAAGGTGCTTATGTTCACGGAAACCAAGACAATCTTGTAGAGCTTATTTCAAAGCAACACAAATTTTCACCGTTACTAATCTTTTTATATATCGTTTAACCATTTCAATATTTATAAATAAAGGTGAATTAAAATATACATACAAGGTATAATAAAATTTTACTACCAACATAACTATAATATTTCTAGAAAAGGACATAAAAGTTTTAAACCACTTACCAGACAAATTTAATTCAATTCAAACTTTAAAAACTTGGAATTAAAAATTATTTTTCATTTAAATGTTTTTCTTCTCTTTTATGTGTTAGGATTAGTTTTTATTGTACATAATTGTTTTTAATACCTACTACATATCTTATATTTTAAAACTAGCGAATTATTTTGTCCTTTCTGCTTGCAGTTTGTTCATGCGTACTCTTATACTAACGTAAATGTATTGGATCTTCTCAAAAATCTGTATTTATATGTGTGTGTACTTATGAACTGGGTAATAAATCTATCTATTTTTTTATAGATACTGAATACTGTATTGCATGTACAGTTCTGTCGGTATTTTCACACCCAGTGTGTTTTTTTTTAATATTAAGTACTCTTAAGTGTAATAACTTTAGTAAAAATGATAGTGCATATGCCGCAAAAATTTTGTACGTGGTTTGATAGAGCAAAGAAATATCTCAACTGAATTTACTTTTCTTCATATTTTTCAGACATTTTTCAATCAAACATGTTGATTTAATTAACTTGCTCATGTACTCATATATATTTCAATATTTTAACAATGTTTGGAGCACTATTGGTCTTATTAGGAATCTCACTGAATTTGATCCACTCTATACTTAGTTTCTAAATTACACACGTTTATTGCATTTAGACATCTATTACGAAGGCGTTAGAAATCTACTGCAACCATCCATCTAAATTACCAGTCTTATGCAATTGGCTTCCATGGATTCAGTGGGCTTAAATATAGACCAATTTATTAGATACAGCTTAAAATATTCCTCGTTTACATTTTAGGTGGTTGCTCTTCTCTCCAGTTCGTGTTAAATCAATAATCCACCATATATTCGAAGCAAAATAGACCAGCGAAAGTACAAACGAAAGGAAAACTTGAAATTAACAAACACAGTAGTATGATACGACATATCGCAGCGTTTAGATTAAATTTATTTCGGAAATATTGTATACTGTCAAGGACCTTCTTCCAAATTTTGTTAATGGAGATAACACATTTTACATATCTTCTCAATATTTAAAATTCTTAATTTATGGAAACAATGATGGTAAACTGTGAACTTCACACCAACGTTTTATAATTTATCAGAGGGGAATTAGGAATAATAAAATATACAGGGTGGTCCCGAGACAATGTGCCACAATTCATGGGTAGATTCCTAAGGTAAAAATATTGTGATATGGCCGAACTTAGTTTAGTCCAAAAGTTGATGGATACGCACAGTGTTAAATGTAAAATATTATTTTAGTTTTTTTTTAAATTTATTTCTTAATAAAAGCAAATTTTCGGGTTTGGGCTTCTTTGGGTCGAGAAATTCAAATCTGTTCACAGATTGGTTATAGTTCATAGAGGGCGCCAGCCGCGGTAAACTGAATGTTTTAATAGTGATAGAACTGTTACATTTTAAGGTGTTTCAGTTTTGGTATAAAATTTTTCAACTTTCTTTACACAAATGTATACTTTGTGAAAGTTCCTGTCTCACATGGTTTTTTAAATATTTGGGAATTTCCAATGCTGATAGTTGAAATAATTAAAATAATTTAGAAATATTAAAAACAATGATTTATTTAGAATTAAGGATTGTAATGAACAGTAAAATAGTGAACATTAGAAAACAATATGTCTTTTACTTATCGTAAATCACTCATCAGCATTTAAAACATTTCGTTACAGTTCTTAATTCTACATAAGTATACCCTTATTTTCGATATTTCCAAATTATTTCGATTCTCTGCATTGGAAGTTTCAAAGCCAAATATGTCGAAAATGGTGCGAGACAACGACTTTCACAATATATATCATTTTTGTGTAAAATAGTTGGAATTTGATACTAAAAATTAAATACCTTATAGTATAAACAAGTTCTGTCGTTTTTAACCTTCATGAAATATAACCAATCTGAGAACAGATTTGAATTCCTTGATCCAAAAAAGCCCAAATCCCAATGTTTTAATGGCTATTAGTTTTTATTAAGAGATATATGAAGAAAAACTAAAATAATATTTTTCATTTAACACCCTGTATCTCACAGTGTTTCTACCCATGAATTTTGGCCCATTATCTAGTGAAGTACAATATAAAAAAATATTTAAAACATTCTATTGCATAATTTTAAGTTTTATTATTCTATAATTTTTGATAAATAAACCTGCTATTAAAAAATTAAACAGACTTATCACTAATGAAATAACAGGAAATTAATTATAAAATATTACTGATTAGAAAGTACAGCAGCAGATACCTACTTATATAGGATTTTAGATTGAGTGTGAGTAATACAAACATTTCAGTGTATTGTTTTATGCAGTAGGAGGATTATATTTTTGTTTGTTTATATCAGGGAAAAGAGAAATAACATTTTCGGATAATTGTCAACAATGTCAATGTTTTTTATATGATAGTTATACCTCCAATTGGAGGAAACTAATTAGTTTATATCATTTTATATTGACAACAACATATTTCGGAAAACATCTTAGAGTGACTTATTTTAAATAGCGAACTGTCTAGTTTACGAATGAATAGGTACCAAACGCACCAGACCTTAATTTAACTTACTTCTTTTTATAGGGTTATCTTAAACAGAATGTGTAAGTAATGGCCCAAAACTAAGTAAAAAAAATGTTAAAAAATAGAGAAGAATTGTATGACAAAACAATTTAAAGGTTATTTTTAATGTTACTTCTAATGTATTTATTTCTTATCGTTCTGTAATTGTAACATTTTTACTTCTTTAATTTTACTTATAAGTTTTTTTTTTGTAAACCATGGTCACGTTAAAGATCTGCCCAGATCTGGTCGACCAAGTATACTAAATGAAAATGTGCAGTTACAAGTCCTTTTGACCCTTCATGAAAACCCGCATCCAACTATGAGAGTCCTAGCAGGTGATTTAGGCGTGAGTAAAACACATTGGGTAAATTTCTTCACAGAGCTACCATCCCTACAAAGTTCACTTAGTGCAAAAATTGTCCGACGACGATTTCGATAGACGGACAGAGTTTTGCGAAATGATGATGGAAGAATGTCAGGCAGATCCGGATTTTGTCAAACGCATAATTTTTTTCGGACGAGGCGTCTTTTTATCTGAGTGACACCGTTAATAAACCGAATCGGTATTGGTCAAATCACAAACCACACTGGACGATGGTTGTACTGTTCCCCAATGAAGAAGAACCAGATTTGCCCAATGACACAATTTGGTTACAGCAAGACCGTGCACCGCCGCACTATGCCGTCGCTATTCGCCGCTACTTAGATGACGAGTTTCCTCATCGGTGGATTGGCAGAAGAGGACCTAAGGAATGGCCCGCCAGATCGCCAGATTTAACACCGTTAGATTTTTTTCTTTGGGGATACGTAAAAAGTAAAGGTTATGTCACTAAGCCAAATAATCTTGACGATCTCAAGGAACGCATTCGACAAGAAGTTTGCGCCATTCAGCCTCAAGTTATTGGAAATGTACAACAAGAATTTATTTCTCATCTAGCCCATTGTTTGGCAGTAAATGGTCAACAATCTGAAAATTTAATTTAGATTTTTGTGTCCAAAGGTATTAGCGAATAATAAAATTTCTTACGATCGATCACGTTTGAGTACATTCCAGTAGACACTTTAAAATTACGTGTAATGTTTCAATTAATTTTTTAGTACGTTTATTTATTTGTAAATAACTTTGGCGTTTGTAAATAATTTGGGTATTGTCGCCCACCCTGTAACAATTAGGAGCAACTTGTGATGCATTTTTGGAAACAGCAGTTAGGGTAATCCGGAAAATGGATGAAAATGAGTTCCATTAAAAAAAAAATGTGATGACGTCATTACTCGAAAGTAGGTTACTATGTATATTAAATTATTTGAAAAAAAGTAAATTAAAATAAAAAATCGACCTGTTTCGGGAATTTTTAATTACCTAATAATGAATTTGTCCGTGACTTGAGGGACGCACTGTATACATAAATAGTATTGTTTAGAGATAGAAGAAATTGTTAATATGCAGAATGTCCATAATTGTATGACAATAAAACGATTTAGCTCGGATTATCCTATTACAAATTTTGCTTCTTTAAAAAGTTCTGGTTAATTAATTTTTTTGACATATTTAACTCTCCCTAAGAAAAACACAACATAAGTTGCTGAGAATACTTTAAAAAATTGTGATTTGAATACCTTTTGGTCCGTGCTATTATCTATGGTTTTTAGGTTGTTAAAGTTGTAGCTCAGTCACATCGAAGACTTTGTCCTGGCAATGAAAACAACGAAACATTAACAAGCGATAAATACGATTAGTTACCTATTATCTGAGAAGCGATTTCGAATCGTAGCAGCCTAAGTACTGACAACAAAAACCGAAACTATTAAATAAAAGTAAAAGCACAGGCAAAAAGCTTTCAATTTGAATGCGTTAACACTAATTCTTTCTCCATTCTTAAAAACGAAGATTTGCCTTTCAGTTGGGAGCATGTGATAATTTAAACTGAAGTATTTATCTATTTCCAAATTTATGGAAATAAATAACTGCGTGTATTTTTATTACTATGTTACAAAGGCTTTCGGTAGATCGACATGTTTCTTGCCTGGCAAATCTTTAGCTAAACATTACTTTGATGGCATATTGTAATGTTCAATATTTTCCAAGGTTATCAGTTTCAATAGAGGTACAATCGTTTGCAAAAATAACGATATTCTTTGAAACTAATTTTGCTACTTCTTTTGAACTGCTGACGTATTTGTGATTTCATTGCTTTTAACACTAGTTCTTAGTTGTTTCACTCACCAATAGAGATTTAATAAAATTTCTACTCAGAACTTCCAGAAGTTCAAAAACTTTTTTGAGGGAGTGTCATTATTATTGCAAAAACATGTACGTCCAATAATTATAGCATTTTAATATTGAAAGAGTATATTATGTTTGATTTGGGACGCCTATTAATAATTATTTCATGAAATAAAAGGCAGTAATAATATATTGCGTACAATGTTTTATGTACAACTGTCGAGGTGATTTATATTATATAATAGTACGACCTAATATAAAAATTGTCTATTAAGAAGAAGTTACCGTAGCAACGGGCATAAACATAGCTGTCATTGAATTATTTCTCGTAATTATTGGAAATGTAAATCTGCATTCAATCGATGTTTGACATCAGATATTGAGAATAAAGGTTTCAGTGTTATTTCCAATCTCGTGTTAGAGAAACCACGGAAGGAATAGGAATAAGCATTTGATCGTTATGAAAAATGGTGTAGAGAAAACAAAATATTTAACATAACTAATGAGAAAGGATTATTAGTATATTTCAACGAACTAAGCAAAAAACCTTCATCTGTTTGGTGTTCAACTCAAGAAGAAAATCAATATGAGAAAATGCTTAAATTTGATTGCATTCCTGAAGCAAAAATCAGAAGAGTACAAACCTAAAAAATCTAAGGTATTAATAAAGAAGAAAATATTCAGATGACAATGATAAATTTCTGCTCATGAACAAATTCGGTTTTTAGTAAAAATGTTCTATAACCAATATTTATTTTAGGTTATTTTGATTGATTTGACGGACGCATAGGAAAGGTGAAGGACTATGTTTTCATGATATCCAATAACAAAAGTGTCGTAGAGAGTTTTTTGTAATATCTGGATATAACGAAAGTTTGAATTTAGTAGAACTGGTAAGAAAATACCTCAAATTAAGAACTGGAAACTGTGATGATATTCATTCCTTTCTTCGATATAAATTTTGTAATTGTATCTTAAACCGACTAATCCAAGCATATACTGAGCACTGTTTCCTACCTATTAGCCGATTGTGGGGTAGATCTTTTTAGTATAAAAAGATATGGTAGCCCGAAGTTTAGTTTTTTCGGTAAATACTACATCGGAACATCTACTGAAAAAAAAGAAACGAACGGCTATGAAAGTTCTAGGTGAAAACGAGAATATTCCCTTAGAAGCCGAAAATATTTTCTCAACATTCAAGGTTATTTCATCAACATCTAAACATTATGTTCACGCTCGAAGTATTTCCACCTAGGTATTCAAACAATTTGTTAGGCATGTGGGATTAATTTATCCAATTTGTAAATATTTTACTATCAATGTATTTAATAATGAGTTTACATTTGATCTTACATATTTTATTTTAATTTGAGTCTAATTTAATTTAAAATGTCATTATCGCATTGGTGTGTTCATAAATTTATGAAAGTACATGCTTTTGCAATAATAATAACACTCTCTCAAAACAATTTTTGAATTTTTGGAAATTCTGAGTAGAAATTTCAATAAATCTCTATTGGTGAGTGAAACAACTAAGAACTAATGTTAAAAGTTGAAAGCAGATTTGATTAGGAATACGTCAGCAGTTAAAAAAAAATCGCAAAATTTATTTTAAAGATTACCATTATTATTGCAAACGATTGTACATGTGGAATAATGTAAGTCAGAGTGATATTCGTCGGAACATTGTCAAATAATATTATAATAGCTATTTACGTTACAAGGTCGGGAAATGGTATATTAAAGTACAAGTCTAGATGTTTACGGCCGTAACATTTCACGGACGTGTATCGTACAACGTTTTATTTCATACTGTGTTGTATTAAAAATTAAATTTTAATGTTTTATTTTACATAACATGTCTGTATGTAGGTGTTAGCGTGGTTTCGATTCTTGTTTTATCGCATAGCTTTTGATTTAGCTTAGTCATGTAAAAACAAAAGTAACAAATTTGACAGTTTGTCATCCCGTGCGTATTTTGTGATAACTTTCGTAAAAAATGGAGGAAATTGAGCTAAAATGTGGTGAAGCAACCAGTAAATTGGTGCCTACGAAGTCTTCTGCTCGTTATGAGAAGGAATACCAGCTCTTCAACGTGTGGAGAAAAACATATAAGGTGGAAAACGGCCTAAATGAGAATATCCTTTTGGCGTACTTCTTGGATATCTGCAAAAAGATGAAACCTGCGACAATGTGGGCAAAATATTCGAAGCTCAAGTCTATACTGATGGTAAAAGAAAGAGGCGATATTTCAAAATATCCAAAACTGGTGGCTTTCTTTAAAAGGCAAGCAGTTAGTCATCAGGCAAACAAATCAAAAGCTCTAACAAGAGAAGAAAAGAAGTTAATAGATTCATGAAGGAAGCCCGATCAGAAGAGTATCTTTTAATGAAGGTAAACAAGTTTAACCTTTTCATTAGCTTTAAATTAAACAATGTGCATCTTGAATGATATAGGTACTCAATGTCAATTAATTACAAAAAATACATTTCTTGGTTTCGTTAGTCGAAATTTCATCAATTTGACAATCAGTTTTAAACCATTTTCTCTATTGTTACAGGTAATCGCAATGATAGGCATTGCTAGTGGTTGTCGGCGAGAAGAGTTATACCATATGACCCTAAAAGACATTGAAGAGTGTGGCACCAAACTGATTATAACCATTCCCATTTCTAAGACGAATACAAAACGGGTATTCACTGTATTGAGTGACGACAATGAAGGAATAAAGTTTCTGGAAATATTCAGAGAATACGTTAAGCTCCGACTTAAAAATATGAAGGAAGATTTTCTTTTTTTGGGTTATAGAAGAGGAACTAAAAAAAATTGCGGGATATTTGAAGTTGGAACACCCAGAAAAATATACGGGGCACTGTTTCCGCAGAACATCTGCCACTTTTTTGGCGGGAGCTGATTTATCAACACTGAAGCGTCATGGTGCATGGAAAAGCTCATTTGTTGCGGAACAATACATTGAAGATTCCTTAGAAAACAAAACAAAAGCAGTAAGGATGATTAAAAATGGAGAAAACTTTATACAGGTTCTTCAGACCAGGCAACAAACTATATCCACCACCACTACCGTGTCTAGTGAAGATTCTGTCCCTAAAGGTATTCCTGCATTCAGCCTGCAAGGAAATTCACATTGCACAGTTGCTGTTAATTATAATTATAATTATAATTAGTTTTTATAGGCTTGATTTTGTAGTTTTAAAGATTAAATATTTTAAAAATGTGAATATTGTTTTTTTAAAGCAGTCTGGGAAGTAAACATTTTCCGGACTCAGTACTGGAAATACGGGAAATAAATCATTACAGTACAGTATGAAATAAAAAATTTAATATCATATCAAACTATTTGATAACTACAGTCTTTCTATAACCATATCTGTGAGAAAAAATTTTGAGTTTCTTCCTGTGGCAATCAAACCACAATTTTATGTCCATTACATTATGGTTAACCAAGATTTAAGTAGTTTATCTGATAAGCTACGTTCATTAGTTTAGCTTGACGTCGAATGTGAAATTCGGTGCAAGTAAATACAATGTTTAGATAGAAAACAAATACATAAACCAGCATTACGCAAATACAAAATATGTTACGTTGTTTCAACGTTTACGCGAAGGCCAAGCGATTAATGGACTCTAGATATAGTCTGCTTTAATATCGTCGTTTGACCTTAGCAAAAGCTGAACCGGAGATTTCCCAGGACTGTAGCGAATTGCGCGCTAGCTGTGCGTACCTACTGCAATTTTTAAACGATATGCCACGTGCCGTCTTTATCTACCAGCTGAGCGCTATATTTTGGAAGCTTAGATCCTTGTTCCACTCTTCTGGTGAGCAAAAAGTAGTATTATGTATGATTGTAAAAGGAAAGTAGATTAATTTGGTACATTAATATTAATGATTTGTAAAAAACGAAATTAATATAATTCTTAAAATAAAGTACCTTCAAGGTTGCTCATATTTCAAGTGTTAATGAGTTCCAATTGCGCAGTTGGAATAAATTCTGTATACATTTTTCAAACAGTGTAATAAGATCTTTCAGTAACTGTTAATTGTTCTTAAATATACTGGGAATTTAGTTAAACCTCTGAAATGTGTACATGAACAGATGTAAATAAATCAGATAGCCACTTCAGGACAGTCCTGACTTCAGGTTCTGTGTCCTTCCGTCCTTACTTTCACTACAACTGTCCTTACTTTGTGGAAGTTATTCAATTCCTATTAAAATGTACAAAACAGCAAATAAACATATTTGTTAATTTACCAAATACACTAGCAGAATACTTAAAAACCGAGAATGACTGCACTACCAGAATAAAAAAAGATTATCCTACAATATTTTTTGACCCGATTACGCAGTATGAAGTATACAGTATGCGCCAAAAGTATGGAATAAATTCAATAAAAACGAAACAATTAGAAAACGTAAATTTTATCCAAAAAAAAGTAACAATTCTAAGGTATTTAAAATAAAATACAATTGATTAAATTTTATACTTAAATTAAATGTTCGAATTGCCATCCACCAACTTCTTGACAATGCGCAAGTCTGTGAAGAAATTCTTCTTGCACATTATGAATGATTTCTGGGGTAACTCTGCGTATTTCGTCCCGAATGCGATTTTGCAGTTCTTCTAAATTACGTGGTTTATTAATGTACACTTTTGACTTCAAGTATCCCCATAAAAAATAGTCAAGAGGTGTAAGATCTGGCGATCTTGTAGGCCATTCTATCGGTCCGCGTCTGCCGATCCACCTCCCAAGAAAACAGTTGTCCAAAAAATCTCGTACAGGGCGCGCATAGTGCGGAGGTGCACCGTCTTGCTGAAACCATATGGTATCGTCAGGAATGTCAGGGTCATTATCGTTAGGAAAAATTACTGCAAGGGATGGAACAAGGTCATTTTCTAGAAACTCTAAATATCTTTGTCCTGTAAGGGTTCCTTCAAAGAAGAAAGGCCCTACTATTCTGTCGTCAACCATTCCAGCCCACACATTGAATTTCTGAGGGTGTTGGGTATGTGCCTGTGCCATCCAATGAGGATTTTTCCGACACCAATATCTGCAAGTTTGACGGTTTACTGTACCATTCAGATAAAATGTGGTCTCATCTGAAAAAAGTATTTGCCGGTGTAAATTTCTATTTCCTTGACATACATCCATTAGAATTTCGCAAAGGTGTAAGCGGCGATCGGGATCATCTTCACTGAGTTCCTGCACAAGTTGAATTTTGTAGGGATGATATTTTTCCTTCCTCAAGATACGTAGCACTGCGCTCTGACTAGTGTCATTGTTTAATGCAACCAATCGTGAAGAATTATGAAGATTATCCACCATACTTATCAAAATGTTCTGTTTCTGATTTTCATTAATGCTTGGACGTCCTTGGACATTGCCAGTTTCTCTAAATTTAGACTCTACCTTACTGACTGTTGATTGGCTGATAGGGCGATCTGGATATTTTTCATTAAATAAATCGCAAACTTCCTGCTGAGTTCTAGTCATATTCCCGCATCCGATAAGAATTAAAATTTCAATTCTTTGAGTAACAGTTAAATGTGCCATAATACATTAAATTGAATAATAATTTCTATACCGCTTACAATACTTATTAGAAAGTCGGTGTGACAATGACACTTTGCAAAGATTTTCACCTACGTGATCCATAACTATGGAATTCGAATAACTAAACTTCATAACGTTTTTGCTTTATTTTAATTGATTTACGTTTTCTAACATTCAATCGTCATTTACTCAAAAACTTTCCTATGTAAGAGGGCAAAATTTTAGTACTGTCTGATAGAGAATCAAACGATCTTTCAAAATCAAGGAAAAAAATATGGTGTTGCCATTTAAAAAAAATATCGATGACGTCATTACTCGAAAACAAATGACATTTGAAAATCGCATTTCACGCTAAAATATGTATTGTTTAAATTAAAAATCGACCTGTTCGAGGATTTTTCCCAAAAAATAATTGTTTCGTTTTTATTGAATTTATTTCATACTTTTGGCGTATACTGTATAATTTAATAATTGCACTCAAAAATCAAACTCTTGTGACATCGATATCTTAAAATAGATAGTCCACACAGTTACAGGTCCCCTAACATATATAATTAATCTGTCATTTGCTGAAGGCATTTTTCCGGATATCTTTAAAACAGCCATAGTGACGCCACTATTTAAGAAAGGCGACAAGTTGTCATTTAATAATTACAGACCCCCCTGTTATCGACAATATCAAAAATATTTAAAAAACCAGTTTCTAACAGAATGTTGAAATTTTATATGAAATATAACATATTATGCAAAAACAGTATGGATTTCGAGGAGATAAGTCAACACAATACTTTAATTTTTTGATCAGTTGTATGACAACATGGATAGCGGTAAAAATTGCCTTGGTGTATTCATGGATTTGAGCAAAGCATTTGACTTGGTTGAGCATACTATTCTTATAGGAAAGCTTGGTAAATATGATTTCAGGGGGAAATTAGACCAGTGGCTTAACTCATATTTGAAAAATCGCTCGAGGGTGTTGAAATTGACTCTTCACATTCAGATAAGCTACATATTTCGCGGGGTGTACCACAGGACTCAATTTTAGGGCCTTTACTGTTTTTACTTTTTACAAACGATCTGGCATGTATCATTTCAAGTCTCTTAGTAATGTTCGTAGATGATAACTCTTAAATAAAATAATAAATCTATTGATAGCAAAAAATCAGAGTAACATCAATTTGTTTGTTTCTTGGTTCCAAAAAGAAAAATTATTACTGAATAGAGATAAAACTGTGTTAATTCATTTTACACGAATGTCAACAAATTATAATGAAAGTTATCTACTTAGAATTAACGAGAAGACATTGGAGCAAGTGCCGTATACAAAATTATTGGGGATTTACATGGACAATGCTCAAGTTGGGTTAATCATGCCACAGAACTGTGTAAAAAGTGGTCTCTTGTATGTTATACTCTCTATAGACACAATAATATCGTAAACAAGAGTATTTATTCATATTACCATACACAGTTCTACTCAATAATTTTTTACGGGACTGTTTCTTGGGGCTCATCTAATTTTACTGAAAGGGTGTTGAAATTATAAAAAAGCCATACGAAACATTGTTGGAGAGAATAACCGCACTTCATGTAGGCCATATTTTAAACATTTACAAATACTACCCTTAGCTTGTGTGTATTTAACTGAAATACTTGTATATGTTAAATCCAACTGTAATAGTTGTATAAACAATAGTCATTATCAAGATTACAACACCCGTGGGTAAAATTACTTACTTTTATCTAATCATAAATCAGTCCTAAAGAGTCCTAAATATACATGAATAAATTTGTATAATAAATTACCTCAAAAATATAAAGAAACTAATGTAAAAAAATTAAAAATAATATAATTTTTTTTTTATTAAAAACTGTTTTTACACTGTTGATTTTTACAATATTCTTTTTAAGTGCTGGTTGTTGTTTTGTTTTAATTCTGTTCACATTTATTTTGATTATTGTATTTGTTGTAATATTCTGTGTATGAACAATGTACGTATTTGCTGATTATTAGGTGTAACTGTTGTTTACTAATATTTAAGTCAGCATAATGTAACTTGTTGACGACTCCTATACCTGTATTGGTCACGTGGATAATAAATATATTATTATTTGACATTATTTGCCGTAAGTAAAAAGAATACACAATCTTATTTAATTGTGGAATAACACGTAAGAATAATTTTTCTTTTTGGAACTATAGTAATAATTATTAAACATGTAAAACATATTATCGTTGCTAATATTGCAAATGATATAAATGTCACACTAATAAATACAAACTTATAAATAAATGCTGATATTTTTCATAAAGAATCAACACTCAAAAAAAATTGTAAGAATGTGTTTATTATTAATCAAGTTGGAGAGATTATCAATTTGTCTAGGAATTTTGTGAAAAGGAGATTGCAAAAAAACCTATTTAATTTGTTCCTCGGATGAAACCGTTTCTCAAATATGGCCGTTGTAGTTTTCACTTTTATCCGAACTAAGTGTTTAAAACCAATATAAATAACTTGTAACATTCTTAAAAAAGGTTCGTTGTTCTGTAGTAACCTGAGATGACTTAGTGTAATAATCTTTATTGAATTGCATTTGGTAATAGTAATAATAATAGTAGTATAGTACCAACGGCGCTACTGTGATAATTTTAGTAGAAACGGTATTTTCCAGAAATAATACCGTTACAGAATACCGTATACAGAAATAAATATGTATTGGTTTTTAAGAATAATTCGAAATTCTCGGTAGATAGTAATAATACAGTATGCGCCAAAAGTATGGAATAAATTCAATAAAAACGAAACAATTATTTTTTGGGAAAAATCCTCGAACAGGTCGATTTTTAATTCAAAAAATACATATTTTAGCGTAAAATGCGATTTTAAAATGTCATTTGTTTTCGAATAATGACGTCATCGATTTTTTCTTAAACGGCAACACCATATTTTTTCCTTGATTCTGAAAGATCGTTTAATTCTCTATCAGACAGTACTACAATTTTGCCCTCTTACATAGGAAAGTTTTCGAGTAAATGACGATTGAATGTTGGAAAACGTAAATCAATTAAAATAAAGCATAGACGTTATCAAGTTTAGTTTTTCGAATTCCATAGTTCTTTTATGTATCACGTAGATGAAAATCTTTGCAAAGTGTCATTGTCACACCGACTTTCTAATAAGTATTGTAAGCGACATAGAAATTATTATTCAATTTAAAGTATTATGGCACATTTAACTGTTACTCAAAGAATTGAAATTTTAATTCTTATCGGATGCGGGAATATGACTAGAACTCTGCAGGAAGTTTGCGATTAATTTAATGAAAAATATCCAGATCGCCCTATCAGCCAATCAACAGTCAGTAATGTAGAGTCTAAATTTAGAAAAACTGGCAATGTTGTAAATATTCCAAAACCTGGACGTCCAAGCATTAATGAAAATCAGAAACAGAACATTTTGATAAGTATGGTGGATAATCCTCATAATTATTCACGATTGGTTGCATTAAACAATGACACTAGTCAGAGCACAGTGCTACGTATCTTGAGGTAGGAAAAATATCATCCCTACAAAATTCAACTTGTGCAGGAACTCAATGAAGATGATCCCGATCGCCACTTACACTTTTGCGAAATTCTAATGGATTTATGTCAAGGAAATAGAAATTTACACCGGCAAATACTTTTTTCAGATGAGGCCACATTTTGTCTGAATGGTGCAGTAAACCGTCAAACTTGCAGATATTGGAGTCGGGAAAATCCTCATTGGATGGCAGAGGCACATACCCAACACCCTCAGAAATTAAATGTGTGGGCTGGAATAGTTGACGACAGAATAGTAGGGTCTTTTTTCTTTGAAGGAACCTTTACAGGACAAAGATATTTAGAGTTTCTAGAAAATGACCTTGTTCCAGCCCTTGCAGTAATTTTTCCTAACGATAATGACCCTGACATTCCTGACGATACCATATGGCTTCAGAGATTTTTTGGACAACTGTTTTCCTGGGAGGTGGATCGGGAGACGCGGACCGATAGAATGGCCTGAAAGATCGCCAGATCTTACACCTCTTGACTATTTTTTATGGGGATACTTGAAGTCAAAAGTGTACATTAATAAACCACGTAATTTAGAAGAACTTCAAAATCGCATTCATAATGTGCAAGAAGAATTTCTTCACAGACTTGCGCATTGTCAAGAAGTTGGTGGATGGCAATTCGAACATTTAATTTAAGTATAAAATTTAATCAATTGTATTTTATTTTACATACCTCAGAATTGTTACTTTTTTATGGATAAAATTTACGTTTTCTAACATTCAATCGTCATTTATTCACAAACTTTCCTATATAAGAGGGCAAAATTTTAGTACTGTCTGATAGAGAATTAAACGATCTTTCAGAATCAAGGAAAAAAATATGGTGTTGCCATTTAAAAAAAATCGATGACGTCATTACTCGAAAACAAATGACATTTGAAAATCGCATTTTACGCTAAAATATGTATTTTTTAAATTAAAAATCGACCTGTTCGAGGATTTTTCCCAAAAAATAATTGTTTCGTTTTTATTGAATTTATTCCATACTTTTGGCGCATACTGTATATGAATGCAATAAAAAATATTTATAATTCTCGAGAAATTTGCATGAACTGAAGTAGTTGAAAATAGCATGAGTGCATGCAATGCACAAATTAAACTTGCATGAGTAATAACTTAGGAAAAATTATAGACGGTTTTCTTAATGCATACCTAATATAAAGTTTGTGCACATACTTAATTATCACCCTGATTTTATTGTGTTCAAGAATCGAAACATTGCATAATTAGGTAAAACGTTTGTCACATCAAAATACAAATTCTATTCAACATGGTAAAGTTTTATTAAATGAAAGAAATAACAAAATAAGGCGCCCCTGAAATTTTCAATATGCTAATTCCACGAGAGTATTTATAATTAAATTATTGTCTCTCTTCATTTAAACTTAATAATATAGATATGTACATCATAGCAGATAGGACCTACAGTCATTAAAAACATGGTTTAAATGTCGAATACTTTTTTATTTTAATATTCGTAGTCTATAATTTACTTACATCTTGCTTATAAACTATAAAACAGGTAATTTTCTCGAAAACTTTTCCATATAACTTTTGTAATCACTATTAATCCGCAATTGAAATAATTTTCCTCTATTAATTTTTCTTTTCTGGTATTTCAATTGTCCTCCGCAATGATAATTTATGAATAACTTCTATAGTTGGGTTTCAAAATTGTAGAGAGTTATTAATGTTAAAAAAATTGATCACAATGTATAGCAGTTAACTCAAAGAGAATATATGCTGTCCGAATATTTTTCTATAAAATTTTATTGAATTATATGTTCCTCATATCTGGCAGATCATACCTGATTACACAGCTCTAATGGATATAGTGCACCAATAAGTATTGTGTGAACGTTATAGTGACCAGTAGTGTCTAGTGTACATGTAAATAGTGCATTGTGTAACGTATTGAAGTGTGATATCTGCGGAGTGCGCATCAGGCAGGTGTAAGTAAATGGTCTAAGAGGGCGCTATTCTAAGGCTAACTTGTTTTTGGTAATTTTGTGTTCTCTGAACCCTTCTCAAGTGGCACGCCTATGAAATCTTGTCCCCTGCAACCCCTCATATTCATGTAAATGTAAATAAATCACTCTCTACTATGTTGGAACTCGAAACGATTAAAATGACAATGGGCACAGTACAACTGATTACCTATGACTATTTAGAATTGCATCCTTTGATCTATAACTTTGTAAATTAGTGAAGACACGAATCTGATGAAGTGGAATAAACTCTAAAGGGAATTTTGTTTATCAGTTTTTTATTTCATTCCTTGTTTATCCATTTTGTCTCTAATGTTGCTCAATTCCAAATTCATAGTGTTGGTTGCGTATTTAAATCCTAATATTCTACAAATTTAAATAAGAAATCAAAGTTTTGTTTCATGTTGAAATTTAAAGTTGTGATGTAAAATTAACTATGTATAATTGCATTGGTTCTTCCCCTTTAACTGAAATTTACTAACAATATAAACAGCTTCATGTTTCTTCCTTCATTTTATCTTGAATACCTTCAAATTTACCATTCACAATTACTTAGAAAGTTACACATGGGTACTAATGTAATTGCAAATCAATTACTAACTACTATCTTAACATACAATTTTTACCTTGGATTGGTTGTTGCACGCAAGGCTACAACGTTTCATTTCCTAAAATCTGGCGATACGCTGATGAGCATCGATAATTCCAGCGCAATCTGTCTCATTAGAAAATGCCCGGCCAATCGAACCGTGAAACAAAATTACATAATTTTTTGTGTTACGAATTATCCGCTTTGTGGTAAACGGCAAAATGAAATCGCCTCCCGGATTCGTAATAACAACACCATTTGCGTAACAGTCCCAGACTGATCCATATTTACTAGCACAAGGACGAAGACATGCTTAATGGCTAGTTATCAATTTACTAAATAAATTTTAATTATGTTTCTCGTACTTACAGTAATGATCAGAAATTTCTTAATGCAGTTTTCGAATGAGAAGATATACATTTAATCTGATGAGCTAGCAAATTGGCAGAAGTTTAGTGGTAGAATAAAACACAACTTTTGATATAGATGACGGATTCCCAATCAGTGATCTGCCAGAATTAAATTAAGGTCCATGAAGTGCAGTTATAAACTTCACATAAAGACATAAACATAAAAAATTCGTATTTACGCTTTGAAAAGTCAGATCCGTTTATCTTATCTGATGAATATTTTCTTTGGAAGTATAAACGTCATACAAGTAGGATCAATGTTAATGTGTGAAGACAAATTTCGTGTGTTTATGTATTTCTAAATTTCGATTATGGGTAGGTAAAGTTGGCGAAAACAATGATTCTACGTTTGTGACATTAAAAGCACTGATCGATGATAGTAGAGATGACATACATGACGGATATACAAGATGACATAATCTACTGCTGGATGAATTCCATCTTCCCGGGATATAATTAGACCGAATCGAAAGATATGCAAAAGCTGATTCAGAATCCTTTTGATATTGCTGTTGAAGAAGTTGCAGAAGAAATCCAGGAAGAGCTCATTGAATTCAAAACGATACACACTGAAAGGATGCGTTTGAATGAATTACTTTTGAAGAATTTTGATGTAAAAAAATGTTATATCTTACAGTTCCTTCAGTATCCTTCAGTATCCAACGATTCGCCTTATAATATCTTATACTCATCTTCACAAATTCGCTACGCGAACAAGAGTGTTCGGTTTTGCTTATGATTAATAACAAGACCAAAAGTCGACTGGACTCAAGTGATGATATTCGTGTAACTCTGAGCAACATTATTATCCCTAGAATATTTGGTGCATATTTACACACATTTGAATAAGTAAACTTGCAGTTGCAAGGCTCTGGAAATATAAACTTAGTAGATGTAGGAAACATTTTAGGGTTTCAAGATAAACTTTATGACTTGTAAAGCATGATAATAAAAGTGACATGACTATGGTGGATATATTAGACAACATCAGAAGTCACCTATAAATGTTAGTCGGTCCGTTACTTCCCGGAATACAACTAAACAAATCGAATAATTTCCAAAAGCTTATTCGTAATTTTTTTGGTATTGTTGTTGAAAAGGTTGCTGAAGAAATCCAGGACGAGCTCATTGAAATAAAAAATGATAGAGACTGTAAGGATGTTTTTGAATGAGTTTATCTTAAAAAATTCTGGTGTAAAAAATCATTTCCTACAGTTCGAGGATTTGCCTCACAATATCTTATGCTTTTCTCCACAAATAATCCATGCGAGCAAGAGTTTCCGGCTTTACTTATAATTAAGAACAAGACCAGACATCGACTCGAATCAAGTGATTATTCGTGTAGCTCTGAGCAACAGTATTAACCCCAGAAGATTTGGTGGACAATTTTTGAATAAACTAAACTTACAGTTGCAAAGTTCTAGAGACATAAACTTAGTAGATATAGCAAAATTTTTGTGTTTGAAGACAAACTTCGTGCCTTTATGTATTTAAAAGTAAGTTGGCGACAACAGTTATTCTACGTTTGTGACATCAAAAGCATTAATCGATGATAATAAAAGTGACATGATCATGGCAGATATATAAGACAACATCAGAAATCATCTACAAATGTTGGTCGATGAATTCTACCGTGTAAATATAACAAAGATATCCAAAATATGATATAGCCGTCATTCTGGTATTGCTGCTAAATAAGTTGCAGAAGAAATCCAGAAAGAGCTCATTGAATTCAAAATTGATATACTCTGGAAGGATGATGAGGATTATGAAGCTCATCATAATCAAACAGCTGACACACATTAGTCAATATAGAATGTCAAAGTCATGTTGACTGATTTCCTTTATAAGGGAATTGTTCATCATGAATTAATTCCACAGCATCAAACAATAAATCGGTTTTATTATGTTGATGTTTTGTAAAGGAATAGATCTTAACACACAATGGTGAATGCGTGCTGCATCATGACAATGCTCATTCGACACTTGTTATTTGCAACTTTTGCACAAGAATTTTTATGTTCTTCCATCATCCATATTTGATGGATTTAATCCCTGATGATTTTAGTTTCCAAGCCCAAACCCCTCTTCAAGACACGAAATTTAAAAAATCGTGGGAGGAATATAATCAGCATTGCTTGAACTACCTAGATAATGCATTTTCTATATGGTTGCAGCACTACCGCCGTTAGGAGAACTATGTTATTAGCCACGATGAGTACTTTGAAGGGAATGTAATATTTGTCTAATTTAACCTTGGATCATGAACAAGAGTAAAAATGCAACCTTGTTTATTGAGACATCTTGCAATTGCTTATATTCGACATTCGAGGAATAATTACCTTATATAAGATTTTCTTTATTTGATATCAAAAATACTTAAAACTTTTATATCACATTTGATCGAAGAAAACCATAATTTTATAGAATCCTTAAGATTAAAAGTTGGTAATTGTTGCTTCTATTTATAATCCAGATGCAGTAAAACAAAAATAATATAATATTTGTCAATAGATTAATAAAAAAATCAGTCCTCGAACATTTTGATTAGACCTCGTATAACAAAGAATATCCTAACCTGGGGGAAATACAGAATTGGTTAAATGACAACAAAATTTGAACATTTTCGCAATATTTAATATTGTGGAAAAAATGTCGAGTTGTTCGTCAAGCATTCTCTAATTTGACGGTACAAACAGATACAAGTTTATTTACTGAACCACTAAGAAAGTTGTACATCGACAATGAGAAATTAAAACTTAGTAATTCAACTAGTGGAAGAAAAGAAACGTATAAACTAAACTTACATCTAAAGCAAGTGAATGATACTGATAATTATATTAAAATTTCTAATGGTAACTTTAAAGTATCCAAATTAGAATTAATACAGTATTATAATTGCCATTAATTATATATAATAAACTATTTCTTCTAGTAACTTAAAAATTTATTGAAAATTAGATGATAGCTGTCTAATAAACTATTCAATACCTTAAACGTAATAATGTCTCAGTGGGATAATGTTAAACTGCTGTTTGGAACTGATATATCTGATATGTCATTCACTCCAAAGTTAAGGTACCAAAATATATTTTATAAATCAAAAATAATGTACAAATTCTTCGTTTCTGAATCACGTTGATGTAACAAAATAAATAAGGACTAAAGTTTTTGCTAAAGGCGAGTTATAATATTTAATGGTAATTTATTGCAACATGTGTAATTGATGCCTTCAAGTTAAAGTCCTACTGGTGAAAAAGCCCACTTAATATGTCACCAGACTAAGGAAATCCAGCTAAATTCAGATGAAATTGTTAATTTTCCCTTCTTTTGAAGAAATAGTTATATCAGGAACACTATATTATTTTTTATTAATGTACTATTTTATTTAGTTACATGTCATGCCACATAGTTAAAAAATATAGTGATACTTCATATTATGTAAAGAGCTCAAATAACTTTTCGCACAAGTAAATCTGCAACGACCTGTATATCATTCCATTTTTATGAAGTTAGCAGGTAGAAACATACAAGCAGAAAAAAGTTTCAGATAATCCTGCAGCGGAGTTATAAACATTCACATAGAAATGAGAGCAATTTAACCACAAACACCGCTGTAATCTAACACGCAGTAAAAAGAAACTTTTATGAAGCGTAAAATAGGAGGCATTAAGGGATGTGGTAATATTAAAGTTCAGATAGGCTGGTAGATACTTGCGCTCTAAGACAATTGGGAAAACATATTAAAACGAATGATGAAGACAAACATGTAGGAAATGAAATGATCTGGATGACTGTTAACATAACTACAATACGTAATATGTGTTTGCTCCACTATAACCTTACTTCTAAAGATAGAATCACTGCGTTTTAAATATATGACGAAATAAACATCTTTGACTGAAAAATTCCACAGGGATTTTAGATCAGCGACTGTGAATATTCCAGTCAACTCTATAACTGTATTTAACATATAGTGTATACGACCTAATAAGGTAGTATACACTGTGATCGAAAATTAAGCAATTATTTACTATTACTACATATTATTATATTACTTTTAAAAATTGACTTAACTAATTATCAATGGTAGTCAGATGAATAGATCTTTGAATATGGGTAGTTTTGTTCGAAGAACAAATTTGCAATTGTTTAAGTTTACTTTTGCCAATGCTCATGTCTTGTAGCATAATGATGAAATGAAACTGATGAAACTACAATCTTCTATGAACATAATTTTAAATTTTATTATGCCTATTTCTTTTCTGAGCTACTTCTCAACCAACACAGCTCGGGTACAATAATTTCAAAATAGTCCTTATTTTTAACTTGTGTGTGTTGATTTAACGATTTTTCGACCGCTTTTTTTAAGGATAATTGCATCTAATGGTTTCCATCTGATGGGTCACTCTTCGAATAAAATTATTATTGTACCTTTTGAACTTTTATCTGTAAACTATGGACAGTTTACACTCACAGACAAAAATACAAAAATTATTGGACGTGGTCCCTTCCATCCTGTGCTGTAAAACAAGATTCAAATAATTGCTTTGATAGACAACTTAGATCTTCTAATTTTGACGTTATTGATCCCACCGTACAAAATTTGCAACTTATATCGTCTATGGTGTGTAACTAATTGATCAAAAATTTCGTTTTACGTTAGTTCCTAAACGATCTAGAGCCCCCATGTTTTTATTTTGACAAGAGGAATCTGCCCTGTAAGTTTACTACAACATCACTGTTACTACTCTTATTACCTGTTTATGTATTCCTCTCTCAAATACGCAATACGGTAGATGATAACGTTCATTACTAGGGCTGAATTGTTGCGAGGTAACATGGCGTGGATACGGCGCGGCCAAGATTCACTATAGATACAACCAGACAACAATTTTCGGCATACGGCTACCAATAATTATATGTATATTGGATGTTAAAAAAAGAGTGTAAAATATTTCAGGAGGTAATAGTATGAACCAAAATAAGCAGAAAAATTTTAATAAACATGGGTCCGCAAAGTAACGGTTGCGGAGATATGGCCACTATTCGTTTTTCAAACATTTTATTTTATTAGGAATAAACCGACAAAGGAAGCTTTTAACAAACAAAAACAAAGTTACAGAAGATGTTCAAAGTGCTTTCCGTCCATTTCCAAGCAGGTACATCTTCGTCTCAACGATATTCGAACTCTTTCGAATACACACTCCTTGGTTTGGATTTCTTGACACTTTTGATTAATCCGTAGTTGCAGTTCTTCCAGAATATTTACAGGAGTACCATACACTAATGTCTTCAAATATCCTCAAACAAAGAAATCTAGAGGGTTCAGATCAGGCGATCTTGGAGGCCATAAAACAGGTCCGGCCCTTCCTACCCATCTATGTGGAAAAGTTTGGTGTAAATGCTCTCTAACGGCCATGGACAAATGAGCTGAAGCACCATCATGCTGGAACCATATTTGTTGCCTCTGATTCAAAGGAATGTGTTTCAAAAACTCATACAGTGTGCTCTACAGAAAGTTGAGGTAAACAGCGCCTGTTAATCGATTTGGTAAAACAAGAAACCTGTCACCTACAATACCCATCCAAATGGTTAATGAAAAACGTGCCTGATGTCCAAATTCTATTAGAACATGAGAATTTTTGTCGACCCAAATATGCGTATTATGAAAGTTAAACGCTCTATTTCTTGTGAACCCGGCCTCATCAGTAAAAAGAATGTTTGCAAGAAAACGAGGGTCTTCAGCATCATGACGTAGAAACCAGCGACAAAAAACCAAACGTGCTTGATGATCATTTATTGGATTTAAGGCCTGTACTCGTTGCACATGGTATGGATAAAGCAGTTGCTCGTGAAGGATTCTCCAAACAAGAGGACCACTAATTCCTACCTCGGCTGATATTCTCCGCATACTCGTACCTGGATTCTACTCTACCAGTGCTAGAATTTCTTCTTCTGTTCTAGGAGTGGATACTAACCTTGGTCTTCCGCACAAATGGCACTGTTTGCTCAAGGAACCGGTATCACGCAATCTTTGGTGAATTCTTCCAAACATGCGCTGTGAAGAAATCTGGCGATTTGGACAAGCGTCAACATAAAGACGTCGCGCTTCGGTGGTGTTACCATTAGCACGACCATACATGAAATGCATGTCTGTTAATTCTGCGTTAGAGTAACCAGCCATAGCGAAAGAAAACTTGTTCACTGAGAACAACTATCAAATACGTACTGTTTATTTCACTAAACATCAACTAACTATTATAAGAAAATACACAACGTTTTTGCTAAAGAACATAAAACATTCCATATCTCCGCAACCGTTACTTTGCGGAGCCATGTATGCAAGTTTATCCATATTACTTCTCTTTTATCAATGGTGGTTTGTATATCTTTACATATACATACTTTCATTAATAATAAATCTCTCAGTTGATAAATGTATTCAACTTGAATTAAACGTTGCATTAATTTCGAAAATTACTGTTTTGCGTTTAATGACGGTCCTAATATTGATTTGGTTACTATTCACCAAAGTTATGAAGTGTTGTTGAATTATTGAAAAATTATCATAATCTGTGTTTAAGATGTTTGAAATTGTGAATGATTTAAATGTAAAAGTATGTTGTATTAGTGAATGTCTTCGTGGTAAACAAGCAAATGACTAAAAAACAGGTTACATATGCGAAATTAAATACGTTAGTGGACATAGAACGCTCATTTCAGAAATATAGGGCAAACCTAATTCGTTTGATAGCCAATTCGATTGAAAATTTATTATTGATGCAAGTATGCGCAATATGCGCATTACTACCACTACTAACGAGTAGCGGTAAGTTTATACATAATAATATATAATTTTTATAGGAGTATAGCACGAAAAGTTGTGTTAATTGCTTTCTATCGATCGTAAATCGTGGCCCCACCGTGCCGACACCATTACTTACGCAAAGATCCGGTTCTATTGATCACTGTAGAAATGTCAACCAAAGGCAAACTGTGATCTGTGAAATGGACAAAAAAATTTAAAAATAATTTATGCATTTCCTCAATTGCTCGTCATATTTATAAATCAAGCATAAACAATTTAAGTTGTTTTTTGCTCTTCGGCTAACAATGTTTTGGTGTGACTGATGATGAAAAATGTGTGTGGGCACTCAACCGCCGCTGGTAACTATGCAAATTCTATGCCCACGACATGTCTTCTACTTTGTAGTTAGTCGCAATTCCAAGAAACCCGTGAAATCACTTAACCGTCATTTAGGATCTTGAAATTAAATCATTTTCTATTTTCTATTAGCCATCTATCGTTATAGTCGAGGCAATGAACTAAAAAAGTTCTAAAACTAGTTGTGGTGGACGAATCGGAATGCGGTTTTCTGCATTTTCTTCCAAAAATTATTTGTAAAAAATGTGGCGACATGGAATTTCTGACAAATCGGTAATTGAATTGCTGCAGCCAAAAATGCATTCAAAAAATGCATTATTTGAGAGGCCTCTTGGAAGATGTCAAAATTTGGTAAATAAGTGTCAAAACTGGCCCAGATCGGGTACTCAGGGGTTTTCGAGGTCGCTGATCACGAATATGATGTTCAAATTGACCCCCCGAACACCTGGAGCTCAGGACCGCCGATGAACGTCATCTCCGTGAGACTCTCCCACAAATCACGCGGGAAAGAAGGCGCCCGGCTTTTTTTTGGGTCGCTGAACCAAATCTGGCATCGGCGAACACCCCACGGGCACCTGGTGTGCCGGAACCTGGACGCGGACGTCATCTCCAAAATAGTGTTTTTATTGTTTTTCTCGGAAATGAAAAGCGTGGGAATGGTAAAATTTTGTGGAAGTGTTACCATCATCGAAAGACACTTGTGACATATTTTTTCACTTATTCAAAATAATTGGAAAGGGTTGAAATAAACTACGCCTTTCAGTTTTTTTAACTACACTTTCAAAAAACTTCCTTAACGACATAGAAAAAAATAAATTAGGTTAAGCTTACTCACTTAGAAACTTTTTTGATAAAATTAACTTTATCGGCGTTAAAAAATAAAATGTAAAGTATTGCACATCGGGAAGAGGCAGTTTTACTACACCCATTATTAGGAAAAACTCTAGTTGGCTGCTGTCAATTTCCGGATGTTTCCATTGTTGCTTTGACAGATAGCAAATGGTTTGTACTCTCCGGTGTCGGCCTGCATCAAAACTTCTTATTTTCCGGATTCACGTAGCCTTCGATGAAGCTTAGCAAATATACTGTGATGAGGAATTCTACGATTAGGATATGCTTCTGCATAAAGGCGACAAGCATGTAAGGAATTTCCATTTGGCCGGCCGTACATAAAGTGCATGTCTGTAATTTCTGCATTTGTGAAAGTAACCATTTCTGTTGTATTAACTTAGTATTGAATCCCAACGTACTCCGCAATCAAACGCATCACACAACGAAAGGCAAATTATCCCGTAAACCACTCTCAAAATGTTAAAATAATGCAAACCATTTGCTATCTGTCAAAGCAACAATGGAAACATCCGGAAATTGACAGCAGCCAACTAGTTTTTCCTAATAATGGGTGTAGTAAAACTGCCTCTTCCCGACGTGCAATACTTTACATTTTATTTTTTAACGCCGAAACAATTAATTTTATCAAGAAAATATAAGAGAGAAAAAAGTTTGTAAATGAATCGGCTTAACCTAATGTATTCTTTTCTGCGTCGTTAAGAAAGTTTTTTGAAAGTATAGTTAAAAAAACTGAAAGGGGTAGTTTATTTCAAACCTTTCCAATTATTTTCAAAAAGTGAAAACATATGTCATAAGTGTATTTTGATGATGGTAACATTTCCACAAAATTTTACCATTCCCACGCTTTTCATTTCCGAGAAAAACAATAAAACAATCTTTTTTCCGCCATCTTTGCAACGCAATATCTCCCTAATGGTTGACTTGTGACCCAACGTTTATATAACACACTATCTTTTATTTTCAACAAGGAATCACCCCTTGAAATTTTTTGCCTTTATTTTGACACACCCTGTGTAAGTATCACATCCCTCGTACTTCTGTAAACATCTTCTGCAGAAAAAATAGAAAATACTAAAGTTTTAAAAAATACTTTGCGATTTCAAATAAATGTATAAAGAACAAATTATTGGATGTTGCGTTTCAAGGATATAATAAACAATTCTTTTTAACATAACACTTCATATAAACATTGTTTTTTTCTATAATTACGATATACAATTATGTGATCTCTAATAAGTTATAATTTGTCCTATATAAAGTTCTTTCTATAAGGGATAAACGCGAAAGAGATTTAATTTGACGACCAAAGGGAGAAAACTCTGATTAAAAATTATATCTTTTCATCTAGACGCAAAGGTCTTAATTACATTGCTGAGAAATTCATTAATTAATCAATTAATTAATTTATAAAAACAATTATGGTTCACTGATTGAACTAATTTCGTTTATTTCCTAGCAGTATTCCACGAAATGAGATAATAACTTACATTGTAAAATTTGACAAAATTAATAAATAAAAAATATATTTTGTGAAACTGAATAATTTATTAACAAATCAACCTTGAAACATTACGAAGTTTATGGTTTCGTGCACGACTGAGATGTACAAACTATACTAAGCATTTATTTTATTGATTTAAATTTGAAATAATTATATATTACAAAATCTTTATATTCCAAAAAAATATATTTATATCAATTTATCAGTTTTCTTCTATGTATTAACTACACCAAAATTAAGTTTTCTATATTTTTCTTGATCTATTTTTTTTATATAAGGATCGATGAGTTATATAAATAATACAATATTTAGGAATTAAATATACCTATCTATAAACACTTCTCAATTATATTATTATGAACCTAGTTTGGACAAGTGTGCTTTCAACTTAACATCTTGATTTTGCTTGTCAATCTTATCTTTTGATTTTAATTATGCCATTAATAATTTTGGAATTAATTTTGGTATAGATTCTGCAATAGTTATATATCAAATTATCATGATAATAACCTGAACATAGCTCTGCCAAAGCTTAATATTTGCTTAGCAACAATAATTGTCTTCATGTTGGCACTGGAAACCTCTTATTAAATTGTATATTATTTGTCCTTCAGCGAACTTGTACATTCTACAATCGGATCAGAGACGCAAAGGTAGGTTAGGTACCGGTTTAAGTCAGACATACCCATACAGGATCTTTTTTGTTCTATTATATTATCATTATCATTGTATGAGATTTGATATAATGAACGTTTGGTATTGTAATACGTAGATATTAAATATAACGTAGGTACCTACCTATCTAAAAGTCAACGCTTGTTTTGAGTACATAAGGATTTCTTACTGAAACTAGATTTGCTTTAGTTTCTACAAAAAAATATTTTGGTAATAATTGTCCTCTGACTCAATATGCTTATAATGTTAGTTTCAGGAAATATTGAAGTAGAATGGGTAAAACCCAATACCTATCGAAATTGTCTAACATTTCTTTTTCCACGTAGGTGGAAGTAGTAGTTTTGCAGCTTGTCTTTTTTGCAAGAACTAATAGTCATTTCAATTTTAAAAGACTTTTGTAGATTTGATCGTCAATCGCAGTTCAAAGACACAATATTTGAATATTCTATTCAGTTTCATAAGTAGATTTAAATATTAGGTTTATGGTTGGTATCTTACTACCATGTTTCTAAGAATACCTCATTATCACAGTCATCATTACCATTATCATCATCATCATGATCATCACCATCATCATCTTCATCATCATCATTGCTAGTAGGCATTATCATTATTAATTAAAGTAAAATACTGTGCAACTACTTAATTTATCTATTACCAAACAATTGTCAATATATTATTTACCATGACCAAGACAGTACAAATACATTATTGAAATTATGATTGATATAATTTAGAATATTTAAATGCGACTATATTTGTGATAATACTAATAAATTGATATCTAGAGATAGGTATTTCAAATTTTTGGTAAATATTTTTCATTCATTAAATATTCTTACCAAAAGAATCGAATCTTAAACATTATTTCATTTGTTAGTTGCTTTTTTCATTAGATGTATAGTCAATTTTGAGATATAATAGGTAGCAAAGTATTGAAAATTGATAGGTCCTGTGTCAAAAATATATATTTATGTAGCATACATTTTAGAAGGAACTCAGTTTGTTGCAAATTATTGCAAAACATTGTTTGGTGAAGTCATAGATATTCGTGCTCAATATGCCAACATATATTAATAAAGTGTTTTATGAATTGTATTTTCAGTAAGTATCGTTTAGAAAATTTCTCATTCCATTAAAGAGCGACTAATTACCTCATTAGAAAATATCAGCCGATGCGTAAAAATTACATAACGTTGCATTACAAATTTATGCGCTTATTATCAAAAATGAAAGTGTATATCAAACAACGTTCACATCAAATAAACGAGCTCGAATTACAGCAATTTGCACAAAGAAAATGACAAGAACTATTCTACAAAACATTCACCTCAAGGATTCCCCATAATAATGTTTACATAACAAACCGACATCTGTCGGAGATACCCGAACTATCTTACCTGTATAACAAAGGAACGAGCTTGAATAATAATTCCATAAACAAAGCGCTATCCAGGACTATATGGCATAAATTGGGGGTCGCACAGATCCGACACTGCAATCAGGGGCAGTTGGCATACAAAATTTTAAGCTACTATGGCTTATTTATAAACACAACAACCTGTTCGCAATTGATAGAAATAGCGCGACTCGCGACCTGCTACTACGGAGCCAGCCGCGCTCGAACTGAAATGTTTTGTATTTTGTTTTCGCGATCAGCTGTCAGCCAACAACTAACAGCTGATCCAGTGCAAACTTGATTTTCTCCCACTAAAATGTCTCTTGAAAATGTATTGCGTCTTAGTTTAGCCTTAAAAATGGTTTTGATTTTTGATGATGTACCGACGCACTGTCATATTTGCTGCCTAATCTTTAATCACCTAATAACATCAGCTCATTAGACCAGCACCAAATGCATACAATTTAAGTATCATTGTAGAAACTTAAAGTCTTTCTGGCACACCTAAATTCCTCAACAAATACATTGCTCCGAATCAATGGAAGTGGATTATAATTCAAATTGAATGAATCAATTAGTTTTGAGACGTAGTTTAAATTGGCACTGATTGTTTACTTAAAATAATCAAATTGTTTTCAAAAATTGGAAATCACCCTTCACTTTACTACCCTATAGTATCCACTAGCTTCACTACTAAACCTAAGTATTGATTCATCTTCCTTAGATTATTGAAGGGTCCAAAGTGTAGTCAAAGATAAACACCGTTGCTTGTATTGTGTGTTGCATACCCACTCAAATATTTTGATCAAATTCTATAAAAATAGTCTTTAGTCGATAAATGTAATCAGTGTGTATGATCATAGGTTCAAAAAGTGCACAAACTGTACTACTTCTCGAATCTTATGTATTCTAACTGCTATGGACGAATTGTATTATTACCAAAAGAACCACCTGTACCAAGTATAATATTTGTATCTTAGATTATTTTTCTATTATATTTCCCATCTGCTATTGATTAAAAGACAAAAACTGTGTTTTACATGCCATCTTTCAAAGGTCGTAGAGCAGTTAAGAAGGACTCGATAATTAATTTAGATACAAAAAATATAGGTACTTCTTGTTTTCTATTTCGATGTGAAAAATCATCTTTCCATTGGTTCATATGAAAACGGCCAATATCACATTTCAATGTTGGAATTATGAAATAATAATTCTAAAACAGAATTCACTTTCCCATTTCTTAACCATACAGTAAAATTCACAATTTGTTGCATAGATGGCGCAACGTGTCGGTTTCATAAGTAATAATATGTACAAGTGTACGTGACCAAAAAAATACAAAATATAAGAATAATAAGTGATTATAAATATTCTCTAAAAAATTGTTTGCTGGGGATAAACCAATCATCAGTACGTCATGAAAGTTGAGTCCTATCAAATAAATTATCCGTTCCATCTTACTCAAACAAGCAAGTAGATAGGTAGCTATGGCAACAAAAATTGGATTCTTGCTAACCACAAAGCTACCAAAACAGCAGATTCGGAAGTACAGCAGCGACACAAACAGAGTTATATTCCGACAGGTAACTGACAGATGCATTTATGTCAAATATTTGTTCATTTCCAATATGTGCTTTGTTTGCTTTCAGCTGTTTGACTCCGTAAGCAGCACCTACACTTATCTATTGGGCGACCCGAGAACTAGAGAGTGCATACTTATCGATCCGGTGCTGGAGCATGCAAAGCGGGACTTTCAACTCACAAAGGATTTAAATTTGAATTTGGTTTACGCAGGTAAGTGATATACGGCCGTTGGGGTTTAGGGTCACTTGTTTTTGTGTTTGTTTGAGGGTTGTGTTATATCATTGTTATGTAGGCGGTTTAAATTTATTTATATCTGGGATATGAGGATAATTAGTCTCTACATGTACCTACTGACCTTTCTGACAAATAGTCTGAATGAGTCTTTATTTTGTATGGAAATGTTAGGCACATTTTAAATACTTTTACGTAAATCATGTTAGCTCTGAATTTGTATAGAGTGATCCAAATAAAACCAATAGTATACTACTCGCATATCTAATTCAATTTGACATTTTTACTATAGAGACATTATGACACTACTAGGATTAATTGTTGTAAAAAATAAATGAAGGAAATGATTAATTCTTGAACTGATTCCTGGAGGTTCTATAATCTTTTTTACGTTGAATGTCAAACTAGTGTTGGCAATCTTCTCATTCTTTTTCTTGGTCTTACAAGACAAGGCTAAGACAAGACTTGACAACTCGAATTGCAAGAGAAGACAAGATTAAAAAAAAGTCTTGCAAAACAAGACGGTAAGAAGACTTGCGAATATAAAAAGAGATAATATTTTAGTGAACAATTAGCTGAAAAAATAAATAATCCATTTCTATTGTACTTTATTTAAAGGACATCTAACATATAAAATAATTTTTAAAATTTTAAAGTTTATTGAGACTAACTTCAGCTTTGCTAAACTAGAAATAATTATAAATTGTTACTGAAAAAACTCGGTTCAGATTCGCTTATTTCGTCCATCGTTTATTACTTATTATGTAACATTGACCGTTACTACTACTACTTAACTTTTATCAATTGACTAATGTCGACAATCGACCATATCGATACAGGCGGATTTACCAGCAGGCTAGGTAGGCTGGACTGGCAGATTTTAGGGGGCAGCAAATTTGGCCCAAAAATTTTTGTCTTACAGAAATAAAGAAAAACATCATTACATACATAGAGAAAACGAGTCTTGAAAATTTAACAAAAATTTATATATATATTATCATAAATTTTTGAAATATTCAATTTAAATTAAGTAATGTTTACTTATTTTTTTTATTATTCATTACTGTAATTTTTTTTTATGTACCTAAATGTTAGTATGTCCGCTCGCATACTAAACATGTAATATGTTTTAACACTTAAATATATTTTATTTCATACTGTACTGTAATACTGTAATGAGTTATTTCCCGGACTTAAATGAGTCATTACAGTACTGAGTCCGGAAAATGTTTACTTCCCGGACTGCTTTAAAAAACACAATATTCACATTTTTAAAAGATTTTATTTTTAAAACTACAAAATTAAGCCTATAAAAACTAATTATATTTATAATTAACAGTAACTGTGCAATGTGAATTTCCTTGCAGGCTGAATTCAGGAATACCTTTAGGGACAGAATCTTCACTAGACACGGTAGTATTGGTGGATATAGTTTGCACAAGAACAAACTTTAAGGGAATTCTGGTCTTGTTTTGCAAGACAAGGCAGCACTATTTAAAATTTTGCAAGATTTCTCGTCTTAGCCAACACTATGCCAAACACAGTTTTTGACCAGTTATTCAATAATCATTGAAGATGCCAATTTTTGCTAGTATTTGCCGCTCTTTGGTCCAATCTGTTCGCTTGTGACCGGTGATGATAGGGGATCTGAAGGATTTCAATTGTTTAAAAAGTTTCCCCTTTACCCTCCCCCTACTATGGTTTGTCGGGTTGTCATGTCGTGGCCTAGGTATCTAGTTGCTGTAAGCCACAGGATTAATGTACACTTATTTAGCCTTAGCTGTAAATTTTTGACCTACCTTGTTCTCGAGTTAAGTTCAGTGGGAGCAAATCGACTCTCAGAACCCCTGAGCTCGCCAATAAGTTGATTTTAGTTTCTATTATAGATAGTGCGGTTTCTACTGTCGAAACTGATTCTCATGCAACAGTATGACATTTCCCGTAGTATCCTTTGGGACTAGTCCATCCAATGCTTCTAAACGTTACGATGCTCTTCACTGTTGGCATCTTCAGTTGTGTTTTCAGTTGTTTTTAGGTTCTTATGGACTTTATGGTTTTTGCTCTTTTGTTTGTAAACCTTGTATTTTGCGAAAACAAAACTTCAGAGGAAAATAGTTTAATCGGAAATATTATGTTAAAAGATGGTTGATATCTATCAAATCTCTTTAGTCTTACTCGGTTAGTTTCTATAAGTAAGTAATAGATTAAAAATAGTGTTTTACTCTTTGTTTGTAAACCTTGTATTTTGCGAAAACAAAATTTCAGAGGAAAATAGTTTTAATCGGAAATGTTTCTGTTTAATGTTAAAAGATGGTTGATATCTATCAAATATCTTTAGTCTTACTCGGTTAGTTTCTATAAGTAAGTAATAGATTAAAAATAGTGTTTTACTTCCAGTCTTTGAAATATCATAAAGCCTTTAAGAAAACATTTAGCAAAAAAATATTATGTTTTTCCTTTGTTTTGACAGATAGAATTAGTCCTGAGAGTTTGTAACAATATCGTTGTCTTTTATAAGTGACTAAATAAGAAGCTGTTGAAATAAGCTTTTTTAATTGTAAAAGTGATATTGGAATTACCTTTTCTAGTATATCGATGCCTGAGAAAGGGAAAGATATATCTACCATGAGTTATTTTGGTGCTGTATTGGAATCTTCAAAACTGTAGAAGATCGCGCACATTGTACCTGCATGGCACGGACCAGAAAGCCTGCTCATGAAGGCACCCTTGTTATCTAATGAAGCAAGACACACTGGATCAGCACCAGCATGTACCGTCAGCCGCAACGATTGTCACATCATGTCGTGTCGACGACGCTAGCCCTACGTAATGTGCCATCATCTTCATAAATCCACAAATAATGATGTTAATGCAATTTCACAGGAATCTTGAGTACCCGCGCTTATCAATAACCTTTATTTACTTACTTTAAACTGCCAAGTTTTTCGCCAGATGACAGTGCTTTGTCAAATCTGTGTTTTGGTGCTATAGGTGAAGATAAATGGTATGCAATAGTTCATCAAATTTATTGTGTGACATTTGATGGTATTGACAGGTTTTTTGATGATCTTTATGCAGTTAGGAAATAAATGATTCTTTCTCATAACAACATATTTCCATGTTGCACACTCAACTACTTCTTAAAAATTTAAAAATGTTTGCCACACACAGAACCTTTACTAAAACTTCCATGATGGACAAGTAAGCGAAGTTGTGCAGGTTGATTGATCGCGCTGTGCTGATCCGTGGAGGTATAATGTGCGTGATTTTTAAGAGATGTGATGACGATTAAATAGGAAGAGTTTCAAATCTGTTATTTGTTTTGCAAACATTAAATCTAACCACAAGTTTATCTAAAACTGTTGTTGGTGCCTTTCACTTCATGTTACTTTGGTCTGCCCAAACATGCCAGTTGAATTGGTTACCTAATTATTTCACTTCTTATAAAGATTGCCTCGCCTGTTGATAAAATATTCGTTGTTAAGAAATCTGGATCTCTGGCGTCTCTTTTTAGTAATGACTTACAGAAGTTCATTCTGCTTGGAAAATCCTAGTCTAACACTTTTCAGAAGTGGAAAGAATATAGTAAAACTGCTCTCGTAAAATTGTCCAGAGTCACATATGTGGCATACCTAAAGCGTTAGACATACACTTTGTGCAGTACGAAGTATCCCGGAGCACAGAATAAACGCACAGTATACAGAAGCGCAACTCTCATTACAATCCCTTCTCCTGAAATAAATTTCTGTGACCTTGCGCCATATTTTGGGTAGATACACCACGAAATCTGAAACCGTAAAATTAATTGGAATACAATTTCAGACAAGTATATAAGAAAAAGGTATGGTTCGGTTAAGTGCTGTAGCCTCTTAAGTTACCTTCCTCACAATTTTAGACTCCAAGGTAGATTTAATTGCCATTGGCATAAGAGGTAAGTACTAAACTGGGGAAAAAATATATTAAAATTATAATGATTATTAAACCCCAGATTTACGAAATGTTACATAAAAATTCTCATCTCATAAGTGTATTTATTAGTTTACACAACACAAAACATATGTACATGATTATCAAAAGGTAACGAAATGATTGCAATGAAAAACATTACAGATATTAATATTGAATGACTTTTAAGAAATACCTACTGACTGAAAAGTATAATTATTAATATAAGACTTATAATTTGCTGCTATCTAACTTTTTAGAACTGTTCCGAAACTGTCGACTTCCTTCACACATCTTCAAATATGCACATGGCATATACAGGCTGTATCACATAAGAGAGCCACTCCCATGTATCTCGCTTAATATGCGAGATACGTCAAAAATCTTTAATTGTTTTTGTTGCATTTTTGGAGGCCTTTATGCTCGTAAAACCAAATTTGAGATCCATGGCCAACTTTATGAGTAATAACAAAAAAACCTGTAAAGTGCCCAAACTTTAAGGCCGTCTAACTTTTTTATTATAAGAGATAGAGAAAACATATTGGTAATAAATTTTTATTGCAAAATTGATACCTTCCACCTGATATAAACAGATTTTTGAAATATCGTATGTGGTTCGCTGCGCCCTCTAGGCAGATAGAATTTTTTTTTTATTGAAGCAGGCTATGGCCACAAAAAATTGCCTGTTTTTTCGACTTTCATGCTACTACATGTTGCCCTTATCTTTCGTATTTATTACAAAAAATAATAAACAGAATGTACTTTTTTATGCAAAACAGATTTTCTTATAATATTATTTTATTACATTGTCTGTGTCAAAATAATTTTAAAGACCCAATTGCTTCTAATGTGAAAACCAATAAAATAATATTATAAGGAAATCTGTATTTTGCATAAAAAGTACATTGTTTTATTATTATTTTGCAGTTGGCATCTTTAAAACAGGTTCTACATTATCTTGAGCAACACAAAAATATTTAGGTACATTTTTTTTTAACTAAAATTGAAAAAAATGTATTAAATACAAAAGATGAGGACAACATGTAGTATATTGCATGAAAGACGAAAAAACAGGCAATTTTTTGTGGCCATAGCCTATAAGTATGAATTTTGCAATACAAATTTATTATCAATAAGTTTTCGCTATCTCTTAAAATAAAAAAGTTAGACAGTTTTAAAGTTTGGGCACTTTACAGGTTTTTTTGTTATTACTCATAAAGTTGGATCTCAAATTTGTTTTTACGAGCATAAAGGCCTCCAAAAATGCAACAACAAACAATTAAAGATTTTTGACGTGTCTCGCATATTAAGCGATATACATGGGAGTGGCCCTCTTATGTGATACAGCCTGCATATGTACTGACAAAGCATTTTCTCCAAATATTCGCAAAAATACACAAACACATTTTATTTCGATAATGTTTGCGTTCGATGATCGCAATCAAGTAATACAGTCTTTCTGTCTGACTCAAGTCTTCCATTTTCCAGTATTTCTTCGCGTTTCTATATACTTTATTATGTGCCCAGAGTACGTACACGTTTTACACAAATTGCTTTCCCATAAACGGTAGTCAACAATAATATAGGTACAGGGTGTTCCAAAATTGTGTCTACCCGGGCATTTTTCTTGAAGAAATATTTTTAGTAGGTGAAAATAAGTGACAATATCTTTTAGGCATAAGCCTAACCTTTTTTTGTGCCCGAAACATATTTATTTATATGGTTCATTAAAAGACACACTGCATTCTAATAAAAAAATACCTATAAAGTGTTCACATATTTTCACACGTTAGAAAGTTATGTCCAAAAGATATATGAAAAATAAATTACGGTATTATTCACTTTATCGATTTTTTTACAAACAAACAAATTTACTATTATTTTTTTATCAGTGTATGTATGCGCGTGTGGTATACTAAAAATAAACTTCGGTGTTATTCAGATTTCAGAATATCTGAGAAGAATTATTAATACCTATATAATAGGGAAAGTTACTTTAAACAAACAAATAGAATTTTACGCGAATACTAAAATTTTCTACGTACCTGTTTCAGTTAACACTCACATGCATGCAGACCATATTACTGGAACAGGATGCCTGAAACTTCTTTCAGGATGTAAAAGCATCATATCGAGCAGAAGTGGCGCCCAGGCAGATATTTTCGTCGACGAAGGTGACTACATAACTTTCGGAGGGCATAAACTGAAAGTGTTGAGCACCCCTGGGCATACCAGTGGCTGTTGCTCTTTCTACTGCGCTGAACAGGTGAATATTAAAAAGTATAATAAGTTTAAAAGTACTTTTTTATCCACTGAACTTCAGTGAATATAAAAAATAAGTAGAGCTAGAAATACGAAACGTTTTATTAAGCAGAAACCTCCTTGGCGTGAGTACTTACATTTCTATGAAGTTTTCCTTTGCTGGGTTATTAATTTAGTTTTGTTGCAGTTAGAGTTGGCGGAAACAAAGCAAGTAAACTTAACAGAAGGCTCTTTATACCTTTTCATCTTAAATACTTACTCATTTAAGTATTTTTTGTTAAAATTTTCATAATAAAGTTATGTAGATCCGGCATTTAAAATATATACCCTCTTCTGTTATGTAATGATGACAAAGATTATATGTTAGATAACACTTAGATTGTTAAATCGCGAATAAGTTACCTAGCTAAATCGCGTACCGATGGTGTTAAATAATATTAATTATAGTTAACTTTTTTTCATCAACTTCCCCCATTTGTTATTCTTATAAAGCGAAGATTAGATGAGAGAATATGACACAAGGAATTAGGAAAACCTAGGATGCCTACTTGATCCTCAGTACAACTATGAAGTTGCCAGGTATAAACAGGTGAGCAAGTGTTATACACTCTCATCAGTTATTTAATGTTTTTTTTTTAATAAAACGTTCTATTACCTTCCAAACGGTATTAGGGTGCCTTAACAAAAACGTTTGTCACATCTATGGTTGCTTAGATGTTAATTTTTGTTAAGTAAGAGAGTGACAGAGAAATGTTGCACGCGCCCTTCGATGTCCCAGACAGAGATGCCGAGAGTTCTTCTGAAAGAACATTCTGAATAATTCACGTCAAGTTAAATATGAACAATGATATCAAATATTTTGCACTCACATATTTATTTATCAGCGACAATACATAATTGTAAAATTATAATTTTTTCTGTTCCAAAATGTATATCTTTCAAAAAGAGATTTTTTTTATTCACACATTAATTTATTAATATTAATAGCAAATATCTTACTGAAAAATTTTAACAAACTTATTCTGATTCTGACTCGTCAGAAATGCCTATTTCAAAATCTAATTTTAATTCTTCCAGGTTCTTCAATTCGCTGAGTACATTTTCAACCCGTGTTGAGTTCCCTAAAACCAAGTTGACTTCAAATAGCCATCCAAAATCAAGCATTTTAAAATATTTTCAAGACTAACGGATTTCCATGAAATATTTGCATCTTTGACAGACCCAGTAGATGTTATATTTGAAGAGAAAATTCAGTGTGTTCAGGAGTTTACTGCTCTTATTTATGGGATCAAGCATTGTTTGAGCGTCAATGACACTATATATCGTATGTATCAAAAAATATATGTAACGAACAAAGACAAAGAGCAATTTATAAAGAAGATTAAAGGCATCAACTTCAATCTGATCCCTGCATGCTGGATCTCACTCAAACAGAAATTTTGCGTACAATATTTGTAAATTTGATGTGGCTACGTGCAACTTGATGCATGCTGCGTCAAACTAAGTCCTGAAAATTCTGATTTGTTTTTGGATGGCTATTTGCAGCCAACGTGGTTCGTAGGGAATTCGACACCCTTACATGTTGAGGATATACTCAGCGAATTGAAACAGAAAGAATACGTCGAAGAGTTAGAATTTGATTTTGATGTAGGCACTTCTGGCGAGTAAGAATCAGAATGAGTCTCTTATATAAAAATTTTGCTATTAATAAATTAATGTGTGAATACGAAATCTCTTTTTGAAAGATATACATTTTGGAACAGAAAAATGTATTATTTTATAATTACGTATTGTCGATATCATTGTTCATATTTAATCTGACTTGAATTCAGTATTTGATTAATGGAGCGTGCATACATGATCGGAAAAATGTTCTTTCAGAAGAACTCTTGGCATCCCTTCTTTAATTTTATGGGTAAATCTTCAAATAAAATAGTACTGTCACATACTAATGTGTTGCAATTTTATTCTTCGACTGTTAGTGTCAAGATTCAATATGGCGTCCATAAAAATACCAACTGAATGTTGCATAGCCGAAACTGGTGGCTGCAGAAATTTTCTTTCGCCAAAAATCTAATATATTATTACCTTATCTCTTTGTATAAAATTTTAGCTCCTTCTGTTGCGAAATAATGACGCTAGTTACCATTTTCTAAAATCGCTATTTTCAGTTTTTTTTACAATATTTTAGCAACGACAGAAAATTCTTGGATTTATTTGGTTTATCTTAATGGTCATGAAAAGGCACTACTTTTTTTCGTAATTTGAGCAACTCTGTATATTTTACGATTTTCTAGATGTCAATGGTGAGCCATGAAAAATGGAACACCCTGTACACATACTCTTTCTAGCAACTTGCTGTAAGTTATACGATTTTTAATTTCATTATCCACTATTGGATAAAATTTGTGTTTTAACGATTTATTTTTCCATTAACGTGACTTTTTTTGTGGAACAAAACGCAAAACTTTCTTTATAGCTTTGGCACCTTTTTCAAATCCAGTTTTGAGACACAAAAGACTTCCAAAGCAATTGTTTATATAATATGTGTAATATTTATTTATTTAATATTCAATCAAAATTTTTATTATTCATACCCCCGGGTAATTCTAATGCCAGAATTGAATTCGGCATTCCCGAAAACCCCCGAGTATCGATTTTGGAATGATTTTTATGGACGCTGCCATTTTCCCCCAATCACCCCCAGATAACCCCACAAAGCCACCCCCGAGTAATTCCAATGACAGAATTGAATTCGACATCCTCGAAAACCCCTGAGTAACAAGTTTGGAGCGATTTTCATGCAATTCTTCCCCAATTCACCCCAAGTGCATCCCCGAGTAATTCTAATGCCAGAATCGAGTTCGGCAGCCCCGAAAACTCCCGAGTAACGATTTCCGAGCGATTTTTCCGAGTTTCCAGTCGTTCCTATAATGATGAAAATAATGATGCATATGGAAAATGCATTTTCCGGCCCAGAAGGCATTTTTCAAAAAATGGCTAAACCAGACGATATAGACTTTTCCCTGGGACCTTCCTGAACACAATGCAGAAAACCGCATCTCGATATCTGCTGTGCCTAAAAATTTCCGCTATTTTTCCTAACTTCCCTGTACTATATGTATTTTAATCACAAGCGATATTTTTGTAATATATGTCTGATGTATTACAAAAATATTGCTTGTGATTTAAACACATAGAACGCTACATATTGACGCTATACTATATATATTTATATCTATGCGGTTTACTTGTCCGTAGGAATATATCTCATTGCAAAGATATATACAGTATGCGCCAAAAGTATGGAATAAATTCAATAAAAACGAAACAATTATTTTTTGGGAAAAATCCTCGAACAGGTCGATTTTTAATTTAAAAAATACATATTTTAGCGTAAAATGCGATTTTCAAATGTCATTTGTTTTCGAGTAATGACATCATCGATTTTTTTTAAATGGCAACACCATATTTTTTCCTTGATTCTGAAATATCGTTTAATTCTCTATCAGACAGTACTAAAATTTTGCCCTCTTACATAGGAAAGTTTTCGAGTAAATGACGATTGAATGTTAGAAAACGTAAATCAATTGTGTGTGTGTGAGATAAAATAAATGGCTTTGGACGAACCAATTAGCCAGAGCTTAGCGTAAATCAATTAAAATAAAGCAAAAACGTTATCAAGTTTAAATTTTCGAATTCCATAGTTCTTTTATGGATCACGTAGGTGAAAATCTTTGCAAAGTGTGACTGTCACACCGACTTTCTAATAAGTATTGTAAGTGACATAGAAATTATTACTCAATTTAAAGTATTATGGCACATTTAACTGTTACTCAAAGAATTGAAATTTTAATTCTTATCGGATGCGGGAATATGACTAGAACTCAGCAGGAAGTTTTCGATTTATTTAATGAAAAATATCCAGATCCCCCTATCAGCCAATCAACAGTCAGTAAGGTAAAGTCTAAATTTAGAGAAACTGGCAATGTTGTAAATATTCCAAAACCTGGATATCCAAGCATTAATGAAAATCAGAACATTTTGATAAGTATGGTGGATAATCCTCATAATTCTTCAGGATTGGTTGCATTAAACAATTACACTAGTCAGAGCACAGTGCTACGTACCTTGAGGAAAGAAAAATATCCCTACAAAATTCAACTTGTGCAGGAACTCAATGAAGATGATCCCGATCGCCGCTTACACTTTTGCGAAATTCTAATGGATTTATGTCAAGGAAATAGAAATTTACACCGACAAATACTTTTTTCAGATGAGGCCACATTTTGTCTGAATGGTACAGTAAACCGTTAAACTTGCAGATATTGGAGTCGGGAAAATCCTCATTGGATGGCAGAGGCACATACCCAACACCCTCAGAAATTAAATGTGTGGGCTGGAATAGTTGACGACAGAATAGTAGGGCCTTTCTTCTTTGAAGGAACCCTTACAGGACAAAGATATTTAAAGTTTCTAGAAAATGACCTTGTTCCAGTCCTTGCAGTAATTTTTCCTAACGATAATGACCCTGACATTCCTGACGATACCATATGGTTTCAGCAAGACGGTGCACCTCCACACTATACTCGCCCTGTACAAGATATTTTGGAAAACTGTTTTCCTGGGAGGTGGATCGGCAGACGCGAACCGATAGAATGGCCTGCAAGATCGCCAGATCTTACACCTCTTGACTATTTTTTATGGGGATACTTGAAGTCAAAAGTGTACATTAATAAACCACGTAATTTATAACTTCAAAATCGCATTCGGGACGAAATACGCAGAGTTACCCCAGAAATCATTGATAATGTGCAAGAAGAATTTCTTCACAGACTTGCGCATTGTCAAGAAGTTGGTGGATGGCAATTAGAATATTTAATTTAAGTATAAAATTTAATAAAATGTATTTTATTTTACATACCTCAGAATTGTTACTTTTTTATGGATAAAATTTACGTTTTTTAACATTCAATCGTCAGTGTACTCGAAAACTTTCCTATGTAAGAGAGCAAAATTTTAGTACTGTCTGATAGAAAATTAAACGATCTTTCAGAATCAAGGAAAAAAATATGGTGTTGCCATTTAAAAAAAAATCGATGACGTCATTACTCGAAAACAAATGACATTTGAAAATCGTATTTTACTCTAAAATATGTATTTTTTAAATTAAAAAACGACCTGTTCGAGGATTTTTCCCAAAAAATAATTATTTCGTTTTTATTGAATTTATTCCATACTTTTGGCGCATACTGTATATTTATATCTATGCGGTTTACTTGTCCGTAGGAATATATCTCATTGCAAAGATATATATTATCGCTCACCGTCCGTTACCGATTTAAAACTAGAACAGGCTAAATGGCTATCATAACTATACTTAAAAAAGCTAAGTTCCATAAGATGGATAATAACATATGCGGATTATTGCTATATTGTTTATATTTAAATAATTGATCCAAGGTTATTATTTTGATTCTTATATAATTTGAAACCATTATCCATCTACATCAACACTAATAATGAACAAAAATAAAGTAAATCAAACTTTACTGGGTACATAAATTAGAATAAAGGTCTTTATTTTTTATCTAAAAAAGGTATCAGGGGTATTTTCTTCTTTATCAGTTTTAATCTTTACTGGTTCTTTATACATTTTCCTTTCTTGAAAACGTTCGCACCCCTCTAATTCGCCGAAGGTGTTTTTTATCTCGACTTCACCATTGCCACTGTATCTAATCATTGACACTTTGAAAATGTTTTGAAATTTTTGGTATTTATCCAAATATCTTAAAACTGGTTTGATGTCCTTCAGCAAGACGTAGAGTCCTACACATTAGATGTTTATTATAAAAATACGCAGAAAACAAAATTTGTGATACTTAAAAACATGTTATTGGCACTTAGCTTACTTCTTGAATCTGCCCTTCAATTGCAATACCTACCAACGTTAACTAATCTAGAGAAATTAGAAAGGAACTGAGATGTATTAAGTATTAAAGTCACTTGACATAGCAGATTTAAATACTTATATCTACCAAGTGACACTTTCTGGTTTTTTTTTGGATTCTCTTGTATAATAAATTCTTATGCAAAATATAATACTTTTGTTTATTTTTAATTGATACCAACATATTCGGAGAAAATTGGAATTTACTCAAGCTGTAATGTCAAATCGAGAGATAACGCTTGGAATATACCTCACGGCGCATTTCCTGTATCTAACAAAATCCGACCTGAGACTTCTAGTAGTTCTACGGGTATACAATTCCCATTTGGGCATTCTTAGTCTTTAACTGATTTCGGAGAAAATAAATTACATGTACGTCGAGGAAACTTTAACACGAAAGAAACTTGTGTGATATATTGTGCGAGTTTACTTTAGAGTGCAGGAAAATTGCTTTTTTTCTATACGGGGAACCTTGAAGAGAAATGATTTTAAGTAAAGTTGTTAATTGAATTTTAAGTTTGAAACATTGCTGTTTACCAGCCATGCTTAAGTGACCTGTACGAAAATTTTCTAAGCGACCCGTCCTAGTATAAACAGTTGACTCAGACTTGATACTTTACGTCGTCTTCCATTTTTTCTAAATTTTATACTAAAGGCTATTTTAAGAGACCTATATGCAACCATTTCCATTCGTACACCCCCCATTCTGCTATAACTTTCCTAAGGCTTGATCTACGCGAGGCTAGTAAACCATGTAAACAGAACTTGCTTCGTTTTTAAGCCAGTGAAGAAGCGATCTAAGCCAGAGTAATTTTAATGGGATGGATTTCTATTATTTGTGTTAGCAGCGCCTTCCACCACCGAAATTACTATGCTGGTTTTATTGGTTTCGTATGAATGGCGAAGTTAGAACATGATCAGTTAGTATATGGTAAAAACGCGCTGTTTTGGATTTTCTAGAAAAGTACACTTCTGCACCTCACTGGAAATTGGTTCACTGTAAAACCTGATCAGCGCAAGATAAAGCATGTCGGCGACCAGCTGAAAGAATTTCCCAAGGATAGAAACAAATAAAATTTTATAATACTCCGTCTTACCCAGTTTCTAGGAATTAACACAAATGTTTCTGGTTTTTGTCTGTTTTCAAGTTATTATTGGCAGCAGCTATGATACCCTCACGTAAATCATCACTACTGTTCACTTCGGTGCGATACACTTAACTTTTTAAATATCTCCACAAAAAAAGTCCAAAGGGTTTAAGCCAGGAGATCGTGGCGGCTATGGTATCGGTCCTCCTCGTCCAATCCATCGTCCATTTATGGAAAAGCGTTTTTGATGCCGTTGAATCGCGTGTGGATTTTAAAAATCCCAAATATGAGTATTATGAATGTTATACATCCCATTCTTTGTATAAATAGCTTCATCTGTAACTAACACATCAGCTGTAAATCTGGGATTTTGAGCATTTTGTTGCAGCAATCATCATTCACAAATTCTAATTCGTAAGGGATAATCCATTGGCATTAATACTTGGACTTACTGTACATGGTACGAATATAATTAAGTTTCATATATGATACGCCGCACTGTTAGGGCATTTCTTGTACTTGTTGAGCGATTGGTCTGGTACTTATTTTGGATTTCGGATTTTATCTTTCTAACAATCTTTAAAATGTGATTCTCAGCTGCTGAAATACACCGTGGTTGCCCTGGAGTAGTTGCATTTGGCACAGGTCTACCGGTAAACCCTTCAACTCCAAGTTGCTATACAGGGTGTTTCATAATTAGCTACCAACCCTGAACAGGCCGATTCTATGATCAAAACTAAGTAAAAAAGTTCCGACATGGCTCCGAAAATGCTTCCTAAGGGCACAGGGACCCATTGAAGAGGGAGGAATGGAAATAATTTTTTTGCAATATCTCTCAATCGCGTTGTGATAAATAAATGAAATTTGGTATACACAGCTAAATTTTGATGAGCAATTTGATGGACTAATCCATTTATTTCCACAAGGTCCATTGGGGTGGGTTCGGGGGGTGTCTTTGGTATTTTCCGTGTATAACTTTTTCATTTTTGACTTTTTAACAAATTGGATAGCAAATTCCGTTTTCCCGAACTGTTTTACGTTGAAAAGATACTCTTGTTTCAAATCGTTATCTTTAACGGTTTCTGAGAAAATCGCTTTTGAATTAGTCCCGCTTTGGTCAATTTCATAGTAATTTAAATAAAATTATCAAGGTATTTTTATGTCAAAGTATTGTCAACCCGATTGCCAATTTAATAGTTCTAAGCGAAAAAAATGGAAGAGTTTACAGGACAAGAGTTAGATGATATGATATTTATTTATGGCTTTTGCGATGGTAATGCTGCAGCGAGTACGGCAGAAGGCTTCCAAACAGAAGGCTGATATCAAGGAGGACATTCCTCACTGTATTCCGCAATTTAGCTGCAACCGTTACTTTTCGAAGGGATCATAAGATGGAAACTTAATTTTGATAACAGACAACAAGCTATTTTAAAAACTGTTCAAAAAATCCTTCACCTTCTCTGATACAAAGACTTGCCCTACGTGTAACACTTCTCGAAGCTATTAAGATCCTAAAACGGTTTTGACGAATTTCATTGGCTGTATCATTGATACGCTGCAGCAATTCCTCACGGATATCGACTTCGGTGGCGTAAACTTTTTGATTTAGATATCCCCTGAAAAAGTCCAGCGGGATTAGGTCGGAAGAACACGGCGGCCAAGCTACCGGTCCGTGCCTCCCTATCCCCGTCCAGCGAAATTTTCGTTTAGGAAATTTATAATATTGCGACCACTATGTGCCGGGGCTCCATCGTGTTGAATAAACATGTTACGTCGTAAATTTAGAGGCAGATCATCGAGAATTTGGGGAAGATTTTCTTGAAGTAAGTTTAAATAAAGATTTGAATCGAGACGTTGTGGAATTTCAATAGGTCCAATCAGAGTGTCGTGAATTATTCCCACCCATAAATTTATGGAAAACCGTTGCTAGAAGTTTGTTCTCCGAACAACATGTGGGTTCACTTCTTCCCAATAATGAGAATTATGAAAATTTAATTTTCCATTTCAGGTAAAAGTAGCTTCGTCACACCACAAAATTTTGGAAGCTTGCTCGTTGTCCAACGACAAAATCCAGCGACAAAATTGCATACGTGGCACAAAATCTTCTGTTATCATGTACACATCGATAGTGATAGGCATGTAGACCTTGTCGCTTAATATTCTTGCAACCTGAAATGTTAGTAGCACATCTAATCAATTCTGTTAAGAAAATCTTTAAGATATGTAATACCGAGGATCTTGTTCAATAGCGTCAAGGATCTCCGGTTCCCTATTAATCCTGGGACGTTCTTGACCCGGTGCCTTTCGAAAAGTGGCGGTTGCAGCTAAGTTGCGAAATACCGTAGAGAATGTCCGCCTTGATGGCAGCCTTCGGTTTGGAAACGTTCTGCCGCTGCAGCATTACCATCGCAAAAGCCATAAATAAATATCATATCAACTAACTCTTGTCTCGTAAATTCTTTCATTTTTTTCACTTAGAACTATTTGGCAATGGTGTTGACAATACTTTGACATAAGAATACCTTGATAATTTTGTTTAAATTACTATGAAATTGACCAAAGTGGGGTTAATTCAAGAGCGATTTTCTCAGAAACCGTTAAAGATAACTATTTGAAACAAGAGTACATTTTTAACGTAATCAGTTCGGGAAAACGGAATTTGCTGTCCAATTTGTTAAAAAGTCAAAGATGAAAAAGTTACACACGCAAAATTCCAATAGGTTCCTGTGCCCTTAGGAAGCATTTCCGGACCCATGTTCATATGAACTTTTTTACTTAGTTTTGATCATAGAATCCGCCTGTTCAGGGTTGGCAGCTAATTATGAGACACCCTGTATATGTAGGCTGTTTTTATGCTTGAAAAACTAATGTAAACACTATCACAAAAAACGTTAATACTAAAATTGGATTTCAATATTTGAAATCGCCTGCATTCCGATGGCGCTAGAGGCTACAGCAGCCCAGCGATGTAAAGGTGGGAAATACTACAACTTCAATAATTTTTTTCTCTGAAACTATAAGGATTTTGCAAAAAGTTTGTTTAGAACGTGGATTCCATTTTTCATGACGCATTTATTCCCAATTTTTTTTAGATGAAGTTGTAAATCACCCTATATTCACGCTTTAGGAATGACTAAATTAAATGTTGTACTTTCAACTATAATGTAAGAATGGCTCTGGAATGTTAGTATTTTCTATTTTAGGGGCAAATAAATGCGTGATTCATCGTTACCAAGAAATATATTTTTCTAGCAACTCTTCTGATAATTAATCCAATGCAGCTTGACACAATTTCTCAAGCAAATGTTTCAGTTTAACAGCTGTGTTTTTTCTACATAAGTTGTTCATATTTCTCAACGGTAGACTACAGTGCTACTGGCTTTGACTTACAATTTGCAGAATCGTGTGTACCGCTCTAGCATTATGCCAAACCAGTATAATAAGTCAGAGTAGGATGCCGGAATACTAGCTTGCTATCCTCCTCGTATAGACCGGGTATTATATTTTCGATCTTTACTTGCCTCGTATCTCTCATCGCCTGATTCTGATTTTGAACGTGGTTACTTTGCACTTTCTTAGTTCCAGATTTGCAAAGATCATTAACAAAATATTATCAATTATTTTCAAAAACAGAGTGTATATGAAATTAATAAAACAAATCGCCGTTTCTAGGATGCCTATTAATTTTGTTCTCGTTACTTTTTAAACCACAATTTATTCATATCTAAAATATAATTTAGGGCATTCCAGAAACAAGATTTTTTCTAAGAAAACTGATGCAAGCCGCATCGAAAACAAATTATTATTACGGGAGTTGTTTTGAAACTACACTAACAAAAATGATAAATTTACACGTTGTTCATATCATATATTCATGTAAAAAATACAAAATTCATACTGTATAATACAGTACATTTGCAAGTTTTATGTAAAATTACATGATTTTCTCTAAAAAATACATAACGTAAAATTACATTTCATGTGTACAAAAACATGGCTTTACTATGAAAAATGTATATTCATAAGTAGTAATTTTCCATTATAGTTGTAACATTATATTCTGATGTATTATTTGACTCTAGCCTTGAGTATTTACACCAAGAGAGTCAGTCCTTAATAAAGACCTAAATAGTTATCATAATTCCTGTTAGATGTCGTACTGTGTAATAATACGCATTTATTCAAACGAAGGAAATAAAGCACTACTATTTTAATCTGCAAAAAACTGCGGAGGCGTTTCGAGGGCGTGGCCGCGTGACCCTTTTTCATATACCTGCCTAAATAATAAGATTGTGGCAATATATTTATATTCAAACCACAGATCATAAAGTTTGAAACATAAGCAGTTTATATTATTGCGTTACAGAAGTAAGAATATGAACTGTAAATTAATTAAAAAAAAAACAGAAAAATAAGATTGTTAAAAGAGTTTTCAGCGATATGCCAAAATTTACATTTTCTGTTTTATTTCCTTTAGACATATTAAAATAATTCAAATGAATTCGACATACCTACTTCTATAAAGAGACATATAGATTATCGTGTGGGTTTCTCTTTCTGCATAAGATTCATTATTATTCTGCAAAAAATTCATTAGTAAAAATTCTAAAACACCAAGTATCTTTTTTCAATGTTTGATCTAAGTATAATTTTGTGATGGTGTGAAATAAATATTATTTTGTAGTCTTTTTGAAGAGTAATTTTTAAATTAAATTTAAATTAATTTAAAAATTCAAATAATTTAACATTTGCGCATGCAAATTTAAATAAATTTACGTGCGCTAATATTTTTAGTAAAAATAATTTGTGAAATTTACAAGCCTCATCAGAAAAGAATGTGTTTCAAAATTTATTTATTATTTTAAGTATTATATAGGGTGAACCATTAAACATATTTTAAGAAAAGCAAACATAATTTATGTAGTAGGTACCTATTAAAACAGATAGACCATTGCCAGATGATGACAATTTCTATCTTATTTTTTGTTAACGAAATTCCTACCGTTTTCCAGAAAACTGATCTAAAACAACCAAATGTATTTTTCGACATGAGGAAATCTCTTAGGAGCATTAGAAAATTGCCATATTGAAAATTTTCTGTAATTAGCTGTAATAATCAGTTTAATTAATTAAGACATGTAGAAGTAGAGAGAGTTTGCTCAAGGGCTAAGTTGTTGTTATTTTTGTCAATAAAAGTAAATATGTAGATAATTTTTTTTTCAAATATGAGTTTTTTTCCAAAGTTACTCTAGACATTTAAAAAAAGTAAACGACTCATTGATACCTACTAATTTTTTTGAATTAAATTTCAATAGCATTTTTGAAGTCGCGTATAAGCAGAAACCTTTATGACAGTTTTTTCGAAATTGGTAGAAATTATCAAGTTCTACTCTACCAAGTGTAGAGTTCTATTTTTTTACGTAGAAATGATGTTCGGATACAATTTTGTAGTCAACCGCATCAAAATGTTTTGTCAACACGAAATAAGAGCAAAATTCATCATTGGCGATTGTTAGTGCGGCGCCCTTTATTAGCAAACTGATTTAATACTTAAATTATTTTTATTTTTCTCAAAAAATATTTCCCTACCAAATTTGGTGACAATCAGTTGAGAGATACTTGCGTTAATACAAAAAAAGAAAACACAAATAAAAATATTTCAACTTTGACACCTTTTATCTTTTTCCACAGAAATATTTTACGAAAATATATTTAGCTATATCTTCATATTTCCTCCCAATGATGTTACTCGTCTTCTATGTCCCCTTATTAATGGCCCACCCTGTATATTTATATCGACACGTATTGAATGACTTCTTCACTTGAATTTACCAAAGCTGGAGGAGTATGATAAAACTGTTATCTGGCGGTTAATATATTTTAAGCTTTGACTCTCATTGATACTCGAAAGTGAATATGAACTGGATAACTGCACTTCTGTAATTTTTTTTTATTAAAAATCGTGATGAAATTACTATAATTACTTATCAGAATTCAAAATCTATCATTATAGTCGATTTTCGCCTTGCGCGGAAAATTTTATTCCTGGAATGTTTCATCTAGTTTTATTACATTTTAAAAATTAACATTTATTTCCTGTCTGCTTCCTCATGACTAACACATTCACTTAATAATAAAATAAACAGTAATCCTATCGAATGTCATTAAAGTTATGAATTTTAAGTACATACAAGTTTTTGAAATAACAATGACACTCTCTCAAAACAGTTTTTGAACTTCTCGAAGTTCTGAGTAGAAACTCATTAAATTTATATTGGTAAGTGAAACAACTAATTACTAATGTAGATTTCATTACAAATACGTCAGCAGTTCAAAAGAAATAGCAAAATTCAATTTAAGGAATGTCATTATTATTGCAAACGATTGTACATAACATAATATGTATGAACCAATCATCTTCGATGGGAGGAGCTTTCAAAATTATATATTCAAATTCATGTCATTTTAGTACCTAATATTGCACCATCTATTAGCAAATAGTCCAAGCGTAAACGTTCTTTTTGAGTTCGTTTCCCATTACGCGAGAGTTGGTTTCCCATTCAGGCCAACAAGGTCTCCCATTAGATTGACTCGTCTTAGTGTATATAGTCAAGGACACTAGTGACCTAGGTAATAAATAACCACCAATTTTTATCGGTGTAGTTTCAAGAAAGGTACCTACCTAAAGAAGCCTCTTAATAACATTCAATACATTGCTGGAGAAATTAATTTAGTTAAACTAGGCCAGATATTGTAACAAACTAGCTTAACTTAATGAATTTATCAATAATTTGGAAGTAATAGAATTGTTATAACTTATTATTTGACAATTTTTAGAATCTTTTAGTGATGTTTAATATTCAGTCAGACATAGATTGATTCCTTGTCTCATTTTATGAAAAAAATGTGTTCTAACTTGCTTCATTTTCGAAATACATGCTGTCAAACTTTTAATAAAAAATCGGTTTATTATTTATTACTCCAAAAGCGTTTTCGTAGATTTTGATAAAAGCTGGATTGTTCTTTAGCAGTAGCTAAAGGTGCTTCGTTTGATGCTCGGTTTGATGTAAATAGAGGTAAAATGATAATTCCAGTGGTGTCGCAGGGAGATACCTCATATGATATTAGACAGGGTTATTCAGAGCTTATCTAAAATAATTTTGAAATGTGTAATTAAAATAGAGTGAATATCGTAAACAAAATTTTTGTAAAATCCTTATAGTTTGCGAGTTAAACATTATTGAAGTCGTAATGTTTTCAACCTTTACATCGCTGGGCTACTGTAGTCTTTAGATAGGCGATTCCGAATATTGAAATCCTATTACTTTTTGTAGGCAAGTGTCAACAACAACTCGGAGTTGATGGATAACGTTTTAATTTATGACGCTGTGAAAATGCTTTAGTAGAACGATTTCGTGGTAAACATAATATGCCAAATGCACCGACGTGTGCAGTGAGTGCAAGTGTAGTGTAACACGAGGGAAATTTGAAACCGAATCGTGGAAGAGATGGAGATATCATACATAAGGCTCAATTATATCCGTACCATGTACAGTGTGTTCAAGCATTAATACCAAGGAATTGGACGAGGAGAACCGGTACCATGACCGTCACGATTTCCTGACTTTAAATTATTTGGACTTTGTGGAAATATTCTAGGAGATATTTTAACCACGTGCTCAGAGAGGTCTGAAAGACAATAAAAGATTTATTTCGGAATTCTAGCTCGATGTTTGAAAAATGGGGCAAAAGCCTCTTTTCCTTCGGCACCTATGACAATCAATCATCATCCGACATGGCTAGATATGTCAACTACCATGCGGTCGTTATTTTTAACATTGTCAAGTGTTGAAACAACGAAAATAAACATTTTTAATAATAATAATCGCTATTTTGAGGTCAGTGGGGCTGAATTCTGAGACCGAGGGGTTCATAATGGCTTGCCAAGATAGTGTAATTAACACTCTCGTCTATCGTAGTCGTGTCTTGGGTATCGAGGTTCCTGATACCAGCTGCAGGGCTTGCCGCCAAGCGCCGGAGACGCTTATGCATCTTCTGTCGGCCTATCCGGTATATGCGGCCACAGCGTATACCCAAAGACACGATTCAGCCTTACGGGTGTTGTATTATCATTTACGCCACTCCATCCAGAATCCAACATTGTCCTAAAAGAGGAGGAGAAACGGAGGAAGTATCGATATCTTCTCTCCGAGCTCCGCAGGCTGTATCCAGACCACTCTGTTAAGGTTGTGGTGCTAATTATAGGCGTCCTGGGTGGAATGAGACAGAGACTGCTTTCTGAATTAAAGATCATACCGGCTTGCCGAAATTCGGCAGAGATCTTAGCCGGCAGAATGCAGAAGGCAATCGTCCTTGGTTCGCTACGTCTGCTCAGAACACACGATTTACGGGCTCAATGATTACTGACTCCACGGAGTAGAGAGTGGTTATTGTTTCACTCTTCAGAACATCTCCGAAATTGTCGGAGCTTCGGAAGGTGTGACTGATAAAATAATAATAATAATAATTATGTTACCTGACAGATAACAGTAATCCGGTTAGCTGCAGTATTTTGTATTCGTTTTTCGTTATTTCGTTGCACACTGCCAATACTACATTTTCACTCCTTGCAGATTCATCATAATTATCCACTAACACATCCGACATATTTATTTAATTACTATAACAAGTTTAAAATTAGTTACTTAACTGATTTAAAGTAACAGTAAGTTCTAGGTTATGAATACTGCATTACTATTTGCATACTCTCCATGCTCCGAATCATACAGAACATGCGAAGTTAGTTATAATCTAAGGGTAATTTTTACAGAACACTGTAAACATCTTGGGATGTTATAGTTTATAATATTACTAATTATTTTATGCAAACATCGTCGATTACTGTTAATATTGTTGCTATTATTAGTATTTATCGCCGCGAGTGCACCTTGTGTGACCTACAGATGTCATCAGATGCCGTCTGTAGATGTTAAATAACGTAAGTATACGGTTACGGTACTCTGATTAGTTTGAAATAATTTTTCAGTACTTGTTTTTCGCAAATTTAATTTTTTGCGTATTTTTTGTGTATTTACAAACATGTCGTATTCAAATACCTAGATGACGTATAAGGTGCTGAATACTGTTGGCTAAGGAAGCACCTCTATTACAAGGGAAAGTGTGAAACACCTCTTAGTATAGATTACGAACAGGAAGACGAACCAATGCTCCATGCACGCTGTGAATGCACTGCCATCACGACAATAAGAAAATCCGTGTTGGGAAAATTATGGCCTTCTATGGCCTACATTAGAGAGATCCCGTTCAGCAAAGTCACCACCTTTTCTTCTTTATTAGGTTGGTTGGCGGCTCAGGTGGATTGATGTCCTAATGGGACGTGGTACAAAGGACCCAATGGAGTCTCAGTGCTGTAGCCTTTCTGCTACCCTCCACATAATTCCAGAATTCCAGATTGTTAATAAAAGATCATCAATATTGAATAATATATATTTGAAAAATTCTTATAATATATTTAAATATCATGAGATATTTATTAAGAATATGTCATTTGTGCTTTATAAAATTTTCAAGCTCATTAATTATGTACAGTACATTAATAGCATCATTTCGGCCCACGCATGTTTTTAATAAACTTGCTCCTAAATGGCACATTGTAAAAGCAAAATTAATAATTACCTCTGTCCTAATGCCACATCATTCGTAAATGGGTAAACTATAAATAAAATCCGTGGGCGATTCTTTCGATTAGTGGCGTCCAATCTTAGTTATATCAATACGTCGAAAGGCAAAGTTATTATTAGTATTCAATTAATCATAATTCAATAAATTCTAGTTATTTCTTCTTTTTAATTAGATTTAGCATACGCCCAGATATTACCTAGTACCTAGTATATTGTTATACAGGGTGTTTCAGAAATCAACGTTGAGCCGGAAACGGGCGATAGGCCAAGTCGTGACAGTTATTAGAAAAATATAAAAAAATCTTTGTCGTGTATTTTTCAAATTATAAGTATCAAAAAATAAATTGAAAAAACTGACATCCTGTGATGATCTATCAAGTCCTGTGACTACAGATATTAATGTTTCGTCAATCTTTTTTCTGTAATGTAATCATGAATAACCCTTCTGTAAATTACAGTTTAACATTAAAACATAACTGCCTCAGTTTCAAATAAAATGTTGATTTAATGTTTTTGCCCAACATTAAATTCAAAATAATTACGTCACCCGACTTTAACCGACTGTACTGTAAAAAAAATGTACTACACTATTTTGGCAAGTAATTTTAAGAGATAGCGCATTTAGTCCGGATTCTAAAATGGCATCATACTTGCTAGATTACTTCTTTGTTTAGGAAAAAAATATTTTTTTTTTAGCGGAACCGAATTTCAGGCCAATTTTGTTTAATTATTTAAAATGTTGGTAATGCAGCCTGGGCATTTTTAAGACCACAATTTATAGGTACAAGTATACGCCATTTCGACAATGTCAGTGAAACAGATAGAGACATTTTTTTACGTATACTCGTACATAAATGTAAATTTACTATTTGCAAAATGAGAATGTAATTATTCATTTAATGCCTCTCATACACTATTTTACAGCACAACCAAACCGTACACATACTTAAAATATCTTGTACCGCTTTAATTTTAACTGCATTACAATATTTATAACTCACATAATTGTATACACAAGCCGACCATTACGGGATCAGGACGCTGTAGACGTTTATTAAATTTACACAACTGTACACGATTTTCCCCTAAAATTACAAAGTGAAATAGAAGCATTACAATATATTATACAGTATGCGCCAAAAGTATGGAATAAATTCAATAAGAACGAAAAAATTATTTTTTGGAAAACATCCTCGAACAGGTCGATTTTTAATTTAAAAAATACATATTTTAGCGTCAAATGCGATGTCATTTGATTTCGAGTAATGACGTCATTGATTTTTTTTTAAATGGCAACACCATATTTTTTTCCTTGATTCTGAAAGATCGTTTAATTCTCTATCAGACAGTACCAGAATTTTGCCCTCTTACATAGGAAAGTTTTCGAGTAAATGACGATTGAATGTTAGAAAACGTAAATTTTATCCATAAAAAATAACAATTCTGAGGTATGTAAAATAAAATACAATTGATTAAATTTTATACTTAAATTAAATGTTCGAATTGCCATCCACCAACTTATTGACAATGCGCAAGTCTGTGAAGAAATTCTTCTTGCACATTATGAAAGATTTCTGGTTTATAGTTGACGACAGAATAGTAGGGCCTTTCTTCTTTGAAGGAACCCTTACAGGACAAAGATATTTAGAGTTTCTAGAAAATGATCTTGTTCCAGCCCTTGCAGTAATTTTTCCTAAAGATAATGACGCTGACATTCCTGACGATACCATATTGTTTCAGCAAGACGGTGCACCTCCGCACTATGTGCGCCCTGTACGAGATTTTTTGGACAACTGTTTTCCTGGGAGGTGGATCGGCAGACGCGGACCGATAGAATGGCCTGCAAGATCGCCAGATCTTACACCTCTTGACTATTTTTTATGGGAATACTTGAAGTCAAAAGTGTACATTAATAAACCACGTAATTTAGAAGAACTTCAAAATCGCATTCGGGACGAAATACGCAGAGTTACCCCAGAAATCATTCATAATGTGCAAGAAGAATTTTTTCACGGACTTGCGCATTGTCAAGAAGTTGGTGGATGGCAATTCGAACATTTAATTTAAGTCTAAAATTTAATCAATTGTATTTTATTTTACATACCTCAGAATTGTTACTTTTTTATGGATAAAATTTACGTTTTCTAACATTCAATCGTCATTTACTCAAAAACTTTCCTATGTAAGAGGGAAAAATTTTAGTGCTGTCTGATAGAGAATTAGTCGATCTTTCAGAATCAAGGAAAAAATATGGTGTTGCCATTTAAAAAAAAAAATCGATGACGTCATTACTCGAAAACAAATGACATTTGAAAATCACATTTTACGCTAAAGTATGTATTTTTAAAATTAAAAATCGACCTGTTCGAGGATTTTTCCCAAAAAATAATTGTTTCGTTTTTATTGAATTTATTCCATACTTTTGGCGCATACTGTATGAATAACAGGATTATTACACTTCTTAGGTACTTACTTATTATTAGAGCTGAGGTTAACATGCGTTTGTAATTTTTATCACCCTGTATATAGAGGTTTTAAAATAATATTTCGCAATTTTTTCAAAAAGGATGTGTCGATCGAGCAAAGATTTTTTTCAAGAAAAGTTGAATCATGACGATGTACTAGGTAATTCCGTGTTACAATTTGAATAGATTTGGTTAATCAGTTTGTTTAAATTTAAAAAAAAACCTAAACACTGTATCTGGTAACAAAGAATTTTTTAAAATGTTGGTAATGCAGCCTGGGCATTTTTAAGACCACAATTTACAGGTACAAGTACACGCCATTTCGACAATGTGAGTGAAACAGATAGAGACATTTTAAATAATTAAACAAAATTGGCCTGAAATCCGGTTCCACTAAAAAAAAAATATTTTTTTTCCTAAACAAAGAAGTAATCTAGCAAGTATTATACCATTTTAGAATCCGGACTAAATGCGCCATCTTTTAAAAATACTTGCCAAAATAGTGTAGTACATTTTTATACAGTACAGTCGGTTAAAGTCGGGTGTAATTATTTTGAATTTAATGTTGGGCAAAAATCCAACATTATATTTGAAACTGAGGCAGTTATGTTTTAATTTTAAACTGTAATTTACAGAAGCGTTATTCATGATTACATTACAGAAAACAGATTGACGAAACATTAATATTTGTAGTCACAGGACTTGATAGATCATCACAGGATGTCAGTTTTTCCAATTTATTTTTTGATACTTATAATTTGAAAAGTACATGACAAAGATTTTTTTTATATTTTTCTAATAACTGTCACGACTTGGCCTATCGCCCGTTTCCGGCTTAACGTTGATTTCTGGGACACCCTGTATTAGAAGGATTAAACGTGTCAACTTTAGCTCCTAGGATTGAAAGTGCATATTTTTGTTGCTAATATACCATTTTCTTTCTCATTAAGAAAATTGTCAACCTTAGAAACTTCTGACAGTCAAAAGATGTCATAGTTTTGTGACGATTTTATGGAAAACTGTTGCCGATATAGAATTTCAACAAGAGTACCTTTTTTATGTAAAAGACCTTAGTTTTCATTTTTGATATGAAATTATTCAAAAAATATATAAAAAAAGTTTGGTTATTTGGGGCACAGACCCCATTGTTTTACCCACCCTTGGACAAACTGTATTGATTTTCTTTAATATTTTCTAGAAGAGAAAAAGTTATGGGATTGTGCCAAATTTTATTAATTTATGTCTACTCGTTTAAAAAATATCCACTAATTAAAATCCGTCGTCAAGAATTGAGTTTATATAGATTTTCGTCTTTTCAAAGAACGCAGTTTAATTTATGCGTATAGGTTAAAAATCACCCTGTATGTAAGAGTGTAACACAATTTTTTTAAATTATTTAATCACTGGATTGTTTGTGGATTCATCTGCAGTTTCATATGAAAGTGACTCGCAATCCGACTATATCATAAAGATGAGAAAATTATTGCAATATTTAATTGCCCAAAATTTTAAACTATTATACTAAAAAGGGTGCGTGGCGACGCTCCACCAGTTCCGATTATCGAAATTTATACCTTAGAATTAGATTCTTGGTGTATTATGGTTTAGTGCGTATTCATGCGGGGCACGAAATGGCACTAAATGGGATGGATCTTGGAGGATCCACAATCTCCAGATTTAAATTCTTTTTATGGAAATATTTCAAAAAACAACGTACACCGAAGTAGAAAACATTGATGAATTGTGTAAACGAATCAACACGGCTACTGATAATCTGCGTTTGCGGAAAGGAAAGGAAAGAGGAATGCTTCTTGCAAGTAAATGGAGATAGTTTTAATAGTTTTTATAGAAAAAAATTGGTTACAAAATATTTGTTTCGTTTTCTTTTGGATTTTTATTATTATATTTTCTGTGTTGTTGTAGTGAGTAGTGTTTTATAGAATAGATAATGTTTTTTGTTAATTTAATTTTTCATTTCGCTATACGACTTTTTCAGTATTAAATCCATTGCGCTAAAAGTAAACAAATCAATAGGTAGCAAAATCTAGTTATATTATATATCAATATATCCCAAGATTATAAACCAAAACCTACATCGTCTAGTGACTGTAATATTGGCCCCTAAACCTTTAATGGGTTATTTTCCAATATTGCTCAAGATATTCTTAATGATCTACCAAGTACCAATAAAGTTTTTAACGATTGTTTGAAATCCTCAAATTCTCTTTCAAAATTCGAATTCCGCGAAATAAGCTTCAATGAGTTAGAGCATGAGTAAAGATCCTTATGACATTAATATTAAAATTATTAAACATCACACTAATATATAGATTTCAGTATGTTTATCTAAATGGCAAAGAGTCTGATAAAGTGGTTATCGAGTATGGTGTGCCGTAGGGATCCGTTCTGGAACTAGTGCTGTTCCTTATATACATAAACGATTTGCCAAATAGTAATAATCTTTGTAACTTTGTTGTTTTCGCAGATTACACGACTATTTTAAACACTTGACATAACTTCAATATTTTGAAGTATAACATTTTAATGCAAACATTTTTAGTTTACAAGGAAGCTGTACACGAATTATTGCCGGTCTTCAGTACAGAGCTGATTGTAAAAAGCAGTTTATTAGACAGTTTTACTATGTCTTGTGTAATTATTCTTGAATGCCTTGTTTTCATTAGAAACACCTGATTAATTTTAAGTTAAACAATGTATACCAGAAATCCCGAACTAAATCAGGCATAACTTTCTACTATTGAGCAGACTACTACTAGAGATGGGACAAATTATTATTGCATTAAATTTTATAACAAATGTCAGCCAATGTTAAAAATCTGCGTGCATTCATTATAAAAGTTCTTTTAAAAATTGTTTTAAATTGAATGCATTTTATACAATCGATGGGTTTTTGAATCATAACATTTCAGTGTTCTAATTTTGAAGTCGAAATATGATATTTGTATTTTATAGTTGTTTTTTAATATATGATGTGTTCCTTTCTTTTAATCGTATTTTAACTATATGTTTTTAAGCATGTTTCGTTTTTGACATGTGTAAACATTATATGTAATAGCACCAATAAATACTTACTTAGAAAATATCTCAATTACATTTTTTTGGCTTTATTTAAAAGTCGTAAAACACTCCGAATATTTATATAAGTGACACTTGTAAGCGATTTTGCATAGGGGTCACTCACATATCTACCCTTTTACTATTTTTTTAATTTTTCTAATTGTTAACATTTGCGTTATGAACATCCAGCATCCAACCAGGCCATTATCATCACATTTGGGTAACTCACTCGGTGTAGCGTTTATTTCAAATCCGTGCACTGGAAATTTCGATATTGACCTACGATATGAACGTCCCTTCCTGCCTTTATGGCCCTTTAATATCGCACCCATTTAGAACTTAATTAGAGAAGGCCTGGTAGATGTCTTGGAAACAAACTGCTACTCCCACTATCAAGATTGATGGTAACCCCCGCGGCAATGATAAACGCGGCCTCTAATTGTTTCGGTGTCCTTTTATAATGAAATCCTTTGCGCAGTTTAAAGGACTACGTGGTTGCCGGTCCATGCCTTCCAAGTCAAAGCCGCCTTGGGGGCAGTTTATTAGAAAGCGTTAGGCCCGAGATTCGCAGATAAATTGTTACTAGATCTGGAACTGCCATGTATATATCCGGGTGTCCCATTCAAGCGCCATGGCTACCACGCTGTCATTATTTATTTTAGAAGATAAAATATCTTTTTCTACGTTCATGCAAAAAACAAAACTTTATTGTATTATATTTAGTGGAAAAAGTGGTTCTTTATTACAGTAGTGCAATACAATGTTTAATACATTCATCTGTCATTCTACTACAGCGTTTTGTCATCATGACAAATATAAACGTTCAAATCGACGTCATATTTTCCTAGACTTAGTGTCATCAAAATAAAACATTTTTTGGTTTTTGCATGAACGTAGAAAAAATATTGTATGCAACTCGTACAAAAAGTGCTTATTGCACTCGACGTGTTGTCCTACCGTGACAAAATTATGACATTTTTTGTCTGTCAGGAGCACAAAGTATATACTTTGAGGTCAGGAGTCTCTAAGTCTGACATTTTGAGAAAAAAGTGGTATCTTAGTAACAAAAGTATTCATTGTTAATACCTATATTAAAATTGTTACAGCAAACTGATCCACAAACAATTAGAAATTAACTCAATTAACAATATAACGACTAGCACCTCCAGCACCTATCACATTTCTCATTATAGTGTGCTTTTTATTTATTTGTAGGGCCGCAAGGTTTAACAATTTTTTAAATTGTGTGTCGTGCATAAATAAGAAATTTTTGTAAGCATTTGGTCAATTTTCTCTCATGTTTCTTAATAAATTGATATTATTAACGCGCCTTCTCCTTTGTTTTTGTTTTTTGGTAACACTTTAGAGAGTGCTCCGGCTAAAATTATGCAGATATTTTGTCTATCCAAAATTTATATTGTATTTTATTTGTCTCAAATCAAAATCTGTACTAATGCAGGTTTTTCGCCAATCAATTTTAATTTTATCGTAATGACAAACAAAACTATTTATTTGTGTTATTAAAATTTATATGAAATTTCTTTCGTGAATAATAATAATTTCATCAGGTCGTCTGTGGTTGCTATGAGACGAATGTACACAGTAATCGCCATATTCTTCCCATACAAATCCATATAAATAACTATTTATTATTTGAGATGGAAGAATTCACATTAACTCCACCAGAAATTATTGAATCAACAAAGCAAATACAGTGTAATTTATTATTAGAAACATCGAAGAAGATATATCAGCAAATATATAAAAAATCTATTGATTACCGGGCTGAGAATGACATTATGTCGTTTTCAGAGAATGTACTATTGATATATTTTTCTGAATTAAGCAAAAATATGAATTATGGTTAATATAAGCGATGCTGAGAGCCACTTGTTTACAACAACACATATTTAGGTACAAAAGTAATTATAAATAAAATATTTTTGTAAACGAAGAATACTGACTATTATTATTTTAAGTGGCATATTTGATGCGTGTCGATGTGATTACTTTAAATAAAAATTGGAAATACTGAAGATATGGGAAATAAATTGCTGATCACTCTACTAACTGCAAAAATAAAGAAAAAAATCCATTGTTGTATATGTAAGCGAATATTTATATATCAGAAATGTAGTACCACAAGACCTACACAAATAGATAGCAACAGATTTTCATAGTGAAAAATTTTCCCTACTACAAGTACGAATACATTAAGTGCTGGAAGCAATTTTTTAAATAATTCAGCCACTTTGGAGGATTCAATAGTTCATAAACTATCTACTAGTGAAAACACTTCAATCTACATAGACGAAGTAAATGCTTCAAAACAAACAGGACAAGGGCCCTTATAGGCTGTTCTAATTTCACTATAAATGTTTACAATAAATAAAATTCCTTTCGTTAAAGAACAAATTTTAATTTAGCAGCAGTAAAAATTATTCTAATGAATAGGCAGTAAATGTGACACTATAGAGCCTGACAGCTGTCACTAAAACTATTGAGGTCATTTCGGATTTCATGACATTTCTGGTTTGACCGGAAATTACCGTAAATTTATATTGTTAAATGGGAGACCCTGTATTTTTTGACATTTTTGGAATCAGCGGATCATTTTACGTATGATAGGACCAATTTTCTGACACATTTTCTGGATGATTTTTTGTTTGTAATTATGGGAAAAATTCTAAATTTGAATATTTTTGTACATTTTTTTTAGTTATTACCACTAAAAATTTCGATTTATTGTATTTCCTTAAATACTCATTTCAAATGCAAAGAGGGTGGGCCCTATTGATTTTTTAGTAAAGGATTTTTTTCTGAATTTTGTGGTACAATTTTTACAGAAAATATATCAGAAAATTGGTAAAACGTAAAATGATCCGCTGATTCCAAAAATGTCAAAAAATACAGGCTGTCCCATTTAAAAATATAAATTTACGGTAATTTCCGGTCAAACCAGAAATGTCATAAAATTCGATATGACCTCAAATAATTCATGGCACCATCTAGTATAAACCCACCCAATTTCACCCACTGTCCGTTGTCACCCTGTAGATGATTAGTTTAGTCTGAGTATTTTCCACCTTTAATATTTTAATAACAATTAGTCATTTTAAAAAACTTTATCTTTTTGGCTATTACACGACAAACTTTTTAAGTAATAGTCTAAATTTTGGAATATTCAAGGCAGTTTAACTCATCGTTACTAACGAAGCCAACCATTTTTTTTTTGTTACTCTCAAATGTAGTGTTTTTCACTGATCGACATTAAAAACGTAGTTTTAGTGACAACTTTCAGACTCTATCGTGTCACAGTTACTGCCTATTCATTAGAATAATTTTTACTGCTGCTAAATTAAAATTTGTTCTTTAACGAAAGGAATTTTATTTATTGTAAACATTTATAGTGAAATTAGAACAGCCTATAAGGGCCCTTGTCCTGTTTGTTTTAAAGCATTTACTTCGTCTATGTAGATTGAAGTGTTTTCACTAGTAGATAGTTTATGAATTATTGAATCCTGAATTATTTAAAAAATCGCTTCAGCACTTAATGTATTCGTACTTGTAGTAGGGAAAATTTTTCACTATGAAAATCTGTTGCTATCTATTTGTGTAGGTCTTGTGGTACTATATTTCTGATATATAAATATTCGCTTACATATACAATAATGAATTTTTTCTTTATTTTTGCAGTTAGTAGAGTGATCAGCAATCTATTTCCCATATCTTCAGTATCTCCAATTTTTATTTGAGGTAATCACATCGACACGCATCAAATATGGCAAAAATCATTGTCACCTAAAATAATAATAGTCAGTATTCTTCGTTCAAAAATATTTTATTTATAATTATAATTATTTTTGTAGCTAAATACGTGTTGTTGTAAACAAGTGGCTCTCAGCATCGCATATATTAACCATAATTCATATTTTTGCTTAATTCAGAAAAATATATCAATAGTACATTTTCTGGAAAAGACATGTCATTCTCAGCCTGGTAATCAATAGATTTTTTATATATTTGCTGATATATCTTCTTTGATGTTTCTAGTAATAAATTACACTGTATTTGGTTTGCTGATTCAATAATTTCTGGTGGAGTTAATGTGAATTCTTCCATCTCAAAAAATAAATAGTTATTTTTATGGGTTTATATGGGAACAATATGGCGATTACTGTGTACATTCGTCTCATAGCAACCACAGACGACCTGATGAAATTATTATTATTCACGAAAGAGGTATCATATAATTTTAATAATACAAATAAATAGTTTTGTTTGCCATTACGATAAAATTAAAATTGATTGGCGAAAAAACTGTGTACTAACCTGGCAGTAAAGTAAATTTAATGCCTGGGTTGCTTTAATAGACTCGGCTGAGCCTCGGCTTTTAGATACTAACCGCAGCATTAAAGCTTGTACTTTACTGCCTAGTTGAACAAATAACTATTGTAGATACTATAGAATATGTTATTAATACCTTCGTTTAAGTACTAATCCAATAAATATGTATCAAGAGAAGATAATATTAATTAATTCCTCCATTAGTACAGATTTTGATTTGAGACAAATAAAATATTGAAAATTTTGGAAAGACAAAATATCTGCATAATTTTAGCCGGAGCACTCTCTAAAGTGTTACCAAAAAACAAAAACAAAAGAGAAGGCGCGATACGAAAAGGCTAAGAATCGGGAACAGTGTACCCATATTAATTTATTAAGAAACATGAGAGATAATTGACCAAATGATTACAAAAATTTCTTATTTAAGCACAACAGACTATTAAAAAAATTGTTAAATCTTGCGGCTCTACAAATACTAAATAGCACACTATAATGAGATATGTGATAGTTGCTGGAGAACACCTAATAGTAATTTAGAGATTTCTAGCAAGAAGTTATAAGCAGACCAGCGCAATACCGTCTTTGGAATAAAATGAAATTCTCTAAAAAGTTCTCCAACTTGTCCATAAACTCGCCACTATTCATTTCAATCCGAAATTGACGTCCATGGGCAGTCCATAATTCAATTTTACATTGGGTTAAAAATTATTTGTACAACTGCAATTCTAACGGTACTTATTGAACTATTTGAAGTACTGCAATGAGTCGTGATAGTAATTTTTCTGATACTATTAGGGTGCATAAATGATTTTTCAGTTACACTTGTGGTGTAGAAGTGATTTTTGGAAATAGTATTGGAATTACGATATAATATATTGCTTCCTAGGTGGGAAAATATTACACCATTGCGCAATTATGATACAGAATAGTCACATACAAAATATTCATAATATTGAGATTGCACCATAACACGCTCTAATGTTTAAGATAAAAAAGTACAAATATCTTTAAAACTCTTTGTAATATGAACACTCATATATGTGAAAGAATATATACCACTGGTAAAAATATTGGCGTTCCATACGAAATAAAAATTAATCAGGCCAAATATTTCAAAATTTAGAATAGTGGAACATAAAAGTAGAAATCGTAATTGTAAAAAAAATCTGAAATAACAATTGTGAATTTGTATCTTTTTCTATTCAAAAGATTTATGAAATTAATAAAGATGCTGCAATGTCAACATTTCAAAAACCGTCGAATAACGAAACATTTTAGATACGCATCACGTTACGTTAAAATTGAAATGGAAATATAAAAAGCAATAACGTATATTTCAAAAACTAAACACTCTGTATAGCAAAGGCAAGTTTGATTACATATACTATCAAAATTAAAGCAAAGTAGTAATATATATTTTTTTTTGAAATATTTAACAATAAGATTTTTATGGAACAAGGAAACTTGACTGAGCCGTCTATCTGTCTGTAAAATGAGATGGATGATGATTGGAAGAGCGATGCCATTGAAGGCATGAGTTATTGTAAGAATTGAAGTAGATAATCAAAGTTGTAATTAAAGAAAAGTTACTTTATCGGTATTGAATCATTAAAAAACATCCTAAACAGTCAGATAACGTCAAAGCTTTTTCTTTAAATTTGTAACAACTGTATTAACAACTTACAGACTTAACAAAACCTATTTCCTCCATTAGACAAGAAACATCACTGTGTTTTTTACATATATAAATCTACATAGTTATAAAGACGAAATTCGAACAATATTCTTCATTAAATTAATTAATCAACGTTTTTTCTACTGAACTAATATTTAAAAAGCACGAGACATTTGTAGTATTATTTATAATAATGTACCTTGTAATAGCAAACAAAATAATCCACCCTATACATTCAGCACATAACTATTAACAAATTAAGAAAAGTACAAAGTCATGTTTCCTTGGAGATTTCAGAGACAATGAGTACAGCACCAGTGGTAGTAGCAATGGAAGTCTTACAAAGCTCATCTCTTATCACTTCATGATAATGGGAAAAGTGGGAACAGAGTTTTGAAGATATCTACTAAGTGCGGAACTTGACACATTTGTAGGCAAAGGCAAAGGGATAAACTGTATGGTTCCTAGATTATCACGAAGTAAAGTTATTTACGTTAATGGTCATCATTAACAATTTATTTCAATTACATCACATAAAGAGTCAAAGAAGGTAGTAAGTAAAAAGTCTGAGAAGTAACAAAACGGCTGTAGATATGAATGAACTTATAAAAAATATGAGCACTCCTTGCATCCAAAATTGCTCTGTTTCTGTAAAGAATTGTTTTTTCGAAGCGGCGCGGTTTATCCGCAAACCTCAGGTCCAAAAAGTCATTGCACATGCCGCTAGCTATAGAGTTCAACACAGATCCGTACTATATGCAAAGTCTAGCAGTAGTCTGCTGGAATCTCTCTAATATTCTGAGGAGAAAATAAAGCCACCCCAAGATCGTGTCTCTTTACCATAAAACAGATGGTTACGGACGATGTGTACCAAAATTCTCATCTGCGTTGTCACAAAACTTGCAATTCATCACATTGCTTAAGTCAATTTTATAAGGTTCTTGTTGAAATCTCCGTAGTACGTTAGGAGATCGTGAAAATCCTAATATTGCTTCTACAAAGTATAATGAAAATCATGTTTGTGTCAGTCCATGACGCTAACTCCTCTATAAGAAGCCTGGTCTGTCCAAAGGACTAGATTCACCCAGTCACTCTTCCTTTGATTGGTCTTTGACCAGATCATGGATTTTGCAAGATACATTGTAGTAGCCCAAATACTGATTAGGTCCCATAGGTCCCAGAAATGGACCACTTGAGCCTTGTCTAGGCAACATGTCCACCCTTTTATTACCTGTCATACCACTATGATTCTCAACCTAGGTTAACTAAACAAGATTTTTCTTCCTAAAAGGGAAAGAGCCTTGACACCATCCAAGACCACATGAGAGGTAACTCTGAAGGACAGCTCGTAAAGCCGCTGGTATGTACTTTTTTATATAAGCTGGTTTACATCTCCTCTTGAGATTCTCTTGAATGCCTACAGAATATACTTCATCTTGAAAGACCGTAGTGTGTTTCCTAAATAAATTGATTTTTGGTCGCACTCCATAGATTCCCGCTCTTGAGCCCCGGTCGCCCCGGCCCATCTGGGACCCATCCGTGAACCAGATGAGCCCTATCTAGACCTGAGCTTCAGCATTAGCGAGCCAGGCTTCCCTAGTTGGTATTTTTATCTAACTGCTTTAAGAATTTTATTCTCATTTGCCAATTCCTTTTAAGGATAACGATGTGATTCTGTCGTAATATATAAGAAATTACTAGTTCAGAAAATTATTTGTGTGATCTTTCCATAGATCAACACGACATGTTCTAGAAACCTGGTGAATATTAAAAAATAGGACACTTTGAAATTTAAAAAGCAACTTAAATTAGCCTAGAATAAAAATTTGCAAGAAGAATGTCCATTATCTTCTTGGTGTTCACTTTAAATAGCAAATGCACATAAAATATACAGGGTGTTTATTAATTTAATGCCAATGCTTAAAGGTGTGAATCCTTCGGTCATTTTAAGAAGAAAACTTAATATCAATATATGTCCTAAACCTCTTAATTTTTGAGCTGCAGGGTGTTACAGTTTTAAGAAAAATTTACTTTTTTATAATTTTCTTATGACTCCAGATATTTTTATGAAATTTTGTACACACCTATTAATCATTAACGAGCATTGTTTGATTTAAAAAATGTTTTAAAATCTTTGCCACTAACGTCCGTACGAGGTTTGAACTAAACATTTTTGAAGAAAAAATGGTCCCTAGACTTACTCTCGTACGACGCACCATTTTCACATAAAAAAATTAAAACCAAAAAAGTTTCGTCCCCAAGTTCATTGAAACTGCTTTTGATATTTTGTTGCCATTTTGTAGACACCCACCATGCGTGGAAACTTTTTTTAGGAAAAAAAATAATTTTCTACTTTAACTAGTGACCTCTACGTAGGCATAATATTAAATGTTTGGATAGAAAAAAACGGTATGCCTCTGATTTTTTTAAATTTAATTTTAAAAATCGCGATTTATTTAGTGAAACAATAAATTCAAAATCTTAAACCTAAAACGAAACGACAAGACAAGAAAATACAAACAAAATAAAAAACCCAAATTATGTATTTACAGTAGTTTTTGAAAGTGTCATCTAGCCACACTCTTCTTCTCATAGACTGACGTACATTTTCAAAAATTCCTGGGGTGTCTCTTATGGTTTGGCAGCATACTATTATACGATTTGGTAACTCTTCTTCGGCTTGAATCGGCACTGCGTACACTAAGCTTTTCAGATGACCCCAGAAAAAGTAATCTAAACTATTAAGGTCGGGAGGTCTGAGCGGCCAAGACTGCGTTCCTCCGCGGCCTATCCACCGATCGCGATAGTTATGATTAAAAAATTCACGCACCCGTAAGCTAAAATGTGGAGGCGCACCATCGTGCATTAGCCACATCTGGTTTCTTAATAAAAGAGGAAGGTCTTTAACCATTGGCGGCAGATCTTCTTCAAGAAAGTGTAAATACGATTGTCCATCTAATCTTCTTGGGAGAAAAAATCAGCCTATCAAATAATCGTCAATAATACCAGCCCAAACATTTAATGGAAACTGTTCTTGATGATTTGATTCAACAATTGCAAAAGGGTTTTCATCCACCCACAAATGGTTACTATGGAAATTTCGTATTGAGTTTCGAGAAAAACTAACTTCATCGGTAAAAAGAATGTATTTGTCAAATAACGGATTTTTCAGCAGCTTTTGAAGAAACCACTTAGAGAAATCAATGTGCAACGGGAAATCTCTAGGGAGTAATGTCTGGACTCTTTGAATGTGATATGGATATAACAAATTTTCGATAAGAATTTTCCAAACAAGTGCGTGTGAAACATTAAATGTTGCCGCGATTTTCCTCGTGCTAGTTTCGAGGTTCTCCTCAATTTCATGTCAAATTCCTTCTTCAAGTTCGGGTGTTCTTACTGTTTCAGGGACTCCTTTAGCACTGTGGTCTACTTTTAAATTTCCGGTTTCGTGAAGACGTCTATGAATCCCAGAAATACGCGATTTGGGTACCGCTCTTGGTATATTCTCCTGACTTTGTATACATTTCCGTCGGCAACCTCATAAGTAAAATGCATGTCAGCTAATTCACCCATTGTAAAATTTACCATTTTTTTATGAAATTTTACCTCCTACTCTAATAATAATTTTTTAATAGTGAAAAATCAATATCAACTTTATTGTAAAAAGAAGCGTCAAAAATTATGACACTTCACCCAGCCTACAAATTTTTATTTCATTTGCCTTAAGGGGGCATTTAATGAGCTTACCGTCACTTGTGAGTGTAGAAAATTAATTTTTGCCCCACAAAAAGTGTTTTCACGCATGGTGGGTGTCTACAAAATGGTAACAAAATATCAAAAGCAGTTTCAATGAACTTGGGGAAAAACGTTTTTTGGTTTTAATTTTTTTACGTGAAAATGGCACGTCGTACGAGAGTAAGTCTAGGCACCGAATTTGCTGTAAAATAAATTGAGCTTTTAAAAATAAGTTTAGTTTTTAGAAAAGGCCGTGGCGTATCATTTTTTTTTTCAAAAATGTTTAGTTTAAACCTCGTTCAGACGTCATTGGCAAAGATTTTAAAATATGTTTTACGTCAAACAATGCCCCTTAATGATTAATAGGTGTGTACAAAATTTCATAAAAATATCTGAAAATTATAATAAAAAAGTAAATTTTTTCTTAAAACTGTAACACCCTGTAGCTCAAAAATTGAGAGGTTTAGGACATATGTTGATACTAAGTTTTTTTCTTAAAATGACCGAAGGATTCACACCTTTAAGTATCGGCATTCAATTAATAAACAGCCTATATAATTTCAACATTATAAATGGAGTTACAGTTAAAATTACATTTTCGTTGTTTTAGGGAATAGCTTTTACTGGAGATGCTCTACTCATCCGTGGCTGTGGCCGCACTGATTTTCAGGAAGGCAGTCCGGAATTACTTTATCATAGCATCCACACAAAGATATTCACTCTTCCAGATGAAACACTATTGTATCCAGCACACGATTATAAGGGTCAGACGGTTACCTCCGTAGATGAAGAGAAGAGACTAAATCCTAGACTTACGAGAACCTTAGAAGAGTATGTCTATGTCATGAACAACCTCAACCTGAGCTACCCTGCACAAATAGGTGAGTAATGCATTTTAAAAGTATTATAAAAGTAATAAGTGCAGTATTAATTGCTATACTTTAATATACAGGGTGTCCGGAAAATATGCGCACAAACTTCGGGAACCTAATCTACTGATAAAAATAGCCGTATAAGCTTATGTAACATATTTTCGAATTCTCAATAATAACGAAGTTATGGCCTGTCAAAAAAATTTTTTTTAATTTTTATTTCTGACATAACTTTTTTTGTAGTAAACCGATTTTCTTCAAATTCGGTACAGTTGTTATACGCATTAAGTGGACCGTAAACATGAAAAAGAATTCAAAATAAAAAACCACAACACCTTTAAACCTCCAATCCATGTAAGAATTCTGGTCAAATTTTTTTTATTTATAATTATTTTCTAATTTTGATATGCCAAAATAAAATCCCATTAAATATCCTATAAAAAAGGTACTCTTGTTTCAATTCACTAAAAGTAACCGTTTTCGAGAAAAATGCCATTGAAGTTTTCATGAGATCACGTAGGACTACAAAAAAATACAAAGCGTGCTTTGGAATCGAAAACAGGATTTATGTAATAAGTAACTAATAAAAAAATATTTACAAAAGACTTTCAAAGTGGTTCCCTGCTACTTCTATACATAAATTAATTCTTCGTAAAAATGACTGGCGGGTTGAAAAAATATTCCGCGCTTCTGTTTAATAATATTACAACTTTCGATTATTTTTTCTCTTAATTCCACAATGTTGTTTATTGGTCCGTTATAAACAAGCGTCTTGAGGTACCCCCAGAAAAAGAAATCCATGGGATTAAGATCTGGTGATCAGGAATAAAAATTAAAAAATTTTTTTTTGACAGCCCATAACTTCGTTATTATTGAGAATTCGAAAAATTTGTACATAACCTTATATGACTATTTTTATATCTAGATTAGGCTCCCGAAGTTTGTGCGCATATTTTCTGGACACCCTGTATGTCTCATAAGCATGCTACATTCAAACCATGTCTATATACAGGGTGATTTTAAATAAAGTAGCAAAAATGAGAACACATATTCCTTAGGTGAAAATAAACCGATTTAACCTAACATACCTATATCCCAAGTCGCTTAATAAAAAAGATACAGAGTGTCAAAGTTACAATTTTATTTTCGATATTTGTAGATAACTTCTTAAAAGATTCAAATATTTACTTAAAATTTGTAAACCAAAGGTTTTTGCCGGTGAGAAATTCAAATTTGTTTCTAATTTTGACGTCACTAGTAGAGGGCGCCACCTATGGCACATCATGTTTCTTTTAAATAGCAGAACTTTTTTGCTGCTTAGTGTATCCATCTGACTATTGAAACAATCGATTCTCCTACCTGTTATATCTGAAAAAGATATACCTTGTTGAAGTCGTTGGGAGTAACAGTTTTCGAAATAATCCTATTTGAATTATTCAGTGCACCGATTGAAAACTGTTATCGTTTCAGGTAAATTGACTTTTTTTTACTGAAAATATAGCAAAATGTTATTTGAAAAAGTTATTCAGAAAGGTAAATTATGGAGATGTGCAAAATTTCAAAAAGATCGGCCTGCTTTGATAAAATCTTTGTGCTTTGTTGAAATTTTGCACGTCTCCATAATTTACCATTCTGAACAACTTTTTCAAGTAATATTTTGCTGTATCTTCAGCAGAAAAGGCACTTTAACTCAAACCAAAATAGTTTTTACTCGGTGCACTCAGCATTTCAAATAGGATTATTTCTAAAATGGTTACTCCTAACGACTTTAGCAGGGTATACTTTTTCAAATAAAACAGGTAGGAGAATCAATTATTTCTATGGTCAGATGGATACACTAAGCTGCAAAAAAGTTCTGCCATTTAAAAGAAACATGATGAGTCATAGGTGGCGCCCTCTACTAGTGACGTCAAAATTAGTAACAAATTTGAATTTCTCACTCGCAAAAACTCCTGGTTTACAAATTATTAGTAAATATTTGGATTTTTTAAGAAGTTATCTCCAAATATCGAAAGTAAAATTTTCACTTTGACACCCTGTAACTTTTTTATTAAGCGACTTATAGCTAGAACATAATGTATGTTTCTGTTAAAAGTATAATATACTTATTATAAGATTCAATGTTTCCTAGGACATTGTCTGAGAAGAGCAGGTTTGAAATTTCAGGTACTATTTAAAGCGATGCTGTATACGACAGTTTTATATGCCTTCTGTTTATAGAACTTTTATTTAGCATCAGTATATTATATAATTTAGATTGTAAGGTTCCATGTTAGACACAGTACCTCCCAATAACTCACACGTAATTGCAACCTAAAACTTTATACTATTAGAGCATTGATATTTTAAAAAAGTTTTAGCTTAGAGAAGGTATCATTAGATAGTTGATTCTAGCTTTATTCAATTTCAACTGACTACTCAGTGATCACTTTTATTTAATGTCAATACCTTGCCGATGACCTTATTGGAAAAATTATATAACAGTAGCAGGTCTGAGCATTCGCTTAACTAGTGAATACGCCTTGAACATTTTCTGGAATGTTGATGTTTTTAAGGATGACTGTAGGTCTAATGTAGGATTTAATAGTAGATATAATAGATTAGGACTGGTAATTTGGAATGCTGTTAGAAATGCGATTGGATCAGTGCTGATATGATATTATTGTTACACCCAAGTCGTTATGTTTTTTGTCTTCAAATCTATCTCTAATGTACAACTTGAGAGCAGTTTAGCTACCCATGTTAACTAATTGAATTAATCAAATGCTACGCCAACAACCAAGTGCCGTAAGATTGATTTGAATAGTGTTTACGTACTCGTATATTCCACAGGATGAATGCTTATATTTGCTTCTGAAATGCGCAAAAATAAGGTGGATTTTAAGGACAGTGAACTGGATTGTACTTGCATGGTATGTCTAAAACAAATACATATGATTGCCCTGTATGTTCCCTAATTATCGGGCTGTAAGTTTTTATTTATTGATTTTATTTCTTTGGAAAATATATTTTTATTAAATTTTGGATAATAATTTATTTTCATTTATCAAATATTAAAAATATGGTTATAATTTTCATTATTTCAATGTAATTTGTTATCATATATAGGGTGTTCAGTAAAGGATGGGCTGTACATTAAGACTAGTTTTCTTGGGCAAAAATAATGTGATTTAAATCAACTTTGCTTCATTAAGAAGATTAGTTGATTGACAAAGTATTTTTTTTTATTTAATTTCTTTACGATAATTTCCTTATTTTTTTTAGGTTTGTATTAAAATTTTGGAAAACGAGTTTTTTTGTGAGATAAATACGAATATCTCGATCGATCGTTCTGAGCGCTTGTGCCACTATATTATTCATTTTTAAGGGTAGATTTTTGGACAATGATTAGTTCTTTTAAAACAAGCTACTATTAGTTTTAAAAAAAGTTAAAACTGTTCAAAGTATTCATTGAGCTTGGAATCGGTATATACATTCTAAGAAATTATGAAATGAAAAAGTTTTAGATATTAACGCGGCCAATAACTGCAGGAATACCATATATAGGGTAACTGGGAACCAACCCTCAGTATTAGATGGATGCAAAAGAAAATAAAAAAGCCCAATAAATATAGTCGAAGTGCTATTCTTGGGTTCGAATGGGAATTTCAATTTTTGCAATAAATATTGTCTCCAGTACGGTCCTGCATGCTGCGGTAATAAGTGATTTTTTGCAATACGAACTTGTATTGGTAGACTATTTGAATAAACAAATGTGCATTGCGAGATGAAAAAGGTTGTTGACTTTTTGGTGATTTTTCAAGGAAAAACACAAACTAACTAAAATAGATATAAAAAAATAAATTTTTATGTATTTATTTCCGTAGTGAATTATTTTAAACCCTAAAATAGATTCCTTGTAGACAGCAGAAAATAATTTGCATGAACTTAACCCCCATTCTTTGAAAAAAAAAAGAAAATATATAAATTGTACTGTATTGTGCCAGAGTTGTGCTACATTGTGCCGTAAAAATTTGAAGAAAGATAATATTCATTTCATTTTTCTAAAAAGCGAAAAAACCTGTATTTTTTAAATGTATTTATTGTGCTAGTTGTTCTGAACATTGTGTCGTTTAAAAAAAAATTGATATATGCCTCCGTTCTTCGGAAAATGCGAAAAAATTCCTGCCCCTCACTTTTTCAAATTTCAATCATTTTCCAATGTGCTCAATTGTGCCAATTGTTCTAACCATTGCATCATTTAAAGAAATTTGATATCTGCCTCCATTCTCCAGAAAATCAGAAAAAAACCGAAAATTTGGGCATTACCTTACTGGGCCCTCTATTTTTTAGAAAAGGGTTGTTCTGAATTGTGCTAGTTGTTCTGAACGTTGTGCGGTTTAAAGAATTTTGATGTATGTCATTGTTCTCTCGAAAATGCAGAAAAAGTGAAAATCTAATTTTTATTTCTTTAAATTTATAGGTTATTCAAACAAAATTGTGTTATAGAGGGTGTCTAAAGTATTACTGGCATCCTTGGAAGGAGCGATTATATACATCTACATCTAAAAATTCATCATTTCGGAGATACAGTGTCATAGATTTTGAAATTTTTATATTTTTTATTTCCTTGAAAACCCCTCATGACAAAACAACAATAATTTGGTTGTAATGGGATACCTTAGATTTAATTATTCAGTATGTTTAAACATTTCCAATGTCAGCGGTGGCATAGAAACTGTGCCACTCTTCTTTTATTTACAATAAAAATGGTCCATCACTGTCTTAATTATGCATGCATTTCATAGGTTGTGCATATTTGTATCAAAAGCGGAAGGAAACTTGAAAATCCACTCTTAAAATTTTGCACGTGGCCAGAATTTATCATTTTGAATAAATTTCAAGTAACATTTAGCTGTATTTTGAGCGGAAAAAGCGCTTTACTTCAAACCAAAACAATTTTTGCTTGTAAGTATTTTTAGTTATATCTCAATTATTTTGACTGTACAATCACCCCTTCTATGCAATTCTCTATGTACTATCAATGTACAGATGGGGCCCATATGAAGTGATAAACGAACCGCCCTGTAGTTGTTAGTTATAAAAGTATCTAGAAAAGAAGCAATCCATATAGAGACATCGATGTCGCAGAATTAATTTCCACAGTGTAGCACATATAAGCCATTGGATTTAGTGACTTCCGCATTTCATTCCTTTTAACCTCAGTAATCAACACCAAGCCGTTATTTATGATGTCTGTTTGGTCTAATTTCGTAAATCCAGCCAGTGGCGAACGGCGATTTATGGTTCTTTTTATTCGATTATCTGGCGTCGGGGGTCTCAACGAGGACAACCCCCAGACGCCAGTGGGCATCCCAGGCAGCTTGAAAAGCTGCCAAAGCTCCGTTTGGCCACGGCGCGAGAAATGTAGAAGGCCAGATACTCCCCGAGAAATACTGCACAGAAACAAAAATGATATGTGCACCCTTTACGGATGAAAAAGTGCGATCATGACCTATTTATTGTTGCTTCCACGCCCAGTCTGTCTGCATGGAGCCGACAACTCTGCAACGAGAAAGAGAGGTATACTGAATATTGCTCGGTATAAATGAAATATGTTAAATATATGCAGACCTAGACATAGTTCTAGAGATGGTTCTTTCGCTTAATGAAAATGTTGATCGATTGAAGTATAAACTTATTTTTATTTGCCTATTGTGTAAAGAAATAAGAAAAAACACGTAAAATATTTAAAAATTTATTGGTCTTGGTACACTTTGAGTATCATCTAAGACTCAACAGCAGTTTGTTTGAAAAAGAATTAAAAAAAAATTAGAAAAAAATCACGAAAAAAATTCTACTAATTCTAATAAAATTAATAAGTGTTATCGTGATTTAAAAGTACCGCTAGTCAATGTAAAATTGTTATTTAAGTGTAATGTTATTTGTGGAAATCACGTAGCGTAACTACACCGAAGTATACAGGATGTCCCGAAAGTAAGCCATCATACGTTTTTCATGAATTCTCCATCGAAAAATAACATTAGTTTGCTATGGAGGGTGTCCAAAATATGAGTGCCGAAAGAATGACATGTATATTTGGCCAAATGCAAAAAAAATCAAAATTGTAACATGTATACATTACATTAGGTTCAAGTTGCAATATAACGCCTAATTAGAAGACAGAGGTGTCCCCATGCCATTGTGAGATGAACTCCATTGGACTAATCATGCCGAATATAAACATTTATGTAGCATAAGCATTGCATGCCCAAAAATCGAATTTATCTCGAAAATGAAGTTTTACGAAAATTTGTCAAGAGTAACCTCTTCCCTCCGTTTCTATGTTTCTCTTTTTAGGCACCATTTACAATACCTTTGAGGATTTGTTTAATGACCTAATACGGTAGGACAAGATTCGGATTTTCAGATTATCACTCGGATTGTTGACAGCACGAGGGTTTTAGTATTACTGTATTGTCAGTATTTAAATACGAAAGACATTTTTATCTCACTATTTATGTAATGAAATGTAAATGGTTTATTATTTGATCTATTGGAGTTTTGTGACTTCAATATTCTTTAAACTGAAACTTAACATAAAACAGTTATTTTCCTTACAAGTGCGGAAAGTGATACTCAGTCAAGTGCGGGAGGGACACTTTTCGCATGAATTAGGAACAAAATAAATGGAAAGTTTAATGTAAGTAAGTATGTAAGTAAGTAAGTAAACATTTAATTCCTTTCGTTATACCAAAATGGATTTTTTACAATGACAGTTTTACAATAAGTAAAAACAAGTAAATTATAAATAACAGAAAATCTAATTAAAGATGTAAGGAAAGTGTTGTTGTTGACAATTTTTACATAATTACGTATACCTATATTATTATCCATTTACATACTATAGGCGTTTACGTATTGGCCCCAAGAACCAGTAATACATATAATATTGTCACAGAATTTGCCCCAATCATACCCAAATCGACGACTGCGGTATCGCGAAACGCGAAATTGCCCCGATCGCCCCTACGCGATTCTGGTAAACAAACAAATAATGCCGAAGTATCGAGGCGCAACTAGAGAACTGGAGAATAGACAAGAAGCATTCGAGTCGTTCGGGAAAGGATCTACAGATGCTATGATATACCTGGAATATTCGTTGGGTCTATAAAAGAAGAATAGACGGCCGAGTTAGTGTAGTCTTGTATTACAGTCCGAATTGAAGTGTTTAGTTGGAGAGATCAAAGTGATTTATAGCGATTAATTAAATAAGTGTTTAGTTGAGTTGTAATTAGTGTTCAGTGGTGTACTCAGTAGTTAATAAAGATAAGTAATTAATTAACGGATTCTTTTTCTGGCAGTAAGAAAAAATCGGATTGAGAAATCCGTGACAATATACGCAAACACATAGAAAAAGAGATAAACAAAAAACAATATTTATAAATATGAAAAAAAAAATAGACTATAACTGAGTAATATACTATGAATGTAACAATCATGAACATAGACGGCGAACACATAAATATATTTTTTGTATTTCGGATGTGATAATTCTTTGCTGCGTTAGTATGTACTTGTACTTATTCGTTTAGGGTATAAAATTCGTACTGCCTCAAAAAAATTTTTAGTTTGTGTTTAAAAACTCCGTGACTTAATGTTTTTAAATGAGATGGTAATTTATTCTAAATTTTTATCCCTGAATACAACGCACCTCTACGCATTCTATTATAGTCATATTTTGGTAAAACGAGATTTTGATGCCGTGTGGGATAGCGATGATAGTCATTAGGAATATCTATGGAATGTTTATGAATTAGAATAGCCAGTCTGTATATATATAAATTAGTTATAGTAAATATTCCACTTTCCTTAAAAGAACCTTTGCAAGATTTTCTATGAGGTAAGTCACATAAGATTCTGATTGCTGTTTTTGTATCAAGAATACATCTTCAGATTCACTAGATCCTCCCCAAAGTTCTATTCGATATTGCAACAAACTCTGAAAATATGCATAATAGACCAACTTTGCTATGGAAAAATTAATATTTTTTTTGATGGTTAATAATGCATATTAGCTTTTCCTAATTTCGTTTTTAAATTTATATGTGATCAGTCCAGTTCAGTTGAGAGTCAATATGAATGCCAAGAAATTTCGTAGAGTCTACCGGGTGTATTTCATCATCGCTTACTTTTAAAATAATATCTGTTACCCCACGTAATTGAAATGTAATATAATTCATTTTGCTACAATTAAGTACCAGCCCATTAGCAAGGAACCGATACGATATTTTGTGCTTTGGTTATTAAATTATTTCTATTAGCCTCCCTTATCAATTAGCTGGTGTCGTCAGCGAGTAACGAAAATGTGGCTCCTGGAAAATTTGATACGATATCATTAATGTACAACAAAAATAATTGTGGCCCCAAAATAGATCCTTGTGGAACTCCACTTTCAACCACGGCATATTTCGAATGCATCTTTTTCGTTACACAATTTTTAATTTCAATTATTTCAATGCAAATCTGTCTTTTCAATAAATATGTTTTAAACCAATTATTTTCAGTATCAATTATGCCATAATATTCCAATTTGTGTAGCAACAGCCGATGATTAATACAATCAAAAGCCTTAGACAGGTCACAAAAGATTCCCAATGGAATTTGCCTGTCTTCTAAACTAATGTTTATGCTTTCTAATAATTTAAAAGCAGCGTCTGTGGTAATAAGATTTTCCCTGAACCCAAACTGAGAATTATCTAAAATATTATAGCTATTTAAATATAACAACAATTGTTGTTTAACTATGTATTCAAGGATTTTTGAAAAAGACAGCAACAGTGATATATCTCGGTAATTTGGGAAGCAATTTATCACCTTTTTTGTGAAGTGGTTTTGTTATTGATTTTCACCATTTACTAAAGACAGATTAATTAAGTATTTTAAAGGTTCCACTAAAGCTTCTACATTACTTTTTATTATAGAAATAGGGATATCATAGCCTGCAGACATCTTGGATTTTAAGGAGTTAAATGCTTTTTTTTACATCCGAACAAGTGACCCGTCTAAACCGAAATCGGTTTGTGTGGTTAACTTTGACATTATTAATATAACTTGCACTTGACTGTTTTGATTTCTTATTTGGCAAAATATTCTTTGGAGCACTAATAAAAAAGCAGTTGTTCTTAAATCTGTATTAATACGAACGCAAACAAAAGTAACACAAGAGTGAATGCAAATGCATTGGCGTAAGAGAAGTATTATCTTCTTACTTATTATTAGTGATATATAATTGTAAACGTGGAATTAGATGCGTTATCTAAGTTAATTATTGCGGAAGTCAGCATGTGGGTTGAAGTTAGCTGCTTCTTGGGAGAAACAAATATTGGAAATAAGTTTCTTCAGAAACAGAGAGATGCCGAGTGTATTAAAATGAAGAATTTTGCTGGACATTTCTTTTTTTCGATTCGTAGTCTTCTACGTACCCCTCAACAACAGAAGTTGACTTCCACCTTGCTAAACGTTTAATATTTGTGGACCGTCTAAAATAGTGACCCGTGCATAGTTTCGGATTTCGAAGGTGTATATAGGTTGCGATATCGGAGGGTATTTTCTCCTATTGAATTAATTCCTACAGGTTGGGCAGTACATTTTTCATGTTTGTAATGTTATAAATAATCGGCGATGTGGAGCTTCTTTTGGAGGTAAGCTTGTGTATTTTCTGTATACATTCAAAAAATATCCATTATTTATTTCATTGCATATCACGAAGGCTCTGGTGGAATGATTAGTGAGTCTTTGATATTAACAAAAAACAGATATTCTTTATCTTCTATATCTATGGTAATTTTCGTTACTTTCTCTCCAGCCATCAGCAAATCCAAAAATCGTTACAAATATAATTATCAGGTAAGTTTCATCAGATATCCTACTCATACATCTGTTACGTCTTCTTAACAAAAAATGTATGCTTTTTCGAACGAAATCCAATATTCTGTATTTTTATAGACAGGTATTTTATGGAATTTGTCAATATCCAAATCTTGTTTAACTTTACAAATACTTTTTATCATTGAATATTTGGACCATAACGTGTTTGCTTCATTAGCTGCTGCTAGAATTTTTTCAGGAAGTTCTTCATCTAATGAATTCATTCTCGATTTCATAAAATTCAAAACACAGATCGAAATTTACTGTAGATTGATATGTCAAGCAACGTCTGTCACATAAACAATCAGAACTAAATGTTGTTTTTAATTGCTACAGCAATAATTATTAATGCATACGAGTGTTCTTCATAGTAAAATATTTTAAGTTTTATTTTTTTGTTTTTTTTTTAATGCAAATTAGTGGATAACGTCAAACAAATTTTCTAACTTTATGAAGAAACCACCTGAGACTCTCATATTTTATCATCACCTACCTAAATTTTTGATCAAAATTATTCACAAGTATGCAGGAAAATGACACTTTCCGAACTAAAATGTATGTGATAAATTACACACACACACATTACACACTCTTGTAGAAAAAATAATTCATAGCATTCATTACATATCTATTTTAACATTAAAATAAGTGCTATTAAGATATTTAAAATTGGCAACGTCACGTCAGGCCGACATTGAATTGAACTGCCACCAGCGTCAGGAACAATCTGAAAGGAGGGTTTAAAAAAGGTTTGAAAATATTTTTTCCGGCGTAAATATGGATTTATGCTTTTTTTTCAGAGTATTCGTATTAATGATACTATGACTGAATCATTTTGTATAGCTTTTGCTAAAGTCGACATATCTATTTATCGGCCTACATTTAATAGGTAGTTTTTTGAACCACCCAAATATTACTTACTAACTATAATTCAGCTTACAACATCAGAATTAATTTGTGAAATAATTTGAATTAGGTCAGTATTAAAGCTAAATTTGCATAAGTACATGAGTATATTAATATTATTTTTGGTCACAAATAAATTTCATTATACTTGATTCAAAGTATAGATATAGTAGAAAAGTTAACAATTTATTGAATTCACAAGGTGTAGATAACTTGTGCAAGATAAAAATTATCTCTCTAAAGACCGCTTTACATTTATGCAATTGTTATTGCATGCAAAGAAATATTGCATGCGCGCATGCGCATTAAAGTTAAAATTAATGACCGACGCAATTTTCAGTCCATTGCACGAATATAGAGTCTGCTCTAATTTGACTGCATTGCACGTGAAATTCTGGTCTCTTTTCTGGTAATATTCAGTTTTTCCATCCTATACAAAAGGAACTAACAGCGAGGAATTAAGTAAAAAGTGAATTAACCATAATAATTTTCTTTTTTATTTCATCCATTGGAACTCTAGGTTGATTGAAACTTCACACCACAGTACACAACACCAGTATGTTTTGATGGTTTTGCAGGAGACCAGCAGATCGAAATCATTTTCATTTTACTAATTTGGCAATGGGCAAAATATTGCACAAATGTAAAACAAATGACACCTTGCAATATTGCATGAAAGATTTTGCTGCAAAATACTTTTCATTGCATTGCATGCTCCATTGCCTAAATGTATATATATATAAGTTTGTATTAAAAATTATATTTTTTTTATATAAAAAATTAAGACAATTTAATTATAAATATATATATTATATAATTAACAACATTATCATTAACAACTATAAAATTTTTATAACCCTGTTCAAAGTCCCTTAAATCAGTCTTGAAACACCATTTAATAAAAGTCTAATATTTTACCTTCCAATTTTCTGTCGTTTTCTCGTCTGTGATTGTCTCTAAATACTTGTCTTTATCTGTAGATGCCTTGTAGAACTGCTCACTGTTGTTGTTTGAATTTTGCGCCTTCTAACTGTCAGATTTCTTTGACACCCGCTTTGCAAATGTCCAGTACTCACTGCTTCGGTCTTGTAACAGATTGTCATTAAAATATAATACCTTTTACTGTAGTTTTCTTGGTTATATGTTCCCTGTGCTGTGGTAAATAGTGAATATAACCCTCAATGTAGTTTTCTTCGCTCTGCTGGATTGGATTTCGATATACAATGTTTGTTATACTTGCAGGTTAACTTTATTTATTCAGGTACGGTTTCTTTCTTACTAATTTCTTACAATTCTTCCAAAATTTTCTTGTCTTCTCCAAAAATCTCGTATCTTATTTATTTTTCAAATCCACAACTTTTTTTTCATCTTTTCATTCCTATGCGACGTTTTTGCTTTCTCACAGAGAGTTTTTAATACACTACACTAACTATACTAATTATAAACTAAGTTGAACATATTTTTTTCTTTACATTTTATTATTTTATTTTGATATCTATTTATATTGCTTTATAAACTTCAAACATTTACTAACTAATAACTAAACATTTATAAATATACTAAATATATTTTTTTAAATTCGTCCTTTTTATACCAATTGAAACTTTTATTTATATTTCCTTTTTTGTGTCCATTACAATATATATATATATATATATATATATATATATATATATATATATATATATATATATATATATATATATATATATATATATATATATATATATATATTCAGCACTACGGGCCGAGTACGCCCATGGCTTGGTTGCATATATTTCTCAGTCTTTTTTTGATTATTATTGCAATTACCTTATACACAGTATCCATTAGCGCAATGCCTCTGTAATTACTACACTCCGTACGATCTCCTTTTTTATGTATAGGACATATTAACGCTTCTTTCCATCTATTAGGCATTATTTCTTTTTCCCATACTTCTTTTATTATTCTATATATATTTTCCTCCATTTCCCGTCCTCCCATTTTCAACATTTCCTCTACTATGTCATTTTCACCAGGTGCCTTATTATTCTTTAACGATATAATAATTCCCCTGATTTCTTCTTTGCCTGGCACCTCTTCGTAATCATCCAGTTCTAGGAATTGTATTGCATCACTTTCTTCTTCCTCTTCTTCTACCCCAAATACTTCTTGAAAATACTCCGCCCATCTCTCCATAGTTCCTTGACTTCCTCCAACAAGTTGCCCTTGTTTATCTTTACAAAATAGATTTTTACTTTGCCAGTTCTTTGTTCTTTCGTTCTTTACACTCTTGTAAAATTCCCTTATTCTCTTTTTTGCATATTTTTCCTCTAGACTCTGCATTTGTTTTTCTAAGTGTTCTCTTTTCTTTTTTCTACATACTGTTTTCGCCTCTTTCCTACATTTATTATAGTATTCCCTATTATTACATGCGTTATTTTTTATCAATACTATTCTCGCTTTCTCCCTTTTAAGTATTGCCTCCTTACATTCCTCACTGAACCAGGGCTTTCTGTTAATAGGTTTCTCATCGTTCTTCAAAATTTGTAAACCTTCCACCATTATTTTTTCAAAATCTTTCCATTTTTCCTCCACACCATCTCCGGTTATTTCTCTGTTTATCCGTCTGTGAAACTCTTCCGCAATGTTTTCTTCCTTTAGTTTTTCCACTGCATACTTAATATTTGATTTTCTTTTGTTCTCCCCTGTAGTTGGCTTTCTATATTTTATCGTTGCCTTAGCTAGCATGTGGTCTGTATCCAAGACTGCCGCTCGATAACTTCTTGCATCTAATATGTATTTAATATGCTTATTTTCTATCGTTACGTGGTCTATCTGGTTTACTGTCTGTCCATTGGGTGAAATCCATGTGCCCTTATGAATATCCTTATGTTGGAAATATGTTGTTACTATCCGCAAGTCCTTCTCTGTTGCAAATTCTATAAGCTTTTTCCCATTTTCATTACTTTTGTTATGTTTACTATGACTCCCTATAATCGGTTTATATATTTCTTCCTTCTCTATTTTTGCATTAAAATCTCCAATTACCATTTTAACATCATATCTTGGTATACCATTATATAATCTTTCAATTTTCTCATAAAATTCCTCTTTTTCTTCTTCTCCTTTCTCTTCTGTCGGACAATGGACGTTAATAATACTTATTTTCCTATATTTACTTCTCATCCTTAATTTGCACAGTTTGTTTGAAATGGGCAAAAATTCTACTATTTCCGATTTTAATTTCTTTGTCACCAAAAACCCTGTTCCAAATATCCTATCATCTGTCCCACTATTAAAATATATGTAATATCCAATCTCTTGCGTAAAATTTCCTTTTTGCTTAGTTTCCTGGACAGCCAGAATATCTATCGCATAGTTACTCATGACCTGCGTTAATCTAATAAGCGCGCCTTCCGCGTAAGTGCCTCGAACATTCCACGTAGCTACATATATTATTTCATCCTTGCTTATCCTAACCTTTTTTTGCCTTTTGTATCCACTGTTTGCTTTTCCGATTTTCGATAATTTTTTATCCTTTTCTTTTGCGTTCATGTTCCTTAAATCACAATCCTTTTCCATTGCCAAGTATGTCCCCTCTATATCCAAAATATCTTCTGCTAGTTTTTTTGGACATTTGATCGAGCATTTTCTAATTTCTCTGATATTTTATTCCATCTCCACTCGACCCCATCTACGATCACTTTGTTATAACCTATTTTAACTGTTCTACCCTTATTTCTTTCTTCATTTGCAAATACCCTTATTTTTTCGCTTTTTCCAGTTCCTTTTTTGTTAAGTCTTCGTTTATAAATATTGTTTCTTCTCGGATTTCTCTATATTTATTCTTCATAATCTTCTCTTTGTCTTCTTCCCCTTTAAGCTCTATCAAACATGTCCTTTCTCATAATTTTCGAGCATTTCTCACATCGACATCTATTTTCAAATATGATTTGATTAAACTTTCTATATATTTCTTTAGTGTTTTATCATCCTCAGTATGTATTTTAACTCCACTTATAATTACATTGTTTTTTCTTTTATCTTTTTCTATCCACTCCATTTTCTCCCTGATCTCCATTAGTTCTTCTTTAATCTTTTGGTTTTCTTGTTTTATCTCTACATTTTCTTTTCGTAGCACTTCATTCTCCCGCAAGATATTTTCTATTTCCTTTCCTGTTTCTACTTGTTCAGTTTTAATGTGAAGAACTTCTCCCTTTAATTCCTTGACCAGTTCTATTAATACATCCAATTTATCTTCACTTCTTTTGTTGACTTTCGAATGCGTTCTTGCCGTTTTTGAACTTCTTACGAAAATCTCTCCTTGTGTTTCATTATCTTTTTTCCGTTTACCCTCGTCTGTTGAATAATCGTCACTGTCCATTTTAATTTATTTGCTTCCTATCACTTTCTTTGCCTATGAATATCACTTTTATTCTTAATACTGAAAGACTCGCACTCTTATAAGATAGGTCTTGCCTGCTTTTTATTGTAACTTTTCTGAAATTCTGGGGAATAATTTAGTGATTTGTATGGTTACCACCATACGCAAAAATTCCTAGGCTGACCTGTTAATTTCAAACTACCTTCTTCTGATTCTACTTGATTGTTGTTTGATGGTTAAGCATGCAAAATATATTGACTGAAACCTTTTTTATATATTATGTTACTTGTTATTGTTACTTGTTAAATTTGGATAAACAGTTTAGTTGTTAGTGTGCATTAGGGTTGAAATGTTGGCATCACTTCTGTTACAATTGCGAATTGACGAATGTAAAACAAATTGCAACTCAGAACTTTGAAAAAGGTATTGCAGGTACAAGGGCTTGCTGCAAGTCATTCTAAAAATAATTGCGGACTGTAAAGTGGCTTTAAATGATACATGAAACTTTTAGTTTCATCATAGACTGACTTTAACAGAAATATTCCAAGGATTTCGAAATTCATTAAAAACCTTTTAGGAGAATTATTTTCTATTATCCAATCCATTGTACTACTACTGAGTGGGAGTAACCTTAATAAATATGGTAAATAAATTACGTAAAAGGAAATTACGAAATCTGAAAAATTATACAAGCTAAAAGTCAGGCTTTGTGCATAATGAGGCCAGAAACAGAAACTCGAACACTTGATTAAAACGAAACTCCATATTTCATAAACTTATTATCCGTTTTTCTTTTGTAATGCTACACGATGAGTTTCCCTCGAAAACAGCGCCTGCCATATATTTCAATTCCCTTACCCACACCTGTATTTGTTGTAAATACGATACTTGTTCCCAAACACAATTAATGCGGAGTTATTTACAACTTTCGCCGCGTTTTCAGAGTTATATGGAAACTTTCTTATTGTTTACATAAAACATACGTATTAATTAACTCCATGTTGATTGTTTGCGATATTTACGCCAAGAGACTAAAGTTACACAATAATTATGACACAATTAATGCTTCAACAATTTCAAAACTTATTTTGAAAAGTTGTATCTTTAACCTCACATTTAACGTTTGTAATAGTATGTAATGCCTTTCTGTTAGAAGGACATGGACGTTTTGGGTGATAATAGCATAGAGATGAAAAATACTCGGAAATTTTCCGAGCTTCATCATTTTCCTTCGATTCTCGAGCAGCCCCTAAAATTTGAACAGGGAAGGAGCCCAACAAACATTTAAAGTTAAAATTACGTTAATTTGATTTCTGAATTGATTAAAAAATGTTGATCTTATTCCGTATATGGAATCCCAACTAACATTTAAGCATAATAGACTACTGCACAAGAAAAAATTAACCTAAATTGATCGAGATTTACTACTTTTCGCCATAAAAGTAGTCTTCAATGATATAAAATCTTGTAGTACCAAAATTTTAGTCAGAAATTTGTTTACTAAAAGTAATATAATGACTTCCAAGTAAAATGAAATAGATGTCAATTTATACAGTTCGAAATTACATATTGTTTACCTTTTCTGTGTTTTAAAATGCTAACATTCCAATAACGTGTAAGACGAAGTTATAATTTACTTAATTTCGCCTTGAAATCTGTTTTCAATATCCAGGGATTTTTTAAATTATTACAATAGGTAAATATTTACATATTTATTACAAAATTGTAAAACTTATTTTGTCTTCAACTATAGTGGTTAGGAATAAGGTAATAAGTAGTTATTTTTGCCATATTAAATCCTTCAATTTAATAAGTTCTATTTTTATTGCAATATAAACCTATTTTCAACTATGATGATAACTTTTAAGAAATATTTGATCATTTCAATTAACCTAATAGAAATATTGCTCTATATTATGGTACAAATTTACTTATTAATAATACTTCGACGTAAATGTTTCTTAAAAGGATCTTTTAGGGAGCAAGCTTCTTATTATATGTATTCAAATAGATATTTTCTTGCAATAGCGTGTTGAAGTTGTTTTGTATTTTGATGATCTGCAATAAAAACCTAGTTGTGTCGTACGAGTAAATCAAACGATAAAGCCCAACAGGCGGCTTACCACACAATATTTCAGAGTTGTGAAAAACAATTTAAAAAATAATTATTGGGTTCATATTTCGCCTACCAAAATCGAAGCCAATATTGCGGATTATATAAATCAAGCTAATGGTAATATATCGATAAACACATCATAAGTATTCCATATGATAACACTGTTATCGTCTCAAATGAATTCAGTAGTGCATGTGAATTTAAATTTGAATTGAATTCCGTTCGAAAATATTTATTTTGTGTTTGTTATTACGCATACATAATATTATTGGCTTTAATTTGAATTTTTAATCACAGATAAATCCAAGAGTAGAATTTTATATGTAAGTACCTAGTAATAATTTAGTTGGTAATAAATTACCATAAAATATCTTTATTTGGAGGAAATTTATACCACAAAGTTAATATTTTGTTGTGACGTCAACTTTGGCATAGGCAATCTGCCCTATAGGTTAAAACTTCAAACAAATTGACTTCAAAGTTGATTTTATTTGAGCGGCCATGTTGTAACAAACGCTAGATGGATTGTTTGTTATTTCTAATTGATTACTCATTAAAATTACCTTAATACAGATTATATTATTTAATACATTTATGACGAAAAATTATTAAACACATTTTATCACGAAATACATCCAGTTTTTATTTTAGTTTATTTTTCAGGATAATAATATTATTAAAAAGCAATAGTAAACATGTATATTTATAAGGCGCGTTATTTATATGAAAGTTTGGTCATCACATTATACGAAAAAAATTCCTGGGTTGTACAATTTGTTGAATAGAAACCAAAAATACAGACTATATTATATTAAAATCTAAATTTCTATAAAATACTCATATACTAACTTCTACTGTACTTGTAGCTTTGTAGCCTGACTTATATTCTTTCCTTCTCTTCCTATCTCTGTTCGCTATTAGAATGTATATAATCAAACATATGAGTGCACTAGATGCAAAACTCACTAATTGCATTAAATGTCAATTTACAAAAGACTAAAAAAAACGTATTTAATGTACAATTTATCTCCAGCAAATCGTGTATTTTTATGTTTGTATCATTATATTGATATTTATACATTTATTCATTAAGAGAGTTTTGCATAATTTTTATCGTAATTAAAAAACTGTAACAATTTATGAACAATATTTATTTGACAAAAGAATACATGTTAATAAGTAGAATTTATATGGGTAAATCAATTTCAATTGGTCTTGATGCCATGCATCCAATCTCAACCTCATTTTAGTCATTACTGGTATCTTGATTTTTATTACTGATGAGATTTGTTTTGCCTTTTGTAAAAATAAATCTCTTTGCTTTATTGAACTGAAAATGCCATAATCCTGGAGGTTTTGTATTACTTTGCGCTTCATTTTTCCAGTCCTGTACTTGCCAGTCCCAATTTGCGAACTGTTGAATGACGACCAATAATAGCATCATAGTCAGCAGGTTTTATAAGAACAGATCTTTTTTTCACTTCCTTCTCAATCATTCCAAATACCCGATCAGGAGGTATAAAAGAATGTCCAACCATTGGAAATTTTAAACTAATAGATTTAATATGTTGAGGTGCTTTTGTCTGAAGCCAGACAGAAATCATGGTTGTCATTATAATGTTTTTATTTTGCCCCCCACATCCATCGGCAAATAAATGAACCGAATCTATTGTTTCAACAAAATGAGTCTTACACAGTGCATCCCACACTGCAGAAGCAATAAAATTATTTTTGGGACATTCCACCTGTGACCACACATACGATTAAACATTTTCTGAAGTGAGTTGTGCAGTAGACGAACCATGAACCACCGTGAAGTTATAATAATTAATTTGCTAACTGAAGTAGCATGCTTGATCAGGTAATTTTGGCAGTGGTAAGTTTTTTTCGCAATCAAAAGAAAAAACAGCAATATTTTCAGATAATCTTTTTAAAAGAGAGAAAAATGCTTTTGCTTTTAATTTATGTACACGCTGCTCAGTCATAAGATTTTGTTTTTCAGTGTCGAGTACTTCTTCTTACTACTTCTATTTTTTAATTTTTCTTTTGCTCTGAAACACGTTGAACACACATCTGACTTTGGAGTACCAAATCCAATGTTATAATGTGTATTTACGTAAGATCTAAAATATCCCAATTTCACTCGCAGATCATCTCCAACCTTTGAGTTGAATATCTTCCACAATTTGATAAAATTTAACTCACATGGTAAGTAGACACGACTTCTTGTTTGACTACGACAGTAGTGAGTTTCCATACAATTAAGAGATTCAATAAAATGTTTAATCGCTAATTTTTTTGCACTATTGCTATTGCCAATCCGATCACCTCCTCTTCTTTCTTGTGGCATTGTTCTGCGTAAAACATAGTTCTTCATGACACGCTCAATTCTGTCTCTACTATGCAGTGTTGGCTTAATTTCGTTTTTTACAACTCTGTAATATTGTGTAGGGCTTGGTTTTCACTGCAGATCGCCAAAACAATTTCTACGCGCTATTACTTGAAGATCTGTCGGAATACATATAACAAGAAGCTTGTTTCCTAAAAAACCTTTATAAGACACACTTATGTCGAAGTATTATTAGCAAGCAAATTTATACCATAATATAGAACAATATTAGGTTAATTGAAATGGTTAAATATTTTTTAGAAATTATCAACAAAGTTGAAAATAGGTTGATATTGTAATAAAAATAGAACTTAACCAATTGAAGGATTTAATAGGGCAAAATAACTAGTTGTTACCTTATTTTTAACTACTAGTTGAAGACAAAATAAGTTTTACAATTTCGTAATAAATATGTAAATATTTACCTATTGTAATAATTTAAAAAATCCTTGGATGTTGAAGACATTTTTCCAGTCCTGTACTTGCCAGTCCCAATTTGCGAACTGTTGAATGACGACCAATAATAGCATCATAGTCAGCAGGTTTTATAAGAACAGATCTTTTTTTCACTTCCTTCTCAATCATTCCAAATACCCGATCAGGAGGTATAAAAGAATGTCCAACCATTGGAAATTTTAAACTAATAGATTTAATATGTTGAGGTGCTTTTGTCTGAAGCCAGACAGAAATCATGGTTGTCATTATAATGTTTTTATTTTGCCCCCCACATCCATCGGCAAATAAATGAACCGAATCTATTGTTTCAACAAAATGAGTCTTACACAGTGCATCCCACACTGCAGAAGCAATAAAATTATTTTTGGGACATTCCACCTGTGACCACACATACGATTAAACATTTTCTGAAGTGAGTTGTGCAGTAGACGAACCATGAACCACCGTGAAGTTATAATAATTAATTTGCTAACTGAAGTAGCATGCTTGATCAGGTAATTTTGGCAGTGGTAAGTTTTTTTCGCAATCAAAAGAAAAAACAGCAATATTTTCAGATAATCTTTTTAAAAGAGAGAAAAATGCTTTTGCTTTTAATTTATGTACACGCTGCTCAGTCATAAGATTTTGTTTTTCAGTGTCGAGTACTTCTTCTTACTACTTCTATTTTTTAATTTTTCTTTTGCTCTGAAACACGTTGAACACACATCTGACTTTGGAGTACCAAATCCAATGTTATAATGTGTATTTACGTAAGATCTAAAATATCCCAATTTCACTCGCAGATCATCTCCAACCTTTGAGTTGAATATCTTCCACAATTTGATAAAATTTAACTCACATGGTAAGTAGACACGACTTCTTGTTTGACTACGACAGTAGTGAGTTTCCATACAATTAAGAGATTCAATAAAATGTTTAATCGCTAATTTTTTTGCACTATTGCTATTGCCAATCCGATCACCTCCTCTTCTTTCTTGTGGCATTGTTCTGCGTAAAACATAGTTCTTCATGACACGCTCAATTCTGTCTCTACTAAGTCCAGTGATTTTAAAAAATGTAGTCTTGCAAACTCTAATTTTTTTACCGTGGTCGGTTGTGACGAAGTAATGAATAAAAATCTTTTCCCTATTTACTTGAGATCTTTTACACTTTTTACCCTGGCAGCATGCAATTATAAAACAGTCTTGCTTTGTTTTTTCGTGAGAGGCATACAGTTTTTCATGAAAAACTTTAATTTGGTGCATCGATAATGAAGAGCAGTAATAAGGTTTTCCTAGCTGCCCATTGTGCCCGCAACTTGGAAAAACAGGCAGTTGTTTTGGCGTGTGCCTAAAATATTAAATTATCATCTAAATTGCTTTGATCAAATATAATGAAAAATATGTTATTACCTCAATCTCTTAAGTTTTTGCCGCTTGTTTTCCCCTCGGATTTTTCTACACATATTACTGGCACAAGGCTGTATTGTTGAGGTAACACTTAAGTCATTGTCGCATACTTTCCTTGTAATTATAACTTTCAAAAACAAACAGAAAACAAACCGTTAATACTTAATTTTTATGTAGGTATATACCTATGTAAATACATGGAAATGAAACAAAAATATCTGACACAAGCTAGAACAGAAGCTCGTGTGCTATTGGCTCGCAATAGTCACGTTTCTAAAATTGCTGCGCTGATTGGATGCGTTGCATAGAGCGAGTTTTGCATCACGCCTAGCCAAGCATAATGCGAGTTTTGCATCAAGTTGGGAATTTTACAAGTAATTTTTGGTATGAAAAAGTTAATTTTGCATGGAAGCAATTGATCGTACAGTTCCATTTAAGCGTACACTCGCTCTAGTCTATCATAACCCATATTTTCATATTTTGTTGATAAGCGAGTTTTGCATCTAGGGGACTCATATAATGTTGAATCTCCCTAGCAAAAGTAGGTCATATTAAGGGCATAATTAGGGTATATTTTGGTAATAATTTCTTTTATATTTTGAAATTTTAACATAAAATTGGTCCGTATTTCTTTTATGTCCAATTATCTTATTGGAATAAAATCCCTGCCGACCAATTATTAACTTCCATATTACTTTAGTTTTTTTCCCAGATAAGGAAACAGGCCAACGAATATAGGTAAACTTTCCTTATGCGGAATTGGTCATGAAAAGTGTTTGACCAATTCAGAGGTCAAGATAACGTAATTTTAACTTTAAATGTTTGTTGGGATGTTTACCTATATTTGTTGCCCTTTTTCCTTATGTGGGGAAAACAATTAAAGTAATATGGAAGTTAATAATTGGTCGGCAACCCAACAAACAATTAAAGTTAAAATTACGTTAACTTGACCTCTGAATTGGTCAAAAACTTTTCATGACCAATTCCGTACAAGGAAAGTTTACCTATATTCGTTGGTCTTTTTCCTTATGTGGGGAAAAAAACGAAAGTAATATGGAAGTTAATAATTGGTCGGCAAGAATTTTATTCCAATAAGATAATTGGGCCTAAAAGAAATACGGACCAATTTTATGTTAAAATTTCAAAATATAAAAGACATTATTACCAAAATATACCCTAATTATGCCCTTTATATGACATAATTTTGCCAGAGAGATATAACATTATATGTTTGATTTTATACATTCTAATAGCGAACAGGGATAGGAAGAAAAGGAAAGACTATAAGTCAGGTTACTAAACTACAAGTATAATAGGAGTTATCTGTGGAGTTAGTATATTTTTTGATATTTAGATTTTAATATAATAAAGTCTGTATTTTTGGTTTCCATTCATCAAATTGTACAACCCAGGAAATTTTTTCGTATAATGTCATGACCAAACTTTCATAAAAATAACGCGCCTTACAAATATGCATTTTTACTATTGCTTTTTAATAATATTATTATACTGAAAAATAACCTAAAATAAAAACTGAATGTACTTCGTGATAAAATGTGTTTAATAATCTTTCGTCATAAATTTATTAACTAATATTATCTGTATTAACATAATTTTAATGAGTAATTAATTAGAAATAATGAAAAAAACATTTAGTGTTTATTACAACATGACCGCTCAAATAAAATCAACTTTGAAGTCAATTTGTCTGTAAATTTTAACCTATAGGCCAATGTTGACGTCACAGGAAAATATTAACTTTGTGGTTGAGATTTCCTCCAAATTAAGATACCTTATGGTAATTTATTACCAATTAAATTATTACTAGGTACCTACATATAAAATTCTACTCTTGGAGTTATTTGTGATTGAAAATTCAAATTAAAGCCAATAATATTATGTATGCGTAATAACAAAAACAAAATAAATATTTTCGAACGGAATTCAATTAGAATTTCAATTCACGTGCACTACTGAATTCATCTGACACGATAACAGTTATAAGAATACTTATATATGAAGTGTTTATCGATATATTATCATTAGATTGATTTACATAATATGCAGTGTTGGCTTAATTTCGTTTTTTACAACTCTGTAATATTGTGTAGGGCTTGGTTTTCACTGCAGATCGCCAAAACAATTTCTACGCGCTATTACTTGAAGATCTGTCGGAATACATATAACAAGAAGCTTGTTTCCTAAAAAACCTTTATAAGACACACTTATGTCGAAGTATTATTAGCAAGCAAATTTATACCATAATATAGAACAATATTAGGTTAATTGAAATGGTTAAATATTTTTTAGAAATTATCAACAAAGTTGAAAATAGGTTGATATTGTAATAAAAATAGAACTTAACCAATTGAAGGATTTAATAGGGCAAAATAACTAGTTGTTACCTTATTTTTAACTACTAGTTGAAGACAAAATAAGTTTTACAATTTCGTAATAAATATGTAAATATTTACCTATTGTAATAATTTAAAAAATCCTTGGATGTTGAAGACAGATTTCAAGGCGAAATTAAGTAAATTATAACTTCGTCTTACACGTTATTGGAATGTTAGCATTTGTAAACAAAGAATAGGTAAACAATATGTAATTTCGAACTGTATAAATTGACATATATTTAATTTTACTTAGAAGTCATTATATTACTCTTAATTAACAAATTTTTGAGAAAAATTTTGGTATTATAAGATTTTGTAACTTTGAAGACTATTTTTATGGAGGAAAGTAGTAAATCTTGATCAATTTAGAATTATTTTTTTTTTGTGTAGTAGTCTATTAGGCTTAAATGTTAGTTGGGAAGAATTTTATTCCAATAGGATAATTGGAACCTAAAAGAAATACAGACCAATTTTATGTTAAAATATCAAAATATAAAAGACATTATTACTAAAATATACCTTAATTATGCCCTTTACACGACTTGTGCCCGAGAGACACAACATTATATGTTTGATTAAATACATTCTGATAGCAAACAGGGATAGAAAGAGCTACAGCTGCAAAGTTACAAGTAGACGAGGAGCGTTTCGCTGTCCAAATTTTGTACACCAAAATTCCTTCCTCGCGGAAAATGCACCAAAATGCCTCCGAAATGCCACAAATTACCTCAATATGCTAAAAAATTTTCGAAATACCCCCGAAATGCCCTAAATGCCACCGAAATGTTACCGGATTACCAGAAATACCGCAAAATGCCTTTAAGTGTCAGGAAATTTCTCGAAGAGCCTTATGTTTTTAGTTACCATTTTCTGTCCTAATTATAACTTGTGTTATAGAAACATAATTTTTTGATAATTATATTACATTAACAAACATTATACTGTTTACATAATATATTTCAAGTATTATAGTTGTAAAATATATCACACAATTAAGAAAACTAAAATAAAAATATAAATATTTTTTGTATGGCATAAGTAAATAATAAAATATAACAAGAAAAACTATGAAAAACATTAATTAAACATTAATAATGTTTAAGATCATTTTCGATTATTTGATTAAAACATATTCGATATCTTTCTAAAAAATTTCTCCAAACAGTGAAAATTGATGGGTTCATGTTTTTCATAGCATTTGCAGCTGAGACTATTCTTTGCCATAGTTCATTTCTATTGTTGATAGAGGCAGCACTATAAACTATGGCCTTAATATAACCCCAGAAAAAAAAATCAATCGGATTTAGATCCGAACAACGTGGCGGCCATGGATGTTCATTTTCTTTTTCTATCCATCGATGACGAAATATGTTATCTCAATGCTTTCTTACTATTATAAGATAATTAGCAGGGGCACCATCATGTAAATATCACATGAGCACTAATGTTCAAAGGAATTTCTTCTAGTAGTTCAATTAAATTAGATTGTAAAAAGTGCAGATAATGTTGGCCGTTTAAAGATAGATGCCCGAAGTTCATATTGCCCAAGAACCTGATCGTCAAATATTCCGAACCTAATATTGAACTTAAACTCATGCTGAAAGTGTCGTACAATGCTTTCATTTGGATTTTTTTGGCTCATATATGAAAACAATCCCTTAACATATCTCCAAAATATGTCTGATAATCGTTTTTATTTTTTTCAACTTCGACATCTCGAAAACTAAGCGTTTATGAACAACGTTGGAGGTATATGACTTTTGCCCATTAATTTTTGTCGTAGAATCTAGTGGATTTGGCCCATTCTTTAACGGACACCCTGTATAGTAAATAGTGAAAACGATTAAATAAAAACAAACTTAAGATGGTTTATACTCAATATTACCAATATTAAGAAAAAGATAAAGTAATGAAATTTTGAACGCTGGAAATTTAAGCATTTGATACAAATATGTGTTAAGCAGGAAGCTTAAGATATTTATAGTTTAACTTTTTAGTTAGAAATTATTGTTACCCTAGCTTGGACCAAAGAAATGTAATGCATTTTAAATTGTAAAGGTACTCTTTTTCGACTTCAATAAAATGCACCGTTTCAGAGTAAAATAGTACTTGAAAATTGCTACGTAACGGAAAACTGTTATTTTTAGATATTAATAACTTTTAAATTTAATTGTGTATTTAAGAAAATACAAGCTTTATATTACATAGTAATTTGTTTTAACTCGGAAACCGTGCAATTTATTGAAGTATAAGTCGCACTAGAATATCATTTTAATGTAAAATGTATTACATTTAAAACGTCTTTAGTCTAACTGTAAAAATAATTACACCCATATAATATGCATATGCATGTATGCACCTAGATATTTTGAAAAGTCTTCTGGTTTGCAATAAATCTCCTTTGTCAAGTTATTGACTGGACAAACATACACTGGACCCGCTTCGCCTATTTACATCCGTTTTTAACTCTTACACAATGTGTACAACTATAGAAGTCGTGAGTCCAAATGAATCACTCAAAGCCGGTTGAAAACGAAGTTTACAAAAAACAAAAATAGTTACCTATTATAATTAAATAAGTGGTCACTTACTTATATGTTTTTTATTTTGAACCAAAGAAATGACACTAAGGTACAATTTTCAACATCCATGAGCCTAGTTGGTCAGCCTGACGCCTTAATATCGAATTATACAATCCATCTCAACGAGCACCTCGTGGACAAACTATTACGCGTACACATACAATACAAAAATTCTTTCAAAAATGCTCTTAAATGCCTCTAAAACACCCCAAATGCCTCGAAATTCCAGAAAATACCTCGAAATGCACTTAAATGCCCCTAAATATCAGAAAATGCCTCAAAATGCCCTAAAATACCTCGAGATTCAAGAAAATGTCTCAAAATACCTGCAATGTGTACACCAAAATGCCTCTGCGAAACACCCCTCGCAAGTAGAGTAGGAGTAGGTAAGTGAAAATCTATAGATATTTGGGTTTTAAAATAATACTATTATAAATTTTGTATTTCTGGGTTTCCACTCAACATATTGTACAACCTAGGAAATTTTGAGGTCAATTTGTCTGTAAATTTTAACCTATAGAGCAGATCGGCTATGTTGACGTCACACCAAAATATTAACTTATTGGTTGAAATTTCTTCGAAATGAAGATATTTTATGGCAATTTATTACCAACTAAATTATTACTATATTCAGTTTACATGCACTACTGAATTCGTCTGAGATGATAACAGTGTTATCTTTTGATTTACCTGTACGGCACAAGTAGATTTTCACTGAAGATCACCAAAACACAAAACAATTTCAACACTATTGGATGAAGATCTGTCTGAATACATATACCAATAAGCTAGCTCTCTAAAATACCTTTTCAAGGCACATTTACATCGAAGTATTATTAACAAGTAAATTTGTACCATAATATAGGACAATATTTCTTGAAATGGTCAGATCTTCCTTAGAAGTTATCAATAAAGTTGAGAAAAAATTCATACTGTAATGAAAATAGAATTTAGCAAATTGAAGGATTTAATAGGGCAAAGTAACTAATTGTTACCTTATTTTTAACTATTAGTTGAAGACAAAATAAATTTTACAATTTTGTAATAAATATGTAATTATTTACTTATTGTAATAGTTTAAAAAATCCCTGGATATTGAAGACACATTTCAAGGCAAAATTAAGTAAATTATAACTTCGTCTTATGCCTTAATGAAATGTTAGCATTTGAAAATACAGAAAAAGGTAAACAATTTGTAATTTCGAACCATATAAATTGACATAATACATTTTATTTTACATGCAAGTCATTATATTACTCTTGGATAACAAATTTTTGACTAAAATTTTGGTATTGTAAGATTTTGTAACTTTGAAAACTATTTTTATGGCGAAAAATAGTAAATTTGATCAATTTAGGTTTGTTATTCTTGTGTAATAGTCTATTATGCTTAAATTTTGGCGGGGAGAGGCGAGTCATATATCGTTGGCAAGTTGAAATTCTCTAAACGATGCAGTTTTTGGAATTTACATGTGCCACTGAAAAGAAACAATGATTTATTTATGGGAAAATACTGGTTTAGCAAATGTTAGAACTGCCTGCCTCCAGCTTACATGCAATAATACAGATTCTGTTGAAAACGTTCTTGCACGTTATTAAGTGTTTCTGGGGTGATTTTACGACATTTATTTGTGATCCGTTGCGTGAATCTTCCAATAAAGCAGGTCGAATAGAACAAATTCTGTTATTTTAAGTGACAACACGTCATAAAGAAGTCTAATGGAGAAGATTTGATGACCGTCGGGACCATTCTATAGAACCTCTCCTCCTAATCTAGTGACTCGGAATGTGTTGATCCAAATAGTGACGAACAGGTAGAGCATAGTGCGGAGGAGCACTATATTGTTGAAATATCAACTGATTCTCTAAATAATTTTGGTAATGTTCAATAGTTTCAGATAAGGGACCAACGATATGATCACCAAGAATTCCAGCTCACACATTTAAGTTTTGAGAACTTTGAGTATGTATCCATTAAATATTCTGGGATTAGAATCAGACCGATAACGACAATTATGGCAATTAACCGTAATATTTAAATAGAGCACACATCACTAAAACAGATGTTGAAAGGAAATTGTGGATTTTCTATGCCTCGCCCACTTACTACGCAAATTTGTAAAGACGATCACTGTCTTCATGCAATTCTTGTGTCAAACTAATTTTATAAGGGCGTTTGTGCGTTTTCAAAATCCATTGAATTCTATAATTCGTGACACATTAGATACAGTTTCCAACTTTCTTTTACTCAATGTAGGGTCAAACACAACATAGCTTAAAATTACCACTTCTGTCGCCTCATTTCTCACAGGTTCTTCGATGCTACGTCTTTTATTTGTTACAGATTCAGTCTCTTGAAATTTTTCAACCAATTCTGAAACATACTGTCACGAAATAGACACATTTTTACGCTACTGTTATTGATTAATTACGTTTGCCGTTCTATTAACACATCAATTGTTTTTTTTATAAACTATTGTTGCAAGTACTCGTGTTGGTTAACTCTGAAATATACGGATCTGAAACACAGGTTGGCTTCAATCTCACACAATAGGCAACTTGAACATCTCTAAGGAAAATTCTTCTTAATAACAATAAATATATGGCATGATAACAAAGTAAATATCAATTATGGAATTCACTGAGAGATTTCAAATGAACATTTCGCGAACATATTTAGGAATGGACCTAAAAAGGAACTGATTACTCAAGGTGCTTACTTCATCTCCATTTCCTCATCGGTCTTCACCATTTTAGTCTAAGGAATTTAATATTTATTTTATTTGCGACAACTGTAACCTCAAGGCAAACATGACAGTCTCATACTTTATATCTTAAGTGCAAGAATGTTACTAATGGATATATTTAATTTGGGTGAAAACATTTCTCCGCCTTGGCGCTTGATATGTCAATGCTGTGCTCGTTGATTTTATGATGTATTTGGATCTGGAAAGAAAGAGCATCTGAAGACAACATCGTGCCATCGACTTATGGTAATTTTTCGAATGACTGGAGACGCCTTTCGCGAGTAATTATCATGGGAATCGAAGTATATTCCATTTTATGAATGACAACTAATTTACAATTCTGTACACACCATAAATCGATACATAAATCGACACCCTGAATAGTAGAGAAGTTACCTATTTTAGAGCAATACCGAACGCCGAAAATATAGAGTGACTCATGTTATAAACCCCCTCACCATTTATAGCCGTCGATACAAATAAAAATATATGCAGCCTATATGTTTTCACGAGCAACTATCATTAGATAATTCTAAGAACTCGTTAAATTGCAAAGAAAAATCAAATAATTTTAACCTAAGAACCACTATTCTTATACTTATAAACATTTTATATAACTTAATACGTATGTAATAATGCACAGGAACAACATTCCTTTGAACTGGAAATTTAATCAAATTTGTTCTCTAAAATTGCTCCGGACGATAAATTTACATTTTCTGTTAGCCGAATCATTTGAAGAAGTCATTTACGGAGCTACAAATTTAAATATTTAATTCTCTTACCCAACTAACATTTAAGCATAATAGACTACTACACAAGAAAAATGAACCTAAATTGATCGAGATTTACTACATTTCGCCATAAAAATAGTCTTCAATGTTACAAAATCTTATAATATCAAAATTTTAGTCAGAAATTTGTTAACAAGAGTAATATAATGACTTCCAAGTAAAACGAAATATATGTCAGTTCGAAATTACATATTGTTTACCTTTTCTGTGTTTTCAAAGGCTAACATTCCAATAACGTTAAGAAGAAATTATAATTTACTTAATTTCGCCTTGGAATCTGTCTTCAATATCCAGGGATTTTTTAAATAATTATAATATGTAAATATTTGCATATTTATTACAAAATTGTAAAACTTATTTTGTCTTCAACTATAGTGGATAAGAATAAGGTAATAACTAGTTATTTTTGCCATATTAAATCCTTCAATTTAATAAGTTCTATTTTTATTACAATATTAAATATATTCAACTTTGTTGATAACTTTTAAGAAATATTTGATCATTTCAATTAACCTAATAGAAATATTGTTCTATATTTTGGTACAAATTAACTTATTAATAATACTTCGACGTAAATGTTTCTTAAAAGGATATTTTAGGAAGCAAACTTCTTGTTATTTGTATTCAGATAGATATTTTGCATGCAATAGGGTGTTGAAGTTGTTTTGTGTTTTGATGATCTGCAATAAAAACCCACTTGTGTCGTACGAGTAAATCAAAAGATAAAGCCCAACAGGCGGCTTACCACACAATATTTCAGAATTATAAAAAATAATTATTGGGTTCATATTTCGCCTACCAAAATCGATGCCAACACTACAGATTATGTAACTCAAGCTAATGATAATATATCGATAAACACAACATAAGTATTCCACATGATAACACTGTTATCGTCTCAAATGAATTCAGTAATGCATGTGCATTGAAATTTGAATTGAATTCCGTTCGAAAATATTTATTTTGTTTTTGTTATTACACACACATAATATTATTGGCTTTAATTTGAATTTTCAATCACAAATTAATCCAAGAGTAGAATTTTATATGTAGGTACCTAGTAATAATTTAGTTGGTAATAAATTACCATAAAATGTCTTTATTTGGAGGAAATTTCAATCACAAAGTTAATATTTTGCTGTGACGTCAACATTGGCATAGGCAATCTGCCCTATAGGTTAAACTTCAGACAAATTGACTTCAAAGTTGATTTTAATTGAGCGGCCATGTTGTAACAAACGCTAGATGTTTTGTTTATTTCTAATTGATTACTCATTAAAATTACGTTAATAGAGATAATATTATTTAATATATTTATGACGAAAAATTATTAAACACATTTTAGCACGAAATACATCCAGTTTTTATTTTTCAGGACAATAATATTATTAAGAAGCAATAGTAAAAATGTATATTTATAAGGCGCGTTATTTTTATGAAAGTTTGGTCATCACATTATACGAAAAAAATTCCTGGGTTGTACAATTTGTTGAATAGAAACCAAAAATACAGACTTTATATTATATTAAAATCTAAATATCTATAAATACTCATATATTAACTCCTACTCTACTTGTAGCTTTGTAGTCTGACTAATATTCCTTCTTTCTCTTCCTATCCCTGTTCGCTATTAGAATGTATATAAGCAAACATATAATGTTATCTCTCTCTAGCAAAAGTAGGTCATATAAAGGGCATAATTAGGGTATATTTTGGTAATGTGTTGAAATTTTAACATAAAATTGGTTTGTATTTCTAAGTCCAATTATTTTATTAGAATAAAATCCTTGCCGACCAATTATTAACTTCCATATTACTTTAGTTTTTTTCCCCACTTAAGGAAAAAGGCCAACGAATACAGGTAAACTTTCCTTATGCGGAATTGGTCATAAAAAGTTTATGACCAATTCAGAGGTCAAGTTAACGTAATTTTAACTTTAAATGTTTGTTGGGTATTCGAAATGAACATGATAAGACTTTTTATTCGATTTTGTTCTATATAATTGAGTGTAGTAGGAAGTAGACACCTGTCTAGTATAATAGTATAGTAGCATGTTCCATAAATTAATATTAACACATTAATAACAAGGCTTTTTATAACTCCCCTGAGAAAAAAGTGAAGTAGTATAATTTTAAGCGCTGCAATTTCTTAAATCTTTCATTAGCCTTTCGAGATGCAGGTTGATTTCCAGTTATTGTACAAGATGATGTTGATGTTGCAGTTAGTATTTTTTATAATATTGTTAAAAATTTATTTGATGCCTAAAATGGTTAAGTCGCGATTTAGCTGCAACAAGTATCCCCCCCTATTTCACAAACGAAATTAAAGCTCTAATAAAGGAAAAGAAACAACTTAATTAATTAAAATCAGTTTCTGACCTATTTAACAATAAATATGAAGCTATTATAAAAAAATTAAAAAACGTCACTCGCACCTACAGTTCTTATTTGGTTGAAATAGAAAACGGTATACAATCGGATTATAAAAACATTTTTAAATATATTAAAGAGAAAAAATCGACATGTTCAGCAGCATCTGCTTTTTATAATAGGGATGGTATGATCCCAGCCGATTAAGTTTGTAATTCCTTTGCTAAATTCTTTTTATCTGTGTATTCTAATCAACCTGCGACTTGCGATTATAATAAAAATATATTATCATACTACCATATGTCTGGTATATAGCAAATTACTGAAATTGATTATAACCTATATGTTAAGAAATTAAAACCTAAGCGATCGGCAGGTTCGGATGGTATACCACCATATGTTATGAAGGGCTGCTCGGATTATCTCAAAAAGCCTCTTTTATTTATTTATAATCTACTCTTAAAATACAATAAATTTTATACATTGTGGAAATCTTCAATAATTCAAATCAAGTGTTGAAAATTATAGACCTATAGCTGTCCCCAGTCCCTGCTAAAGTATTGGAATACATATTGTATTCTTTATTATGGAATCAATTTAGTAATATTGTTAGTTTAAGGCAGCATGCGTTTGTTCCAAAACGCTCGATTTCTACCAACTTATTAAATTTTACCCATTACATTCTGGAGGCTTTTGAGCAGGGGGTGCAAGTACACGGATTTTCGCAACGCTTTGAACAAGGTTGACCATCACGAGTTAATACATAATACTATGTTTTTTTTTCTGATGAATGTAGAGCAAATTCGGGTGTACCCCAAGGGTCTAATTTGGCGCCACTCCTATTTTTATTTTTATAAATGATATAACTGACGTAATACAAAATTCGATTTGCTCGATGTTTGCAGACAACCTAAAGTTTTACAAACGTATCGAATGCCCTAATGACTCTATTTTACTCCAACATGGTATTGATGCGGCTTTTAAATGGAGTCGTACTAATAAACCTGATTTCAATGTTCAAAAATGCTATAATATAACCTTTACTCGTAATAAGCAAACAATATCTTATCGGCATAAAATGAATAACGTCAAGTTAAGCAAACAAAGGTTTGTCAAAGATTTAGGTGTAACTATTGATTCCAAACTATCTTATAAAATGCACATTGAAAATATAACCGCCTCAGCCTATAAAGCCTTAGGTTTCGTGATACGAGAACCAAAAAATTTTCGGAACACCAATTCAATAATCTCACTTTATAACAGTTTAGTTAGGCCCAAACTTGAATATGCTTCGCTGTTATGGCATACACAACCTGGAATATATACAGAGAAGGTAGATTCTTCTATTCATCTATTCTAAGATTCATCTATTTTAAAAAATATAACAGATCTCCAAATTACAATGTTACTCGGACTGCTCATTTGTGTAAAAAGTTTAAAGTGAATACATTATATAATCGACGTGTCATTGCAATGCTTCTGTTTCGATACAGAATAAACTCTCTTATCGATGACTTATATTTGTTGTCCTTGATTTTTGTTAATACCTATCTTAGAAATACTATAATCAATGAACTTCTCTACATCCTCATTCGTAAGACAATCCAGTTTGCACCCCTTCTGATACTGTTTCGTCTAGTTAACCAGGTTTTCTCTAAGAATAGTATGGATCCCTTTGGATCTTTAGGCGTTTTCTTAAAATCCATAAAACATATATATTCGATTGATAATTTATAATTACTTCTCTCTTCTATTTGTGTTATCTGCTGTATTTATATTTAAATTCTGCTTGTTTTTAAGTACTTATACTGTACCTGTGCTATGATATATTACTATGTGTATTGTGTTTTGTTATTACTTACGTGCTTTCCAATAGCAATGATGCCTGTTTGGAAGCAATAAATAAATAATAAATAAATAAAATATTAACAAATTCAATATATTGGGATGCACAGGGTGTTAGAGTATTGACTGGCATAACTTAAGTTTAGGATAGATCAAGTATAAATGAACAAAAAAGTTAAATAGTTCACGAGCATAACTCAAACCGCTTTTAAAATAAATCGAGTTAATATATCAAGGAATTTTATGACAACGTGGCAACAGTGCGAATACAGGAACTGCGACTACTGAGCACGTGTGTGGGTTGCCTACCACATGCCAGCTTGTTTTTTAGGAAAGACAAAAATCCAAAGATAAACAACTGTTGTGAAAATTAATGAATTGAGTTTAGACAACTGCTTTGCAATTTTATTTTTGAACAAAAAATGGTAGAATAATGATTTTGTTAGATAATAAGATACTGTTTTAAGTGCTTAAATTTTGATAATGTTTAAATATTTAAACAGTAGCATAACTTAAACCAAATAGGAATTTGAAAAATAAGTAAAAAAGCTTCTAAGACTCACTCGCAGAAAAGAAGATGTAAAAAAAATAATTTAGGTACTTATCGAAAGTCAAAATACAGTGCCATTTTTAAATACTTAACTAACATAACACATAGTTACAACAATATTCAAAATGTCCACACCTTCGGATTTAATTTCTGCGCACTCGATACTTACCCAGATTTGTCCTGATTTCATGGACAGTGGTTAAAATACGTTCTCACAAGTTATTTTCTGTTTTCACTTAGATTAGATAAACTAACATCTTCATGTGTCTCCATAAATAAAAAGAGAATCAGAGGTATATCTTCAAGCAGTTCTGGTAGAATGTTGACAAAAAAACTGATATATGGTTTTCTTGTCAATATAACTGGCAAGGCAAAAGATGCTATTAGATGATCTGCTATAATCACATACCAAAAACATTAATCGAAAAACGAAATATTAGAAATTTGATTTTTGTTTGGTATGTGGATTTTCCTCTGCCCAGTACTGAATATTCTAAAAACTGGAAACGTCATTTGCAGTAATTTGTTAAAAATCATCTATAAAAATTTAATCAAGGGAAGAAATCTCTGGCTGGCAATGCCTGAACCTACTGTAGGTCGTGTGGGTGGTCCGGCGAGACACTCCGACGTCTCGAGATATACCTCTTGTGGTTCTCCGTATTCACATCGATCTGTCGATCTGGGTCATGATTTTCAGAAGGAGGAACAACACTACCAGTATCAAGATGTTTCAACGATTTCGATTCTTTAAGGCAGCCACTGTTGGGAGAAACAATCTAAATAAATACGTCGTGCCCTCGTTGAATTGCGGCGAGCTTCTTCATAAATGAATAACTTATCTTGATACTTACATATGTTAAATATTTTAACAAACCAAGAAACATTTAGGAAATAGTAGTACGCAAAGCACTTCCGACAAGCCACAAACACATTAACACTTCTCAGGTAAGATACCAACGGACCTGTATCGGGAGTACAGTGGGCTGCCAGTCTTTGCGCAAGCTTGTCACATTCCGCGATATTGAATTTTATTGATTAAGGAAAAAATTAATAATTAACCGAATTTGTACACATGAAATTGAAGACTTATTAATTTCTTTCTCTAAAACAGTTTGGTTTAGAGAAAGAAATGCCCTATAAGGTCTTTTTATGTATACTATCGCCTGTTACGTTTATGGCAGTCAAACCTCTAACACTCTGTATAGGGTAGTTTTATTTCCAAAAAATGGATAGTAGTAGAAATATACTCACTTAAAAGTACTATAAGATTTTAATCACATTTCATAATTACAGTAGAATATCTGGGCACTAATTTATTTAGTATATATTATTCAAATTCCATCTGTGACCCTAAAGTTAATTCTATAGCGTGGTTATCAGTGTTTCATCTTCAACTTTTTTGTATTGGTCTCACTTTGTCTTTAATTTAGAGACGATTATTTTTCTGAAATCCTTCCTTCATTGCAATTTACTATTTGTTCGCAATAAGAAATGCTTTTTGATCCGATGAAACAAGATGTATGATCAATGTGCAATTTAAATAAATAATATGGTCAAATAGAAGCGAAAAACTATAAAAATTTATGTAACAAAGTTGTTGGTGTTGCTTGCTTCAACACCTATATTGTTGAATATATCTTGTGCTATTATTGGCTATTTTTCTAATGAAGAACATGTGTGATTTAAGATAACGCAGTAAATAATACAAATATGTGGAAATTATCTAGTATAGATATCGTAATGTGATTGTTTATTATTACTTTCGAACTAATATAAAATAATTTGTTAACTTATTAAAGTTTTAAATATTTAACTCTCCACAATAATACAACTAACTTAGCTAAAATGAAGATTCGAAACCATAGGTCAACATTTCAGTTCATCAGTTATAATTGTATCACTTATAATTGTATCACTTATAACTGAAACTGGGAAAGACATGTAGCAGCTGCAACTGAAAATTTCACGCTCAGGTTCTTCGAGAGTTTAATGGAGCATAAAAAGTGTCAGTAATATCATAACTGGGTGACCAAGATGTTAAATTATAACTTTAGTAGTTTGGCGTAAAAATAAAGTGGAGAAATATTCTCACTAAAAAGATTGGTGTTTAAAAAAGTTAAGGAGTTATAATTTATGTGGTAAGTTGTACGGTCTTTGTTAATTGAGAAATAAACTAGCATATCATAACGAGAAAGAACATCAGATTGGAAAAGATAAATAGAGCATACCTGACTTTATAGGGTATCCCAATTTCGTTATAATTGCAGGGTATCTCGAAAACTACAAGAGATAGAAGAATGCGGGTTTTGCAACACTAGGCTACTTTTTCGACAAACTTAAGATGCCGCAATTTTCATAGACCTCTTCGTTCTTAAGATACAGGGAAACAAAGCGAAATAAAAAAATGCTTTTAAGGGAGTCTTCGTACCTATTTTAGAAAATAGCTGAGATATCGTAATGGTGAAAATTGCTTGTAATAGTCTTTTTACATAGAAGTCAGTGGTATACTTGTAATTTCTCTACAGGATTTCTCTTTTAAAATATGACTCAGACAATTTTTTTTTAAAGGTAAACCCTGAATATTTGTATACCATTTGATTGCATTATGTTTATATATATATATATATATATATATATATATATATATATATATATATATATATATATATATATATATATGTGTGTGTGAAAATGAAGACACCTAGTTACCATTGAGTTGTGGCACAATAATTGTAGTTCTATATAAGACGTAACTTTCAAGGTAACCAACTTAAATTTAAGTAACAAACCGAGACAAGGAAAGCCGCCTAGATGGGACCCATTCTCGATATTTTGCTTCGCGTTGAAGATATCGAAAAAAGTTATTAAAAAAAGTTGTTCAGAGTCTTTTGAGCCCCTGTAGCAAATTTCATTAAGAAATTCTCATTTTTAGTTTTTTCAATATTTTTCCGAAAAGTCCACACGCGATGACAATTTTGGTTTTCAATTTAATTTAGCCATGCCAAGGAATTGGAAAAAATGGCATGTTAAGAGAAAATAAAACAAACAATTAACTTTTGGTAAGTTCTTCTCTATCTCTGGACCTTGTCTTGTAAACTTTGTTCTTCACTGTTCCCCAGAAATAAAAATCTAGTGGTGTAATATCGGGTGACCTAAGACGCCAGAGTTCAAAAGGACTGTGTCTTTTTTGAATATGCTAGATTTGTCTTCGGTTAAATTCTGCGGTTATTTCTCTGTTACTACGAACCCCATCACCAAATAATCTTATTATTTCGATTTTTTCCCTTAAATGCAGATGCATTTTACGATTGTGAACTAGAGCTTTACACAATATAACTCGAAGTTTTGTCAGATTGACATTTCATATAAACACAGTTTTTGTTTCCATGTTATCCTAAATTAAATTGAAAACCAAAATTGTCACCGCGTGTGGACTTTGCGGAAAAAATTTTGCAACAACTAAATATGCGAATTTCTTAATGAAATTTCGTACAGAGTACTTTGAACTGATTAATTTCAAAACTTTTTCGTCTCCTGTTTTTTTTTTCGACATTTGGTCTTGTTTCTGAGATATTCAAAGAACCAACCGCATAAATTTCCCATTCTTTCTGACTTACCTTCTATATTGAAAAAGAAGCAGGCCACGTATTGAACCTTGCGGAACTCCATTAGACACCAATAGAGAACCGGAAACCTGAAAAATTTCTTTTACTCTGAGATTTATTTGTTAATGTTATCGATATATAGCGATTTTTCGAATTGTTATGCCGTGACTTCGGTAACTGGTCGCTGCCAGTAACACAATTAAAATGCACATCCCTAGCCTTAGCTGGGATTCTTTGATCTGCCCTTGTTGTTTTCGGCTCTGTGAGAGCAGATCCGCTATCATTATCTCTGAAACCGCCCATATACTGATTTTGGCTCCAGTTAGTATTACGTCCGCTACGGTCGGAACCGTTCTTCAGATAATGGTGGTCCTCTGAGATGTCACATAGTCACCTCTGCCACCATATTTCTAAACATTTCGCCACTAACTACTCTGCGAACTAAAGTCCCGACCAGCTTTGAACCACACCCACAATATCTAGCCATATATTCCTTATTATTAGCGTTTGTAGATTTTTTACTGTACTGTAAAGCTACTTTAACTAATGTAAATCACATAATACAATGTCTATCAAAGAAGTCATATGTGTGTCCTCTGATACTAGAGTACCAAACGCTTTAGAAAATCAATTAGTAATTCTATCAATAAATATCTTGGAGACGTTTTACAGTTTGCAGTCGATTAAGGAAAACACCCTATATAAGGAGCTGAGGATTTTATTAAAAAGCGCATTACCAACAGCTTATTTCCGCTGGCAGCAATGAATTTCATCTAATAGTCGAAAATAGCGGCGCATTAATAAACGATTCGAATTGCGATCTGAAATTTACATTTTCGGTTAATTTAGCGGTTCCGCTTTAGCGGCCCATTCGCAATGTTATCGATTTTATAAAATATTTAGCCCAACTTAATTTCCCTTGATTATCTGAAAGCAGCCGCCGCCGATTGGCGTGCAAATATTTGCTCGTCGCTGTACGCACATTATGCGGCGGTCAACGTATTACATTTGCGGCGCAAAACGGCGAATTGCGAAAACAGATCGTGGCGCGCCTGTTAATATTTCATTTATGGAAAAGCTGCAGCTGATATTTAGCTTTGTCCGGTGCCAGTGCCATGGCGGAATGAGCCAGGAGCGTAGATTGCGTGGCGCTTAGGAGCCAATGGTAATAATTTAATAATCATTAAAAAGGCATTAACATGTAGTGCTTGCATTTTGTAATTTTTCTGTAAAACGTGTTTCATATTTAACAGTTTTTGGCGCAATAAATTGTTCAAGAAGTTTTCCCTAAATTTGCCAATACATTTGTAAAACTTAAGGCCACAAAGCTTAGAATAACGCTAATAGTTCTCTGTAAATTAATAAATTGTTTGAAATTGTTCTTTGCAATATTATTTCTAGCCGATCGACAACAAAACCTTGTACGTGTGCTACTTGATTTATCGTAAAATCTTTGGATGAAAGGTAAACACACTTTTTGGGGATTTGGATATTATTACGACGACAGATCTTACTTTACAAATATTACGAGACGTGCCAATAGATCTGTTTATCTGCTTACCGAAGTATTTCAAATGTCTTCACTGTGAACATTCATGAAACTATATACAGGGTCGGAAAACGCTGATGGTCTATCTGAGTTTACATGAGAGCGACAAAGTAAAGTATAGAAATCCGTGCGATAGACAAGGATGACTATATTGACGACGTTTTAAAATCTAAATAGTCACCGCCCATTTCGTCATTCAATAAATAAAATCCACTCCCACTTATATCTCAGCGACCAATCGCCATCTTTGTCTTTCGCTTTCGCAAGAGATGTCGCTACTTGTGCAACTCCAACTCCGGTATTCTGATATTTTACCAGCGGCCGAAATTGTGGACAGTGACTAATCGCTAGCTTGTTGACCAGCGCGATGGGCGAAGCATGCGGGGAGCAAGATTTCATAGGCGTACTAAATTTGAATGCGATCAGATATAAGAAATATATAAAAATGACAAAAATAGTTCCATTACATAACATCCATTATTTTTAGAGTAGAAACAGTGATATAACAGTTTTTACCAATTTCGAGGCGTTAAATAATAAAAATTATAAGAATTATTTCAAAATTTTAAGTTTTTATCTTGTCAATTACCCAAAGTCGAAAATAATAGAAAGTGACTAACTCACAACACAGAGATGAGTACGGAAGGGTAAGAGTGGTATGATTACCTAAGAGAAGAGTTAAAGCACACAAAATTATCAAAAATAAGTTGACGTCGGCTGAACCTAGCACATTAACAATTTACTTTAAATGTGTCCCTGTTCTTATGGACGGCGATTGCCCACTACCACCCACTTACACCTACCTGATGCGCACTCTGCAGATAACACACTTAAGCCTTGTCCTCATGGACGCAAAATTCACGGATTTTTGCACGAATTTTGCAACTTCTGTTTTAATTATTTATGGCGGGAAAATCTCAACTTTTCACAATTGCAATTTGCGATACTGTCAAACACTACAAATATGAATGCCCCTTTCATTATTATGTGGTGTTAATAAGTTTGTTTTGAACTTCTGATAATATACCATGGCAGTTTCATGATGAAAATGGTAGAAAATGTTATAGGTAATTGACAACATTTGTTACAAATAGAGATTTTTTCACCGTTAAATAAATCGCGCAAATATTTGCGAATTCTGCATTGAAAAGGACAAAAGGCTTTAGAATACATACACACTATTTACTATTGGTTACTAGCACTGTAACGGTCACACATTAACACTTATTATATCGTACCGCTTTCCGTATGACCTTCATACGCCCATGTTTCGTCAAAATATAATATATTCTTCGATCCAGATTCTTATTTTTTAATATTTATTTTAATTAGTTTATTATTATTATTATTATTATACGGACTAAGTTTCATCTCGTAAGATATAGCAATAGAATTTTTATTTGGAAAACTCATTTTAAAAATACAATCTTCCTTCTGCGAGTTTCCATCACTTTCCGTTTCACAGTTGTACTTCTTTACCAGTTCGAGCATTAAATATCAACTTTGAGGATGTGTGGTTTCAACAAGACGGTTGTCCCACTCATAATGCACGTTGAGTAACAGCATATTTAGAAACCACATTCTCTCAGCATCTTATTAGTACAAGAGGCCCCCCAGATCGCCAGATTTATCGCCCAACGACTTCTTTCTTTGGGGGCATTTAAAACAGGCCATTTACGGACATTCACATGATAGGCCACGTAATTTAGTCAATTTACAGGCCCGAATTGAAGACGTCCTACATAATATTTCCCCTGAAATGCTAGAACACGTAAGAACCGAATTCTATGACAGATTAGGGTATTGCGAGGCACAAAGGGGGGGCATTTTTGAACAACTTATTAGTTAAACATCAACATTAATTTTTTTTCTTTCGTTTTTACTGCAATAAGTTTTAAGTTTATTTATGTTTTAGAGTTTTAGTATTACTTTCTGCCGGAGCGGCTATTAAATAAATACAAAAGCGGAAAATAATTGCAATTATTTTCATACACCGTTAGGTGGTAGGTTTATGAAATAATTCTAAATAGTTAAAAGTACGTAAGAATTTGCTTTGTTTTAAGCAAATGCATCCTACTCCACACATAGAAACATCGGCACTGAAGCTGCCAGCTGCCTGAAGCTGACAGAGGTCTGACAAACCTTCCGGCCAATCGGATGCGCTCGGCTAGAAGTGGGAGCGACTGCTCAGATGTTTTATGATTTATAAAACGTTGTCAATATAATCATCCTTGTCTATCGCACGGATTTCTATACTTTACTTTGTCGCTCTCGTGTAAACTCAGATAGACCATCAGCCTTTTCCGACCATGTATATGATGTACACAAGATCAATTTTGGAATACTGTGGACAGGTATGGCATCCCGCTCTAACACGGGACAAGCACATACTGAACTCTGTTCATGCTACTTGTAGGCCTATGGCCGTATAAGACCATCATATGAAAAAAATTGGAGTTGTCTAATCTCCACAGTTTTGAAGATCGTAAAACTCGAGGAGTTCTTATTTTGACATATAGTTTGCTGCATGGAATGATCTCACCCCTTGATAACATTTTAGTGGTATATTATGACGAACGTCTCAGAGAACATCAGTAAAAATTAACAGCATTTTGTTTTCAGATCGAGTATTTAGTGTTTGGAGTAGTTTGCCGGAAAGTGGAGTGAGTGCTCCATATTTCCAATCATTCAAAAGCATATTGGACAGCGGGTTGAAACAGAACTAATATATATCTCAAAGGCACTCCTTCTTTCTCATTGTAAGTTCCATTGGATCACCATTACAACATCTGGCAAGATTCCTCCCTTGTTGACATTAGATTTTCTTAAGTTGTTTAAAATTATATTTATATAATCTGTATGTTCAGTATCAGTTAAAAATCAAACGATGTATTAGGGATTCCACTTAAGCCTCTCCTATTTATTATATTTATGATTGACGTCTTGGATATGACATTGAAATACATGTTCTTCTATATAAAAATTATCTAAAACTGCATCTGTACGACTTCACTGAAAACTTATCAAAAATTAACTTATAGTGTCAAGTTAGTTGTATTTAATGAAATCAAAGTATAATCTAAATGCCTAGTTAAAAAAAGACTGTTCCAACAACTTTCAACAACTATTGTTAAAATAATAATACTGTAAATTTATACAATTTAAAGACCACAAATATCTTTAACTTCCACAATTCGTATTGAGTATAAATAATCTAAAAGATTTGCTCTACGTCATGTTTACTGCTTCTTAATTTTCTTGCAGAAAGTTTTGTTTACAAGAATAGATTGTACACACAAACTGTACTTCTACATAGGCCCCATTGGATACTTTACATATACTTCCTCCCGTTAGGAGTGTAATCCAGAGTGCTCAGAAGTAAGCTAATGTAAGCCATAGAAGACCATCGTTCTACTAACACAGATTCTGATGTTGACGAGACGGCAGTGCATTCACAGAGTGCATGAAATACTGTTTTATCTTTCTGTTCGCAACCTCTGCAAGAAAGTGTTTCATATTTCCTCATATAGTAAAAGTATTTCCTTAGTCAACAGTGTCCACTAGGCGAAGATTTGTCTTAAACATGATCAGGTAGTCTTCAGCTGTATCCTTGTAGGGGTACTCTAGTAACTCCTTAGCAAATTGACAGCTATTTGTTTTCGTCGTTTTTTAAATTTTTTATTGGTTTCCGCCTTGATAATTTCAACAAAAGCTGACAACGGAAGCATACTATTCCCAGGTCCAAAAATGTCTGATGGATTCCTGATCAACTACTTTATTGCCATTGCACCGGTCGGATCCCTTTACCCAACATATAGATATGCTATTGTTGGTTGAGGCCACTATCTGTGTCTGGTGGCATTCCTATGCAATATAGTTGGTATCCTATGATTATGTAAGATAAGTAGTGATGATAATTTCTTTGGCGACTATGGTTATACATTCCGTTTGTACCACGGTAACATACCTATCCATTGCCCACTGATATCGGATATGTAGGGATCTGGAATAAATCCCACATTCTGTTGTTGATTACATCGTCACTGACGGTCTCCTCATTCCTGATAAGTACCATGCACGGCCTGATAAACGCAAACTTGGAGTGAAATACTGCCAGTGTCTGCCTGCAGAAGGGAGATCTTTCTGACGACGCTATTCTACAGGTGACTCCTAATATCCTACATCTGATATAATACAATATTCTTGAGGCGAATCATGATTCTCGCGGCCCCTTCTATTAAATAAATATCCATAGGTGGCAGATACAGCATTACTTTCATTGCTAAGGAGGGTGTTGTTCGTATAGATCCAGTCATGCTCAGGCGAGCAATCCTTTATACCTAGCTGAGCTTTTGTTTAGCTATCGATTGTTGGACTTTCAACCACTAGATGATAAGTCCATAGGCTAACATTGATCTCACAATGGCAGTGTATATCCATGACCACCTTTGGTTTCATTCCCAGGTTTTACCAACGATCCTACGGCTCTTCCCATAGGATATGTACGCATTTTTAGTATCTTTTCCAAATGAAGATTCCATAAATCCATACTTTGCCTCAAGTGCGACTCCAAGGTATTTCACATCCGATGCAAAGCTTCACGTAGTGTGTGAGAGTTGGTGCTTTTATTGGTCTCATTTTTCTTTTCCTCGTGAAAGGAGCCATTTCTGTTTTCTTATACTTGACAGACTTAAAACTAAGCCAGAGAAATGCAATTGGTAACTGTAATAACTATAACAACCATATCATTTTTTGTTATTATTGTACCATTGGTATCAGTCATTTATAATCTAATTAAAATTTAAAAAAACCGTACGTGACAATTTTCGGTATGGTTGGAGCAATAGGCATTTCCATAGTGCTACACAACTACTTTCGGTATTTTGCAGATAGATTACCTTTTGCTACTCAAAGGCAGCTGTTAGCATTTCTCTTGTCCTGGACAGATGTGCTTGAATGATTAAGAAGGAAAGTAATTATCTTTAATATTAATCAATTACGGTTATTTGTAACAACCGTATACATTTCCTTTCCATATTTGTTACTTAATTCTAACATTAACTTAATTACACTTCCTTGTACTGCTTAATTCTTCTCCCAAACATTCAATTGAATAATTTCCATTTCAGCAGTATATCTAAAATATTCAAGTTTATTTTAAATACTTCATTCCAGTTTTGTTTCTTTATTATTCTAGTGTCCTTGAACAGTGAAGAAATGTATGCTTTTTTGAAATTTGCGCCTAAAAAAATATTACTACTGAAACTTTCATCTTAATTGGTTAAGTGATTTTCGAAATATTGCCAAAATTCGGTGTTCTTAACTTGTAGATTGAAAATGAGCATCATTAGACTAAATGTTTGTTAATGTTTATTTAAACCGACTTATTTTGAATCTTCTTGAAATATCTTGTATTTTGTCTGCAAAATTATGGATTTTTAATATTTTTCCATGTGTACACTGTACTCTCCTCACTCATCTTTCAGAGAATTGTTATAGGTAGGTATTTACATTATTTTAGTATATTTTTCATTGTTTTAATTTGTTTTTAATTTTTACTGTTCTATAATTTAATAGATGACATTATCTGCATCATTTACTTAAAACTGGGCCTATTTGAACTTTCAGACTGGCGCCATTTGTTTTTGGAATTATATCAACACTTCACCCCTTTTGTTGAGTACGTCACTGCTAGTCTTTCCTCGATAGCTGGTTCATGAAGCTGGATAAAACTTCCGGTCGGATATTGCGAGACGAGGCGAGGCGTGTAATAACTGGGTGCCGTTAGCAGGATTTAAGTAGCAGGAGACTCCTGGCATCGCGCTGACCTTTTTGGACGACTTAAAAAAGCAAAACCTTGTCATGCGTCTATCGACGCGTGGACTGATTAATGATCTTGGCTTTATTTTTAGTGCTTTGTTTGTGTAGAGAAGGGATAGGTCTAGTCAATATTTGGACAGAAAATTATAGTAGCTCTTAATTGTAAGAAATGTGTCCGGAATTTTTTTGGAGCAATAAACCGGTGACCATTTATATTTTCCTTGGGGTTATCTTTCGGTGTATTGGTCGTTTGGGAATCTTTTTTTCACTTGATTTCCATTTCTGAATATTTCTGATGGTTACTTTTTTTCAGTCAGCTCCTAATAAATCGTTTGATGAAGAATATATCATAAATTTACAAGAATTGAGGATGGTAAAATAAAACGTTTGCTGATTCTTAGATGCTTGTCTGGGTATATTTAAATATACTTGGTCTAATAAAGTGGGCGTATCAGATAAATTATGTAAGACCCTATAAAGACCCTATGCCTAACATTTCATAGCTTTTACGAAGTTAAGTAAAATTATATTCAAATAATAAAAATTATTTTGAGAACTGAAATTATATTTTTTGTAATATAAAAATTTTAATACTCTGTTATGAATATGTTCGAATTTATTTATATATTTATCATCAGGGTTCCAGGTAACCCTACAACACTCCAACTTACTTTGAGGATACAAATTATATTTTTTGTAATATAAGAATTTCAAGAATATTTTATGAACATGTTCGAATATATTTATATATAAAGGTTCCATATAACCCTACAACACCCAAGCTTACTTCTAACAAGTGCAAAATAAAGGTGAGGTTAGGTCCTTTTCACATTTTCTATGATAAGTCTGTTAAATACCTTGGAAAAGTATATCGATAGCGAAGTTTATAAAACAAATAATAATATCTCTACCCCTTATTCTAATAATGAGGATTAGCCCAGAAGTCGAAGACTTGTGCGGGAGAGAGGGCGGTATATTATTAGTTGGTAGACTCTAACCACCATTTAGTGCAGGAATGACGGAAACCTTGAAAACCTCATTAATTAGGGGGGGTAGTCAAATGTCAAACGGTATCAATCTCTCACATTGATCCCAACTAACATTCTTACACCCTACCATACCCGCAGAGAGGGTTCCAATATCTCCACAAATCTAGCTTATATATGATCTACCGGCTGCGGGGATCGAACCCACAGCGATCTAGACATCTCGATTCAATTACTGACACCTTAAACTGCTCGACCACTGACCGATCCAATGGCTGTATGCACAACAAAAATATAGTCAAGTTTTTCAGTTACTGAATGAACTGAGAAGTTTTTTGGAGTTGTTTAGTGATTACTATAAAGTCCATCAAGAAGACATGTTTTGACAATAAGCTTCATATACTGGTATGGCTTTAGCATACAGTACAATGAGTAAAAGACGATTCAGAAAAATAAAAACGTGTTTTCAATTTAGTAGACAATTCGCGGTTTGATATACACGTTGTCAACACTGTCAAATAGCAACTCTTTAGAAAAATGGAACGCTTTTAAATATACGCGGGAAAGTATAATATTGGTCCATATTTCTAAAAGTACTTCCTCGACTCCAACAAGGTTGAGTTCATAAAAATTCAAACTTTTAGCTTATACGTAAGATTTCATATCAGTGGACATTTGGTAGTTTCAATATCAACACAACGGAGAAATGCTTTATATATGATAAAATAAAAGAAGCTTTCTTTACCTGGTGTAACTCTACACGATGTATTATGTTTTCTTCCCTTTCACACAAAATAATTTGCAGAATTTCTTAAATATTTATCATTTTCAGCCAATGTCTCAAAAACAGGTTGTATTTTTTTTAACGGTATTTAACTAATATTAAGTGACAGTATGGAATTTTTCAACAAATATAGAAAAACATTAACGAACCTAAATAAAACGTTAAATAAACATCCAAAGCAGACGTTAATGATGAATGCTAGTACTGGAATGATAAAGGTTGAATAACTCAGAGAATAGAAAAGTAATCAATATGCTAATGGTTTATTTGAAGTAAAGCTGATTCTGAAATACTCATTTCTGCTGGTTTTTATTAATGCAGCTAAAGTTGGTTCTGTCTAAGTTGTCCTGCAAATTTAATAATATAGAGTAAATGTGGAAATGTGTATGCAAACATTCAACTGCATATTTGTAAAAATATGATAAGTAAATTATAAAATACGACTGTATTACTCTTTAGCTTTATTTCCACCACAAACTCTAAGTGAATTTTAATAATTTTTATTGATAATGATTTAAATATAGATAATGTTCTTCTTTAATAAAAGATTTAGATGCAAATATATCTTTGATGATATAATATGTTATGCATCCATAGGATATATGCTCCTATTGGCAAAATATGATCCGAATCACTAAACTTTTTAACATTTTGCACTATCTTTGAATGTATCCTTTGGGAATAGATGTTTTTGGATATGACAATATGTTGTCTATTTCGATGTATTTTCTAGAGAGCGCCACATGCACCATATTTATGACGTAAATGTGAGTGTAACTTTTTTGACGCTAACGTTATCACGATTTTTATTAAAAAATCTGAAAAGCTTATTGCAGCAAACATCTAAAGTCACTCATCACGCCCTTCAGACATATACCGGTTTCGAACTTATTAGCTCTCATCAGTATGCCATAGGTGAGGTAACCGGCGAATAACCTTAGCTGTTTTAAGTCTGTCTAACTCGAGAGAAGGGACCATGATTACGCGGGATAGCAAAGTTACATCTAGCGGCCATTCGCTACCCCATGTTGGACTGAAAAGCCACAAACATGAAGCTTTCTACATCACAGTAGATACTACTGAAAACTATATACCTCTATCGCGATTCGGCGAGAACGACATTTTGCAAATTCGGAATTCCAGGAAGCAACTGCTCTGCGGTCTAAATACATCGACCAGCATTGAATTACAGTTGAAAAACCTATAGCAAATAGGTAAGGTCAGTCGTATTTCAATATTTTCTATCCTAAAAAAGTAAACATTTCGACTGTCAATAACATTGCGACAACGTTGACATAGCGATATAGGGGAGAGTGGGGGAATACCGCGCACTTAAAGAAAATAATTCATTACTAGGTCATGAAAGTGATTTGAAAAATTAAAACTGGTACAACATAATCAGCATTTATTAAGGAGGGCTCAATATTATTTTAGTTCATTTATAAATTTTAGATTCTGAGAAATTTTGTTAGCTGTAAAATAATACAAATGCGCGATATTTACCACCTTGCGGGGTAATGATGCGCATACTGTAGGGTAATATCGCGTATATTCGGAATTGAAGTTTAAAGTGCAAATTTTTTTCACAAATACTTAAAAAACGTAATTAAATAGAAAGTGATAGAAATCATATTTATTTTTTACATACAGATACTTTGCAGCGATCTTCAGTGCTTTCCACTATTTCTTCTAAAAGTTAATTGAAGGTGAGCGTGTTAAAATTTGTGAGTTGCTTTCTATTCCATTTTTATTATTTTACGAAATCGTTTTTTTGGAATTGGATCCAAGTCTTGATGCTGATGTTTTCGCTACTGGACTTACTAATGGTTCTACAGGTTACATTTTACATTAAATGTGAAAAAGATGTAGTAAATTGTTTTTCATGATTAAAAATTTCTTGTTGCAAAAGGGAGTCACTCCATAACAGTTTGGCTAACTTTGGTTAAGGTTTTCATATGTTTGACTAATTCCTCTTCTTGTTGGTGAGTAAATATGGATTTTCTACCAATTTGTATATCGCTCAGTGGCTCCACATTTATTAATTCATCTCTCAACGTTGATTCCAGGATGTTGGGATTACGCTGTATTACCCCTAGTCTGTGTACAAAATTGGTTTACAGAAAAAAAAATAATGAATTAAATTTAACGTTCAGGTTTAAAATAATTTACAAAGATATGACAACTTTCTGCAAAACATAAACTTAATATCCAAGTACTGAATTAGGACATACCTTGCTTTATTAAAGAGAATATAAATATTATAAGATATACAAGCACTGCAAACAAAACTTAACTGACGTCACCTATAAAAATTTAACGATCATTCACTGCTCTACAATTCTTAGGTGACCGACCGCTATATGTCAGCAATATTTACTTTAAACAATTATTTGTTACACAGGCAAAACGTCACTGCGTGGTATTACCCTGTGCCCGATATTCCCTCACTCCCCCTATTATATAAAGATTGGATTTTAAGCGTCGTGCATACTACAGTACAATATAAAAATATTCTAATAATGGTAGAATTTTGTTCAATATTAAATTTAAAATTCGGTGACATGCCTTTGTGTCACATACAGCTGCCGCACGCTGCACAACAAGACAGGTTTTTGTCTGTCAATTTTTTTATTGGATGTTTATATTTGTCACCTTTGAATTAATTATAGATGTATAGCTAGTCTGGTATAGGTCAAAAAATAATGTCAAGGAAAAACAATCTCTAATACATAATACCAACATTTCGACTAATATATAACCTTCTTCAGGGTTCTAAAATGTGATGGGATATGTTATACATAATATAGGTAACTTACAATCACATACAACATAAATGAGTTAGGTAGTACAAAATCAAAAAATTGTAAGTAAATAAAATAACTATTAAAACAATAATATAGACAAAGTTTAGTGTAATAAAATTAATTAACAAATGCCCAGTTTTTTGTATTTTAGAAACAAGGAAAATGTATCTCCCAGCTTGTAGGAGTTAATACTTTTGGAAGCAATCCAAAAATAATTGTAACAAAGCTTGGATTGAAGAATTCCAAAGAATGCACTGGACATTGTTTTAGAAGGTTCTTAGCCACCATTCTGGTTGAACCACCTTTCTGGTTGAGACGGCGCAGATATACAGATGTTCAAGAGTTATGGGGACTAGAAATCTTCTTGTACGGCAAAAGGCAATGTTGAGAATTCTTCAGAGATTAAGAAACTGATAGCAAAGAAGTAAACACGAATTTATAATTGTAAAAAGTGTATTATTGATGTTTACAACAAACTTTAGGTTTTATAAAACAACAATTTAATAGTAAATAAAGCATTGTTCTAAAAAGCGGAATTTTATTTAAAGAAAGAAAAATGATAATAAAAACATTTTTTTACAACATTAGTGCTGTAATAGATGTTCTTACGAAACTATTTATAGAAATGTAAAATTCATATTGCTAAATGAAAGTAGATAAATAAATAATTGGAAATAGTGTCTGGGAAAAACTGACATAATAATTCAGTGGGTGGGTGTAACGACATAGATGAAGTAGACTAAATTTCTAATAAAAATAAACAAATTATTTTGTTTCGTCCTTTACATCTTGCTCCGTTTGACATACAGTAAGCGGCAAAAGTATGGAATAAATATATTTAAAAATCAGGTGTTGCTTTTTTGGAAGATCGGTCAGACACGTCAATTTTTATTTTTAGTTGCATATTTTTAAACCATTTTTCATGTACACATGGTGAATAAAAATATTATGACATCATGGTCAACTTATTTAAATGAAAGCCCCTTTTTCTGTATTATCATACAATTTGCCATGAAATTCCAAGTATTTTTTATCTAACATACCCATACACACCTCTTTCTTATTTTTACCATACATTAAATCATTGCATCCTAACGATCAGAAGTCTCAACGCATTTCTTATGGCGCGGTGGCACTAAATGCTAAGATGGAAAATGTAACTTAATTTTGTAGTAGTATTCAATTTTCAGACGCCATTTTTTCGAAAACGGTTAAAGATGGGTATGATACGTAAAAAATACTTTAAATAATTTATTTACTTTTGCCGCACACTGTAGGAAATGTTATAGGAAACGTGTTTCTTTTTTAGTTTTTTTAGATATTTATGCTGAAAATATAATTAGATGGACAAACATACAGTAGTTTATCCACCAGAGATATATAAAATAATTAAATAACTTGTTCCACCTTCAAAACCTAGAGTGTAGAGGGTGTCTTGATATATGATTTTTTGATTTTAGTAAAATAGAATGAACAAAACGGTATCTTGGAACCTACAAGAGATAATGTCTCTAATGCCTCTCCCTCTTTCTAACCATGTTCAGTAACGGCGGATTATTCAGGCTAGAATAACCACATATGCCTTTCGTTATGCGTTTTTCCTAGTTTCTACAGTTTTTTTGGACATATTCATGTATGAACTTTGTCTCTGTCGTTGGACAGCACCTAGTGCACTCTTGAAATTTGTAACGGACTCAATTGGTCTCCTGGGTTGCAGAGTAGCTCACTTATTTAAAATATTGGTGTGAAAGTTGCCTCCTCTTTTTTGCATGGAATTTTCACGATTTTCTCTGTCACATTGGGGACGTATAGTAAAATGGTGGTTCTTGCGACTTTATCCTTGTTTTTTGCTATTTGTTCACGCCGAGGTCTAATGGTTCTATCGATGTATTTTTTAAAGTATCCATTTACTGGGAACACAGATCGGAGCGAATCTCTTTCTTCCTTACGATAGTCAACATCAGCTAACGTTAATATACGAAGAATAAAGGTCTTCATAACCGAGCATTTTTGTGCCGGATGATGGTTAGATATTCCATGAAGATATTTATTAGCATGTATTTTCTTCTTGTAGATACCGTGTCCCAAGACGTCAAAAGTCTTCCTTTTTACCAAATTGTCTAGAAATGGTTAAACTTTGTCTTACTCCATTTCCATAGTAAAGTTGATCTTATTGTGTTGATGGTAAATATGGTCCAATAATTCTTGTAGGGAGTCTATACCACTTTACCTAACTATGAAAGTGTCGTCTACGTATCTACTTAGGTTCCTTAGGAGCTGTAAGTAGAAGGGCTCCTTTTTTCAAAGTTCTATTCTATTCGCCACTATAGTACTCAGTCCACACTATCCTTTTATTCGTAGAATTGTACAGACATTTTTTCTAGACAAAGTATGTGAAAGTAAGGGTATCTTACATAAAGCAATAACTTCAGGGGTGAAGTGGTTGTTCAGCATCAGGTTTATTGTTTAAAGTTTTTCGACAATTTCCAAAATATAAATTAGCAACCATTATATATCATTATGAAGTGAAACAATACAATTGAATGCCACAAAAATGTACAAGGTGTTCCATTTAAAAAATGTATGGTTGAGTTATATTTTAAAGAGGATATCTTGTATAGAAATTACAAATACGTCATTGAAATCTACATGAAAAACTCTAGAGTAGAGGTACTTAATATCGGTTAGGTACTTAATATGCAATACCTATTTATTGAGACAAATCTTGCTATCTAGTTGTTGGATTAGTTACCATTCCAAGAAACCCACCAAAATTGACAGTTTTGAGAAGATACGGCTCAATATATTCCCATTATAAACGGTATTTCGTTATTTAAAGAACGTTGCTGCTACAGAGTTTTTGTATGTGTGTTATTTAGCGTATTATACAAAGTACGAAGGTAGGTTTAAATTCATTAGAGCTACATTCTTTTGTTGTGTATTTATTACTATTTCAAGTTAAACAACCAGAATTTTTAGGTTATGTTATGTTTGAAATCAGTGCCTAAATGTTGTGTAATATGGAATATCAACAGGTTTCCAATACTGAATATTCCATATTAGGAACAAGTGAAGACGAGACTAGTAGAGAGAAAATTTTGTACAATTTGTAATACGTAAATGTTTTTTTTAGATATATATTGTACTAAACCCTAAAACAGACATTGAGACCATAGATGAAGTTATTACGATTCCATTAGAAAGAAAACCGGTGTTTCCTTTAGAATTTGAGAAGGTATTAGCAGCTCATTGTGTCGAGATGGAAGGACGATACTTTGGGTTATCAAAAAGCGATATTAAGCGATTGGCCTATCAACTATCAATCTGCTAATAATATCACTAATCCATTTAATAAAGAAAATAAGATAGCAGGGCGCAAATGGTTTAAACAGTTTCTCAAGAGAAATCCTGGAATTAACCTTCACACTCCTCAAGGCACATCACTATCCAGAGTAAAAGGTTTCAACTGGGAAGATGTAAAGTGTTTTTTTGTTATACTGGAAACCGAATACAGCAAGCACAATTATCCAGCCAGTAGGCCGTTTAGTTGTGATGAAACTGATGTTACTATTGTACAGGTGCAACAATTGCAATTGTACAGGTACAGGTAAAAATTATAGCAAAGAAAGGTAAAAACAGATAGGCCGATTAACATCTGCAGAACGAGGAAGCCTTGTAACTCTTGTCGTTTGCATGAGTGCAGGTGGATTTTATGTACCACCTCCAATAATATTTCTACGCAAGAATATGAAAGAAGAGCTCAAAGAAGGAGCTCCTCCAGATTCCTTATTCGATTATCACAATCTGGTTGGATGCAAATCAAAATGTTCAGTAAATGGTTTAAGCATTTTATCAAATATGTTAAGCCCTCAGCAGATGACCTAATTTTGCCTATATTGGACGGACACTTCTCCCATACCCGAAATTTAGATATCATTCTATTGACCAGACAATCACATGTTACACTTGTATGTTTACCTCCTCATTGTTCCCATAAAATGCAGCCCTTAGATGTGGCTTTCATGCGGTCTCTTAGGGCTTACTATACTCAGGAAGTTAAAAAATGGCTAGCTAATCATAGATGTCCAATACGACCTATTATACATTACCATTTTCCAAAGCAGCCTCCTTAGAAATTGTTTCAAATGGTTTTAAAAGAACTGGAATTTATCCGTTAAACATAAATATTTTTCAAGATCATGATTTCTTGTCTGAAGATTCTACTTTAAATGAAAGCCCAATAATAAATAATTCTAATACGTCTGTTGATAACAATCCCAATGCGTTAGTCGAAAACAATCTCAATACGTCGGTCCAAATGCTGTGTCCTTTTTTAGTAATTAAAATAAAATTATTCAATATTATTATCAAAATATTTAATTAAATTTAATGAATAGACTTTTATTCCACTCAAAAATATATGTATTTTGAAAATTCAAATTATGGTGAATAAATGTAGTGTTGTATAAATGTACAACAAAGAAAATACAAAAGTAGGTATATTAAAATTCATCCTCTGAATATTCTGATGAATTAATTTCGTCTCCTAGATCGATAACGATAGGTTCCACAGTAACGTCAATTAAATTATCGAGTTCCCACATTTTGTCTTCTTCTTTTTGTACATGATGTATACGTCTTTGTCAGTTATCTGCAGTTACTCGTTTCAAGGAATTTTTTAACAAAATTTTCACGTCACTTAATTTAAACGTCGTATTATTTCACGCTACATCTGCTTTTACCTGAGCCCAGACTGATTCGATTGGGTTAAGTTCAGTGATAAGGTGATAACCGTAGTACCGTTATTTGGCGATTTGTTGCCATTTCATCGATAATATATTTTTTCTGATCTTTATTAAGATTGATAAGTGTTAAAAGTTCCTTTTTCGCCATATTTGTTTAAAAAGAAATGTTTTTTCCGGATAACCATGGAATTATATCGGCTTTCCTCCAAGCAGTCGTAGGCGTCCGCTCGGTCTGCCGTGAATGGTAACTGTCATTATCCATGACAATTACAGACCACGGAGGAATAAGATCCAACATATGTGTAAAGAACTCTGCGTTCATGTCTTCGTGATAGTCACCTGTATTTTTAGATTCAAATAAAAGTAAACCGCCATCTACAAAACCACTGGCACTACCTATATGTGTCACTATTAATCTTCGCCCTTTACCTGAAGGTGCCTTGAACTTTGTTGAAAGTCCATCCAAAAATGCTTGTCGAAAACTTTTTACATTTTTATCTTGCCATAATTTTGTTACAGTATATCCCTCGTTGACCCAAGTTTCGTCTAGATAATAAATATTTCTCCCTTTGTCACGGAATTTTCTAATTGATCTTAAGTAGGATCTTCGCCAACAAATAATTTCATCTTTATCGAAGAACTGACTTCCTGTTCTGCTTTTCCCAGCAAAAATTCAACTATCGTAAGACGGCCCATAATTTGCTTCTACTGACTTTTGGCAATTCGTTGTCCTCTGAAAGTTTACTTAAAATTTTGTTTAGTGTCGGTATTTCTTTTTTAAAATAAAATGAGTGTACCTTTCTGCGAATGACATTTTTGAATAAATCATCTATAACGACTTTTGACCTCCCTGTAGATGATTTTGGGGGATTTACAGTATCTTGCATTTTTTGTTTCCTTTAAAAGTCTGTAGATAGTCGATTTTCCAATCCATGTCATTTTGAAATACTTTTCCACGATGTCGTCAACACTGTTGGTAGGATTTTGGCGTTTCAATGCATTAAATACATTTAATATAACAATCTTCTCATTCTGAGACAGCGCACATCTTTTCATGCTTTTAGCAGGTACGTAATCTGATAAGCTCGACATTTTACCCAAACAATATTATATCCACTGGCACAATAGTCACTAAACACAAGTCGAATTTTACTCTACTGCACTAGCACATCTTCGTATATTCAGTTCTAAGACTGGATTGATCGGTCACAATACACTGGCTCCTGCCCTATGATGTATCCAGTAAAATATACTAATGTACACCCATTACCTGTTAGCATTAGGCCAAATAGATAAACAAATTTTAAACTGTCAAACTTGATAAACGTTTAATATTTTACTACTATTTTGAAAACGAAAACAGAGAGTTTTTCAAAACGTCAATATTACGGAAGTGCGCGATAGTGATGTGATTTTTGTTATTTTTTACTTATCTGCTTTTTTCAGTGTGAGATTTTTTGGTTAGACAAACTTAGTTTCAAAAATAACTCTGTTGTAGTTTCCAAGATACCCTGCAGTTACAACAAAACTGGAACACACAGTACTCACGCTATTTTACTTAATTTTGTTTTACTAAAATCCAAAAATCGTATTTCAAGAACTAAACGCGTTTCCAAGTAGCATTTTCTTGCCTCGCCTGAAAATTTATAATTATGAACAAATAGCGTTATGTAAGCTTGCTCCTTAAATAAACCAACAAATATCTATTTTTCTGAATCCTTGGATCACTATTTATGATGAAAGGAATACGCTTTAAAATGAATTTACAGATCCCTTATTTACATACACCGCATTCTAAGGCCTTGATAAAAGTCGAGCATTTCGAGTGAAGCCAAAACATAATATCATTAGCGTCACCATTTCTTATTCTCCTTCGTAATGAAATTGATTACTAACTTTTAATGAAGCTTTTGTGGTGTATGTTATCTGGTTGCCGTCTCTTAGGATACAAATTGGTAATGTTGCGGCTTTATGAAAGCTTTTCTCAGGTGTAAAGTATTTCAGAAATACGTTTGATACGTTCCAAGGGAAATGGAATGTCAAAGAGTAAGTTGATTTTTCCTTGTGGAATATAAGACTATTGTATTTTACTTTAAAGATAAAATCTATTCAACTTTACTAGATATCTATATCTTACTTATATTGTGAAAATGTGCTCTGAACGTATAGTCATACTGATTTAGACTTTTAATAGATTAACTGTTTTAATTTATTTTAGTACGTTATTAGACCAGTGCTGAAGCCTTTGAAAATGGTAAGAAGTAAAAAAAATAATAGTAGGATGAAACTCATTGGAAAAGGAAGAGAATACAACAATAATTTACGGGTGATGTGAGGTCGAGAAGTGGAAGGGGGTGTTTTTAAAGGTAAAAAACGGTTTATATTGATCTCCGGCAAAACTACAAGTACTATGGAAAAAAGTTAAATAGCAAAGTTTTAGGTAATTAAAAGATCTACAACTTTTATATTTACACTTTTTTCACAAAACCTCAAAATTTATGTGAAAAATTCAAATAACTAAGTTTTTGGTTTTTTATTTTTATCTTTTATAAAAAATATTTTTTTTCACGATATTTGATGAAAACTTACCTTTTTATGTCCCAAATACACTGTAATTTTTTTGATTTAAAATATACATTTTTTCACCTTATTTTGACTTAATATCGAAAAAGCATCCTAATTTTCAATCGAAAATTCTCACGTCAAAATATCTGCTTTTTTTGAAAAAGTCGGTTGGCTTTTTATCATTGGAATCTCTACTATCTTATGGTGTAAAAAAATATACATTACTATGGTAAATGTTCTCAGAAAAAACAAAGAAATGCGACAAACTCGAATCCGAATTTTTTTTTTTTTAATCATACAATTTTGAGCTATTTATTAAAATTTATACTTTAATTACTCGAAAAACGTAAGATTCTATATTGCACTGATAAACAAAAAAATTTCAAGTCGAAATATACTACTATAATTAACAACTAAAGTTAATTTAATAAAACATCTACAATATTTTTTCGTTTTTTTGCATTTTCTGAGAACGTTTACCAAAATAATGTATATATTTTTTTACATCATCAGAAAGCAGAGATTTCAACGAACAAAAATCCCACCGACTTTTTTAAAAAAGCAGATATTTTGACGTGAGAATTTTCGATTGAAAATTAGGGTGCTTTTTCGATATTAAGTCAAAATAAGGTGAAAATATAAATATTTTAAATCAAAAAAATTACAGTGTATTTGGGACGTAAAAAGGGAAGTTTTCACCAAATATCGTGAAAAAAAATAATTTTTTGTAGAAGATAAAAATAAAAAATCAAAAACTTGGTTATTTGAATTTTTCACATAAATTTTGAGGTAATGTGAAAAAAGTGTAAATATAAAAGTTTCTTCTTCTTATTACCTACAACTTTGCTATTTAACTTTTTTACATAGGACTTGTAGTTTTGCTAGAAATCGAGGTAAACCGTTTTTTACCCTTAAAAACTCACCCCCTTCCACTTCCCGACCTCAGATCGCCCGTAAATTATTTTTCTTTTCATTTTTGTTGTATTCTCTTCCTTTTCCAATGGGTTTCATCCTACTATTATTTTTTTTGGTTTCAAAAATTATCGACCCTGGTCTATATACAGAATATTCATTATAACCTTCTTGAAATGTTACTAGAGTTACCACAGGGTGGTCCGTTTTTCATGGTATCTAGGAAACTGCTCAAATTAGAAAAAGGTTGCGTCTTTTCAAGACCATTAGGGTACATCAAACAAATCCAAGATATCTGCTACCTTTGCTGAAATACTGTGGAATAACTGACAATAGCGATTTTAGGAAATGCCATCAACAGAAAGAGCTAAAATTAATTGATTTTTGTAAAAATAAAATTTCTACGACTACTAGTTTTAGTTACGCAACATTGAATTTTTTTTTCTCTTATGAATGGTATATTGGATCTTGACAGTAACAGATGTAGAATTAAATTATTAACACGTTAATATATGTAACGATACTATAACCTCTACGTTGACTTAGCCTTGAAATACGTCACGTAGAAAAACAAACTTTATTATCACTACTTGATTATACAACAAATGTACTTCAAAAAAATTCACAACTGTCAAATTTTTACTTTGACGTTACAGTCATTCGCCAGGAAGCGAAACCGATTCGCTTCTATATATTTTTAAGGTTCCTGATGTTTCCGAATTGTCGGTCTCGAGAACGTGTCGAAGATGAAACTGAATATGGTCTGGAATGTTCTACAAGATGTCAAAATAAAGGTATCACAAAAATAATAAATTCTAATGCAAATAGTAATTTAATTAAATAACTAATAAGGTAGGTGTGTTTTCCCAACATTGCTCCCCTCATAGAACTGATCGTCCCGATCAGGTCAAGTACTACAGCATCGACACCATTCTTCCACATTGGAATGACTTCCAAATCAATAAAATCGTTCTCTGACTTTGTTCAAAGTCTTATTTCTTCCCAAGTGCATACCACCTACCTTGTGGGACTCCTTTACGAGGTAATACAGTTTGATAAATAATTTCTTTGCCATTGCGACTCTCCAATACTCTTTTTAAAATGCCATCTCGTATTACTAAGAAATTTCATGGCACCTAGTAATTTTTCAAAGCGAAGATTTGTTAGAAATGTCATTCCAGTTAGGTCTATTCAAGTTTTTTCTTCCACTGATATATAGCCCTGAAGTCTGAATCACAGACTTATTAACACTTCCTTCTACGACCTGAACCTTATCTTGTATCTCTTTTATCAAGAAGTTAATTTCTTCTTCAACGGTTTCTTCTAATTCTGAGATTGATCTTAATTACTTCTTACTTTTTATTATTTACTTCTTGATTATTTTCCATTTCTTCTAAACTATTCCTCATTTCCTTTTAACTGTTCTTCATTTCCTCTTGATATTTTTTCATTTCCATTTTCAAATCTTCCATCACATCTTTCATCATTTTATCTCGACTATTCTTCATTTCATCCTAGCTGCTCTTCATCTCTTTATTTAAGTCTTCCTTCATCTTCTTGGCTCTTATCATATCTTTCATCATTTCCATTAACTGTTTGAATGTTTCCTCCATTTCTGCCGCCCTTGATCTCGTCATTGAATTCACTTTTCTACTCCAAAAGCCTTCTGTCGCACTTCTGACACCAATGTAATCTCTACGTTGGCTTAGCCTTGAAATATGTCACATAGAAAAACAAACTTTATTGTTTCTACTTGATTACACAATAAATGTAGTTCAAACAAATTCTCAACTGTCAAATCTTTACTTTGACGTTTCAGTCATTCACGTTCAATCACGCTCAATATAAATTGACATAATCCAAACTGGGGAGGAGAATTTAATCGGCTTGTATATGTTTTCAGGGTATATGTTTTCATATGGCCTGGGATGTTCTAGAATGTTTAAATTAGACATCAGCCGAGCCAAATGAAGCGACAAGAAATTGGTGTATTTTCTATGAACATAAAAAAATATCTTTCGCATGGTTACTTTCAAAACTTCGTCAAATAAATCCATAAATAAAAAGCGCTTTGCAGAATAAGTGATTCTGATAGAAGTTTATCCTCTGACATAAAAGCAGCAGCAAACGGAGCGATTTGAAGTCTAGGTCCGTGTTGGAATACAAAAAGTTTGAAGATTCGTGCAAAACTAACAAGGCAAAGGAGAAGGCATCAAAGAAAAATTTTAGGTTTTATTTTTCCGGAAAACAACGCTCCTAGAAGCCATGTACACTATAGACTCATTTCTCAATGCTGAGAACCCAATTAATCGAATTTTTTAAAACAAGTTTAGAGGGCTCCAAGGCCAAAAAGTCCAGAATTTTTACAAAGGAAGAAGGATATAAGTTTCTAAGTACTGCAGATGATGAAACATATTTATTTATGAATGTTGCTATGATAATATTGGATCATATTCAATACAATGACCTCTATATACAAATTGTAATTCCATGCACGAAAACAAAATGTACCCCATAATTTCTTATAACAGAAGAAAATGTGGCAGGTATCAGCTATTTAAATATTTTTCGAAAATATGCTGAACATCGTTTTTTCTAATAAAACTCACAGCCGGTATAGAAAAATGTACCTTCCGAATGCTGAAGAATACACTGGACATTGTTTTAAAAGTTCCACCATTCCATTATTCTGGTTAATAGCGGTACAGATATGCAGATGTTAAAGCGTCATGGAGGCTTAAAATTTTCTACAGCAGAAGGCTGTGTTCAGAATTCTTTAGAAAATAAGAAACATGTAGCAAAGAATATGAGTCAAATACGGATTTAGCGATTGGAACTTCGAACTTAAACAGCTCCATCATCTATTTCTGATGTACAAATTTCAGATTGTACAAAGAATACTATTATTATTTATAACATATTTTTTAATAATATATACAACATTCTTCTACAAAAGCGGGGTATTATTTAAGAGAAAAATGTGAATAAAAACCCTTACGAAACCTTGTACAATTTATATTGCTAAATGAAAGTAGATAAAAATATTTAGATCCGACGTATTCATTTGCAAGAAGACTTATTACGTTTCATAAACTACTGCAAATACTTTTTTAAATATTGACAGTTGTATACATGAGAATGATTTAGGTGCAATTTTTAGTGGAAAAGAGTATTTGATTTTCACATAAAAAATACTTTTTAGAAATGTCATCTAATATTAATTTATATTAATAATTTACAAACATTCATAGGAGAATAAATTTCTCATCTACAATCTGCAATTCTATGTAGTCTTCCTATATTTAGAGGATATAAACATTTCAACACAAATTATTAAAATGGCTTGCTTACAATATAATTTTAATCTAGTTGGCGCTAATATAGACGCTGCGAGACTCAATTTTAATCTTTTATGTTTAGAAAACCGAAGAATATTAAACTAGGAGGTCGTTTCTGCATAAATTAATACTGTCGACGCTCCTCAATTATTATCCAGAATTAATTTCAACGTTACGCCTCGACATCTTAGGTGTCGCTTAATATTCCTTTTAAGAAAACTAATAACTTACAAAATATATCTTCTTGGAGAATCAAGAAACTGGTGAGGCGCTCCTGTTCAAATGTTGACTTTTACACAATATCTTATATTGCCGTTAAAATTACATACAGGGTGTTTATTAATTGAATGCCGATACTTAAGGGTGTGAATCCTTCGGTCATTTTAAGAAGAAAACTTAATATCAGCATATGTCCTAAACCTCTTAATTTTTGAGCTACAGGGTGTTACAGTTTTAAGAAAATATTTTTTATTATAATTTTCTTATCACTCTAGATATTTTTATGAAATTTTGTACACCCTATTAATAATTAAGGAGCATTGTTTGATGTAAAAAATGTTTTAAAATCTTTGCCAATGACGTCCGTACGTTTTTTCCCCAAGTTCATTGAGACTGCTTTTGATATTTTGTTGCCATTTTGTAGACACCCACCATGCGTGGAAAACACTTTTTTTAGGACAAAAATTAATTTTCTACTTTAACCAATGACCTACACGTAGGCATAATATTAAATGTTTCGATAGAAAAAAATGGTACGCCTCTGATTTTTTAAAATCTTATTTAAAAAATCGCTATTTATTTAGTAATACGATAAATTCAAAATTTTAAACCTAACACGAAACGACAAGACAAGAAAATGCGAACAAAATAAAGAGCCCAAATTATGTGTTTACAGTAGTTGTTGAAAGTGTCCTCCACCCACACGTATGCAAGCATCTACTCTTTTTCGCATAGATTGACGTACATTTTCAAAAATTCCTGGGGTGTCTCTTATGGTTTGGCAGCATACTATTATACGATTTCGTAACTCTTCTTCGGCTTGAATCGGCACTGCGTACACTAAGCTTTTCAGATGACCCCAGAAAAAGTAGTCTAAACTATTAAGGTCGGGAGATCGAGGCGGCCATGAATGCGTTCCTCCGCGGCCTATCCACCGATCGCCATAGTTTGTGATTTAAAAATTCACGCACCCGTAAGCTAAAATGTGGAGGCGCACCATCGTGCATTAGCCACATCTGGTTTCTTAATAAAAGAGGAAAGTCTTCAAGCATTGACGGCAGATCTTCAAGAAAATGTAAATACGATTGTCTATATAATCTTCTTGGGAGAAAAAATGGGCCTATCAAATAATCGTGAATAATACCAGCCCAAACATTTAATGAAAACTATTCTTGATGATTTGATTCAACAATTGCAAAAGGGTTTTCATCCGCCCACAAATGGTTATTATGAATCCCAGAAGATGTTCTTAGATCGGGTAGTACGCGATTTGGATACCGCTCTTGGTATATCCTCCTGGCTTTGTATGCATTTTCGTCGGCAACCCCATAAGTAAAATGCATGTCAGCTAATTCATCGATTGTAAAATTTACCATTTTTTATGAAATTCTATCTCCTACTCTAATAATAATTTTTTAATAATGAAAAATCAATGTCAACTTTATTGCGAAAAGAAGCGTCGAAAATTATGACACTTTACCCAGCCTACTAATTTTTATTTCATTTGTTTTAAGGAGGCATTTAATGAGCTTACCGTTTTTTCTATTCAAATATTCAATATCATGCCCACGTGAACGTCATTTGTGAAAGTAGAAAATTAATTTTTCCCCCACAAAAAGTGTTTCCACGCATGGTGGGTGTCTACAAAATGGCAACAAAATATCAAAAGCAGTCTCAATGATCTTGGGGAAAACACTTTTTTTGTTTTAATTTTTTACGTAAAAATGGTGCATCGTACGAGAGTAAGTCTAGGGACAGAATTTGCTGTAAAATAAACGGAGATTTTAAAAATAATTTTAGTTTTTAGAAAAAGCAGTGGCGTACCATTTTCTTCTTCAAAAATGTTTAGTTCAGACCTCGTACGGACGTCATTGGCATAGATTTTAAAACATTTTTTACATCAAACAATGCTCTTTAATGATTAATAGGTGTGCACAAAATTTCATAGAAATATCTGTAGTGATAAGAAAATAATATTAAAAAAGTAAATTTTTTCTTAAAACTGTAACACCCTGTAGCTCAAAAATTAAGAGGTTTAGGACATATGCTGATATTAATTTTTCTTCTTAAAATGTCCGAAGTATTCACACCCCTAAGTATCGGCATTCAATTAATAAACATCCTGTATATTAAATAGTAATTTACAAGTACTAAAAGGGACATTTTATTTTGTGAAAAGCGATCCCTTCGTCGCTTTTAGCACTGTATCACCCACTATTTTTGTACAAACACCATTGCAAATACAAATCAACGCATTTTTAATGTTATTTATAAAATATCACTTTGGAATCCAATTGTTCATAAAGTTTGTTATTGCTAAGGTAACGAAGTTCGATCCTTTGTTGACAACTAACTTCAAATAGTTTTCGTACAATCGTTTCTTGAGATGGTGTGATCTGCAACATGTTGGCGAGTAGTAACAGGTTCAGTGAAAAGGTGCTTTTGGTGTGCTTTTGATGTACTTTGAGGAAAATTCTAAAATATGGAAATCGTCAAAGTTTTGATGAAATTCCATGTTGAAGGCAATGATGAACATAAACAATCAGGACATAAGCAAATATTATAAACTTGTTGCTGTTTTCAAGGAAATGGAGAAAAATATCGATCGAAAAAGTCGAAAGTAGGTATTGACCAGGGAATAAATCAGTAAAATTGCAGAATCTCATAATGATGCATATCTCATGCTGAAGTTTGCCGTAATTAACGGTGTATTTGGAGTCTGTCGTCATGAAGAACTATGACACAAATAACTAATATGCAATTAACTTGGTTATTACTGATATATTCTATTTGAACTATTATAAAAAGTACATAGCCATTCGCTCAGCGAACACTTATCATTCAAGAATTTTCATAAAATACGTAAAGATGTCACTACTCCAGCTGGAATTAACACATTTGGTAAGATGCATGCGAATACTGGTGAATTTCTAGATTTGTCTTATTCTCACTTTTATACTGGACAATGCTTCCAACGATCTTCGCATAGTTTCTTGGCAGACTCTAGTGCTAATCTTACTACAATTAAGGGAGACCGTGGATGGAAGCCCAGTAGCTACATTAAGCGGAGGGGTATTCTATTATATAGAAGACTCGTTACAGAACTTCGGCGGATAACGTTGCTATCTATGCTGGTAAAAGTTTCACAGAAATAATAACTACTACAGCTACTAATGATATTAGCGTAAGTGTTAAAAGTAAATCATGCAATTAACTTTTAGCACCAGTGTTAAAAGTAAATTACTTTTAACAACAGTGCCTTAATATGGCATTTTAGATACTGACAGAATGCATTAAAAATTGTACTTTTACTAACATTTGCAGAAAAAAACAATGTTAGACATCTGTTTCTTTCTTTTCCTTGTATATATTTTTTGTTGGATTATTGATTGGTATTTATGCTATGTTATCAGAATACTTTTTAAATTTATGCACTTTTTTATTGTTCAACTTAATTTCCTTTGTTTGCCATATTTTTATATCTTTTATAAGTTATACCATTTTTTTTATTTTGTTTTGTATGTAGGTTACATACCTTTTGTAATGTTTTATCTTTTCTACAATTTAAGAACCTATAATGAAGAAATTGCATGATTTTTCCAAATATGTGAAAATGGAAGAATATATTATTTTACTCAAAATGGCGTTTATCCTAGTCAGTTTCGTGGAAAAAATAAGTCTAATAACGGTATTTAAAATTTTAGTCTGGTCACGCCCTCAGAAAACTGTGGCTACCACAACAAAGACCTGAGATGCCAGATGACATTCGCACGTGTACACGGACAACGCAGTACAACATACGTTTTGAAGAGTTAATTTGTCATTTGTGATATTATTAAGTGTGATTGTGTGATAGACATTGGCATTGAATTAAGTTGCAAAATAGACTTGTAAAATGAACACAGAAAGTGCATCTCACCGGGCAATGTGAGTATTGCATTATGCCATTATGTACGACAGCATACAGCGTCTAATAAAAAATATTTCCTCGTACTAAAAAATGAAAAGAAAAATGTGATGTAGGGGGATGAACCGCGACGAAGGGAAAATGTTAAACTCTCCAGCATTGCAGCATTGTTTGTTTGTGAAAACCATTTTAATGTCTGTCTTGGAATCACATAAGTAGGTAGTTAGTTCATCGAAAAAATTTAAATATAATGTTGCAAAAAATCAATTAAACTTTTCTATTAGGCTACCAGATTGTAGAAACAGCGTTTAGAAAATCAATGACAAAGCAATCTTACATTTTCCCCATTTATTGTATTCAGCGTTTCATTAAAATTCCAAATAACATGTTCTATATTTACTCCCACCAGTTATGAAATGAAGAATGTTATTTGAGGCATTTATAAAATTTTGCTATTTGACTTCATTACTCGTACATCAAATTACCCGTTTTATTTTGAAAACATAATAAACAAAAGTGATAAATAAGAATATTTTAAAAATGCTTAAGCAGAAATTAAATCAGTAGTAAATAGTAATAAAAAATTAATTAATTAATTTAAAAAATTAATAAATGTTAAATATCATAAATTATTACTTTTATTTATTATTTTTCGATTCTTTAGGAGTTTGATGCGAACAAAGGAATGTTACGTTTAACAATACCGTAAGTTCACCACTAATATTAATTATGGTAATGTTAGAAACGGAAAATAATAAACACCTACTTGCTTTGACTTCTCATATTGTTACACTAATGAAGTTCGGATTAGCACCAATGAAGTTCAACTATAAAATTAAATTAATCTACTCGTGGCAAATTAATAATAATGTCTGATTATACTTACATAAAACCCGCTTCCCTTATCGTGAAATCTGCATAGCATTACCTATAGTAGGTATTTACACTATCTGAACCCAAAAATACCACAAAAATACAAGAAACAAACGCCTGTTTATATCATCCAAACCGTAACACTGCCCCTGTCACCTGTATCCACAAAAATATAAACCGCACTGAACGTCGTGTGACGTTACACCAATGATATCGCCTTTTTGACCACTTGGTTCTGTTTACATTCATGGCAATTTATTAATGTTATTGGGATTATTGCCGTCAGACACGTGCTGACCTTTCAATATGATTGAAAGATTACATTGCAATACAGTTCAATATAAAATTCATGCAACTTTTCCACTGTAATTTTATATTTGTTTCTATCATAATAACTAGATACTTTTGGGCAGCAGTATTTCTAAATAAATATTACACTTAAAAAATTATTAATACCTTAGATTTTCATGATTATGACCTGTGAAGAAAGTATCACAACTTTTCTTTGAACATATCATATTTTTTTGACGGAGAAATGTGGAAATCAAGATTGGCGCGTCAATCTTTCGGAAGTTATCCCCTACCTGACATATACCTTATATAAATTTCGACCCGGTGAGCACTGCCGTATGCCCCGTAATCTCCTGCTACCTTGCGCCCCCGCTGCCGATAACTTTCGCAATAATTTCCGAAATAAAACAGACGTCGCCTTTCCTCGACCTGGCGAATGTCTATTTATCATCGCCTGGCAATTAATTCGGAAAGCTTTCCTTCTGAATTAATCATTTCCCCGCGTCAAAAAGGTATTTCGCCAATAACATCCATAAACAGGAATGCTCCCCGCGGGTTATGGGCTCGCCGAGGGGATTACGAGTCCTCCTCGCGCAGTTCGGAATTCGAAACCGTTCAAATTAATCAGATTGCATGCCCCGATCGAGGCGAATAATTGGGAGCTGCGCTACAAATTTGCCATTTGAATAGTTGCGGGCCGTACACAAGTTAAAGTCCTTTTAATTTCGCAGGAAACAGCTTACGTTATAATCTGGTATTAACATTTGGCAAGATAGATGCTTATTAAAATGGAAGATGAACATGATGCGTTATAACATTCAAACTGAGAAATGTGAGTAGTTTCAAGCTTTACTTGAAGTTGTACAATGGATAGTGTAAGTTATAAGTAAAGGGCGGAATATATGCCAAGTGCATATATTTGCATATTTTAACAAATTTCATAAAAAATTGCATATTTCGACAAAAATAACATTTCTGTGCATATTTTTATGTTTTTCGTTTTATCAAAAGATTAAGTGCGACCCTTGCAGATAATTTAAATAATTTAAAAGATGGGTAGGTTTTGTCGGCTCACCCGTTTTATTATTATATTGTTTATTGCCGGCATTTATTGGATGTTTAGGAATTTCCAAGTAATCAGCTTGCCTAATGGAGAGCAGATGTGGTCTATTCTTTTGTATTTATATTGTATAGTTTAGTTCCTAGATAAAATATACTTAAGATAGATGGGACACTCCCTAGCAAATCTTGTTTTCATGTTTAGCGCCCTCTATTGACATGTGGTAAAACTAATTTGTTATAAATCTGGGATAGCCCCTTAGTTTTTTTTTTTCATTTAAAATTTTAATTGTAGTGGCAATTGTATCGATAACATTACTTATATTTAAGAAATGCTAAATTTGAAAAATAATATTTGCACATGTTTTACATATAACTTTGAAGTCTCAGAAAATAAAATATTTAAAACAATTCGCTAAAGACGTTCTTAGATTTCAAAGTACCTATAATCTTTAAAATACTTGCAGAGAGTATATAGAAAGAAATATATTTACTTTTCAATTTAAATTATATCTTTCTATATACCTACTTATCGCAGGTATTTTAAATACTATAGGTACTTTGAAATCTAAGTATGTCTTTTGGAAATTTTCCTGTAAATTGTATTTTCTGAGCCCTCAAAGTTATGTTAGCATGCCAAAAAAATTAAGTAATCCTGATACAATTGACATATGTGATTTTATGTAACATATATTTCTAAAACGTCTCCAATATTTAATGAAATCATTTATAAAACAAATATTGTAAAACAGTTAATAGATTTATTTTTAAGTAAATAATTTAATTTCTTAGTAATGTTAAAATAAATTATTTACTGTATTATCGAAAAGTTTTGAATCTTTTTACTGATACTTACATAAGCAAAATGGTCAAAATGAATTTGCAATTTTGAAAAATGAATGATAATAAGTATTTTCAGGTTTGTGGACTGCAATTTATTGAGAATAAAAAAAAAGAATTTACGAACAAGACCCGTTACAATGCAACTTACCGCTGCAGCTCTGTTGGTGTATTAGATGTTGTAATTGGCTCTCGTTGCATTCAGTCTTCTTTTTTGGGTTTGTGTAAAACATATTTACTCAATATCGTGTGTCCATATATTTGAGTCAGTTTTTTAAGTGTCATATACAATCTTTCTGACAAAAAAACGTTTTGCACCAAAATTACAAATACCAGCACAAAATTGAAATTGATAATTCATAAATTTCTTTAAACAAGTAATTCAATAATAACTGACAATACAGATTAAATTAAAATTACATAATCCTAATTATATTTTTAAGTTAAGTGTATGAACCCAACAAGAGTAATTTTTTAAAATTCTTCATCAATAAATAACAACAAATTATGAACATGTTAAGTTCTTTTTTTCTATAAACTCTAAATTCTAAGATAAAGATTTTTTTGTCATTTTAGTATAATATTAAATTATAATGAACGGAATTACTTTGATGCAATAAAAAACTTTACATTTACAGGTACATACAAGTTTCTAACCAATAGTTTATAAATTAAATTTATTTAAACATTCTAATACTACACTAGATACATATATTTTCTAATTATTATGTGCACAATGTTCTAATTTTGTCAAATTTTTTAAAATATTATAAGTTGATTTTATTTTTAGATGCAATAAAATGCATTTGTATATTATACCTATTTAAGATTTTTACTAATCACATAGTTCTTACTGTTGCTGTGAATCGACCTTATCAGCTTCGGTTCAACATCTCTCTTTTCTAAGCTTCCTCATATTTTTCCTGTCGGTACTATGTTCAAAAGCTTATTCAGTGTCCATAAATGCCAAAAAAGTATAGTTTTCCTTCTTGGTTTATTAAATTCTTCTACTATTTGTTTAACGGTAATTATATGATCCTACGTACTCTTACCCTTCTAAAAACGACTTTGAGACAATTATAGATGTCGGATCATCTGTAACAAAATAATTGTATTGGTTATTAAGAAACTCAACATTTGTTAAAATAATAATAATCTGCATTGTAAGTCCTAAGAAGTTAATAACTTCTACTCATTTCTCAATGTTAGACAAATGAACTTTATGAATAGAATATGTATAAATCTGGACCATATTATATAATGCATGTTGTATGGACTTAAATTTAAGAATATATTCAATACATACCTGTATTTTAGTAAATTCTTTGAAGGTGTTGTTGGTTTCAATAATTTATTACTAGCAATGTCAGATTGAGAAATGCTTATGGCATAAGCGATAGTTTGCATACTCATTTAGGGTCCATGTCTCTCAATTTCAATTTGAAGTCATAAAGAGTAGTATTATATCGATCCTTATCTTATCAGGAATAGGATATCGATGAAGTGGTGAGTTCTTATCCTCTCAAATAACCTAGTTAAAATTATTTATTAATATACATTAAAAATGCTAACTTTTAGTATACTTACCTTTAAATAAAAAACATATTAATGTCTATCGAAGAAAACACTAAAATCGCACAGAAAACTTAAAAAATACTCAGTCGTATAACTTTCGTACAAGAAAATCAAACGGAACACAAAAACATTTCAAATTTTGAATGCGTTAGACAATAGAACAAAACTAAAAGGAATAATAAAAAAGGACAAACGGTTATCAGCACCTCTGGTGGTATGTGGTAAAACTAAAACTCGTTAACAAAATTTTATAGAGAGTGTCCACCCCATGGTTTAGTTTGTCGATAGATTCCAGTGTGAAAAGAGTGATTTCGAAAATATTTTATTTCAAATGCCTAAAATGTCGAAAGCCGCTTCGTGGATTAAAAATTTTCCTGAGTTGGAATTTAGTGGGGATAAAGTGTTTTGCAAAGTTTGTGCCAAAATCATTGTTTGTGAAAAGAAGTTCCAAATTGATCAACACTTGAAAACAGCTATGCATAAGGCTAAGTTGCAGAAAAATAAATCTGTGCCTGTTCAGCAGTGTGTGCAAACCGCATTTCAAAATGTTAAACCAAAGAGTGAAAAGGAGGTGTTTCATCAAGACTTATGCAAAGCTTTAGTAGCAGCAAATATACCTTTGAAGAAACTGCAAAATACACAATTCAGAGATTTTTTGCAAAAATATTGTAATCAAAACATCCGTGACGAATCCACACTTAGAAAGAAGAATGTGCAAACAGTATACGAAACCGTAAAGGGAGAAATTAAAGTTTCACTGGGCGATGAACATTTTTATATTATTGTTGATGAAAGCACATACTCATGTGGTCGATATATCGCACATCTTATGATTGGAGGGCTTCAAGAAAATGAGCCAGGGAAACCATATTTAATATCTTCTAAACAGTTAGACAAAACCAATAATGTGACCGTAACTCGATTTATTCAACAGTCTCTATCAATTTTTTTTACCCAATCCAGTTCCAGTAGAGAAGTTTTACACGGGATAAACAGAGTTGCAGAAACTATTAGAACAGCATATCCCTTGGTGAACAAATTAATTTCAAATGTAAAGAAAGTGTTTTTGAAAGCACCTCTAACGGCCGGTATTTCAGTTGATGGTTAACTTGTATGATAAGTAACATGCATCTACAAGTTGACTAATGATTAATTTCCAAATGCGTTTTTCATTACTTTTTGTTACTTCAGTTAACTATCTGGAGGTTTGCAATTTATTTATTTATGTTGGCGAAATTGCTGGCACATTTTATGTATTTTGCTACGATTTTTATATAAAATGCACTACGTTGGCAACGAAAACCCAGAAATTGGTAATCTAACTTTTTCAAATTTGTTTATGACAACTGTCAAGTGTGTTCATAATCATATTGCAGGTTGCAACAACTGTCCACGGTGACAATCTAAATCTATTAAAAAAGTCATATTCTTCGAAGTAGTTTGGTCTAGCTCGTATTATTTTAGGTCTTCTAATATATTCTTCGTCGCTGCTGTATGCATTAATATCGTATTCCATAATAAATAGTAACAAATTAAAGACTTTAACTATTTTCTAGGTTAAACTTCTGAATTAACTGTCACATCCTTAGTTAACCCCTACTTCATGGACAGGTCATCTTAACCAAAAGTTAACTACTAAATTTTTGGTAACCAATAATTGAAAAACTGAATTTTCGATGTAACTATCGGTTTATTATTAATCACAAGTTAACCATCAATTGAAAAACTGGGCCTAAGAGTGCAGATCTATAGAGAGAAATTGCCAGGAGTTATTTTACCTCCAGAGCCCGTAATTACTCGATGGGGAACATGGATTAAGGCCGCGATATTCTACGCAGACCATTTTGAAGCCATTAAAGACATAGTTTTAAATTTAGAAGACAATTCGCAGTGTGTAGTGCAAAGTCAAACATTATTCAAAAATGAAAATTTAGCTAAGGAACTTGTTTTTATTAAGGTTAATTTTAGTTTTGTACGAGATATTATAACTTCGTTAGAAAGTAGGAATATAAGTTTAAGATAATCAATTAATATTGTTGAAACTTTTTCCGACAAATGCAAAAAAGTTTCCGGTGATGTAGGAAATCAAGTAAGAAGGAGACTCGAAGTTATTGTGGGAAAGAATGAAGGCTTTAAGTATTTAATGGAAGTCATAGTAAACCATCCAACGAAGTAATACCTTGGCCTTATAACTTACTACCCAAATTAAAATATTGCCAGATCACATGGGTAGATGTTGAAAGAACTTTTTCTTTGTACAAACATATTTTTACAGACAGAAGGCAAACATTTTTATTGGAAAATTTTGAAAAATATATCGTTATAAATGCATTTTATACTATTTCAGGTTGAAAATTTTACCTATTATGTTTTTCTTTTAATTTTACTTAAAATAAATAATTTTTGTAAGAGTCGGCGTTTCCTTATTTCAATTTTTCCATGTTATATTCAAGGCATATAATTGCATATTTTGACAAATAAATGCATATTGTTGCATATTTCAGAGAAAAACGATGCATATATATGCGCATATTTTAACTGAACGTGCATATATTCCGCCCTTTAGTTATAAGAAGTTCAGCTTAAACCCAATAAACACATACACACGTAAAATGTTTATTATAACCTAACACCATTTAAAAAATTCGAAAGTTGCATGAATTTTATTATATTACGGGAAATTTGCGTGAATTTTGTATTGGTTTGAAATGTATTACATGGTAATCTTTCGAACATATTGAAAGTTCAGAATATGTGTCTGACGGCAATAATAATATTAACATTCAGCTTAAGCCCAATAAACACATACATACGCAAAACATTTATTTTGATCTAACACCATTTCAAAAATAAGACAGTTGCAATAATTTTTATTGGTTAGAAATAGTAATCTTTCGCACATATTAAAAAGTCGAAACATGTGTCTGGTGGCAATAATAATATTAATATTTTAACCTCTAAATTGGGTTAGCGTGGAAACACGTAACGTAGACAAACAAACTTTATTGTCACTCTTGATTACACAAGAAATATCTTTCAAACACATTTCACAACTGTCAACGCTTTACTTTAACTTGTGTCAATCGCCTTTGACTGCTCAATATAAACTGACTCTGTCAGCGAAACCGATCCGTTTATATAGGTTTTTAGGGTTCTAGAAGTTTTCGGCGGTCTCGAGAATCAAATAGAATGTGGCCAAGATTATTCCAGAAAATGTCAAAATAAAGACATCACAAAAATTATAAATTCTAACATAAACAAAAACATAATTAACAAACTAAAGAGGTAAGTTGGCTTCAATTATAAATTCTAACATAATCAACAAACTGAAAAGGTAGCTGAGCTTCCGTAACATTTCCTTCTTAAAACTGATCGTCCCGATCAGATTACTCCACTGTATAACTTTCTTTATTTAACGTGCAAGTATTGTAATGTCGACACCATTCTTCCACATCACTACGACTTTCAAGCCAATAAAACCGTTCTCTGACATTGTTCAAAGTTTTATTTATTCCTAAATGCACGCCGCCTATACCACTATGACGAGCTTTAACAACTTCTGACACTCTTTTTCGGGGTAATACGATTTAGTAAATCTTGTCTTTACCATTAGGACTTTCCAGTACTCTTTTCAATACGCCATTCTGTATTATTAAAGAATTCCATAGGGTCCAGTAATTTGTCAAAGTCAAAGATTTGTTGGAAATGGCATTCCAGTTAGGTTTATCCAAATTTTTAATCTTGCTCTGGTATTATAGGTCCGAAGTCTGAATTTTCACGCTGTTTTTTAGTAAGAGTTCTATTATCCCATTAATTCGACCTCTGCAACTTAGTTCTTTGGCACACAAGTTTGTCCTTTTCTCCCGTTTCATTCAGTCTAGTTGTTAAAGTTACTATGCTACTTTGTACTTCTTCTTACAATGATGATTTTGCTCTATCTCTTTCAATCGAGTTTCTCTTATTTTTATCGGTATTTAACTTCCGTAGCAACATATCTTTATGCTTTAATTTTTTCGACAGTTCCTCTTTTTCTTTAACCCACTGAGCTTCTTTTTGTTTGATTTGATCCTGAATTAATTTTATCTGCTTGAAGAGTTCAGCATTAGTAGCTCCCAAAATTTTATTCTGGTTGTTCAGATCAGTTACTGTTTTCTTCTCCTTCTCCAAATCCTTTCTCAATTTTAATAATTGATTCTTCTGCGTCTCAACATTAGAACTCAGTTCTGGTTGGACTCTTTTGCTGCTTGTTCTCCACTTGTCACGCTCTTCTCGACTTCGTTTGAAAATATTCCTAGGGCATTGATTTCTGAGTTGTTCCTTTGCTCCACAGTTCCAACACAGGATGGGTCTTCATCTACTGTATACAGCAGAATCGGTACGAATTTGTCCTTTCTGGTAGTTGTCCAATAAATTGCTCAAGTTATTTGTCAGTCTTCGTTATCCTTCTCGGCTTCACGTCGTCCTTCCGTCCTGAATCTTAGTTGTCTTGTTCTGCCTTGACTATTTCTAGAAGCCTGCCGTGTGACTTCAATTTGCAACGCCTGGGCCAAAGCTTCAGATATATTTTTATGTCTGGCCAACCTCAACGCTTGACGGATCTCAGAGTTTCGCAGGCCATCAATGAAGCTACACACTGCTAACTGTTCTTAGAATTCTGTCGGCACGGTGGTGTAGACTGGCTTCACCATACATGCTAAATCTGCCTCAAATTGCTGCAGATTTTCTTCAAAGCGTTGTATTCAACCTTTTAATTGTGCCTGGTAAACGTATTGTAGATGAGCCTCGCCATACCTCATTTCTAAAGCACTCTTCAGCGTTTGATAGTCTTTTTGTTTATCCTCAGCTAGCGTTCTTAATATCTCCATAGCTTCATCTCGTAGAGCCACTATTAGTGAGGTAGCTTTCTCTTCTTCTGACCAGCTGTTTTTCAAGGTAGCTACTTCAAAATGTATAAGGTAAGTATTCCATGATACCTTTCCATCAAATGTTGGTGGCTTCACCCTTGAAGATGGAAGAAAATTGCTTTCAGTCTTAATGACTTCCCTCGCAGAAAACTGGGATTTTAGATTTGTAACCTCGTGTTCTAATTTTACTATACTTTCTTCTACGACTTTGGTAACTTCATTCTGTAACTTATTAACACTTTCTTCTATGATTTGGACGTTATCTTGTACCTCACTTCTCAATGGATTGATTTCATCTTCAACAGTTTCCTCAAATTCATTAAGTTTAACCTTAATTATCTTTTCCAACTTCTTATTTTTTTCTTGCAAACTGGTTTTCATTTCGTTTCTCAATTCTTCTGGACTACTTTTCCTTTTTCTCTAAACTGTTCTTCACTTCCTCTTGATTGTATATCATTTTCTTATTCAAGTCTTCCATCATTTCATCTTTGCTACTCTTCATTTGATCTTGACTGTTCTTCATTTATTTCCTTAAGTCTTCTTTCATTTCGTCTTGGCTGTTCTTCATACCTTTCATCTCCATTAACTTCAATGTTTCCTCCATTTCTGTTGCTCTGGATCTCGTTACCGGCATTCAGTTGTCTACTCCAAACGTCTTCTTTGTGGAACGTTGTACTTCTAACATCAGTGTAACCTCTAAATTGCGTAAGCGTGGAAACATGCCACGTAGACAAACAAACTTTATTGTCACTCTTGATTACATAAGAAATATCTTTCAAACAAATTTCACAACTGCAAACGCTTTACTTTAACGTTTGTCAATCGCCTTTGACTGCTCAATATAAATTGACTCTGTCAGCGAAACCGATCCGTTTATATAGGTTTTAGGGTTCTAGAAGTTTTCGGCGGTATCAAGAATCAAATAGAATGTTGCCGAGAATATTGCAGAAAACGTCAACATAAAGGTATCACAAAAATAAATTCTAACATAAACAGAAACAAAATTAACAAACTAAAGAAGTAGGTGAGCTTCAATTATAAATTCTAACGTAAGCTGGAACATAATTTACAAACTAAAAAGGTAGGTAAGCTACCGTAACAATATTAAATATTTCCATTGCCATGGAATGTAAATAAAACCACGTGGCCGAAAAACGTGACATCACACGATGTTCAACGTGATTTGTTTCTGTAGGTACAGGTACAGTGTTACGGTGGCGTTTGTTTCTTCTACTTTTGCTTTTTGTGGCATTTTTGGGTTATATACAAGGTGTCTCATAATTAGCTGCCAAATTTCATTCATTTATCACAACGCGATTGAGAGATATTGCAAAAAAATAATTTCCATTCCTCCCTCTTCAAAAGTATGTGAATACTGCCGAGATTTGCAAAGATTAGCTCACTCGAAGTAGTTAATAGGGGGCACATCGACAAAGAGAGCTAAGAATCTGCTTGAGTTAAATAGACTTGACCTAAAGACTCTGATTGACCTATATACTGGGCACTGCTGGTTAAGGGGTCACATGCACAAGTTGGGCCTGGCTGAGAAGGCCGAGTACCGGTTGTTTTTGGAGAATGACGAATGGGTAGAACACATATTATGTTACTGTCCATTTGGAGAACGGACCAGATTTTCTATATTTGGCAAAATGCATCTATTGTCAGAATATCTTAACAGAATCTCACCCAATAGGTTATTGGCTTCATAAAGAGCCTAAACCTGTTGGGTGAAGTATAATAAGAATGTGGGCTACAATAGACCATAGGATCGCAGTGGAGGGCTAATTTTTTGGCCCACTCACTTAGAACTAACTAACTACCGTTTAAACTGGTAGGTATGCCATTACCATCGGAATCAGAATCTGAAGTTCATTTTTTGGACATTAATGAACCTGCCCTGATGTTGAAAATCAAGATGAGGAAATCTTAATTTTTGAAACTGTCCGAATCTGTTCTGCCGCTGGCTACTGTAAGAAACTTATTAAATTATTCGTAATGCTAATGCTACAACTATTTCTACTCAAAATATTTCTCAAGTTTATAATCGATGGTCAAATGACAGGGCACTGCGCTGTCACGTGGTCCGATTTACGTCGCTTTAAATGAACAAATTTTATTTATAAAATGTAGAAAATTATTTAATGATTTACTCAATGAAAAACACGATATAGTAGCGCAGGGACGTAGCATCTGCCTTACTGATATTTATTTTCAGGATTGATATTTGGAAAGATTCTTTTCTTACTTGATTACATTAAAATTTGTCGTTACAAAGATTTTTGTACTTGTTGAGCTCTTGCTGGGGACGGCACCTGGTATGCCAGTTTTTATCAAAGATATAGAAAATCCAACGCAATATAAACTTATTCAACGATTTATAGCAGTGCAATTCATCGATTATTTGGCGTTCCATCTGAACAATTCATCCTCCCCCGAACTGCGGTTCAATTCTTCCAAGCATCAACCAGAGCGTAGCTGCAGAAGAAGAAAGAGCTAAGCAAGTGCGTACAGATTGAATTTGTTCCGTATGCCAGGTTATTTTTTGTTTTACCAAAGATGAATTATGTTTTCAAAGATATCATACTAATAATTAAGTGTATATAATGTGTTTTAGTTTTTGCACCTTATGAGTCGGTGGTACATTTTCGATATCGTCCTATAATATAAAAAACAAGTTAACCCTTAAAAAAATGTTTTTATATTAGATTTACATGCTTAACCCAGTTATATATTCTCTTTTACAACTTAAGAATTTTGTTGCTCCACCAGAGGTATTATTTTGCTGGAATTTTTGCTCCTCAAAGAGTTAAAAGTACTTGAGAAAGGAGAAAGGTGACGTTCGTGAGACTGATTTTCAAGGCAAACTCAATCATCAAATTTGTTTCGGAGTTTCCAGTGCTACAAATTTACCGCTTGAATAGTTTAGAGGCGTACATAAGTTAAAATCCTCATAATTTTGAGGGGAACATCTTACGTTATAATCTGGTATTAACATTTATCAAGGTAGATGTTATTAAATGGAAAATGGAGGATGAAACTTTTGTGTTATATCATTCAAACTGTCACAACACGTGAGTATGTTTCGAGCTTTATCTGCTCTGCTCGAGCTAAGTTGTAGAATAGGTAATATGATTTATGTAAAGTGTTGCAATGGGTTGCAAAACAACTGTCCAATATTCAAGCATGTCTTAATTCGAATAGAAATTCAGGTTTTTTCAAATAGTACGCCAGATAGCAAGTGAGAATTCTTTAAAATAATTTAGAACTATTTTACAAGTTTCCCGTTTGAATTGTTGTAGGGCGAACAAGTTAGTTTTTATATTTTTACGTAAAATTGCTTACGTTATTACCTGGTGTTAATTTAACAAAGTGGTTGTTTTTTTTTTAATTAAAAATAGGAGCTGAAACTTTTGCTTTAGATCATACAAGCTGTCACAATACCTTGTTTACATTTAGGTGTAATAATAACTCTGTAAGTGTTCAATAGGTTGCAAAAACAACTGTCATTATAATATAATGATTTCAAAGTGAGACATTTTTGTCAGCATGTAAAATTAAAGAATGTAACAGATTTTTTCAGGTAATTTTTCTTTCAAGATACTTAAAAACAAGAGAGAAAGTTTAAAACAGTTTTAAGTTAGGTGTTATCCTTTATTGAGTATAAAATAAAATTTGTTCTTCCAATATATCAGTTTTGTTAGTATTGTAACATATATATGTTGCTGTAATTTAAATATTATTTACCCTTAATAAAATGAATAGTTCCAGGGCGAGCATAATTATCAAGGTTGTTTATATATATATAAAACTATGTGCAGGCATTGTAAAAGTCATACTAATTGAACTATTCATTTTACGAAACCGTCTAAACTCAAATTAATTTGGTTTACTATAAGATGTATATTAATAATTTATTAAAGCTATATTTAAAAAAGTAGCACATGTTCATCTAGCTTCATTACTATTCAAGTTCAAGTTACCATTTTATAATAAATATCTCCACATTAAAATCAGTCCACATATGCTAAATATCAGTTTCCAAAAATATACTAGGACCAAATTTCCAGTGATGTGTTTCACGTTTTTAACGGAACACAATTTAAATTCATATTTTACCAATTGTATATTGAAAAATCTATCATTTTCCTAGAGGTATCTTGCGTACTAAATATTTCCTACATGAAGCCGCGTTTATTTATATTATTGCAGGGCATCCGTCACAACTGTACCAACAAAAATTACTTCATTTTAGTTATAGAGGCACAAACTCGTAATACAATTATATAAAATATTCTAGTGTTCTAAATATCGGCCGTGTATAACCTAAACATGTAATAATATTATCTTCATATGATATAAACTGCCTTAATGTCAATAGAAATCCGTAGTATCTCAAAGACTGCTTTACTCTACTTAAAAAACCCAGCTGCCTTCTAGAAATTCTGTTTTTGTAATAGTGTATTTGTAAATGCCCAATATTCCACAGTAGTGTGTAAATTAGTGCAGTTATGCCTTACTTAGACTAAGTCTAAAATATAAATAGAATAATATATCAGAGAACTTCTCAAACAAATTATATCATCCTCTTCAAAATCTATTTTTTCTCTTAAATATTACCCATTTTAGGAAGATAGTGTATATGAAAAGATATTCTTAGATTGTCATATAATCTTGGTCATGAAATTATCAGAAATTTAGGACCACTGCGAATAAAGACATTTATTTCTTTATGAAAGTCGTAAAATTCTCTAGTTCGAAACATTTGTACGAACAAAATTTCTCGCACGCAACAGATCATTTTGAACACTTACTATTGCTTTATTCTGTGTTGTGAGAAAATCTCTTAACTAAACTAACTAAACTATTCACTGTAAGTATGGTTAAGTGTTCTAATGACTTTTAGAAACACCTGGATATTCAAACCCTATTTGCTGTGATTCATTGACGTTGGTCAGAGAAAAAAATTGTTCAACCAATTATATCATTTTCCGGATACGCAGTATATACGTATGCAATAATTATTTAGATTGCAATATTCTCATTTCTTTTAGATTTTTTGCAGTATCTACACAATCATGTTAACAGAATTTCGACACTATTGAAACAAAAGTGTTGGGAAACCTTTTGCAACATTAGTAATCAAGGCTTAATATAAATCTGAAATAATAACAGATAAGTAAGCAAATGATATTGATAACAATCAAAAATAAATAAAGTATTGTCTCGTCGAGTACAATCAATAAGTGGGTATTTATGGTTTCTATGGAAACCACTTTATGGTTTCATTCAACACTGACTGTTTATGTCACGCCTTAGGAATCAAGGACGACAGATTAGATTAATTACATTTAATATTGAAATAAAATAGTCCTCTCCATAAAAAAATATCTATACGAGGGTAGTCCAAATCTAGTACGCGTCTTCAATTAAAATACGATCATGTTTAAAGAAAAGTACTTTCAATTTGTTTGGGTGTTATTTTGTCCAAGTTCTTTTGCATTGTACACTGTTGTAGCTGTTACTATATTATTCTCGTTAAATTGGAACGTAGCCTCAAGATGTAGTTGGCATGTTGAATACAGTCTCTTATACCATGAAAAAACTTCTTTTCACATATTGTACCATTAAATTGTTCCAAGGTACAACATGGTGCTTATGTTCATAGCTAAATAACATATTATCGTTACTGAAACTCACCTAGTTATTATTCTAGTTCTTGATTATGTGTAAATTTATAAATTCCTTTCTTTTGATATTCCTATTCAATTTGGTTTGTGATGTGTTCTGGAGGACCGTAAAATCTTGGAGAAACCCAAAAAATAGATATAGGCATATCGATTACGCCTTTACTGTCTATTTGCTGTGTCTAATTAAGTACTGACAATAAAGTTTGTTTTTATATGTGAATTATTTGAAGGATAATCCTTCATAGATGTTACATTGGTATTCGAAGTGGGATGTTGAATGTTGAAAAGTGTATGCCAGTGACAAGATAAAAAACAGCGGAAATTGAGGAAACATTCAGACAGTTAATGAAAATGATGAATTGAAGAAAAGGCAAAAAAAATAAGAATATCAAACATTAAATATGGAAAATTTGAAAAAGAAAATGAGAAACAATCATAACGAAATAAAGGGAGATATAAAAGAAATGGAGAACAGCCAGGGTGAAATTAAAGAATATTTGAGGAAATGAAAAATAAGCAAAAATAATTGAAGAATGAGACAAGTTTACGAGAAAACAATAAAATATTAGAAAAATTAGATTAGGGATAAACTCAATGAATTTGATGAAACTGTAGGAGAAGAAATCAGTCAATTGTAAAGTACAAGACAAAGTTCAAGTTGTGGAAGAAGGTGTGACCGTGTTACAGAGTGAAGTCTTAATTCTGAAGTTGTCTGCGAAAGAATTCATTAATACTCAGATTAGTTTTCTTCCGCCGTCAAGGAATATGCCACCAACATTTAATGGAAAGGTGACATGAAGCGCTTACCTTAAACAATGCGAAGCAGCTGCCTTGGCAAACAACTGGTCAGAAGAGGTCAACAACATAAATGCTTGGGCCAGACAACTAAGTCGCAAGAAGGGACAGAATTCTTGCTAAAGAAGGATATATTTTCTAGTTCAATATTAAAAACTTGTGTACGCCTAACTGAAATTAAATTTCTGACAAATCTACGTCTTTCAAAAATTACTGAAATTCTATGGGATTTCTTAGTATTACAGAATGACATGAGAGCGTTTCATCCCAGTAATTTCGTTATTATAGCAATCAATTTTATTTCTCCTGTCCATATTTACAACTTTTTTTTGCGGACGGATGTGCAAAATGTGTAATTTGAATTTTAGAGCTTTGTCGAAGAGAGGGTGGTGAGAAGGGAAAATGTTGACACTTTTGCATGTAAAGTCAACTTGTCAATAGTATGAAAAATGATGTACAGATATAAAAATAATCCAAATGTTAATAATAGTGTATAGATGACCTATAGTCCGGATTCAAAGAACATTGCATTCAACGCCCTCAGTTCTAACAAATGTAGCATTTAGAAAATTATTTATTAAATTTATTACTATCTATTATCCTTACTGACCTAAGAAAACTGTTTAAGTAGCAAATTGCCTTTTTGGGATAGGTTCTGAGATATCAGAGATACCACCGGCCGCAATGCCTTCTGACCTTCTACAAAATGTCAAAAGTGGTGAGCAATATTAACAATTAGACGAACGCTCTTACTATGTACTTAACGATTAAACCTCACTTTTTATTTCAAAATATTTTGCTGATGACCAAGAAATCTGTGCTTGGCACATATTAGAAAACCAACCCAAAGAATTCCAACAATACCCTATAGAAAGGTATTTTAAGCTAACATAAATCAAATCTACAATTCCTATCAATGAAGTCATATGTATGTTCTCTGATACCAAACATCTAGGTATGCTAATGAACAATTCCACAGACAAAGCTCTATTCAATAATTATCTAAAGAAAATAATCTAATTTACTCACTCTATAAAAATCTAACTTCACTTTTTTGGCAGTGGGAACACGACAAATTCAACCACAATAGATGAGATCTGACCTATTTCTGCATTTTTAGGATTGCTTCTTCAGGTGGTCTCCTTTAAGTTGAATCAAATATCTAACTATAAAAATTATTATAAAAATTAAAATTATTAGAAGTTAAATATCGACAATGACAAAAAAGTGACATCCTGTCAATGAATTAAATATGACAATACCTACTTGAAAAATGTTCACCTTTTATCTAAAAGTTTTTATATATTTTTAGGTATTAATAATATTGTGTGAAACTAACTACTCAGTGGACAAAAGCCCCAACCTGCGTTGAATTACACCCACAATATCTACCCATATATTCCTTATTATTAGCTTTTGTAACATTTTTTTACTGTTTTAGAAAGGTATTTTAAGCTAATATAAATCAAATCTACAATTCCTATCAATGAAGTCATATGTATGTTCTCTGATACCAAACATCTAGGTATGCTAATGAACAATTCCACAGACAAAGCTCTATTCAATAATTATCTAAAGAAAATAATCTACTCACTCTATAAAAATCTAACTAGCATACCTAGATGTTTGGTATCAGAGAACATACATATGACTTCATTGATAGGAATTGTAGATTTGATTTATATTAGCTTAAAATACCTTTCTAAAACAGTAAAAAAATGTTACAAAAGCTAATAATAAGGAATATATGGGTAGATATTGTGGGTGTAATTCAACGCAGGTTGGGGCTTTTGTCCACTGAGTAGTTAGTTTCACACAATATTATTAATACCTAAAAATATATAAAAACTTTTAGATAAAAGGTGAACATTTTTCAAGTAGGTATTGTCATATTTAATTCATTGACAGGATGTCACTTTTTTGTCATTGTCGATATTTAACTTCTAATAATTTTAATTTTTATAATAATTTTTATAGTTAGATATTTGATTCAACTTAAAGGAGACCACCTGAAGAAGCAATCCTAAAAATGCAGAAATAGGTCAGATCTCATCTATTGTGGTTGAATTTGTCGTGTTCCCACTGCCAAAAAAGTGAAGTTAGATTTTTATAGAGTGAGTAAATTAGATTATTTTCTTTAGATAATTATTGAATAGAGCTTTGTCTGTGGAATTGTTCATTAGCATACCTAGATGTTTGGTATCAGAGAACATACATATGACTTCATTGATAGGAATTGTAGATTTGATTTATATTAGCTTAAAATACCTTTCTAAAACAGTAAAAAAATGTTACAAAAGCTAATAATAAGGAATATATGGGTAGATATTGTGGGTGTAATTCAACGCAGGTTGGGGCTTTTGTCCACTGAGTAGTTAGTTTCACACAATATTATTAATACCTAAAAATATATAAAATACCCTATAGATTGTTCAAAATTAGAACTACATCGAATGAATAATAACTGTTTCATCTCAGTAATTATTGTGATGAAACGCAAGCTTCACAGTTCACTTTTAAAAATAGGTTAATGGATGAAAGCGTAGGTAGTTCGTTATTCAGATCAAAAAATGCAAGCAGATATCAACTAGTTCAAAAATTATTGCTAACATATTTTGAAATAAAAAAAATATATATTTTGATTGACTTACTGGTCCTAAAAAGTAAAATGATAAATTCCAGACAGTTGTGATCAAACATTTCTCTTATGAGTGGGACATGCAGCATAAAATAAACATTGAGGATTTCTGACAACAATTGTTATCATCATTATGTTGTTTCATGAAAATTTTTGAATGCATGTTGTTGAACAGACTCAAAACCGCTTCAACTGAGATATCGTATATATAGTTATGGTTTAATTTAGGTGATATTCACTGAAATCTGATCCCACTTTGCGCAAATGCTTACCATTGATGACTATGTGGAAAAGTTAATTGTTGTTAGTAACGCATAGAAATAAATGTCAATTCTGAATGATCTATATATAAATACTGTCACATAAGAGATTGAGAAAAACATTTTTCTACTAAAAATAAATAAGAATAATTGTGTTGGCAAATTTATGAAAAAATAAATAGAGTGGAACACTATTATTCGTATAATAGATGAATAAATGTGTACGTCTCCATGACCCCGAATTATTAAATGTCAAGTCATTTGTCATTAACTTAACCGGAAGTGAATATAATCCTTTGCCTCTGGAGAGCAATTTCCAAGATATGAACGTTGTTTAAAGCCCTTTTATTATGAGATGAACTTAATTTTACTACGAAACTTATTCCAGACTAAGGATTGTAAAACTGAAAACTATAGTAAATAACACTGAATAATTATAAGTAGTCATTAAATTACAACATAATAATTTTTTTACGCCATAACTAGCACTAACTAACAAATATTTAATATTATATATACATATCAAACCTTTTCTTTCTGTAATTTCGAGGACAAGTTGTTTAAATCTTTTGTGTGCATTATGTGCATACTTTTGATACTGTCTACATGATCGTGTTGAAGTTACAGAACGAGGTTCGCATCGAAGTACTGATATAAGTTTGTACGCATCTTTAGAGGTAAAATTATTGGCTTTAAATTGTTTTCTAAGTCTCATCAGCGTTTCCTCTAAACTAGGAGGTACTACATATTACATAATACAGGTTATAGTTTAATGAAACGTCAACTATACAGAATGATAAGTAAATGTAGGTTCTGAGATCAGATTCTGGTTGCTTGATTTGATATATATCGTATTAAATGACGCGATCCTGTGATACTTATTTTAAATATAAATAATGGTTAAAATGTCTAGAACACTCATTCAAGATGAATCGACTAACCAGAATTGAGTCTCTGATCTAGTGGGGAATATAATAAAACTGTACGAATTTCTTTCCTATTCTATATAACGAAAATAAGTAATAATGAGACAGAAAATTGTACGTCATGAATGCCGAAGCACTGCCCAAGAATCTGATCAGGTTATTGAAAGTATGTAAAGTTATATTCTTTTTAATTATGTGCATGCATATGCAATTAACTGGCATTGGGAGTCGTTTCATCTTAAGCAACCTTTAAGTTAAGTTAATAAAGTTAAGTTAGTTAATAAAAAGTTGATTATTAAAAATTAGAAGTATATTAGTTGAAAATTTAACAATCGGACCAAATAAACTATAAGTAATTATGATTTTTTTGCTTGATAGCAAATAAATAATACTATCACTATTTCATTGTTTTGTATTATGTTGCCTAGCTATTGCGGCAACTGTACAAAACTGAAAAATAGTTGCACTAACGATAGTGTAGCAGTCCCTTACTAATATAATAAAATTTTGTTTGATAATTTGATTATTTTCTTACACCTTACACTTAGTAGGTTCAGACAAATTTACACTGAGTGTCTCGTCTCTTCAGAAGAAGTTGCGATCGAATCTTGGGTTTCTACGTGATAAGTCTGCATGTGTAGCTCCCATATTATACAGGGTGTTTGTAAATAAGTGCGAAATATGAAAAAAAGTTCGTTTCCGAGATACAGAGTGTTTAAATTTTAGATTTTTATTTATTTTTATTTATTATTTCAAAGAGTTTTCAAGATATTGACTCTAAATTTTAAACACGCTTTGGAGGGATCCGAATATTTTCACTTGCACCAGTGACGTTCGTGCGAGAATGCCACAACCTTTTTTAATAAAAAAATTGTGTTGTTAATCTTTTGTTTAAAGGTTTCTTTTGCTAAAGTGTTATTATGGTCAAAGCAAAAATGCAAAAAAGATTATTAGATTTAGAGATACAGGGTGTACACGAAACAACAGTAATAAAAATATGTTTTTATTTTTTCCTGAAAAACGGTGCATCCTACGAAAAAAAATGAAGAGACAAATTTCATTCAAAATTGATGGTCGATTTCTAAAAAATATATCAAAACGGAAAAAGTCAAAAGTCAGTGGCGTAATATATTTTTTTTTAATTAAAAAAGGTTGTGCCATTCTCTCACGAACATCACTGGTGCAAGTAGAAATACTCGGATTACCCCCAAAAATGCACATTTACAGCGTGTTTCAAATTTCTAACCAATATCTTTAAAACTTTTTGAACCAATTAATAAAAAATAAATAAAATATTAAAATTTAAACCGATTTAAACACTATATATATACGAAGCGTATTTCGGCCTACGTTTATACGAACTTTTTTTCACAAAATAACTTCGGCAACCACCCCCTAAAATATTTCACACTTATTTACAAACATCCTGTATTATGCAAGAACGCTCTGCGTTTTGTATAGCGTCCTCCTCTGTTGTAATAATTAATCTCTTTACGTCGAAAGGCATTATCTCAATTACGATTTAATTAATAAATCGTCACGTTAGCGGCAAAAACAGGACTCTTGGCCGTTCTCCAACTAATCAACTGCTCTATGAAATTACCTTTAGCGCGCATTGATTTCACAGTTTTCGTCTCTTGTTTCAGATCAGGCGCTCCCTGCAAACAAAGTGTGTGGTCTGTACGATGTCCCTGAGGATTTGAAAAACGGGCTATGATTTCTACGCCGGAGGATAACTGGAGCATGCAAGAATTAATGCAATCAATATTACAGGATCAGGGTGTTGGAAATCCAATTTCAGATGTGTTTACTTTTGTATTATATATAATATTAGAGAATAAAGTGGTTAATGTAAAATACGGGGATTTGTATTTTGATGATGAAAAATAACACCTACAAGAATCGACGGATACCCTTGAAACGGAGAGTTGTCATGTAAAAAAATATTTTAGCATTCTGTAAAAAGTTACAGCCTCTTAAAAGTCCAACAGTCCAATTCCTGCATGGATACATTTATTTGTTTATTTTTTTAGCATATACAACTCGACAGCTTCAGCCAATTAATGGGTAACTTATGAGATTAGTGAAAAAAAACTTGAAATACATAAATAGTATAAACATATATAGAGAGAAAAAATTAATACAGGCTTAACTATGACTAAGTACAAATATTTTAAGAGGGGATAGAAAAAAATAAGAATTAACAGAATTTCCTTTCAAAAAATTTCCAAACTTATTTATAAAGTGAAAAAATTTTTTTTCGATATTATATTATATCCTTATTTAACGCCGCCAATGCGAGAATCAGAGTATGCAACCGGCAAGCAACCGTCATGCACCAGTCGGCCACAGTCGGCAGTCGGTCCAGTCGAGTCGGTTCGCTGTCATGTTATAATTTAATTCCTGTGTTTACGTTATAGTTTTGTGTTCTTTTCCAGTTTTTAGTGCCTTATTTTAATTTTAAACGTCTTATAGTTAATAAATAAAGGAATATGGGTCGGGTACAGATATTTTCCCATAATATAGTGCGCCGTTTCTAGGTTATGGGACAAGACTGCCGCGGGTGTTAAACGTTTTCTGTTATCTATTAGAACCTTTGTTATAATATAATACATAGGCACTGTATGTAACTGTACCTACGGGAAGTGTGTTTATTGGTAGTGAGTGAAAATGTAGTTTTACCAGTTTGTAACCAAACAATGAAAAACGAATGCAAAATACTGGAGTTAACTGGATTAACTGTATCCTACCTATCAGGTATTATTACTAATAAGAATGTAAATTTTTGTCGTTTCTGCATTAAGAAACACTGCAAACGACCGCATGGTAGTTGTTGACAGATGTAATGTCAACTATGGATCTAAGCCATAAGCTATCTCAGTCGATACTCATCATAGGCGCCGACTTTCCGTAGGAAAAAATTGTTTTGCCCCATTTTTTAAATATCGAACTAAAATTCTAGAATAACTTTTTTATTGTCTTTTAGGGCGCCCTGAGCACGTGGTTAAAATTTTTGTACTTAGTCATAGTCAACCCTATATACATGCATATAAAAAAAGAATTGCAGAGGAAATACAAACTAAGAAATCGAATAAAAGAAAAAACAAATTTATTGTAAAACAAGTATAAGTAACATGATTTGCTACTTTGTAAAGACTTTCTGTTTAATGCATCTAATAGTATCTGAAAAATATCCACCTAATTTTGCATCTGACGATAATTAAGATCCATTACGTACAAAGGTGGAAATTTTTACAGATTAATTTAAGATGTGAGAAAATAAAAAGGTCTCGAAAAATGGGTGGTAGAATGAGGAGTGTAACGAATTACATATACGTCGTGTGCATAGGTCATTCAAATGGAATTGCCTTAGTAAAGTACTTTGTAGTACTCCTTGAGGTGGATAAGCGTTGTCAGTTTTGAACCATAAGTACTTAACATATTTATGCTGTATGTCCTCTAACTTCTTAACATGGATTTGACAAGTGATGCGCCGTATGGTATAGTGACTCATATTCCACATGTTTTGACAAAACCAACCCTTTCAACAGCAAGCAAGTCGTATTAGTTTCAGAAAACTGTGTTGAGTTTCTTAGAACAGAGCCAATCAACTATTATCACGAGATCATTAAACTATTGCATTTCCTAATTGGGCCAATCTTGTAATTAAAAGTAATAGGTTTTACTTTACCTGTGCAACACATAGAACTGCACTTCAAGTGTTTCACAGTTTAGAGGTAATATATTTTTTTAATACCAATCAGAAATTTTGTCCACGTTTCATTGAAGCTCGATGCAGTCGTTAATATCTGACACAGACAGATACAATTTGAGGTCAGCTGTATAAACATGCGACTCGCAATTCAAGTTCGATCATCAATACAGATTAGAAACAATAGGAGGCCGAAAACCGATCCTTGAGGGACTTCAGAGGTAACATTTATTTCTATAGATCGGAAATCAGAAAACTCACCACCACTATACTACTATACATTTGTGTTCAAATGTCAATTTCCTCACCTATTCCACTCGTAGGTCACCTCGCAGTAAGGTGATGAAATAATACACCCCATTTACGTTTATTCACAATATTACAAATTTTACGTACCTACTTAAAGATTTAGGAGATTTTTTTTTGGTAACCTTGTTCAAAACAATACTTTTTCGTTTCTAGACAAATCTGAAAAGCCTTCTAGTTTTCGTACTCAAATCTATGATTTTTCGAAAAATACTTTTTGTAGTAGGTCATTTTAGTTGTCAGCCGTTATTGCCGGTTTACTTCATTGTTTCTATATCATTCTTATGATATTTAGCTGATGTTTTGATACTATCATAAGTTTATAAAAAATATGGAAATTTTTATTCGGCACTTATCTTTAAAGAGTTGTAATTTCTTTGGAGATGTTAAATTATTATTAATTTTTGACATAAAACATCTTCTCCAAAATCATATCGAATTTACCGTTTTATTTTCCTCAATTATTTTCGAGTCACTCTGTATCTTTCCGATCCGCTTTAATTTTATTTGATTTTCGAAAAAGCACATAGCATTTTTATTTAATTCAAAATGTATCCCTTCTAAAGTTCTTGCCAATGCGGAATTCCACTAAATTTGCATAACAAGTCAGCACTGAATAAATCACATGAAGACACTTTTGGGACATACGGGGTGTTAACGATAAGTTTAGCCAAACTTCACTAACGTATTCTATCGGTGAAAATAATTAAGCTTTGTTATATATTTTTTTATTCAAAGCTTAATAATAGAGTTACAGGGTGTTACAATTTTATTTTTTTTTCGCCAGAACTCAAATACAGAAGAAGCTTATTTGGCAATATATAGGCGGTAATATTTTTCCAACAAAAACTATTTATTTATGAAGTTATGAATTTAAAATAGTGGTGTAGCTACTGGGTGGGCAGAGTTTATTTTTAAGAAAAAGAAAGTACGCCACTGATATTATTTAAATTTCAATATACTTTTACAATTTTTGCCATAAAAGGGACATGTCTTGAGATAATTAGAATTGTTAAACATGTTTCTCCTTATTGAAGTAAAAAAAAAAAAAAAAATAGAACAGCTAAAACGATTAGTGGTATACATAATAGTAATAGTATATATTACATCACACAAAACACTTAATTACGGAGGCGCACCACGTTTTTTTTAGGGGAAGGTCTACTGTTACAAATCTCTTCTGTACTAGACAGTTTTTACCCAATGCCATTGATGATGGATTTCAAGCTGACGTGAATTACACTGACCTGCCAAATTTGACAAAATTTATCAATATTTTATAAATAAATTAGATAATTATTTTGGTTTCTCTCAGAACTTATTAAATCTGATAAGCTCTTATGTTCCTAAAAGAGGTCTCCATTTTATTTACAGCGATTGCAAGTCTGCTAAAGTACGAGCCACTTAGGGCCCCCCCAAGGGTCTAATTTGGGAGTCTTATTCTTTAACCTATTCATTAATGACATCATTAATAATTTAGCTTTCCCCTGTCTAATATATGACGATAATCTGAAAATTTTTAGTACATTTATGAACTCCGATGATGCTGCTGAACTTCAGTATAATCTAACTGACATTTACGAGTGGTGCAGGGTAAATAATCTGTCACTAAATTTTAGTAAGTGTCATGTACTGTTTTTTTTTTCTACAAAAAACAATTGAACAATTTTAAATATTCCATTGAACAACATACGCTTTCTAGACCTAATACCTTCTGCCACTTAGATGTTATACTTGACAGAAAATTGTCTCTTAATAGTCATCTACATTATGTAACTGCAAGGAATATATAGGAATATTTAGATTGATTACTTTTCATATTTGTCACATTATTTACAACAAAGCTTTCAAAAATAACTTTGACACCCTGTATTTCAGAAATGATCAACTTTTGAAATAAAGTAAATTGGATAATGTCTGAAGCTATCTATTTGTGGTATAATTTTCGTTTTTCTTTAGTTTTATTGGGTTTTTGCCACACTTCTGAAAAAATAATAAAGATTAATTAAATAAGCCCTTGCGCCAAACGGAACAGTCAAGGGCTATATTTGAAACTACGTTTGCCTAACCAAAAAATCTCACACTGAAAAAAGCAGATAAGTAAAAAATAAAAAAAATCACATCACTATCGCGCACTTCCGTATTATTGACGTTTCGAAAAATTTTAGAGAAGGAAGATAACGCAACAAAAAGAAAATTAAAAGAGACCGCGATTATTTTGTTGAATGGAGATAAGTGTGTGTCAAACTGTTCAGTAAACATCGATCATTGTTGGCTACAGATGTATCAAGAAGAAGTAAGTAACAATAAAATAAAAATCATTTAACATATCTATGGAAGCACATAAACAAATTTTAAACTGTCAAACTTGACATACGTTTAATATTTTTACTACGATTTTGAGAACGAAAACAGAGAGTTTTTCGAAACGTCAATAATACGGAAGTGCGCGATAGTGATGTGATTTTTGTTATTTTTTACTTATCTGCTTTTTCAGTGCGAGATTTTTTGGTTAAGCAAACGTAGTTTCAAAAATAATCCTTGACTGTTCCGTTTGGCGCAAGGGCTTATTTAATTAATCTTTATTATTTTTTCAGAAGTGTGGCAAAAACCCAATAAAACTAAAGAAAAAGTAAATTGGGCTAGATCCTCATATTTTAGCCTAAAGAATTTGTGCTAGAGTTTTGTACATACGTTTTATACACTGTGTATATAATAATATTGAATGATGTATCCATTAAGCATGAAAACAGTAACTCTCGTTTCCCATAATCTGCATGATTAGAATGGTCATATCGTGTGCAACATAGTTTCGTTGCTAGAAAATTAGTGTCGTGTTAATATACACAAAACTTTCAACCTGACGTGGTATTTTGTAATTAATATAAAAAATGTAGCCGAACTTTTCAATATCACTGTCTCCTCGTTTCCACAGTGGCAATAAATGCTGTTGTCACGTTATTTTATGTGTTGCAGTTCCGAGTACTATGAAAAACGCTGACATGTCGAGGGAACGATGTCCTAGTTGTCAGCATAATCCGCATAGTCCGATATCACGAGCCAAATCTGTTATTATTATGGACCAAATCTCGTCCACTTATCAGTAATGTCGCGGTAAATCGCTGAGCCTCTTCAATTTTCATGAAAGGCCCCACATAAAAATCATAAAACGGGGCCGGATATTGCGGAAAACATATTTTTGGAGGAACACCGTAAAGGAGCTTGGCAAATTGTTTTAGGATATGTGTAGTTTCCGGAAGTGGGTGCATTAAATCACTTTTTTCATCCAATCAGCAGTAAGCGAGAATGTGGTGGGTCGTTCAATGTGGCTGATAAATTTTCTTTTGATTTATGAGTCTCTTTAACTCATAATTTATATCATATAAGTATCTAAAAAATATTGTTAATCAATACCGAACTTTGGTATATGTATAAACTGGTAACTTGTTTTAAATATAGATCAGCAATAACGTCCAGAGTTCATCAATTTTCAAGAAAGTAGGAGCGACCAGGGTCGATCCAAAGAATAGTAGTTATAATGAATTCAGAAAGTATATTTTATTGGTGTAAGCTGGGTTACTGCAAAAATACAGTATGCGCCAAAAGTATGGAATAAATTCAATAAAAACGAAACAATTATTTTTTGGGAAAAATCCTCGAACAGGTCGAATTTTAATTTAAAAAATACATATTTTAGCGTAAAATGCGATTTTCAAATGTAATTTGTTTTCGAGTAATGACGTCATCGATTTTTTTTTAAATGGCAACACCATATTTTTTTCCTTGATTCTGAAAGATCGTTTAATTCTCTATCAGACAGTACTAAAATTTTGCCCTCTTACATAGGAAAGTTTTCGAGTAAATGATGATTGAATGTTAGAAAACGTAAATCAATTAAAATAAAGCAAAAACGTTATCAAGTTTAGTTTTTCGAATTCCATAGTTCTTTTATGGATCACGTAGGTGAAAATCTTTGCAAAGTATCATTGTCACACCGACTTTCTAATAAGTATTGTAAGCGACATAGAAATTATTATTCAATTTAAAGTATTATGGCACATTTAACTGTTACTCAAAGAATTGAAATTTTAATTCTTATCGGATGCGGGAATATGACTAGAACTCAGCAGGAAGTTTGCGATTTATTTAATGAAAAATATCCAGATCGCCCTATCAGCCAATCAATAGTCAGTAAGGTAGAGTCTAAATTTAGAGAAACTGGCAATGTTGTAAATATTCCAAAACCTGGACGTCCAAGCATTAATGACAATCAGAAACAGAACATTTTGATAAGTATGGTGGATAATCCTCATAATTCTTCACGATTGGTTGCATTAAACAATGACACTAGTCAGAGCACAGTGCTACGTATCTTGAGGAAGGAAAAATATCATCCCTACAAAATTCAACTTGTGCAGGAACTCAATGAAGATGATCCCGATCGCCGCTTACACTTTTGCGAAATTCTAATGGATTTATGTCAAGGAAATAGAAATTTACACCGGCAAATACTTTTTTCAGATGAGGCCACATTTTGTCTGAATAGTACAGTAAACCGTCAAACTTGCAGATATTGGAGTCGAGAAAATCCTCATTGGATGGCAGAGGCACATACCCAACACCCTCAGAAATTAAATATGTGGGCTGGAGTAGTTGACGACGGAATAGTAGGGCCTTTCTTCTTTGAAGGAACCCTTACAGGACAAACATATTTAGAGTTTCTAGAAAATGACCTGGTTCCAGTCCTTGCAGTAATTTTTCCTAACGATAATGACCCTGACATTCCTGACGATACCATATGGTTTCAACAAGACGGTGCACCTCCGCACTATGCGCGCCCTGTACGAGATTTTTTGGACAACTGTTTTCCTGGGAGGTGGATCGGCAGACGCGGACCGATAGAATGGCCTGCAAGATCGCCAGATCTTACACCTCTTGACTATTTTTTATGGGGATACTTAAAGTCAAAAGTGTACATTAATAAAAAACGTAATTTAGAAGAACTTCAAAATCACATTCGGGACGAAATACGCAGAGTTACCCCAGAAACCATTCATAATGTGCAAGAAGAATTTCTTCACAGACTTGCGCATTGTCAAGAAGTTGGTGGATGGCAATTCGAACATTTAATTTAAGTATAAAATTTAATCAATTGTATTTTATTTTACATACCTCAGAATTGTTACTTTTTTATGGATAAAATTTACATTTTCTAACATTCAATCGTCATTTACTCGAAAACTTTCCTATGTAAGAGGGCAAAATTTTAGTACTGTCTGATAGAGGATTAAACGATCTTTCAGAATCAAGGAAAAAAATATGGTGTTGCCATTTAAAAAAAAATCGATGACGTCATTACTCGAAAACAAATAACATTTGAAAATCGCATTTTACGCTAAAATATGTATTTTTTAAATTAAAAATCGAGCTGTTCGAGGATTTTTCCCAAAAAATAATTGTTTCGTTTTTATTGAATTTATTCCATACTTTTGGCGCATACTGTATTAATTAAGTAGTAATATTGGGTGTTTATACCATTATTTGTAATAGTTATTATTGTATAAGTGTTTTAAGTAGCAATCTATATAATTAAAACATGAATGCAATATATCATTTTATCTATAATCACATCACAATCATAATTGTGGAGTCAAAATTACTGAAATTTAATAAAAAATATTCGCACGACCTTGATATGTCTTAGTATAAAAAAGCTAAAGTATTGGAAAGAGCACATATTGAAGAATGTTTGACTTTTTCATTATTCTACTAGTCAAATAAAGTTACTTTATTCCACTAGTTAATAAAAGTCCGATTATAAAGTGATTGTGGATAAAAGTAATTTATACAATTCAGAAAGTACATTTTATTGGTGTAAGCTGGCATTTATGCTACTATTTTGTATATTAAGTAAAAATATTGGATATTTATACCATTATTGGTAAAAGTAGTATAAGTTAGGTTAGGTTTCGTTGCAACTAACTCTGGAGGGATAACGACTAGAAAAATGCTAGAATTTATATTACAGGTGACAGATGTAAGAGATTTAATATTCATCAAAGAGAAAGCGACCCAGAAAGATAAAGGGGAAAGCAATGTAGCTTCTTTAACAGACAGGAGACTCGGGGGGAAGAAGTGCAGCTCCTAGAACGGAGAAGGAGAAGGATACATAAGTCATGTTGGTCAGGAGGGAAGGCAAAGCATGCGGTCAAGAAAAAAGAGGTCACGGGAAAGTCAAGGTGGGATTAGTCAAGGTTAATTGTTGTCGATAATAAAGGGGGAAATGAGAAGCTTAGAAATCAGCTAAACCAGGGAGTGGTCACGGTGGTTGGTGCTACCGGGGGGAAAAGGTCGGCCAGGATAACAATCATAGACATTGATAGCCTGACCTGAGTAGATGTAGTTTGAGAAACTAGAGGAGGAATGTAGAGTCGGGGAGTTGAGATCTTACTTATAGAATAGGGCGGTCATGGTCCAACTGGAGGCAAATAGGACCAAGGAATTAGTGGACACAGGGAAAGTCATAAGGATTGAGCATTGTGCATAATTCAGGAAAGAGTACATGTAATTCAATTCTTTAAATACTGAAACTATGGTTCTAGCAGGTCTGAGTGCCAAGAGGAGGGTAATACGAGTGATCTATGCAGGAAGTGTGCTGAGACGGTCACAAGAAGGGAGAGTGAGAGAAGAATACACTTCTCTCACTCTCCCTTCGTGTCTCAATTGCAAAGTGCAACGCTAGAGCATAGAGCGGATTCAGAGAGGTATCCACAATTTCGGAAAGCACTGAGCAACGCGAGGCTTCAGCAAAACGAAAGAGAGCTTGTTAGTAGAGGCATAATACTGTGATAGATATTTTATATATACATGTTTACATATTTATTTATTATTATTCATGAAATTTATACAAATAAACTTGGATAGGAGCAGGACTGCACAAGATCTGGTTTTTGACATCGCAAGGGACATTAATGCGGACCTGATAATTGTATGCGAACCGGCTGCTACATTGATGATATGCTGAGTGATGTGTTTCATGAAATGTTCGAAGGACACGAAGGTTGAGAAATGGAGAAAGACAAGACAAGTGATAAGATTCTAATAGGAGGAAACTTCAACACCAAATCTCCAATATGGGAATGGGCGCGGGGAGGCAGGAAAGAGCTTGTGTGGAGGAAAAAGAAAGATTTCCCAAATGACAAAAATACCAATTAGATGATATGACCACTGCAACAAGCACTTTTCATTGGCTATGTAATCATTTTCCGCCACATACTAAGACTGACGAAAGAGAAACTCCGGTCTACTGGTGAACCTTAGAATTTGAAGGCATAAAAAAAGAACTGAACATCACAAGAAAAACGTTAAGTAGGGAGCGCAAGAGAGCTCAGGCTAGGAAGGACGTGCTGCATCCTTCGAATGAAGGTATATAGAAATAAGGAATAAATTCAAGAAAACGATAAAAAACAGAAAAAAATTATGCTGGAGGAAACTCCAGGATGGTCTGCAGCACAACATCTGCAGGGAAGGGTGTGAAATAGTGGTATACTCGCTAAAGATCCATATTCCAAAGGATTATATGTCCATACAGAGGATATTGTTACTATTCCTCAGTAACTCTTTCCTCCTAAACCATTTATGGATTGGGTGTAACAGTACACGCAACCTACAGGATGCGCATGTATGGTATCAGTAGCTGAAATCGAGTCAGTTGCAGAAAAACTAAAGAATCCCACTGCTCCGAGTATAGATGAAACCCCGCCGGAAGTTATTAAAGGCAAAGGAGTTCCTGGACTCCCTGAAGGATCCAATTAGTAACTGGTATTGCAATAGGGAATATATAGCTATTCTAACATTCTTTGGCAACTTGAGTTGTCTGGATACCAGTTCTCAAGAAGTCAGTTCAAATCCCGTTAATATGTTCAAGAGAGAAGAACGATGCAGTTTTTTAACTTCCTTATGCATACATCTAGGGGATCATTGCCAAAAACATTACTTTCCATATTGTCCAATAATATATCCAAGGTAACTAACTTGGTTTGCAGTCTTCCGTAGTAGTTATAATTAAATAGTTTTCATTGCTCGTTGCCACATTGTGGGTTGGAGCTGTTTAACATTTTCAGAAGAAACCTTTAGTTTAAGAATTTCTTTTGGTGAATATCACCTATACAGGCAAATTTTGTTGGAACTTAATACTGATACTTTTAGCAGAACTATACAATTGATGAGAGGATTATAAAATGATGCAAATTTAAATAATTTATTTGGTATAAAACATAGAGTTTGACATAACTATTTTAAACGTACCAAAATAGTCAGTATAGTCTAAAGGATAAAATTATACAGATTAGAGTAAATCATTTTTTAAGCATATATTGATTAGGTATAAGAGAATGTATTAAGCATGCTATATGAATCCATTTAATCATGGCAATATTTATATAATTTATCTTATAAAATTACAATTTTGTTGTTCATGCTAAGAGAGAGCGGATTTCACTCAATATGGTGTGGACGAATGTTGAAATATATTGAGTGAATATGATTTCAATTTTACTTAATTTTTCGTGAAGGAAGTATATACAAAAAAAAGCATTTAGTATTAAAAAAAATTATAGAATGTATACTGGAGACATATTATTACTATATTATTCATACATCATACATTGGAACATATAATTTGGAAGCAATTATATTTATAGTGTTTTTACATTTAGACTTCATTTGTCGTAAGCAGTCAAATACAATAATAAATTATATGTAGGTATTCAGTATTTCTATCAATTGAAAAATAGTTAAACTTTCAAATTCAACACTATTTTTTGACTTTTATGCCACCTATAGGTAAATAACGTACATTTAATAAATATACCTTAGTTTTGGAAAATATATCATAATTTTTTTTTGAATTAAGTTAAAGTAAGTATTACCTAATTATAAATAATATCTTAATTTAAACAAATTTCTCATTACATTACATTTTTAAAATGTTATGTAGGTATATGAAAAAACACTAAAGAGAATTTATTCCCAAAATTCCTGTACGAAATTGTGTTACCAAGCGGAACACATTCCCTTGCCCAAATTAGTTAAATTTAACGATTTTGCATCCGTAACTGCCAAAAATTTCAAGTACGCTTATCAGGTCCCTTAATGTGGTTTGGAAAGTTTTCTAAACCGCGTTTTCCAGCTTATGTCAAACGTTGCACAAAGAACAAATTAAAGAGCTGGTAATTAATTGTAATGTGTCCCATCCACAGAATTGCGTAGGTTTATCCTAGCGGATCGATGATATTTAGAGTGCTGGAAGGAGTTGAAATATTACAACTAATAAACTTTAAAATGAAATATATTTTCTATTAGCTATTTAGAACATTGAATAATTCATATTCGTATATTCTTTTGTAAAATAATATACAGGGTATTCCAAAGTTCGCATCTCGGGTTCATAACAAACAAACGACAGTAAAAATTTGTTCAGATGGCATTAAAATCCATTTTCACTTGATTTTTAAACTAATAAAATGACGTCATAAATTTTTTTTCTGTAAACATTCATATTTTTAGGGAAATTCACCTACATTTTTAGTTTGTTAATTAAGTTCCTGTTTGATTTCAAATTTATAATTTTTGTAACATCTTTATTTTGAGGCTAGCTAGAACATTTCAAGCTATATTCGATTTGGTTTTAGATGCGTTCTCAAGGACCTAGAAAAGTTAGAGAACTTTAAAAACATATATAAGCGGATCGGTTTCACCTCCACAGTTCAGTCAATATAAAGATTTGATAGTTTGAATTGTTTGAGGTATATTTGCTGTAAAGCAAGTAGTGAAAATAAAGTTTTGTTTTTCTACGTGGAATATTTCAAGGCTGAGTAAACGTAGTAGGTTATGTTTCTGTCAAAAGTGGGATTCAAAGAAGGTTTCGGGAAACTGCATCAATAGTTTTTAAGGAGGTCCAACACAAAATTGTGTTCAGTCATGATATTAACTCCAAGAATGACGTCATTAGTCATGCCTGCTATTAGGACATTTTTCTGGAAAGTAGTTGCTCCCAAGGTTATCTCAGCTAGATGGTTATGTCGTGTCCGGTTTTTGTATGCTACAGTAGGTGACGACGTTCGATCATACTATGGTGTGACTAAAGGCTGTATCAAAGGACTTTTTCACAGCCACAGTTAGTTATGATAAAATATGGGTATATTAATGGAAAAAAGTAACCTTAGCGAATCTTGATTTATGTCATCTAAACATATTTTTACTGTCGTTTTTCGCTTGCTCTTAATGGGTTCAAGACTTTGGGACACCTTATACATGAACTTAAAAGCATGGAAAAGTTATAATATTTTTAAGTTTCCTTTTAAACTGATATTTTTGTTAACTAGCTACTGAAAAGGTCAATAAAAGTTCAGAGAAAATTACATCTATCTGCTTTTTATATTGTAAACTTATATTACGTCTCTACAATGTTTGTTGTGAAATTAAAATCAATACAATGTCTAAATGAGTCAGCCTGTCTACGTATTCTAGAATTCCCCGCTTTCTGAAACGTTTTCTTTGTAACATAAGTAATTATATTGTCTGTAACTATTATGATGTAACTTTCATAAATAATTTGCAAAGAAATAATGTACTAGGACTTTTTGCTTTTGAGTAATTTATTAGAAATTAATTGGATATTTATTTGAAAACTTTTGGTACATATTATGTTTTACGCAGAATATCCTTAATGTTCCATTATCTGAACCAGTGCCATTTAATTCTATAAACTGAAACATAAGTACTGCAAGTAGTGATTCTAACATATTGTCGAAGATATGTAAGGATATTGGAGTATTTACAAAAAAAGGTTTTTTATTTCAATTTACTTAAAATATAATGAACATCTAGCCCAACTAAATACATCCTTCACTTTAAAACAACTAGAAATAGTGGAAAACTAAGATCTGAGTCAACTGACCATTTCCTGTGAACTATTCTGAAATTTGAGGGTTTTTGGAAAAGAGATTGGACATTTAAACTTTTCTAACCTAGTCTAATCTAATCATATTGATAAATTGTGAGTAATATTTGAAACTGTGATGTGACTGGTTTAACTCCATAACTTTTATAGGTATAATTAGATATATTACAAAGCTAAGGTCTCGGTATATTTTGCATTTATCCTGAATGCTTCAAAACACCAAATTGCATCCTTCCACATCAAAGTAAGAATTGTTTAGGTAGTGTTCACCGAAAAAATCGGTTAAATTGCTTTAAACTAACCCAATCTAACTAGATAATCATATCATAACTTTTGGTTATTTAGTCTTGAATGACTTAAAATTATTTCTATACTCGCTTATTCTTTTATTTTTCTCATTCTGCTGAGCTTATTAATTTTCTTCAAAAATATGTATAATGCACCTTTAAGCGTTATTTTACTTATGAATTATGCTTACTTGTAATGATATGGAAGCTAATTCTTCTTTGTTAATAATTTGAAATATATTGTGACTATTATAGGTTTTTACCAAGCATATTCTACATTTATGTAGGTCATGCCACTAAACTTCTCCACCAGTGTTTTCTTTAGCGCTAAAAGACTTTTTTTAAATCGGTACTAGTCTTAGGCTTAATATCCTAAAGGGTTCAAGAATGCTTACAAATATTTGCTTCATTTTAATGTAGTACTATAATAGTTACAAACGTTTGAAGTGATTTTTTTTAGTTTTATTGGGTTTTTGCCACACTTCTGAAAAAATAATAAAGATTAATTAAATAAGCCCTTCTGCCAAACGGAACAGTCCAGGGTTATTTTTGAAACTACGTTTGCCTAAACAAAAAATCTCACACTGAAAAAAGCAGGTAAGTAAAAAATAACAGAAATCACAACACTATCGCGCACTTCCGTATTATTGATGTTTCGAAAAACTCTCTGTTTTCGTTCTCAAAATACACTTATTTCCGTTCAACAAAATAATCGCGGTCTCTTTTAATTTTCTTTTTGTTGCGTTGTCTTCCTTCTCGTTTTCCGTTTTCCCAAGCGTGTTCGCAAATTTTGGATTTTTCAAATTCCCGTCTTATTATGTAATTTTTATGTTCCTCAACTCTAACATTCATAGGCAGAGACGTTTCTCCAACATAATGTTCATTGCATTCACAAGGTATACTGTAGATGCAATATTTTGAATTTTGTATATCATTTTTTGGACGCGTTTTATACAAAAATGATCGTAAAGTAGTAGTTGTCTGAAAAACTGTTCGACATACGTTTAATATTTTTACTACGATTTTGAGAACGAAAACAGAGAGTTTTTCGAAACGTCAATAATACGGAAGTGCGCGATAGTGATGTGATTTTTGTTATTTTTTACTTATCTGCTTTTTTCAGTATGAGATTTTTTGGTTAGGCAAACGTAGTTTCAAAAATAACCCTTGACTGTTCCGTTTGGCGCAAGGGCTTATTTAATTAATCTTTATTATTTTTCAGAAGTGTGGCAAAAACCCAATAAAACTATAAAAAACTAAAATTATGCCACAAAAAAATAGCTTCAGACAATATGTTTGAAGTGATATTGTGAAAAACTTCCTAATTCGTCTACAGTGGCAAAAAAAATATAAGTATTTCATCAATGATATATTTTTCCTATATTTTTTTTTAAATATGTCTCATTTAAGTCATGAAAGAAATAACAGCTCTGGATTAACTTATTCAAGCAAAGCAATGTAAATTCTTCGCTTTGCGGAGTCACCACTTAAGATGCTGATAGTGAAGTGTGACGAAACGTTTGGTAGTATTCAATGCGACCAGTTACAGAGACTACTACGTCTCAAAACCCGTTGTCCACCATTGTCTGAGGAGCGATTCAGATGGTAATAGCTGTGGAACCAGCAGTAGAAATAGCAATAAATATATGTATGGGTGGGCCCAAGAGTTCTCCACAGCGCTAGAACTCCAGGGGCAGATGAAACATTTCCCAAAAACTACATAAAAATTGAGTTGTTGTAATTAATTAGATGAAATTAGTTTTCTAAGTAAAGTTTCTTTTCTTATGTTTATGCTTATAACACTTCATAAAATATGTATAAGTATATTATAGAAAAATGAATTATGGCCGGTTTCTCAACTAGTAGATATCTATTAAATAAACTTATCGATTCCATAAACTGGAGATATCCCATGAATTTGGTTTCTGAACCATTCGATAATGCTTTTCTGTTGCATAAGTTATCGAACACATATCCAAAGAAAAATGGCAAGATATCTGTCCAATAAATATTAGCGCACACGCGCAGCGATTTAGCTGTTGCTTGTTTACACTTTATTGTAAGACTTAAGCCAACTTTTTTTGATATTTTTGTGACGATAACTGTGCAATGCAAAATTCTGATTCGTCTGCCTCATCAGATGAAGAATATTTAAATATAGTCAGATATCTTGAACGGCCAAGACATTATCGTGAAAGAGAAAACCAGTATGAAAAATATAGCGACTCAGAATTTCGAGAGAGATTTCGTTTAAGGGCGCCGTATTCTTGAAATAGTGTGTTCTACAAATACAAGTAATTTTAGACATTTAAGAACTGACTAATATAGAGTTTAGCAAATAACAACAATGTTATCTCATGCCACTGGCGAATATTCAAAGATACCGAAGTAAAATCAATATATTTCAGAAAGCGATCTATCCAGCAAATTTTTAGGTACTGAAATCTTTTGAAATACGTTTTTTTTTAAATTCATCTATAGATGTAAACATTGTTATAACATAAACTTACATAGTTCTGCATATAAGATTGTTCACTTTTGTTTATAAGTATGTGAAAATAATTGTAAAATGAGGGGTTAGAATAGCGAAATAATGTGTTTCATACAAATGCATTTTAAGAATTATTATATTATTTGAAGAGAGTTTAAGTAGTAAAAGTGGATAAACAAATTAGTAATTTTATTTTTGATATTACTTCTGTTCTACGTGTTTTATTTTTCAAGATTTCAGTACCTAAAAAACATCACAAATTTGATAATTTTACGGCGAGAAATACGGCCACCTTAACGAAAGAAACTGTAAATTTACTGATAGATTTAATAGGAGAACTAGTATTCAAGTGTCTAGTATTAGAACAAATTCACTATGAGTATTAGAAAAGGTTTCGTTTTTATGCAACAGGTTTGTATATATTTTTATTTAGTTAATTAAGTGTCTTACTTCCATAAATGGCTCTGCAAACACTTGTGCATTTGCTAGCTCCCTCTATGATTATTGCAGATATTAAGATATCCATTCAGCTGTTATGGATTCAACAAAATTTGGAAGGCATGCGTTCAGAAACTAATATAAAGTTATCAGTCTATATTATATATATAAGGTTATAGCTTTTACATTTCTTGATTTGTCGTTTTGATTGATGCAATACATTATTGCTACATATTTTCAAACATATCTATAACAACCTAAGCGTCATTATATTCGGTTTCTCTTGGCATTGGGCGTGAAAATTTTTTTTCCGGTGTCACGACAGCAGGTTAGAATGTTGGGGTGATATGAATATATTTATATATCTCGTATCTTAGGTATTATACGGAAGTGAAATTATTTTATCTTTCACTTCCTTCTCTGTTCTTCTTGATTAAAGCAAAGTATTCAGCCCCAAGACCAGGACCAGGTGGATTCCCTCCATCAGGAAGAACCACAAAAAGTAACAAGATGCAAATGTACACAAATGCATAAAAACATTGTCACCTATACATTTTTAAACTTATGTTGTTGAGGAATTAAAATTAATAATAGCAACAATAATCCAATAAGTTTCATGAAATAATTAGTACTATTTGAAACTATAACATCCCGAGATCTTTACAGTCTTTCTGTAAAAATCCTTTCTTTGACCCTTAAGGAATCAAGGCTCGTGTGCTGTTATTTTTTCTAGTCGAAGGAAAATTCAACGGAGCTACGGCAATCAAAATTTTATAATTAAGTACTGCAAGTTTTCTATTAGTTGGTATTTCTTACATTTCATATAATAAATGGGTATGTTATTTAACTATGTGGACTATGTACTATGTTAGTCAATAATTCTGTTAACGCCCTGTAATGAGTGAAAATGTAGTTTTGGTAGTGCGCAACGAAGGATCGAAGAACGAATACAAAATACTGCAAGTAATCAGAGTAATTGTATCTATCAGGTACATAGATATTATTACTAATAAAAATGTTTATTTTCATTCCGCATGATAGTTGACATATCTAAGCTATCTCGGACGGTGATTGTCATAGGCGCCGATTTTTCGGAGAAAAAGAGGGTTCTGTCCCATTATTTAAACATCGAACAAGAATTCCGAAATAAATTTTTTATTGTCTTTTTGGCCTCTCTGAGCACTTGGTAAGAATGTTTGTACTTACTTGTACATGGAAACAAATACGTACTAAATTAAAGGAACACAAGTATTCAGTAGTTCCAGAACATAAGACAGGTACAAGTCACTCAGTAAAATAATATTATATTTTTGTTGACACTAGAAAACGCAAGAGCTACTTGAAGAATAACAGTGCATTCAGCAGTTGTATAACACAAATTAGGTAAATGTCGCTAAGTAAACCTAAGTAATGCTTTGCTAAGAGAAGCAAATATGGATATAAAAAATATGTAACTGTTTCATTGGAGAACGCAAGTGCTACCTGCAGCTGCAAAACACGCAGTACAATTCAATGCTGGTCGGGGCATTAACCTGCACTTGAGCATTGAGTATCGAATGACCGCTAGATGTAGCTTTGCTACACCGCAAAGTCTTACATATTTTTAAACATCAACTCTGCTTCCAGTAGACGAAAATTGCACACAAAATTATAGCAAAAATGAACATTTAAACAAAAATTTATATAATGTTAAATATTATGTCAAAATTCTAGCCCACATGCAAAAGTGCGGGGAAGGTTCATATGTAGATAAAGGACATAAATTAAAACCACAACATAGATAGACCAGTAGTTTCACTCCGTTGTCGGCACTTTGAACTGCTTTCAGTTTTCTGCGGTGACCTCGAAATGTGAGTGCGATAGCGCATCCGATAGAATTTACAGAATCGGTGATCAGGACCGGAATAAGAATTTTTTATTTGCGCGTGAAAGCGTAGTTATTCCACATGAAAGTTTACGTTATATCTATCCACATTATGTAATAATTAATTATACAGTTATAAATGGGTAATTCTACATGTATTATATACTATCATTTACTGCTAGTAACATAGTGTGAAAATTCAATTCACTTCTTTGGGCTCTTTAAAAAAAAGAGTTTAAAATATATATTATTGGACTACAAAACATTTTTATTTATTTACTTACTTTTTTGTTTATTAGTGATAATTTTTTTGGGATTTTTTTAAATTTCAAATTTGACGTTTGAAGTTTAGTGGAAATAATTTATTATGACTTTTTTTCTTAAATGATCTACGTAAACCAGAAAACAAGTATTTTTCAGAACAGAAAAATTATGTTTACTTAACTTTGAAAATTGCTAAATTGGAGATAAAAGTGCAGTAAAATGTAAATTTAGAAAAAAAATATTTTTTTTTATTTTGTTTTGAGACTTACTCTCATTATAGTGACTACAAGAAATATGATCATCTACATAATTTGAAGATGAGCCGTCTTGTGCAGGAAACGTTGGAACGGACTCTTTGCGTAATCTATTGCGCGAATCATTAGAAAACATATTATTTTAAAAATGTATTTGACGTAGTTTGTATGAACTATTACTAATCCTGAGCAGCTTTTCTAATAAATCTTCTCTATTAGAAGCCTCTGCACAGAACTCTGCTCTAAAATAAAAATTTGTATTTGTGACAAATATAAATATGTATATTTTAAACTTCACTTTCATGAGAAGTATTTATATTCCAATGTTATACTTAAGAAATAAGTTAATAGGTAAGGCAATAGCAGTAAAATATCATTTATGGTTTGTACAGTATATTATAGATTACTTATTTATGTCTTTAGGAAATTTAAAGAAACTTAAATTACTATTTACAGATGATATATTTAAACATCTAACTGCTGCGCAGCAACTCGTTCCTCGATCAAACTCAAAATATTGCTTTAATACGGCTCTGTATAACCGATATTCACACTCCCAGAGTTGGATGTAAACTGAGGTCTCTGCAGCTTGAAATGGATGCGCGAGCTGCTATGTGCGACTTATTACTTCGGCCCGACTGTTTCTACTGGTCTCCCTATACTGTGCTAAAAACTTTGAATCTTTATAAGTAAATTGATTGGAAATTAATTTTTTAAGAACCTTTTGTTTTGTATTACGCCGTTTTCGAAAAACTGTTGTTTCATGCTCTGAAATAATAATCTATCTTCTTTTATTCTATAAAATGAAGAAGGATAGATGGGTAATGAGAGCATGAGAGAGATCCGAAAAAGATATTGATTGATTTCTTTTTCCAAAGAAATAAATACGAAATAATGAAATAAAATGTTGGAACCTAATTCAGAGAAGTGACGTTTTGTACATTTTTAATTAGCAAGTCATTATTTTTAAAAACAAGTCACGGAAAAAAATCTTGAAGTGTCAGGTACTGACTGAGAAGAAGGTAAAAATTAAATAATTCTAATACAGAATTGGGTGAAAAATTGCGTAGCACAACAATTAGAGGAACCTTATCTAACAGACTACCGAACACTAAGGAACAAACTCAATATCGAAGAGATGGTTATTCCTAGCTGTTGATTCAATTTGTTGCAAGTAGACTTTCTTGTGTGTCTTATTACAGGTCTCAAGTTTCTCAGGCCATTGCAGGACAAAAAGCCATAATCAAACAATTTAAAAGCAGACGAACTAATTGGACATCGATGTTCATTAAGCAGGAAGATCTTTTCATCATTTGACGTCACCCAGCCGGGGTTATTACCATATTTTGTAAGACGATTTCGAGTGGAGCATCCGGTACGTCGCAATAACTCTGCGTTACAAGCAAGTAGACTAGGTCTGCAGTTCGGCATTAGTTTCACGACTCAGTTTAGGATAAGCGGATTAACATATATTGGAGCTACTGTTACGTGGCGTTGTCCTTTAGTATAGATACATGGATATTCGGTATTCAACAGAATATATAATTTCATTTGATGAGGATTTACAAATTTCTGAATTCTGGGGGTAACTCGTTGTAAGTCCATCTAAAGAACACCGTAATAATAAAAAGCAATAATTTCACATTTATTAGATGACTGTGTATTGTGATCTATAATTTATCAAGTTTTGTAATTGGTCTGGTGATTAAAAGAAAAACTGGGCTTCTACATATTGCCAACGTTTCGGCCTATATTGAACCCTTCTTCAGGACTCTAAAAGCGACAAAGATATGGTATAGATTATGTTAAGTGATATAAACGTCATAAAAATATATATAAACAACAAGAACAGACAAAAATATCAACAAACGTACATATTAATATCAACCATTATGTTCTATAATCAAATGGGTTTATACTAAAATGATACCACTAAAAATAAAATGGTTTTACCTGTAGTTAAGAGTTTCGTGTCAAAATTACCATAGGGATATTCATTCAAATCGTCAATATAGATGAAATTAATGATATATAAATATGTATATGTAATACTAATAAGCAAGTTAGCAATAGTTTCTCAAATAGTACCTATTGAGAACATTCATTGCAATAATATATTCGCTAGCAGTAGAGGCAGGAATAATAAACTTTTATACAAGATAGATATGTATATAAGAAAAAATAGATTGCCAAAATTTATGTATAGGGATTATAATGCAAATTAAAATAAGAAAGATTAAAATTTTGAATATTTTGAAAACGTTTAACTACAAGTAATCTATTAAGCTATTTTATTTTTAGTGGTATCATTTTAGTATAAACCCATTTGATTATGACATAGTGGTTGATGATTTTAACATGTCCGTTCGTTGATATTATTGTTTGTTATTCTTTTTTATGTAATTTTAACCTGTTTATATGTATTTTTATGACTTTGTATCACTTTGTATCATATATTTGTTACTTTTAGAGTACTGAAGAAGGCTTCAATATAAGCCAAAATGTTGGCAGTACGTAGCTTTTTATTACTATTACCAGACTCATCCCCAGACTAATTAAAACAACTTTATTTCAAGTTTAGTTCGTTTTTTTTCTCATTGAATCAAAACCGTTAGAGGAATGCATCGATAGATTATCCTTATTCTATAAATATATATCAACGTTTCCCACGAATTACTCCGATCTAGCGATCTATGTTTGATATTTAGATGCACTAGCGTCAGTGTAGGTTATTCACTTACAGGCGTATTCTCTTAACTACAGACTGTCAGTTGTGTATAAATTTATATTAGAAACGTGTTTCTGTGATAGATGTATGTGAACCAATGAATTATAACTATTAGAATTTATTAAAACAGAATATCCATCCATGTACTCACCATAAACTCATTAGCTGTAATACATTGCAAAAAATAAAGAAAAGTAGTATAAGTAGTTCATTACTATTAAAATATTCGATAAGTTGTCGACAAGTATTATTTTGGATGTACATTAATATATAAAGTGTTATAGAAATTAGTGTAATAATAATTATGAAATGTATTACACGACTATGGACCTATTACTTTTGTTTTTGAGACATAGAGCTCCAAAGAAGATTTTTATAATATCAAATTTGAACTAAGTCTTTTATCAAAAAAAAAAGAATATATTGCTACGGAATTTGGTACAGTTAAATTTTTGAAGGTGCTGAATACTTTCAACGATATCTTGGAGACTGCTAGGTACTATATGTTTCAGTGACATTTTAGTGTGGTAATTAAGTTCCGGGAATTTAGTTATAACTCGGAACCTTGCAATATTGCATCGTTCGTCAACGGTTTTTCTAGAGAGCGAGACCTTCCTTTTAGTTTCAGTCCAAAGTTGAAGTCGATAGCACGTTTGGTTTGTGTTTTATGTGTATTTTTTGGAAGTAACTTTTTTAGTGGCGTAGTGAAAATGACTCAAATTACAAGCAACACGTTGTGATTCAATTTTTAGTGAAATCTGGCGAAAAACCCTCGGAAATCCTTCGAAAATTGCAGGTGGTGTGTGGAGACGAGTGCATCGTCGAAAACACGCGTGTTTGAATGGGCAAAACGGTTAGTACTGTTCGTACTGACGAGAATGTTGACCGTTTGCGTGCGTTGTTGTCCCGCATTCGGAGCGACGGTAGAGACTGGATGAGTCGGGTAGTCACTGGAAATAAGACCTAGATATTTGAGTATGACCCCGAGACTCATAAACAAAGTCAGCAGTGGGTGGAAAGCGTGGAGAGCGGCCAACGAAAGCGAGGATGTCCAGGTCACGACTGAAGGCAATGTTGATGGTTTTTTTGATATCCACGGCATCATTCATCGTGAATATATTCCTGCCAGACAGTGACTGAAAAGTTCTATGTTGGCGTCCTGAAACGGCTGCGGGCCCGCGTTTTCCATGTGTGACCCGAACTCGCCGAGAACGGCTGAGTCACCACGACAACACGCCAGCCCATTTCTCATTCATTGTGCAAGAGTTTTTGGCAAAAAGGTATTCCAACGTTGCCGCACACACCTTATAACCCCGATATTGCCCGTTGCGATTTTTTTTATTCTCCAAGATGAAGTGGTACCTCAAGGGAACTCATCATGTCGGCGTACAGAAAGAAGGTCAAATAAGCTATAACCGTGGTGCTGAACGGGTTAACTACGGAGGATTACCTAAGGTGCTTCCAATCGTGCGAGTAACGTTGGAATCGTTGTGTAGAATTAGAGGGAGACTATTGTGAAGGTTGGTAATAAAATTTTGGCGAAATTTAATTTGCTTGTTTTTTCATTGACAAATTCCCGGAACTTAATTGCCACACTACAATATAAGGAATGGCTCATCGTAGTGGAATGAAGCTGATATGTTGACATTATTACAGAAAGTAAACCTTTCTAAAGTGAAAGTCTCTTTGAAATGAGTATAACGTGTAATGAACATTATATAATTATTAGCGACATAAATGTGGATATAATTCAAAATCAAGTTTATGCGATACAGACTGTTATAAAAACAGTGTAAAATATTTCAGGAGGTAATAGTATGAATCAAAATAAGCAGAAAACTCTTAATAAACATGGGTCCGCAAAGTAACGGTTGCGGAGATATGGACCACTATCCATTTTTCAAACATTTTATTTTATTAGGAATAAACCGACAAAGGAAGCTTTTAACAAACAAAAAACAAAGTTACAGAAGATGTTCAAAGTGCCCTCCGCCCATTTCCAGGGCACGACATCTTTGTCTCAACGATATGCTCTAATATAATCTGAACATCAGGCACGTTTTTCATTAAACATTTGGATGGGTATAGTAGAAGACAGGTTTCTAGGTCCTGTTGTTTTACCAAACCGATTAACAGGCGCTGTTTACCTCAACTTTCTGCAGAACACACTGTATGAGTTTTTGGAAGACATTCCTTTGAATCAGAGGCAACAAATGTGGTTCCAGCATGATGGTACTCCAGCTCATTTTTTCATGGCCGTTAGAGTATTTACACCAAACTGTTCCACATAGATGGGTAGGAAGGGCCGAACCTGTTTTATGGCCTCCAAGATCGCCTGATCTGAACCCTCTAGATGTCTTTGTTTGGGGATATTTGAAGACATTAGTGTATGGTACTCCTGCAAATAGCCTGGAAGAGCTGCAGCTACGGATTAATCAAAAGTGTCAAGAAATCGAAACCAAGGAGAATGTTTTCGAAAGAGTTCGAATATCGTTGAGGCGAAGATGTCGTACCTGCTTGGAAATGGAAGGAGGGCACTTTGTACATCTTCTGTAACTTTGTTTTGTGTTTGTTAAAAGCTTCTTTTGTCGGTTTATTCCTAATAAAATAAAATGTTTGAAAAACGAATAGATCCGGCCCTTTCTATCCATCTATGTGGAAAAGTTTGGTGTAAATGCTTTCTAACGGCCATGGAAAAATGAGCTAGGGCACCATCATGCTGGAACCATATTTGTTGCCTCTGATTCAAAGGAATGTCTTCCAAAAACTCATACAGTGTGTTCTGCAGAAAGTTAAGGTAACCAGCGCCTGTTAATCGGTTTGGTAAAACAACAGAACCTAGAAACCTGTCACCTACAATACCCTTCCAAATGTTTAATGAAAAACGTGCCTGATGTCCAGATTCTATTAGAGCATGAGGATTTTTGTCGGACCAAATATGCGTATGTGAAAATTAAACACTCCATTTCTTGTGAACCCGTCCTCATCAGTAAAAAGAATGTTTGCAAGAAAACGAGGGTCTTCAGAATCATGACGTAGAAACCAGCGGTAAATAACCAAACGTGCTTGATGATAATTTATTGGATTTAAGGCCTGTACTCGTTGCACATGGTATGGATAAAGCAGGTGCTCGTGAAGGATTCTGCTCTACCAGTGCTAGAATTTCTTCTTCTGCACTAGGAGTGGATACCGACCTTGGTCTTCCGGATAAATGGCACTGCTTGCTCAAGGAGCCGTTAATATTGCGTTTTCGAAAAATTGTTATAGGACTTCGTGACCCTAATTTTTTGTGAGGAATCACCTCCTGAAGTCTTGACGTATAATTTCCGAACACCCTGTATGTCCTTCATTTTCAAGAAGTCAAGAATTAATATCTATATGTTTGATTAGAGTTCATTTTAAGTTTATTAGCAACAAATCATATTTAGTTTATGTGTTTTACTTATTTGTTACAAACATGCGACGTTGATGTCATCAGCGACCAATATTATATTCTTATAAGTTACATTTGAAATAAGATTGGTTGTTGATATAAATAGCAAATATTACAGGATCAGGGATGCATCCATACAGTCATTGTTTTCACCTTCGCACGAGCGAAGTTCGTATGAAATTCACTGTCAATGGCGATTCATATTCTATCAATTTATATGTATTCATTATTTAGTCAATATAAATTGGAATATGTTCAACATAGATTTATACAGTATCCTATTTATGCTGGTGTAGAGCTTCCCGAATTAAGAGATTTAACTTTTGGTTCTGGCATATTTATTGTTTACACTGTAACGATAAATATTGCTAAATTACTAGTTGCTTTTGCAACAAGCTTTTTCAAACTCCGCTCATTAACTTTAAATGAATAGCATTACATAATTAAGGTAACGACAAATGCAAGAACATTATTTTTTTCTTAAATTATACATTTTTAATATTTAGGTCTTTCGATTTTGTGTCATTGCATTTTCTTCTGGTATTGAAACTATTGTGTAATGTTTATACCAAAATGATACCACTAATAATAAAATGGTTTTATCTGTAATTAAGAGTTTTTTCGTGTCAAAATTACCATAGGTATATTCATTCAATATAGGTGAAATTAATGATATATAAATATGTATATGTAATACTAATAAGCAAGTTAACAATAGTTTCTCAAATAGTACCTATTGAGAACATTCATTGCAATAATATATTCGCTAGCAGTAGAGGCAGGAATTTTTAATATTTAGGTGTTTCGATTTTGTGTCATTGCATTTTCTTCTGGTATTGAAACTATTGTGTAATGTTTTATTATGATATAGTGCAGAATCTCTTTTTAAAAAGTTATTTGTATTTATAGAAGGAACAAAGATTACATCATTATTTATATTTTCCAGGTAAGATATCATGTGTAACATTTTTTCTCTTGTACTACAACTGAAGCAGTACACTATTAAAAAATTAAAATACTAAATCAGTTTGCATATTGCAAATTCAAAAATTTAACAAATAGTTGTTCATGATTTATTCCAATATTTTAGACATTGATGGTAGGATGGATATTGATATATAATTAATTAGATATGTGTCTGTCTTAAATACTATTAAAAATAAAATGAAAGACATGCTCCCATAAACAGTGTGTCTCAAAAGTCATAACCTTTAGCGAAGTTCAATTCTCAAAAATAAAACCAGTGGCGGCGGGAGAGGATAAGGCTGTTTCTTTAACGCTATCACCTTTTTTATTGCACCTTATGAAAGTTTAGATCTTTCTGATTAATTTGATGTACAGCATGTTGGAAGTTGATAGGAAAATTTTTTGGAGAAAAATCGTAAACTCAGAATTTCTCTCTTTGAGCGGGGCAGCTGAATCTAATAGTTGCTGAAATATACTCCCATCAATACGATGGAGTCCGCACCATATGTAAAAAACTATTTGTATCATCAATTTTCTCATCGTTGGATTGGTAGAAGAGTAGAATTTAAGAGGCTTACCAGGTCCTCTGATTCAACCTCAGTTGACTTTTTCTTATGGCACTACTTGAAAAGCAAGGTGTACCGCGACGAATTCGTCATGAGATGTGGCAAGTACCATCTAATACATCCAGGAATGTACAGAGAGAATTCGTTGACAGGCTGTCATTGTGCAGAAGGTTTGATCTATTAAAATTAAATAAAAAGAGCTACTTTAGCATAAATTGCTTCCAGACGTCTAGACTGTCTGTTGAAAGAGAGAAATTCGGAGCTTACAGTAATTTCTTCAAAATTTTCCCTACCAATTCTCACATGTTGCACATCAAATTAATCAAAGACCTAAGCTTCCATATATTGCAAAAAAAATGGTGGTTGCCATTAAAGAAAAAAACCTGCTGCTGCATTTTTGAAAATTGAATTTGACCAAAGTTCATGCATCGAGCGATTTTTCAAAAAATGGGCAGTTTTCGAAATGCGCATAATTTTTTAAACACACTGTATTATATCAAGTAGTAACATTGAGTTGTATATATGAAGGCTGAAATTATTAGCAATATATACGCAAAACGATAAAGACATGTTAAAAAACTAGCAGTGTTGAAAGATTTTTTAACTCAAGAACAGTACGAAACAGAAAATGTTGACGCAGTTGAGAGTGATTCTGTTCTGGACTATTCTTGGTCATTCACGGAACAAGAAAGCGTACTATATAGCTAGAAAGAAACTAGAACCAACTTTTGATACAGCTTCAGTTACTGTCAAAACAGTCCCTCCAACTTAGACATACAAAAAAACATTAAATACTAACAAAAATAGTGAAGATTAGTTTATTCGAAGTCAATAAAAATCCCACTGGAAGAAAATTAAAACATGCTGGGCTTGAAACAGGTTACATCTGCCTGCTATAGACTACAGAAGTTGGATTTGATGGAAAAGGCTGAGTGCCTGTTGAATTTAGCAAGTTAGGAAATGGCAAACCACAAGTCATAAAGGGAAAAGGACTGCATTCTCTTTATTCGGCAAAGTACAGATCATTCCAGGGGATTTGGACTTAAAACCTTACCCAGTAGAGTCATTAGAAAGGTAAAACTGTAGGGTCGAATAGGAGTAAGTTACAAATGGGGAGCTGGTCTTCAAAACATTTACAAATAATCTAACTTAACCTTTATCTATATGTATTTATTCTGAACATTAACATAACTATCTATATTTTGAAATTCATATAAAATTCAATCAGAATAATATCTACTTAATGTTATGGTCGGTGTGATAGTGAAAGATGTGAATATGTTGTAGCAATACAATATATAAAACAATGTAAGGTATACAGATAATACACCAAAGATAAATTGAAATTTACAGTGTACGCGAGGTCAGTTAACAAGGTAATAAACTCTACATTTAACAACTTTAAAGTATGTTTACAGTTGTTTTACGTTCTTTCTTTGTTGTAATTCTAAAACCTATAATAGAGGGTTACAAATTAAATATTTATTATATATCTTAGAGTTAACCTAAATAAACTACTACTAACGTCGATTATTTATTTACATTGTCATTAAAAGATCCTTGCACTACTTTTCTAATATGGCATTGTTTCAGAATTCAATATCCTATATAAATAAAGATGTGATGCTTCGTAATGCAAGTTTATCTAAGCATCAAAAACTTACATGCATTTGTGTATCAACAACAATTTTTTTATTTTTTTGAGACAGGTACCTACTAAAATCAGTTTTAATTTTACCCGAAGGGTGTTAGGTTAATTTTATGCTGAATAGTATGAATATTGTTGTGTTGCGAATATTTTCAAAGGAATTGTTTATTAATAATTATTATTTCTAATACCTAATAAATTAAATTAAGATCAACTTGCATTTTGAGAAATGTTTTTTTCAAGTATTATTACAATATTATTATTATAAGATTACTTTTTACTTTCAACTTATTAACGAAATTAATTTCATGATAGTTTGAGAAAAAATGGCTATTAGTTTTACTTATAATAGCTATTTATGATATACGTGTTAAAAGTAAGTAAGTTTTTTAACTTCACGAACAAAATAAAATCACTTTTAACACGTATATCATACAATATTTTTTCTGCAAAACAATCGGAAGAACTTTAAATTCAATAAAAATAAGAAATCAAAAAATACCACACAGATCGCAATGTTTATGAATCAAAATTTTCGTAACAACCAGTACTACTTTTAACACACCTGTCAAAAAATGACATTTTTAACATCAAAAATGACAATTAAAAAGCCCACTTTTAACAGTTTTGTAGAAAAAAATATTTTTGTCATTTTTTGACACGCGTGTTAAAAGTAAGTTACTTTTAACACTAGTGTTAAAAGTAAATCAAAGTTTATTTAAATTTTGTTTTGAAAATTAATAAAACGTTTTAACAAACACATGAACAACTTTTTATTTTTTTTTTATATAAATAAATACAAACCAACATTTTAACTAGTTATTACTATTAACATTTATAGTAAAATTAGAACAATTTGAAATTATAATTCCATGCGGAGTCATCATACTTAAGTTGGTTTTACTGTCAATATGTGTGACACATCTATTTTCTGTAGAAATACTACTGGTAGTACTGGTGGTCTTGCTAGTAGTTGCAGCAGTAGGAAGTATTTGGCACGCAATTTCCTTCTTCTGTTCCAGTGAATTTTCAATGTAGCCTTCAGCTACCGTCGAAGATTTCCATCCTCCATGTCTCTTGATGGTAGTAAGATTTGCACCAGAATCTGCTAACAATGTCGCCGATAAACGACGAAAACAGTGTCCGGTGTAGAGTTGAGAAATTGGTAGATTCAAGAACTCTGCAATGTCGGCAGGCATTTCACCAAATATGTTAATTCCGATGGATTCTTCACACATTTATTCTTCATATATTTAAGAAAAAGTCGTCTATGGTCATATACTTTCTAAAAAAGTTTAAATAGAATTCACCAACAACACTGAAAGTCCGAGGCACTTTCGTTTTAGTATCTGGTATGGTCACAACAACCGAAGTGCCCAAATACTCGATATTGTCGATGGTCATCTGACACAATTCCTCCGGGCGACACGCCCCGAAGACACCCACTATTTCTGCGACTTTTATCATCAGATACTTTTCGTCTTCTGCTTCTGTGAGAAATTTGTCGATATGCGTCTTCGTCAAAACTTTTGACTTTTTCGCTTGATATCCTTCACCCTTCTGTTTTAAAAAAGTAATAAGTTTATAATGTTTGCTTATATCTTGATCTTGCTTTATTTTTAACATAGTTTTTAACATCATGGAATAATTTGACCACAGCGTTGACGATTTCCATATCTTGGCTTTTTCCTCAAAATATGCCAGTAAAACACTTTCGTTACATTTCCCAGGGACCTTTTTAATGTTGCGCCATTTCGAAAAGCGTCTATAAGCGATTTCGTACTGTTCCTTTGATTTCGCCGGCAATAACTCCAATGTTGCTCGACAGGCGGCTTCTTCGATTTCAGCAGAGATGGATTCGTTACGCTCATTATCGAGATTATTCATTATACTTATATTACTAGAAAATGCTGTCAATATTTTTGCGTTTTTTCCATAACTAACAACAGCACTGGTTGCTACGTGAATCATCTTCACTCACAAAATAAAATCTTACTTTTAACACGTATATCATAAATAGCTATTAAAAAATAATCAATTTAACCTCTATAAAGTCCATATAAGGAAAAATTAAATTTATTTTGTTCAACGTGGAGCAAAGTAATAGTGTTCTATTTCTATTGAAATAAGAAAGTTCTTTACTATTGAAATAGATAACTGTAAGAATAGAACACTTGACGTACTTAGTATTTTAGATCAGCTATTAAATACCTTAAGAGATTTAACTTCTGATTCTGGCGTATTTATGGTTCACAACTTAACTTTAAATCATGGTAAAATACTGGTTGCTTGTGCAGCTCTTTTAAACTCCGCTCAATAATTTTGAATGAATATCAATACATAATTAAATCAGTAACAGTAAATGTAAGGACATTGTTTTTTTTCTTAAATTATCCGTATTTAATATTTAGGTATTTAAATTGCATTTTCTACTAATATTGTACTATTGCATAACGTTTTATAATGACATAGTGCAGACTTATTTTTAAAAAAGTTATTTGTATTGTTAGAAAGAATAAAAATCACTGTTATTATTTATATTTTCTAGGTTCCTGGTCCAGGTTTTTCACCAATTTATCCTTTATGTCAAGCAGTACATTGTCAAAAACTTAAAATATTAAATCAGTTTGCTTTTAGCAATATAACAATTAGTTTTTTATGATTTATTCCAATATTTTAGACATTGCTGGTAGGATGGATATTGGTATATAATTACTTAGAAATTTATCTGACTTAAATACTATTAAAAATAAAATGAAAAACATGCTCCTATATGCAGCGTGTCTCAAAAGTCATGACCATTTAGGAAATTAGTAATTTTTAGAAAAATCGCTTGAACACTTCACTTTTGTTTTTATAGGCATAATGTTATGAACCGCCCTGGTTCATTCCAAAATTCTGAATTTATTTTTCAAATGTTATATATTATTGTTAGTTTAAGTCCAGCGAGTGCTCGAATTTTTTACCAGTAGGCACTAATTTTTACTAAACCGTCGATGCCCTACTCCGAAATCACGCACCCCACGCGCATCTTCCACCGTGATATGTGGTTGTCAGGTGGGGAGTAAGTTAACAAAAGTGAAGAACCGAAAGGCAAAAGCATGGGGTGGACATTCTCTATAAAATTTTGTTAACGAGTTTTAGTTTTACCACATACCACCAGAGGTGCTGATAACCGTTTGTCCTTTTTTATTATTCCTTTTATTTTTGTTCTATTGTCTAACGCATTCAAAATTTGAAATGTTTTTGTGTTCCGTTTGATTTTCTTGTACGAAAGTTATACGACTGAGTATTTTTTAAGTTTTCTGTGCGATTTTAGTGTTTTCTTCGATAGACATTAATATGTTTTTTATTTAAAGGTAAGTATACTAAAAGTTAGCATTTTTAATGTATATTAATAAATAATTTTAACTAGGTTATTTGAGAGGATAAGAACTCACCAATTCATCGATATCCTAATCCTGATAAGGATAAGGATCGATATAATACTACTCTTTATGACTTCAAATTGAAATTGAGAGACATGGACCCTAAATGAGTATGCAAACTATCGCTTATGTCATAAGCATTTCTCAATCTGACATTGCTAGTAATAAATTATTGAAACCAACAACACTTCCTTCAAAGAAGTCCATACAACATGCATTATATAATATGGTCCAGATTTATACATATTCTATTCATAAAGTTCTTTTGTCTAACATTGAGAAATGAGTAGAAGTTATTAACTTCTTAGGACTTACAATGCAGATTATTATTATTTTAATAAATGTTGAGTTTCTTAATAACCAATACAATTATTTTGTTACAGATGGTCCGACATCTATAATTGTATTGTCTCAAAGTCGTTTTTAGAAGGGTAAGAGTACGTAGGATCATATAATTACCGTTAAACAAATAGTAGAAGAATTTAATAAACCAAGAAGTAAAACTATACTTTTTTGGCATTTATGGACACTGAATAAGCTTTTGAACATAGTACCGACAGGAAAAATATGAGGAAGCTTAGAAAAGAGAGATGTTGAACCGAAGCTGATAAGGTCGATTCACAGCAACAGTAAGAACTATGTGATTAGTAAAAATCTTAAATAGGTATAATATACAAATGCATTTTATTGCATCTAAAAATAAAATCAACTTATAATATTTTAAAAAAAATTGACAAAATTAGAACATTGTGCACATAATAATTAGAAAATATATGTATCTAGTGTAGTATTAGAATGTTTAAATAAATTTAATTTATAAACTATTGGTTAGAAACTTGTATGTACCTGGAAATGTAAAGTTTTTTTTTGCAACAGAGTAATTCCGTTCATTATAATTTAATATTATACTAAAATGACAAAAAAATCTTTATCTAAGAATTTAGAGTTTATAGAAAAAAAGAACTTAACATGTTCATAATTTGTTGTTATTCATTGATGAAGAATTTTAAAAAATTACTCGTTGGGTTCACACACTTAACTTAAAAATATAATTAGGATTATGTAATTTTAATTTAATCTGTATTGTCAGTTATTATTGAATTACTTGTTTAAAGAAATTTATGAATTATCAATTTCAATTTTGTGCTGGTATTTGTAATTTTGGTGCAAAACGTTTTTTTGTCAGAAAGATTGTATATGACACTTAAAAAACTGACTCAAATATATGGACACACGATATTGAGTAAATATGTTATACACAAACCCAAAAAAAGAAGACTGAATGCAACGAGAGCCAATTACAACATCTAATACACCAACAGAGCTGCAGCGGTAAGTTGCATTGTAACGGGTCTTGTTCGTAAATTCTTTTTTTTATTCTCAATAAATTGCAGTCCACAAACCTGAAAATACTTATTATCATTCATTTTTCAAAATTGCAAATTCATTTTGACCATTTTGCTTATGTAAGTATCAGTAAAAAGATTCAAAACTTTTCGATAATACATTAAATAATTTATTTTAACATTACTAAGAAATTAAATTATTTACTTAAAAATAAATCTATTAACTGTTTTACAATATTTGTTTTACAAATGATTTCATTAAATATTGGAGACGTTTTAGAAATATATGTTACATAAAATCACATATGTCAATTATATCAGGATTACTTAATTTTTTTGGCATGCTAAATTTGAAAAATAATATTCACAGATGTTTTGCACATAACTTTGAGGGCTCAGAAAATACAATTTACAGGAAAATTTACAAAAGACATACTTAGATATCAAAGTACCTATAGTATTTAAATACCTGCGATAAGTAGGTATATAGAAAGATATAATTTAAATTGAAAAGTAAATATATTTTTTTCTATATAATCTCTGCAAGTATTTTAAACACTATAGGTACTTTGAAATCTAAGAACGTCTTTAGCGAATTTTTTTAAATATTTTATTTTCTGAGACTTCAAAGTTATATGTAAAACATGTGCGAATATTATTTTTCAAATTTAGCATTTCTTAAAATATAAGTAATGTTATCGATACAATTGCCACTTCAATTAAAATTTTAAATAAAAAAAAAAACTAAGGGGCTATCCCAGATTTATAACAAATTAGTTTTACCACAAGTCAATAGAGGGCGCTAAACATGAAAACAAGATTTGCTAGGGAGTGTCCCATCTATCTTAAGTATATTTTTTCTAGGGGCAAAAGGCAGAGTTGTTGGAAAACAGCTCTCGAAGAACCAGTCCCAGAAGTTCTCCCGATCAGCCCAAAAAGACCAACCGAGCCAGGAGAAGCCGCAGAGCCCAGCAGTGCCCAGGAAATAAGTAAGCAATCTACCTTCCTCTGAATCCTATCTTTTTCACGCCGTTTGGGTGTTTTGAACTCATACGTGCTGGCTTGTACTTTTGACGAACGAGGTAGTTTGGCTGTGCACAACACCGCTACCTGACTGAGCCGTTGACTGTCTGCCGTTTCATGACATTGTCCTCATCCGATTTGGCTGTGAACAACACCGCCGGCGAGTGATAAACGCCAGTGAGCCCTACGACGTTTTCGTTGTCGGTTTGGCTGTGGACAACACCGTCGACGACTAAGATACGCCGTTTTGGTACACCAAACGTACACCGCAGTGTTTGGCTGTGAACAACACCGCACTAAGGAGTCGTTGGTGACTAAGTTGTATAGGGTTGTTCTCACCGAGGTGGTTTGGCTGTGTACAGCACCGCCATCAAAGGGGATACACCGCGTGCACTCATTTCTATCCTTCCGGATAGACATCCGAAAACTGCGTTATTTTCCCTTAGACCAAAACCGTCCCATATATTCGCTTACTTGTTTTGTTAATAACAATTACTGTATATTGTTACTCTGCACTGCTTGCGCTTTCTCTTTGGCTATAGTTACTTCAGAAGCGCTTTTAACTAATGTTTTCTATTCGCATTTACAGGGCCAAAATAAATACAGAGTAGATTTTTGCTAAATCCATACATTTTGTTTTTATTTTCAGAACCTCGCTGGAACCGTCCCCCAGGTATAAGTTTATAGCTTAGTCCGTATTTTGTTTGTAAAGATTTTTCTATCAAGTATTTCATGCCGTATGTTTTACTTTAAGGATATTTCGTAGATAATTTATATTTTCTTTCAGCACCGAAACAGACCGTTTTATATTTTGTTTGAAAATTGTAAGGAAATATATTTATCCAGCATTTCTGATTTTTAGGACCGTTTATATATTTTAATTGTAAATTGTATTGCCGTTTTAAAGACAAATTCATATAGTCTTTATTACTATTCAACTGACAATTAGTTATTTCCATTTTCCCAAATAAATTTATTATAGAAAGAATGTGTTGTATTCATTCATATCAGTAACTTTGATAAAATTCCGATCTAGCAAAAAAGAACAGATATTGTGGGTGTAATTCAACGCAGGTTGGGGCTTTTGTCCACTGAGTAGTTAGTTTCACACAATATTATTAATACCTAAAAATATATAAAAACTTTTACATAAAAGGTGAACATTTTTCAAGTAGGTATTGTCTTATTTAATTCATTGACAGGATGTCACTTTTTTGTCATTGTCGATATTTAACTTCAAATAATTTTAATTTTTATAATAATTTTTGTAGTCAGATATTTGATTGAACTTAAAGGAGACCACCTGAAGAAGCAATCCTAAAAATGCAGAAATAGGTCAGATCTCATCTATTGTGGTTGAATTTGTCGTGTTCCCACTGCCAAAAAAGTGAAGTTAGATTTTTATAGAGTGAGTAAATTAGATTATTTTTTTAGATAATTATTAAATAGAGCTTTGCCTGTGGAATTGTTCATTAGCATACCTAGATGCTTGGTATCAGAGAACATACATATGACTTCATTGATAGGAATTGTAGGAGATTTGATTTATATTAGCTTAAAATACCTTTCTAAAACAGTAAAAAAATGTTACAAAAGCTAATAATAAGGAATATATGGGTAGATATTGTGGGTGTAATTCAACGCAGGTTGGAGCTTTTGTCCACTGAGTAGTTAGTTTCACACAATATTATTAATACCTAAAAATATATAAAAACCCCCAACATGTTGCACACTAAATTAATCAAAGACCTAAGCTGTCATATCGTGCAATAATAATGGTGGTTTGCGTTAAAGAAAAAACTTAGTATTTTAGATCAGCTATTATATACGAAATGTGCAAGTCAAGGTATAACAAATACGGGTATTAGGTGACCGTATGTAACACGAAAACAGAGAGACATTTCTGCAAACCTCGTACCTGATTATCTTAAAGAGTTTTTAGTTAAGAAATGTGATTTGCATATGTATAATATAAGGTCTGCTGGAGAATACAATATTGAATATACTAAGTTGACTTCCTTGAAAAAATCTCCTTTTAATGAAGGATTACATTTATATAATGCTTTGCCTGAGGAAATAAAAAGATCTGTGAATGTGAAAATATTTGTTAGAAATATCACTATTTTTTTTCGTAATGTTAGGGCAAGGGCACATTGTCTTTTGTTAGTATGTCTTTGTGTATGTAAATGTAAATAGCATTTTTTGTTACTAAATAAATGAATATTCTATTCTATTGGACACTTACAAAAAATACTGAATATTCTATATAACATCTGAGTTGTAATAAATTTAATGGAAATATAGAACGTCTAGACCACCGCCTAATTCGTGTACGTTAAGCTAACACAGTTATTGCAATAAAAAAATTGTCATCTGTTTGGTAGAAAATTATTTATAACTTTAATAATAAAGTACAGTTATTGAACGTATTTGTTAGTTAGTAGAGGGTTTATTATTAGTTATTGAACACATTGCAAATTATTGAAATTCTATAAAAAAACAGGTTAATATTATCACTTAGTAATAATATCTACCCCTCATTCTAATCGCGATTAACTCAGAAGTCGAAGACTTGTACGGAAAAGGGGGCGGCGTATTATTATTAAGCAGGCCGCATTTGCGCCTAGGAACGACTTACGTTGGTAGGTCTTAACCACCATTCAGTGCAGGAATGAGGGATACCTGGAAAACCTCATTAATAAGGGGGGTAGTCCAACGTCAACCGGTATCAATCTCTCGCATTGACCCAAGCCAACATTCTTCCACCAACTGGTATGAAAGCAGTATCCAAAAACAGCAGCTAATTCTGCCGATCATGCCCGAGCGCTACCATGGATATTCGAAATCAACTGGAGCGCTTCAAAATTTAAAGGTTCCGTAATTTCCTGTGATCTTTCAGTGGTTTAAATTCAAATTACCTAGTGGAGTAGTCACATACGAAATAAAAAACTCATATTCCAACTTATTACGCACCCATGAAAAATACAATGTTTTTAACGCTGCTTCATTTGTGAAACACAGTTTCTAATAATGCAAATATTTTACTAGCCGATTTTGTAATGTTATGTGTATGTTCCAAAAAATTCAACTGTCAAAGAATATTCTTAAATGTTTAGTTCCAATACACCTTTCCAGGATCACATTATTCAGCGCATAATCAAACACAATCGGATTTTTCTTTATTTTTATTTTATTTTACACTTATTAATATTTAATTTAAGTGGAAATAACTTGCACCAATTTATACTATCTATCTGAGTCTGCAAGTACAAACAATCCGCAATACTATTTATATTACAATAAATTTTAAGGTCATGTGCATAAAGAAATATTAGGGCACTCAACAGAATTCATGAGTCCATTAATAAATAACAAAAACAAAAGGGGCCCAAAATTTGATCCCTGCGGAACTTCTGATACAGCTAACAAAGGCCGAGATCTAAACCTATCATATGCAACATAATAAGACTTGTCTACTAAATAAGTTCTAAAAAATTGTTCTAAAGGAGTGTATAATTCAAATTCCTTCAGTTTCATTAACAATATATTGTGACTTATAGTATTAAAAACCTTGGAGAAATGTACAGCACATCAATCTGACCTGTAGAATCAAATACCTCACACATATCTTGGATAATTAAAGCCAAATTAGTTATTGATGATCGTTTTTCTAGGAATCCGTGTTGATACGGGGAGAGTATGTTTTTTACAGATATATGCAGCTATACAGGGTGTTACAGTGTGATCGAACAAAAATTTACCAGGGGGTAGACCAGACCAAAATAAGAATAAAATTCTTATAAAAAAAATTATCTGATGCACACCTAGTGAGTTACAGGGTGTTATTTTGAAAAAAATATATAATTTTCCGCAATAACTTAAAAACCGTTTCATAGATTTAGGCAATTCTTGGGTAACGTATACATCAATTAAAGGTCATTAAAATTACATGGTGCTTGTTTTAATCTGACACCAGTGGTGGCCTAGACCTACTATTCCTTATAATTTTGTCGTCATAATTCTTGCATATCCTACTTTTACGTGAATTGACTAAGTTCTCCTTAGTGTCCAATTCTGAACAAAAAAGGTGTTCTTGTTACACAGCTCTAAAATCAACGATGTTCAAGTAAATTGAGTTCAAAGTACCGACTATATTAATTTATGCAGAAAAATACATGCAAAGATTTTATTTGTTGTCATCTAGTAAGTAAAATGAACTAAAGATAAAATATTAATAATGTACCTATTTATTTAACATGAAATGAAATTATGTTAGCAAAATAACAAGATTAACAATAATTATTTCAATAAATGTTCAAAATGCTGTCAATTTACTTCAATGCATGCTCGGCATCGTTTTACCAAGGAGTTATAAATCCTTTGTAAGTCAACGATTGCTTCAATTTTCTCGGCGGCGGCATTAATTTTTTGAAGTAATTCTTCCCTCGTGTTACTGGGTTCAGCATATACTAGCTGTTTCATATGACTCCAGTAAAAAAAAAATAAAGCGGGTTGAGATCAGGAGATCTGGGAAGCCACATAATAGGTCCATTATTCCCGATCCAGCGTTTGGGATAGTGCAAATAGTCACATAGATATTTGCCCTCCATTATGAGCAGGTGCTCCATCTTGTTGATAGTACATGTCAGTCACAACATTCTCTAAAAAATTTGTGTATCTCTCTGAATTTAAACGATCTATAATAATTTGAAGAGCAAAAATGACTCTATTGAAGATCCCTCCCCAGATATTTATTGAAAACCTCCTTTGAAACGCTGAGGGTCGTATTATTTTCAATGGACCAGACATGAAAATTTTTTAGTTATTTATTCCATTTCTTGTGAAGGTAGCTTCATCGCTCCACAATATTTTCTGATGAAAATTCTGGTCATTGCCGATAATTCTTAACAACCATGTGCAAAATTATACCCTTTTTTCGGCATCACCAGGATGTAAAGTGTGTACTTTATCTAGATGGCAGGGGTGCAGTTCTTCTTGGTTTAAAATTTTCCAGACACTAGATGACAACAAATAAAATATTTGCATGTATTTTTCTGCATAAATTAATGCAGTCGGTACTTTGAACTCAATTTACTTGAAAATGATTGATTTTAGAGCTGTGTAACAAGAGCACCATTTTTTTCAGAATTGGTCACTGATTAAGGAGAACTTAGTTAATTCACGTAAAAGTAGGATATGCAAAAATTACGAAATCACAAGAAATAGTAGGCCTAGGCCACCACTGGTGTCAGATTAAAACAAACACCATGCAATTTTAATGACCTATAATTGATGTACACGTCACCCAAAAATTACCTAAATCTGTAAAATGGTTTTAAGAACATTGTTATTTTTTCAAAATAACACCCTGTAACTCACTAGGCGTGCATTAGAAATTTTTTTATAAGAATTTTATTCTTATTTTGGTCTGGTCTACCCCCTGGTAAATTTTTGTATGCTCACACTGGGACACCCTGTATATACCTCTATCTGTTGGAAATAAAGGCGTTTATTCTTACTATTATTATCATATTTAATATGTATAGAACTCTGCCGTGATGTTTTTAAAACAACTTCAACGTACAAAGATGTTGAAACTGAGCTAAAGGATTTACTTGAGTGTAGAAAAAGACATAAATTGTACTGTCGAAAACTTCAGAATTTTCGAAGAACAAATAAAGTATTTGAACATATAGTTTTTATGTTGGTTATTGGAACATTCTGGTTAACTGCAGGGCTATATCAGGCAAGAATAGCAGTCACATTGGCGGATCGATTGTCGGTCGCTTGGCAACGCCGACCGTACTATCACGAAACAGCGGGCGTCGCGGCGGCGTCCATGGCCTAGCACGATTCTTTCTCAGGATATCATTACGGATAGACGATGGGATTCTTTTAAATCGCATCAGCGTGACGTAATTCTAGAGAACGCTCTCCATTATCCCGCCGGTTATCTATAGGAATTGTCTTCTAAGTAGTCTAGTATCGGATCGGACGAGGTATCCGATGATGTCTCGTCGTTTTAATATTCGATATGTATCTGTCTTATATGCTGATTGGAGGTCGGTGGCCGATTGCTGATATTTCTGAGCCAAGGCGTTTGAAGTTTGTCGTCAGTCGAGTCGCTATAGAATTGAATTTATATTCCATTATTTCATACCCGGATAATTCCGGAAACGTTTTGCAAGACAAGTCAATGTTTGTTCAATCGATTTGGTTTCGGAATAAGAATTTAGAGTTTTTTGGTAAAACTAATTTTATTACCCATGTCATTCGTTTGGCATATGGAAAATTCAACTATAGTGGACGGCCGAAAATCTAGAGTGACTAATGTTATAAATCTGTTCACAATTTATAACAGTCGATACAAAGAAACATACGTGCAGCCAGTATATTTTTCCTATAAAATCGTGTGCCGCATATCCCTGAGAGCATACCCCATTACACAGCTTCTGCCGCCGTTAAGTACGTTTGCGCCGCAGCTTTTTATTGGCTGCAAATTGACGGATCCACCTGTTCCATTTCCAGCGCTATCATGGGCGGATATATCGTTCGGGCGGGCTAAATTTTGGTATATCTTTTCGCTAATTTAATTATGAATGTAATTAATTATATTAGTGATTTTGAGTTCTTAAGAATGGAGAATAATTCAGTCTCTACGGGCACATTTAAAGTAAATTGTTAATGTGCTAGGTAGTCGATATCAATTTAATGTTCATAATTTTATGTGATTTGAACTCTTCTCAAGTGGCATGATTAGGTAATCACGCCATCCTCAGTTTCCGTACTCATCTCTGTTATGAATTTGTCATTTTCTGTTATTTTCGACCTTGGGTAATTGATAATACAAGATAAAAGCTTTATATTTGGAAATAATTCTTATTATTTTTATTATCTAACGCCTCGAAATTGGCAAAAACTGTTATATCACTGTTTCTACTAAAAATAATGGATGTTATGTAATGCAATTATTGTATATTTTTTATATCTGATTGCCTTCAAATTTAGTACGCCTATGAAATGTTACTCCTCGCACGCTTCGCCCGTCGTACTTGTCTACAAGCTAACGATTAGTTACCCTCTAGGTTTTCGGCCGCTGACTATAGATGCCTTTGATTATATTTCATCTTATCATTTTCCAAATAAGGTTAAACGGGGTCAAAGTGAAACATCAAATTATTTCGGTAAACATAAAATAGGGCCAACAATCCTACTTATCCTAAATGTCCCGAATATTCCAAAGCACTTATGTGCAGTTTCATGTTTCTATAGTTTGGTTACAAATTTCTAAGGAGTTTGTGCAATAAAGTAAGTTAAAAATACTTTTGTAACTCATATCCCCTAATATACTACCTAAAAATATTAAAGATGTTATTAAACTTTACCTTATGAATCTAGTTTTTTTACACATATAGACTTCCTTTACTATTTTGATTATTAGCAACTAAATAACGGAATATCTGAAAATTGAATAAAAAATGTATCATTCCATTTAAAATAGCGAAGTCGGTCACGACTTCCGGTAGGTATAACCCGAAGTGACAGCTTTTTGAAGATGTTTTCATTGAGAAAATCATATTCGATTATACGGTTAAATTTTCAGAAAAAAATGAAGACTTCTAACAGTACATCACCGTGAATTAGCGTATATTGCAAGTGTTTTGTTGGATGTGTTAACGAAAATAATTTCAAAAAGTGTTAATCAGAAAATATAAATAGTATTGTCAAACATCATTTATTTCAGAGCATATAACGGGTGCTTTAAAGTTACAAAAAAATATGTACAAAGTGTTTATGGACAGAAGTAATTACTTTTGTAAGAGAATAAAGTTAGTGTGGAAATATGGTTTCTGGGATTCGGCTTTACTTGTTTGTTGAACAAAATGTATTACGATTTCTAATCCGTGAAATCAATTATTGTGTCCCGAAAATTTACAGAAATCTTGAATATTTAACTAATAGTTATCTGTACGATACGACAGAATATTATTAAGAAAAACTTCTCATAATGGAAAGTATATTTCATGTAAATCTAGTGATGCAATACGACAAATTGATATACGGGGTATTTTTAAATGAAGGAGCAAAAATTGAAACCAGAGATTCCTTAAGTGAAAATAAATCGATTTAACCTAACATACTTATGTCTCACTTGTGGCACACCTTGTTTCTTGGTAGAACTATTTTGCTGCATAGTGTATCTGACTATCGAAACAATCGATTCTCTTACCTGTTTTATTTGAAAAAGGTATACCTTGCTGAAGTGGGTAGGAGTAACCATTTTTGAAATAATCCTATTCGAAATGCTCAGTGCACCGAGTAAAAATTGTTTTGGTTTGGTTTTGGTAAAGTGCCTTTTCTGCTAAAAATACGGCAAAATGTTACTTGAAAAAGTTGTTCAAATGGTAAATTATGGAGTTGTGCAAAATTTCAAGAAGATCGGCGAGGTTTGATGAAACCATTTTTCAACAAAGCACAAAGATTTTATCAAAGCAGGCCGATCTTTTTTAAATTTTGCACGTATTCCATTTTGAACAACTTTTTCAAGTAATATTTTGCTGTATTTTCAGTAGAAAAGGTACTTTATCTGAAACGATAACAGTTTTCAATCGGTGCACTCAAGTAGGATTATTTCGAAAACTATTACTCCTAACGGCTTCAACAAGATATACCTTTTTCAGATATAACAGGACAATCGATTGATTCAGTAGTCAGATGGTATACTAAGCAGCAAAAAAGTTCTGCCATTTAAAAGAAACATGATGTACCATAAGCGTCGCCTTCTACTAGTGACGTCAAAATTAGGAACAAATTTCTCGCTCGCAAAAACCCCTTTTTTACAAATTTTATGTAAATATTTGGATTTTTTAAGAAGTTATCTACAGATATCGAAAATAAAATTTTAACTTTGACACCCTGTTTAAATAAATATACAATTAGAGAAACTACAATAATTAGAATGAGTTATTCTAGGATAGGGTGCAATATTATCCGCCGAAGTTTAGACATATTTTGACTCGCGATGCTCTTCTTATTTTGTAACGAGTCTTCTCTACAGTGCTTTCGAAAAGTAACGAATAAATTCATTACTTTTTAAATTGAGGAGTTTTCGAAAAAATCCCCTGGCACGTCGATTATGTTTTAAAAAAAGGCACTTTTTGACATACGACCCATATTTGTGACGTCATAGTTGTTCGAGATATGACGTCATCGACAATTTTTTTAAATAACAACCCCAAATTTTGACCATGCCATTTGAAAGGGTATGGCAATTCATACTACAAATCTATAATCACTCTATTCGCCAAGATTTGGCAACGCGGTCAGTGAACTAGATCTCCTGTGCACTGAAATGTACAATATGGAATGCGTAAAGTCCATTGCGCATCCAAATAAAGGTACCAAACCTAGGAGCAGACAAAAGGAGGCACATGAAACTCAGCTAAGATATACTTCATTGGTTATGTATGTGGGTGCGAGAGAGACAACCTTCTGCACGTTCGATATGAATTGTGTTCTTAATTTCCCATTATTTTGTAAACAAGTCATTGGCGTACAGTGTGGTTTCTTCTTTTATCTTGTATCTCGTGTGTTATTCTTTGTGTAATTTTGTGGGTGTTATTGTTGAAACATGTCATGTTTTATAAGGGACTGTAAAATTAACCAGCATATAGCACGAAATAATTCTTCATATCCAGAATTCAATTTCATTTCAATTCAGAATCAGCTAAGCCCCTTCTGCTCCACCATTGCTAGAGGCACAAAACAAAATATGGCGCTGATCATAAATAAACTATTCGCGCAGCATTCCAGTCATCATAATATAAAATTACATTTCAGTGCTCCTATGGCAACCCCACATTAGGGTGCACCTGCAACTAAGTTCTAATTTTATTTTTGTCATTTTTATAATAAATATTGTTCGTATCTGTTTATTATTTACATGTTTATGATCAGATTGGTTTTTATTTACTTTTTATTGTTTTAATTTATTATAAATTATTGTTTGAAATACTTTGTCCACTGATCCCCCCCCATGTCAAATTTCTGGCTACGCCACTGCTTGAGCTAATACACTACCCACAGTAAAAGTTTATTACAATAAAAATTTAATTAAAGCAAATGTAATGCAATGCAATTATCTAGAAATTTTAGAGCACTTAGTACTTTGGAATGACTATATAAACCTTTACTTCGTTATATTTTCTTGGTAAGAGGTAGCTTTGCTGCAAATATGAAACAACTTAGTTTAATTATAACCTCACACTGAAATAAAAGAAACTGTGGCAACTCCGAATAAACTATCGCAATACAGCTTTCTAATTCAGTTAAACCCTAAGTAATTGTGTTCCTAATAGTGGTTGAAGAAGCGCAGCAAATAGTTAATTCTACCAAGAAAAGCACACATATAGTTCTGCAATAATAATGGATGTACTACAAATTTAATTTTGCAAACAAATTTTTTAATTACTGCAAAGCCAGTCACATTGTAATTCGGTTATAATAAAATTATTGTTTAATTTTTCTTAAATTTCATGTGTTATGTGTGTGTATAAATTGGATTTAATTGATATTAAAAATAATGGATTCAATATGGCCTGGGATTAAAGTTAAAACAGTCAATATGGCCAATAAATACATTAATCTAACAATTGTATTGTCAAAAAGTCTTAATTTCTTGAAATTAATTAGAAAATTATTACCGGTATATATACTATTGCAGTAATGACACTCTTTACAATTGATTTAGTGACACAACTCAGAACTAATTTCTAAAATCTAAAAGTCAAAGATATTGGGAAGATTGTGAAATTGAAAATGAAAAACGAAAATCGAAAAACTGATCCTTGTGGAATTCCATATTTTATTTCAGATATAGTGGATTTGATAAATAGGATCACAACAGACACACACTGAGTTGAGAATCCGTAGTAGTGTAATTTATGTGATAAGATCTCATGAGAAACACAATCAAAAGCTTTGGTTAAGTGATCCTAATCCTTAATTGAGAACTTACATACGTTCTCTCCTCGAAACCCTTATTTAAGTATAAATGATGTTAAACAGTCACTGGCTGCTACTGTTGATTAACCATTACGAAAACCATACTGTTGTTGAGTAAATAATTGAAACATTTCCATATAATTAGTTATTTGAATTTTCAGAGCACCTTCATATACTTCAGCTATTTGTGGTAAGAAGGATATAAGTCGATAGTTAGTTAGGTCACTTGTATCTTTTTTTGTATATAGGCACAACTTTTGATACCCTTACACAATTTGGAAATACATCACTTTCAATAAAGTTGTTGATCAGATGCGTCAATGGTAACAGAATAGAATTCATTATGGATTTTAAAATAATTGTATTAAAATCATATGTATCCATATATTTTTTTATTTTTAAAACTAATAATAATATTAGCAACTTCCCATGGTGAGACAACTGTAAATGAGAAAGCACAAAGTTTCATATAGCCAACAAAATGAGAAATGTTCCTTGATAGTTTGCTTAAATGTTCATCAGTCGCACTAACAAAAATGTATTAAATTCTTCAGATCTAATATCAGAGGTACATTGAGGTTTGTTTACTTTTTGGAATTATTATCGTTACTGATAAAATCATCGTTAGACTGTTTTTTGGCTTTGATAATCTTTTTTGACAACACCACAGTTTCTTTATTTTCAATGAATCAATCAAGTTTTAGCTTCACTGATTTAGTGCCTCCATCATCATTGAAATATACTCCCAATATTTATTAAACAGGTAAGATTAATCAGTAGAGTGGGTTGACTCATGATATATAGCATTTTATATCTTGCGGTACAAAACATTTTTACAGTAAACTGAGTTACAAGAAAAAAGCAGATATTATGCTGAAAATACCCTTTGTTGATTGATAACTTTCAGATTATAAATTTAGCTAGAACGGAATAATTATAGGCGTTTCCTTTTTATTGATGTTAGTCGAGCGTTATACTCGTAACTTATACAAGAGAATGACGTTATCACATTAACGTATAATCAAGATATTTGCAAAGTAATTTTAGTTGTATATTAAGCGGTTATTTTTATCTTCGTTATAAATTCTAATACAGTGTGTCCCGGGGTACCGCATTCTTGTAAACATTTTTGATTGTTAAATTTTCGAAAAAAAAGAGCCATGAGTAATAAGCAGATATGTAATCAATTATACACAGCGTTTAAGAACAATAATGCCATTTCACAAATAAATAGACACAGGGATTTTTAACTACATTATTTTAAGAAGACAAAAATTACAAACAGGTCAACTTATTAAAATAAATAGAAGGGGAATTAACACGTTTAAAAGTAAATATTAATCAATTTATAAATCTCCAAGTTCTTTTTATACAGACGCAATAATTTCTTCGTTTATGGTCAGAGTCAGAATTTTCGTGTAAGTAAATCAATGTTATCGTCAAAACCAAGTATTCCCATATGAAATTATCTAATGGAGACAAGTCAGATGCCCGTGCAGATCAAAGTATCGGTCCATAATGTCTGATCCACTTCTTGAGGAAGTGTTCATCAAGCCAGTTTGTCTTCTAAATTCTAAATCTTTATTATCTAGTTCTGGTAAAACAATATTATTGAGAATTTCTAAATACAAACTTTGATTAAGATTTTCTTCCAAAAAGTAAGGACCAATTACTTTACGATAAAATTTTGACTATTAGTTATTAATCGAAAATTTGGATTCTCTGAAGCCCAGTACCTACAGTTGTGAGGAAAGTACCCCATTACATAGTTGAAAATGTTGATTCGTCAGCAAATAAGAGATTTTGATAAAGTTATTTGTTTTCCATCATTTTCTCGCTTATTATCCAACAAAAATCCAAACGACAACCATCATCACCGTCAAGTAATTTATCGTTAAACACTAGTGTGGATGGATGGATTTTGTTCTGCAATAAACATTCTTTGAATGAGTTCTGCTAATACCTATATTTTCTGATCTTTTCCTTAGTGACATCTGTTGTGTAGTCTTCATAACTACAACAGTAGTAGCATCGTCATCATTGTATTCTTTTTAATATTCTTAACATCACCAGCTCGATCACCAGTGGTATCGAATTTTTTAATTAATTTGCAAGTCTATGAGTTACAGTCACATTTGGATACTTTTCTTTAAAAATATGTATTGCATATCGAGGCGAAACATAAATTCGTTGTTCCATGCTTAACATTATTAATAAAAATTATTCAGTAAGCATAGTAATCTATAAAAATAAATAATTTGACTTTCACATTTATAATGAGATATCCATGGCAACTATATCAGATAAGATAGTTAAAAATGGGGGGTCTATTTATTTGTGAAATGTGCTTATTGGTCTTTCTTGGCTAAATCTCGTATTTAAGCATTTCTCGTGTTTCAACAACTTTGTTAAATAAAGTTTCTAATAAAAAAATTAAATAAATAAAGGCACTTTGCTTATGCAGATTTCTACATTTTGAAGTTCTTTGAACGCCCTCTATGTTATTACATATCTGATTACTGGTTATGGTTTCTCATGATAAGCAATAATGTTTATCAAGAATAACTTTTTCTCGAAAAACTGACAATAAAAAGTTTATAAGAGTGCGGTATCCCATCCGGGATACACTATATATTCAAGAAACAAACCATTGCTTATAGTATGCATTTATATTTCAATACATACATGGTTCCTGGAGATAATGAGCAAAACACTGGAGGGGAGATTCTAGTAAAAAAATATTATTTGTCAGAATTAATTTCACATTAATGTGTTTCCAAAGCAAGTTTCTCGCTTGAATTCAAAACCTATCTTGTTCAAGTTAGCAATGCGGTCAAGTGAGTTGGTGTTCATCCAATGCAAGCAAATTTTTAAAGACGTTTTTTGCAAAAAACGGTTTATTTTATCGCCATGCAAAAGATGCCTTTTGAGAAATTTTTTTAATGTTCTTTCTTTGCGTGCAATCGCAATTTAAAAAAAAAACAAGTAAAAAGATCTTGTTCTTTAATCATTTGTCAAGAGCAATTTAGGCCCTTTCACATTGTGTGATTTGTAGAGAACAAAATACTAAATATATATTATACTATCGCTCAATATATATCTATTTTTTTGTAATGAAATATAGTTCTACAGACAAGTAAACCGCATAGATATAAATATATATTATAGCGTCAGTGCGTATATAACGTTCCATGCATTTTAACCACAAGCGATATTTTTTAATATATCAGATATACAGGGTGTCCCGAAATTAATGGGACACAGAGCAAGAGTAGATTTCTTACATCTAAATAATGCGATTAAGCCAAACTTACCTTGGCCTATTTGTGGTTAATAAAAAAGTTACAGGGCGTTAAAGTTCAAATTTTGAATTAGATATTCTGAAAATTCTTAGAAAGTTTTCAATGAATTCTTTTTGACAATTTGGATTAGGGGGTTTTCTCGGACAAGAAAAACAAATCCGTACTTAATTTTACTGTAGACGCTAGAGGGCGCTACGAAATGTACTCTTGGTTGATAAAAACTGATTATAACTTTTTTATCAGTGTGATATTGTTCTCCTATCTATTTTACACAAATAAGGTATATTTGTTTTATGTCGCTAAATTAAACCTTTATCGATGTATTTCTTGTTTTTCTATTGGATGCAATATAATAAAATAAAAGTTTGTGGTTACTCATTTAAAAAACTAAAGAATAGTTTTAATAATAATTTAATTACATTCAGGTGGCTACATTAAATTCTCAATATGACCCTCGTTTATATTAATACACAATCTTATTCGTTTGATAAATGATTGTCTAATATTAAATAGTGTTTCTTCATTTCTTAATAAATTCTTAGCATTTAAAATTGCTTGCCCCAGCTTATCCCGTGTGTTGTAAACTTTTGATTTCAAAATACCCAAAATACTAAAATCTATGAGGTTTAAATCTGGCCTTTGTGCGGGCCATAAAAACGTGCTACCGCGACCTATCCACCGTTGGGGAAATTGTGCTTTAAGATAGTTTCGCACCTGTACAGCAAAATGGATAGGGGCACCGTCTTGCATAAAAATCATATTATGTCTCCACACCAAATGTTTATCTTAAATTTATGTTGGACATGACGTTCTCTTAATACATGCGGGTTTTCATTATCCCAAACATGTTTATTTCTGAAGATGGAAACGCCCAGACGAGTAAATATGGCTTCGTCTGTAAACAACACCTTGCTTAAAAAGTTTTTATCATCATTGTGCCGGTCTAAGAATCGAAGACAAAATTGTTCCCTATCTGGAAAATCTGCAGGTAGTAAATTCTGCACTGGTATTTCAGGATTTTCTGTTACACGAAGCAAAATATCCTCCTCTTGCTCTGGAGTAACAGTTGTTGGACAGCCAGCATCTCGTCTTTTAGGACGAAACGATCCAGTATCTCCTAACCGATCTTAAAGATTTTTAAATAGTTTGTGATTTAGTTGCAATCTATTTTTGGGTAACTTTATAAATACCTACGACTCGCACGATATCCATAAAAAATTTCTTTTGTATAAATACATACCATATCTCGCATTTCGTCATTAGAAAATAAATTATGGCGAGGCATATTTCACGCGATATTATTAATTGTAAACAAAAACTTAAAGGAATACACTATTTAACATAAGTTACTTGTCAATGAGCTAATTGTCAATAGTACAATTTATTTTCAAATAACCAAAGCTTACTATGACAGTTTTACGTAAGTAACTACAAACTTTTATTTTATTTTATTGCATCCAATAGAAAAACAAGAAATAAATCGAAAAAGGTTAAATTTAATAGATAGGATAACAATATTTTTCTATTAAAACTTTCGTACACACACTGATAAAAAAGTTATAACCAGTTTTTATCAACCAAGAGTACATTTCGTAGCGCCTTCTAGCGTCTACAGCAAAAAAAAATCCTTTGAAAACTTTCTAAGAATTTTAAGAATTTTGAATTCAAAATTTGAACTTTAACCCGTAACTGTTTTATTAGCTACAAATGGACCAAAATAAGTTTGGCTTAATCGCATTATTTTGATGTAAGGAATCTACTCTTGCTCTATGTCCCATTAATTTCGAGACACCCTGTATATTATAGCTCACCGTCCGTTACTAGCTTAATTGTTCACGTAGAATTGCCCCTTCAGTTTTTTGCTCATTATTTCCGGACACCTTATATCATTATTATTTTAAATTAAAACTGTAAAAGTAATCTGTGGTTATAAATATAATAAATAAATACGCCTTACTAATATACACATAATAAATATCTATAAAATCCTTATCAGGCCTATAGCAATCCTTTCTGCAGATTGACAGATTATTATTTATAGGTGTAAGCGCCGTGGCCCGAGTTTCACCTAAGCCTTGGATTTTCTGTGAAATATTAACTGCTTCCATGAAATGGCCTACGCTTCCAAACATCTACAGAATTTGGTGGCTTAGAAGTGTACTAGTTGTTCATAGATTTGTTTTAGTTTAAAATTATTAGATATACGGGGTATCTAGAAATTACAGGTCAAAACTATAAGTCATACACGGGAAGTATAAATAATGTCAGTATTTCGTAAACATTTTTTCCTATCTGGCTTCCTTATGGACATACAGAACTTCCAAAAAAGAAGTTTTTTTTTACTGCACTGTAAATGTATTTAAGTTATTATAAATCAATATTTTTACAATTCCTATCAATGAAACCATACGCATGTTCTTTGACACCAAAGTTTTATTACTATAAGTCACCCAAATTGCTAGGTTGCCAAGGTAACCGTTTAGACGGAAACTCAATATGTAACATTTTACTTGGTTCTTTATATCCGTAAGGAAGCCAAATAAGAAAACATAATACTGACATTATTTAGTCTGGTATAAGCAGTAGGACAATAGCAGCACAATTTGGCACATCACAATCGACAGCTTGACTGATGTTAAGGCACGACTTACTCTACCAATTTCAAGTGCAGGAGGTGAACTTTTGTGAATGGTTATTACATCAGCAGCAGTTAAACCCAAATTTTACCATTAACATTTTAGTTGCGGGCGAGGCAATTTTCAATAAATGTATGGGCTGGAATTGTGATCGAAGTACTAATTGTCTGTTTCATTCTAGAAATTAAATTAACTGGTTGATGTTCATGGATTCGACGAACTCAACTGTGTATTGAAAATTACGGAAATAACTTTGAACAGTTACCATAATAAATGCTTCCTCAATTTTATGAAATTTTCTTTCACTATTTGTCACTATTTGCCATTAGCTATAGTTTTTCAAGTTTATGCGTATAGATTAAGAATCATCCTGTATAATCAACCATTGAAATTGTAACTGTTGAAAATCTCAGCGCAAAACCAGCTATAATTCCACCATTCTGTTACACAATATCAAAAGTACAACGACATGACGGCTATGTAGAAAAATATTGGAGCTGTGTATGCGTTTAGAATCATTTATACATTTTTTATTTTGTAATTTTTTTATATAACCGATCGACCCTTACTTTTGAAATGTGTTTCATATCTCAACAAAATGTATCTTTTAGTTCCAACCGTATTCTGAGGGATAAATTCTCGGATAAAAGCGTAGCTACCTTTTTAATCTTCTAATATCAAACTCAATACTTTTTTCCGAGTTGAATATAATGTTTTGTATTTGATAAAAATATTTTTTTATGTAAAAAGGCTATTAAAAATCTTTATTGCTTCTCGTAAAGATGTATCAATATGAAATAAATAATTTAAATATTATCGTTACATAAAAAGTCTAATCTGTTTTCTTTCAATTTTCTCCATTTTCTCTTTATATTGCTTGTTACCTTCTGATATTTCACATTTAGACACATTTAGCGTTTGCTCTCCTTTGTAAAGAATATTTCTTTCCAGGAGAGAAACACTTCTTAAATTTAATAGTTAAGTATTAAATAAGTACCTAATGAGTTTTAGATAATGGAATAATAATAAAGCCATCCATAATATAATTATTAGAATAGGTGGCAATACTAAGATCATCAGTAATATATAATTTGGTTTCAGATGGCAGATTTTACTTTTTTTTATATATTTTTAGGTATTAACAATATTGTGTGAAACTAACTACTCTGCGGACTAAAGCATGAACCAGCGTTGAATTACATCCACAATATCTACCCATATATTCTTTATTATTAACTTCTGTAACATTTTCTATTGTATTGGAAAGGTATTTTAATCTAATATAAATCAAATCTACAATTCCTATCAATGAAGTCATATGTATGCTTTCTGATACTAAACATCTAGGTATGGTAATGAACAATTCCACAGACAAAGTTCTATTCAATAATAAAAATTAATCTAGCTAAATTTACTAACCTGGTTTAATGAAAACACTCTAAATATCTAACTTCACTTTTGGCAGTGGAAACACGACAATTCAACCACAATAGATGAGATCTGATCTATTTCTGCATTTTTAGGATTTCTTCTAGAACTAATTAATTCTTCTTCTTCAATTCATTGAGTTTTTATAGAACACTGTAAATGTCTCGGGAAAGTTCTGTTATTGTTCCTATGATTAGTATTAACAGTATTGAATTCCCCAATAAAAAAAAGTTTCAAAATTTATCAGTGTGAAGTACACTTTGAGCTAGTGGCTGCATCAGATTCTGTCAAACAGTGGCGGCTCGTGACTTTTTAAACTAAAAGTCTTAGAAACTTCTTCCTTAATCACTAAATATATAATTATTAGAAATTGCTCTACTTTATTAAGCGAATAAATAAATTTAAATAAGAGCCGTTGTAATATTTTATTTACTTGTAATTGTATCAATATTAACCTGCAGTTTTAAAAAATACAATGAGTAATTTTGTTATCAAATTTATATTATATTAATATCATATTATAAATCTCGCGACAAGTTTTAGATCGGAATAATCATTTTGCCTTTATTTATTGAATAATTAGTAATATCGTTAGCATATGCCTCACATTTTCTTTTCTTTAAAAGTACCTCAACGTCGCTGTTTACAAATCGTGCCACCGTTACTGCTGTTGGTGTAATATTTGTGTGTTTATAGTAGTTTATATATATTATGTAGTCAATATATTATAAGCTACTGGATGTAATATATTGTTTAGATAATTAAAGTAAGCTTATTTGTTACTTATTACTTTTAAATTTTCACGAAGGCACTGCCTCATCATACTGGCCACCACTGACTGCTACCAAACAAAATATATTAAACGGTGTTTAGTTCCAAATAATTTTTCAGTACACTTTTCGTGTATTTTTTGTGTATGAAATTTCGTATTCAAACCTCGAGATAACGGAAATGCTGCTGATCTATGGAAAGTGCGATAAGTGCATATTATCGTGTGGCAGCAGGCAATACCGAAATCATTTTCCGAATAGAGAAAATATTATGCCGGATCCTCTTTCAACCACATCGAAACAAATTACGCTACGTGAGCTTTTACTTAACCTTAGTTGTATTTTATTTGTAATTTCATAACATAATTTTGCATTTTATTGCAGTTGTATTTTTATTTTTGAAATATATTTGTAGAAAAACTATTCGCTTTAGATATTTTTTTCATAACAGTTTTTATTGCTTTTCGTCAGATGTACAAGCCCCTTTAATATCGGATTTATATTCTGACCACCCTGTAGTAATAGGTGTTGACACAGTGTACCGTATACTGTGGTAAACAAACAAAATTTGATCAGTACTGGAATAATGTTGCAATCATTGGAATATTTGATGTTACATCAGAATAATAAATTAAATGTGAAATATTTAAACAAAACTGTTTCATGAAACAATTGAATTACCGAAAATTATTTTTTGGTATTTTCCTTGTTAAATAAACATGACGTTTGTAACACATGATGTGAATGGAAATTGTATGTACATTCAAATAGTTTGTTCGTTATTGTTGCTAGAAGCAGATTCATGCGGTAAAAATACAAAAATTCTGCTAATTTGTGTTGTGTAGATATGATTTTGTTAATTTCAATTCGCTGTAAATCATAAAAATCGCTGATTTCTTGATCGAGGTACAGCGTTTCAGAAATAAAAATCTAGATAAAAGTAGAATATTTTTTACTGTTTTTATATATTTTTAGGTATTAATAATATTGTGTGTAACTAACTACTTAGTGGACAAAAGCCCCAACTTGCGTTGAATTACACCCACAATATCTACCCATATATTCCTTATTAGCTTTTGTAACATTTTTTTAATGCTTTAGAAAGGTATTTTAAGCTAATATAAATCAAATCTCCTACAATTCCTATCAATGAAGTCATATGTATGTTCTCTGATACCAAACATCTAGGTATGCTAATGAACAATTCCACAGACAAAGCTCTAATGAACATTTTGTAAGAAGGTATTGTCATATTTAATTCATTGACAGGATGTCACTTTTTGTCATTGTCGATATTTAACTTCAAATAATTTTAATAGTTAGATATTTGATTCAACTTAAAGGAGACCACCTGAAGAAGCAATCCTAAAAATGCAGAAATAGGTCAGATCTCATCTATTGTGATTGAATTTGTCGTGTTCCCACTGTCAAAAAGTGAAGTTAGATATTTATAGAGTGTTTCATTATAAGGTTAGTAAATTTGATTATTTTCTTTAGATAATTATTGATTAGAGCTTTGTCTGTGGAATTGTTCATTAGCATACCTAGATGTTTGGTATCAGAGAACATACATATGACTTCATTGACAGGAATTGTAGGAGATTTGATTTATATTAGCTTAAAATAGCTTTCTAAAACAGCAAAAAAATATTTTTTACTGTATCAGAAAGGTATTTTAAGCTAATATAAATCAAATATCTCTCACTTTTTGTCATTGTCGATATTTAACATCAAATAATTTTAATTTTTATAATAATTTTTATGATTTTGTTAATTTCAATTCGCTGTAAATCATAAAGATCACTGATTTCTTGATCGAGGTACAGCGGTTCAGAAATAAAAATCTAGATAAAAGTACAATACTTTTTACTGTATTAGAAAGGTATTTTAAACTAATATAAATCAAATATCTGTCACTTTTTGTCATTGTCGATATTTAACTTAAATAATTTTAATTTTTATAATAATTTTTATAGTTAGATATTTGATTCAATTTAAAGGAGGCCACCCGAAGAAGCAAAAGTACACAATCTCGGATCGGTTAGTGGTAGCGCGGTTTAAGGCGTTAGTACTTGAATCGAGGTAACTAGATTGTTGTGGGTTCGACCTCCCCAGCCGGTAGACCGTATATAAGCTATATTCGTGGAGAGGATTGGAACCCCCTCTGTGGGTATGGTAGGGTAGAAGAATGTTGGCTTGGATCAATGTGACAGATTGATACCGGTTGACATTTGACTACCCCCTAATTAATGAGGTTTTCCAGGTTCCTTATTCCTGCACTGAATGGTTAGGACCTACCAACGTAAGTCGTTCCTGGGTACAAATGCGGCCTGCTTAATAATAATATACCGCCCCCTCATCCGCACAAGTCTTGGACTTCTGGGCTAATCCTCGTGATTAGAATGAGGGGTAGAGATATTATTATTATTATTATTATTATTATATTATCTCAAGTTTCGGATAATGGTCTTCTGAGACGTTCGGAGGCGGCTATAGGACGTTTCGGAAGACCATTATCCAAGGAACGGTTCCGACCGTAGAAGTCGTAATACCTACAACAGGATCCGAAATTAATATAAAGGCGGGTCCAGAGATACCGATACTGGGTCTGCCCCTACAGAACCTAGATCGAGAACAACAGCGTTAGGTCAAAGAATCCCAGCTAAATCTAGAGATGAGCACTTTAATTCTGTAACTGAAAGTGACCAGTTACTGAGATCACGGCATAACAACCCGGAAAATCACTATGTATAAAATAATTGTACGAATACTTGAATAAATTATTATTGTATTGATGTACTTTCATTAGGTTTATGTGAAAGTGTTATACAGAACTAAGCATTTCCACATCGCGCTATTAGTTGAACCTGTGACAATTCTTTGTCGGCCATCCTTTGCCATAACATGACGGCATCGATTGCATTTCAAATAAAAAATAAATACAACAATATGAATTACATACTGCGTTTTATTTCAATTAAAAAGTACACCTGTAGTGAAAGACTCTGTACTTAAATTTATGAACTTTAATAGCTTCTCCGTAATGAGATACCAACAACGAACTTTGAAATTGGAATTTAACAACATCCGACTGGCCATTTCTAAAATACTTAATTTGATTTCGAATTGCAAAACAATTAAAAAAGTTTCGTTCATTATGGAACACAAAGAAATTATTATCGTCGCAATAATTTAATTTCTTATTTAATTTGATTTAAACGCATTTGGTTGACAAACTACGCTTAATGTTTCAAGAATTGCGTTATAAATAGGCATTGCCTCAAAAATATATTTACACAGAGCATAATCCAAGACAAAATCGCACTCTTTCGTTGGACTTATCAGTGTTAGCAAACTGATACAACATAACGGCCTTTGTGCTGCGTCTGCGTCTAGCTGCTTCCTGGTCTTCAGTATAAATGAGATCATTTAGCATTTCTTATTATATCCTAATTTTAGTGCGATCTGAAAAAAATTTATAATTTTCTGACGCCTCTAATTTGAGAACATGGACTAGCGTAATCCGCTGTGTGACGTCACTGCCTCCTATAGCATGCCAGGTTGGGCTCACTACAGTTTACTTCCATTTAGATTACAAAGCGTAGGAGGACCGTCAGCGTCGTTAAGATTGCAGTTGTTATTTCAATTATGAAAAATTCAAATATTGAAGGTATTATTAGAGACACTAAAACAAAACAATCAAACTTTAGTTAGGTATTGTATTGTAATAAAATGTCCCAGTATAATGATGAAATCCCAAATAAATTATTTATTTAAAAAAATACTTATATAATTAAGTATTTATACGTACCTGTCAAAAAATATGTATTTATTTTTCTCATTTTTATTATACATTAACATAAAATTCAACTATAAAAAACATGAAATTTATTCTTTTTGAAAAATTATGTTTCATTCGTCTTTCCATACATTTAATATATGTAACTTTCGAATAAAATATCTTCTATACGTAGAAAGTAGAAATAAATAAACATATTATTTATTTTCAATTATTGTATAAAATTTACGTTTATTAACACATGTTTGTATTTGTATTAGAACAAAATTTTTGATTTAATGTTATTAAATTATTATGTTATTATTTGAAGCTCATTATCAATAAAAAAATTCAAAATGTCGTAGATCTTAATAATTGTGGGAAATTTGGCATCGTTACTTTCCTAGGATGAATATTAAATAATTTAGTACAAATATCTTATAATATGTGGTGTAAAACTATACTAATTTGAAGGAAGTTCTGTGCAGAAATCATAGATGGCGCCACCAACAACTCTGTTCCCATGAGTTTCACCCTCCTGGTGAACAAAATGTATTTGTAAAGTGTATCGTTTGAGTTTATCCATTTGCAAAAATGCAATCGAAAATAATTATCACCGCTGAATACGGAGAGCTTTTAAACCATTTATGTGAATGACTTCCCATACTGTAGTTTGATTAATTTGGAAGCGGGTTGCAATGCGCCTAGTACTTACACCCAGGCTACGTGCTACTATATTTAGAATTTATTCTTCCACTGCTAGATCAGGACCAGCTTGCCTCTCAGATATAATTCTCACACTGAGAAACATTCCAGATTCACATGCATTGTTGAAGACTGTCTGGAATACATTTCTATCTTCTGTTCGGGTAGCGACGTCTATATTCAGCAACTGCACTATTAGCGCTACCGTTGCAATTCCCATAAATAAAAATATCAGCATATTCTCGATTACTAAATGTGGCAGGCATTACGAAATTATGTGTGTATAATTCCGACTAAACAAACATACGTAACGTCAAAATAAACATGACAGTTTAGTAATCAAATGTGAGTTTGGTTTAGAATGCATGACCTACGCAAAATAAAATATCAAATAATAACAGCTTTCGAAGAAATAACAATAAAAATATTTTCATTGCTATATCAGTAACCGTTGATATTCGACCATATGTTTATTAAGTTTTTTGTTCACTCTTTCCCCCTAAACACCCTGAATATTGGAGATTCCTCCCTAATCAGCATGTATATATAGTACATGCAAAGATCTGTCGCAATCTACTGCACTTTCATTTTTCTTCATATCCTCATATATTTTAAGGTATTTAGTTATGCTTCTTTAGAATTATACAGATGTATAAATATTTAAATGGCAATAGTAATGTAGATATGAGCAAAAGTATGTGTCATAAGCTTAACCTTTCACATGATGTATCTTGGGACGTTTCTTAAGTTGATTTTGGTTGATCAATTAAAGTGAAAGTTTTTGTTACAACTTAAGTGACCAACTTTGATTGACAAGAACAAAACTCTTTGTGATTAGTAGAGTAAATTAAGGATCCCTCTGTATTTAATGAGAAATCAACGGGCATATAATTCTTTTCCATTGCAAAATCAACAAAGGCTTTAATACACCCGCTATAAATCGGGGTCTACGTCGTTTCTCCTAGTATTGGTATTTATAATGAATTACACATGCCAGCCAAATTTAATGAGTATTTGAATTCATAGAACACGAACGAATTTGTTCCGTTTCTTGGCATTGCTATTTTCTGCTTCAGTAAATTCCCTTTCATCCATTCCCTCATTTGGACTTTTAGCATGCAGGAATAGCTTTACGTTCAAGTATGGTGTTCTGAGAATTTATATATGAAGTGTTAGAAAACTGGTATGAAAATAATTACCCTGAAATATATTTATTCATACACGATAGCTTTAAATTGTCTTTTGATATTTTGGATACATATCAGAAGGTAAAGTTATACATTTTGTTTCATGGAAAACAAACAGGTGTACATTTCTCACATGAGATGATTTTTTCTATACTGTTTTGAATTATATCTTGAATTCTTTCTGAATATTTATAACGCCTCGTAGATATAATTAATTTTATCAATAAATTGTTATTATGAAAGCTAATTTTGGCTTGCCCCGAAAATTGATATTGCTGCATCCTACGTCTATTCTAGATACATTGTAGGGAATAATTTGTTGAGTGTGGAGGTTTTATAATAACTTCTACTGTCATATAGGACCTGTAACTATTTTGAATTGTTATTAATAAGATATAATTTCTGTAATCAATCTGTATGTAAAAATTTAACTTTTATTTGAAAACATAATTATATACAATTCGATTATTATCAGCGATTATCCTCCCGAAATATGGTCTGAATTATCTTAGTACTTTGGTGATGTATTTGAATCCAAACATAGCTTGTTTAGCCACAGTTTGTTTATTTCTTTAATGTAAAACTGGAACTGCTTTTAAATTAGAAGTATAAACATATAACATTATAACTTCCTGTTTGAATTAACCTCCAAAAAAAGTTCCTTATGTGGTTCTTAAATTCTCATGGAAATTATTGTTTTTATGTTCCACTTATCAAAAGATATACATTTTATTCAGTTAATATTGCAACCTCTATGTTGGGTTGGCGTGGAAACACGTCACGTAGACAAATACACTTTTTTGTCACTCTTGATTATACAAAAAATATGCTTCGAACAAATTTCACTATCAACACTTTACTTTGACGTTTATCAATCGCCTTCGACTTCAATATAAATTCAACTCCAACGGCGAAACCGATCCGCTTATATAGGTTTTCAAAGTTCTCCAAGTATCGGCGATCTCGAGAACGTGTCGAGAAACAAATAGAATATAACTTGGAATATTCCCAAAAATGTTAAAATAAAGGTATTACAAACATTATAAATTCTAACGCAAACAGGAACATAATTACAAAGTAAAAGGTAGGTGAGCTTCCGTAACAATATGCATGTATTTATTGACAATATTAATAACATATTTCTTTAAAACATTGTAGTCATTATCTTGCCTCTAGGTTACATCTTCCATGATATTGAACCCCGATATATGTATAGTTATGGTACCTCAGAATTGCTCAATGTATTGTCTAATGGTGCATTATTAACCTGTATTATTCAGGTAACTTCTTATTCAATAAGTTTGTTCCTGCAAACGATTAGAAACGTTTTGAAAGTGTTAGAAATATTCGACCAATTAGCGATATTACACAGTGGATTGTTGGCTATTTATTACCTAGGTCAATAGTGTCAATAACACACCAGAATGTATTGCTACAACTTTAATGGAAAATAACTACTTTAGTAAAACCGTGGTTTTGTACACATGAAATGTAATTTTACAACGTTATTATGTATTTGAATAAAATCAATAAAACATCTTGTATTCATTTGATACATAGTGATTCTCCGGATTGTTATGCCGTGACCTCGGTAACTGGTAACTACCAGAAACAGAGTTAACATGCACATCCCTAGCATTGACCGTGATTTTTTTACCTGCCCGGGTTGTTCTCGGGCTCTGTGGGGCAGACCCGCTATCGGTGTTTCTGGGCTCGCCCATATATTAATTTCAGCTCAAAGCTTTAGCGGAGTCACCACTGAAGATGCCGACATTGAAGAGGGGCGAAACGTTTGAAAGCATGGGATGCGACTAGTAAGAGCGGCGGCTACTGAACGCTTCGGAGGATCACCATTATCCGAGAAACAGTTTCGACCGTAGGAGTCGTAATACCAACAATAGGAACTGAAATCAATATATGGGCGGGTTCAGAGGCACCGATAGCGGGTCTGTCCCCACAGAGCTTTTTAACTCAGTAACTCTGCTTCTGGCAGCCACCAGTTACCGAGGTCAAGACATAACAACCCGGAAAATCACTATGTATCAAATGATAGCACGGGCCGTGATAGCCTAAAAACCACTATAGAAAATCATGTAATTTTACACGAAACATGTAAATATACGGGACTCACATGGAAATTCTTGTAATGCAGTATGGACATAGTATTTTTTACATCAATGTATGATGCAACGGATGTGTAAATGTACAATCATTTTTATCAGTTTGGAGGGACATTTTTGACGGTTTCAAACCATTTACAATTGCTGCTGACATGAAGCAGAGAGGTCGTTATCAAATCGTTGAATAATCGTTAATCGAGACCCGTTAAAAGGGCAATTACAGAATTTTGCATTGTTAAACTTTATTTTTCCATGTTGGTTACCGTGCGTTGTTGTGTCATAAAATTACTCGTTTGTTATTTATAAAAGTTATTTTGGGATCCACACGGATTAGTTTATTAGAAATGACGATTCTATCATAAGCTTAAGAACAGGTTTTTTTTTCATTAATTCCTAAATATAGTTTCTTCAGTGCAAGTGATTAAGCGATACAAAATAACATCTATTTTGCAAAACTAGCGAAAGCCAATCAGTCGAATCAGTTCTTCAAGAATCAGCCGTCACCATTGGGTAAGTCTTATGTTTTATAAAAGATTTGATTATATATACAGGGTGTCTGTAAAAGGTTGGGAAATCTCGGAGCTGGAGATACTGGTGATCAAAAAAAGCCGATTGAGACAAATTTGCCTTATCCGAATGTTGCTGGTTTCAAAAATACAGGGTGTTCAATGCTAGAATTTGATTTTGAAATATCTCAATAACTTTGAAACCTGTCGGAGTATTAAAAAAAATTGGCACAATTATGTTTTATGGCACCGTGAATAAGAGTTTTAACTAATTTTGACGTCAACAGTAGAGGGCGCCACTTATGGCCCAGCATGTGTCTTTTAAATGGCAGAACTTTTTTGCTGTTTAGTGTATTCATCTGTCTATTGAAACAATCGATTCTCCTACCTGTTATATCTGACACAGGTATACCTTGTTGAAGTCGTTAGGACTAACCATTTTTGAAATAATCGTTTTTGAAATATTCAGTGCAGCGGTTGAAAAGTGTTATCGTTTCAGGTAAAGTGCATTTTCTACTGTAAATACAGCAAAATGTTATTTGAAAAGTTGTTCAGAACGGTAAATTATGGAGACATGCAAAATTTGAAACTTTTGTGCTTTGTTGAAAAATGGTTTAAAAATCAAACCTCGACGATCTTCTTGAAATTTTGCACGTCCCCATAATTTATCGTTCTCAACAACTTTTTCAAGTAACATTTTGCTGTATTTTCAGTAGAAAAGGCGCTTTACCTGAAACGATAACAGCTTTCAATCGGTGCACTGAATATTTCAAATAGGATTATTTCGAAAACTGTTACTCCTACCGACTTCAACAGGGTATACCTTTTTCAGATACAACAGGTAGGAGAATTTTTTCTATAGTCAGATGGATAAACTAAGCTGTAAAAAAGTTCTGCCATTTAAAATAAATATGATGTGCCATAAGTGACGCCCTCTACTAGTGACGTCAAAATTAGTTAAAAATTCTTATTTGCCGTGCCAAAAAACATAATTGTGCTAATTTTTTTTTAATACTCCGACAGGTATCAAAGTTATTCAGATATTTCAAAATAAAATTCTAGCATTGATCCCAGCCTTTCACAGACCCTGAATAGAAAGGCAGTAATAGAAAACTTGCTTATTACCTCGCAGTTCGGGAGTAGATTGAAATATTAAATATATAAGTTATGGAAGGTTTTTTTATAATTTATACTTTATTATAATTTGACGTAAATAATATTACAGTTGTGTCTCTGTAGTTTTGGTAATGATAATTACAAAGGCTATATTAGTACAATATGTGTATAAATATTGTTATTTTGCACTATACTCGCATTTTAAATTTTGCAACAGATATTTATTACAAAATATAGGAAAAAGATTTGTATAGTAAAATTTAAAGAACCCAATTACTATAATACTTTTCCATTTACCACAATAACCAACATAAATGGTTTATTAAATTTGTGTTAAGACAAAATTATAACTACGAATTTGTAGTAACGGTTTCTGTAGTATTTCTTTCAGTGTAGGTTACCAATATTTCATATTTGCAATGTACGGGTATATATATATACTACTCTGTATTTCGAACGTTAGGTATAGGAAGATAGAACTGCTTCATAAAATATCTCATTATTGATGTATTGGCGTTTTGCGTAGGAATTTCATTTTTTAAATTTTAATATTATTTTACATACTTAGTGTGAATTTTTTTTTTTGTATGTTTCCAGTAATTGAGTATTTTAGCTGATGGAAATAAACGTATTGTTAGTATTATTTATCGAAGTCAAATAATACAATTTTTTACCTATAATACTTGTGTACCCACTAATAGATCTGTTTTATGTGAATGAACTAAAATAATGAATTAGAAAGAATAAAATAGAAAGTGGATTGACTGACGTCAATCTAAAATTTAACAGAATAACATCTGAAGTTCGTTCAACCTCCATAACCGCAAATTCGCCTCATCAGAGGGGTGAATCCAACTTTACAATAATCGAAAAATAAAAGTCATGAATTGCAGATAAATCTTCGAGGAATTTTCCGTTCCAAGACAAGTACGTAAACATTCTATCCTCCTCAGCCCGTTTTAAATCTGTTTTTAGCGTCCTGATAAGCGTACAAAGGCCCTGGAGTGGTTATTGGATTCCCATATTTGTTGAGCCTATAATGTGGCGTCAAGACGCTGAAAGCCGACGCTTTAGAATGCGCTGATGTAACTTTAAAATGACAAATGATGGTAGCCGGTGATTCTAAGTTATAGCGACGCTTTGTGTTAGAGAACATGTATGACGTGCTTTTACAGCAGAGTTGCTTCTTTTTATTCGAAGGGTATAATTTTATTACTGATACAAATCGGTCTGATTAAAAAATATGCCACATGTGCAGTCTTCTTCGCACCTTATGATTATGACAATCAAGCCATTATGAACTGACAAAAACAAATGATTTTAGCAAATGTACTAAATTTAACAACCAAGGAAGCAAAATTAATTATCTAGAATTATACCAATTTACATTGAACGAAGAATTCAGAAGCTTACGTCATATGAACAAATAAATAATTAATTATAGTTTCATCAAAACATTTAAGAAACTGCAACTGGGAATAATAAAACTATATAGTAAACTAAATTTTTGCACTATATATACAGGGTGTTCCAAAATAGAAGGCCATACCATTAACCACATATTCTTTGGACAAAAATAATGCAACTTTTCTTATGCCATTTTTTATTTGGACGTCCATGTTTCAATATACAGGGTGTTGCAGTTGCATTTAAAAAAACTATTTTTGTTACAAATTCCATTGTTTTGTAAGAAACATACTTGAAATTTTGCACCTACTTTTATCTTATTCCGGCATACTTGTCATGTAATTTTGGTAAAAGAAATCGAACGGCGAATGGAGATAACTGAGGGCTGCAGTACCCTTTATCCCCTCCAATTATTTCGAAGTACGCCTATGCAGCTTTTTTGAAAAATCAAACGTAGAATTTTCTTCTGATCATTTTATCTCTTTTGTACTTTTTTGTTTAAATGCTCCATTTGGGAGAAAAACGGCAATTTGTAGTGCCCATAATTCTTTAATTCACAATCATTTTCAAGTGAAACTGAAATTTTATGGGTATACCTATCATTGCAGTACCTTGGCAACTTAGCAAATCGTAATACTTACTGAATGAATATTTGCTTTGCTAATTCAAACAAAATGGATAATTCTAAATTTTATAAAATGAGGAATACTTATGAATTGAAAAAATAATATGGCATTAAAGTCTGTAATACAGTTCTTTTATCAACCAAAGAATAATAGTCTCATTTTGTAATAGTAATAATGAACGATCAACATAATAACTTTTTACCTAATTAACATTAAATAAAATAATTAATTAATTACTACTAATTTAATAAATTTTCTACTTGCCCACCCTACTCATTAACATATGTAGGTGCCCTTTTAAGTAGCGAAAACCTTATCTTCGGAAAGATATTGTCCTTTTGCCTAAGTTCATCTGTTGCCATTACTATTCTCTCTCTGAGATGGTTAATGTCGTTTATTTCTAAAGCATAAACCATATCTCTCATAGCACCCCAGAAAAAAATCCAATGAAATAAGGTCAGGAGATCATGGTGGCCATTGAATAGGTGCGTCTTGTTCTCGACCAATCCAACGATTGGGAAATAGATGGGTATTTAAATACTGTCGGATTTTTCTACCATAACGGGGTGGAGCACCGTCAAGCTGCATCCACATACCGTCCCGTACGATAACAGGTAAATTATGTCAAACATCTCCGAATTCATTTTGCACAACATTTTAAAATTATGCTGAAAGTAAATTATTTTGTATGAAAAGGGGACCCAACAGAATATTATCCACTATTCCCGCCCAGAAATTAACCCTGAATGTAAATTGATGGTGTTCTACAATGGTTGCATGGGGATTCAAATCCGTCCATACGTAGCTGTTCTTCTACCCGTACTAAGATTTGTTCCTCTTGTTAAGGGCTTAATTTTCTATGTAGACCGTAAATTCCGAACTTCTGATCCATAAACTTTCCGGTTTTATGATGTGATCTGTTGGGATAAGGGAGCTCACTATTTTTTCTTGACATTCATCGGCCGCTAAGACATTTGTAACCCATCAATACATGTCGTTTTTCTCCAAAACGGAGCATTTAAACAAAAAACTACAAAAGAAATAAAATGATCAGAAGAAAACGGTTGATATTTCAAGAAAAAGCTGCATAGGCGTACTTAGAAATAATTGGAGGGGATAATCGCCCTTCGATTTTTCAAAATTACATGATAAGTGTGCCGGAATAAGATAAAAGTACGTGCAAAATTTCAAGTGTGTATCTTACAAAACAATGGGATTATTAACAAAAATAGTTTTGTAAAATGTAACTTTAACATCCTGTATATTGAAACAGGGACGCCCAAACAAATAATGACATAAGGAAAGTCGCATTATTTTTGTCCAAAGAATATGTGGTTAATGGTATGGCCTTTTATTTTGGGACTCTCTGTATATAAAGCTGTTTGCAGGCCTTTTAGGCCCAGAGCACTATATAATACACTAAATTACAAAAAATGATTTTGTTTTTAACGTGACAAACTATTGAAAATTATGTTGACCAAAATATTTAGAGTAATTTTTTCATTATTTATTACGTAAATAAATAGATAATTTTAAATATTAAAGTACTTATATTGTTTTTTTTTATCAGCATTGTACTTGCTGGACTCTTCAGAGTTTTCTACAAGACTTAATACTTCATCTTTTCCATATTCCATACTTATCTAAAAGAAAATATGCCTCTTAAGTAATTTTTTGTATAAGATTGTTTATAACATTTTGGTATGTCTAGCTTTACTAGACGTTTTCAATGTTTCTACTACATCAATGTCTTTCTTGCATTGCATTTGTATCAAGTGTTGTTCACTGCAACCCATAAAAAAACATATATTAAAGTAGAATTTACAAGGGCTATTTTTTTTTCAATCTGCGATTCCACTGTGAAGAGGCCTGTTTCACGGCCGGTGTCAAGTAAATGATGTACATGGACGACACTTTCATCGTTTGGCAGCATGGAATAGACTCCTTGCAATAATTTTTAGATCATATTAACCAGCATTTTGGTAAAAAGTAAGACCTCTGACATCTTGGAATACGGTATCTAGGGGAAGAAGACACATACTAATAGATATCTCCATGGAAAGTCATCCGGCACAATAACGTTCCTAGCAAATGGATACTCTAAAAATAGATACTAATATAGCCATTATACCTCGGAGCGAGCAAATACCAAAATCTAACGATGAAGCACAACAACCACCACTTTATCATACATCCTCAATGTGACAGATAGAATCACGAAAATTCTGCGCAAAAAGGCGCGCGAACTACTTTCAGACCAACATGTATAATAAGTCAGCAACTCTGCAAGATTTATTGAGTCCGTTATATACTCCTGGAGTGTACTTGATGCCATGAAGCTTGACCTTAACAATATATACGTGAGAATGTCCAAACGGTAGAAACCACGAAAAATAATACGAAAGTCATATAGACATGCTTGGAATGAGGAACACAGAATTGCACTAAAAGACACCAGAGTCGTAGTTCGTACTAATGGGTATTACATCTAAGCACGAAGGGAGACTCTGGACATTCTACAAGACTCGAACAACACGAACAGAGGCGAAGGGCTGAGGATTAGTCATACTCGGATGCCTTTTTTAAAAACAAGCAAATGAACCAGCGATCCGTAACACGCCTGAACCAATCAACCAAAACACTGAATTAAACAACCTTGACGTACCTATTAGTACAAAAACTCGGCTTAGATACCGCGGTAACCATTCAGATACCAGAAGCACTGAAGATGCTATCTGTTTACTATAGCAAAACGTCTGGAGATAAGCATCGCCCATGGCAAAACAGCCTAGAAAGTGTACATCATTGAAATATCACATGAAGCTGAGTTGATTCTTCCGCCAAGTGTAAGTTGCAATGCTTCATTTCTTTTCTTCAAACAGAAGGGTTTCATGCAGGAAAAATGTATCAGATAATGAGTTGAGTATAAGGAGACAACTTTATGAGTGATGGTTGTTGTACGAGAATGGTACAGGAAATTTAAAGAACGTTGAACGTAGGTTCGACCATCTTTCCACTACCACCATTCTCGCATTCACTGCAGCATTATTCCCTGAATAAACCAAATGATGCTTTGCAACTCGCACTTGGGTTTCCATCCATCCATGTTTACTGATCTACAGCTCAGCATGTGACAAGTTAGAATTGATAGTGACATAGGTTATGGTGGAAGCGGTGTACTATCCATGCAGTGTGTAACTAACTCTTCCTTCTACTGCTCGACAGGGTACTTCGCAGTAGTACCAGAAGTTAAAAAAATTGATCCCGTAAATCTGCTCTACTCACAGTATTTTTTTAATAGATATATTTTCTTGTTTATTTATTACTTTCTTTGTTTCTTTCTTTTCTTCTCGAAATTTTGCACGTCTCCATAATTCACCATTCTGAACAACTTTTTCAAGTAACATTTTGCTATATTTTCAGCAGAAAAGACACTTTGCCTAAAACAATTTTTCCTCGGTGCACTGAGCATTTCAAATAAGATTATTTCAAAAATGGTTACTCCTACCGACTTCAGCAAAGTATACCTTTTTCAAATAAAACAGGTAGGAGAATCGATTGTTTCGATAGTCAGATGGATACACTAAGCTACAAAAGAGTTACAAACGCAAAATACCAATTATGAGACACCCATATACATATATGATTTTTACTATTTTGTAATGTATATGTTCCATTATATCCTGTAATGGAGCATTTGCCTGATGGGTATTAGCTTTGAATAAATAAATAAATATTATTTATTTATAGTAATTTACGTACATGTGTAAACACATCGGCATCTGATAAACAAGTAAAATACCGAGGCCGGAATGAAAACTGGAGGATCAAAATATTAGAAGCCGTGTGTCCCCCTCTATAATTTTATTGGGAATGTATTTAGGAAAATCAATTTAGAAACATCCTTTCTTTAGTAAGAATTTGTTAATGTCGATATTACAAACAAATTTTGTTCGAAATCGACCAAGTTTGTCATTTTCCGTAGATATCAATTACCTAACGCAACCGAAACTTGTTAATGGTAATACTATTATTGCCAAATGCGGAACTTTGATCGAGTTACATCCCGAATGTAAACCGAATAACACTTTACTTAATGCCATTGTGCCAGGTAGCTGTGCAGGGAAATGCTGGCGGAGGTCTCACTTTGTTTTCGCGCTTTGGATAAGTAATAAATACACTTATCTGTTTTATATTTCAGAATTACTACTATTTAAAAAAATTATTCATTGCGTTAAGTACTTCACGGTTTTAAATTCTATGATATTGCAGCTTCACATTTTCAGTGCATTAATATTGGTTGAAATTGCGACCTTTACTTACACAGGGTGTTTATTAATTGAATGCCGATACTTAAGGGTGTGAATCCTTCGATCATTATAAGAAGAAAACTTAATATAAATATATGTCCTAAACCTCTTAATTTTTGAGCTACAGGGTGCTACAGTTTTAAGAAAAAAATTACTTTTTTATTATAATTTTATCATTGTCATTTGTGAAAGTAGAAAATTAATTTTTGCCCCACAAAAAGTGTTTCCACGCATGGTGGGTGTCTACAAAATGGCAACAAAATATCAAAAGCAGTCTCAATGAACTTGGGGAAAAAACTTTTTTTGGTTTTAATTTTTTTACGTGAAAATGGTACGTCGTATTAAATTTTAAAATCTTCAAATATAACTTCCTTGAAATTTTTGTTATGTAACACCATAATTTTTCATGATGTATGTATGTATAATGACACGCTCTTTCAAATGGCATGGTCAAAGTTGGGTGCTGCTGTTTAAAAAAATTGTCGATAACGTCATATCTCAAACAACGATGACGTCACAAATATGGGTCGTATGTCAAAAAGTGCGTGTTTTAAAAACAAAATCGACGTGTCAGGGAATTTTTTCGAAAACTTCTCAATTTCAAATATAATGAATTTGTTTATTACCTTTCGAAAGCACTGTATTTAAAATGTATCATGTTCTGTTAATTATAATAAATACTATGGTTTTTAAAAACCTTGTACTGTTTAATGTTTCAACCACTAGATTACACCTGTATATTATCTGCAGCTTAATATTTGTTTTGTCTTAATACATTTTTCAGTTTATAATTAAATCCAAGGCTTGACAAATATTGAATCACCTAGATACATGAAACATCAAAAGATAAGAAGCCCTTATAGGAGGTATTCTTCAGAATTGTCGGTTACCCATCACGGGGAAAAACTGTACAGAAATTTCATACAATGGGAAAGTTGCATGAATTTTATATTGGCTTGAAATGTATTACAGGGTAATCTTTGAAATATACTGAAAGGTCTGAAAAGTCAGAACATGTGTCTGGCGGCAATGATCACAATATTAACATTAATAAATTGTCATGGAATGTAAACAAAACCACGTGGCCGAAAACGCAATATCATTGGCATCACGTCACACGACGTCCAACGTAGTTTAATATTTCCGTAGATTCAAGTGACAGGTGCAGTGATATGTTATTGATGATGAAAACAGGCGTTTGTTTCTTGTTTGTGGGTTTTTGTAATGTTTCCACGATGACGGAAGCGGGATTTGTGTAAGCATAATCGAACGATTATTATTAATTTACCAAGAGTGGATCATTAGTGCATCTAATACGAATAGTTAAAGTAAGCAGCTAGGTGACTATTACTTTCCGTTTCAACATTACCATAATTATTAGTGGTGATGTGGTGAACTTACGGTATTGTTAAACGTATCTTATTTATTTGCTTGTGAAAATTACATCTACAATTCTATTAGTTTCGTCCAGATAAAGGGTTTTACTTGAGGTATTTATAAAATTATGTCATTTAGCTACTTGCTTTAATTTGAAAAATATTAAATAAAGACACCTAATGAATAATAATATTTAACATTTATTATTATATTTTAAATTAAATTTTTTATTGTTATTTACTACTGATTTCATTTCTCCTCTCCATTTAAAAAAATCTTAATCACTTTTGTTTATTATGTTTTCAGAATAAAACATGTAATTTAATGTAGTGAAGCCAGGTAACAAAATTTTATAAATGCCTCAAATAAAATTCTACATCTCGTAAATGGTAGGAGCAAATGCAGAGCATGTTATTTGGAATCGGAATGAAGCCCGGAATATAATAAATGAAAAAAATGTAAGTGTGCTTTACCATTGAATTTCTAAACGCCCTGTATACATTCTGGTTAGCTTCATATAAAAGTTAAATTGATTATATTTTAATTTTTTTGATGAATGTACCTACTTAATGTATCTCCAATTAAACTTACATTAAAATGGTCTTCCCAAACAAACAAGGCAACCTTGTTAGCATTAGCATTATAATAATGCTGGAGAGCTTAACGTTTTACTTTCGTCGCGCTTCTTCACCCTACACCACATTTTTGTTTCCATTTTTTGGCACGGTGAAATATTGTTTATTAGACGCTGTATGCTACATTCGTACATAATGACATAATCTAATACTTTTACCATTTACCCGGTGAGATGCATTTGTGCCCATTTTACGAGTCTATTTTGCAACTTTAATCAATACCAATGTCTAATTAATACAGGGTGTCTCATAATTAACTGCCAACCCTGAACAGGCCGATTCTATGATCAACACTAAAAAAGTTCATATGAACATAGGTCCGGAAATGCTTCCTAAGGGCACAGGGACCCATTGAAGAGGAAGGAATGGAAATCATTTTTTTGCAATATCTCTCATTCGCGTTGTGATAAATGAATGAAATTTGGTATACACAGCTAAATTTTGATGAGCAATTTGATGGACTAATCCATTTATTTCCACAAGGTCCATTGGGGTGGGTACGGGGGCCCCTTGGTATTTTGCGTGTGTAACTTTTTCATCTTTGAATTTTTAACAAATTGGATAGCAAATTCCGTTTTACCGAATTGTTTTACGTTGAAAAGGTACTCTTGTTTCAATTTATTATCTTTAACGGTTTCTGAGAAAATCGCTCTTGAATTAATCCCACTTTGGTAAATTTCATAGTAATTTAAACAAAAAATAATAATAATAATTTAATACGTAATCAGTAATACACATTATTGATGTAGGACAATTATGATATGATTTGTTTATGGCTTTTGCGATGATAATGCTGCGCGGCAGAACGCGAGTACTTCAGAAGGTTTCTAAACAGAAGGCTGACATCAAGGAGGACATTCCTCACTGTATTCTACAATTTAGCTGCAACCGTCACTTTTCGAAGGAATCATAAGATGGTAACTTAATTTTGATAACAGACAACAAGCTATTTTAAAAACTGTTCAAAGAACCCTCCACCTTCTCTGATACAAAGTCTTGCCCTACGTGTAACACTTCTCGAAGCTATTAAGATGCGCTGCAGCAATTCCTCACGGGTATCGACTTCGGTAGCGTAAACTTTTTGATTTAGATATCCCCAGAAAAAGAAGTCCAGCGGGGTTAGGTCGGGAGAACGCGACGGCCAAGCTACCGGTCCGTGCCTCCCTATCCACCGTCCAGCGAAATTTTCGTTTAGGAAATTTAGAATATTGCGACCACTATGTGCCGGCGCTCCATCGTGTTGAAAAAACATGTTACGTCGTAAATTTAGAGGCAGATCATATCATAAGAATTTGGGAAAGATTTTCTTGAAGTAAGTTTAAATAAAGATTTCAATTGAGACGTTGTGGAATTTCAATAGGTCGTGAATTATTCCCGCTCATAAATTTATGGAAAACCGTTGCTGGAAGTTTGTTCTCCGAACAACATGTGGATTCTCTTCTTCCCAAAAATGAGAATTATGAAAATTTAATTTTACATTTCGGGTAAAAGTAGCTTCGTCACACCACAAAATTTTGGAAGCTTGCTCGTTGTCCAGCGATAAAATCTAGCGACAAAATTGTATACGTGGCGCAAAATCTTCTGGTATCAAGCCATGTACACGTTGATAGTGATAGGCATGTAAACCTTGTCGCTTTAATATTCTTCCAACCTGAAATGTTAGTAGCACATCTAATCAATTCTGTTAAGAAAATCTTTAAGATATGTAGTACCGTTGGCCGAGAACATTTATTTACCTTGAAATGTTCCGTATGCTAGTCGTATTGTTCAATAGCGTCAAGGACCTCTGGTTCCCTATTAATCCTGGGACGTCCTTGATCCGGTGCCTTTCGAAAAGTGGCGGTTGCAGTTAAGTTGCGGAATACCGTAGGGAATGTCCTCCTTGATGGCAGCCTTCGGTTTGGAAACCTTCTCCCGTACTCGTGTTCTGCCGCTGCAGTATTACCATCGCAAAAGCCATAAACAAATATCATATCAACTAACTCTTGTCCCGTAAACTCTTCCATTTTTTTCGCTTAGAACTATTATATTGGCAATCGGGTTGACAATACTTTGACATAAGAATACCTTGATAATTTTGTTTAAATTACTATGAAATTGACTAAAGTGGGATTAATTCAAGAGCGATTTTCTTAGAAACCGTTAAAAATAACGATTTGAAACAAGAGTACCTTTTTTACATAAAACAGTTCAGGAAAACGGAATTTGGTGTCCAATTTGTTAAAAAGTCAAAGATGAAAAAGTTACACACGCAAAATACCAAGGGCCCACCCGTACCCACCCCAATGGACCTTGTGGAAATAAATGCATATATGTAAATGCATTTTTGCATATTTGTTGTTGTTATTTACTTAAGTGATAGCTACTTCTGCTTGAGGTTGGCATTATGTTAAAAAACTTTAACAAATATATTTCTATTGAAAATTTGTCTACGTCACTGCATAATTATATTTGGTTTTAACAAACAGTTCTCTATTGTTTACTATAGCCACCTGACGATTCTGACAGGAAAATTTACCTGATGTTCACATTGTTGCAAAAACCACCTACAAAAACCGATACGTTGTTCATAATTTACTGATAAAATCAACCGAATAGGATATAGATGATAGAAATGTAATTGTTGGCGCCGTAATATGCGATGTATGGTGCGAGCGGAGATTCCTACTTACTGTGCTATTCGACGAGTGCTATTTGTGTGGTCTTCAAGAATTTCGATCACTGCATGTTCTACTTTAGATTAAACTTGCCCTCCCTCGTGAAGTAACCGCTTCTTGTAACCGCAACAACATAGGATTGTATGTGTACTTGGAATGAGACAATTTGACCATCGTTCTATGTGTAACATATTTGCCACCAGCGCAGTTTTCCTGGCTACACCATACATTATAACTATATCTCTATGTTCGATAATAGTAAATGTGTTATTGTTTTATCCGTTCATTGTAATAATTTGTACTAAAAATTATTAAGTTAATTAAAAAAAAAACAATTTTAAACGTAATCAACAATTCTTTTTACTTTAAATACACTCTTTGATGCTTTAGTGAATACTGGTCTAAGTTAATGATAAAAAAAAACAAACCACGAGATATTTACTTAGTGTTAGCTCGACTGACTTAAATAAGACTAAACAAATGTTAGGATTAGTTTTTGTTGTAGCGTTTTATGACTTGTTTAAGGAATTCTAAACGCAATACGCCAGTTTTGTCCTACATGTTTGATGAATTAACAGGACCGGCATTTATTTTTTGGCCCTTTTTGAAAATTTCAAAGTGGCAGTCCATTTACATAAAAAATACGTAAAGACCGAACTTTTTGATATAAGATCTTTTTATTCCAAATATTTGTCAAGATTCTATAATTTTTATACATTATAAATGTCACACTCTGTGTAAGTAGTTACTAAATTTACACTTTCACTAATTCACATTTCACAAATAAAAAAGAGCACTTACTTTATATAGATTTAAACACTATCCTCTATACAACAATGAAATCAACCTAACAACCGTTGTTGAGCAATGCACGCGAAAATCCCCAAATATCAAATGTACCTCGTCAGAATCTAGCGACCTATGAAAATAGATGAAAATAGATAAACTTCTCCATATGCATCTGTAAAACAAGGATAACAATACACCTTGGTAGATTCGTTTACATCGGTACCACTTTACTTTTAATAGTAAAAATTGCTTCTATATTTTATTGTATCGTGTTGAATTGCGTGGATTAAAATAAATTGTTAGAGAAATTATACGCCTATGGAAATCCGAGAGTGCCATGAAATTGGATAGCATTATTTTTAGAAAATAGGTCGCAGTACGTGAATTTAAAATATTTGCATGAAGATGGTACATGAGAGGTCTATTCTGAGCAAAAGGTAATTGATTAGGGTACCGCAGGGTTCTACTTTCGGGCCTATAATATTTTGGGGCTATTGCAGTTAGACACTCATCTGATGATGTATGCGGATGACCAATCTTTGATTGCATCAGGTAAATCTGAAAATACGTTGTAGAATAAATTCAACGACAATAAAAATTAACGGATTAGGTGTGGTAGGTCTTTACTAATTTATTTCTATAAAATTATTTTTTTTTCTCAATCTGCACCTTAAACTATTCGTTTTTGCAGTATTTAGAAACGAAGGATTGGGTTTTCAATCTTTAACAATTGATGATACAATTTTAAAATTGACATGAAACAGAGGAAGTAAGGTTACTTACTATACGAGTAAGTATACACCTGTTCCATAAATTCCTATGTGTCTGTAAATACAACTCAACCATCTCTCCCTGTGGTGAAGCGTAAAATTTTTACTCCCCAGGCGAAATCGTTCTGTCTTTGTGCAAAATGTAGGTTTGTTCTCAATGGTAGAATAAATATATATAGAATGACGATCTTTCAGGTGAAATTATTGATTATACAAGGGTGTAAATAATTTATTTGATGACTTTAATTCATATCTCAATTTACCAAAACTGGAATTTTTGTTAGCGATAAAATGTATATAAAAATCATTATAATAACTATTTAGCAATTTCAAGAAGATCTGAAGCATGTATTTTGGCTGAAGGTGACCATTTCCTACACCTGTTGTAATAAATCATAGTAAAGTAATTGTTAATTAATTATTTTGCTATTATTTTAACTAATGTAATGGGTATCGTAAAAATGCACTTGATCTGATAAATCAATTTTGTTGTTAATTGGTTTGGCGTATAAAAAAGTGTAAAGAAACAAAAAGTGAAGGTAATACAATTGCGCATATGTTGCCCTATTTTATTTTTAATATTATACAGGATGATATTTTTTTGCAAATAATGATTGATGATACCCACATAGTTAGTAATTTTTTTTTCATATACAGGGTGAACCTTAAATAAGTACAAATATTTTAACTGCAGGTGTAGTTCGTCATATAGATAAGTCTAGCGAGAGTCGTTTTTAAAAATTTCAAATATTTACGGAGATATTATTTTTTTTAAATACCCACATTTTGAGGACCGCTGATCAGATAGACCACTGACGTAATCTAATAAAATAAACCATATGATTTATTGAACGCGAGGTTGCCATATCGTCGGTAAGATAAATAATTGTTCAACGTAAATTCAATTTTTGCTTTTAACAATAAGTAGAGTTAATTTTCGCCACATAACCTCAAACAACGTGTCCGTGCTAACCATTTCGTACTTCGTAGTGAGTGAAACAAATTTTAAAAATAAACACAAAACATGGAATAACAAAATAACTAGTTTCATGTATGTTCAATGTCAAGAGAAGGCAAAATAAAATATTTAAAAGCAATGTCAATCGCATGCAAAAAAAGAAACTAGTGTCGTAGGTACAGGTAACAGGTAGATGTCACGAGCAGTAGATGAAATGTCCCGTACCAGTCCCACTCTCTAGGATTGATAGCCGAGGTCGACAAAGAGGTTATGTTGATGTTCATACCCATAGAAAAATATTTATCTTTTTCTATGTTCATACCGCACACAAGTTGGGTCCAGCGCCAAGAAATAGACTGTGTAAATTACAAGAGGAAGTGGAAACAAAACATATAATATTTGTAGAAAGGGATTTGATAATTTCAATACACTTTGCATCTTCTGAAACCAAACTAAACTAATGGTTTCTTTAAGTAATACACTGCTTGACGCATCTGTTTTAAGAGTTGCGGTACTAACGTATAAAGCGTATTTAAATAGTCTTTTTATTTTCACAGGCAGTGTTTTTATCTTAAGTGTCTTGTGTATTTAATTAATATTTTTCGTGAAATACAGTGTGATTAAATAAAATATGGCGCATTATTCAAAGAGCGAAAAGGTTGACATATTTGGCAAGTAATGATAATCAGTGATAGTGATAACGATAACGTATTGTGATAAATCTGTTGGAGTGTAGTAAACATGGATAATGAACAAATTCTGGATAACTATGATTGTGAGTAGAGAATCTGGTTTATATTTTCAATTTATTGGTGAGGTATAGGAATGGCAAAGGGGAGAAGATGGCCAGTAATAATTTCATAAATAAACATTTGTTGGAGCCTATTCGAAGACATTAGTGTAACACTGGCAACGTTGTGGAATTCATATCCACCATGACTCCCGGAACAGCGGTCCTCAACAAGTTTTTTGTTGAAAAATTGCGAAATTTATTTAAAATTTGACTTATTTATTCCTGATTTTTTTGTAAAAAAAACTATTAATTATGTGTTCTGCACAGTAAACTGTACTGCTAGTTAAAATATTCGTACTTATTTAGGGATCACCCTGTATACTGTCATACTAAATATGCATTCCGAATTTATCTCAAACGGTTTAGAAATTAAAAAATGTTTTTTAAATTTTTGACACGCTGTAACTGGACAATATACTTAAGAAACTGTATAAAAATAATTCTTGTTGCTTCAATATTATAATAGGAAAATGTACATATGCGGTTAGAAATAATATTTTCAAGACTATTAACATAATAAATTCATATTTCCAACTATAGTTTTCTGAAAAAATGTTAATCGCAGACCTGCCACTATTTTAGAGAGCAAATTTTTGAAAATTAGCATTAAATAATTCCTAATCTAATAACACAATGTCATTATTCATGTCCAAATTCCTTCATTAATTTCTCTAACAATTTACCAGTTCGAAAATTTATATAATTTGAAACAGTTTTACGATACTGCCATATTATTAGTTACTTATTTGAAGTAGGTGTTGTTTTACTTATATTTTTTCGCCAAGTAAATCTTTAGTCGAATGAGGTAGAGTTAAAATATTTACAAATTGTCTTTGAAGAAAATCATTGCAGAATTTTGAAGGCGTTAAAATTCCCAAATATACACGGTGGACCATTAATAACCACAGAGCAAGGGCGACATCTTTGGGACAAAATAGGAAGATATAGGTGAAAATGTTGCTGTGAAAAAAGTTAAAATAATTCTATCGTTTTTTTTGTTCTTTTTTTGATAACTTGAGTACCGCACAACCGAATATCACCAAATTTAGTAGGGAAACATATTTTAAGAAAGGGAATAATTTATGTATTGAATTAGGTTTGGCGGTAGAGGACGCCGCATTTGCAATACCTCTTGATGAATTTATCTCTGATTTTTTGTAGACGAAACGCTCTGATTCAGTTAGCTACAAAATCTTATACAAGCTTCTACGTAAAAATTGTACACGTAGTAGAACTTGGTAATTTCTACGAATTTCGAGAAAGCTGCTTTAAAATATTTTGCATTTCTATTGTAGCTGTCTACTTTATTTAAAGGACATTTAAGTTCTGATATGAACTAATTATTAATCCACTGCCACTTGCCTTCGCTCCTATTCTGTTTCGACTATAGTAGCTGCAAGAATTAAGACGACTTACGTCACATCTGACGTTACGCAATTGTTTTTATTGCCAACATAATTTTCCATATTTAGTCGTGTTAAAAGCAAACATTTTTTGCGATTTAGTGCAATATATAGTGCAAACATTTAGTGTAATATATACTTTTCTTATTCTCAATTGCAGTTTCTTAAATATTTTGATGAAAATATAATGAATTATTCATTTGTTCGTATGACATAAGTCGTTTTAATTCGTGCCGCGTCTATATTTAGTACATTATTTATTTTATTATGCCGTTTATATAATTTATAATGTCTACCAATCGACCACTGTCGACGATCGGCCACATCGATAATTACGTGTGAGCTTCAAGTGAGATCTTGGCCAACCAAGAGTAATAACCACTGTTAGCAATTTTGTAATAGGGAGCACGAAGAAGACTTTAATGAAAGTCTTGCCTTGTTTTCCAAGACAAGATTTTTAAATCGTTGCAGAATTTCTTACCTCGGCTAACACTATTCATTCTTTAGAAGTACAAAGATAAGGAAGTAAAATTTTACATGACTATTGCCACTTCAATCTATTTTTTAAAAAAGTGTATTATTAGTCATAGCGTCTACACTAAATATGACACGCATCCTTCTAAATAAAAAAAATAATAATAATATCAGTGATAACCATTCTTTTTCTCTTACGTTACTCGCTTGGCTCATGCGAATATCAAAAATGGCAACTTACTCCATACAAATACAAATTATTTAATATAAGTATAAAACCATAACCATATTATCTAATATAGTGGCCCCTGGGCATCTTATTGTCTTCGAAAAACGAGAACTAGCCAATGACTAGCTGCCGTCCATTGGCCAAAGACTGACTGAATTGAAACTGTATAGTTTCAATAGTGTCTATCTACAGAACAAAATTAGTGCATTAAAATTATAACATCTGATGAAATAAAGAGAACAGTCAGCAAGTCTTTTCCTTAGTTTCTAGAGATAACGAGAAGATGGAAGTTATGAACAGATCAGTTGGTTCTAAATGCAATTTCCAATTCTGTACCTCAGAGCCAGACTATGTTTTTTATGAGTCGAATTGATTCTAAGTTATATATTAATTATAAAAAAGATGAAGAAATGATCTTGATACTAAAAACAATGTAGAAAAACACACTAAGAACCGATGAATGACATATACGCAGCAAATTAATCAAAAGTTTTGACTATGGAGAAGGTTACTCTGCCTTTAAGAGAGGCTCCAGATACGTACTTATTAATGAAAGTGGGCATGTTGGCCTGCAGAATTGTGCATTTTAACTGTAAAAGATATAGAAGACACGGGAATGGTTATAACTTTATATGATACCATAATCAAAAAGAAATGTGTATTCCCCATAGGATCAAAGTGCAACGGATATGAAATGTATCATAAGTATTTACTACAAACAATTAAAATACAATAGGTAGATTTTTCATTTATTATAATCACGGTAAGTGCACAATATAGCCAGTTGGCATCAATACATTTGCAAAAATTCCCCAAGGAGTTGCAGAATACTTAAAACTTCCACATATATTTAGTTACACTGAACATTGCTTGAGGTAGACGTCTACTACCTTCCTCGCTAACAGTGGAGCAGATATTCAAACACTTAAAATACATGGAGGATGGCAGTCAATTAGTGTAGCTAAAGGTTACATCGAGGAAAGCATCGTCAATAAGTTGGAAATTTCAAAAAGAATATTTCATCAGCAAGAGCTAATGGCACCTTAAGATCATTCAGAAACGCAGATAGAGAATCATAATAGTTTTCAGGAAGAACAAGTAGAATTGAATAAATTTCGTGTTGTTAACTTTTCAAATTTGATAAACGATTTTCTGCCAAACTGTTTTTTATTAAGTAACATTACTATATCGTAAAGTGACATTTAAAGCCTGCCAGATTCGTGATAAATTACATTACATAACCTAACCTCTAATTAATTTTCACTTAATAATTTTAGCACATACTAGTATAAAATAAAAAGTCTTGAAGTTAGTAATGCACTACTAAAAATGTTCTCACTGGAATGTTTCTGAAGGCTATCGATGTCTAAGGAGCGATTCTAAGCGGCAATACTAACATTAAACCGAACCGAAATCAATATATAGGTGAGGTCTAGGTCCTGATAAGGTGCTTTAGTCCGGGAGCAACAGGGGCAGGTCAAAGGATACCACCTAAAGCTAGCTCAATGGTGAAAACAATAAAACGTAAATTGAATAGCAGCATCACACTTTTAGTAGGTAAGATAACATTTACAAAGAAAATCCATCCAGGGTCAAAAAATTAATTGACAGAATTATCTAAAATATACTTAAATTTCAGAAATTTTACAATTCTAAAATTATTAGTATTTGTGAATATACCTTATTGAATCTCTTATGGGCTACGTTTTGTCATTATAAAATCACCTTGCAGTAGGATAAATATAATAACAGAATAGAAATACCATTACGAAAGTAAGAAAGAAAGTAAAAAACATATTAAATTTTGGACTTGAACATAATCTGGCTCTGAAGCACAGAACTGAAAATACAAAGAAAAATATCCATTTATTATGTTTATAAATTTCGTGAAATGAGACGATATTATATTCATATAAACGCCAAAATATTTTTTGTTTGAAATGCAACAGTGTTTTATATCCAATCAGATCTAATTTGAAAATTGAATTAATTTGGTACTTTCAGCATCTATCAGTTTCTTTTTGTTGAAAGCTCTTATGCAGGTACATATATATTGTACTTGCATAAGAGTTTTCCCGATATTTTTCTATTATGGCACTTTATTTTTATCTTTATTGGGAAAAGGGTGAATTACTATTAGAGGAGCATGATTGGGTACATATCGGAAACCCTCGGTAAACAACTACTGCCGCTGCTGCCTCCCAGGTCTCACACCTACAACAAAGACCCCACTTTGTCGGCGACTATGCGACCATTACGAAAGATTCCAAGAGGGAAGAGTGCAGACTAGACATCCACCTCACCTCGTAACATCAGTTTCGTGCCCCATCTCTCTCCTCCTCGACTTCCACGGGAGATAACCGATCTTTGGGTGACTAAGAGTACGCGTGCGCACTCTCTTCCTGGTAGGTGGAGCTGCCGTCAGTCAGTTACGAATCCACCCAAGAACGGCAAAGTCGCGATCGCGCTAGTGCGGTGCTACTGGTGAAAATTCTTGGAAAATGTTGCAGATCTCGTATCTAATATGTGCGATTTGTATATGCGGTGGGATTTTAATCCAGGCCATGGTAAGTGTCTCTCATATTCTTCGTCGGGGTTATCCCAAGACAAAGAAATCCAAGGAATGGTAACTTGGTGTGGGTAACATTGATTTTTATTCGTTTCACTTAGTGTTTGTATACACTTTACTTCAAGTTATAAAATTTTTATGTACTTTTTGAAACGATAATGTAATTTCTAGTTTCCTAAAATCCCAACAACTGTAAAATAACTAAAAATGAGCTTTTGAAATATTTAAATATATATCTTTAACACCGGGTGTTTCTGTATGTTTGTCAATACTTTCAAAGATTGTACATTTGACATATTTTAGGGATCAGTTTATATTAAACAGTTCCAATAATTGATTTTTTCCCAAAATAAAGAAATTTTTGGTACAGAAAGAAACATACGTTCCGTATAGGTTCTTGAATTACATATATCCAGGTAATTAATTCTTTAATGAAGTATTATTTCTGAATATTATAACAAAATTTTGATGGACGAGAGTACAAGAGATTCTTAGGTAACCTCTAAAATATCTGAGAACAAAAAATTCTGTTGTAGAAATAGTTTATATTAAATTTTCTGCTTATTTTTGTAAAATACAGACCACAAATATCACATATAACCAACCGGGTGATAGTTTCACCGGCATGTCAAACTAGAATAAATTCCAAAATATGGCAATAGGTATCAGAGGATCGCATAAACTTCGGTTTTCCATATAGACCCCTTTTTCCTTTTCTATTTGCCTTTAAAAATGGATAATGCATAGGAATTGTTATAAAGTAGGCTGTAAAATTTGTATATTAACAGTATTTTGCCATTCCTCAGATCAGACCCTTTGGGGTACGGTTTAGGTAGGAATTTTTTACGATGAATGTTTAAAGAATATTTCATATTTCACATTTTTATAGGAAATACGCTCAGCATGGAATCTGAAGTAAGTATTTATGACCACGATTCCTATTCTGTCAATATTGATTAGAAGGAGTTGTGCAATAAGCTGAAAATAATATTGATCCTGAAAACTCAAATTACTAATGCTATTAAGTATTAGTTCTGTCATTAATGCAATAAACTTCGCATTATACATTGATGCCAAATTGAAACATTCAGATATTAATAAATTAATCGTGAATTTGACTTTGCCAACATTTCTGTAGATCTTTTGCAGAATTTTTTTTCACCTCTTTGCATTTTTGTGACTTTTTTTTCAATAGGTAGGTATATTTTTTTATAAAATCAATCTGAATGATTTTTTATCACTAACAAACTGAACGTATTATCTAGATATTGTGAATTTTATTAAATGTGAATCAGCTTGTGCTGATGTTTTGATAGTTATTTGGAACATCATTTAGTATGTGTGTAAAAGCATATACTTACATACTTATTTATAAAACATGAAATTACTCTACTTTATAGTTGCAATTTTAAAGAATTATTTCTGCAGGAAATTCTTAAATATTATTGATATTTAATTGATAAATAAAAATAAACAGTAATAATATTTTTGTTTAACTACTTATAGAGTAAAACCTTTTAAAAATGCCATTATTAGTGCTTTGTGAAAAACATTAAAAGTAATTTTCTTACTAGAACCAAATTAAATTCTGTTAAAGAAGAAGCTAATAACTTCTGTGAAATCTTTTCGAAATGCAGTAGCTATTAGCTTTCCTATTTGTCTTTTATTTTTGCGTCTAAAACAAGCACCGTTCTTTCCTCAATTAAATTTCCTTTTTGCTTTCAGTTTATACAGGAAAATTTATAATATTTTAGTAAAGATTGAGGAACGTGCACGTTACAACTAAAAACAAAATAAAGTGGAATTTTAGCTGTGTCGACTCAAATCCATTAGATAAAGTGCAAATAAACGGAAAATACTTAAATATTTTTTAAAATAAATTAGGACATAAAAGAATTAGATCTATTCAATATAATCTCTTTATTTGAAATTGTTTTTGTGTCCAAATATTTAGTATTTACACACTGGCAGGGAAACGCAAGTTCCATAAAAAAGGCCATAGTTCAAATTGTAATGAAGATTTAGTTTTCATAAGGTACGTAAATTTTACTTAATTCTGAATTAAAGAAGTGGATAAATGATTTTCAGCAATACATGTACTAAACATTATATCATTTGTTTCATTATCGGAACAATTTTAAACGAAATTATTAGTAATTAATTTGAAATAATCATTCATTCTAATTAAAATTGTTTTGATAAGGAATACAGGTGATGAACTTTATGTGCATATTTTTGAAATGATCACCACTTTGAATTAAAATAAATATTAGGAAATAATTCTTTGTCGGATTCTATATTGTTAATTACTGTATGATAAATACAGTTTGTTGCTCGTTACATCTAGGATTCTACAAACTAGTTATAACATAATATTATTTTATTTTTATTTTATATATATACACAGAAATCCTTTATAGAAATACAAATATTTAAGATATTGAATATATACTGTATATTTAACTTAACGTTTTAGTCAAACATCAAATCTTCTCATTTGTAAAATTTTTGTGTTAACCATGTTTACCAAGATTTGTACATTTCAGTGTGTTATGCGCTTCTTTTTACAGTATAAAAATATAATTATACTTGTTATTAATTTACAATTTGTTTATAATGGCAGGTAAGCAGTTCGCAAGATATATTTAACGTTCTAAGAACCTGAGCCATGAAATATTCCATACTTATTTATAAAAAAAAGTATTGGTAGCTCCCTAAAGTATTTTATTTATTTATTTATTTATTTAGGTAACCAACACACACCAAATCCATTGACAGGTTACAATATATAAGTATATTGCGCACACTTAAATACTTTGCTATGATTTATTACATTAGTAACAAAATTAACAACTGGGAAAACAAGTAGGTATAAACATTATCACGAGGAGTTTCTGACTGTTCAAAATTTTGTACACCTGCTGCCAGCTTGAATGATATGAGCAAGTACTGCTCTTAGTATTGCTAAATATTACTGGATCTTGTCAAGTACTGCCAGATACTGCTTTATTTTTGAAGGGCCAGTCTCAAGATCATAGATCTTTGCGCTACCGTATAAAGGCGCATCGCGTATGATGTTTTAAAGTAGCAGCAAATTATATTTTTCATTTTTTTGACAGATCTTAATTTAGAAAATGCTTTGGTACTTATATAAATTGAAGAAGCAATAATTGTTTTAAACACTTTTGCAAAATTTCAATAAGGGCTAGATTATCTGTTAGATATAGGCTTAGTAGGCTAACTATAGCTTGAGGAACATATAAGAAGGGAATTTGAAAAATCACAAATTTGCCAACACGCTTGGAAAAACAGTTATTTGATACACTGGGGTTTGGAAAACATTTTAAAGAAGGACAATAATGACAAAATTAAAAGAGAACGCGATTATTTTGTTGAACGGAGTATGTGTCAAACTGTTCAGTAAACATTGATCATTGTTGGCTACATTTGTATCAAGAAGTAAATAACAATAAAATAAAAATCAATTAACATCTCTATGGAAGCAGATAAACACATTTTAAACTGTCAAACTTATCTTACGTTTAATATGTTTGCAATTTTTGAGAACGAAAACAGAGAGTTTTTCGAAACTTGGAAGAATAGTGCCCCATAGTGATGTGATTTTAGTTATTTTTTACTTATTTGCTTTTTCAGTGTGAAAATCTTTGGTTAGGCGAACTTAGTTTAAACATAAACCTTGTTTGATCTTTTTGGCGCACGGGCTTATTCAATTAATCTTTATTTTTTCAGAAGTGTGACACAATGCTCAAAAACTAAAAATATTAATAATAATAACAAATTAAAATTAACAGTAAAAACTGCTAATGGAAGCAAATTTACTCCAACATCAAAAAAAGCAAAATTTTATAATAAAAAAAACAACCTCTAGTTTTCTAAACATACACTGTAGTGGGGTGAGATAATTTTCAAGTTTAGAAAACATACAAAATTATGAATGAAATTATGTGATGAAGAAACTAACAATATTTCTTTATGGGCCATAGAAAGTAACTTGCTACTGTAATAATTATTTTTGTTACATGTACCTAAAATACAGACAAAACCGCGTCTGGAATAGCAGATAAGCAAAAGCGTCTTTTGTGTTGTGTTAGCTCTAAAAATTCACTTCATATTTCTTAAATTTTTCTTTTAGAAAATACTTAGATTATTAAATATTTGTAGCTTTTATCAAATATGTAGTGGTAGTTATAATGCCAAATTTGCTGTTGCTCAGAGGCACATATGAAAATATTCTCTTTTGGTCGCTCAGTCTAAGTCTAAGAATTTTGAATTTTCTTCCTATTTTCGTTTTTCTATATGAATAATAATGAAAATCATAATTACGTTTGAAATTGGCCCTTCCAAAGTCAATTCAGTGAAAGTAGTCAAGAAAAGTTTGTTCCACACTGTGAAACAGAAAAAGATCAAAAGGTCTATCGACGCGTCTGTTATGAGGTGGCATGGAAAAATTCTCAGACAATTATCAAGTCTTAATATTGAATTACAGTCTTATATTTTCAACTTTTCAGACTTCAGACATCAAATTTCAAAACACTTTTGATGTTTTTATCAAACGTTAATGTGCTCTTGATGTATGCCGTACCATTTTCGAAAAAATCCGTTAACATTTTGTTGAAAACTTATTCGATGTTACAAACTGTACTTTTTTCTAAATCAGGATTAATTTTTTCAGTAAACAACAAAACAAGGAACAAGTTTAACAGTAACAAAAAGACAAGAAAATAAATAACAATAAGGGCAGACCGAACCAAACACGTAGCGGAAATTAGTGTCAATATATGTATAAATTTATTATTTTATTTAAAGATCGTCGATTCCTACTGTTCTTAAATTATTTGCAGATATTTTCAATTCATGCCTAAAGATATTCACGTGGCTATACTCATTGAGAATTGGTACACTAAACGATTTCAAATATCTAGATAAAAGTGGTGTTTTTGTACAGGGTGATCTCGAATAATGCGTAAATAAATTAAGGTTAGATCAAGTATCTCCAAATATCGCAAATAGGGGTGCTTTTATAGAGAGTGACCCCGAATAAAGTGAAAAAATTTCATTTAAATTTTTTTGCTCTGAGTTCCCCTTAAGGGATACGAACAAGGAGTGATTTTAGAGTTTTATTTAATTTCTTCCAAACACTTTGAAATTAAGAAGCGTAATTTAACAAAGTAGTTAGGTTAGGTTAGGTTAGGTTAGGTTAGGTTAGGTTAGGTTAGGTTAGGTTAGGTTAGGTTAGGTTAGGTTAGGTTACGTTACGTTACGTTACGTTACGTTAGGTTAGGTTAGGTTAGGTATGTTTTATACAGAATGACCCCGAATAATGTGAAAAAAATGAGATTAAATTGTACGACCCTTCATTTAAAATTTTTTGCTCTGAGTGCTCCTTAGAAAGATACGAACTCTTAACAAGGGGTGATTTTAGAGTTTTATTTTAAAAAGCGTAATTTAACAAAGTATTTAGGTTGAAACTTCTTCTGGACGAGTACTTTTTAATCTCCTCGTCCTGTCATAAGGCGTTGAAATAAAATACCCCCTGTATATTATTAATTACATTTTTTGGGATTAATTTTTTCGATTTTGAAGTTTATGATGTTTTTTGTCTCTTGCAGTTTTTTGATAAGTAGTACAGTTATTGAGTAATAAAATAAAGTTCATGATCCTACACGCACACAGTTTCCATTCCAATATCTAATTTACACCTATATGTCTAGCAGATTTCCATCATTTTTCATTTGATGGCAGTTTATGTTTTTTTTTAGATCAAATATTTGCTGTGTATTACACATTTCGAATAATCTAAAGCTTATAACCACTCCCACTTCCCTAATAAGTCGTAACTTCCCCAGGGAGGCTTAGATCACAAAATTTTATATGAAAGACCCTTAGTAAAATCGGTTGTACCCTCAATGTTTTTGAACATTATTCGGCATAATTCGGCAAGGCCATTTGTTTAAATCGACATAAAAACCATCCATAGAACATAGAACTAGAGATTGTCGTTTGGTAGTTGAGTTTCTGGACACCCCGTATAACACATACTCATTTGGAGGACAGGAAGAGTGCAGTCGTCCCATAAAATAAATATGAATAGCCATGACACTGTTTACGCACTGTTTCAACATATGTTCTACAAAGTGTAGGCGGCTAAACCTATTACCTAACATATTTACTTATATACTCAAGGCAATGCACCTGCTTATGCTCACAGAAAATTTACGAAGAGCAAGCACAACGGTGAACTAAAAAAACAGTAAATTTTTTAGAAATTTAAGAAATCTACAAAAATGTTTGTGTGAAACGATTTGTTGTAAACAAAATGAGTTGTATCTATTTTTATAGACATATAAACTTCATCTGTATTTATAGTTGTCAATCTGCTAAGCTATAGACAAATTGCTTACGTTTCTATAAACATATTCGTTAGAGGTGAATGAATTTTATACATACATACGTTACCTTTGGAACTGTGGGTGCTGTAACCAAGACTGATGCATTATGCATTATCTGTTACAATGTATATATGGAAGATAGTATTAAAAGCAGGTACAAGCATCTGGGTATACAGCCATCTAAGTAAAATAAATATTTATTTTACAGCTAGAGGTGCTAAAAGTAGCGATTGGGTTAACTTCAGAGTGAGGTATTTCCTTTATGTGTGTAAAACAATGTCGTAATAATAATTATTTGACACTTAATTGTACTTAGTATGCAGTACACGGTAGATCAATGAAATAGTAGATAAGATCATGTCCGCAGCTAGACAGTGTCCAGCAAAAACCTGACAGCTTCTAGTTTTCAATGACTGAGTTTAGAAAATTTCAGAAAAGTTTATTTTTCGTTTGTAATTTCCTGTAACGCATTTCTTGCCATAAAAATTTGTAATGGGGATGTAGTATAAATGAAAGCATTTGTCAACATTTACATAACTGTTTTGTTTTTAAAAATGTGTCGGTTAGTTCCTAAGAACTTTTATTATTTCTTTTTAAATAATTTTTTTTTCTAACCTCATATAAGTGACAACTTATATGATTTTACTCTCTAATATTAGTAATTTTGGTCTTTCTTTGCATTGAATTTTCGATGTATCCTTCAGCAACCACATGCGATTTCCAATCCCCATGTCCTTTTAGCGTAATAATATTACCCTCCCCCCCCCAGCCTTCTATCGACAAGCATTATAGCAAAAGTTCTTTTCAGTCTCTGTATACTTTTCCCAATTTATAAGCTTCAAATACAATGCCATAACCTTTGCTACACTACCAATAATTTTAAGGATACCCATAACAGCTTTATAGCATTTCCTATTTTGATATTTCAAAAGCAAAAAAACGTCTTTCCTTAAAATCAGAAGGACACACAGGTAGGTACTTTCTATATTTTCTTAATTATTCATCCATCAATATGGTTCTATTCTTATTTATGTTAGTGTTATGAATTTTAATTAGCAGCAAATATCCCATGTCTTCAATATCATCAATTGTCATCTTCACTAGTTCGTCACAATGACATGCCACAGATATACCAAATATTAAAATTACCATAAATGTTAAATGTTGGTCAGTACAAAATTTAATTTTATTACTTTTATCGCCAAATACTTTTCATCTGGAGTATCACAGAAAAATGTATGAAACTGTTCCCTTAACAAGAATCTCAATTTCTTAGGTTTATAACCTTCCCTTTGTTTTTTCAAAAATGCACGCAAATTGTTCTATTTTTCGATATTCACATTATGCACCATACTTTACACTACAATTGTCACGCTTAGCACATAAAGTATCACTTATTCTACTAACATCATAATATACTATTATTTAATTAAAAGTTATGAAAAAACAACGAATTTCATAGTTTAAATGCACCTGCTGCTCAGTAAGTATAACTTCCTTCCATTTAATATTTTTTTCTATGTTCATATAAAAAACAAAACTTTATGAGCTAAATTTAGTGGAGAAAGTGGATTTTATTGCACTAGTGCAAAAAAATATTTATTGCATTCATCTGTCATTCTACTACAGAGTTTTGTCATCATGACAAACATAAACGTTCAAATCGATGTCATATTTTCCTACACTTAGTGTCATCTAAATAAAAAATGTTTTGGTTTTTGCATGAACGTAGAAAAAATATTGTATGCAATTCGTACAAAAGGTGTTTATTGCACTCAACGCGTGAAATAAACACTTACTTTTTATACTTGTTGCATAAATAACTATAGTGACCTCAATATAATGTTACATTTTTTTCTTGAAGTGACCCTCTTCGTCGATATTCTGGAAATCCACTCTGTATCTGGTGGTCTATCATAACTGTCATCATCTATTTTCTCCGTTAATCTTCGAGATAGGAAAACATATATAAGGACGAAAGTTATAGGAAACTTTATACATTGTATCTGTAAGTTGCGAAAATATTTGAACATCAAGGGATCAATGCTAAATAAGTAAATGGAACGCTGTATATTTTTACATATTTGGATATGTTTTCTTACGATAGGGTTAGTGGTGGCGCCGGCATATTTTCTCAGTTGGACGAAAATGGGCAAAACATTTTATAGAGTGTGCAGAAGATACTTAATAATTGTGTGCAACAAAATTTTCTAAAGTGATAAGTTCAGTTATCAGACAATATAATTTGGTTTTAAATTAATTTTTTTCGGAAACGCGTCCATTCTCTTCAAAAGAAGAGAAGATTTGGTTATTTAGTAATTACAACCATTTACATCTAACATACATTTGTGGTACATTTTTTCGGTTCTATTTTCTTATCGTTTGAAATAGACTCATTAAAAGTGCTACTATTAAGAGCGCCGTTTTTTTTATATGCAATTTTCAAATAATTCATACTTTCTTAGTTAAAAATATAAATGAAAGAAAGTCATTTAGAATAAGAAAACAAGCATATTATCATCTGTTAACGTTTTCTTAATTTTGTACGAAAACTGCACTGAGAAAATTCAATACAGTTTTAAGTAGTGTCAGAGCTGGTGATTACATTGTATTCATAAGTAGTATTCAACACAATATTTATGTAATCAGTATTCAAGTGTCGAATACTTTTATCTAACGGTATTCAATATCGATATTCATCACGTTTAGATATTATGTTTTCAGGATTTAGTACTGAAAAAATAACATTCATAAGTAGTGAAAGCATTTTATGAATTTACTAATGATACTGATGATTTTTAAAACATACAACAAACAATGCGAAGGTTGCAAAATCTACATCTATACAAATACATTGAATAAGATAAAACAGTTGGAATTTATTTTATATACGCATAATCTACTCATTTATTGCGGACAGGGACAGACTAAACAGAGCCCAAACGGCAGAGCAAATATGCGTTACATCACTGCATCTTTAGCTGATGTCTGATAGTAACCATGATTTCACTTTTTCACATGAAATTTGAGAAATTAATCAGATATTACAAATTTTACATATCCTTTTTAATGTATTTGATAGAGATAATCTATGTATTTATCTAGATAACGTTGTAAACTAAATTTTAAATTAATTTTTTCTATTGTGAAAATTTTGCAGGGAAACGGCACCTCAGAACCCTCTGGCATCACCATCACTGGTACTGTGATTTTGTTCCTCTATTTTTACCTTTAAAATGTGTTTAATTAGATTTAAATATTAATTTAAACATCCAACATTGTATTCATAATATGAAAAAAAGTATTCAGGATTGAAGTACTCTTTGAATGTTGTATTCTTAGGATTCAAGAAATAATGAATACCTTTTCTAATAAAGTACTCAATATTCATGGATTGAATATTGTTCCTATATTCATAGCCAACTCTGAACATTATTACAACTTGCAAAACTCTTTTGAAATACTAGTAACCCTTGAATTGATTACAATTCACGGACTTTCTATGAAGAGTCATGTTTTCTATCGCATTTTCCCTTCAAATGTTAAAGGAAATGATTTAATTTCAGCATTATAGTTTAACTTTACGCTAATAAGAACTGCCACCTTCTGGGTGGATTTTCTTTGTATAGCTTTCGATACAATTCTTTGTCCAATAAAATTCGGATCTTACGAAAGCTACAATCCAAATGTGCAAAATTATACACAGCGTTATACAGTGTTTTCGAAAAGTAACGAATAAATTCATTATTTTTGAATTTGAAGTTTTCGAAAAAATTCCCTGGCACGTCGATTTTTTTTTCACTTTTTGACATACGACCCACATTTGTGACGTCATCGTTGTTCGAGATATGACGTCATCGTTAATTTTTTAAATAGCAACCCTCAATTTTGACCATGCCATTTGAAAGAGCGTGTCATTCTACATACATACATCATGAAAAATTATGGTATTATATAACAAAATTTTCAAGAAAATAATGTTTGAAGATTTTAAAATTTAAATTTCATAATACTGAAAATGATAATGATTATGTAAAAAATCGACTAAATTAACTGTTCAAATTGTGCACCGTTGGCTGCCTGACAGTAGCCAAGACTATTAACAAATTCTTTTTGGATATCAATAATTTTAGGAGGTATACGATGTATCTCGTGACGAATTCTTGCTTTTAAATCTTCTAAATTAACCGGTCTAGTAACGTATAATTTGCTTTTTAAGTATCCACACAAGAAATAATCTAGGGGTGTCAAATCAGGCGATCTGGCTGGCCACTCAATCGGCCCCCTTCTCCCTAGCCAACAATTCGGGAACAGCTCATCTAAATAAGCACGGACAGGTGTTGCATAATGGGGAGGTGCGTACTGTGAAAATTAATTTTTAAAATCTTCAAATATTGTTTTCTTGAAATTTTTTTATGTAACACCATGATTTTTCATGACGTATGTATGTAGACACGTTCTTTCAAATGGCATGATCAAAATTGGGGGTTGCTATTTAAATAAGTTGTCGATGACTATAACAACGATGACGTCACAAATAATAAACAACTCAAAAATGTTTCATACGACTTTTATTGCTGTACTCTTTTGCTATCTAGAAAATTAGGTGACATGTTGGTACACCTCTATCTACCGCAGTGCTGTAGTTGTTATGCTGAAATGATAATTACTTTTATGAACCTTTGTGAGAGCGTTAAGTATATATCAACGTATTGAAAAACACCGGTGTGAAAGCAACACCCAAAGATAGCACTCCGAAATTTTCGAAGATAGCCGAATGACCATGGACGTTCGTTGACTAAGGTACAAAATATCAAAATGATATTGTGAGTTCCAGGGCGTTATCTCATACTAAGTAACATACTGGGGATGATACTTAGTATGAGAGTTCGTCAACGGATGCTTATCACTCAGAAAAAATATGATCAACTAGAAATGGGTCCCAGGGGGTAAAATATGATAGCATCGGAAAAAAAATATTTTCCAATATCTCGGAAAATACATTCCGTTGCAACTTGTCACTTAGTATGTAATTTCCTTAAGGGATACACATGACGCAGAAAAAATATTATCGACTAGAAATGGTCCCAGGGGGTGAAATATGATAGCATCGGAAAAAAAATATTTTCCAATATCTCGGAAAATACATTCCGTTGCAACTTGTCACTTAGTATGTAATTTCCTTAAGGGATACACATGACGCAGAAAAAATATTATCGACTAGAAATGGGTCCCAGGGGGTGAAATATGATAGCACCCGGAAAATATATTTTCCAATATCTCGGAAAATATATGCCGTTGCAACTTGTCACTTGGTATGTAGTTTCATCAAGGGATGCACATCATGCAGAAAAAATATTATCGACTAGAAATGGGTCCCCGAGGGTGAAATATGATAACACCCGAAAAAAATATTTTCCAATATCTCGGAAAATACATGCCGTTGCAACTTGTCATTTGGTTTGTAGTTTCCTCAAGGGATACACATCATGTAGAAAAAATATGATCGACTAGAAATGGGTCCCAGGGGGTAAAATATGATAGCACCCGATATTCTACATGATCCTGGAACCCATTTCTAATCGATCATATTTTTTCTACGTCATGTGTATCCCATGATATCCTTAAATGATATTTTAAAGTTTGGTGTAAAATTTATATATACATACAGAACTGGTTTTAAATGTATACATACAAGAGAGCAAATACTCGTCAATTTCATGAATATTTGTCTACGCAAGTGAAATGGGATTCAAGAGAATTAAATTTAATCCATAGGGGAGTAAAAGTAACAGTACTGGCTAAAGTGGCACTTTTTATTCACCAGAAAGCGTTTTAACATTGAATTGTGGACAGTGTCTACAAATAAGAAACTTCATTTGAAGTTATAAATCTTTCTTTCAATTAATAGAATACATTTCACTAAGTCATAAGTCAAATAAATGAAATTGGCTTGTGTTCTATCAAATTAAAACTATTAATTGTTTAAGTAGGTATAGACCGCAGTGAATAGTGTCACTCCAATAAATAGGCAAATTACAGGAAGGCTAATATTATGATAGTCGTATAAGATTACTGTCTAGGTTAAATTTCTTAACCATCATAATTTAAATTGTTAAATAATTCGACATACTTTAGCTATTGTAGTATTTTCTTATTACATAGCATTTATTTATTGATACAAATTATTAGAAAATATGTTTTTTTAAAAATTACCGCCTTGTAAAATGATCTTAAAGATTACTTATTATTAGCGGTTATATAAATTGTTATCAACCATTATTTGTTTTCATTTTTATCGTATTTCTATCAAAATAGCCCAAACCTTAATCGTTTATACATATAAGTATCTGTTGTTTACATGCGATAGATTGGAAATATGCGCATCAAAGTAATACAGGATAGCCACTCATAGTATAATTGTGTTCAATTAATTTTAAACTATTTGAAGAATATTGTTTTTTATATGTTAAATATAAATTGTGTTTTCAGCGAATTTAACAGGTACCTATACAAAAATGTTGGATAGATTATACATAATATGATAAAATTAAACGAAATAGCAGTTATTGTTGACTTAATCAAATACAAAATAAAGCAATTATTACTCAGCACTTTGGTAAACTACTACTTACAAATAGAATTTATTAAGACAATTTTGGACTACAGTCATTAGCATTTGAAGTCTGTTGTGCAATAGTCAATTACTTTCGTTATAATAAAACAATATCTGTTTCTTAATAAAGTATATAGCGTTATATAAATCAAGGACAGTACTAACCACAGTATACTGATTGGTATACTGTGGTACTGACGATATATATCAAATCCAATTTATAATAGCTGTTGTAAAAATGCTGAAGATAAATATATTTTCCAGTGCAAAATGAAAATCTAAAAATTCTGAAAATTTTTAGAATCTATATACATGACTGATTTTCAATAAACATTCCTCAAAATAAATGCATCGAAAAAAAATATTTCGTAAAATGTCACTTTTTTATTAAACATCTAATTCATACAAGTGACAACATATGTGACGTTACTCAATGATATTATCATTTATTTGGCTAGGAGTATAAGTACTTATATCCCTAAACGTATAAGCACATAGTTCTAAGAATTCAATTTTAACGAACATTTATTTTTTTATATTTATTATTAATATTTATAGTAAAAGTATAATTGTGAAGAATTACATCATCTAACAATCCTTCACTTCTTGCGATATCAGTACTCATGACAATATCTCTAGGGTGAACTGCTTTCAAAGATCCATTGCTTGTGAAAATGAAAAATATTAAAATATACGACATTCTCCGCGGAGCTAAGAATTCTTTGGTCTTACTTTCTACAGAATTTTCGATGTATCCTTCAGCAAGTTCTTCTCAGACAATGCCCTGTATACTCTTCCGAATTTGGAAGCTTCAAATACCATGCTACATCCTTTGCTACAATACCAATTTTATGAATACCTATGACAGCTTTATAACATTTCCCAATTTGATATTTCCGTCCGACGTTCCTTAAAATCGGGGAGGCGGGGTGGCGCAAATTAACGTACTTTCTATATATACGTACTTCTAAATATTCATCCCCCAAGACGATGAAAGTTTTGTTCTTACTAGTTTTAGTGTTAGAATTTTATATATATATATTTAGGTATTAACAATATTGTGTGAAACTAAGTACTTTGTGGACTAAAGCCCCAACCAGCGTTGAATTCATAATATGTATGTTTTCTCTAGGTATGCTAATGAACAATTCCACAGACAAAGCTCTATTCAATAATTAGCTAAAAAAAATTAATCTAGCTAAATTTACTAACCTGGTTTAATGAAAACACTCTATAAATATCTAAGTTCACTCTTGAAAAAATGGGAACTCCAACTGTAGGAGATTTAATATATAGGGTGTCTGTGAAAGGTTGGAGAATCTCGGAGCTGGAGATACTGGTGACCAAAAAAACTCGATTGAGCCAAATATGCGTTATCCGAATGTTGCTGGTTTCAAAAATACAGGACGTTCAATGCTAGAATTTTATTTTGAAATATTTCTATAACTTTTAAACCTGTCGGAGTATTGAAAAAAATTGATACAATTATGTTTTTTGGTATGGCAAATAAGAATTTTTTAACTAATTTTGACGTCACTAGTAGAGGGCGCCACTTCTACACATATGTTCAGTGTTTGGTCACTGTTAACCAACACGACGCTAAATTTTAAATATTAGTTTTGATAGATGCAAGTATATATTTATGGTATCAATAAGTAAAGGTATATACAATCATTTTACTTAGAACTTATAACGTTTGAAGAAAAAATAGTAATGATGTTCGGAGGATAAGATACTTTAGATCTGTTCCAACAGCTGTTGAAAATCTGTTCAGAACTGTTAGAAATGTTTGACCAGCTCTGTCTTACGTCGCATTCGTCAAAAGTACTGGATAGTTCGGAATCGATTTTTGCTGTTGTTGGAACCAATCTTTTATATGCTTCGCATGGATTGAATTCTTTCCACCCTTAGCACATAAAGTATCACTTATTCTCCTAATATCATAATATATAGGAAAAATGATCACGACGATATTCTTTTATGAGCAATCATTACATTTTGCCGCATATTTGAAACAATCGTCGCTAAAGAAAAAACTTTAATCATTAGTTTAAAGAGACAGATCATGATATGTCTGCTTTCTGTTCCAACATTAGTTTGACACTTTCCATTTTCTTCTAAAAATTCCTCTATATAACTTTCAGTAACAAGAACCATCTATCAAATCGTTATATTAACTTTCTGGCATTATCAACAGCAAATGTAGTAAATATCCAGTATAATATAACTGAGAATCCAGCAATTTACTTATTAGCAAGAGTTCCAACACATTATATGGGTACATTTATGGCTTCAGAAATATAAAAAGGCCATTATAACTTTAGTGCATTAACGATTTCATCATGTTTAGTCACCGTAAGTAACCTCTTACAATAAAGTCTTTAGATCAGTTAGTGCAATAATGAGTAAGTCTATTATATAAGAAACTGCAAACTCAAGCTCCATTTCTACCATTAAGTACACTTCATCAGCAGCAAAAACATATTGACTTGAGATATTGAAAGCACCTTTTGCTGAACGTAATTTTCTTCTAGCTTCAATTCTTACTCGTGGTAATATTTTGACCATATATGGACGATGGATATTTTATAATGAATACATGAGTATTATATACTTATTTAGTACGCCAGTTCAATTCTTCAATAATTTGTCTTTATATTAAGTACAATATAGAGTAAATTAGTGCAATAATGTCCATCACCGTAAATATCCATTTATAATTAGTCTTTAGATCAGTAAGAGTAAGTCTGTTACACAGCAAACATAACCGCTTAAAGACATTAGCAGTAAAAACATATTTACTTAATATATTGAAAGCTCAAAAGTGGACTTATGCATGGAATACCATGTGAACGATGAATATTTCATATGAATACAGAGTATTAGACCAGTACTTAGTACATCAACATTTCAATTCTTCATTTTCCACTTATTAACTACATTGTCAATAAATAAATTTATTCGTAACATAAGGTATTATTGAAAAATATTGAAATTGAATTATTTGTCAAAATATATCTTCCTAAAAATGTGAACTAATAATTTGTCCTAATGCGAAGTGATTCAATTTGACATTCAGATTAATATCAGGTAAATGACTTTGCATACTCGTTTACAATATCACAGAAAGAAATAGGCTATTGCTAGAATTTACCTAAACTTTACTAAAACAAAAATTTACAAACTACTTTTCATAGATTATTTATTTTAATACATAAAAATGAAAATTATAGTTCCAGACACAGTTAAAGCTATGTTCGGAAAATTACAAGCTACTTTTAGTTGCTTCCATTAAATACAGTAGATTCTAAATTCACTGATGTAGACGATGAACAAGCGCCACTTACTTTTTCTTTCATTCTTAATTTCGATATCTTTTTCTTTTTGACCGAATCCTCTATACCTCTCAGCAACTGATGAAGAGCGCCATCCACCGTGACATTTTAGGGTCAGCAATTCAGCAATCGCATTGGCAACAAGGGTAGCACACGTTTGTCTAGAAGTAAGTCCGGTGTATAGCTCGAGGTTGGGCAGTTCCAGATAATTCTTAACCATTACAGGCATTTTGCCAAATGTGTGTGTGTTAACATGTTGTACAGTGTTCTAAGTTCTCTATAGTATACGAAAGAATAATTATGTGGTTCTTGGTGGACCAAGACGAACATATTTGCTGCATAATTCTAGAGGATTAACAACTTCTCCTTCTGTAGCTACGGAAAGTACTTTCTTGTCGTTAGTCTTGGTATCAAAAAACGTAAGTATTAAGGAATCACCATTTTCGATAATGTCAGACACCTGAAGAGAATGCAACTCTTCTCTTCAACATGCTCCACAAATTCCAATAATAAGAGTTAACAGCATTACATATGTTTTGTCGTCAGCCTCTCTCAGAAACCTCCTCTTTTGTAAGCACTTCTTATTTCTTGGATTCATACCCCACTGTTGTACGCATTAAAAAAACCTGATCTCACCTTTGCATATGTCTGAATATTTACATTTATTTGTAGAAAGAGTTGCCTTCAGCATAGAATACAATGATGAAAGAATATGCTTTCAAGAATTGGATTGTTCATAAAGATAGATTAAGAATGCATCTGCACAATATTCATGTTTTCTTTGCACCATACTTCAAATACGTCTTCTTAAGTATTCTTTTTCATATTGCTCACGATATTTTACTGGAACTAGGTTGTGTTCAATCATTCTCATTTTTTCTAATATTAATTGAGGTTTGGAACTCATTTTTGGCAAATTATTTCAGCAAATTAACAATATTTATATTTACATTTATAACATCGCACTGTTACAAACAAATAACTGCTGGTTATTATAATAATGTCTCTTATTGTAGAATACTTATTAAATGAAAATAGAAGATAAGAAGGCGAAAAAAATATTTCACATATTTGTAATTTGTTTGTTAACTAGAGCTTCATCGGACTCGTCACGTCCGCAGACATTAGACTCGGCTATCCCTTCGTCCGCAAATATCAGACTTGTCCCTTAATGTTCTATTTTAAGGACTTGTTACAGCTATTATAACATTTTTCACATTAAAACTGTCTTATATATAAGCAATATAAATACAATTACTAAATTGAACATGTTCAGGTTCCAATTATCGTATCTTTATTTATAAATAAACCTAAACCGGGCTTAACGTTGAACTTACATCGATATTTCAGCATTTTAGGCCACAAATATGTCCGCCTTCGAAGTAATACCATTTTTCCATGTCGAAATGACAATAGTTTCTCAAACCTTTCTCCAACCCGCAAGACCTCGAATGCATTGTACCGTATAGACATTCTATCGATACCAGTAGAAACCGGAAGATAAACGGAAGTTAGATTTGCGAGATGGAGGTCGCTATTTTGTGAAAATATAAAAAATACCCAGCGATTTTAAACCTTTATACAGCTACATCTTTTAAGAAAGATGTAATGTAGGTATAGCATATCCGTTATTAGATCGTATGAACATAACTATAGTGAAGACTGAATACTGAATAGGGATCCCAAAATATTACAATTGAACCTAACATACCTATTTACAAAGTTCCACATAGGTGAAGTTATAGACCTTCAAAGTGGGGCAAAATATTTCAAAAAAAAAATAGGTATCTCTCAATTACTTTAACTTAGAGTAACTAAATTTAGAACACAATTTATGTTTATTGTTGGTCTTGACTATGAGTTCAAGTAAATTGAAAAAATGCAAAGCGTTTATTGAAGGTGAATCACCCCTAAAATTATACCAAACTTTTTTTCCATTGATCGAATTTAAGAAGAATGATAATATTGGTGTAGAATTTAATTTAAAACACTTTTTCACTCTTGTTAAATTTTAAAGTTTTCAAGAAAAAATGCATTAATTAAAACAAGATTTTAATATTGTTTATTAGAAGAAATAAAAAATCAGTAAGAAGTAAGACTTTGCCTTTAAAGCTTGACAGTTAGTAATAAAACTATAAAATAAAATTAAAACTAAAGAAATTGTTAAAAATGGGCGCCATTTTTTCTGAAACATAAATTTACTCGTCGCCAAAAATTGAAATTTACTTTATCTAGTAAATGAAACTATGGTCATTCATCAATAGTACCGGTCGAAACATTTATCTTAAACTCGCTTTAAAAATGTCTAGTAGTTATTGCATAGAGGTTTACATCGGAATATTCATAAAAATTGTGAACATTTGTAAATCCTTTACGAGCGAAACAAGTCTCAGCAGGGAAAAGAATTTTCTGTGAAAATTAATATCCTGATGCAAGATAAACTCGCAAAACGGCACAGTGGCGGCTCGTGGTAGCTGCAAGAGGTGAGGTGCAAATAATTCCTAAATAGGAATAAATTTACACGTCTCCCCTGAGGTAATATTCCTTGACGCGTTGACCATTTTTTAGTATGGATGTCTTCGCCAATAGCCCTACTATAACCATAAATTAAAAAACTAAATAACATCAGAACTAACATTTTTATTTGAAATATAAATAATAGAAAAAATATATGTTTCAGCATCTAATAATTTAAAAAATTGTTCCTACATGTTTAAACCACTAAAACATATACAAATATATAAATACTAATTTTCAACTACTTATCTATTTACATACAAAACAAAGCCACTTTTACCAAAAATGTTTTAATACTTTCACTTCTTATAAAACAGGTCTATTCGTCGGTCTTTTAAATTCGCAATATTTATAATGTCTTCATAAAATTGGGAAGACTTTGGAACAGTTCTTTTTCTATAGCTGTCACCGATAAGTTGTTTAAGCGCTCTTGTGCCATCGTATTTCTTACGTAAGTCTTAATGCGCTTAAGGCACGAAAAGTTTCGTTCTACTGAAACCCTTATTGCAGGAATTGTTAAAACAGCAAAATAATTTCTATGTTTCCGAAAATATCATTTTAAATTTCTTGTATAATATTTCTACCGTTTTCTGAACTTCTAAATTATAAAATTGTTCGTCTCTGTACAAAACATAAAGTTCGTTTTTCAACTTATCTATGGCAAATATATTTGGATACATTTGTAGTAAACAATCAAAAGATATTTCCGGAAATTTGTTTGCATATTCGGGATATTTTAAAGCGTTGGCCGACTATTCAAAATTTGTTGTTTCTCTACTTCATTACGTATTGAAAGAGGCGTTTTAAACAGAGATAAAACAATATCGTGAGAGGGATTCATTATTATAAATAACTATCGACGAGCCTGTCGATAATATATATTTAAATTAGGTTCCTATTCTATGTTAAATTTAGTCTTACCTTGTAAGGAAGTTGTTTTTTATTTCTTTAAATTAATCCTACCTACCTTGTCCCTAAAACTTTACAACAGCGCTTACCACCTAATCTTCAGAATATTTAAGAAGTCACATTCAACTAATGAACCACTAACACTAACCACTGGAAATTCAAAACACATAAATAAAAGTATTAACACTTGAACAATCGATTAATCGCGTCACACACGTAAATAATTTACAGTTCACAAGTTACCTACGGTCACTAGCCACTATCACCGACCATTTGCCGTTGAATTAAAAACTTGAGGCGCCAGAAATCGGGCCTCAGTCTCGAGCGGACATGGAGCGAGAAAAATCGATTTTAACCGTCTCGCGTGGTGGGAGAAAACATAACGTATAAACATGTGCGACGCAATTTGAGGCTCGGAAAATTCGGCCTCACTATCGTGGGATTGGTGGGTGACCCGGACACTCCACGCGAGTAGAAACAGAAACGGCGGGATATTGAAATGTAAACCAGAGGTACGTTATAATATACGAGGGCTAAAATTGAAACAATTATTTTATTTCGTTACATTGATTTTTGATAAATGTAGTAGGCAATCGGATTGGAAATTATGGGGTATTAAAATATACAGTAAAAGCCAAATTTTACAGTGAGGCCCGGCCTCAGTTGCTTCATACGACGAGCCGCCACTGCAAAAAGGCCACTCGTTGATCCAAATCTTGAGGCTCTTGTACTTTTTGAATGTGATATGGATGAAGTAGATTATGTTTAAGATTACGTAAAGAAGTTCTTGATAATCCAGTTTCTCGAGATAAGCGTTTAGTGTTATTTGCGGTCATCTCCAACTGTTTGCAAAATATTTTGTTCATTTTGTACCCTTGTTATATTAGGACGTTCTCGGATATTGTTGAAGAACTTTCTAGTCTACCGAGCTAGTCTTTCAACATTAGAAAATGTTTCTTTGTGGGCAATCACTCGATTTGGAAATTTCAAATCTCCTACGATATTCTTACACGCTTCTTCTACAGTTTCCGTTACAGAAACCTAACACATGTCTACAAATGACATGTTAATTTGTAGACATGTTATTTATGTCAACTTGTTCGCTGGATGTAAATTTTCCAGCCACTTTCGAGAACAAACAGTAGCAGAAATAGCCTAACTTTTAAAGACAAAGCCTACTACTGACTTTTTGATTTCTTCAAATAAACACTATTCAAATCTTTTTATAATGAATACATTTTTTCTTGAAAACGTAAAGTTTTTTTAAAATTTAACAAGAGTAAAAAAGTGAATGTGAATCTGCCTTTTGAAATAGTATAATATATTTCTTCTCAGTAAGGGCAGACCTGACCTGACTATTACACGAAATCTAACCTAGCCACTAATTCTCGCGCGCTAGCCTTTCCGCTTTGTGACATCACAGAGCATTTTGCGCGTTCAGAGAAATATTGATATTTCATTTGGGTTTTTCTCATGGTTATAAGGCCATTTTTAACTATTGTATGGCGTTTAAACAGAATTTGTTTTTTTTTTGTGAACGTTCCTATCTAAATTTGGCTCTGGAGAATAGCTAAGCTTAGAGCTATTCCGTAATATATTTGAATACTCGGAACTATAAAATATTGGACAAAATCAGTTCTTTTGAATGTTCGTTGTCTAGTTAAACGAGATATTCTGTTGAGTTAAATCTTGCTAAGGGAAGTATAAGTTCCCTGGACTATTTAGTTATTTAAATTCGCTTATCTTCCCTAGGCGAGTCGGATGGTGCGCTTCCATCTCTTTATGTATTCTTTAGTTTTATTTTATGTATACAATGGGCCGCGGAATGGGTGAAAGCAAAAGTGCGACAGTATGCCGCAGTGTTTTTATAGCAATACCGCGTTTGAGGAAGGATGCGCCGCATTACCATATTATTTCAGAGGTTTTTTTATCGTACAAACGAGGTAAATAACGCGTTTACTGGTTGCGCAACGAATGGATTAGCCAAATTACAGTGAAGGATCAATGTACTAATTAAACATGACACTGTTTTACTTAGACTATCCTAGTTTTATGTAAAAGCAAGTAAAGTTGACTGTATACTAAATTTTATTGAATTAGAAGAAATTACTGTATGTATAATAGTTTGCAATAATAATGACACTCTTTAAAATTAATTTTGCGATTTCTTTTGAACTGCTGATGTATTTGTAATGAAATCTTTCCTAGTTGATTCACTTATACCAATAGAGATTTAATGAAATTTCTACTCAGAACTTCCAAAGGCTCAAAAACTGTTTTGAACTAGGACTGGTGGTCGACTTAAAGTGCAGGGAAATGGAATAAAGGAATAAGAAAACACAAGTGCGGGTCTTTATAGAATCATGTTATAATTAAATTAAAATATAATATTGGGAAGTTAAAAAATTAAGAGACAATAAAAAAATTGCTAGTCTAGTTCTTTTCTTTTTAACTTTATAAATGTTTTTTCTTCAGTTCTTTCTTTAGTTTCTAGGTGCTCTGTCTCTAAGTGTTGACTAATGCTATATATTATTTTGTAATATCTTATTAACATAATAAATATTATTATTGTAGCCATAATTTTCACGAATGTATTTGTTTTGTAAACAAATAAATAAGTTTAACAATATCGTAAGTTCACCACATCACCACTAATAATTATGGTAATACACTAATTAAACATGGCACTGTGTTGCTTAGGCTATCCTATATTTATGTAAAATCAGGTAGAGTTTAAAGTATACTAAATTTTGTTCAATTAGCGCAAATGATTATACTTACGTTAACTAAAACTGATGATTGACTTGCAGGGAAATATATATATAAAGAAATAAGAAACCACAAGTACAGGTCTTTATAGAATCATGTTATAAGTATTTAACCTAAAATATAATTATTAGATGGTTCTAATGAAATAAGACGGTATACAGTCTACAACAAAGCTTCCAGGGCTCGAGTAAGAAATTTTCAATTTTAGGTTTGCGTCAATTAAAAATTTCTTGGCTAGTAAATGAAACTTCATTCGTAAGAAACACTTTTCGTTGGGAATATAGCCAGTGAGTCAGTGTTAGCAGAGAGAGCAATTTCCAATACATCTACACCAAATTTTAAACGAAGTACCTGTTTCGTGAAATGTGAGATTTTTCAATTCAAACCACTAAAATCAGGGGATAATTTTAGACCGAAAATAACCTACCTCTTTCTGTAACATTTTTTCCAAAACTGATTATTAACGGAGTTACAGGGTGTTAAAGTTAAAATTTTATTTTAGATATTTGTAAATAACTACTTAAGAAATCCAAATATTTACATAAAATTTGTAAATCGGGGGTTTTTTGCGGATGAGAAATTCAAATATGTTTCTAATTTTGACGTCACTAGTAGAGTGCGCCACTTATGGCACATCATGCTTTTTTTAAATGACAGAACTTTTTTGCTGCTTAGTGTATCCATCTGACTATTGAAACAATCGATTCTCCTACCTGTTATATCTGAAAAAGGTATACTTTATTGAAGTCGTTAGGAGTACCAGTTTTCGAAATAATATTTGAAATATTCAGTGCACCGATTGAAAACTGTTATCGTTTCAGTTAAAGTGGCTTTTCTACTGAAAATACTGCAAAATGTTACTTGAAAAAGTTGTTCAGAACGGTAAATTATGGAGATGTGCAAAATTTTAAAAACAGGCACTTTACCTGAAACCAAAACAGTTTTTACTCGGTGCACTGAACATTTCAAATAGGATTATTTCATAAATGGTTACGTCTACCGACTTCGGCAAGGTATATCTATTTCAAATAAAACAGGTAAAATAATCTATTGTTTCGATAATCAGATGGATATATTAAGGTGCAAAAAATTTCTGCCATTTAAAAGAAAAATGGTGTGCCACAAGTGGCGCCTTCTACTAGTGACGTCAAAATTAAAAACATATTTGAATTTCTCGTCCGCAAAAACTCCCGATTTACATATTTTATGTAAATATTTGGATTTCTTATGAAGTTATTTACAAATATCGAAAATAAAATTTTAACTTTAATAATCAGTTTTGAAAAGAATGTTATAGAAAGAGGTAGCATTTATTTTCGGTCTAGAATTGTCCCCTGAATTTTTTGCTCATCATTTTCGGACACCCTGTATATCCTTATAGGTCCTATGTTTTAATGTACAATCACTGATTCAATATTATGGAAGATGTTATAATTGTATGTCACGGTGTTTTTAATGTTTTTAACCGCAAAAAACTTTTAGTAAATGGTGAAACAATGTATGTAGTATCTGTTGTAGTAAAACGTTTGAAGATTATTACTACACAATTGTAAACAATTGTATAAGCGATTAATATTCTTTTAATATTTTTCAGTAGCACGGGTAAACAACAGATACATACTTATACAACCATTCGGTAAAGTAAATTAATGTCACGTTTATATTATTTAATTTTTAAAATTACTATTCCCTTTGTTCTTATAATACGATACAATATTAATTGGATATGTCCAGAACTTGTCCAGTCGTCGAGAATTGATCAAAACAGACAACCGATATTCACACTAGAATAGATATTGCAGATTTACTCATTTTATACGACAATGCAAAATTACTAAATGGACATATCTATACAAGGGTTATTTCAATTTCCTTATATAATGGACATGTCAGGTTACTGATTTTGCCCTTCAGTAATTTTCTAAACATAGATCAAATTTGCCCACATGCGAAATGTTTTAATAGTTGTGCTGAACTTAATAGCTCATTGCCATTTACATTGGGTTATAATTAATGCAAATGATGGTTACACAAATGGATGAAGCTTGTAATATGCTTGTAATATTCGTATATTAAAATTTATTTTGTATCTAAAATTTTCCCTCAAATACAAAATATATTGATCTTTAGGACTGAATTGAAAAGATCACCTATATTTAAAAAAATAATAATTTTATGTATTCAGTATTTAATGATTTGTTCAGGCTCTCATTTTAAAGTTTTTAAGTAGTTGAGTGTATCTCGGAAGAAGAAATTTGAATTTTAGCGATGTTGTATGGAGAGGATGAAGAAGACAGGAAAATGAAAAGTTTTAGGATCAATAAAAATAAAAAGCTATATGATGAATTTCATCATTTATTTCCTGAACGAAATTATTTTTAGTATTTTCAAATATCACAAACAATTTTTTTGGGCTTTTGAATCATCCCATCCTCATCTACAGCACCAAAACACAAAATTTTACAGGGAAGTGTCATCTAACGAAAGACTTACAGAATGTTTAAGTTAAGAAAAATGAGGTTTGTTGAGATGGTTTGTGGAGCTGCCCAACAGTTCAGCGACCAATCCTCAACTTAACTGGTAGAATATTTCTTCCAATCCCTGAAATTTGTGGGACGTCGACTAACACGGCCAGACACAGAAATTGCAGGTCACTGACATGAACTGTCGTTGTGGCTGACGGTACGTGTTGGTAATGGTCTAGTGTGTGCTGTTCCATTAAATAACATAAATACCTTTCTGAGCAGACTTAGCTGTCCGTACCAGTATATGCGGGTATAATATACGCGACCTTGTTCTACAACCTGTAATTCCTGAAATATAATTAATAATATACAGGGATTATTTTATTTCAACGTCTTTTGACAGGACGAGGAGAATAGAAAGAAAGAGGTAAAATTTTAAAGTGGAAAATAATTTTAATAGACTTGGGATCACTTTTGTTATCAATGCTGTAGGTCAAGTAGTTTTCGAGATACTTTATTATAGATTTGATTGAACGATACTAATAATTTTTATATTTATTAAAATATTTTTGGTTGTTAGTTAAATGGAACTTTAAATATCGTCGCCTCAGAGCAACAGTAGGATATCTAAAAAAAAGCAGTTTAAAGATATCTGTATCTGTTCAATGAAATACTAAGATATACCAAAAAATAAAGTGTATTGCTTAAAAAATCACGTATCTTTGTGTAGCCTAAATACTCTAAACCAACCTTACAAAATATAACACTAGGATAACACACATATCCTGGTATTCCATTTTAGTGTTCCGTTAAAATTATTGCGCAGACGCAAAAGATATTTTGAGTATTCTTGTCAGTCACCTAACCTATAAGTACTGTTGCTGATTAATTTTTGTTTGAAAAAGAATAAACCGAAAGTTCTAATTGAGCGAAAATGTAAAGTATCTAGCAGAAGTCAAATTTTAGTATATTTGGCGAAAAAATCCAATAAAAATAGAGAGAAAGAGCAAGACAAAGAAAACGATAAGTAAAATATTATTATTGTATTTACATGTAGGGGTTTCGTTTTAGCTGCGGTTTCACCCACAAAAGTTTTACATCAATAATTACTATTTTGTTGACTTAGAAATTAAATTAGTTGATTTCTAAATTATGCTTAATATACAATATTCAAATTTAACTCTTTGAATGCTTTTTTTTACCCTTAGAAATAAAAACATTTAGGTGTTTTTAATGATAGGTATGATAATAATATCTGTGAAAATTTTAGATTGTAGTCAGTCAATATTACATTGCGGTATTGCCACGTTAAAAGAAAATATTAAAATACTTTTTTCTACGTTCATGCAAAAAACAAAACTTTATTGAACTATATTTAGTAGAAAAAGTGGTTCTTTATTGCACTAGTGCAATAAACTGTTTATTGCATTCATCTGTCATTATACTATAGCCTATTGGCATCGTGACAAATATAAACGGTCAAATCGACGTCATATTTTCCTACACTTAGTGTCATCTAAATAAAACATTTTTTGGTTTTTGCATGAACGTAGAAAAAATATTGTATGCAACTCATACAAAAAGAGCTTATTGCACTCGACGTGTTGTCCTACTCGGCCTGACGGCCTCGTTGGACAATTTCACGTCGCATGAAATAAACACTTACTTTTTGTACTTGTTGCATAAATAACTATTAAAATCAAATTTATATTTCTCTATATATAATTATTCAAGTATATTGTTTTTAGTTTTTGAAATTGAGACCCAGGCATTTACCAAATAATTTCATTATTTAAATAGGTAAGCAAAATATTTTTTCATTTTGCTTATATAAATGTAATCAAATAGTCTAAAAACAAATGTATTTTACTTTGGCAGTAATAATTGACAGATACAATATTAAATACACACAGTGTTTAGGGATGCACTAAGATATCTATCAAAAACAGGAAGATACTCTTTGGAAATTAAATATTCTTTGGAGCAACAGTAGGACAAAGCAACATTTTTCTAGTTATTTTTCTTATATTTTTTTTTATTAATAAGCATATTCTTATAAAGCTTGAAAATTTATAAAAGTAACCAAAAATTTGTTCATCAAAAAATGAAGAAATTATTAGAAACTGAATTTCAGTTAAAATTTTAATCTAAGTTTCCCCAGAATCGATTTTTTTGACATGTTCTACTGTTGTTCTGAGGCGATGATATTCTAAAATAGTAAATTAAAAATATACCTTATTGCTAAAATTGAAAATGATAAAATTAATAGTATTCTTTATAATAAAAGTAAAATTGAATATAATTTGATAATAGAAGATTATAATTACATTGTAACCTCTTGCATGACCAGAAGATGGGGTGTAGGCAAAAGTTTACCTCGAAATTGGTTGAGGGATTCTTCTTTCTTTTTGAGCTTTTTATATTAATTTTGGCCACTGTAACATTCTGGAAAAGTTTTGTATCTAATATTTAAATTACATCCTCTAATAACTTTTTGTATGTGTAGTTTAATAATGATAAGTCTCTATTATGTGCCAGATGAGCTATTTTTCACGGAAAATTATTATAATACATATTACGGCGATGTCGTAAATGTGCTATTTTAAGTCCAAGTCTTACTAAATATAAAGAATGAAGCGAACGAAGAACTACCTCCGTTTAGCAACTGTCAGTATACATCTAAACAAACATTTGCGGTAGATACGAGTTCATGAAATATGGAACATGACAGAGGCGAATGTTGAGTTTCAAAATAACTGCGCGCGATCAGAAAAAGCCTTGTGCAGCGATGTAAGGAAGGATAAGAATATCTCAACACTGTCAACACCTGCGATGGAGTTCAATATTTTGCATAAGGGAACAAATTGGCGCTATTCATCATCATCTTAACCTAAGAAAATTCCTGTTTTTGATGGCGTCATTTACAATGTGTCTTTTAGAATTTTTCAGGAAAAATAGTATTTCTCATCATATTCAAACAGTGTTGATTTTGTATCTATAATATTAACAAAATTATATATTTACTTCGAGTTCGTAGTTCCCTGCGAGCCAGAAAATTTTTATTAAAAGTTCATCTCAAAAATTACGCGATTCATCATAGTAAAACTAAAAAGAGTGCCACTTATAGCTAAGATCAAAATGTATTTTCAGTTTTACAGTTTTATAAACTTTTAATTTTCTAAATTATCTTTAAAACTGGATGAAATATAGAATACAAAGAATTTATAAATATTAGTCACCAATTTAATAATCTGGATGCTGCAAAACTAGATGTTTCAAATGAGACACCAATTTTTTTAAATAGTTTATTATTAAGTATTTAAATTTTGACTTAAGAAAACAGATAAAACATTTTTTCATAAATAAACGATTTTACAATTTTTTTTCATTATTGCTTATACTCTTATTGTTTGTATTCTTAATTGAATTTATTTAACATTTTTATAGTGAAATTAGTAAATTGTTGGTTTTAAGCTTTTAAAATTTAGTTATAAAGTATATTGGACATAAATATTTATATACTCTTGACATCTAAGCATTATAGTACTTAACTGAACATTTTTTTCCTTCTTAAAATGATACTAAATTTAATACTTAAAGCATAATATTTTACTAAAATATTATTAAATATAGAAGAGCTTATTCTTTCTTAAATTATATAAGTTCATAGATTTCCACGAATTAAAATTATTCTAATTTTACTATACTATACTATATTTAACGTAAGAAAGTTAATATTGATTTAAATAGTTATTTACTTGAATAGAAATGCTTTAATGTTGCTTTAAGCCATCTTTTTTTGTTATATGAATAATAATCTTTGTTCCATAATAATTATTCTTGAACGCACTCTAAAGCTAAGCTCATATTTTTCATACCGCATGGAATGGACGGATTTTATGTTTGTTTACTGTAATTGCTATAGGGCAGGATAATATGCGATAATATAATAATTGCATTTACAACAAACAAAAGTAAAATCCTTGCATTAATCCTTAAAGCATTGAATACACATGCCTTTAACTTGCATAATAGCATGCAAAGAACTTGCAGAAAGCAGCTACTGGCATGTGTGTTTACTAAAAGGCATACCAGTACAAGGCGCGCAAGTTAATTGCATATCATTTGATTTTTTGGCGTATAATGTTATTTGTAGATCCATATAATTACAAAACTCAAAGTCAAAACAGCTATATCTTCTATTACTAACAAAAACGTCAACACTAATTGACATAATAGTTTAGTGTATTTTTTTCTTATTGATAACGTGTTAAAGATTTCAACATTCAAATGTATTTTTTTAATACAATGGAGCTGCAAAACAAATATGTCTATAAGTTAAACCTTTAGTTTAGTATGCCTATGAAATTTTAATTTTTTTATATAATGCATTTTTCTGTACAATCAAATATAATTAATATTAATACGAGAAACGAAGCACAAATTAAATATTTTTATAAATTATACCCTTTTATAAGAAAAATGTTATTTAAGACTTAATCTAGTTGTAAGAAAGATGACAAAATATTAGAGTTGTCTATATGACGAGAGATGGAAAAATAAAATAAAAACATTAGAAATTTTTATCATATGTATCTGCTTGATCTTTCAAGAACATACTTTTAGAAGCTAATGACATTTTAAAATGCTTGTCGCCTAATTTATTCAAGAGGGACTGATGAACGTTGTATTGTACTTTAAAAGTATTTTTTCAATATTAGAAAAACGAATCTAGTATTGCTACGTCCATTCTTTTTTATTTTAGGTAGAAATGTGTTACTTTAGTATCTAACGAGACCAAGAAATTAATAATAATAATATTTATTACTTCAACAGAAACAAATCCAGTTACAGAACTTTAATAGAAATAAGTAGTTAATATAGATAAACACAATATAAAACTAATACAATACATAAAATATAAACACCACTCACTATCGCAAATACAATTTAAAGATGCATACAAGAAAATGTACTTTAAAATATAATTTTTTAATAGAAAAGAAACAAATATAGCAATTTTGTCAAACGAATGAATTAAAAATGAATAAAAACATGTACTTAAAACTGCAGTCCACAGGTATTTCTTAGAATTTGTTGTAGTCTAGACATATTAATATCACATACATCAGATATTCTCATATTATACACAGGGGATTTTAACATATTATAAGTTCTGGCATGTTGACAATAAAAAGTTGCTTGAGATCTGACCGAGGCGCGAGGGATGCGGCAACAAAAAATTTAGTTTAAGTAAGGGAAATTGATCAGATTGTGTAATAGGTTGTACAAAAATCTAGTTGTCAAGATCTCGTACCAGATAAATAGATCTAAATGACAGATACCTCAGAAATTTCCTCTGAATAGATTCTATGTTATTTCTGGAATATGCTTAATAACGATCCCAAATTCAAGGCCAATATTCAATTTTAGATCTAACAAAAGCGTAATACAGTATTTTAAAAGTATTGAGATCTTTGAAAGATTTACTGTTTCTTATTAAAACTCCTAATATCTTTGAAACTAATTTGACAGTATAATCAAAATGTTGTGAAAAGCTTAACATGCTGTCAAAAACAACACCCAAATCCTTAGTAGAACTGTTACAAGCGAGTCTATGTGAATCTATATGGTAATTATACAGATTAGGTTTGCATTTCCGGATATAAGTGATAATTTTGCATTTATCCACACTATAAGTTTATTAAATTCATTCTGGAGAATGCACGCTTGACTGATAGAAGAAAGACAAGCATAAATTTTAGCGTCATCAGCATATAACAGTTACTCACAATTTAACATAACGTTATGATCATTAATAAATAATAGAAAAAGTAGTGGACTAAAATTCGAATCCTGTGGTACCTCCGATGTAGCTTTATAGGTCTTGGATTTGAAACCAATGAATGTAATATACTCTATCCTCTGGCAAAGATAGGAATGAGAAAATGTTAATAATTTGCCACTGAAACCAAGTAATAAAATTGAATGATGTATCTTGTCGAAAGCCTTTAAGAAGAATGTAAATCACATCTACCTGACCATGGTTATTTAAAATAGTTGATACATACTGTATGAAGCAGGCTAGATTAGAAGTAGTGAATCTATTGGAAGCAAATTTTTTATATCACAGTAGATGTGGTTATACAAGATCATCTTGAGAATCTTGACCAATTTATTTAAAATATGAATGGGACGATAGTTTGCTATATCACAAGGGTCTCCTGACTTTAAAATTGGACATACACTGGCTATCGTCCATAAAGATGAAAATTTCGAAATTTAAATTAAACAAAATTTACCTATAGTGGGTATGATAAAACGTAAGTACAGTCTCTCATTATATAATTCAGCACAAGATCTGGACCATATCTCATCTTGGTCATTATTGGTTGTTCTTATCTATTATTATTCCTTTTATTAGAAGAAAGCCAGCAGTACAAAAAAATCATCTATCTCATATGTGTCAGAGATCCTATCTGGTATTAAATTATGGTCAGTAGTAAACATATTTTATGCATTCACTAATACAGTTTGTTTAATCTAAAGATTGTTTATTGGTTATGGCAGTACAATCATCTATTATCTAAATTCGTAGTTTAGATAAAGATAAATGCATATTTAGTCAAAAATAATTAATTGAATGTCATCTAGATAACATAAAAATTATCATATTTTATCCAGATTATTCATCTAGATAAAAAATCTAGCTAATGCACAATACTGCACCGATCTTAAGCCTGTTTAAAAAAAAATAGGAGAAAAATAGAGATTTTATAAAAAATGTATGGTGCGTTTTGACTTGTTTTAAACCTAATAATTAAGAAAAATTGCAAGAATAATTATTTTCACTAATAACTACCTTTTCATATTTCATTAACGTTGTTGACGTCACACGGTACTATTCTTTAACTTTTATAATTTTTCAGCTCTTGATTTTCAAGAAATTCCTAAGTAGACCGGTAATGTAATTTTTCAGGTTCCACCAGCCTCCAATCTATTTTTGTCACTTCCGTAATGTAATCTTTAAATGTGTCTAGCGACTTGTACTTCATATAGAGATATAAAATAGAGGGAACAGTAAATCTAATATAAGCGGATTAACGTCCTTTACAATCTTCCTTGGGCTCTATAGACGATATAATAAATTGCAAACTCGATTTATGTACAAAAAGAACCAAGATAATGGACACAAAAGCCTCCTTGTCTTATGTTTCCTTCTTAGGGGTATCCGGTTTAATATTCTCAATTAAATTGATTGAATTCTGTATATAACGCTGCTATTCACTTCGTGGGGACTGAGACATATCGTTTGTTGTCGCTGGTATTGTTATTTGTGATACTGTAAATTCTGTTTTCTTTTTCCTTCAAATTATTTTAAGTAAATTGAATGTATAAGGAAAGTTGGTGTAAATAAATTTACTGCGTTCCAATTTTATAGAAAGAAGCCGTGTATTTCTGCAACGATATCAAATTACAAAAAAAACTATAGCGTAGATTCGTGATGCGTAGACATATGAAGAGCAAATATATGAAGGAATCAAAAAAATTTCTGGAATATCTATTTCTTCCATAATGCACACATTAAATATACAGAAACAAGTTCGAATAATCAATAACGTAAACACAATTGAAAATCAAGTTACATATAAGAACCGACACAGAGCAGGTGCATGTAGGCAAAATTTAACACACTTTTTTATTCTTGTTAAATTTTAGAGTACTTAAAGGTTTTCAAGAAGAAATGCAGCCACTAAACTAAATTTTAATAGTGTTTATTTGAAGCAATAAAAAATCAGTAGTAAGCTTTGTCTTTAAAATTTTGCAGTTAGTCATAAAACTACAAAATAAAATAAAAATAAAAAAATAAACTAAAACTCAATAAATTGTTCAAAATGTGCTCCATTTTCCCTGAAACGTAAATTTAGGATCTCTTCGCCGAAAATTTAAATTTACTATGTCTAGTAAATGATGATCTTGATGATTCTTAGAATCTTGTCACGATTCAGTTGGCGAATAATAAACAAAATCCTCAAAGAAAATAATTAAATTTGTTGAGACCTGGCGCTCGCGATGTCCAATTTTGGGGACAATTATTTCCTCATCCTAACCAATTATTTAAAATCTTAAAATTTAAAAAATCTCTACTAGTAGCACAAAATTGGGGCGGTGCCCATCATACATAAACCAAAACCCTAGTCGAAGTTGTAACAGTAACGGTGGTATTCATAGTCTGTCTCCGGTCGCTGGAGAGTGATCTCCGTCCCGAAATTTTGCGAATTTTATAATGAAATTCAAATAATTTCGGACGGACAATGAATACAGTGTACTGTAACAGTGGTATCTTATATCATCTTCTCGAAATAATGTGAATTTCTATATATTTTTAGGTATTAATAATATTGTGTGAAACTAACTAGTCTGTGGACTAAAGCCCCAACCAGCGTTGAATTACTCCCACAATATCTACCCATACATTCTTTATTATTAGCTTTTGTAACATTTTTTACTGTTGTAGAAAGGTATTTTAAGCTAATATAAATCAAATCTCCTACAATTCCTATCAATAAAGTCATATGTATGCTCTCTGATACCAAACATCTAGGTATGCTAATGAACAATTCCACAGACAAAGCTCTATTCAATAATTATCTAAAGAAATCAATCTATTTAAATTTACTAACCTGGTTTTATGAAAACACTCTATAAATATCTAACTTTCACTTTTGACAGTGGGAACTCGAAAATTCAACCACAATAGATAAGATCTGACCTATTTCTGCATTTTTAGGATTGTCTTCAGGTGGCCTCCTTTAAGTTGAGTCAAATATCCTAACTATAAAAATTATTATATAAATTAAAGTTATTTGAAATTAAATATCGATAATGACAAAAGTGACATTAGCCTGTCAATGAATTAAATATGACAACACCTACTTGAATAATGTTTACCCTTTATGTAACAGTTTTTATATATATGACTTCATTAATAGGAATTGTAGGAGATTTGATTTATATTAGCTTAAAATACCTTTCTACAACAGTAAAAAATGTTACAAAAGCTAATAATAAAGAATGTATGGGTAGATATTGTGGGAGTAATTCAACGCTGGTTGGGGCTTTAGTCCACAGACTAGTTAGTTTCACACAATATTGTTAATACCTAAAAATATATAAAAACTTTTACATAAAGGGTAAACATTATTCAAGTAGGTATTGTCATATTTAATTCATTGACAGGCTAATGTCACTTTGGTCATTGTCGATATTTAATTTCAAATAATTTTAATGTATCTAATAATTTTTATAGTTAGATATTTGACTTAACTTAAACTGAAGAAGCAATCCTAAAAATACAGAAATAGGTCAGATCTCATCTATTGTGGTGGAATTTTCGAGTTCCCACTGTCAAAAGTGAAAGATAGATATTTATAGAGTGATTTCATTAAACCAGGTTAGTAAATTTAGATAGATTAATTTCTTTAGATGATTATTGAATAGAGCTTTGTCTGTGGAATTGTTCATTAGCATACCTAGATGTTTGGTATCAGAGAGCATACATATGACTTCATTGATAGGAATTGTAGGAGATTTGATTTATATTAGCTTAAAATACCTTTTTAATACAGTAAAAAATGTGAATTTCATTATGAAATTCGCATAATTTCGATGCCGCTCTCTGGCAACCGGAGACGGACTATGAATACCACTGTTAATAATAATAATAATATAATAATAATATTTATTCATATTAAATACAATATGATAATTAAATCAATACAATAGAAAATAAACTATAATATTTGAATAAACATAACTGATCACAGAAGTAGCCTTATACAGGTTACTTATACGTGATATAACCAAAAGAAAACATACCTGACTTAAGCATATTGTAACAAAATTGTAATCGATACATACACACAGATGCATAGATACTTGTACACACACATAAATATATACATATATTTTTATAAAGTATATACCTACTTAATAGTGAATGCAGCAGATTTAAGATTTTGACACTAATTGTTTATGATATCACTAAATAAATATCTATTTTGCTCACACATCCAATTTTGCAACTTTTTTCTGAAAGTATTGTATGCTGATATTTCTTTTATATTCTGAGGTAATATTGCATACATTCTCGGCGCTAAATAGTTTGCAGATCGCTGACCGATAGTTTTATTACATTGAGGAAAGAAAATTGCATCCAGTCTACGCGTATTGCTGTTTAATAATTTAATTTTAAGTTGTTTTATAAATAGAAGTATTTTAAATAGTATATTGTCTTAAATCAAATATCCCTGTCTCCTCATATAATGTGTTACTGTGATATAATATATTCTTTTTATAAATAATTCTCAAAATCCATTTTTGAACTACGCTTATGTTATTTAAGTGGCAGTCATATATGCCTCCCCATCCTACAATTCCATATACTAATATGGATTGTACTGGTGAAAAGTAGAGAGTTTTTATGCACTGTATATTTAAGAAATCCCTCAAGTACCTAAATTTAGGCAAAAACTCTGTAACCTTCTATACCAGTTGCTTTGCATGTACATCCCACCTCATATGCCTATCGATAAATATACCTACATATTTCACTGAGGAAGATTCAGGAATATTTTCCGTTAATCCAACTTTTAAGGCACCCAGCGTCTGGAGTTTTGTGTTATATGACGTAAATGGTAAATATGTCGTTAGTTTATTAAACTGAAGCCATGTGGCAATTTTTGGAAAATCATTTTGTATTTCTTCTTCTTATTCTTCGGTTAAATCAGAGAGAGTATCAACTCGCTAAAGGTCACTCATTGATCCAAACCTTGAAGCAATAGCTCTTGCACTTTTTGAATGTTATATAGCTGTAGTAATTTTTCATAATCCACTTTCTCGAGATAAACGTTTAGTGCTTATTTGCAAAATATTTTCTTCATCTGGTACCCTTATTACACTAGGACGTTCTCGGATATTATGGATAAACTTTCCTGTGCCTCGAACCCTTCAATCAACATTAGAAAATCTTTATCTATGATGTATCACTCGATTTGGAAATCTCCTTCTTCTACAGTTTTCTTCACGGAAACATTCTACTACAGACTTTTTGATTTGTTCTAATAAACACTATAAAAATCTTGTTTTAATTAAGGCATTTTTTCTTGAAAGCCTTAAAGTTGTTTAAAATTTAACAAGAGTTAAAAATATTTCAAATTATGCACGGTATATTTTCATTCTTTTTAAATTCGATCAGGGGAAAAAGCTTGGTGCAACTTTAGGGGTGTCTCACTCCCAATGGACACCTTGTAGTGTTTCAATTTAGTTGAATTCATACTCAAAGAAAACCAATAATAAACCTACATCATGTCCTAAATTTAGTTATTCCAAGTTAAAGTAATTCAGAGATACTATTTTTTTTTCAAATATTTGGCTTCACTTTGAAGGCGTGTAACTTCGCCTGTGTACAACTTTATATAAACAGGGTGATTAAGAACTTATCTAAAAAAAATTTTGAATGTACAGAGGACTCTTACAAATACAATTTAGTAAAAGTAAGATCAAAAGTGATTTAAAAATACACTTCTGCACAGCACTGGAAGCGACCGGACACAAAATTGAAAGAAATTGCCAACGAAAGAAATAAATTACATTTTACATATATTTTAGTGCAGCAAATTCAACTGCTTTTGCCGCTATTGTCATTAATTGTAAATAAAATTAATTTGTGGTTTTAATTAGTGAAATAGTTTGACATACCTTGTTACAATAAAATTTTAGACACGTCTTACTCAGGTTCTGCTTCTTGTCCGTTTTGAACATAAGTTATTGTCAGCAGCTATGAAACGTTTGTGTAAATCATCAATAGATTCCACTTCGGTTCAATATACTACATTTTTAAATATCCCCACAAAAATAAGTCCAAACGATTTAAAGTCACGGGATCGTGGCGGCCATGGTACTGGTCTTCCTCGTCCAATCCCCTGGTATTAATATTTGAATACGCTGTACGTGGTTCGGTTATAATTGAGCCTCATATATGATACACCACACTGCTGCAATACGCCATGGGCGCCCTGGGCCTCCATCTCTTTCACAATTCGGTTGCAAATTTCCTGTGCCACACCTGCGAAGTATTTTTACTTCATCATAAATTAAAACTATACCCATCAACTGTGAGTTGCTATACGTAAACCATTTGTGATATTTGAAAAACTAATGTAAATACTTGCATCACAAAAAAGTTAATAGGATAAGTTATGGGATATTTAAAATCGCCTGGCTAGAGATTACAGTAGCCAAGCGATGTGAAGGTTGAAACTACTACTACTTCAATTTTTTTTTCTCAGAAACTATAAGGATTTTACAATTTTCCTTTTACGATATTAACTTAATTTTTCATGACAAAATCTATTCCCAAATGTTTTAAGATAAGTTCTGAATCACCCTGTATATATGTATTTAATTTAAAAAAATATTTCCCGAACATATGTAATATTACGCCTATAAAACTGACACCTACTTAAAGTTACACCCTATATACGGCTAGTTTGAAATGCATATGGAAAAATTAATTAAAATTTGTTTTCTCACAATTTATATAACCGATAATTATGCTCGGTATCTAATAATTGTATTTTTCATCGACGAATAGAAATATTCGAATGTCTTTAGCACCTGTTGCAGGTATCGGAAGTAATACTCGGCAACATCTGCCGCTGTGCTTACCAATAATTATGTCTTATGTTAATCATTAGTCAGATGCCGTAGACTCATACCCGCATATTTGTTGTACCTGGTGTTACTTGGGGTTAAATGCCGACAAAGAAAAGGCAAGAGTTCCCCTGAAGTTTAGAATGAAGACAGGAAAAACCTGTAAATATAATGATTTGGAAGTAGTGAATATAAAAGTACAGGTGTGTTGCTGACGATAAGACAAGAAATATGTACTTTCAGTACCAGATAATATTATAATATTATTAGAAATTCTCAAGTTTACAATCTGCCAGAAAACTTGAAAGATCCAAATACTATAAACAATTATTTTAATGACATTTTACCTCCTACGCCTACTTTAAAACAAATTTAATTGCTTGATAAGTACACAAACATTTTCTTTTAAGTTGGTCTTCTCACAGGATATTTTGAAATATATTAATTCGATAAAGTCACACTATTGACTCTGATATAATATCCTCTACTATGACAGAATTGATTTGTAATTTTCTATTAAAACATATTACGTACATGATTAATATATCTATACAAACATCTACATTTCCTAATACTTGGAAGTCAGCTATCGTCATTCCTTTACCAAAAAATAGTAATGTAACAGAGTTAAGTCATCTTCGCCCTATTAGTATTCTCCCTACTTTGTCTAAAATTTTTGAATTAGTTTTGAAACATCAGATTTCAGAATATGTAATTGACAATAATATTATTCCTTCATCTCAGTCTGGCTTCAGAGCACAACTACAGCATTATTACATGTTACCAACGAACTTGTGAGGGCTACTAATGGGGGCAAAGTTACTTGTCTCATTTTACTAGACTATAGTAAAGCGTTTGATACTGAATCACAATATTCTTATCAATAAATTAAAATTTTACGGTTTTGACAATCGATCTGCTTCATTAATTAATAGTTTTATAGTATGTAATCAAAGGGTAATTGCCAAATCCGCGGTGTCCGACGATTTACCAGTGAAATTCGGAGTACTTCAGGGTTCTATTCTTAGCCCTTTATTATTTTCAATATATATTTCGAATTTTGGTAAAGTTCTAAATTCATGCAATATTCATCATTATGCTGATGATTCTCCAGTATATTTTAGTTTTCGCACGGGGATATGAGGATTGCTAATGAAGTTATTAACAATGATTTAAATAGTTTATTAAATATTTCAGTTGCACACAAATTAAAGTTAAATCCTAATAAATCGAACATTATTATTTTTGGTCCTAAAAAAAAATTTAGCAAAAGAATCATTAGATATTAAGTTACGTAATGAATCTATAAAACTTACTAATGAATGCAAGAATTTGGGTCTATGGTTTGATAAAAATTTAAGATTTTGTAAACATGTAAATTATTGTCTGAAGCTATTTATTTGTGGCATAATTTTAGTTTTTCTTTAGTTTTATTGGGTTTTTGCCACACTTCTGAAAAATAATAAAAATTAATTAAATAAGCCCTTGCGCAAAACGGAACAGTCAAGGGTTATTTTTGAAGCTAAGTTTGCCTAACCAAAAAATCTCACACGGAAGTGCGCGATAGTGATGTGATTTTTGTTATTTTTTACTTATCTGCTTTTTTCAGTGTGAGATTTTTTGGTTAGGCAAACTTAGCTTCAAAAAAGTGTAAATTATTTATGTCAAGCTCATACTCTATTGTAAAACAGCTTCATCCTCATAGAAGCATTATGAATTGAAACTTGTATGTTGTTACTCTTTAATTATTTCAAAAATTTCATATTGTGATTCTGTTTATGGTCCTGCTGTGTGTCACGTCTACAAAGAATACAAAATTGCTGTTTTAGATTTGCATTTGGTATAAAAATGTTTGTGGTCTAACCAGACAGATTCATAGATCTAATAACCTTAAGCTTGATAAACTGCATATATTACATTTACTCTGTAACACACATAAAATTTTGAGCACACACTCCATTGTACTTATAAATTTAAATAGTCTGCATAGGAACACATCTAATTTTGATACCCGTCATATTCACTTACTTGAAATTCCTTGTCATACCACTGCCTTGTTCACCAGATGTTTTTCTTACGTTGCACCAAAGAAATATAATAATTTGCCGGTAAAATATAAAACAATTTTCTGTTATCTACGTGATAATCTCGTTGACGGCTCTCTTCATTCATTTATTTCTTTTTATTATTATATAACTATATTGTTTCAGCATGGTAGATAGTAGATATGATTATATGTTTCTTACTAAAAACATTCCCAATATGTACTTTGCACACTATTATATTTCTTGTTATTTGGACTTTGTTTTCTAATTAGGGTTAAGTTGAAAAGCAGTTAAACTGACACTTCGCCCTACTATTTTGTTTATTTTACACCTTTTGTACTATTAATTGAAAATAAAGGCTATTTATTATTATTATTATAACTAGCTTATATGATCATCATGATCAATACTGTCAACCAATAATACTATAGTAATTATTGTGAATGTATTTCATACGCAATATTCAAATACTACGTACGTGTTCAAGTAACAGTTAACACGGAAAGACATTGAAGATTATATCTCGAAAATTCCGTTAAATATTTATATTATTGACGCTCTGAGTATAATTATTGTCATTAATTTTACATCAAAAGGAACGATTCCTAGAATTTTGTAAATGAAGGATATTAGCTAACAACAATAATCGATAACCCAAACAAAATCGAGGGCGGGTCTCCCAAATCATTGAATATTCATTTAATTAGTTATTTGATCTATACTGTTCTACAGATTTTCACCCATCTCCAATACAAGACGATGCAGAAAATTAAAATAACTAAATCTACGTTAAAGCGACAATAATAAAACAAACAAAATCATCACAAAAACGATTTAAATTATTTAAAATATGATTTCAGATCACTAAGGCTACAATTAAAAATATCCTTGCAGGTCTTATTAAAGTTTCTAGAAATTAAATGTATAGGCGAATTTTACAGTGAGCTTGTTCCCGCTACTTCTATATGAAACGTTTTTATTTGTGTTTATATACTTATACATATTAATGATCGCGCTAATATACAGACAACAGAACCCAAAATTTGCATTTGCATCGATTTAAAAGAATGACGATTAATGATGATTAATATTTTTGATTGCTTGAATACTATTAAAATAATATCTCAGAAAGCAATTTATTTTATGTTAAACCAAAAAATTCAAAATATAATTGTATAATTTAGACATATTCTTTCGTAAGTTCATCATGAATGTAACAGAATACACGCTAGCTATGACTAAGTCCAAATATTTTAAGAGGGGTAGAAATAAAAATAAGAATTAACGGAATTGTTCACCAAAAAATTTCCAAACATATTTATAAAGCGAAAAAAAATTCGAAACTATATTCAATCTCAATTTATCGCCGATTCTGGCGGTCTGTCAGACGCGAGATATTTGGAGAGACGAGACTTTGCCATTGCAAAGATTTGTGTACTTCCTTTCTTTCCCCCGACATTGTTTTTGTTTAATGCTAGGTACTCGGTCCGACAACCACGACCAGGTGGATTCCCTCCGTCGAGAAAAACCACAAATGGTAACAAAAAAACACACAAATATTTAAAAACACTGCCATTGAACATTCGTTCAATGTGGTTCAAAGAGATTTCGGCATATTTTGTCGACTCGGAAAGCGTCTTTGGTATTACACTATCACAAGATAATATGCAGTGGTCACGCTTTCCTTAAATCAGCACTTTATCCGCCATCTCGGTATTTGAATACGATGTTTATAAATACACAAAAAATGCGCGATGTCTGTATTCTAGTGCAGTGTCACACAGATAAATTTTTAAACTTGTGTGGCTGGAGAATTGTTAATATTAATAATAATAATAATAATAGAAACAGTATTAACAATAATCGACGATATTTACATAAAATAACTAGTACTGTTTTAAATTATAACATCCAGAGTTCTGTAAAAATTCTTTCTTTGACCCTTAAAATATAATATGTAACTAGTAATGTAAAATTCTGTTTTACTAGGTTATGGTTCAGTTTTAGTGACTAATTTTTAGTAATTTTTAGTTTCATAGTAATTAAATAAAGGAATTTATGTTGGGTACAGATATTTCCCAATAACATGGTTTGCCCTATGCTGTGCTGTTTATTTTGTAGAGTTGACAGCAAATCCAACGGAGCTGCGACAATCGTACAAGAGTTTATGCGGATGCTTTGCCAGTTTTCTGTTAGTTGAATGATTTTATTTTCTTTTTTTTAGTAAATTCAGCTAGATCAATTTTTATTTTACATAATTATTATTGACTCCAACCTTGTGTATAATTTTTTTTAACGTAGCTAGATATTTGATATCAAAGAACATATGATTTAATAGGAATTGTAGAGTAAAAAATAAAATTTCATAACTGATTTTCTCTCTCTTTTTCCATTTCATTTTGTAGTTTTAAATTCTCCCTTTAATTAAATCCGTACTATCTGAAATATTCCTCTGTGGCGCTCACGTATTTTCTTCGCATAAGAAGTCATTTCATGTGGCACAAGCGAGGCATCTTGAAAAACCGTTTCACCTCCACAAGGGGACGTCCTCTCAAGAATGCCATATTAAAAACCCCCAAGTCCCCTATTTGTACAAAGAAAATTCCTCTCTCTGCCGTCTAAAGGTACGAGGCCGTGTAACAAGAGTTTCATCATGAGGCGGGAGGAGAAAAGCCTAGTTTTTCAACTGCGTGTAATCGGTGGCAGGAAAATATCAGGGATTTAAAAGGCACCTCACCTTTCAAAGTAATAGTTATTATACAATAGCATAGATTAATATTTTTAAGAGAATATTTCTATAATATATAACAAGCAGATAATAACATACTTGGCGGCAAAATAAACGGGGGTAGAAAAATAATCATGGCAAGCGTTGGATCACCTTAAACGCCGTGATAGGATCAGAAGGAACGATTTTCGATGTCATTTAAAATATAAAAATATGCAATACGTTGCGTTATTTTGGAAAATAAAGTTTTAAAGTGGTAGGGTCAGAGGAAGCTGTTTTCGATGTCATTTAAAATAAAATATTTTTTTTCTAAAAAAAGTCTAATTATGCCGAGACATAATGTTTTCTTAAATTTAAAAGTGAGAGATATGATTGTTGCTTATTGTCAACAAAATTCCAATGAACGTCCTGCGCTACGTGAATAATGTCGAATATTTCCAAGCAAATTGCAGCCTGGTAATCGACTGTTTCAACATCTGTTCTGGAAGTTAGCTGAAAGTGGTTCATTTTATCCTAAACTAAACTTGATAATTTAGGTCGATCGAAAATTATTACTCCGGGCCAGGAAAACGAAATACTAGTTCGCATTGCAGATGATTCACAAACTAGTTCAACACGATTAGCTGAAGCCACGGAAATTAGTAAAACATCAGTTTTAAAGACATACATGGAGAAAGACACCATCCATATCATTTTACACTTGTTCAAAATTCGCTATCAGTCGATCTATCTGCAAGATATCAATTTGCAAGTGGTATTTGGAACAAACAAAATACTGATCACACATTCGTTAATAGAATATTATTTACAGATGAAGTGATATTTACTCGCAGAGGTATTTTCAATTTAAGAAATAACTTCCAACTTGAGTTTAAGATTAATCCTTGGCGTGGGATCATTGGTGGCTATTCTCTAGGTCCATATGAGTTGCCAGGAAATTTAAATGGTTGGTATCAGTTCAAAATGGTATTCCGCCTCATTTTATCCATCAAGTAAGAACATATCTAAACCAACATTTTTCTGAACGTTGTATTGGCCGTGGTAGTATATTTCCTTGGCTGCCACGTAGTCTAGATTTCAGCTCTTTAAATGTCAATGTATATAGTCGCATCCAACTTTGACAAGACATTAGTAATTCAGTATGGATAAGTGCATAAGTGAATGGTGGACATATTGAAAATTTACATTTACATTTCCTTTTTCCTTTACGCATTCAATTTTCAAATATACAGCTGATTTTTTCTCGAAAATGGTCAATTTCTAGGACCAACATAACCAAATTCGCGGTTGATATTTGCGGTCAAGTTAGCAAGTTTGAATTCACTTTATCTCAGCAAATATTTACTTGTAAACAGTAAACATTTACTTCTTTGAAATTCAAACGAAATGTAAAGTATATAATAAAATAAACCCGTAACACCTTCACAAACAAATAATGTTGAAATGTTGGAGAGCTTTACGTTTCTTCTTTCGTCGCGTTTCATTGCCCTACACAACATTTTTCTTGTCTTTTAAAATTTTGGCACGCTAAAATATTTTTTATTATGCGCTGTACGCCAAGTATGTATACATGACACAATGCAATATTTCTTCCATTATTCCAGTAATAATACACTTCTGTACTCATTTTACGAGCCTATTTTGCAAATTTTTTAAACACCAATGTTTATCTAACACAGTAACACTTAATAAATATCACAAACGATAAACTAACTCTTCTATGACTGTTTTCTGGAGGCGTGGTCAGACTAAAATTTCAAATACCGTTTCTAGGTTTATTTTTTCACAAGTTTTATCCACAATTACCTTATAATCAAACTATTACCCATACTATGAACCGTATAAAGCAATGATTTCCAAAGTGGTCGACTCCGAACTGCAAGGGGTTCATGTCAGCGAAAACAAAAATTGGGGGTGCATGAGATGTAAATAGGGGTCCACGAGAATGGATCCTATCGTGACCAAAATTTTAGATTTCCAAAAATGGTATAATACGCATAGTATCTTATAATAAACGTATAAATTACCTGTGAAGTAAAATTTTTTCGAAATACAAATGCTTCTAAAACATGATGCAGATCTGGAACTAGAATTGGAGAACTTTATGACTCCATGCTTTAATCACAGGAAAATTTGAGATCGATAATGGAATCATTCTCCGTCGACGGGTAAAATAAAAAACTGAATTGCTTTGAATTGTAATTAATACTAATTGTTAGAATATTATTTTGAGTTCAATCAACCTATTTCGTTTTACTTATAAAATTATTGTTATACGTTCTTTATTGAAATTTATGTTATCATTTTCTTATACATATACTTATCAAACCGTTTAATAATAATTATTAATTTCAAAGTAAACAATTATTTTATTAATTAAACACATTTAATATTCAATATTAGAAAGGCGGATTGTCCACCAAAACAGAAAAAATTGGTACGTGGTTTACAAGACAAATAAGTTTCAATACCAATAGTATAAAGTGATACCTTATCCACTGGTGGAATAAAGGAACTTTATTTCGCCAGTAGAATAATGAAAAAAGTAATTAACCTATAATAACTCAAATTTAATTTATTTACTTACTAACATTTTTTACACTTATAGTAATAGACGTTTTATTTTTTGTTTTATTACGTTTAACTTCCTTTCCGGTAATAACAACTCTTGTTGCCATCATTTTCGGAACGCATAACATCTGCCAAAGTTTGTGTTGTGAAAAAATATAATTTTTTTATTTGCTTTGCTCATTTGGTCTTGTTTATTAGGTGTTTCACTTTTAGTAATATACAGGACAATGAGGATTTCATACCACAGAAACAAAATCAATTATAATATGAACATAACTAAATAATTGAGAATGAATAATAAATACTAAATTTCTACAGACCGAGCTAAGTACTTTATTAATTTTTGAAACCGCGCAATCAATATGCGAATAGACATATTTTTCATCAAATATCACGCAAAGATTTTTTATTTCCTTGCCTTGTATTCTTATTAAGTTGGAGTTATATGAAAATATGAATAAATTACAAGTGTAACACTTATAAAACATTTATCGGTCTCTATTTGTTTAATTGAAGCTCTTCACAATGTCATAATAAGGTTGCTTCAAATGGTTTGCTTAACTCTGTACAAAATGTAGACATTTGTTTTCTCACTTAAATTTTATTTAATATTTTTATTTACATATTGATTTAACAAGCCTTAATGATTTATTTACTTTATTTATTTCAGACAGAAAAAGCTCCTATTACATGGCGGCCAATATCAACAACAAAGGTATTATTTATTTGTACATATTAATTGACTTAGTAATTATAAAGAACTGATTACAATAAATTAAACAAAAAGGAAAAACAACAGTCAATATTATAAAATACACTTATAGCCAGTTCATATTATTATATAAAACTTAATATATGGTTATTGTTATTTATTACTTAATCTACAATTAAAAATATTGGTTTAGTTTGCATTAATAGAATTAAAATTACCAGTAATTATATAGAGCGGTACGAAATACTTTAAATATAAGGTGGTTAATACTCTCCGATCTAATAATTTGATGACAGAAAGAAATTTTCTAATGGGGAAATTGATGAATGTAACTAAATAGTGAAATATTTTTAGTTTCTGTCATTAAGTATATATTTTAGGTGTATATCACGCCAAAGTTCTTTTTTCAAAAGTAGACATGTTTACACATGTATGTTTAAAGTCGCCATTTTATAATATACATATTTTTTGGTTCGGGAAAGGAGGAGGGCCTCTAAGGCCGGTTTTCGGCCCCTTTTGTTAAAGAAAAATTTTTAGCCAGTAAGTATAAGTCATAAACAGTCGATTTGACCCTAAAGGGACCCTCAAATTCCCCCCCCCCCTTATTCACTCCACAGTCCCTATGATAAAATAATAGAGTAGCATAAACGTAAGTGTAAGTGGCTAACTATTTGCCAGACTATTGCTCTTGAGCCCTTCTACATATTAATTCACTCATAGCCCCCCCCCCAACAGTACCACTCCCCCCCGCCGATTTTGTTGAAGCTACTCTTAGCGTTACCCAGAAACAACGACGTGGACGTGGTAGATATTTGTTTCTTTTGGGGTGCTTTATAAATAAAAATCAGCGGGGGGAGGGGGGTACTGTTTGGGGGGGAGGGTATGATTGAATTAATATGTAAAAGGGCTCAAGGATAGTAGTCTGGCAAATAGTTAGTCACTTACAAGGGGTTTATGCTACCCTATTATTTTAGCATAGGGACTGTGAGAGAATAAGTGGAGGGGGAGGATATTTGAGGTTCCGTTTAGGGTCAAGTCGACTGTTTATGACCTATACTTACTGACAAAAAAAAATATTTTTTTAGAACTATTTTAACCGCTCGTTAATATTTTTCAGCGATGCTTGTTTATATTTAGGACTGTAATATCCATATTTGACAGTAAACTGAACAATCGTTCTAATTTTATACCTTGGGATTATTCTAATTCTACATTACATATTTATAATAACTTATTTTCCTAAATATAATAGGAGAAGTAGAGATAAAGGCGGAAATAATATGTAGGAAAGAGACCGAAATACATATGAATATTTAGCCAACAAAGACAAGTATATCTAGTAAACTTTATCCGTTTCTCCAGTTTCTCTTTTAGAGACGGCAACACATCCCTCCGTTTTCGCTACGTAATCACAACGTGGTTCAAACGTACTTGTATAAGATGCAAAATCATCGTTTGAACGTAGTTGCCTCTAAAAATATTGTCCCCATTTTAGTTACCTCCACGTAATAGAACCGTTTCTATTATGTGGTAGTCATTTTGGCAATATACTTTAAAGTTTTCAGTGCCTTGGCTGCTAGGCTCTATTCACTAAAAATGTTATTTAGGAAGTAGCTAGTTACTATCACTAATTATTATGGAAAAGTAAACGTTTCTCGAGGAACCTTACCATAAATATTATTTGATCATGGTGCTAAAAGTATTTAGCTTTTTATAGACACTTAAATTTTTGAAAATTAATTTTATATATTTATATTATGGACATATAAAAATGATTTATACTAGCATTAGCATCTGCATAAGATATTGTCCTTTTTTTTTCTTCGAACATAATTCGGAGCTCCGGCGCCCATTTTTCTGTTATTTGCATTATAATTTTGTCTTCCGGCGCACTTCAAATTCAAATTCAGATATAATGTCTGAGTTTATCTCCATTTCCCTTTAGTCTGCAGCTGTGATGCTTTATTGTGGTGTCATCTGCAAGCGTCACGAAGGCTATGTGTTGGTATTTATGCTGTGAATTATAAATTCCTTGCAGTTCTTGACGTATTCTTCCCGTAAATTGTACTGGGAAACATGCCGGAGGGAAGTGCGGAAATGGTTGAAATAAATTGCTGGTAATGTAGCGAATCACGTTTGACTGAGTATGGGTGGAAAGTTTTAAAGAAAAATGACAGGACCAGGGAGCTGCTGGTGACATGTTTTGGTTATTATTCATTTAGATCGCATCTTTGTAACTAAGTGGAAAATGGAACCACTTTGATATTAAACGTGTAGGTAGGTCTAAAAATTGTTATGACAGAAACATCTCCAAAAGTGAATGGAAACGTAGTAGTTAGAAAATCATAAAAGTTTTTGTTGAAAATGAGTTAAAGATAAGTAATTTTCTGTTGAAATAGATCAAAATAACGTTTGCTCTAGCCAATTTAGTGGAAAAATAAGCTTAAAAACCGTATTTAAAAACTTAGTCTAGCCACGCCGCCACAAAACGGTCGCCGCCACAGCGTAGACCTGTGACGTCAGACGTCGTTTGCACGTGTATGCCTAAATGAAGCAGTGTTCATTTATATCTGTATACGAGTTCCATGCTTTCGGGCAACGTAGTACATACGTCTATTAGAATTCATTTATCATTTGTGATATTATTAGGTCTTATTGTGTTAAATAGATATTGGTATTGAAGAAAGCTGCAAAATAGACTCATAAAATGGCCACAGAAAGTGCATATTTCCGGGCAAATGGAAGAGGTATGACATTATGCCATTACATACGAACACAGCATGCAATGCTTAATAAAAAATATTTCACGGTGCCAAAAAATGAATAGAAAAATGTAGTGCAGGGCGATGAAGCACGATGAAAGGAAGCATTGAAACATTGTTTGTTTGCTAGTTTAATATAATTGGAAATACAGATAGGTTTACTTTAATCGATAATGTAAAGAGTCAATGAAACTTGTATATTAAGCTGCCAGAATTTATACAGAACGTTTAGAAAATCAATGGTGAGGCAAACTAACATTTATCTCATTTATTGTATTAAGCGCTTCATTCCGATTCCAAATAACATGTTTTGTATTTGTTCCTACCATTTACGTGATATAGAATGTCATTTGAGGCATTTATAAAATTTTGATATGTGACTTGACTACTTTAAATTACCTGTTTTACTCTGAAAACAAAAGTAGTAAATAAAGTTTTTTTAAATGTTTAAGAAGAAATGAAATAAGTAGTAAATAGTAATAAAAATGTATTAAATTGTATAATTAAAAAAAAATAATAAGTGTTAAATATACTTTTACTTATTATTTTTCAAATTAAAACAGTAGTTTAATGTGAATCAGATGGTGTTATTTTATAAATACCTTTGTCGCCGCAATTATCTATATTGTAAATAAAGAAATAACTTACGTTTAATAACACCGTAAGTTCACCACATCACCACTAATAAGTATAGCATTACCGACACAGTGTTTACACTATGTATCTATAACGCTTATTTACATTATCAACACCGTTTTCTGCACCTGTATTCACGGAAACAAACCACGCTGAACGGCGTGCAGCGTCACACCAATGATATCGCGTTTTGGGCCATGTGGTTTTGTTTACATTCTATGACAATTTATTACTGCTAATATTTTAATTATGTGATTATTGCCGCCAGACACATTCTGATCTTTCAATATGTTTGATAGATTACCCTGTAATACATTTGAAATCAATATAAAATTCATGCAACTTAACCATTGTGAATTTATTTCCTACGATAATTTTTAGCATTGAAAGTAAAGTACATTAATTAAAATATATCAATTTATTTTCTTTTTTATTTTTATTTGTAATAGTTACTTTTTTGGGAAAACTACTGTTCCCATCTCCATACGTACAGTCATTGAAAATAGGAATTTTTTTCTTATTTAAAAAATGCAGCCATATTGTAGTATTGAATTTATCAAACATTTTTAAAATTGTTTTAATTTGTATTTTCTTTTCTTCTTCTAATAATATATATCATTTTGACAAAATTTTGTATAAATAGTTTATTATTTCAAAAAATATATTTTTAATACTCTAACATATTCACTGCAAAAGACATATATTGTTAAGTAATTTGATTTTTCTGAAATGTTTATACAAAGTTTTTTCAATATATTAGAAAAGAAAAATAAAGATAAAATGTAAATTAAAGCAATTTTAGATCATTTTTGATAAATTTAATACTAGAATGAGTCTGCATTATCTTTAAATTAAGGAAAATGAAAATATTTTGAATTACTACTTGTATGTCTGAAGATGGGGACAGTAGTTTCTCCGAAACGTAACTAAATAAAAATAAAGAAGAAATGAATTCATGTTAATAAATTTACTTTATTTTCAATGCTAATAATTGATCAATTGTCCTGTATGTTGAAAATGAAGCGTTTATGCTACCTTCATATTTTTCTGTTTTTGGTCAGATATACAAGCCTCTTTAGTATCGGCACTTTTATTCCGGACGCCATGTATAGACTTTTCGGTTTATTTTGGTGTCTCAAAAACTCAGTTAAATTTATGATACTATTCTTATTTTTCAATTTCTATTATTACATTATTTTCGTGTTTTGAACAATAATCGAGAAAAATGAGGAGAAATTTTCACATAACCACCCTCCATATACACAAATCATCACAGAATATAATGAATTTAACTCAATACGCTTTATAAAGTACTATGAAACTCAGAAACTCCAATAACACTTCTTAAATATCAATACCTACATTCTTGCTCGTATACATCACTAGACATAAGTGCGAATCTTTGACCTGCCCTTGTTGTTCTCAACTATTTTTATTTTCTGTTTCGACGTCGCCTTAGAATTGTTTGACTTATGAGAAGATCAATAATTTTCTCTGATTTTAGCTTATTTTAAAGACTAAGCAATAACTAATTCAGTTATTATACAATGAAATTATCTTCTTTTTAATAGGATGCCTATCCTCTTACGTGAGAATGGTGCCTGTAAGATAATAAATAAACTTCTTTGCTCTCTCACTGAAATTTTATCCAGTCTATGTAGGAATTCTTTCATGTCCAGTCATAAAACTCATGCAAATATTTTAGCTGAAATTAGCAGTGTGGTCGTGCAGTGTAATAATACCGCTCCTTTTTCATTTGTCACGTTCCGTTTCTTTATTTCAACGCTTTAAATCGTCAGACGAGGTCCATCGCGCTGTTTTATTCCCCTCATATTTTTCTAATGACCAAATTAAGGAAAACAAAGCCGTATTTCCGAGTCTGACGTCGCGATAATATTCAGATGGGATTTTATTAAAAAAGGTTATAAATGAGATACATAATTTTCTTTTCCTGCGTTCCACTGTCATTCTATTGACTGAGCTTTGCGCTGTGAAACAGTAATTTAAAATTTGGACGCCGGTACGGGAACGAATAAACCACTGAATATATTAAAAAAAAAGCCGGGTACGAAATGTATTTAACAGAAAAGGATATGTCAAAATGATGAATAATTAATGGACTGGACACAAATGTGCCTTGAAAACAGCAAATTCATATATTTGTTTGGGATTTCCATTGCGAAAGAGCAACATCGGATGCATCTTGAATGATCATGTTAAAATATATTTTTGGATAACGTATCAATACATAATATGTGTGGAATAACGTTTATAACAGTCAAAATGTTCACTAGGTACCGTCCTAGTTTCGGCATTGCTCTTGAATATAATTTTTGCATTACTGAAATTCTCTATTTTTCAAAAACTTTGTGATGCGACTCCATACATATTTTACGCGACTGTTCGTCAAAAATGAGTTGATTTCAAATAAGAATGGACAATAGTGTGCTGCTATTTAAAAAAAAAACAAAGTTGGTTGATATGGCAAGAGATGCAAAAAATGAGTAAAAATATCATATGAATAATTTAATAGTAAAGGGTGTTTTAAAAAATATATAAACATTATCCCACACCTATTGGTCACCTCGTATTTTTACATCTTGTAAATTTGGTTTATTCCTGTCACGATCATGCAAATGTTAATTTAGACAATAATCATTTTTAAAGAATTTTATGTCAGTGTTTTTGTGGATTCTGTTAAAGGACAAGGTATCAGCTATGTTGAGGAGAGTGAATTCTGAATTCTTGGTAGGATTTATAACTAAAAAAATTATGCAATATTGCCTTATTGCATCCTTTGAGCCTTTAATCATCACAACTCTATTTCTGTCGATTAGACAACGAATTAATTTCATTATGAGTCATCTAGATTCAGTGATTTTATTTATAATTCTTTAGATAAATATTCATCAATAAATGCGATTTTTTTATGTATCAAAACAAATAACTTTTTGGCTTCTATCGTGCCTAGGTTAAATTAAGCATACTTGTCAATATCACATTTTTATAACAGATATGTAGAAACTGGAGAAGTGTAAGACGCAATTGCAAGAAAAACTTAAAAAATGAATTTTAGTCGTAAAAAATAAAACATTCATGTTGATATAGAAACTATTGAAGGTTAACTGACTGGTGTTATAATTTATAGACTTACTTTCAATACTATTGATTTTAATCCAGTCAAAAATCCTTCAAACAATGTCCTTGCAATAGTGGTTTTTGTTCATTCATTTTATCCATTTATTTCGTCCGTGTAATATACAGGGTTAACTATGACTAAGTACAATAATTTTAACAATGTGCTCAGGGGTACAATAGCAAATTTATGTCGGAATTCTAGCTCAATGTTTGAAAAATGGGGCAATCGTCGCTAGATATGTCAACTACCGTGCGGTCGTTTTTTGCAGCGTTGTCAAGTGTAGAAATAACGAAAATAAACATTTTTATTAATACTAATAATGTCTAAGTGCCTGATAGATAACAGTTAATCCGGTTAGCTGCAATATTTTGTATTCGTTCTTTCATTGCAGACTGCCAAAACTATAAAACGTTTAAAATTAGTCATTTAAATGTTCTAAAATAACATGCGAAGGTTAGTTATATCTAAGGGTCTAAAAAACATTTTTACAGAACACTGTATCATCTTATAGTTCAAAATATTACAAATTATTTTATGCAAACATCGTCGATTACTGTTAATATTGTTGCTCTTATTAGTATTAACAGAATTTAATTCCACAACAACACAAGAAGTTTAAAAATTTATCGCCGTGAAGTAGACCTTGCATGAACAGCCTACAGATGGCAGATGGCGTCTTCAGGTGTCAAAAAATAGTTTCAAATAATTTTTCAGTTCTTGCTTTTCGCAAATTTAATTGTTCGCGTATTATTTAGTGTATTTACAAACATGGCGTATTCAAATGACTATATGACGGATAAGGTGCTGATTTTTGGGAATGTGACAAGTGCATATTATCGTATGGCAGTGTAATACCAAAGACGTTTTCCGAGTATAAAAAATATTATGCTGAATACTTTTTAAGCTACATTGAACAACTGTTATAATACATTGGTGGTAAACGTGTGGAAGTGCTTTTATGTATTTGTGTACATTTGCGTGTATTTTTTTGTTATCCTTTGTGGTTTCTCCCGACGTCGTAATCGGCGGTCATGACCGCAGGACCAAGTAGGTACCTCGCTTTAAACAAAAAGAACGGTCGAGGGAAAGAGAGCTCCACATCATATAATTTTTTTTTTCTTTTAAAGCGGCGTAAACTGATACACGTGTCAACGCGGTGACTTGTCACTACTTTTGACACCTTTGACTTTGGCCGAATATACCTAACCTCGCGGCTGACAGAAGACCAGTGACGGCGATAAATAAGGATTTAATATAGATTGGAAAAAAAATTTCCGCTTTATAAATAAGTTTGGACATTTTTTGATAGATGAGTTCGTTAATTCTTATTTTTCCCTACCCCCTTTTAAAATATTTCATAGTCATAGTTAACACTGTATATCTTCATTCAGATTTTAATCTTCTTTTGATTTGATTTGTCTTCTTTGGTTTGTCTTAAATAGTTTCTTCTTCATCATTACTTTGTATTTTTCTGTTAGTATACTCTTTCGATTTCGTTTAATAAAACGGAAGTTCAAGTCATACTAACCATGATCTCTTCCTCTTCCGCGAGTTTTCATAATTTTTCATTTTAGCAGTTGTATGCATCTTCTGTGTTACTCTTCATTGCACAATATACACTACTCACGGACACTCTTGTTAATGAATTACACATTTCAAATGCATCACTTAGGTACACTGGTACTTTGCTCTCGCACTGCCCTAGTACTTTCATACTGTAGTGTAACATACCCGGGTTCGTTCAACATTGTTGAAAGAGGAAGTATTTGTCCAATAATCGAGAAGATTTACCTACGTTGTGTTTATTGATATTATTTATTAACTTACCTCGAATGTGCTACATATTTACGAAATTAGGGAGATTTGTGTAGTTTTAAATAAAACAAAACAAATTACTAAATACACTTCGTTTATTAGTTTTCTGTCAATGGTGTAATAGCCTACCTCACCACCTGTCAGTGCCGTACTCAGCCTTGAATTCACTGGGGAAAAGAGCACGACAGAGAAAACCCCGATCACAATTCAAAGAATCGTTGTCGCTATTGCAATGGTAATAATAATGACAACAATAATAAAACTGTATCTGTACTTCAGTACTTGAATACACGGTAATATAGTCATAATTCTACATACAAAACTGAAGAGTGTTTTGGTTAGTTAGCCGACTTGCGTCAGAAGGTACTGAGGTCCCATATGGAAGGCTACCCAGCTAGTAGTAAAGGAGTTGAACAAACATCTCAAATCATTTCTCTACCTCATATGTGTCCAGTCACGAGAGAAAATATTAATGGTATCACCAAGGCTCTTACAAACATCTGAAAAGCAAACCGCTAATTCAAGTAATAAAGTAGTAGTCATGTATGATTAATAATAACTTACAATACCATTTACAACAGCATAAATTCAACTCCAACTGAAGTTACACATATAATTTCAACAATAAATCAACAAGTACTGTTTTACCTCCAAATTAAAATAAAATATAATGAAACTGTAATAAGATATTGAACAGACAATAAAATAATAAAAGCAACACAATGACATTCAATTTTTAAATACAATATATAAAAACAACTTACTGACTTGCAAAATTAGAACAGATGCACTACTTATCACCATTCACTGTCTTCCAGCCAACCTGCCGAAGTCTTAAAACCCAACTAAACTAACTACCCGCCGAATCTTGCTCAGCATTCCCGTGTTTATTATATCTTCGTCTACAGTTTCCCCTCTAGTTAATGTGTATATAATATTCTATACAGAGTGTTATTCATTCAGCAGTACAGATATAACAAAGTAATATTTAACTAAGTGGATTCCCACAATACATGTCGTTTATCATGCCACATTCCTCACTTGTTATACAGTATGCGTCAAAAGTATGGAATAAATTCAATAAAAACGAAACAATTATTTTTTGGGAAAAATCCTCGAACAGGTCGATTTTTAATTTAAAAAATACATATTTTAGCGTAAAATGCGATTTTCAAATGTCATTTGTTTTCGAGTAATGACGTCTCGATTTTTTTTTAAATAGCAACATCATATTTTTTTCCTTCATTCTGAAAGATCGTTTAATTCTCTATCAGACAGTACTAAAATTTTGCCCTCTTACATAGGAAAGTTTTCGAGTAAATGACGATTGAATGTTAGAAAACGTAAATTTTAACCATAAAAAGTATTAATTCTGAGGTATGTAAAATAAAATACAATTGATTAAATTTTATACTTAAATTAAATGTTCGAATTGCCATCCACCAACTTCTTGACAATGCGCAAGTCTGTGAAGAAATTCTTCTTGCACATTATGAATGATTTCTGGGGTAACTCTGCGTATTTCGTCCCGAATGCGATTTTGAAGTTCTTCTAAATTACGTGGTTTATTAATGTACACTTTTGACTTCAAGTATCCCCATAAAAATAGTCAAGAGGTGTAAGATCTGGCGATCTTGCAGGCCATTCTATCGGTCCGCGTTTTTGCTTTATTTTAATTGATTTACGTTTTTTAACATTCAATCGTCATTTACTCGAAAACTTTCCTATGTAAGAGGGCAAAATTTTAGTACTGTCTGATAGAGAATTAAACGATCTTTCAGAATCAAGGAAAAAAATGTGGTGTTGCCATTTAAAAAAAAATCGATGACGTCATTACTCGAAAACAAATGACATTTGAAAATCGCATTTTACTCTAAAATATGTATTTTTTAAATTAAAAATCGATCTGTTCGAGGATTTTTCCCAAAAAATAATTGTTTCGTTTTTATTGAATTTATTCCATACTTTTGGCGCATACTGTATTAGGGTTTTAATGATTTTGACCGTTGATCGGTATGTAAGGCGCAAGGCTTATTATAGCATTATTTGAAACTAAAGGATGTACCAGAGTTGTTAAAATTGACAAAAAGTTTTACAAAGGACTATGCAAAGAACAATTCACTGAATTATGCACTTTCTCTTCCACGCATCGTCAAATAATAATATATTTATCGAAGAAATAACAATTATTTCCAACTAGAGTCCAGATATACCTATAATTATTTCCTTCAGTTTTCATATTGTATTATTTATTAAATAATTTAGACTTAGGTTGTGCACTGGGTTGCTTCAGATTTGGATATACGTAGTACGTTTGAATTTTCTTAGACAAATAAATGACATAAGCTCGTAGTTTTACGCCAAATTCGATAATATTACGAATTTCCAGATATCAATTTGCAGTAAATCCAACAAAATTCATCCACACATGAACTAGAAAATTACATCGAATCCAATCAACTTTTTTCGGGAACTGCAGCTAAACTCTACCTGGAATTCGATTACCTACTACCTTCACTATATAATAGAAGCCTTAGCGAAAACTCTGAATTATTTTAAGCTTTCTCATATATTGGGATTCATAGAAGTGTTGCCAACTTTTACAGTGCTTTTCATAAAATTAATTTGATGGGAAATTACTTATCCAAATTGATACAGTTTGCTCTGCAGAATTGTTACATTATAGATGTATCAAATATATTCTATTATATACAAGATGTCTGAAACATGACTGCCGTTAGTGAATTGTTTCTACATCTGGCCAGCAGCAAAGAGAAACTCTTGCAAAAGATGTCCAATAGTTTCTGTACAAATATATTTCCTACAAACCAAGCTGTATTAAGAAATTGCAAGGTAAAGTACAATTAAGACTATTATTAATGTAATTTGTTTTTCTTATCGGTCTTGGTCTTATCGAACTAAAAAATAGGCATTTTCTTAAATATCTTTCAAATTGTAAGCTATGGCAACATTGTCATCCGCTAAATTCAACGAAACTAGATCGAAACAATTGTGTTCTGATACCATCAGTAACCATGTAGTACAATGTACAGGATGATCATGCGAAAATTATATGAACTTTTAAAGATTTTGAATGCGTATATTATTTATTATTATAAAATCACTTGAAAGTCGCATTCCTTTTTTTTAAATACCTTGTCTATTTTTAATTGAACAAAACATCAACTGGGTTAATATATTTTACATGACACCTATATTTTATGGTTTTCGAGATGTTTTATGCCCATTGTTAACATGCAACATCATGTCACATTGTATAATTCATGATATGTTTTTAAAAATTTAAAAGCCTCTACCCCTCGTTCAAATTACGATGATTAACCCAGACGTCGGGAGATTTTGCGGGAGAGAGGGCTGCATATTATTATTTAGCAGGCCGCATTTGTGCATTTTTAAATGAAATATATGAAGTTAAGCATTTTTACTTGGGAATTAGCGGTTAATATAATATAAGCATATGTAAAATTTACTAAAAATCAGTCAACTTTGCATTAAAAAAGGAGGGGGCAATATTGAACCATTCTTATAAATTTATTTCTTCTGCCTGTTTATCTGTCATAAGTCTGTTACAGTTGGTAAGTGAAAAAAACTGATTGATTATCTTTTTAGTCCAATTTATCATTTTGAAAAATAAAGGCTTTGATATCCCGGACACTCTTTATATTATATCTAGTGATATGTAAAATAACAGTCCCCAAATTTGTATTTATGCTAATGTAAAATGATACATATGTATATTTTTATCCTTATTGTTTCACTATTATTATGAGTATTTAGCTAGGTTTTGCTGTGAAATTTTATAAATTGGTTTTAACTTAATTTCACTTTAAAGAAGAGAATCAATACTATGATGAAAAAGTTATTTTGACGAAATCTGCAAGCAGTTGGGGGCGTATATCGATTACCTCTGATTATTATTTAATATTTTTATATAGCTAGCACCACAATCAGATATACTGTTGAGTTCAATTTTATCCTGTTTGGTACATTAACCTTTTCTATGAGTCACCTGTCACATAGATAAGTTGACATATTTCCTGAAATTCATAGAGAACCAATAATAAATGTCTTTAAATTCAGCCGCTGTTAAAAGCAATACCACATCGTCTCAAATCTCATATTTACCGCATGGATAATATTGGCAAAAGCGTTAGCATGTTCGATATGACATCATTATTTGTTTCCGTTTATGCATTCAGGTATTACATCAGCATTAGGAATGATTTGAACTGAATTCATTTGTTTTGTTCAATTTTTTTTTCATATTTTGTCTTAGTATATCTTTTCTCAATTTCGTTTACTTTGACAAAAAAAATACACTGATAAATTGAAATAGCGTTCCGCTACTACTTTCTTCTTTGCCAGAGAAGCTTTCATTTTAATGTGATTGTTCCTTTACGGAATTGTTTCATTCGTTTTGTGAGGACCGCTATTTCATGCTCCTCTGTGAAAAATAATTAATACAATGAAATAAAAAAGTACCAAACATTGATCTCATCTACAGGACCATTATTTACACCGAAAAAGGAATGCTATATATGCAGTTGCAGGTAAGTCTGTTATACTCAGAACTTTAGCAAACCTCCTTGCAAACCGTAACGTTAGTGGTTGTATTGACCGAAAGGCCCAGTCTTAACTCTCAAAAAACTGCGAGGGCGATTTTGCTTGCCGGTTTGCCTTCTCGCATGCAAATCGAACCGTGTTTGTGTGAGAAGAGGGTGCAAAGCGAGAGTTAGAACGACGGAAAACAGTGTAGTTAACATGTTATATAGTCTTCTGATACGGAAATATTTATTTTTGTAAAAAATAACTGACTTGAGAACGTGGATATTTTAAATATTTGAACAATATATTGGTGGAAAAATTAAAGACAGTAAATGCCGTATTTTCTTTTTGAAGTAATTGAGAAACATGCTTAAAGAAGTTCGTATATAAATTTTGATCCATACATAAATAGGTTGTAGACAGTTGTAATTTGTTTGTTAGATGTATATGATAATACACATGTCAATTTTTTAACGAATGTTTTACCCATTTAAAACGTCTGTGCTATATTTTTGGTTTTTTATACATGTAATCAATAATAATTGTCAGTCGTCAAAAGTTTATAAATAATAATACACCTACTTCATGTGAAATATTTATCAAATTCGATTATATAGGTGTCCTACAGATTTCAAAAAGTACTTAATAATAGAAGATATACCATAACATATCGCTATACTTTCAATGAACTCTATACGAATGTTATCTGAAGTTTGGTTTCGTTTAAAATAGTTTTCGATACTAAGATGTATGTATTAAAAAATATTCAGCACCTTTTGAATTTCTGTAAAACAGGAGAGGAAAGATATGTAACATATTCCTACTTAGTAAGGAACTTGTCGCTGCAGGGTATACAGAGTTGTCCTGAGGTTAGGATAAAAGAAACATCAAAAAGTAACCTAACCTAAATTTGTTAACTTTAATACGCAATATAGTTTCAAAAGATAATATGCCTATAGAACATGTTGAATATAATAATAATAAATACCTTTATTTCCCACAAGGAGAAGTTCACATAATTGTGTTCTACTACTTAACTCTTGTTAATTATGGAGAGAAATAAAATATATATGTGGTAACTACCACTACTAACATATCCAAACAAAAACAGCATTGTATATTCAGGTGAATTAATAAACAGATTCTCAGTAACAATTTTAATAATAAATTTCCTATTGACTTGAAAATAGAATATACCTTAAACGTTTTTAAACTGTGACAAAGAATATAATTTAACTCCAGTAGGTATAGAGTTATATGACTGATAAAGATCAAATGTAATACATCTCTCAAAAAGTGCAGTAAATTGGAGGTGAAATAGAATACTTATTTCTGAAAGTAATATTATGATCTTATCTAAATCTTATTTCGTTATAAGGATATGAAGGTGTAATAATTATTGTATGGCACAAAGTTAACGCAAGTAATTTTCTCCGGTTTTTCATATTCAACCAATTAACATCTGATAGTTTATGCAAAATGTGTCGAAATTTCCAAAAGGAATCGCAAGCATGCATTCTGAATCCTTTGATTACGATTGGAAAGATCTACGTCTAAAGAAGGCCCAAAGCGTGGTGAACAGTAATTGAATTGAGAAAGAACCAAAGTCTCACATAACATTTTCTTAGTACCAATATTTAAGTAGGCTCTATGAGGATAGATATATTGCAAAGCTGCATAAACTTTCTGAATATATTTTGAAACTTGATAACGGTATCTATCCAAAATAATATCCAAATATTTGGTTGTATCCGAAACTGTTAGCTGTTGTGCATCTGTTTCTACATCAAAATTATATTTAAGACATTTAAGTGTATTACTTACACTATTGCCAAATAATACCACTGAAAGGATTCAGTGATAAATTGTGCTGCTTAGAAACCCTACATATGATAAATGAATATACACATTTTGTGCTTTTTACAATATTGTTGCACCTTTACAACTGCGACCCATATATTGAAGTATTTAACATTTCTAAAACTAATTTAAACACTCATCATTTCGATATTAACATACAAAATAAGAGGTACGGGTTTTTATGTGTACATTTTCAGAGCGGAATGTCTGTTTATCGACTAGTCTTTTCGCGTGGGTGCGCTACTCCATACTCCATTTATGCTTGGGCGGAACAGCTTCTTGGTTATTTTAGATCCAAAAGCCCGTACGCTATCTTTAATTTTTTTATGGAAATTGTAGTAAACTACACACTTTATATGTCGTGTAGGCAATTAAATTAACTCTATAAAAGGTGAGGTGTTTCGCCTACTCTTTGGTACCATCAGCTATTTAAGAACTATAAATATGCTGGCGTCATATATCTGGAAAGATGTCGAGATATAAAGCTTTGAATATGGGGAATGTTGGGAAGTAGCCAACTGATTTATTGATTCGACATTCGCTTTAGAGATGGGTCGGTTAAATGTAATAGAATCTATTACGTTCTAAAGCATTTTTGAATTATTTTCCCTATGTATGTAGCGATGCAGAGTGGCTCTTGCTGGTTGGAAATACAGGGTAGAGCAAAGTAACAAAATGAACTCTGGCTTCTAGGCATCTGCTGGAAAAGGTTTGACCTTTATGCAAAACACGATTTTCTCAAATGACGAGTTACAGATGTGATTTAATTAATTCATAGTAAACAAGAAAATATTAAAATATTAGAACCACTATCATAAATAACATAATAAAAATAAAGACTTGAGCCTTTGAACAAAATACCAGTAGTGATTTTAGCTCTGTAACACCGAAAATGAAGCTGGGTCTTTCTGCCTCTGAGGTATTGAATTATTTTACTGCATATTTTCATATTTTAATATAGGTATTAATTTATATCGTTTTCAGGTGACTGGCTTGCTCTCAGAGTATAGCTATTCTTTTTATTTTAAATAATAAAAAGGGATAGAGATACTCTTCAAACACACAGTCGCTCGAAAACGACATTAGGCAAATATCTCGGTACTACATTTAAAATTTCCCGCATTTAACAATTAATTTTCGGCGCAACCGCTTGGAGCGCTGTTACTTATGTTCAGTGGTATGCATTGAGATTTTCAGATATATAGTGTTTATTTATCTATGACACACACACTTGATTTTACCACAGTTTTTTTGTATTTTCCTGGAAAACGGTACATTTTCAACAAATTCACTAAGAGCATTATTTTGTGTAAAAGGAATTTCTACATAATATTACAAGAAAAAAAAACAATAAAATGTCAGCGAAAATGCTAGCAACTAACGTACTCTACTATGTAAAAAAAATTAATAACCCCACCGCGTTCGGTTCTGTTGGTCATTAAAAAATTATATTCAAAATTTGATTTATTAAAATTATCTTACGCGAATACCACATATTTTTCGATGTTCTCTCAGTCGTAGTAATATTGACCTGTAATTTTTAAACACCCTGTATTACTATATTTTAGAAACACCATGTATGATTCAGTGTTGGGAGAAGCGCGGCAAAATGGGAAACATCTGAAAAAATAAACACACGAGTTTGGGGCATTTCGTGTTCCTTTTACACTGCCCATTACATTCGGCGAATAATTTCAGATAAAATATCATTAATTCAGTGCCGGTGAAGCTGCTGATGGTACAACAATGTTGGTTTTAAGGCGTTAAAGCAACAGAAAACACGTTCGTGTTAGTTTACACCAGGCCTGTGCGGCTGGTAACGCTGATAAATGTTCCCGGGGCCCCGGCCATTGAACGTGTTATCGGTCTCGGCATAAATCACCTACCCCTCGTTTTATTCACCGTGCCACCCCCGCAGTCTTTATACATAGTGAATCAAGCTGAATGGACCTTAAATGCATCCGAAATTCCATTGGGAAGCCGAAATTGGGAAACAAAATCTACATTTTCTTTTTACTGTGGCTATAATATTCTACTACGTTTCGAAATGAGATAAGCAGCAGCATATTATACAGGATTATTCTGGAATAAGTGCTTTCTTTCAAAGGGGTAACAAAGAACGTAAATATACAAAATTTGCATGAAGCAACCTATGACCGAAATGATCGTATTTTTAAATTTGACAAATTAAAGAAACAAAATATTTTGAAACTAGCCCTAAGTCTCGATTCTCGAATCTCTATTGATAATTTGTCAAATGCAACAAACTCCATAGAAATTGTAGCAATATTTAAAAAATTTGCATTCTCAAAAAGTCATAGAGGTAATGTCACCGTTCGTCTATTATATTGCGTAATAATATTTGCCAATAATGTTAAATCCATGATTATTTAGGCAATTCATATTTAAAACCTTTTTATTTCTAAATGTCATTTATGATGGAAAGGAAAAACATAATGCATGTAGTAACTAAAGCAAACTTTGTGCGAACTACTAAAACAAAATAAAAAGCTTTATTCAGGACAATTTAATTTATATATAAAAAAGCCCACATGCCACAGTGTAATTGTCACTTTGGCAGAGGCAAAAGTTACTTTTACAACGACAAATGCACTAGTGTTTTTTTCACTTATTCATTTTTTAATCAATTATCGCGGTGTTCGTTGTCAAAATTAATAGTTTGACATTTTTGTCAACAACTTAACAATGAGTCAATTCGGTGAGTCTAATAAATTAGTCAAATTGTTAATACCTGTGTGCCTACTAACACAGTTGCGACTCAATCGTCAATCTGGTAACAATTTTTCACTCTTTGCGATGCGAAAGGATATAAATCACCGTGAAGTTAAAAGTAATATTGCAAGATTGGTCTTTTAATATGCGAAAATGTGACGGAAAATGCTATAAAGTGTGGTAGTTAAAACAATTTGGAATAAATTATATTATTTTATATATTTTAAGGTATTAATAATACTGTGTGAAACTAACTATTCTGTGGGATAAAGTCCCAACCTGCGTTGAATTACACCCACAATATCTACCCATATATTCCTTATTATTAGCGTTTGTAACATTTTTTACTGTATTAGAAAGGTATTTTAAGCTATTATACATCAATCTCCTACAATTCCTATCAATGAAGTCATATGTATGTTCTCTGATACCAAACATCTAGGTATGCTAATGAACAATTCCACAGACAAAGCTCTATTCAATAATTATCTAAAGAAATTAATCTATCTTTACTAACCTGCTTTAATGAAACACTTTATAAATATCTAACTTCACTTTTTGGTAGTGGGAACACGACAATTCAACCACAATAGATGAGATCTATTTCTGCATTTTTAGGATTGCTTCTTCAGGTGGCCTCCTTTAAGTTGAATCAAATATCTAACTATAAAATTTATTATAAAAATTAAAATTATTTGAAGTTAAATATCGACAGTGACAAAAAGTGACAGCCTGTTAATGAATTAAATATGAAAATACCTACTTGAATAATGTTCACCTTTTATGTAAAAGTTTTTATATATTTTTAGGTATTAATAATATTGTGTGAACATTATTCAAGTAGGTATTGTCATATTTAATTCATTGACAGGCTGTCAGTTTTTGTCATTGTCGATATTTAACTTCAAATAATTTTAATTTTTATAATAATTTTTATAGTTAGATATTTGATTCAACTTAAAGGAGGCCACCTGAAGAAGCAATCCTAAAAATGCAGAAATAGGTCAGATCTCATCTATTGTGGTTGAATTGTCGTGTTCCCACTGCCAAAAAGTGAAGTTAGATATTTATAGAGTGTTTCATTAAAGCAGGTTAGTAAAGATAGATTAATTTCTTTAGATAATTATTGAATAGAGCTTTGACTGTGGAATTGTTCATTAGCATACCTAGATGTTTGGTATCAGAGAACATACAAATGAGTTATAAGAAGAATTCCATACAAAAATGTTGGTTCGTATGCCACTTAGTGTCAAAACCAACAACAAAATTGTTAATGTAAAGCTTGTACATACTTTTGCGATAGTAATGAAAGTTTTAGAACTTCCGAGTGGAAATTTCATTAAATCTCTATTGGTGAGTGAAATAGCTAAGAACTAATGTTAAAAGTTGAAAGTATATTCAATACGAATAGGTCAGCAGTTCAAAAGAAATCGAAAGCACTCATTTTAAGAGTGCCATTATTATTGCAAACGATTGTACATACTGTTCATGTTATGGGTCCTTCCAATACCACACAGTACTTGAAATAGCTTTGCGAGAAGTGTGGCTTAAGCTTTTCCCAACTAGATGTTAAATATATTCCTACATATTTAAGAGATGTTCTGTTTCTTCTTATCAACAACTTTTCTAAACTGGACTCTAGTGGTGTCCAGCAGTCTTCAAACTCGTTTTGCACTGTACTATGATTCGATTTTTGTCTTTGGGGTTCGCATACAAAGAACAAATCATTGTATTGTAAACAGTTGATTGAAGAGGGGGGATAAGTTTTACGTAACAATTCTGGAAACACCTAACACTTAGACCAGAGGTTGCTTAAGTGCGCCGTGTTCTTGAAATAGTAGTTTCTACAAATATAAATAATTTTAGATATGTAAGAACTGAATAATATAGAGCTTAGCAAATAACAGGAATGTTATTTCATGCCACCTGCGAATATTCAAAGATACTGAAGTAAAACGAATATATAACGACAGAAACAAACTTTTAGAACTTTTAGGTACAGAAATCGTTCAAAATACGTATTTCTTTAAATTTAACTGTGGATGTAAATATGGTCATAACATAAACTTACATAGTTCTGCATATAAGATTGTTCACTTTTGTTTATATGTGAAAATAATTGGTAAAATATGGACTTAGAATAGTAGAATAGTTTTATTTAAGGACAATTTAAATAGTAAAAGTTGATAAACAAAACACCTTACTGGTATTACTTTTATTCTGCGTGTTTTATTTTTCGGGATTTCTGCACCCAAAAACATCACAAATTTGATCATTTTACGGCCAGGAATATGGCGACCTTAATGAAAATTGTATTTGAAATGCGAAGAAACAACCTGTGTTCAAAGAATGAAGTATACAAATCAGAAAATCAACTTATTGATTCGCTTCGAGTATTCGCACTCTATCCGCTCAGCATAAAACAACTAAATTTTGCTAATAGACATTTAGAATAGATTACTACAATTAATCAAAATGAGGATAATTCAGTGTGTGGTCATTTTCTCTATCTTATACCTAGTTTTAAACAGATTCGACATATCTAAAGAAAAACATGGATGAAATACAAAAATGCAATATTTACTGAAAATTTTAAAATACGAGTAAACATCCTATCTAACATAATAATGAACCAAATAACTGGAACGAAATAAATTATATAGATGGATGTAATTACTGCCAGCTATCAGAAGATCCTTATTCAAAAATGTTGAACTTGCAGTACGTACAGTTTATTAAAATTAATTAATATACAAAAAGTAATTATTGTACAATTAATTTCCCAAAAATTGTCTAATCGAAAAGCCGAAAAGCTCATATGCATTATAAATATGAAATTAAATTATTGCTTTACTCCAATTTATATTTTGAATTTGGAATCAATGAAAATGGAATCAAATACTTAAAAGATAACTGTATATGCTACTAAAACAGCCACGGCACAGCAATATGTGCAATTTGCTATGTCTTCTGGAATCTGGAATTAAGGAGAGGGTGGCAAAAAGGCTACAGCACTAGCGCCCCATTGGGCCCCTTGTACCTCCTCCCATTGGGAGATCAGTCCACCTGAGTCGCCAGCCAGCCTAATAAGGAGAAAAAGGTGGTGACGTTGCTCAGGGGGATATCTCTAATGTAGGCCATAGAAGGCCATCGCTCTCTCAACACGGACTCTCTTATTGACGAAATGGCAGTGTACTCACAGAGTGCATGGAATATTGTCTCGTCTTCCTGTTCACAACCCTACAAAGAGGTGTAGCACACTTCCTCGTGTAATAGGGGTGCTTCCTTAGCCAGCAATGTCCAGTTTGAATATCTGTCACCAGACGAAGATTTGTCCTAGACATAGCCAGGTACTTTTTAGCTGTATACTTGCAGGGGTACTCTAGGAACTCCTTAGCAAATTGGCAGCCATTTGTTTCATCCCAACGTTTCATAAACTCTTTGTTGGTGTCTTCTTTGATAATTTGAACAAATACTGACAACGGAAGCATACTGGAGGGACCAGGATCAAAAATATCCAGACCCGATACACTCCTAGCCAACTTGTCAGCTACTTTATTGCCATTGCACCGGTCGTGTCCCTTTACCCAGCATACAGATACGCTCCTGTTAACTGAGGCCACTACTAGTGCCTGATGGCATTCCCATGCTGATCTAGTTGTTATCTTATGATTACGTAAGATCAGTAGTGATTGTCTCATATCTGTGTAGATTCTAATGATTTTGCCCGTTGTATGTCTACGGGCAATTTCTTTGGCGGCTATGGTTATACCTGCTAATTCCGTTTGTGCTACGGTAGCATGCCTATCCATTACCCTGATACTGATAATGAATATGTAAGGATCTGCAATAAATCCCACATCCTACACCTTCCTTCTTCTTTGACCCGTCTGTGTAGATGTTGATAACATCTTCACTGACGGTCTCTTCATTCCTGATAAGTATCGTGTAGGGTCTGTCAAACACAAATTTGGGAGAAATACTATCAGTGTCTACCTAAAAAGGGGCATCTTTCTCTATGTCTTATAACACTGTCACAGTAGTCATGATACCTACATTCTAAATAATTGAACTAAACAATAAATTAAAGTCTTTTAAATCTATTCAGATATCTGTTGGGTTGTCGGTTCTCGGCTAGTCTTTTTAAAATGTTCCCAATGTCACCGCAATTTGTGCCGTCTGATTTTATAATATAGTAATCATTATAGATATTTTCAACATATGTATATAAGACACATTAAATACCGTGTGGTGTATTCGAGTAAAAAGATTTTTCAAAATTATATTGATATAAGGCTTGATGGATTTCTAACTATAAGGACTTTATAATATCTTAAAAAGACTCAAGCTTTCCATCATTTTCTTCTGTTCAGATCCTCGAACGCATGATTCGTTTAAACGTAAAATTTCTGTTTTTGCAATCACACAAAAATGTACTGGAAAATGGTATTAATCCATGGTCAAAATAACAAATAACCAATAACCAGTAATTTTATAAAGTATATTCCAGATTTTGCCATAGGGATCTAATTTGGGCCCCTTACTTTTTTAATTTTTATTAATGATATAACCTATGTAATTAATGTGGCTATCTTTATTTGCAGACGACTTAAAACTTAATAATAGTTCAACTGATATTAATGATTGCCTTTATTTACAAGATCAATTAGTCTGAGTATTGCGATGGTGTAATAAGAATTTTTTTAAATTTAATTCTTCCAAATGTAAAATAGTGTTTTTTACTCGCAAACACAATTATAGAATATTCGATTATAGTATCAACAATTACACTTTTGAACGATATACTGCATTGAAGGATCTTGGAGTTGCATTTGATACTAAACCTAATTTTTCTAACCGTTTGAATTAAATGACTAAATCAGCTTACAGATGGCTTTTTTATGCTAAACTGGAATTATTTCGCAAACATTAGAAGTGTAAAATTACTATATTTTTCGTTCATACGATCTAAATTAGAATACGCAACTTTATTATGGTATCCTATATACCAAAATAATATCCCAGGGATTTTATTATTAAAGAGGTATCTACCACGGAATTTTATTAGGTACGTTTAACATGGTCTCCTTAATGAGAGAAGAAATTGTATTGCCATAATATTTTTAAAGAATTTAGTACATTATAATATTGACTCTGTTTCATGTCAATAAGATTTGTTTCCTGATTCCTGGGCAACATACTCGTGGAAATAATTTTTTTATTGTCCCAGTTACCGTACAAATATTATGCATAGATCACCAATATACAGGGTGTCTCAGGTGTTACTGGTATCCTTGGAAGTATTTTACGTTTTTTTTATAAAAAAGACAGTGGCGTACCATTTCCATTTTAAATAAAAGACTGTCACAGGGTGACGATGGGAATATTTAAACAGACTTAATAATTAGACTAAAGATATCTCATTACAACGTAGAAGTATTGCTGCTTTATCACAAAAGGTTTCCAAGTAAATATCAAATATAATACAAAATTTCGAAATTTTTGACACCTTGTATCTCGGAAATGGTGAATTTTTAGATAGAGGTTTATTTGGGTAAATCTAATTTATTTTGACTGTACAGTCACCCCTTCCAAGGATACCAGTAATACCTAAGACACCCTGTATAATATATGTAATATATTAAACACTGTGTCAAGTGTCTGTGACATTAATTATGACACATTGAAAACTATAATTCGCTCATATCTACAAGAATTGAAAAATTAATGTATCCTCGTCTTTGTGTAGTAATTATTAACACTCACTTTTTCTTCTGTACTTTGATTCAGTGTGATGTTTCTGTTTGTATGTTTCCTGTAATTGGGTAATTTACCTGTTGGAAATAAACGTGTCATTATTATTTTATATGGTAATAATCATATTTTATGTACAACACTCACTTTTTCTTCTGAACTTTGATTCAGTTTGATGTTTCTGTTTGTATGTTTCCTGTAATTGGGTAATTTACCTGTTGGAAATAAACGTGTCATTATTATTTTATATGGTAATAATCATATTTTATGTACATTTTGATGCAAAAAGGTTTCTTGTAGACAATTTGTACGCTACCATACCGTTGTTTCATAAATAACCTCTCATTTTGAAGATATTGCCATCTTACGCGAATTTGTGGTCCAATCTACTATTCTTGACGTAGTCCTTCAATCTTCTCTTACCGTTAACAACTGGAGTAAATGTTCCAGTTATGATGAATCCCATCCTAACATAATGGAATTATCCTGTTTGGGTCACTGTAGCCATTTCCAACGTCTCATGAAACTTGCGTTTTTAGTATGAAAGTGAAAGAAACACTACATTATCTGGTCTTAAAGTATTTCACAATTCTTATATTCTGTTCATGTATAGATATTGATTTCAAGTCATCGTGATACCGCTATGTTGTCTCATTTTGCATCTTATTTTGTAAAAAAGACGCCTTTCGATGGAATTGGTTGTCAGGGTAATTTTGCCAGCACACCAGATCGGAACAAATTGAAATACAGATTGAATTCGCTGCTGTAAGACACCTGCATGCACTCTGAAAGTAATCTTATAGAAAGTTACAGGTTGATTCAGAATTCAGAAGTATATATTCATCATAAATTATTGAATCAATAGGTATTTTTCTTTAGTTGCAATATGTAATACTATAATCATTTACTTAAAACAGATCCGTTCATTCGATAGTGATTCATTACATACTGTAAAGGATGAAACTAACACAAATAAGAAAAAAGTTGGAATAGAAACATACCCAAACACTTTAAATCTACAATGCTGCTTATGACTTATCACAAGTCTGTTACTGGCTATAATGAAAAAGAGAAAAATAAATAATACATGTACTTAATAATACACAAAGCCAGTCAAACAATTATATCCTTCTTACGCACTGTTCTTTGCACTTCAATACGAAAATGTCCAAAGCTGTATATCTTTAAAGAATATCTTTAATATGTTGAAAGTATGAATATTTTCGAGAACACTACATAAAAAAGGATAAAGATAAGATGAAACTATACTAGAGAAATGTGACATTTACCGATTTAAGATGTTCAAATTGTTTTCTTAAGTTATGGTTTTTAAAATAGTGATAGAGCCCTTCAATATTTGCCGGCTGTCATTAATAGAATGTAATATATACTACGTGACAAAGAAAGGTAAGCACCTATATATGTTAGATTTTAATAATTTTTGGTTAACAGGTTTATAACCATTTATTGAATGGTTACATTTTCAGCGAGATGCGAGAATGCTACTGCCAAAATTGGTTTAATAGTTTATTGAGAACCCACGATTCCTAATACACTCATTGATGTGCTTGGGCTCGGATCTAACAAGGTTGTCGATAAATTAATTCCAAGCTATCTGAACTTGGGTAAGAACCGATGAGGTCGAACATTGTTTTGCTGGAAAATGGCGTTTTGGTGAAGATATGGAATCACGTTGGGCTGTTATGTTACATCTAATGAAAGCTAGTGGTGGTCTTCTAAAGTTCACAATAGCACCCCATACCTAACGCCTACTGTATGATGAACGTGACGCTCTTAGTCAAATTGTAGATCATCGCGTCGCTTTCTCACCTTTGCACGACCATCATGCATACCCAAGCAGAAACGGGATTTGTCACAAAAGATCAACTGATTCTTTGTTCCACTGAATCCTCTCTCTACACCATTGTAAGCGGTTAGCTTTATATTAATGAATGAGAGGCACACAATGTGGACGATAAGACAAGAGCCAAAACTTTGTATTCGGCTATATACTGTACGCATATCGAATATCCCCCCATGTTCTTCAAACCCCTAATTTCCGACTGCTGTTAAATTGGTCTCTGAGAGTTAAAAGTCGTAATTGACGATCTGTAGTTCCCCTGCGACGACCGGTGCCTCTCTGTCGACGACCGGTGCCTCTCTGTCGACGACCGGTGCCTCTCGCTCTGTATCCACGGTCAGGCGTAGGTAACACGTAGTATGGTACGTAAGGATATGATTGTCCTTCTAGAAATTTCTCTGACCGACAAACCTGCTTCGCGCAACCCAACACTCTTCTCTTAAAGTCACTAAGTTGGGAGGTTTACCCAAATCTACGTACTCTCGGCATAATCAACTGTAAAAAAGCATTTGCAACAAGCTTCACAACACTTGCAACACAAATATGAGAAGAAATTATAAAAACAAAATGTTACTTTATGGAAGTAAAAACTCCAATAACTTAACAGTTAAACTTGAATATTTATTTATTTTCACTTGTAGGAGAAAAGAAAAAATCCAAAAAAGTATGAAAATATAATAATATTGATTGTAATAAATAAACTGCTTTGTAGTTCCCTACGCAAGGCTTGTTATGTCCAGAGATGTGTTATTCTCCTTCCAGATAGCCACTGCTTCTCTCCATCGTTTCCTCACTTCCTCAGTCTCCCTCTTTTTTTCTTTTAGTTAAGTTTACTCCCTACAATTTTCTTAACTGTCCTTTCATCTTCCATACGTTCTAGATGCCCTAGCCACTGCACCCTTCTGGCTTTTACAATTTTGTCTATTTTTGGTGCCTCGTACATTGCATGAATTTCCTCATTATTTCTCGTTACACACGCAGTATAGTAGCATGCAAGTTTGATACATTATTTTTATCTGGGTCATTCATTGCTTTCGTAATTTTTTCACAAACTAGAAAGAAATACATAGCATAATTTATTAAATATGTAATTGGAACTTGATTGTTTGTTATTATGAATAACACGGTTTTACAAAACACACCTACACTATTGTATCTATAAACCTAATTCCCGATAGAACATCGTCAAATTTCAGCACCGAATGCACAAAACGTAAATAGACAACAACCTTTTCATTCATTAGTTAACACTGATTGTTTCAAAATCCAAACACATGATATCTACACAGGTGTAGGTTTTATACGTGAATTTACGCGTGGTTTGTAAGGAATTCGTGCATCACGTTATGAATGGATTTTTAACGAACAAAACCATATACACTATTCGAGAATTCCTCGTATATCACGAATCGCGTATAACGAATCGTGAATACACGCATAGTCTGTAGCGGGCTTTATCAAATAGTGTCGGCTTTTATTTGTTGCTCCTTTTATAAAATACTTCTTCTTTATAGTGGTTTTTAGGCTTTCACGGCCAGTGCTGTAATTTGATACATAGTGATTTTCCGGATTATTGTGCCGTGACCACGGCTACGGAATGCCTCGGAGGACTACCATTATCCGAGGAACGATTCCGACCGTACAGTCGTAATACCAGCAATAGGAACCGAAACCAATATATGGACGGGCCCAGAGACACCAATAGCGGGTCTGTCCCCAAAGAGCCTAGCCCGAGAACAACCAGGGCGGATAAAAGTATCCCGGCTAATGCTAGGGATGTGCATTTTAACTCTGTTTCAGGCAGCTATATGTTATCGAGGTCACGGCACAACAACCCGGAAAATCACTATGTGTCAAATTACTTCTGCTTTGTTCTAAACTTAAAATAACTTGAAAATAGTGTTTTAGATACCTCTACATCAAACTACTCGTCGCTCATGGTTTTAGTAAATAAAGTTTATTTAAATTTTGTTTCGAAAATTAATAAAACGTTTTAACAAACACATGAACAACTTTTTATTTTAAATAAGTACAAACCAACATTTTAACTAGTTATTACTATTAACATTTATAGTAAAATTAGAACAATTTGAAATTGTAATTTCCTGCGGAGTCATCATACTTAAGTTGGTTTTACTGTCAACATGTGTGACACATCTATTTTCTGTAGAAATACTACTGGTAGTACTGGAGGTCTTGCTAGTAGTTGCAGCAGTAGGAAGTATTTGGCACGCAATTTCCTTCTTCTGTTCCAGTGAATTTTCAATGTAGCCTTCAGCTACCGTCGAAGATTTCCATCCTCCATGTCTCTTGATGGTAGTAATATTTGCACCAGAATCTGCTAACAATGTCGCCGATGAATGACGAAAACAGTGTCCGGTGTAGAGTTGAGGATTTGGTAGATTCAAGAACTCTGCAATGTTGGCAGGCATTTTACCAAACATGTTAATTCCGACTGGATTCTTCACACATTTATTGTTCATATATTTAAGAAAAAGTCGTTTATGGTCAGCGTTGGGTGGCCGGAGTGCCATATACTTTCTAAAAAAGTAAATAGAATTCACCAACAACACTGAAAGTCCGAGGCACTTTCGTTTTAGTATCTGGTATGGTCACAACAACCGAAGTGCCCAAATATTCGATATTGTCGATGGTCATCTGACACAATTCCTCCCGGCGACACGCCCCGAAGACACCCACTATTGCTGCGACTTTCATGGTCAGATACTTTTCGTCTTCTGCTTCTGTGAGAAATTTGTCGATATGAGTCTTCGTCAAAACTTTTGACTTTTTTGCTTGATATCCTTCACCCTTCCGTTTTAAAAAAGCAATAAGTTTATAATGTTTGCTTATATATTGATCTTGCTTTATTTTTAACATAGTTTTGATCATGGAATAATTTGACCACAGCGTTGACGATTTCCATATCTTGGCTTTTTCCTCAAAATATGCGAGTAAAACACTTTCGTTACATTTCCCAGGGACCTTTTTAATGTTGTACCATTCCGAAAAGCGTCTATAAGCGATTTCGTACTGTTCCTTTGATTTCGCCGGCAATAATTCCAATGTTGCTCGACTGGCGGCTTCTTCGATTTCAGCAGGGATGGATTCGTTACGCTCATTATCGAGATTATTCATTATACTTATAATATTACTAGAAAATGCTGTCAATATTTTTGCGTTTTTTTCCGTAACTAACAACAGCACTGGTTGCTACGAAAATTTTGGTTCATAAACATTGCGATCTGTGTGGTATTTTTTGATTTCTTATGTTTATTGAGTTTAAAGTTCTTCCGATTGTTTTGTAAAAAAAAGAGTGTATGATATACGTGTTAAAAGTGATTTTATTTTGTTATCATCTTCACTCACAAAATAAAATTTTACTTTTAACACGTATATCATAAATAGCTATTTTATGAAATTATTTCTTACTGTTTATACACAATTCTAGTTTCGATAATTAAATTCACATTATCAGAAGCGGAAATCAAGCTTGAACGTTTCGATTGTTCTTTCTTTCAATGTCAAATTTATTTCATTAATAAATTCAGTAAGCACTTCTACAATCATTCTTTTTTTGTTTCAGGTAAGCGAACGTCAGCATAAAGGAATGCGGAGAATACCTACAATTTGAATTCAGTGGGTTATTTAATAAATATTGGGATTCAAATTATTGCAACGATCTGTAAAATTGGAAAACCTTCTGCCGAAGGGAAAGTGGCAGTTCAAGCAGAGAACTATGCTTTTGTTATTTGACCATGTATCACTTTCGGGCTTATACAAGTTGTTTCACGATTAATTGATCAAACCTAAAATTTTAATTTAGGTGATGTGAATGAAAAAAGTGCTAGAGTAACCGAAAATATTTTTTTTAAATCACATTCACTAAAATATTTTTAAAGATGTGGGAAAGGAGTTGATCTTAAACTAATATTGGTATTTAAGTTAATGTTAATGTGTATAGTCTGATTAAAATAGAGTGTATCTAAATAACACCGTGAAATATAAGGGGCGATTCTGTGATAAAAATTAATAGGGGTCTCTGGTATATATTTTTTTTTAAAAAAACCCTTGCCTGAAAATTTGCACCCCCAAAAATTCCAAAAGAAAAAAAAAAAAGTTTTTCTTTTTTATCTTCCATGCATATCAAGGTAAAGAAACTAAACTTCTTAGCACTCTTTAAAATTTTTTCAATCCTCAAGTATTTTTGTAAGGAGTTGAAATAATCAATCCCTAACATTGTTTCTTATATATTTTTTTTGATAAATTTTTTTGTTTTTAAAAAATATGTATAAAAAGCCCCATTCATTTACTAACCTTTTAATCTCTTCAGGTTTTTTCGAAAGTTAAGGATTATGAAAAAAATACATATATTGCAATGCATTTTTTAAAAAATACGCTGTTTAACGCGAGTGTATTTTGCTGAAAGATCTATTGGCCTGTTATTTGTAATGAAATCCATAGAAACAAATGTCAATGTCATTTATTGTTACTGTTTCTTACTTCAGGGTTGAAAACATTTCAAAAAGTGTAGGTTTATTAACCGATAATGTTACATTTTTTCGGTCTTATTTAGATACACTCTGTATATGAACCAGTTGTGGTAGTATTCAATACCTAGTAATTAAAAGTACGACATAAACGAATAGTTTGTAAATTTGCATCTCATGATATTTCCAAGAAAACATCTCTTTATAATTTATCTTTACTGTTCCGAACCACCAATAAATATGAAGTAGGTAAGTATTAGAAATTTTACATGTTACAATGTACATCACTGTTTAACTTTGTCTTACTTTCTTCAGCACATTACGGTAGTAATAGCACCTTCATATTTACGCTTTGATATTATAAAGTATTTTGCTGATGAGCGTCGGCTTCACTTCATTTTATTAATGGGAGATTTATGTATAATAATTTAGTAACTAATACGTTTGTGTGAAGTGAAAAGCGTATCAGAATATTTGTCAATTGTTTGGTTATTACTAAGATTGTAGGATTACTAGGATATGCCCAATATTAAAATCTGGGGATGCATCATTGATCCAAAGCTATAGAGCGGTGGCTATTTTGAGTAATATAGCTAAAATATTTAAAATAATTTTATATAATAATATTTTTCTACACCCGTATTATAACAATGCACTTATATGCCCATAATCCGTTTCATAATGATACCCATTACGATACAGATTTTTAAACAATAGAAACCCATAATTTTTCAATCAAGCATGCTGTGCATTTGACGTTTATCCTAGGTTCTTATGTAATTATTTTAGATGTCAAAATCAGTACGTATTAAATTTTCGTAGATACCTAACTAAAATTCGATAATTTATCAAAATGTCTGATATCAGCGATATAGAAGAATTACCATCGACTCCTCCACACATATTGGAGAAAGCAGAAAATGCAGTTCATATGAATAATTACTGTTACCTATTGTGTTCAATAAAAATATAAAATTTATGGTTTTTGATTATTTATCGGGTGTAGAAAAAATAGCGTATGCAAGTCTCATGTAATGGTTATTAATACACTCGCATAAACCATACGAAACTCGCCTTCGGCTCGTTTCGTATCCCGGTTAATGCTCGTGTATTAATAACCATCATTACATGATCGTTGCATAATATACTATTATACTTCTGCTAACATAGACTGCTTATATCACCGAATCAACATGGTTTTATGTTGAAAAGGTCGACAATTACGAATTTGGCATGTGTTACTCAATATATATGTGATAATTTGGATATAGGAGGACAAGTGGACATCATTTGTACATACATAACAAAAAGCATTAGACCAAATTGATTATTTATTATTATCCAAGTTAAAGGGTTTTGGTTTGTCTCAAAACTTGCTGTTGCTAGTCACGTCCTACCTATTTTCAAGAAAACAATTAGTTAATATAGAGACTACAAATCTAAAAGTTATAGAGCAACTTCAGGTGTCCCGCAGGGATCCAATTTAGGCCCGTTACTGTTCTTGATGTTTATTAATGATATCACATCTGTAATTAAGTGTCATCATCTTTTATTTGCAGATGACTTAAAAAGCGTAAACAACATCAATGATTGCCTTTTCTTACAAGTTCAAATCAATGCAGTCTCCTGGTGGTGTGATAATAACTTCCTAAAATTGAATATGGCAAAATGTAAAGCTAGAACATTTACTCGTAAACAGAATTATATTCAGTATGATTTATAACATCAACAGCTATACTCTTGAACGATGTTCTGAGCTTAACGACCTTGGTGTCGTATTTGATTCTAAACTTAGTTTTTTTAGTCATGTTAATCAAATTAGTAAATGAGCGAACAAACTACTTGGTTTTTTATGCGTAACTTGAATAGATTTTCAAATACTAATTTAAAAACATTATATTTTTCATACATTAGATCTAAGTTAGAATTCATCTTTAATATGGTTTCTTATTTACCAAAATAGCATTGTGTTAATTGAGGCAATTCAACGAAAGTTTTGGAATTCTTGTTTTTAAAATGACAAGAGATTTTACCCCGAAAGAGGTATTGATAACGCAATTTTGCTGAATATGTTTAATAGAATTTTATTAAATGAAAGGAGAAATTGTAATGCCATATCATAACTCCATATCATAGCAACATTGTATAACTCAGTACATCATAATGTTGAATACTTGTTTCTTATTAGTAGGCTCTACTTTTTGGTCGTAGTAATGATTGTTTTACACTCCCATTTGTCGTACGAATATTATGCGTAGATCACCAGTATTTAATACTGTTTCAAATTTCTGTGACATTTATTGTGACTCGCTGAAAGATATAATTGGTTTATATATTTAAAATGTGCAAAAGTAACGTATCCGCATTTTTGTTACATCTAGCGCTTTTTATTATTATTTTTTGTATTCTTATGTCAAGATGTATTTCTAATTATTGTTTTGTATGTTTCCTGTAATTTGGTATTTTACCTGTTGGAAATAAACGTGTTATTATTATTATTATTATTATTGCAATGACACTTTTGACTCGCACTCTGTAATTGCATAATATATATTTTTTTTTAAACGCCGTTGAAGGACAAATTGAAACATTTATATACAGGAACTGTAAGACTAAAACATTGAAACTAAACGCAGTAACTATATGTTTATAAGAGCTAGAACGTATATCATGGTGTCTAAATAAGAATTTTAGAATAACTGGTATTTTGATAAATGTAGTAAAACCTAATGCAAAATTTGGATAATAATGACTTTTTCAAATTCTTCATAAAGGCATTGTACCTGAAATTGTATTTCTACAGTTTATTTAGATTTATTGAACGGTGTAAAGACATGGCTTTTAGATAATTTATAGCATCTTGATGCTTGGTTGTTAGTTAACATCACCACACCGCATCATCAATTTATTTGTCAATTCCCGAATTGCAGGGGTCGAATTTGAAGTCTCTACTTTTTCTTACTTTTATGTCAACCAACCTTTCAGAACAACAGTTACTACTTGCCGAAGGTTTAAAAATTTATTTATCTTTTTATTTACAAAGTTCACTTGATGCTGGAGTCATGGCAGTAATCTTCAACTTAATTTGACTAGTATAGTGTAAGGTCGTTTTATTCCACATACAACAAACGCCATATTATTTAATGACTCCTATGATGAAACTATACTAGAGAGATATGACATTTAACGATTTGGAAGTAATTGGGGGGTGAAAAAGTATGATCATAGGCTATCATTTGTACATTCCAAATGGTTGAATACTGATGGGTGCTTTCAGCTGCATTTGATTCGTTTTATTTATAAGGTGAACAAATTTAAGTATCCTATATCTGTATGGTACTTTTTACTGTATATAGCTAGCAATCAAATTGCTGTACTTCAGGTTATCTAAACATTATCGCTGTAATCATGAAATGATTACAGCGATAATACTCCATGGGGTTTTTCAGCAAAGATGACATGATTTATTAAAATGTCGAGATGAAAATTAACAAATGTCAGATTGACAATTTTTGTGTGTAAAAAATGACATATTTCAGAATAAAATTTAAACCTTGTAAAACACCTTGTATAAGACATGATGAGCTCGAACATAATAATTTCGTGTCTAGTATCTCCAGCTTAGTGTTGTCCCATTCTTTCTGACCCTGTATATTAATTGAGTCATCTGTTTATAATATGTATCAATTATTTAACACAATAGCGGATAGCCGATATTCACATCGATAGTGTAATTTCCATTATTATTAACAAATTTAAGTCTATTTCTCAATAATTTGGGCAACTAAAATATATTTAATAATTCCACTTATCTATATTTTATACAGGGTTAACTATGACTAAGTACAACAAATTTAACGTGCTCAGGAAGGCCTAAAAAACAATAAAAAAAAGTTATTCAAGAATTTTAGCTCGATATTTAAAAAAATGAGGTAAAACCCTCATTTCCTACGGAAAGTCAGCACCTATGATAAATATCGACTGAGATGGCTTAGATCTATAGATAAGCTTACATCTGTCAACAATATCTACTAGCATGCGGTCGTTTTTTGTAGCATTTCTAAATGCAGAAACGACAAAAATTAATATTCTTATTAGTAATAATACCTGATAGATAGGTAGGTAACAGTTAATCCAGTTAGCTCCACTATTTTCATCCGTTTTTTATTATTTCGTTACAAACTGGCAAAACTACAACATTTTCTTTCATTATAACCACTCACTACCGATAAAACACACTTACCGTAGGTACAGCTAGATAAAATGCTCATTTATTATAACAAAATCGAACGGAAGGAATAGATAATAGAAAACTTTTAATATACTCGCGGCAGTTTTGTCCCAGAACCTAGAAAACTAAACCGGCGAACTATATTGTGGGAAAGTATCTGCATCCAACGCAAATTTCTTTATTTAATAACTATATAATGTTTAAAAATTAAAAAAGGTACTAAAAACTGAAGAAGAACACAAAACTACAACGTAAACACATGGTAAATACAGAAATTAAATTATAACATGACTGGAAATTTTACAGTCGTGTTGCTAGTTGCCTATGTTACCTACTCTGATTCTGTAAACGTGTGACGGACAAGTCGCATAGGGGGCGTTACATAAAGATTTAATATAATTTCGAAAAAAAATTTTCTCTATCCCTTCTTAAAATATTTGTACTTGGTCATAGTTAACCCTGTATATGTTGTACTATTCTTCTTTGTATTTTTACGTTCCTCCATAACTGGATTTCTGTGTATTGACAGTAAATATATTGTTATTTCTTACCATTAACAGTTAGAAAATGGTCATAATACACTTCAATAGTTTGTACGGTTTGTGGAATGATTCAATTCTCCACGACAGTTTGGTACAATTAACTGTATACTAAATATGATATCAATATCACTATAAATTAGGTCACTAGGCGAAGAACAAAATAAGCCATCGCTATTGGAAGACCCCTTAGTTTCTGAAATCCCTAGTCACACTTTAATTTGGAGCGATACAAGCATAATGAATTAAAATATTGGAACTGACCTAGAAAATACTTTATATTCCAACTGAAGTTAGTTGACAATTTTTTCCACTCAGAGGATTATTAATATTTGTACCCTTATTCACATGGCAATCAAATCAGAGAGGTGTACTGCATACGGCGTTAGTGACAATATAATTTATGATGTACAATAATGAAAACCTGAAAATCTCATTAGCTGGCGATTTATATGAGATAAAATTTCAATTCATTTTGAAATTTGATATATAGAAATCAGGCGCGGAAAATGATATATTTATAAATTTTGGGCATGATATAGTTAAAACTGAAATTTAGTATTCAATAAATATCGATTAAAGCAAATATAATTGTTTAGTATGAAATTCTCATTAAAGTGGATCGGTTAATTGAACTAATTACGAAACTGTAGTCGAAATCGATGCACTCTAACGAATTCGAGATCATGGAACGCGCGGAAATGATTTTATTTGTGAAATGTGATAATATTATTTTATTCATGGGTTTCCACGCATCATGTATGTAATGTGATATGTGCTGGTCTTCACCAAACACGATTTAAATACCTAATGCATAACAGCGGTTTAAAATTTAAATAGTTTGAGTGGCGTACGTGCTGTTATTTATGTTTGTTGTTAATCTGATGGATTAAATTTAATAGAGTTAAATGGTATTATAGAATACATAAAAGATACATATCCAGAACCAGAGGTAAATGAAATCCTTATCGCATTTTTGTTCCTTTTGACTGGATAACTCTTCAACGATGCACCGAAAAACTAAATGCTGGCCATAGAGTTCTAGAACATTAAATTCCTTTCAATAATATATATATTACTTTACTATTTTATATCTATTTTCCTTCAAATGTTAAAGCAGTTTCACTGTTGAGCCCGAAATCTAAAGTTTTACGATAACTGTCGACTAATGAATCTATCAATTTCTCACCATTTCCAGTCAACGTATTAGCCGAAATATGCACCACTATGTACACATATTTAGTACTGGACGTCTAAATAGCACAGATACTCATTTTAGAATATACAGGGTGATTAATTAAAAATGGGACAGAGCTTACGGGCATATTTCTGATCTCAAAATAGAGCGATTAAGCCAAATATGCCTTCTCATCTCTCATCTCATGGTGCATGCAATTTATCTAAAAGTAAAGTCAAATTGTTGCGTAAGTAATGGGCCATACTTACTATAACAGCATAATACTGTGATCAAAGTAAGCGATATTTCGTAAAATTTTCTTCAAGCGATCGAAAGATAAGAAAGAAAATGTGATTTATTTCTTCAATTTTGACACCCTATAACTTTGTTATTACTAATTTTGGTGGATTTTTGTATTTTTTAGGATAAGCAAAAGTAAATTGACTTATTTTGGTCGCAGTATTATGCTGTTACAGTATGGCCTGTGGAGATTTAGATGCGTTTTTCTCAGAAACCATTGCTACTAGCGACATCAACAAGGTGTACCGTTTTTAACTAGAAAAGATAGGGAAGATAATGTTTCCAGTCCAAAATGAGATACAGTATAGCACAAAAAAGTCGTAGCTATTTAAAGGGGTTCAAACCATCGTTGGTGGCGCCCTCTAGCAGAGACACCAAAGTCGTTGACAAATTCGAATTTCTAGTACCAAGAAACCCCTCTATACCAAATTTCATAAAATACGGTCGATGCGATCGAAAAATAATAACGAAAATGAAATTTATTTTTTCAACTTTGACACCCTGTAGATCGAAAAGAAGCAACATTCGGATAAGGCATATTTGGCTTAATCGTTCTATTTTAAGGTCAGCAACATGCTCTTAAGCTCTGTCCTATTATTAATGAATCACTCGTAGGCTCTTTGACCAAGTTCCTCACACTTAATTAAAGAAGTTCTAGACCATTTTAATGGGAACATATTTTGCTATGACCATGTTTGTGCATATATGAGTGTCTATAAGACATTGTGATAGTTTTACGAAACACAGCCATTAAGTGAAAACGAAGTTTATTGACATAGAAAAGTGAATTAACATAAAACATTACAGTAGTAGGTACTATTCAGTCAATTTCTTGCTCTCTTGGGGTGGGAAGGACCTTGATTTTCGTCTTCGCTTTCATCTTCTCTTCTCCATCATCTCCATCTTACCCCTGTAGGGAATCTAGAGCCTTGCCTTCCTGAAGAAGCATTTTTCGTTAAATCAATATGAAATCATTCCTAGAATTGGCTGTGTTCGTTTTTCAGTTCAGTTTCCAGACACCCTGTATATAAATAGTTTATTGAGAGAAGATAAATGTTAAAGCTACCTTCAGAGAACGATGTAGTGTTGCCAGCAACACATTGTTCTCTGAAACCGGCTATTTTTTAATTTCTGCGAAGGTAAGCATATATTAGTGAGATATTTAAACCCACATATTTTAAGTATAAGTTATTCTTTCGCTCCACGAGTAGAATCCCTGCAAACATGTCCTCTGATATTTTTTACAGAGAAGAGTTTGTGAATATATTTTAAACTCTGGTTAATTGTTAATTGATTTTCTCATCAAACGCACACCACAATTACTATGGACATTTTGAATTGCATATCTTGAAAAATTGTCTTATATAGCTTGTTACTCAAACTACGAATTTAGTGTAATATTCTGAAAGTACCTACTATTGATAGACGTTCACACGCTGTGGAAAATTTATGCCAAATATTCAGAGCTCGTAATCATCTTAACTCACATTATTTTTCTACATAATCTTCACTTTTTCCCACGGAAATGGAAGTTTTCTAATTATGTCACTGAAAATCAAGTTGGTCGTGTCTGGAACCAATTGCGCCAAACGTTTCCACACCCTGATCGTCATCGAAATGGCGTCTTTCATTGAGTGGTTCAAACATATGTGATAGTCACGTGGTGGCTATAGGGCGGATGTTAGATTGTTTGCCAATTAACTTTTTCCAGTTTTCTTGGGTTTAAGCAGTTGAGTGTGGCCTAACATTGTCTTAAAGAAGAATCGTTATTTAGACAGATATATTTCCTATTTTTTGGTGAAAAGCCAGTTCAGGAAGCAACCACTCTGCAGGCTAATGCCCCGACCAACATTTAATGACTCGTTAAAAACCTATAACAAACAACCAAAGTCATTCGTCAGCGGAAAGCCCGACATATACCGGTTGCGAGCTTATTATTAGCTCCAATTAGTATGCCATAAATGATGTAACTGACGAATAACACTAGCTGCTTTATGTGTGTCTATTCCGACAGAAAGGACCATGCAATGAAGCATCCTAGATGCTGAAGATACCATTGAAAACCTTCGACCTGAAATTCCGTTGATCATTATCGCCGACACGCGATAAAGGTTGATGGTACCTATCTCATGTAGCATGAAGTAGCTAGTGGCCACTAGATGTAGCTTGCTACATTTCACGTAATCGTAGTCTCTTATTTCGGGTTAGATAGATATAAAACAGCCAGTATTATTAGTCAATTACCTCACTTATGTCATACTGATGGGAGCTAATAAGCTCGAAATTGAAAATATTAAGTGCGGCGTGAAGTAGTCAGTGGCCACTAGATGTAGCTAAATTTATTTTATCAATACGTTGTAATCAGCAAATTGTACCTATTGGTAAAAATAAAAAGTATTTTTGAAATTCTCATTCGAATATAATTTTCAAACTCCGCACTGCATTTCATTGACGCACATATCCCATTAATGTGTCTCAATTTCTTAATGCGACTTTCTCTATATTAAATTAATTTTGAATCTGTATTTTGTTTTTCTCAAATCTCATGCGCAATATTATTCAGGTTCAGGAATTGTCACTATAAATAATGCAAAAAAGTTACGGTCGTAAAAGCTACGATTCTCTTATTACAATGGCTCCCAAAGGGGCAGTCCCTTATATATTGTAAAATATTATATCATGTAACAACCGAAACTCTATTTGCGTAGAAAAGAACCATCTTTCCACCGGACCTACATAAATTACAATTTATCACATAGAACACAAAAGAGTTGAATATATTTATCTTATCGTCAATCGGACGTATACAAATGCTTTCGCATACAACGGTCGGTTACTTAATTTTACAAATGCAGCTTTGGTTTTCCCGTCCTCACATTGGGATTTCATGAACAAAAACTGGGTATAAAGAGGTAACGAAACGATTTTATGCTTATTTTAGCAACAAAAAGAGAATTAGCGTCGAATAAACCTAGCCATGCGTGCTACTTGTATTGTTCGCCGTATAAAACTTGTTTGACCTACTTAACTGGGCGAGTCATGCCATTATTAATAAATAAAATTAGGCGCAGGAATGATTGCGGTGCCATTACATCGTTTGCGTTACTTTATATCTACAGGGTGTTAAAAAAAGAGTGTAAAATATTTAAGGAGGTAATAGTATGAACCAAAATAAGCAGAAAAGTCTCAATAAATATGGGTTCGCAAAGTAACGGTTGCGGAGATATAGAATGTTTTATATTTTTTAGCCCCTTTTTTTATTTTGCAAAAGGTAGGAATTAGTGGTCTTCTTGTTTGGGGTCCTTCATGAGCAACTGCTTTATCCATACCATGTGCGACGAGTACAGGCCTTAAATCCAATAAATGATCAAACACGTTTGGTTTTTTGCCGCTGGTTTCTACGTCATGATGCTGAAGACCCTCGTTTTCTTGCAAACATTCTTTTTACTGATGAGGCCGGGTTCACAAGAAATGGAGTGTTTAATTTTCATAATACGCATATTTGCGCCGACGAAAATCTTCATGCTCTAATAGAATCTGGACATCAGGCACGTTTTTCATTAAACATTTGGATGGGTATTGTTGGTGACAGGTTTCTAGGTCCTGTTGTTTTATCAAACCGATTAACAGGCGCTGCTTACCTCAACTTTCTGCAGAACACATTGTATGAGTTTTTGGAAGACATTCCTTTGAATCAGAGGCAACAAATGTGGTTCCAGCATGATGGTGCTCGAGCTCATTTTTCCACGGCCGTTAGAGAGCATTTACACCAAATTTTTCCACATAGATGGGTAAGAAGGGCCGGACCTGTTTTATGGCCTCCAAGATCACCTGATCTGAACCCTCTAGATTTCTTTGTTTGGGGATATTTGAAGACATTAGTGTATGGTACTCCTGTAAATAGCCTGGAAGAGCTGCAGCTACGGATTAATCAAAAGTGTCAAGAAATCTAAACCAAGGAGGGTGTTTTCGAAAGAGTTCGAATATCGTTGAGACGAAGATGTCGTGCCTGCTTGGAAATGGACGGAGGGGGAACTTTGGACATCTTCTGTAACTTTGTTTTTTGTTTGTTAAAAGCTTCCTTTGTCGGTTTATTCCTAATAAAATAAAATGTTTGAAAAACGAATAGTGGTCCATATCTCCGCAACCGTTACTTTGCGAACCCATGTTTATTAAGACTTTTCTGCTTATTTTGGTTCATACTATTACATCCTGAAATATTTTACACTCTTTTTTTAACACTCTGTACCTGTTGGGTTTCCAAATTCGATAAAAGTGAACAAAAGAAGGAAAGCGCGCTTTATGTAATATATTTAATTTCAGTACCAGATGATGAGAATTACACTGAAATTTAAAAAAGCACATTAAATTAATTCCTGGGTGTTTTTTTATTAAATTAAATTTCATAGAGACAGAGGCCGTCAACGCGAATACATATAATTTTGAATTGAGACTTTTTGTTTTTCCATGTATGTATGTTTGCGTGTATATATATAATCATGAGGTGAAAATGTTTGATTCAACTTCAAAGAGTTGGGTCTTTTAATTTTGATTATTGTCAAAATATAAAATAAATGTCACTCTTGGGAAATATGTTTGTATAAACGTATACAAATGTTTTTCATATTCCATTCACGTGTTTTGTATGATGACAATAGATAATATTAGACTTAATAGGTCTATGTTCAATAGTGCGAGATAGATAAGAGAGATACTTAAAATGGATCCTTTCAGGAGTCCTGACATAATTCTTATTTGGTTTGAGTGTATCAATTAAATCATTTTTTAATTTTAACGAAACAAACAAAATGATAAACTGGATGTGATTATGACAGTGTCGAATGCCTCGCTATAATCTTGCCTTTGTCAACTTAGCTCATGATCTCATGTGTTTTCTCAAGAAGATAATAAGACAAGATGATTGCAATACTTTTAAAATTGGCTGTCTACTATTCCTTATAAGACTATAAAGAATACTGAATGCAAGAAAGAATACATTGCAATAGGTCCCTAATCTTAAAAATAGGATTAGTAACATTGTGAAGTTTAGCTTTAGGAGGAAGGAGAAGTCTCCACAGTAATTTTTTTCAGGAAACTGAAAATAATCCATTAAGAAGATAGTAAATACTATATATGTAACCAAGAAAGTAATTATAATGTGCTGCCGTTTCTCAAGATAAAATACAAACATTTAATGCTACAATTAAATACAATACAAGAACGACACATTGAATGTCATAAATGCATTGAAGGATTTCAATGCTACATTACTTATAACAGCAAAAAAATAAAATGTAAATCTAGTTGCTTTTTAGACTGAAAATTTTGAAGTGTAGTAAAATCCTTGCAATCTCTTCGACGTTCTGGATGTCCTCTGTCTAATCGAAAAGTCAAGATTTTTTAAAAATTACATGGTTTATTTGAATACTATATAAAGTAATATAAACCCTTATTCCAGTTTAGGCTCAACATGTGCATAAAATTATGTAAGTACCACGTCAGTATCATGAAGAGTGTGACCTTGTTTAATTAAAAACTCTAAAGACTTACAAAAATGTATAATTAGTGCCCTAGAATTTTTCTTCTTCCATATTTGTTCAGAATTTTGAAACTACTAACGAACAATTCATCTTCTGCTAATTGAAGTTGTTTTTAACAAAAAATAGACTGAAAGGTTTATTCACTTTCGTTTGTTTTATGTGTCTTCGACCAATCTTATGCTTTTCAAGAGCAGTTCCGCTATGTATGTTTATTCACATTTTAATATAAACAGCATAGCTATCATTAAAAACAATCTGAAATCAGTATTCATTACATGAATTAGCTAATATGCATTCAGTTTATGATCTATTGATGAATGTTATTATAATCCTTTAACAGAAAGATACTCCTTCCGGCAAGTATGTCCTCCAGGAACATATTAATAGACATTACATAATTTTTAATTAAGCAATTCAGTTTAGTTAATTAGTTAATCTTTCCGGAATAAATACTTTATGTTAGATAGAAATTCGGGTGTATCAATTAATGTTGTAATGGCCATCGACTTCACGTGAAAACCATCGATTACATATCCTTTTTACGTAGCCTTTATACGAATATCCTGAAAAAAGTAACTACTTTTATACGCATATTTCTATATGACAAAATAAAAGTAATTCTTTTTACAAGTCAGGGAAGTTGTAGAGATGGTTAGAGCATATTTTATGCTTTCTAAATAGTGACGATAACTTAAAAGTTAAGAAAGAATCAAACTTAGGTTTGTCTTCACGCATGCAAGTCGAATCGTGTATGTGTGAGGAGTGGGTACACACTGAGATTTAGAACGACAGGAAGCAGTCTGGTTAACATATTCCGTAGTCTTCTATAAGAAATATTTATGTAAAAATAACTTGACATGAACTAGTAAAAATTAACAGACAGTAGATATATCTTCCTTTTGGTGTAGATAATTCTATATTATGAATTCTTCTCCACACAGAGATAGTTTCTATAATCATGAGGCTCTAGTAGTAATTTGTTTATTAGGTGCGTATAAAAATACATTTTTAACCAGTCTTTTACCAATTTAGAACGTTTACATTTTATCTTTGGTTCTTCATACATTAGAGCAAATGTCACTTCTTTTGAAGCAATATCATATTTTTACGGAAGCTCACCTACCTTTTTAGTTTGTTAATTATGTTCCTGTTTGTCTTATAATTTATAATTTTTGTACCTTTTTTTGACGTTTTCTAGAACATTTCAGACTATATTCTATTTGTTTCTCGACACGTTCTCAAAACTGCAGAAGCTTCTAGAACTCTAATAATGTGTATCTTAAGTGATGAATTTAACTTCAAGGGGTGATTCCTTGTCATATTTTAAGCAAAAAAGTGCATATGAACATCGGTCCGCAAGTGCTTCGTTACCGAGATACAGGGCGTCAAAGATGGGAAAATAAATCGCATTTTCTTAAATATCTCTCGACTGATTCGAAATAATTTAATAAAATTTCATATATGGGGTTTTTTTGGCATGAAAAATTCAAAGCTGTGATCAATTTAGGTGTATTTTTTTGTGGGCGCCACCGGCAACGATTTCGTCCTCTTTAATCCATCGTAACTTTTTTATGCTACCCTGTATGCCATTTTGGACTAGAATAATCGATTCTCCCACTCTGCTTAAAAAAGGTTTTAAAGAAATGTTTTTTTGTTGAATACAAAAATTCCTGTGATAACAAAATTCCGATAATATTTGGCATTAAAAGTGACAAGATACCCCAACTAACATTTAAGCCTAATAGACTACTACACAAGAAAAATAATTCTAAATTGATCAAGATTTACTACTTTCCTCCATAAAAATAGTCTTCAATGATACAAAATCTTATAACACCAAAATTTTAGTAAAAAATTTGTTAATTAAGAGTAATATAATGACTTCTAAGTAAAATGAAATATATGTCACTTTATATAGTTCGAAATTACATATTGTTTACCTATTCTATGTTTTCAAATGCTAATATTCCAATAACGTGTAAGACGAAGTTATAATTTACTTAATTTCGCCTTGAAATCTGTCTTCAATATCCAAGGTTTTTTTAAATTATTACAATAGGTAAATATTTACATATTTATTACGAAATTGTAAAACTTATTTTGTCTTCAACTAGTAGTTAAAAATAAGGTAATAACTAGTTATTTTGCCCTATTAAATCCTTCAATTGGTTAAGTTCCATTTTTATTACAATATCAACCTATTTTCAACTTTGTTGATAATTTCTAAAGGATATTTAACCATTTCAATTAACCTAATGGAAATATGGTTCTATATTATGGTACAAATTTACTTGTTAATAATACTTCGACGTAAGGATTTTTAGGAAACAAGCTTCTTGTTATATGTATATGTATTCCGACAGATCTTCATGTAATAGCGCGTAGAAATTGTTTTGTGTTTGGGCGATCTACAGTGAAAACCAAGCCCTACACAATATTACAGAGTTGTAAAAAACGAATTTAAGCCAACACTGCATATTATGTAAATCAATCTAATGATAATATATCGATAAACACTTCATATATAAGTACTCTTATGACTGTTATTATGTCAGATGAATTCAGTAGGGCACGTGAATTGAAATTCGAATTGAATTCCGTTTGAAAATATTAATTTTGTTTTTGTTATTACGCATACATAATATTATTGGCTTTAATTTGAATGTTCAATCACAAATAAATCCAAGAGTAGAATTTTATATGTAGATACCTAGTAATTTTAATTTAATTGGTAATAAATTACCATAAAATATCTTCATTTGGAGGAAATCTCAACCACAGTTAATATTTTTCTGTGACGTCAACATTGGCATAGGCAATCTGCCCTATAGGTTAAGACTTACAGACAAATTGACTTCAAAGTTGATTTTATTTGAGCGGCCATGTTGTAATAAACACTAAATGTTTTGTTCATTATTTCTAATTGATTACTCATTAAAATTATGTTAATACAGATAATATAACTTAATACATTTATGACGAAAGATTATTAAACACATTTTATCACGAAGTACATTCAGTTTTTATTTTAGGTTATTTTTCAGTATAGAAATATTATTAAAAAGCAATAGTAAAAATGTATATTTATAAGGCGCGTTATTTTTATGAAAGTTTGGTCATGACATTATACGAAAAAATTTCCTGGGTTGTACAATTTGATGAATGGAAACCAAAAATACAGACTTTATTATATTAAAATCTAAATATCTATAAATATACCTACTAACTCCTACTGTACTTATAGTTTAGTAGCCTGACTTATAGGCTTTCTTTTTCTATCTATCCCTGTTCGCTATTACAATGTATAAAATCAAACATATATTGTTGTCTCTCTCTGGCAAATGTATGTCATATAAAGGGCATAATTAGGGTATATCTTGGTAATAATGTCTTTTATATTTTGAAATTTTAACATAAAATTGGTACGTATTTCTTTTAAGTCCAATTATCTTATTGGAATAAAATTCTTGCTGACCAATTATTAACTTTCATATTAATTTAGTTTTTTTCCCCACATAAGGAAAAAGGCCAACGAATATAGGTAAACTTTCCTTATACGGAATTGGTCATGAAAAGTTTTTGACCAATTCAGAGGTCAAGTTAACGTAATTTTAACTTTAATTGTTTGTTGGGACTGTCACTACCTTTGACTAATGTGCAGGAATTATCCCTTGAAATTAAAGTCATCACTTAAGATACACCCTGTATAGCTTTTAGCCTTAGCCTTCTTGATACGGTGTCAATCGATCGATGTGGAAAATCTCCATTTTGGCATGGGGATTCCTCTGGATCTTATACATCACGTCATTCAATCTTGACGTAAGTATAAGGGCCTTCCGACTATTTCTGCAATTTCGGAGATTTAGGTGCACCTGCTACTTCTTGGGTTATAAAGCCACACTTTCTTAAGTTCTTGAAAGCCGCTGTTGTTGGCACGCAAGTCGTATCTGGTTCATTCTGTCGCTTTCAATTTTTAACTTTTCTCGTACTTCTTCATGTACCATTTTTCTTCAATCTTCCAGACGAGATAATCATTTAAGTTTTAAGTTCATAATTAGATCTATTTGTAGACGTAATTCCGTGCCAAAAATCACACTGACTGGTGTTTTAGATATCGTAGTTGGTCTGTTTCTTGTTCTCAGGAAGTTTTCGGTGGTACGATGGAATCTTTCCACCGTTCTATCTGACTGTGGGTGAAGAGGTGTAGTTCTGGTTTTGTGACTGCCTAGCACTCCACAAACATTCTGAAATACTTCGGAATTCCGTCCTTGGTCGGATTGGATCTCTCTAGGGACCCCATAACGGCATATTAAATTTTCAAATAATGTAACCTCTACGTTGACTTAGCCTTGAATCACGCCGCGTAGAAAAACAAACATTATTGTCACTTCTTAATTACACAGCAACTGTTCAAACGAATTCATGTGCCCATTTTTAATTTAACGCTTCTAGCTTCCTAGCTAGCTGACTCTTGTATGGCCACCTTTACGTTAAAATTATGATAAGTTTTTTATAAGAATGTAAAATGACTTTAGTATTAATAATTTAATACGCACATATTTCGGTTGGTTTTGAGATTTGGAGAAAACGTTACTTGCATAATTTGCTTTAGTTTTTTGAAGTTTATGCCGTGTTAAAAGGAGATCCCCTACTTCTTGTATAATATCTTTAAAAGGCAACTAAAGAAAGAACTGCAAAGGTCAACCTACAACGGCTCTGTTACGAACCATGTGTCTCGAACTCTATAAGATTACATGTTCAATACTCTATTGTTATTTTTTTTAACTATCAGACACATTGTATACGTATATATTGAAAAAATGATTGTTTATCTAAAAATAAACTTAGAGACGTCAATTTAATCCCTGGACAACACCGTTGGAACACCTAGACAGTGCTTTGAAGCCAAGTTGACAAAGCGTTTATTTCGAAATGCTAGGCATTCAACAAATCATATTTATGAACCTATTCCCATATCGATCTATAACGCTACTGCATGCTCTAATGCAAATATAAATACATTTTCTATGAAGTTCTGACTTATATTTAGCGTTATTAATATACTCTCCGGCTGGATTCCAGTGATGGAGCACCATCCCGTGGGATAATGTGACGTCTGCATGTGTTAAATCAACTAATATCTTCATAGCCCAGCGATTTGGTTCTCGATTCACTGAGCGAGGATTATAGTAAATTAAATTCATTGTTGAGCCACTGCACATCGTATAAAAGCAAGAGCAGTATTGATTAAATTGTTTGTAGCAGGTAGCCTAGGATATAACTTGCCGGTATAGACGCAATATTTAAAAATGTCTGTTAAAAAAAGCAATTTACAATTTAATCAATGATTTTTTTGGTTCGGTTTATTGGGTATTAAGGAATATTGACAATCTGTATTTTTATTTAATAATACGATATATACTGCCTTTGATCAATTCATACCAACTTGATATTCCTCTTTATTTCATAAATTTATGCAGTCCCTCTTAAGCTTTTCCTATATTTACAATTTTCCAGATCTCGCTATATAGTGATTGTCTTCCACAGTTATGGAAATCAACATTTGTTTTCCCGTTATTTGAATCAGGCTGTAAAATTAATATCAACAATTATAGACCAATGTTTTTGTTCTATAGGAAAAGTTTTTGAGCCTATTGTAGCAGAGCATATTATACTCCAAAATTAGAAAAATGACATTATACCTAAACAACATGGTTTTTATTCTATTTGCATCAAATGAAATTAATGTGACATAAGGGGTGCCTCAAGGTAGTCACTTGGACCAATTTTATTCTTGTTATTAGTAAATGATATTTCAACCAGCATAAACAACTGTAAATTTTTATTAATTGCTGACGAAAGTTCTTTGAACGTAAATAATAGTGATGATTATTGTAAAATAGAGACCCATTTGAATTCCTTGATGTTATGGTGCTCACTGAATAGCATGGAATTGAATTATTTGAAATGTAAAGTTATTACATTTGCTCGCAAGAAAAACAAAATTATATTTGATTATTCTATTAATAACTCAATATTGGAAAGGGTTAATTTTTTACTAATCTGGGCATTAAGTTAGATTACATGCTGCGTTTTTACATTCATATTGAAGATATCATAAGGAAATGTTTCTCTATGAGCGGTTATATAAATATAATATAATTACAAGGAAAGGCTTCATCTACTTGAATTTAAATCCTTACAATATAGACGAACATGTAATTATATTAAATTTGCTCACACATTATTCCAAATTATGGTACAAGACTAATTACTGTTTTACACCCGACCATCGTACTAATTATTATTTTCATAGTCCATAAATAATATTGTTAACTGCATTAACAGTCTTCCTTATGACTTTGATATTTTTAGAGCTTCGTGGACTCAATGCATTTAATTAGGAGTGATATGCAATAAACTTAGTTAAGCTATATTGTTATTATATAGGGTGTCCCGTAATGATGTGGTTTCATTTGGAGGGTGTGTTCCTTGGGTCATTTTAGGGGGGGTAAATAAAATTTTCGATTTGAGTCCTCCCTTACGAGATAAGGGCTTCTAAAAAATTTAAAAAACTCTTCCCAAATGGTTGGTCACATAACTGAAGTCTTCGTAAAAAATTTAAATTTGCACTACGCAGTACCTGCAATAGAAATGAACAGAAAAGAATAACTAATTTGGTGGTAGATATCTGACATTAATTGTTAATGACAATCCAAACTATAAAACCATCAAAGTGACAGCAGCCTACTTCATTTCATATGAATTATTTTGCTTGCATATTCCACACCCGAGGATATGTATATATGTGGACTATATATTTTTTTAAGAAATTGCGTGTTTGCATAAAAATACTAAGAGGGGGAAATTTTTGAAAATTGATTTGTTCTATTTACTGTAATTTTTTCATATTGAGAAATGTTTAGAATAAAAAGTTCTAATTAAAAAAAAAACAACAGAGATTGGTGGTTGCCACCATTGTAGACATTTGGTAAAAATAAAAATCGTATTCAACAATGTCACTTAATTAACTAAATGTATTCACCGATTTTCAAATTTATAAGTTTAACTCTTTTTGAGAAAAAGAATGAAAACCGAAACTTTTTCAATTTTTTAAAAGCCCTTATCTCGTAAGGAAGGGCTCAAATCGAAAAATTTTATAGAAAATACCTCCCTAAAATGACACAGGAAACACACTCTCCAAAGGACTGCACATCATTATAGGACACCCTGTATATTAGCGTATCTTATTCTTATTAATGCTTTCTGCTTCTTTATTCTTGTATTTTTTCCCTTTTGTATCACTACTTGTAATCTATATGTTTTGTATTTTTCACATTTTTGAATTGTATCAATTGGGTTCGCCTGTAGATACAATACTGTTAATAAATAAATAAATTATACTCCTCATGGAGACTTTTGACTCGAACACTTTGTCTTCCTTCAGGGTTTTATCAAATATATTTTGTTTGTTGCTTGCATGTACCATATATAAAGTTACGCACACATGACGTATACATTTTTTTAATATATGAAGACAAATTTGTTGAATGTTTGAATACAAAGAAGATTAAATTTGTTAAGAGAACAATTTAGAAAAGTAAACAATTAATTCTTTTATAGGCTCAATTTTTATTAGGAGGTCGTTAGGGATACACTTCCATGTTTGCCATAAAGACACAATATTGGCTAAATTAGCTGATGAAATTAAGCGTTAACGAAATTTATATAATTTATAATTTAAATTTAATAATAATAATTTAAAGAATAAATGTGTTGGTATCTTTCTGGATTTGAGTAAGGCTTTTGATCTTGTAGATCATAATTTATTGCTTGATAAACTATATATGTATGGTTTCAGAGGAAAGATCCATGATTGGATAACTTCATATCTTACACACAGAAGTCAAATTGTACAAATTGAAAGCTGTAGGTCTGATAAATTAAGTGTAGAGTGTGGGGTACCTTAAGGATCGGTGCTTGGACCTTTATTATTTATTATTTTTATAAATGATATATCCAGTATAGTTAATTCAGATAATTTTACACTATTTCAAAATAATGTTATTACTCAGAGTCAAAGCGTTTTAGATACTTTTTTGAATGGTTCAGTAGCAATAAATTATTTATAAATGTTTCCAAAACAGAATTCATAATACCTAAATCCAAATCTTCGGAAAGAACTGAAAGTAGATTATTAAAAATGAATGGCACATCTATAAAACAAACGGATACAACAATATTTTTAGGAGTACATATAAATCAGTACTTGGACTGGACTGACCATATTAATAACTTACATTCAAAATTGTCATCGGTTTGCTATGTTTTATACAGATTAAAAAAATTGACATCACAAAAAATACTCTTAAACTTCTATTATGCTCATTTTTATTCTAGAGTAAGGTATAGTATTTTATTTTGGGGATCTTCGTATAAAATGATAAAAATTTTTAGATTACAGAAAAGAATTTTAAGAAATATTGCAGGTGTAAACAATTATCATTCATGTAAAAATTTATTTAAATATTTTAGATTCTTACAGTGCCATGCATTTATATATTGGAGTTGTTAAAAATAATTTTTCATTATTTGTAACGAACAACTTTAACCATAATTATAGTACAAGAAACTGTGATGCTTTGGTTATCGCACAACACAGCTTGTCTGTTTATAAATCAAGTCCAATATACAATGGAATAAAATTTTATAATATTATTTTATTGATTATTTTACGGCGACGAAAACGGTGACTTAATAAAGATATCGCACCCGTTGTAAAGTAAAAGGACAACTTAAAATATGGAAATATTTTGGACCCAATTTTATCAAAGAAACACAGACCAAAGTTGATTATGTATCCAAATTTGTTCCCTTACAATTTCTGATTTTGTATATATTTAGGAATAAAGAACATTTTTGCTTATTGTCCATCCTGCACTTTCTGCACTGAAATATTTTCTTATATAGATCATGTACACCTGAAATGACTCGTTACTTTCATTACGATTACTTTACGTTATCTATTGTCACTATTGACTGCAACAAAAGAACAACTTCATAGAAATATTAGTTTCCATAACATACTTGCTGATTGCGTTATTCAGTTCTATATTGTATCAAACTTTTCAAATTTCCTTTTCTCAACTTTTTCGAGGTCAAACTATAAAACTCTGTGGAACTGAGAATGAAATTTTTGGAGGAAAGTCGTGATTTGTTTTAAAATCAACTTGGAAGGATTGTGCCATTGAGTAATCTCAATCAATCAAATATTTATATTTATATAACAGAATTAAACTGGGAAAGTTTTCCATATGACTTCTAAATATATTGTATTAGTCTCTATTGTAACGACAAGTTTCAACTTCATGTATCTTTGTGGTGTTAATATTGATCTATTTGTCTTACCCTCTGATGCATGTTAGATCATTAGGTCATTAGGAACATCCATTCAATGATGAACTAATTTTCCATGTAATTATATGTAGAACCATTGTCTTTAAGGAATTTTCTTTACAATTTTGATTCTTGAACTATTGGACCTGATATTACTAATATTTACTTATTAAAAAGTAATATTTTTGAGTTAGGTGTATGAACATATGTTTTTTCTTCCTTCATATCGATTGAAAGTAGAATTGCTTTCAAGTCTTTAATTCACGTCTCAAATTAATAACTTATGTTCAGATTATTTATGGATTACAATACAAGAACAGTGCACAAGACGAAAAGGGAGCTGTTTCTTTAGACGAAGTTATAAATATGTGCAACGATGCTATATTACAGTTTATTTTTCTCTAATTGGAGAGGCGAAACTCGTCCCTTCGAATTGCATTAACGCAACATTGAACTTTTGTTAAAAATAAGTATAATATTATATATTTAAGAACTGAATAATACAGAGTTTAGTAAATAACAGTAAAGTTATCTCATGCCACCTGCGAGTATTCAAAGATGTCGCATATATTACGACAGAAAATGGTCTAACTAACAAATTTTTAAGTACAAAAAATTTTCAAAATATGTATTTTTTCAAATTAAACTGAGGTAAATATTGTCATAACATAAAGTTACAGAGTTTTGCGTATAAGATTTTTCACTTTTGTTTATAAGCATGGGAAAATAATTATTAAAATGTGTGGTTAAAATATCATCATCAAACATCAATCATTTTATTTTTTATGCTACTTTTACTGTACGTGTTTTATTTTTTGAGATTTCTGTACCATAAATTAGATAATTTTACGGGGACAAATTATCAAATCTGTGTAAGAAACAATAATTAATTAACTATTATTTGACAGAGTAAATTTCAATTTTCGGCAAAGAGTAAATGTATTTGTTTCAGAGAAAATGGTGTCCATTTTGAACAATTTCTTTAGTTTTAATGATTTTTTTTTCTTTTATAGAATACCTAAATACACCGTGTCTACTTTTATTTCTGTACAAATCCGTAAAAATTTATTCTTCAAGATAATCAAAACATTTTTTTAAAATTTTAAGTGACCGCTTCCTCTGACCCTACCACGGAATTTAAGATGGCGATCCAAGACCTGCTATGATTTTTTTATACCCCGAAATTCAATAAAAACGTTTAGCGTTTTTTTTTTTATTTAAAACCTGATAAGGTGGTGTTACTCAGATCATCTCAGAACCCGTATGTGTGAAATTTGAACAAAAACTATACAGAGTGTTTTCTTCTACACGTTCTTTGTTTAATTTTTGTAAAAATTCGTAAAAATTTTATTTCTCATAATAACGCAACAAATATTTTTTTTTATTTAAATGTTATCGAAAACCGTTACTTTCAATCCTATCACAGCATTTAAGATTGCAATCCAAGGCCTGCTATGATTATTGTTATAACCCCCGAATTCAAAGCGATATTGTATTTAAAATCTGATAAGGTGGTGTTACTTAGGTCATCTCAGAACTCGTATGTGTGAAATTTGAACAAAAACTATACAGTGTTTTCTTCTACACGTTCTCAAAGTTTTATTTTTATAAAACTTTGTAAAAACTTTATTTTCCAAAATAACGCAATGCCGTGGTAGTTTTAGAGGAAGCGGTTTGCGATGTCATTTAAAATAAAAAATAAAAATTTAATTATCTTGAAGAATAAATATTTTACGGATTTGTACACAAATAAAAGTACTGTATATATTATACAAATAGTATAGCATATAAATATTTTAAATTTTTTGTGCAATCGATCAACTACATGTTTTAACTGCGTTCAAGAACCTCCAAATATTTAAATAAAATGGAATCCAATATACCAAAGATAACGGCACTAAATTGAGAGTAGCTTTATAAAATCGAATTTAATTTTATGGAGGTATCTACTAAATGTACCCGTTTGATATCTGCGACGCATATTAGAGAAAGCATTCCGGAAACATATTCTTTAAAATACCCCGGAGCATAATTTTATTGAAATATGAATTCCGGAACAAGAAAAACACAAGAAAATAAAAGTATTTTTCTTGCTCCGGGTTGTTCTTTTTCGTTTAACGGAATGTCAAAACATAAACAGTCGCACTATCTGCATCGGTTTTTACTCAGGATATTTATATTGCTATCCAAAACAGGAGTCTGAATAATCTGAAATAAAATATGAATTTTGCAAATCGAAAGCAATACAGAAATATTTCTCTTGGAGGAAATCTGTATTATAAAATATCGAAGATGGTAAAATCTCGCAAATAAGACGAATTATCTAAATTTGTCACTTAGCAAAATTATTTCCTATAAACTATTGCTTGTCAAAGTAGGAAAAAGATAGTAATTCAAATAACTAACAAAAACTTTTTGTCTTATTAACATGAAACAGCAAAATCCTATTACAGGGCAGGACAGAAGAACATTCAAAATAATCACAATATATAAAAAATATATTAAAAGATACAAATTAAAAACAAATGACAAATAAAATCAAAATGAAATACAGAAACAGGCATGCATTATGCTCCGTACAGAATATGCGTGAATTCGTGATTCGTGATTTTCGGGAGAATTTAATCGAGGAACATGAAAATAAAACTGACATAATAAAGACGGACATTCTAAATTATTATGGAATATATTGTATAAAATTTTGATACTTGCTAGATGCCTGCGAAACTCTAAAGAAGGAAAATCAAATCTGTTAAGTAAAGTAGCATGGTCATAACCTCTTTCTGGATAAAAGCCATCAGTTTTAAGTGAAATAAATTTTAAAAATTTTCTCTGGACACTTTCTAAACAAAGCTTCAGATAATCATAACGTGGATACCATACTAACGAACAATATTCCAGTTTAGATCTTACGTACGAGTTGTAAAGACATTTTAAAGCTGCTTCGTTAGAGAACGACCGACAGTTGCGCATAATACAGCCTAGCATCTTTAAAGCAGATGAAGTAATATCATTGATATGTTGAGAAAATGTTAGTTTCGAATCAAATAAGACGCCCAAGTCTTTTATGGAGTCCACTCTGTCAAGTATCTCCAGATCTAATCTGTAATTATATTCTATTGGGTGCAATTTACGGGTGTAACTTAGGGTCTTGCATTTCACTATATTTAACTGAAGACAATTATTAGCGCACCAGTTGTTCAATATATATAATTGGTTTTGCAATCTTTGACAATCCCCAATATCTGATATTTTACTAAAAAGTTTTAAGTCATCAGCAAACAATAGTTTCTTACACTCCAGCTCAGATGTTAGATCGTTAATAAAATATAAAAAAAGCAAGGGCCCCAAATTGGATCCTTGAGGGACTCCGGAAGTTGCCGTGAAAATTTTAGAATTGTGTAAAAGATATGTAACGTATTGTTTTCTGTTAAGAAGGTATGATTCAAAGAGATTACACAAATTGGAACTAAAACCGAAGGTCTCCAATTTTTGTAAAAGAATTTTGTGGTCGACACGATCAAACGCCTTAGCAATGTCTGTGTAAATCACATCTACCTGCCCTTGCATATCAAGTTCATTGGAAATGAATTGTGTAAGTAGGCACAAGTTAGATACCGTGGATGCAGGGCCGCATGAAACCATGCTGATCCCATGATATTACGATTTTTGTAGCAGGGTAGATGCGATTATAGACAGCTATCTCGAATATTTTTGAGAAATTACAGAGAATTGAAATCGGTCGATAGTTCTTAACTTCGGAATTTTTACCACTCTTAAAGATCGGACATACTCTCGACAACTTCCATATGTCAGGAAACGTTTTTAGTATTAAATTATATATAGCAGATAGGGGTTGTAAAAGAGCTCTTGAACAATCTTTCACAAAAAAAGCTGGGATCTTATCATGACCCGATGTCAATTTGTCTTTTAAACGCCTAATGGCTTTTAATATTTCTTCATCAGCTAGATTTATTATATGCAAAGGAGCTGCATCATGGCTACATAATTGCTGAGCGGGATGGTCTATGTCACTATTTGTTTCTGAATACACAGAATTAAAATAATCAGCAAAAGCGTTCACAATAGATTTAGGTGACTGGAAAGTATTATTCTCGTAAGTAATCAAATTAGGTATTCTAGATGTACCCTTTTTTTGTTGAATATATGACCAAAATTTGGTAGGGTCACTTCCTACAGAATTTTGTACATTATTTAGATGGTTTTTGTAAGCATTATTTATTTGACTTTTTATCAGACTCATCAGTCTTCTAAATTCAAACAAAAAGTTTAAATTTTTTTCATTTTTATATTTCAATCGATACTTGTTTTTCAGTCTGATGTTGTTCTTTATTTCAGTGGTGTACCAAAACGGAAATTTGTTATTAGTTTTAAAAGAGTATGTTGGAACATGTTGATCTAAGATTGAATAAAGAATGATGATGCACGATGCGTGATTTGTAAGGAATTCGTGCAGAGTGTGTAGGGTTTTTATGACTGGATTTTTAACGAACAAGACCCTACACACTATTCACGACTTTCTCGCATATCACGAATCGCGCATAACGAATCGTGAATCGTCTGTAGCAAGCCTTAAAATCCTAACATCAAAGATTTGATTGTGGTAGTATCTAGTGGAATGAGATAAGTCCATTAAGATCTGCAGGGACATATAAATCACGCACATTTGATACAGTGGAGTTGATGATAAAATATTCGTTTAAGGTATTGGCAGTTTAAATGTATCACGGTGCCGTGAGTTCAAGCGAGGCACATTGAATTCCAGTCTGTTCAGAATTTCAGAACAAATCGATCAAATTGTGTACAATTTTGTACAATATAGTCTTGGACATACACGGTCTACGAAAGTCTGAACTGTAGGCATCGTAATCAGCTACAAATAGCTTATGGGGATAACCTACAGGTGGATAAATTCCATTTACCTTAAAGTAAAGCGTGCTTTAAAAACTTTCTTTGAACATTTTCTATTGTATACTTCTGATATGGCGTATTTAGGATACCAAACCGAAGAACAGTATTCCAATTTAGAACGCACGGAAGAAAAGTAAAGGCAAAGTAATGCATCAATTGACTGAAGTTCCCTCGTATTACGTAAATTAAGACCCATACCTTGTTAGCTTTAGATTGATGTTGCACCAGTCACTAATTCGATCGAGATTAACCTATAACTATTCACAATTTGCAACGTTAGATACCGACCGGTAAATTTTTAAGTCATCTCCATATAGAAGGTATTTAACATAAAGACAAGGACATTGATCATCAACATAGATTGATACATTTGACGTAACGAGGGATCCATAATTGAATCCTGTGGAACCCCGGATACTGCACTAAATTGTGACGACTTAAAACTTGACACTGAAAAACTGTAGTCGGTCGTAAAGGTAAGGCTCAAATAAAAGACACAACTTACCAGAAACATCTACGCGATCAAGTTTGTCAGGAAGAATATCGTGGTGGGGACAATCGAAACCTTTGGTCATATTAGTATAAATGACATCAACTTGACTTTGATCATCAAAGGTTTCCGATAAGTACTGAGTTATTATGTAGTAGGTACTTGTCAGATATCTTACCTTTTGATGTAGTAACTGAAGCTACAGTATTTACAAATGAAGGTTTTGGCAATAAAGTTAAACAATGTTTTTTTTTAGTGTTTAGAAATTTGTAAATTTTCGGATATCAAACCGAAGAACAGTATTCCAACTTAGAACGTGTGGAAGTAAAGTAAAGGCAAAGTAATGCATCGATTGACTGAAATTCCCTCGTATTTCGTAAAATAAGACCCATACCTTGTTAGCTTTAGATTGATGTTGCACCAGTCATTAATTCGGTCGAGATTATTCTGTAACCATTCACAACGTGCAAGTTTATCAACGTAGATACATTTAAATTGAAAATAATCACAATTTTCAATACTATATGAGTAAAAACTGGGACAGCCATCTGAAATTTATTTACTTTAAATTTTCTTATTGCCATATTAGTCAGAAAATCAGAAATAAGTGCTACATTTTTTAAAAATGTGTTATAGTAATTTTCGTAAAATTGTTAATTGTATCCAATTGAGGTAGTACCTCATTTAAAACATCGTGTATACAGGGTGTAACGAAATAAGTGTAAATCATTTAAGGGAGTAATTCCTCATCGAAAAAAAAATAGGATCTTTCATATAAAGAAACTTCATTGGAGCATCCCTTGTTAAGATACAGCCCCTTAAAGGGGGTACATAAAATTTGTTTAACAATTTTTTTCACAAGCACTAAACAACTTACAATATTGAAATTAATCTGACATTTTATACTACCAAAAATACACTTAGCCAGTAATTTATTTGGTTTACCCCATGGTTGTAAGGGGTGGAAAACGCAACCCCTAAAATTTATTTCCAACGTAACTTTTTGTCTTATTATTTGTTTACCATTTAAAAATTTATTTCCGATAGCCTGTTTCATTCTAAAAAAAAATGTCTCTTGAATTTTTTGCCCAAAACAAACCAGTTCGCAGCAAAAAATTATTTTACGAACAACTACAGATATACATCATCATAAATGCGAACTGGATTTACTGTTATTTTGTAGTTACTACCTGCATTAAATGATTAAAGGGGAATAATCAAAACTAATTTATTAATAACAAAACATACAACATGTAGAAATCATAGTAAATGTTCAATATGTCTACCTTCAGACATTACGCATGCGTCTAGACGTCGGCGCATTGAGCCACGTATTCGCTCAAATATTCCTGGAGTCTCCCTAATTACTCTGCACGCATCGATAATGCGGTTTCTTAAGTCCTCTACATCGCGAACAGGAGTACGATAAACCAAATGCTGCAAATGGCCCCAAGTAGAGAAATCGAGAGGATTGAGATCCGGGGATCGAGCGGGCCAATTCTGTGGTCCTCCTCGACCTATCCACTGATTTGCGTATGTTTCAGTTAAATGCTGACGTGCTACTTGACTACTCGACAATAGCGTGAGGGTTTTCATCAGCCCATATGTGGTAATTATGAAAATTAATAATCTTGTCCCGAGAAAAATTACATTCGGCTGTGAATTCGATCGTCTTCAGAAAGTCACGATTTCTTCTAATCATTTCCAGCATCCAATTGCAAAATTCAAGACGGTTCGGAAAGTCTCGCGGTAACAGTGCCTGTACTCGTTGCAGATGGTAAGGGTATAAGAGATGTTCCTTTAAAATTCGAAATACCGTCGTATGATCAACATTTAGCTGGAAAGCAATCTTTCTAGTACTGGTAGTAGGTTGTTCTTCTATCAAATTAAGTACTGCTTCCTCAAGCTATAGTGTTCTTACTTCTCGATGGCGACCACAATCCTGCGTTCTTTTGTTGAATGAACCATATTCTTGTAATCATTGATGAAGTCGGGCAAATATTCTATGTGAAAGATGCTGCCGTTGACGATACATTGCAGCATGTCTTCTAGAAACTTCTAACCCATTCCCCTGCGACAGACCGTAAACGTAATGCATATCAGCCATCTCCTCATTTGTGTATACCATTTTAATAACAAGTGAATTATTAAAGTAACAAATTAAGAACAGAACAACAATACACAATTAGTATTACTTCAATTTCAAAAATTTACAAACAGACAGCTTGATTCCAATTTAATTGTCAGTATCGCTAATAGCGGCCTACTAGATAAATTAGTTTCGTATTTTCGTTTTATGGCGATATGTATCTTGTTCGTAAAATAATTTTTTGCTGCGAACTGGTTTATTTTGGGCAAAAAATTCAAGAGATATTTTCTTTTAGAATGAAACAGGCTATCGGAAATAGATTTTTAAATGGTAAACAAATAATAAGACAAAAAGTTACGTTGGATAAATTTTAGGGGTTGCGTTTCTACCCCTTACAACCATGGCGTAAACCAAATAGATTACTGGCTAAGTGTCTTTTTGGTAGTAGAAAATGTCAGGTTAATTGCAATATTGTATCTTGTTTAGTGCTCGTGAAAAAAATTGTTAAATAAATTGTATATACCCCCTTTAAGGGGCTGTATCTTAACAAGGGATGCTCCAATGAAGTTTCTTTATATGAAAGATCCTATCTTTTTTTCGATGAAGAATCACCCCCTTAAATGTTTTACACTTATTTAGTTACACCATGTATATTTATGAATCCCTGCAGAACAGAAATTTCATTAAGCGTAGAAATAATTAAAAGTAGTGAATAATTGAAAGCTATTTGTATTTGAAAATGTCTTAAGAAAGCCCTTGAATGTTTTCCTTGAAATTACCATCCGAATTAGATTTTAGGCAATACTAATAAGGACTAAATTTACCCGTGATTTGTAAACCAAATGACTACCGTTGAACAGTATTTGCGCAAAACGTTTGTTGGCTAATTTGCATGGGTCTACGAAGTTAATAATACTTTCTGACAAGATTTAGGTGACATTATCGCTTTTTTTATCAGTATCTGAATATATATCATCCCTTAAATTACAGTCATTTGAACTCAATTTTAAAATTAATTCCCTTAATAACCATATATTATCATAGTTACATTGCCTCACTAGTCAGGTTATCATTTAAAGGCATACAGGGGGTATTTCCGAGGTTACGTTAAGGTTAATTTCTCTTATAACATAAAATGCGAAAGTAACGATTTTCTCTAAAATGATATAACAGTTATGTGGTCCTTCAAATGTTGATGAAGAACAACAGTTTTTAATCTCAAGAACCATTAAGGAAATTAATTAAATTTGGTGCAGTTCAGATTTCTTGTGGTATGAAACTATTAAATTTCATCAAAAATTTGAATGAATTGGAACAGTTGAGTGCAATTTTATACAGAGTGTCCCTGAACTGCATGTGTCAAACGAGCCATACAAAATTTTTGAGATCAAAATACGACGGTTTATGATTAATTTAGCTATATGCAAAAGTACATCGTTAGGGGACGTCAAAGTTTTTGTAAAAATATGAACGATATGTTGCACGATTAAAATTGAATTTGGTATATTAAAATATATAAGACATTTTTGATAAAATTATTGTTAATGGGGAAGTTGCATGAGTTTTATATTGATTTTAAATGTATTACAGGATAATCTCAAACATATAATAACTAAAATATTAACATTAATAAATTGCCATGGAATGTAAATAAAATCACGAGCCCGAAAACGCGGCATCATTGGTCTGAAGTCCCAAACCTAGAAAAAATGTAGACAGCGCCGTTCCGTTGTATAGGTCACGTGACAGGTCCTACGCATGTTCCTCGTCGCCTAGGGTCTTAACTTAGAATATAAAATCCCAGGAAGTAAGGTTTATGCTATGTTCCCTATTTAAAAATTGCGACGGAAGTCGCCATATTGATCACCCAAGTATGACTCATTCTTAGTGGTTGTTGAGACACAAGCTGGTGTTTACAAAGTGTTTTGTGTGTTTCTAAACTATTTTGGATAACAAATTGTGATTATAATAATTAAGTGTTGACAACAATTTCATATTAAATAGTGGTGTATCGAAAATTTTACATTTTAAGACTTTGTAAGCCTAAAATAGACAATAATGGTTAACTGTGCTTCTTGTGGGTCTTCTCAGACTTCAAAGAGTAAAGCAGACAAAATAACATTTCATATGTAAGTAGATAATAACAATTTACCTTTCTCGATATTACTTGATACATTTATTAAAGTTTAATTTCAAATGTTTTATTATAAACTTTAAAATTTCAATTGAGGTTAGGTTATAAATTCATAGGCGTAGCGTAAGGTATTATTGCCATGAAAGTAAACTAAAAATGTCATATTTTTAACTTTCTTATGTCATGAAATGTCAAACCAACTGTAATATTCTGGTTATTGTTTTATGTTTTATTAGTTTTCCGAAAGATCCTCATAGAAGAGAGGCTTGGATCAACTTTGTCAACAAACCGGGATGGGAACCAAAACCTACAAGTGTTTTATGTTCGCTTCACTTTGATGAAACATGTTTTGATCGTACGTCTCCACTAAAAGTGAGGTTACTACCAACTGCCCTTCCATCAATTGAAGTTGAGCGATTGAAATATGTAAGTGTATTTAAAAAAAATTTCAACTTTGATATTATATTACATATAATTTTAGGTGAGATCGTATAACCCTGTACGGAAAATAAGAGTTGTTGAAGATCAACCGAAGTTAATAGATGAGGAAAGAGTAGTTGAAGTATGTGATGATATACTGGCTGTTCCTGGACGGTCAGAGTGTGTACGTACTCCTTCACCTGGGTCTATAAAAGAACCTCTTCAGGATACCCCCCGTAAGAAAATTTTGAAAAGGAAAATAGCCGAATTACAGGGAAAAAATGTTTTGAAGTCTAGAAAAATAAGAAGTTTGCAGAAGGTTGTATGGCGTCAAAAGAAAGTAATAACATCTCTTAAGGCCATGACGGTTCAATTGAAGAAAAAGAATTTATTGTTTGAAGAGCAAGGAAATGTTTTGTTAGAACAGTTTGGGACAAACAAAGATATTATTGAAAGGCTCTTTCGAAAAACAGTAAACAAAAAGGTTAGAAGAAAATTTGAACATTCAGTTCGAGCATTTGCTGTAACTTTGCACTTTTATTCACCTAAAGCTTATAATTTTGTAAGACAAAAATTTCACAATAGCTTGCCCCATCCGAAAACTTTGGCAAAATGGTATTGTTCAGTTGACGCTAAGCCAGGTTTTACCACTGAAGCTTTTAACTTTTTAAAAACTAAAGTAGCACATACTAACAAAAATGCTTTAATATGTTCTCTTGTATTTGATGAAATTGCAATTAGACAACATTTAGAATATTGTGGTGGTAGTTACTATGGTTATGTAGATTGCGGCAATGCATTGCATGGGGATTGTATGGAATTAGCTAAAGAAGCACTAGTATTTATGCTTGTGTGTATAAATGAAGCTTGGAAAATACCATTAGGCTATTTTTTCATTTCAGGAATTAACAGCGAGCAAAAGCTTTCCTTGTTGAAACAAGCTCTAACTTTATTAAAAGATGTTGGGGTTATCATTACAAATGTTACATTTGATGGCTGTGCAGCAAACTTTGGTATATGTAATTTATTAAATTGTAGATTTAATAAGACGAATGTTAAAGTAGACTTTGTACATGACAACAATAGGTACTTTTTATTACCCGATCCAGTTCATATGCTGAAATTAATAAGAAACTGTTTCGGAGAAAAGAGACGTTTTATTGATGTGAATGGAGGATGTATTGATTTTGATTTTTTGATAAAATTAAACAATTTGCAATTAAAGGAGGGACTTCATTTAGGAACCAAACTTAGAAATCAGCATATTAATTTTTTTAAACAAAAGATGAAGGTGAAACTGGCAACTCAATTGTTAAGCCGATCTGTATCAGATGCTTTACTTTTTTGTAGAGATCGGCTACATATAAAGGAGTTTGAAAATTGTGGACCAACAGCCGAGTTTATATTATTAATAAATGATGCCTTTGATATTTTAAATTCCCGTAAAATAACAGATTTTGGGTTCAAGCAGGCTGCATGCTCAAGTAATATAAACAATATTAAAAACTTTTCTAAAAACTTTCATGACTACATTTGTTCTTTAAAATTTACAGACGGCTTGCTCGTAGTTGACTCGCAGAGAAAAGCTGGATTTATCGGTTTGTTAATGGACCTTAAGTCATTGTTAGGTATATATGAAGAATATGTTGCAAAAGGAGTTTTAAAATTTATTCCTGCTTATAAAATAAATCAAGATCATATTGAACTATTTTTCGGTGCAATTAGATCGCAGGGAGGTTATAACAATAATCCAACCTCGAGGCAGTTTTCTTCAGCATATAAAAAAATACTTATTCATGCCGAAGTAAGAGATGAGGGAGCGGGTAATTGTATACCATTAGAACAAATTAATATTTTAAATGTTGCATCTACCAATAAAACACCAGAGCAAATAATTAATGAATCCGTTCCTAATCGCTTAAATGACGATTTCGATGATACTGAAATATCAAATTTTTTAACGGAACACGATTATGCCTTTAATTTTAATTCTTTATCTCAATATAGCATGGAAGTGATAAAATATATATCTGGCTTTGTAAGTTATAAATTAGGAAACAAATTGCAATGTGAACATTGTATATCTCAATTGTATGGGGAAAAAGAAAACTTTTTGGACTCGTTAATTTCTCACAAATCAATGGGAGGTTTAACTTATCCTAGCACGGATGTCATTAAAATATGCGTAGAATGTGAAAAATTGTTAAGAATAGAACAAATAAGTAACAAATACAAAATTAATAAATCTTTAATTTCCTCAAAACTGTTACAATTTTTTATTCAAAGAAATATATTCTCAAATATGTTAAACCATGATTTAACTCCACTAGAAAGCCACAAAATATTACTAATTAAATCTATTTGCAATTCATATTTAGATATTAGAATACATTTTATTTGTAAACAAGTTATCACCCAAGAGAAAATAAGAAATATGTATACGAAATTAATTTTATTTAAGGGACAATAAATATATGTTTGTATTGTTGTGTATTTTTCTATTACCACCCAATCCATTACTTTATTTCAGCCTATCGCATAAAAAAATTCACGATATGGGGACAGTGGGAGAACAGTGTTTAATATCGATCACACTGTTGTAGAGACATCTACACACCCCTAATTTAGGGTTAGCCCTTGAGGATTAGAATGAAGCTTCATTACAGATATAATTTTATTTGTGAACATAAGCTCTTCGTTAATAAATCGGTTTGTTTCTTCAACATAATTCTCTGATCGGAGTATGATTAGTTGTTTCATGGGCAACAACGAAGAAACAAATGTAATATAAAACTTTTGATTTTAATGATCTGCTATTAATTTTTTGATATCGTACTTTATGGTAAGACGATTAGTTAACACTCTCCCTAACATTTGCATTGGTTATCAATAATATTGATGTTTAAATAACGCAAAAAATATATGCAACATTGCTTCTTAATCTAATTAATTCAAAATTATTATTATGAAGAATTTCTTTTTCAAATATCTTTCTATACTATAAAATATATGAATATATAATTTAATTTCGATAGTTCAAATCAGTGCTTATAAGCGCCACGGTATCCCTTTGAAAAGGTACGCCACTGACAACCGGAAACTTGTTGTCCGCCATATGCAACACCCATCCCGGACGCACATTTTGTTGGCAAACCTTCCTTCCTGGGATTTTGTATTCTAAGGGTCTTAAGCTCCAGAAAATGGATATTTTATTTGCGTTATGTTGCATTTCTGCAAATAGGATGGCTGCATTGCAATATGAAATTAACTAACTTGCTGTCATTTTAAATGTCGTTAAAGATTGTAACCGATCACAGTAAACAAATGAGTTTCACGCTACAGTACAACCAACGTAAATTGGCGTAAAAAACAAGTTTTAGCTATTCTGGATCTTTTAGAGTGGCCCTGAATTAGCGGTCGGTGGCAATTTTCCGCTGGCACCGTCTATATTTTTTCTAGGTTTGTGTGTGTCACACGACGTTCAGCGGATTTACGTTTCCGTAGATATAGGTGACAGGTACAGTGTTACGGTATAGGTAATGTAAATAGACGTTTGATTCTTGGGTTTTTGTGGCATTTTTGAGTCATAGATAGTGTAAATACTATGCTGTGCAAATTCCGCGAGGACGAATGCGAATTTTGTGTAAGCATAAGCATTATTAATTTGCCACGAATGTAATCATTTAATTTTATACTTATGAACCTGATTGATGTTAATCCCAACTTCATTAGTGCATCAAATACGGAGAGAAAATACGGGAATAAGGTGCAGGATACGGATACATCAATTATTCATTCATTATTTTCCATTTTTAACATTAGCATAATTATTAGTGATGATGTGGTGAACTTACGGTATTGTTAAGCGTATCTTATTTCATTGTTTACAAAACTGATTCCCTCATGAAATTTACGGCGACAGTGCTGTTGGTTACGTCCAGATACTTGAGATATAGTTTAAATTATCTGATTTCATATAAAACTACTTCCTTTAATTTGAAAATCAGTAAAAAAAAGTAATGAATAGTGATATTTAACACTCATTTCAAGCTAATTTATAAATTTTGCGTTGCCATTTACTACTGATTTAATTTATCCTTAAATATTTTTAAAAAATCCTTATCATTTTTGTTTATTATGTTTTCAGAATAAATTCAGGTAATTCAATGTAGTGAAGCCAAATAGCAAAATTTTATAAATGCCTCAAATAGCATTCTATATTTTGTAAATGCTAGGAGCAAATACAGAACATGTTATTTGGAATCGGAATGAAGCAAAAAATTAAACAAATGTAAGTTTGATTTACCATTGATTTTCTAAACTCCCTGTATATTTTCTTGAAGCTTAATAGAAAAGTTTAATTGTTTCTATGCAACTTCACATTTTAATTTTTCGAAGAACTTAAACTTGCATTTCCAATTAGATTTACATTAAAATGACCTTCACAAACAAATGTTGCAATGCTGGTACATTTTTAAATGAGATATTTGAAGTAACAGGAGGGTGTTTTCGAAAAAGTTCAAATATCTTTGAGACGAAGATGTCGTGCCTGCTTGGAAATGGACGGAAGGCACTTTGAACATCTTCTGTAATTTTGTTTCTTGTTTGTTAAAAGCTTCCTTTGTCAGTTTATTCCTAATAAAATAAAATGTTTGGAAAACGAATAGTGGCCCATATCTCCGCAACCGTTATCTTGCGGACCCATATTTATTAAGACTTTTCTGCTTATTTTGGTTCATACTATTACCTCCTTAAATATTTTACACTCTTTTTTTAACACCCTGTATAAATATGCTTCCTAAAATGATTTTCAAATGTACTTTACGATCGTTCCCAAGGTATAAAATTCCTTCTTTGGGGGTAATATTTAAACAATATTTTACTGCAAAATTGATTTTATAATCTACAATGAATCTATGCATATACAAATTTGGAACCAAAAATATAAAATTTTAATATTGAAATCTATATAATTGCTATTCGCATTATTTCAACCATATTTGCAAGCCATGCACAGTATAATTTTATATAGCAATAAATGGTAAAATAACTGTTAAATTTACATATATAGTACAGTTTCAAACTGCTTTCCGTCTATAAAAATCTGTAAAAGGTAAAGTTTTCGTGACATAGCTTTATACAATAATAATAAAAGTATTGGAAAGAGCAAAAGCACTTAGCAATGCATTCACAATGTTAGAATTTTATTACTTAAAATTAGATTAGTCTTGTTTACATTTTGTATCAGAACATCAAATTTATATTTGGATTATCTTTACTACTTACAGATATTGATATTGCTGCAGTTAAAACTTATTTCTCTAAGTAGTAGTAGTAAAGGTTAATATTAATTATAGAAATATCCCAAAAAATGCATGTTACCAACATAAATAAAATATACATGTACGGAAAATTAATTTCTTTTTACTGCTTTTGCGTTAGAGGAACAAAGTTGGTCAGTAGACATTTGTGAGATAGACAATGATGGTTATATTAGCGAGGCTTCGGGATGTAAATAATATTTTCCTTTTTGTTTGACGTGTGCAAACACATTTTTATGTAATAACATGAATCCATAAATAAAATAAAAATAAAATAATACTGTCAATTTAGTGGGAGAATTCAATTTCTTCCTCCATAAAATCAAATCTTCCACATTCATTGCGGAATACTCAAACTTAGGCTACGCTCATCGATATTGAGTTGGTAGGCAGGAAGATTAACGTTGCTAGAATATAAATTTTACGCGGAGCGTAGAAAATGATGCAATTTATTAGAATGTCATTGGAGGGCGAATACATTTGCATTATATCTATCCTATTTTGTTCGATTTCTGTTTATGTTAATAACGGAGATAACGCGAACAAAATAATATCAAGTAAACAGATATGTCCACAGTCTAGCAACGTTGAATGTTCTTTTTCCCTTGTCTGACTGCCTTAAACCAAGAGTTTACTTATTTCTTATTGTAGACCAGGGATATTTTATGAAAGGTTGTTTCAGTTAACTACAGCTTCACCACTTTTGGTACAGGATATTAGAATGACGGTCTATTTTGCATCCATGAGCCTAAGTCTGAGATATATAAATATATCATTAGTGTACCTACTTTATTAAACAAATAACTGATTGCTCAGACTATTTGATTATATAGGTTCTCCGATTACCCATTTTTAGACACTCTGTAAAGTATATATATTTTTAAATGGGTGTTGTCACTGAAGCAAAAATAATTTTTTTCCGTTACACTGTAGGTGAGTTGTGACGTCATTGATTTTTTTAAATGGCATATTATTTCTGCAGGTTTTGATATATTTATCTTTTTTGCAACTATACAGTGTGCGCCAAAAGTATGGAATAAATTCAATAAAAACGAAACAATTATTTTTTGGGAAAAATCCTCGAACAGGTCGATTTTTAATTTAAAAAATACATATTTTTGCGTAAAATGTGATTTTCAAATGTAATTTGTTTTCGAGTAATGACGTCATCGATTTTTTTTAAATGGCAACACCATATTTTTTTCCTTGATTCTGAAAGATCGTTTAATTCTCTATCAGACAGTACTAAAATTTTGTCCTCTTACATAGGAAAGTTTTCGAGTAAATGACGATTGAATGTTAGAAAACGTAAATTTTATCCATAAAAAAGTGACAATTCTGAGGTATGTAAAATAAAATACAATTGATTGAATTTTATACTTAAATTAAATGTTCGAATTGCCATCCACCAACTTCTTGACAATGGGCAAGTCTGTGAAGAAATTCTTCTTGCACATTATGAATGATTTCTGGGGTAACTCTGCGTATTTCATCCCGAATGCGATTTTGAAGTTCTTCTAAATTACGTGGTTTATTAATGTACACTTTTGACTTCAAGTATCCCCATAAAAAATAGTCAAGAGGTGTAAAATCTGGCGACCTTGCAGGCCATTTTATCGGTCCGCGTCTGCCGATCAACCTCCCAGGAAAACAATTGTCCAAAATCTCGTACAGGGCGCGCATAGTGCGGAGGTGCACCGTCTTGCTGAAACCATATGGTATCGTCAGGAATGTCAGGGTTATTATCGTTAGGAAAAATTACTGCAAGGGCTGGAACAAGGTCATTTTCTAGATACTCTAAATATCTTTGTCCTGTAAGGGTTCCTTCAAAGAAGAAAGGCCCTACTATTCTGTCGTCAACTATTCCAACCCACACATTTAATTTCTGAGGGTGTTGGGTATGTGCCTCTGCCATCCAATAAGGATTTTCCCGACTCCAATATCTGCAAGTTTGACGGTTTACTGTACCATTCAGACAAAATGTGGCCTCATCTGAAAAAAGTATTTGGCGGTGTAAATTTCTACTTCCTTCACATAAATCCATTAGAATTTCGCAAAAGTGTAAGCGGCGATCGGGATCATCTTCATTAAGTTCCTGCTCAAGTTGAATTTTGTAGGGATGATATTTTTCCTTTCTAAAGATACGTAGCACTGTGCTCTGACTAGTGTCATTGTTTAATGCAACCAATCGTGAAGAATTATGAGGATTATCCACCATACTTATCAAAATGTTCTGTTTCTGATTTTCATTAATGCTTGGACGTCCAGGTTTTGGAATATTTACAACATTGCCAGTTTCTCTAAATTTAGACTGTACCCTACTGACTGTTGATTGGCTGATAGGGCGATCTGGATATTTTTCATTAAATAAATCGCAAACTTCCTGCTGAGTTCTAGTCATATTCCCGCATCCGATAAGAATTAAAATTTCAATTTTTTGAGTAACTGTTAAATGTGTCATAATACTTTAAATTAAATAATAATTTTTATGTCGCTTACAATACTTATTAGAAAGTCGGTGTGACAATGACACTTTGCAAAGATTTTCACCTACGTGATCCATAAAAGAACTATGGAATTCAGAAAACTAAACTTGATAACGTTTTTGCTTTATTTAAATTGATTTACGTTTTCTAACATTCAATCGTCATTTACTCGAAAACTTTCCTAAAAAATTTTGGTACTGTCTGATAGAGAATTAAACGATCTTTCAGAATCAAGGAAAAAAATATGGTGTTGCCATTAAAAAAAAATCGATGACGTCATTACTCGAAAACAAATGACATTTGAAAATCGCATTTTACGCTAAAATATGTATTTTTTAAATTAAAAATCGACCTGTTCGAGGATTTTTCCTAAAAAATAATTGTTTCGTTTTTATTGAATTTATTCCATACTTTTGGCGCATACTGTATTTGTAAAGGTCGTCAGAAATTCTATTTGTAATGGTATTATATGGTACTTAAATTAGAGGTTTATGCTTTTATAAAATTTATAGTTGAATAATGTTACTTCAAATTACAAAAATATTAAAGACGCAAACATTATTAAGAGGTAGGTTTCAATAGGAGTTTTCCAAAGCCTCTCCCAATGTTAGGTCTAAATAAATGTCACATTGCCACCTTGACTGATCCCTCAAAAGATTTGAAATATACTAAACATAAAGAATATTGCCTCATTAGGCAAGCCTAGAAGAAATTTTACTACCTACCCCTAATATCGAGTTTTAACAAGCTTCTCCATAATTTAGTAATTTATCTGCATACTCGTAGTAAGTAATATTAGCCAACATAAATCACACGGAACTCACATTTCATAAAACAATAAAGTTGAAACAGATTAATTCATGTATCTCACAAAGTTATGTTATGTAGCGCGCTGATGAAAACTGTTCAACTAACCTAATTGTAAATCATATTTAAAGGTGTTAAAATAAGTAAAATCTAAAATTGCACAAGAGTCATAGCAATTAGATAAATGTCATGTCTACTAATATTGGCGAACTATATTAATTATTGCAGAAACAGGAACAAATATCGAATTAAGTGTTCCTGGATATAGTTGAATTTCGTGCTTATCAAATAGTTGGCATATGGGAGGTGTGCTTATTATTTACATAAAATTATTTGTAGGCAGCTGTGTAATTTATAATGATTCATTAGACATTGTTTATAAAAATATAATTAAACACAGTATTTGTGATAGGAACGGAATTTATTTAATTTTAAAAATAATTAAGGATGAAATTATATGTGGGAATGAGGTATTAATAATGGGTGAAATTTAATTAAAGGCTGTGGTTTTAAACAAATTATAAATTGTGACATTAGAGTTACTAATATATTACCTACGAGACTATCTAATAACAAGGAATTTACAAGTTGGTTTCCTTACCTCCTATATTTCCAAAAATTACAGATCACTCAATGATTGGGACTACATTAGATGTCGATGTTTCTTATAGACATGAAATCATTCAATTGAGAGATTTGCACATTGATATAAATAATTGATAAATAAAATAAAATTTGAAGCAACTAATAGAGGTTGGAAATATATGCATTCGTCGGTTTGTTTTTCTCGATTATCGGACAAGATTTTATAATTAAAGAATGCCGCGAGTGCAGTTAAAGTTTTCTATTATCTATTCCTTGCATTCAATTATCTTAGAATAAATGGGCATTAACTGTACTCAAAGTGTGTGTTTTAGTGGGAAATTCTGATGACCTGTACTTGGATAATGAGTGAAAATGCAGTTTTGACAGTATAAATGAATGTATAATTCTACAGCTAACCGTAGTAATTGTAATTGCATGGTGGTTGATCTAAGCCATCTCGGACTATGGTTATCATAGGATTCATAGGCGCCGATTTTGCGGAGAGAATTTTGGCCCATTTTACAAATATGATACAAACAAATATATGATGGATCAAGAAAAATACCAAGGAACTTCGTGGACTCCGACAAATTGTAATTTAAGTTTTCCAATGACTCTTGCAAAGATAAACCAGGGGAACTGGTTACGTAAACACCACCCATTAAATCTATTGTAAAGGTAATTTAGCTTGTGGGAGAGTTCATCAGATGTTTTGCTAAAAGTTGACAATGAAACATCGTCTACATATAAAAGAATACAATATGTGTTCATAAAAGAAGGTAAATCATTCATAAAAATTATGAATATGCATACATAGTACATATATGGCAAGTCACCCAAATCACAATGTATTAACATAAACAGACAAAAAAATGACAAACATTCAAAGTCAACATATACTTTTCAAGATTAAAACCAAGATTATCTATAATTGTAGTCAAAAAATGCTTTTACTGAGTACAAACAGTGTTTAACTAAATTATTGGATCGGTCAGTGGTCGCACGGTTTAAGACGAGAATACTCGAATCGAGGTGACTAGATCGCTGTGGGTTCGACCCCCGCAACCGGTAGACCATATATAAGCTATATTCGTGGAGAGGATTGGCACCCTCTCTGCTGGTATGGTAGGGTGGAAGAATGTTGGCTTTGATCAATGTGAGAGATTGATACAGGTTGACGTTTGACTACCCCCCTAATTAGTGAGGTTTTCCATGTTTCCCTCAATCCTGCACTGAATATTGGTTAGGGCCTACCAACGTAAATCGTTCCTGGATGCAAATGCGTCCTCCTTAATAATAATATGCCGCCCTCTCTCCTGTACAAGTCATCGACTTCTCATATCAAATCATATAAAATCACTACAAACTTATGCATCAACCCAATAAAAAATGTTTTCATTTTTGTTTTAGTCGCGCGTATATTTTTATTCATCAGCGTAATGCCCGAAACTGTTTTAATTGACGAAAATGCAACATACAAAAATTTGTTTTAATCAAAGCAGTAAAAACATGATGAAAATTTATGTAAAACGGGCTGTGGTATACAAGCATTTCTTGAATGCGAATAAAAAGGCTTTATCTTACTCTACGTGGGCACGTTAATATAAAACCGCAATTTAATTTCACGAGGATTGTACCTGGTGTATTCGTTAGTCTTCCATTGTATTTTAAATTTAATTTCTGGCCAGGGTCTTTTCAATAAGCAATACGTGTGCATAGCTCCCCACACAGGTTTTCTGGGAAAGATAATCAGGAAACAGATAAATTTGTCTAAATATTACGGATACAAAAGGTACAACGTAATTTAAAAAATCGCATTAGAAAATGACGTATATTTTGCTATACCATTCTCATCTTGTCAAGTAAGTAAACCGATTTACAGTCTGCAATTTTTTTTGTAAGTTGCCAGTCTCTTGCACGTAAGCAGGCGTATTCAACAGTAGCATATTGCAAAATCCTTCGTATCTGAAAGACTGACTGTTGCACTTTATAGGTCTTGCTCAATTTTTATTTCAGCTTTTCTGCAATTCTGGGGAATAACAATTTAGTGATTTGTATGGTTACCACCATACGCAAAAACTTCTAGGCTTAATTATGAAATTCAAACTGCCTTCTTTCATTTCTACTTAATCATTGTTTGATTATTAGGATTGCAAGATATATTAACTGAAACCTGCTTTATTTCATATGTTATGTTGTTAGTTATTGTTACTTATCAAATTTGGATAAACAGTTTACCTTTTGTTGCTTCTATTGCAACTGCGAATTGACTATTGTAAAACAATCTGCAAGACAGAATGTTAGGAAAGGGATTGTAGATGGCTTGCCACCAAGTAGGTCGAGGTCCTTCTTAGCGTAGTGTTAAAATGTAATGCTGAAATTTAATCATTTCTTTTAACTTTTGGAGAGACAAATGCGCTAGAGGACATGAAATGTTGAACCGTGAATTGTATCTATCTATAATACTACTACCATGGTAAGAAGGTTTTTACTGGTGGACAGAAGAATATGATTAGCGAGTCGTAGAGGAGCCTGCCACCTTCTGGAGAAAGTAAAAACTGTTTCATTTCAAATGTTTATTGGTGAAAATGAATGTACCTAAAGCAATTATTAAGAAAGCCACCAGCTTCAAGTTTATTGCCAGAAAAATTATCTTCAAGGTACTAGCGTGAATATAGCGATTTCAAAAATTGAAAGAAGGAAATGGTGTGAATGAGGCAACAGAAGATGGTTAAATGAATCAACTATCTGTTCGTTTTAGACCGAATACATTAAGGGCAAAATGGTTTATGCTAAAAAGTTGTTTAGAAATCAAAGAAAATGTTCGTAGTTTTGTTTTTTATGTAGGCAAAATTATACGGTAAAGTGTGACGTTTAATTGACATTTGAAGATTTTTAAACGCAATTACATTTCTCAAACGAAAGTCAAGATTTTAACTAAAACAAAGGTTGAACAATTTCAGTTGGATGCTTCTGATGACCATCGGTTGCTTGCGAAAATTGTAACAATATTCGGGATTTATGATTGTTGTCGATGTGATGAACTTCTTTCTTGTCTTCTACGTTTCTGCATCAGTAGTTGGTTCAATTTCCACTATTTCATCATTCAAATTTTGTATTACCGAAAAAAATAGTCATATTGTGCCAATGATTATAATGCCGTATACAATTTTCTCAATGTATAGTTGACGTGTAAAACATAATGTCACGGATTTCCCAATCCGAATTTTTCTTACTTCCAGAAAAACAATCCGTTAATTAATTACTTCTTTATTAACTATACTCAGTACACTACTGAACACTAATTAGAACTCAACTAAACACTTATTTAATTAATCGCTATCTAAATCACTTTGATATCTCCAACTAAACACTTTCAGACTGTAATACAAGACTTATACAAGACTAACTTAATCGGCCGTTTATTTTTCTTTTATAGACCCAACGAATATTCCAGGTATATTCTAGTATCTCTAGATTCATCTTCCCGAACGACTCCAATGCTTCTCGTCGATTCCCCAATTTTCTAGTCCCGTCTCGATCCACGGCTTTTTGTTTGTTTAACAGAATCGTGTAGGGGCGATCGGGGCAATCTTAGCATTTCGCGATACCACAGTCGTCGGTTTGGGTGTGAGTGGGGCAAATTCCGTGACAATAATATGTGAAAATGATGTTTTTTTCTTATTCTAAATGACTTGGCAGCCTGTAAACTGGTATACACTCTGGAGAAAACCTATATAATTGACAAAGATTTTTTAGACTGTCTCAACAAACAGTCTCGTTGAAAATTTGCATATAAAAACGGCGACCTTACATTATATTCACTAAAATGGTAATCTGTCATATTGACACATATAATGTGTATGTGTTTTAATTAAAATTTAAAGTAAGTGTCGTAGTTTAAGAGTACGCAAATTATATAATTTTGAAATATGCAAAAAATCGTGTTTTGTCAATTTTTTGAAAACCACATCACTAATCAAGCTAACAAATTTCAGCAACTATCTTCTCTAGAAAGTAGAGAATTTCAATATTGGTGGAATAAATATTGTCCTATATGAAGTTCTACCAGGTTCAGTTTTAAACCTTTTGGTGTTACAACTTCTCCTCTCTTTCTTGACAGTAAAGACGTAAATACAGACCAATTATTTAATTTGGCTTGGCCCTGGAGTATCAGATGTGCAGTAGCTGAAATAAATATATTGCGCAACCTATTCGTCGCAACATAAAATTTTCCAATCAGAATCATATTTTGTTTAAATTGTGACAGCTTATCTGCCCATACGAACTGATACGCATGTACGCAATTATGACATAATCTAATCATTGATGCCTCCCACAATTCCTATTAATAGCACATCTCTTCAAAAGTAGAATGGTTTGTGGTTGGAAACCTTTATCCTTCCGGTGAGTGTACCTCGTTGAAGTGAAATTTTATTAAATTCAACAACTTCCTGTCTAGTGGATTTTAGGCTTTCAAGGTCGGTGGTATTATTTGATATATCGTGATTTTCCAGGTTGTTATGACGTTATCTTGGTAACTGGTCACTGCTGGGAACAGAATTAAAGTGTATATCCCTAGCTTTAACTAGGATACTTTGACTTGTCTTTGTTATTCTCGGAATAGGCTCTGGTTGTTGGTGTTGCAGCTGCTACGGTCGGAACTGTTCCTTGGATAATGACGGTGATGTAATTGGTCACATCCCATGCTTCCAAACATTTCGCAGCTCTTCACTGTCAGCATATTCAGTGCAGCAAAAGCTTCGCCGCAACTGTTGCTGTTTGGGACCTCGTAAGTGGCCTAATCATTACACCGTATCGTTGAGTGAATAAGTTTTATTCACTCAACGACTGTATCGAATAGCCTAGTCGCAGCGAAGTTTTTGCGGAGTCGCCAATGAGTCACCAGTGAAGAGCTACGAAACATTTGGAAGCATGGGATTCGTCCACTTACAGATGATCACCGTTCCTCAGACAATATTGTTCGAGGAATGGTTCCAACCGTAGCAGTCGTAACGTCAACAACAGGAACAGAAATCAATGTATGGGCAAGCCCAGAGATACGGATAGCGGGTCTGCGCCCACAGAGCCTAGCCCGAGAACAAGAGCAGGTCAAAGGATCTCAACTAAAATTAGGGATGTGCACTTTAATTATATCACTCTCAGCGACAAATTATCGAGGTAACATAACAACCAGCAAAATTATTATATCAAATTCCGCACTATAACAATAGAGAATTTCATGAATTGAATGTTTAAAGAGGATGTTAAATTGAAGCAAAAGTGTATTTTAAAATCTCAAGCAAAACAGTTTTCTATAGGTATCCTTCAGATTGCTTATTTTGTTTATTAATTTAAAATAAAAATTAAATTGCTTACGAGTAAAACTGCTTATGTTTTATAGTACCCTGAAGAAGTGTCTTTTGGGAAATTTAGTATACCCCAGTGAACCAGTCCATTTCTGTAAGTTGTTCGCGAATTCTCCCTATTGCAGAGGGTGGAACAAGGAGCCTCGACGGACTCTAAATAAGAGATAATGTAAAAGTTAACAGGAAACTTCAGAACGTCAGTGCTGTTGAATAGGAAGATTATAAGTATTGCAGCAGCCTTATGCAAAACAACTAAATAAAATATATATGGCGTTTGCAATATACGAAATTTTTTATACATTTTGTTTTAAAAAGGCCACATGCATTTAAGAGATATATCTCACCTGCACTCAGTTTATATGTGAACATACATATGAAAGAACAGTCAGTTCCATTGTCGGTCATCTCACCTATGGCACAATGATGAGCGCAAACAAGCTCCAAACCGGATCTATGTCTTGTGGTGTGGTCGACAAGGGTCCTTGGCTGTTCACAGATACTGCAGGAGTAATTCAATGCCGGTCGGGGCATTAATCCGCGGAGTAGTTGTTTCCTGCAGTATCGTTTATAGATCACATCCATAAGCAGTTCAAAACAAGCAATGAAAATAGTTTTAAAGAGTGTCTTCGTTATTGCACTAGATTGTAACATGAAGGAACTACAATTATTGGGAAACAAAATAATTATAAAAACATATTTTTCATGAAATGATTAATATTAAGAAACATAAGGATGCTGTCGATAAAAAACAGGACATTCAAAATTTAAACACATCATATTACAATTTAATAGATTTGAGAGATAAAATTAAACAATGAGTACTATAATTCACACCCCGTACACATATTCACATTAATAAACAAATAAGTTAAAAATTAACAAATAGAAAGGAATAGAATGAAAAAATAACAAGGCACCAGCCAGCATAGTTAGTAGATACTTTATTTTTAATTCTCTGTGAATTGACGAATCCAGCTTCTTTAATTATCTACTTGCAATTTGTTTGATTTCTACTCATATGAAGACTCAGTTTGACATACAAAGACTACATTAACTACATGTATTTATTAATTGATTTTATTACACCAAAATGCCTACATTGTTGTTTTCAATACTTTTCTTAATAGTTTATATATAATTTTTTGTTGTTTTACTTTCTAACTCATTTAAATTTACACAATAATTGCAAGGTTTATGTGTTTTTAATTTTATATTTGTTTCTTTTTATGTATATTTCAATTGTAAGTTGTATTATGTACCACTCTCATTTTAGAATCCTGAGGCTGTTTATTCGCCGAAACGTTGGTATTATGTATTAAGGATTGGTTTTTATTGACATTATTTTTTGACCTACACCAGACTAGCAAAACATCTATTTTTTTTATCTTGAAACAAAAATGTTGCTGGATGAAAATTTACTTTTTCAGATTCTCTATTACAATTTTATTTTACTTATTTCAGAAGTACCCTAAATTTTCTATATTGTATAACCACTGTTTGCAAGTGAATCAAGATATTTATTATAGTTTTTCCGTTATACATTGAATAAAATTTTCAAGCATTCTGTACAACTTATGGCATCAGAATCTTCAATGTTCTGATGATGAGACACGCGGTTTTTCATTTCATTTCATTTTTTAATATACCTCTATGGCATATCTGAAACATAATTTAGAATTTAATTAAGTTAGGAGCCACATATTCCTATTATATGTGGTGTACATATATCGCTGATGTCTGTAATGGTATGTGATATATGCCCCATATAAAATTACTGCTCAGGATTTATGTGTACATAAGAGATAATTAGAAAACGCCTAACGACATTTTACATTTAAATGGATACTTGGATACTTGTAAATTATAAATACATGCATCATATAAAAAAAACTAGAAACTCTAGGTCTAGAAAATGAAATAACGATTTACCTGTCATTATTTTTCATAAAAATTTGGGTTCAAATCTTTCAAATTTTCCCATTTTTTACTGAACGGTCGAGTAGGCGTAGGATCTCAGAAAAGAGAAAATGTATTCATTTACCCCAAGTACATTTAGTTCATAGGTCTTATCTAGTATACAGTGGTCTACAAACTCTATGACAAACTAGCAGATGGTAGCTGGATTAATGTCAATTATGTTTTCCTATATGTACATAGGTCCGATTCGTTTTTATTTAGAAGATAAAAGCATTTTAAAAAGTAAAATTAAAATGATGGTTGCTATAACAACAATTTTTTAATTTTGTTAAATGATATACTGGTTCAAGTAAGTAATTTTGCAAATACTTCTTTGAAGGCCATTCTAATCAATTAATAAACAAAAGTACCTTCGTTGAAGTAAAGAAAATTCAGGTGTACCTGAAACTGTGTACGCAGCTTTTAAAAATTTCAGATATTCGGTTGAATCGAAGAACAAAATACTGAGAACATGGTAATAGAGCAAGAGATTGATTAAATTTTGTGACTACTCCACTAGGTAATTTGAATTTAAAGATCATTTTGGAAATATTACATACATTTTTTCGCAACACTCGTAAAAAATGGTCAAGGTCAGCCAAAATTCATATTATTTTAAATTATACAAAATTTTAAATGAAATTTTTTATCAGAGAGTGTATCTTGCCTCTCTTTAAACAAAATATAAAATTACAACCGTAACACACTTTTATAGCATTGCTCAGAGTTAGGAAAACTTATGATTAAAAAAAATGTTCTCTTTTATGCTGTTTATATCTATTTTTAAAATAAACCTGATTTGAGTTTTCATATAAGAATGTATTTTTTAACTTTAAATGTAAGACTCAGAAGCTATATATGTATATGTTGCAATAGTGTTTTATTTTAACGCCATTGTATGTATTTTGGGAGCTAAAGCAGATTTGATCATTTTTAACATAATTGCAGTAACAAAATCGTCCCATATATCATATTAAAGCGTTTTTTAAGACTATTGGCATAAAAATTCACCTGAGAAAATAAATTTTCAAAGGTAGCCAATTTGTCAAATTATTATTATTTTTAAAGAAATGTTAGTAATATCGGAGATATGGACGTGGGGAGCTTTTAGTGACGCACCCTGTAAAATAAAAAATGGGAAGTATGTGTTAAGTTTATTAAAAAAACAGAATCCATAGAATTTTTTAAGTTCTAATCACTATGTTCACATAAAGGTGCAAATAAATATTCATATAAGCATTCCAAATCGGTAAATTGCTTTAGCAATATATTCAGGGTGAATCGTTAATAATGGTACATTGTCAACGTCAACGTCAAAATAAAGCGATTGAGCTCAACATGCACTATTCAATTGTTACCTCTTTTCATTCTACAGGGTGTTAAAGTTGAAAAAATGTTTTAGATATTTTGCTATATTTTAAGAACGTATGGATTGTTGAAAATTTGTAGTCTTATGTTTTTGATGTGGTAATTACGAATATGCAAATAGTATTGAGGCTACGACTAGGAGGCTCAGGTTATACTGTACTGTCGATGTAAAATATGTCTTAACATTTTGTATTCTACGCTTTTGAATTTTTTAATAAGAAACTATTGAACTACCTTCAATTCTAAATAGAATTGGTATACCTGTTACAAATCGATAAACTCAACCGTTTTTTGAGAAACAGACGGTTTAAGGTTTTGAGATTCGGCGGGAATTAAATTAGAAAATTGGGGGGTCTTAAGATATAAAAGCTGATTTAACAATAAGACGAACATTACAAGACCTGAAAATTTTATTATACATATCTTAACAAATTATTAATCATAAAGGATTCTCGAAGTGACCAGCAGTAACTTCAATGCAGTTTGTTAGACTCTTATTTAAATTTTGATTAACGTTGAATAAAGTTCTATGTTGCTTGATAATATTAGCCGATTCTTGAATATTTTCCCACGGTTGTTCTTGATTATTAATAATGTCTTTGTAAACTAAAGATTAAATGTAGCCCCAATAGTAAAAATCCAGCAGATTTAAATCAGGGCTACGTGCAGGCTAAGGTACTTCTCTACCCCGTCCAATTCAAAGTGCGGAAAATTTCTATTAAGATATTCTTTTACTCGTCGGGGTTAATGTGCCGTATATTTAAGGGAATACCTTCAAGAAGCAGTGGCAAATCATTAATTAGAAAATTTAAATATTTTTCTCCGTTATGAGGACGTAATAGTACGAACGGTCCCACAATGTTATCAGAGAGAATTTCATATGAAATATTGATAGAGACCTCCTGCTGAAAATGTACTTATCTTGGCAGATGAAGATTTTCTATTTTAAAATATCTCGTCGGATAAATGTGGCTTCACCCGTAAATAATATTTTATCATAAAATGTTGGGTCATCATTTTGTTGTTCGCGAAGAAACTGTGCAAAGCTTAACCTAACTCTCTAGTCCCTCTAGGCCCTCTGGCCTTGTGGCGTTAAATGTTGAACAGGAGTAAAATGAAAAGGATACAATTTGTCTTTGTGGAGTATTTTTTAACGAAAAACTGACTGATGCCAGTACCTGCCGAAATTTGGCGTGTGCTTGTACGTGTGTTTTCGGCAATTCACACTAAAACATCATCTTCTTGGTCCGTTAATATGTTGGGCCTTCCAATGTTTTTTTTCGGGTGAAATGATCCTGTTTCACCTAATCTGTAGTACAATCGCTTAAATAGTCTATGATCGGGTTGTCGGTTAATCTCGATACAAGTCCAAGTACCTCGCTGCTGCACGGCGACCACAAATATTAGTATAGGTGGGATCCTATATAAAACGACCTTCACCGAACTGGTTAATGGATGAAAAGTATTTTATATCCAATTAAATATGTCAATAAATATATTGCAAATGGGTTGTCTAAAAAATTTCAGTCCAGAATATGATTAATTAAGAATTCAAAATAATTTTTTTTAACATTTCACTGGTTTGGTTAATAGACAAATTCCATAGCAATCGAAAGTATGAAGCCCATAGAATATGCAAACGTTAGGTTGACTATTTTTTGCCCGTCACAACTCTTGGGTAGGCAGGTATAAACGGGTAAATCGATACTAGTAACTTGCACCGGTGTGATTAATAAATTAAAGTTAAATTAAAGTAAAGATTATTTCATTACCAACACGGTGGTATAGGGTTGTCTGCGAAAAATCAGTCCTGAATTCCGATTGTAGAGTTTTAAAAAGTGAAATATTCCCCAGCAAACCATTCCATGCGATAGAAGAGTACACAGCATTGCAGCCGTGTGTAGTTCGTCCATACCGAAAATGAAGACGATCCGTTTATCCGTTTCTCCAAAAAATCGAATAAAGTCCGGGGGCGGCGGTATTATTATTAATCTGCCCCTAGGAACCCCTAACGCCCTTCAATGACTACTTTAATTTATTAACCACACCGGTGCAAGTTACTAGTATTGATTTACCTGTTTATACCTGCCTACCCAAGAGTTGTGACGGGAAAAAAAATAGTCAACCTAACGTTTGCATATTCTATGGGCTTCATACTTTCGATTGGTATGGAATTTGTCTATTAACCAAACCAGTGAAATGTTAAAAAAAAATTTAATTGTTAGTTAATCATATTCTGGACTGAATTTTTTTAGACAACCCATTTGCAATATATTTATTGACATATTTAATTGGATATAAAATACTTTTCATCCATTAACCAGCTCGGTGAAGGTCGTTTTATAGTGGGATCTTAGACTATATTCTATATTGTCTGAAGTTATTTATTTGTGGCATAATTTTAGTTTTTCTTTAGTTTTATTGGGTTTTCGTCACACTTCTGAAAAAATAAAGATTAATTAAATAAACCCTTGCGCCAAACGGATCAGTCAAGGGTTATTTTTGAAACTAAGTTGGCCTAACCAAAAAATCTCACACTGAAAGAAGCAGATAAGTAGAAAATAACAAAAATCACATCACTATCGCGCACTTCCGTATTTTTGACGTTTCGAAAATCTCTCTGTTTTCGTTTTCAAAATAGTAATAAAAATATTAAACGTATGTCAAGTTTGACAGTTTAAAATTTGTTTATTTGCTTCCATAGAGATGTTAAATGATTTTTATTTTGTTCTTACTTACTTCTTCTTGATACAACATCGATTATTGTTGGCTACAATTGTATCAAGAAGTAACAGTGCAAAAAGCTAGATATATTTTTACATCTATAGTACAGCATAACTAGCGCCCCGTAGGCATGACCTCAGCACTGTATGGATATTCGTAATTGCCGTCTCAAAAAGCATAAGACTACAAGCAAAAAATCGAAAACATTTTTTCAACTTTAACACCCTGTAGAATTAAAAGGAGCAACAATTGAATCAGGCATGTTGGGTTTAATCGCTTTATATTGACTTTAACAATCTGCCCTTAAGATATGTACCATTATTAATGACTCTCCCTGTATATTTTTAATAACAAACTGAAATTCTCGAGAACCCACCAGACTATCCAGTTGTATTAAAATATAATATACCATGATTCGAATTCATATTAAAGGGCAACAAACTGAACTAACCCTAAAACGTTTATAATAGCAGATTATTCTGCAGCTTTGACTGTCACTTGTGTAACATAAATTAAAACAAATGGCTTTGCATTGTTGCCGTTAATGTGAGATAAACTATATAAACGTACCGTTACGAAGGTGAATTATAATAGCAGTAAACTGATGAAATATTGCAGCCTTCGCTTCAGAACTAAACCAAAAGAATACGCTTAATTCGCTCATGAATGAGTGTCATGTCAAGATAAGGAGGTAAGAGTAATCGCTTTTGTTTACTCGAGAAAAAGATGAGAAAATTGGTTTGCCTAAATAAGACGTCTGAAAGGACTTATTAGTAGTTAGTATAGAAGATTCCTGAGGTTGTGAAGGCATGAGTCCATACAAACTGTTGTAAAATTCTAAATATTTCCATGGGTATGACTATAATAATAATAATAATATCTCTATCCCTCATTCTAAACACAGGGATTAGCCCAGAAGTCGGAGACTTGTGCGAGAGAGGGGGCGGCATATTATTATTAAGCAGGCCGCAGTTGCGCCCAGGAACGACTTACGTTGGTAGGCCCAAGCCACTATTCAGTGCAGGAATGAGGGAAACCTGGAAAACCTCATTAATTAGGGGGATAGTCAAATATCAACCGGTATCAATCTCTCACATTGACCAAGCCAACATTCTTCCATCCTACCATACCGGCAGGGAGGGCGCCAAACCTCTCCACGAATATAGCTTATATACGGTCTACCGACAGCTGGGCTCGAACCAATACCGATCTAGTCACCTCGATTCAAGTACTGACGCCTTAAACCGCGCGACCACTGACCAATCAAATGGATCAATATGTTTCTCTATAGACGAATAAGTGAAGTTTTATCGACAGGTAACATTTTGTTTATTTAAAAAGGAACATTGTCAGTCACATACCAGTTCAATTTGTTTGTGTAATCAATTCAAAGATTTAGTTACTTGATGAACTGTAACACTAGCTTCTAATGAATTTAAGCTCATGTAATCTGCTAGACTAACTCACTAGGATTATCAAATTAAAGCAGGCTGAAACTTAACTGGACTTGAAATCAGTGCTTTAAGTACTGTTTAGTTGCTTCATTCTTGCTGTCCTTTTTAGGTTTCCCTAAAGCATATCATATTGAATCAAAAATGTAGTTGTGTTCTAGGTAAGTATTAGATAAGAATATAAACATATTGAAAAAAATATATATTACCTTCGTCAAATATCAGTTAACTAAATCACTGAAACTATTGAAACTAAAATTATATTTATGCCTTTTACAAATATGCACTGAGAATTTACGATTTGTTGAAGAAGCAGTACGCAGTTCTTAAGCATTAAATTTTGACAATGCTATATATAAAAAACAAGTAAAAATCAGCATATAAATTTGTCTCAAATGAAGAACATTTTGTGACATAGAGAATACTGAATCCCATATCTGTAATTTATAATTTTTCCTCTTTCCTTATTAATTTTTAAATGTTTTTTGTATTTTTCTCTTCGTTAATTCAGATAATGTGTGTGTCTTATACTATATTTATATTAAATTTAATTGTATGCGTGTAGCATTTCATACAAAATTAAAATTGCTTATGGCGCTATTGGGTCAGATTTCCCAAACTATTTTTTATGGTCTTTTAGGCCTCTCCCAAGCAAATGGTTAAATAGTCATCATGTGCTAAATACTGTTTATATCGTGGAGCTCTTTTAGACTCCCGTATAATATTCCATTGCCTGAAATTATCAGCAAAATCAACGATGACGAATATTTAGATCAGAAATTGTTCAGCTTCATAATAACCTCATAGTGTCATATAATCAACAATAATTCAATTTATCCTATAGTCATAACTAGTGACTATCATTTCTTCCTACACTTCAGCAATTGAGGAAAGTGAAAATTTTTTATTCTACCATTGTGGGACACACACATACAGGGTGTCAGGAATATGAGTGTCTTAATATTACCATATATTAACTTGTACCAAACAAAACATATTTGACTTAACAAGTTTTTTTCTCTGACCAACGGTAATAGAATTATGACAGCAAACTGGTCTTGAATGTGTGACAACTTCGCTCACATACTGTCTTAGAATTGTTATGTATTTATACATAATTACAAACAGGTTCACCATAAACATAGGTACTTACTGTGAATGGTTTTGTTAGATCTCTTTTCACAGAATATAATAGTTACAATTGTTTAAAATGCAAGAAGCGTTTACCGCACAAAGGTCTCGTAGCTAGAGAGTTTTGCCTAGGTTCGCCATGTCATGAAGCTGGTCATGGTTACTATAAATTGTTCCATTTTTACTCATGTACACTCACAAACATCAAAGAAAACCTAGACAAAAATGAAACGCTCTAGCTATACGCACCATTATGACTAATATTACTTTTAGGTTATCAGCTGCTACTGCAGCCTGACACTGCAATGTTGTCGAACGTTACAGTACATTACAGTTTTAACGAGTTTCTAGGAAACTTCAATTGTTTAATTCATTAATACTGATCAAAAAATTAAATTACGAACAAATTACGTTACATGCGCTTTTACTTAACCTTAATTATACCTTAGTTTGTAATTTTGTAACATAGTTTTTCATATTATTACAGTTGTATTTTTATTTTTAAAATGTATTTATAGATAAACTATTCATTTTAGACATTTTTTTCATAAGAGTTTTTTATTGCTCGTCAGATATATAAGCTCTTAAAATTACGGCACTCATACACTGGACACCCTCTATATTTAGAATATATTTTGGATATTATTTCATCATTATTCATTTAATCGATTTTTGAAATGAACTTCGTATCACCTTTTGGATTAAGATAAGTTTAATTAAATCGCATTGTTCTTACGAAAACAGTCTGCTATTACTCTACGTACCACTAATTATGGTCCAGGCTGTATAAAAGTTACTGCCTTAATTATACTAGATTCTAGACATTTGGGACATACGTATTAAGTGTAAGCCATTGCTATTATCAAGTGGTGTAATAAACGAGTGATACCGATCATATATCGCGGAACATTAATAGCTTTCCCAACTGTACTTGCGAGACAGCCAAACGAGCAATCATTATAACCAATTTGGGTCGCAGTTAATCCATTATGTTTATATTGTCATTAATTGTAACTGTGCGTGCTTGGCTTCATTGCATTTCTGTTGCATGTCTCGATAAAACTGTACCTTGGGATCCGATCGTTGACTTCTGCGCTGCCAATGCGTGGGAGAGTGGATTGTGGAAGGTTGAAGGTATCTTGGCGCCGATGTAACTCGTTTCTATTGACCGATTGCGCCTCACCACCTTTCCCAGCGATTTTAAGTTTATCACCGAGCTCTTCAGATTATTCTTATCGTTCAATAATCCTTTACATAAGGTTAATTTAAAAAGCATACTTAACTTTATATTGCATGGGGTGGCCTATTTTGGGTGGTTTTACAACCTAAACAGTGATAGACAGAAAAAAAAACTAGTAAAGGTCCTGTGTGTTTTTTTTTAATTGATTTCATTGATCTTTAACTTGTACCGGGAGGTGATAGTGCCGCATAAAGCCTTGTCCTCATAGACGGGAGATTCGCGAAAATTTTCGCAAATTTTGCAGATTTTGATTCAAATTATTAATTAGGACAGCTAACTTTTAGCGAATTTCGCAAAACAGGAATATTATCGCTACTTTTATCATTATATGTAAATAGTAAGTTTAACCCAAGTTTCTAACAATCTACCATGACAGTCAATGTCAGTTTTATGATTATGGAAAATATTGCAGTTGGCAAAATTGGCTAAAAGTTGAGACCATTAAATAATTCGCTCGAATTTTTGCGATTTCCATGAGAATAAGGTGTAATAATCATAATTTCCTTAACAACTTTTTTTTTAAATTGTGAAATATGTCAACCTATTTGTTCAAAATGACATTGCATGACGTAAAAAAATATATTTCCGGATTTTATGTTATTTTATGTTTTTCAAGTTAAAGCAAAGTGCGGCTTTTATTTACGATAGAGAAATTCTAATGGTGTTCAAAATTATCCATTAACATTCCTATATAGGCTAACACCAGTGTAAACACTTTGTCTCTTCGGTTTAATTGAATATGTTGCCAAATTTTGAAAAATAAAGATAATTGAATAAAATTTTGTACCAGAAGAATTAGTCAAGGATTATTTTTGAAACTAAGTTTGCCTAACCAAAAAATCTCACACTTAAAAAGCATATAAGTAAAAAAAATAACAAAAACCATATCACTATCGCGCACTTCCGTACTTTTTGATGTTTCGAAAATCTCCCCGTTCTCGTTCTCAAAAATTGCAATCGTATTAATAGTAAGTTAAATTTGACAGTTTAGAATTTATTTATCTGCTTCCATAGAGACGTTCAGTGATTTTTATTTTATTGTTATTTACTTCTTCTTAATACAACTGTAGATTAATGTTTACTGAACAGTTTGCCACACTCTTATCTTCCTTAAAGAAAATAATCAGCTCTTTTAATTTTCTTTTTGTTGCATTATCCTTCCCTAAAATTTTTGCTGGGCCCAATTGAATCAAATGACCGTTCATTTTTATGTTCGTCAACTCTAACATTCATAGACCAAGATGTTTCTCCAACATTATATTTATTGCATTCACAAGGTATGCTATAGATGCAATTTGTTGAATTTTGTCCATCATTTTTTGGACATATTTTTGACAAACTCTTGTCTGAAAAACTGTTCTAATATGAAATTTGTTCTGATTCTTCTGAATCATCTGGTAACATAGAAATGTATAGAATTTTAGAGAAGGAGATTATTTTGTTGAACGGACTAAGTGTATGCCATACTATTCAGTAAACATTAATTATTGTTCGCTACAGTCGTACCAAGAAGAAGTAAGTTACTATACAATAAAAATCATTTAACATCTCTATAGAAGCAGATACACACTTTTTAAACTTAGGTTAAGGTTGACTGACTTTTAATACGATTTAAATTTTTGAGAACGAATACAGAGAGATTTTTTCAATGAGATTTTTTAGTTAGGCAAACTTAGTTACAAAAATAACCTTTGACTCCTTTTGGCGCAAGGGTTTATTCAATTAATCTTTATTTTTTTTAGAAGTGTGGCAAAATACTCAATTAAACTAAAGAAAAACTAGAATTATGCCACAAATAAATAGATTCAGAGAATATGTAAACACTTTATATTGAGCGTTAATTTTCGGAGTGTTATTTTGTATTTCAGTTATAATTCGTAGGTTTAGGTCCTCTAAATTATTTTTTCTACGTTCATGCAAAAAAACAAAACTTTATTGAACTATATTTAGTGGAAAAAGTGGTTCTGATTGTTAAATCAGATGAACGTGGTGCCCATTTAATTAGTCCTCATCGCTCTATTCAACTGCTAGGAAAGTATTGTTAGGAAATGTCCGGACATTAACATCAAAGTGAGCAGGGGCTGCGTCTTGTTGGAACTACATTGTTGGGTGGGGAACATAATTATTTTAATTGTTTGGATATTGTTGGAAGAGAAACATCATTTTCTCCAAAGTAGTAAGGGCCTAAGATACGGCGTCCAGTCATTCTAACCCATACAGTTACTTTACCTTGGAACTGGCTATGTAATTCTTGAACCCAATGAAGATTATCTTGATACCAATATCTGCAGTGATGATGATTTACACTTCTATTCAACATAAAAATGTTATAATTTTCATGATAAAGATATGATCACGTCGCAATCCTGTATGCAATGATCTGCATCCTCCGCCTTCAACTCTTGCATTAAAAATGTACTTGATGGACTTTGTAGGAGCAAAACAAAAACATTTTTCATAACAATTGATTGAGGTGATTGTTTATTTATTCTAACCTGCCTGAAAGAAGTGTGAGAATTTTCTTGAACATATATACATATGTTTCAATCAGTGGGTAACTGACTGGAACATTTATAGTAGTGTTTAATGTTTAAAATGTGTGTAATTAAGTTTTACATATATTAACATGAAAAACAAATACCTATTTATAGTTGGTTATAATTATGTAAATCATATAGTTTATGCTATTAATATGTATGCATTATAATTAAACTTAAATTACCTCACAAACGATTACATTTCAATCAGAACAATAAATAATTGAGAAATTAATTTCCAAAATTAATTTAATGTGATACGGTAACATTAATAACGTTGTCCAGGAAATATATAAATATATGTATTAACATTTTTTTCTGATATGTAACAATAAACTGCTTAATTCAATTTACAAAATACTAAATATGTGGTTACTCTTAGTAACCGTGTCTGCTAGTATTTCCGCCAGTCTTATATAACAAGAACATTAATCAATTCACTGCATTTGTATCTGTAATGCTACTTATTATGTTACCAATATTGTTACTATATTTTTTTCAATTATTGTATATACAATCCATTATTCGAAACAGTAATCTGATTCAAATATCTTCAGAGAATTTACTTTTAAACGTCAACACCATATAACTGGAAACCTACACTAAAAAAAATCTTGCATAAATAGGATTTTCCAGATGCTATTTTAGTATCATCATCTCATAATCATTTTAACATCTCGTTGTTGTGTCAAGTTAATTCTCCTTCGCGGTATTACATTGTGTTAAAATGTCTTTTTTTGTAGTTTAGTATCATTAGATTATTAGTTAATTAAGAGTGGTTGATTCGGTCCATATATGCTTGGATCAAGTTGTAATTGTACAACTTAAATATCAGATACATACAGTGTTTTCGAAAAGTGAAGAATTTTGTTTTAAAAAAAGGCACTTTTTGACATACGACCCATATTTGTGACGTCACCGTTGTTCGACATATGACGCCATCGACAATTTTTTTAAATAGCAACCCCCAATTTTGACCATGCCATTTGAAAGAGCGTGTCATTCTACATACATACATCATGAAAAATTATAGTGTTACATAACAAAAATTTCAAGAAAATAATGTTTTAAGATTTTAAAATTTAACAATACTGTGCACCTCCCATTATGCAACACCTGTCCGTGCTTATTTAGATGAGCTGTTCCCGAATCGTTGGATAGGGAGAAGGAGGCCGATTGAGTGGCCAGCCAGGTCGCCTGATTTGACACCCCTAGATTATTTCTTGTGGAGATACTTAAAAAGCAATACGTTACTAGACCGGTTAAGTTAGAAGATTTAAAAGCAAGAATTCGTCACGAGATACATCGTATACCTCCTGAAGTTATTGACAATGTCCAAGAAGAATTTATTAATCGTCTTGGCTACTGTCCGGCAGCCAACGGTGCACAATTTGAAGAGTTAATTTAGTCGATTTTTTACATAATCATTATCACTTTCAGTATTGTGAAAATTAAATTTTAAAATCTTCAAATATTATTTTCTTGAAAGTTTTGTTATGTAACACCATAATTTTTCATGATGTATGTATGTAGAATGACACGCTGTTTTTTCATGATGTATGTATGTAGAATGACACGCTGTTTCAAATGACATGGTCAAAATTGGGGGTTGCTATTTAAAAAAATGCCGATGACGTCATATCTCGAACAACGATGACGTCACAATTGTGAGTCGTATGTCAAAAAGTGCCTTTTTAAGATCAAAATCGACGTGCCAGAGGATTTTTTCGAAAACTTCTCAATTTCAAAAATAATGAATTTATTCGTTACTTTTCGAAAGCACTGTGAAAGACCTTCAAATTATCAAAAGAAGTATAAAAAGAAAAGAAAAATTTGAACACTCTAGATAACTTAGCGTAAGGATTTTGGAGCTTCCTCCAACTTTCTTCTAAAGTAGCAAATGAGAATACAGATTCAATCAAAACTATCTACGACGGACTGCTGTACCTAAAATTTGACAAGTCAATGGAAATTCTAAGACCAAAAAATCAAAAAACTGATACAAATATGAGATTACCTGAAATTTTGAAGGTACAGTTTATCCTTGGCAAAAATAGAATATTTATATTTATCATTAGGATTTAGTTTCAGTATTTGCTGAATAAGCTTGAAAGACATAGGATTCACTTTTGGTTTATATTTTTCAACCTTAACACTACTTAAAACCACGTCAAATTTAACTTTGTCCAAGTAAGTTGTCTGCCATCCTACTGCCATCAACATGGACGTGATCTGCTCGTCCAAGTGTAGATACTTGTGAATGAAGTGGTCACACAGTCCAAGTAACGTCAAGGTATACATCGTATGGTGTCTGATCATGTTAACCAGTCTTTAAAGGCTCACTTTAGTGCAAGGCACACACCAATAACTAAAATAGATAAATTACTCCCTCTTTGTTGCTCAAGGAAGAATTGTCGCTCCATCTATATATTTCACTCATAATCAACCCTTCAGTTTATAGAATGATTTTCTATTGTCACGAAACGCAATAGATGACACTGTTTCTAGCAGGAAATTTAATTGTCCCTCTTAGACAGGTTATATTAAATTATGTGTTTTCTTTCCTGGCATGTTCACACTATACAATCCTATGCTATGATAAATTCAAACATACAAGTTCTTGTTGGAGTGTTGATGTTACAAACTATCGCTGCTCTTCGCACATAGTGTGAACACTCAAACTAGAACTTGTGTGTTTGAATGTATCATTGCATTGCATAGTATGCAGTGAAAACTTACCCCAGCTGCACTTACTGGAAAGAAAGTTAGTGTACTTTATTACATAGAGTGATATTTTTGCTCCAATAAATAATAAAATAATTGTAGGTATATTGTGCAGGTGCATTAACGAAGAGTTTCTCCACCTAATGTAATTAATGCAAATAGAAGTACATTTATAAGTCACCATAAAAAAAAACAGAAAACATACAATTGCGGGTACAGATAATACGTTGCGTGACAATATTAAAAAAACCTAATGGCTAGAATACGTGAAATTCTGGTAACCAGGGGTCCACAGTACTAATAAATATTACCTATTAACGCAGATCTTGATTTTTTATTTTTTTAAAGCTAAAGATGTTAAATAGTAAAAGTTGTGTTCCTTATTGTTGCATATGGACGGTAAAAATGTTCTACTTTACCTTCGTCTGTATAACCTTAAAGCTCATAGTTAATTGTACATTTATTTATAAAAAGCAAGAAATAACTTACCAGGCAAATTAAGTCAAGAGCGCAAATTTAATCGGTCATTAGCACCAAAGCAGGTAGAATAAAAGTGTTCCAGGCAAACCGTATACTTTTTTAATACCATACAACCTAGCATTTCAATTCTGTTCATCCAAATTTGTTGCACACAATTTGTCTCTTAAAATGGCAAAGCTAATGCAGAAAAATAGGTATGTTTCATAAAAGCGCTTCAACTAATGAAATGTATAGGTGTTATGTTAAAATCTTAATGTAATTGTGTGAAGACAGAAAAAAAAATCAGAATCATATAGCCTTATTATAAATACCGACGTGAAGTTTTATTATTACAACCAGATACACAGCAACTTGAAGGTATTTAAAAAAAAATAATCTCCAATCATCTGTTTCTAAACACAAATCATTTCTTCTCAGAAAGTTCGACCAATTTTAAAAAATATTTACTTATGCTGTCTAATTATCTCACAGCTGTCAATAATCCTTTGTCTTAGTTCTTCAACATCATGCACTGAATTCTTTGATACAAAACTTTTGAGGTAATCCCATAAGAAGAAATCGGTGGAGTTTAAATCGGCAAATCTGAAGGCCCAAGGAACAAATCCGCCGCGTTCTATCCATCTCTCACAAAAATTTTCATTTAAAAATTCTCGCACATCGAAACTGTAATGTGCAGGCGCTTCGTCTTGAAGCAACAACATTGTGTAGAGGTACATCTTTCAATAAAATGGACAACTCATGTCTTAAAACATGCAAGTAATGCTCACCAGTAAGTCTTTGTGGAAGAAAATGTGGTCCATTTAAGTAAACTGTAACAATACTGGCTCATACGTTAACAGAGAACTTATTTTGACCACTCTTTACTCTTTCAAAATCTCATGTACTGAACTCCTGGAAAAATTTATTTGATTATCCATTAATCTTGCACTTGCGTGTGTGGATTATGGCATTCAAAACTCGAACTTCTGTTGCCCCACTTCGAGTCCTTCGTGGGCATCCTGGATCATAGTGTTTACATTTAAATGATCCACAATCTCCCAGTGTTCGATGGATGGTAGTGAACATTCGTGGTTGAGGTATTCTTCTATTTGGAAATTCTTCAGCATACAAACGTCTTGTAGCAAATGCATTGCCGCCCACTAAACCATAGTGATAGTGTATTTCACGCAGTTCGATCTTAGAATAATTGTTATTATTCATTTTAGTCGCTGTTAATTTCTACTAATTGCCAAGAAACTAACTTAATTATGAAAAACTGTCAAAATTGATAACTATGTCAGTTTACTTGTTCCTATGGAAACTTTCTGCGCTTGTTTCCAAAGCATGCCTTATTAAAGTATATCAAAAGTGGAACAATGAGGATTTTAGACAAGCATAGTTTTGTCGTGTCATTAAAAGTATGTACCGAGTTTGAGTGAAACGTTCTTCTAAAAAAGTACTGTTGAATTATTAAATACACTTATTATTCAAAATTTTTTGTAAATATACGATTGTTGTATTTTATTAAATTATTGTTGTTAGTTGCTCCGTGAACAATCCTAATGCGTCAAAAATAGTTTCCTGCATCCTCTTGTAATGAAACTTGGTATACCTGGAAACAACAAAATATGCTCATTAAGGACTTTTTTCCTTAAATTACTTACTTATCTTTTTTACCCGAATAGTGCATTTTATCGAAGTCGGACAATGGTGGTTCAATAATTTCTAACAAAAAAGTTGGGGCTGAAAATAACCTAAGCTGAGTATGTTTAATACACTTCTGAATCATTTCGATAATATTGAACAGAAACCATCTCCAGGGCCGACCCTTTAAAAAGATTTAGATCGCTTAGGATCAATTTCTCGACATATGTTTGTATGAACTTTTTTTCGTGACGTTGAATCACCGTCTGAAATATTTGCTCATAATTTCCGGACACCTCGTGTTAATTTCTTTTAAAACTACAACATTTCTTGAATAATTCTGTCCGAGTCACTCCCTGGAGCAAGGTACTGGCTCAGCAAACTACCTTTCTAATTGAATCTTATGTATTTTGTGGTCAGTGAGTAGATATTTTGTCAAGTGACGCTTTTTGGTCTAAAATAATCCTGGAATAACCCTTAGAAGTTACCATACACACTTCAGACAGTCTGTATAATTGCTCTTAAGTTCTGTTTGATTTTAAATTCAATATGTTGACATAATTTTGCAGTTCCTCAGCCTTTATTTTCTAACGCCCTTTCCGACCAACAAACCAGTATCCGAATAGAAGCAATAACTTTAACTTGCAAATTCAAAGCAAAGACGACCGCTTGTTACACTTTGTGTCTCAACCCCTCTGCGATACGCCCACAATAAACAGTATTGATTATCTTACCCTAAATCGAGCCGAGGTTGTCTCCAATACATACAACATAATATCATTCAAAAGCGTCCCTTTATGGCGGGCGGTGTAATTTCAGATGCGATAGACTGCCGTCGGTCAAATTGTGGCGGCGAATATGTGACGCAGGGTAATGTAGAGGGTTGTGGAATTGCTTGAAAGGGCCAATTTCTTATTATTAAAGTACTTGTGAGCATACCACAGAAAGGGAATCTTTCACACGAATTCCAATTTTAAATAAGCACACTGCTAAATTTAGTTCATACGTCATACAGGGTCTTTCTTAAGTAAAGGTCAAAAATCCAAGGGCGTATTCTGTGGTTAAAAATAAGGTTTTTTTTTGTTATGTAAGTGTGGGGTCTTAGAATAGCCGTTGTCCAACTACAAAGTGCCAAAAGAAATAGTAATCATATGCTCCATAGTATTAGGTTAGCAATGATTGATAGTTTACAGCATTGTTTTAATGCGTAAGTGCAATTCATGTACTAGTTTGAAATCAGTTTCTAATTTCTTTGTTGGAACGACACGTTTAATTCAAGCAGTAATCGTTAGGGGTATAGTTTGTTTGAAGTAATTTTCATTTTTCGGTCCCTCATGTATAAGGAAGTGATAAATCTCATCATCACTAGAATTTGAGGTACTGCTGTAATTGCTAACTTGCTCCTCTTCACCAGAGTCACTCATTTTGAAAAACTACAGAATTGCGTACTTAAAAATCTGGAAATTACTTGTGCAACTATAATAACTTTCGCAAATAGCATTATTACATAAAACTTTAGTTACTTTCATTACCTAGCCTACCAAAAGTTGACTTCTGATAGTGGTTAGATTCTATCTGCGCATGCGTCTGACTAGTGGTTTCCAAACCTTCCACTTTTGTGTTGGAACAAAAAATCTTACAACTAGTTCCCGGATTGATTGTGTTGGAACGGTTAAATTCGTACTGCGTAAACTCGTGCCAGTTTGCTGCTAGTTTGATGCTGTGTAGGAACAAACCTATTATATTTATATTTATATTATTATTATTATTATTATTTTTCTCGGAAAGTTGAAGGAATAAAGTGTTGAAATTATATGTTTTTGAATTCAGCAAGTTAAGCTCTACAAGAATCCGATGAAAAAATATAGAGGTTCTATTTAAAAAAAAAAAATCCGATGACGTCATCACGCGAAAACAAATGAACGTCGGAAATGTGTTGGTATAGAAAAAAGTCTTTTTAAAAAGCAAAATCGATGTGTCCGAGGAAGTTAAATGAAACTTCGTTGTTTTAGAAATAATGAATTTATTCCATACTTTTCTTCCACGCTGTATACTTAAGCATTTTTGTTTTTAAAGAACAACTAAGTAAAACTGAACTGAACTTTTGAACATTTATTTGTGTCTGGTTATGAAATGATTTAAATAAATAATAAAATTTTAATATTAACACAGTAGAACAAAAATGTTTATTTTCTTTGATTATATTTTTTAATGTAGTTCTTTTTTGAAGTTAACATAAAATTCGAAAGAAAATTACTCAACTTCATAAATGGAAAGAGAAAATGGATTGCAAATGTAATTAAGGATTAATGAGTAACTTGTATTTGAGATGGCCGGCCTACACCAAGCTAATTGATAAATGTAATTAGAATTTTACATAAAGAAATATAGAAATATTTACCTTTTGAAGGGTCTCCAGTTTTTATAAACTTTCATTTTATCAATGTTTTCATTCAGAATTTCATTTCCATTAGTTGATTATTATGTAATATAACCGATTATTTCCTTGGATCTTAATCAATATAACTTCTGTTAATTGAATAATTATTTTTCTTCATCGTTTAATTAAATTTTCAGTATATATTTCTGCTATTAATTGTATTTAAATTGTATTAGCTACTTTCCAAACATGCTGCACCAACAACATATACTTTGTTTCAATTACACAATGTTAATGTAATAATGAATATGGAAGCCTAATGGTTGATGACGATGAGCACTAAAGATTATGCTGAATCCAGGTTTCAATCAGTAATAGTGCTGGTGTAACATTTATTCGTAATAAAGTGTGATGTATTAAATTGGTTGATATTGTAATGCACCAGGTAATATACTAAAATATCAGTTGTCAAAGAGCTATTGATCGGTTATTCAACGAAGCCCTAAATAGAGCAAATCGATAGCAACTCTATTTAAATGACGTCGAGCACCGAGAAGCATATCAAAAGATTATTATCTTTTGCTTTTTAGGACTGAATTTAAATGTGTAGGTAGGTACTTTATTACAATTCCCATTACAGTAAAATATTGCTTCGGGAGTTAAAAGGCAGCAAAAGGAAACAGAATAGGTGAAATTCCTCGTAATAGCGCACATCTGTTTTGTAGGAGCTATTTAAAAAATTACTATTTTTCTAGAGAGCTCTTACTACCTCCGATTCCGATAATCATAGGGGCTTAAAGAGTTAGTGTGCAGCTGAACATTCCCTGTATTTTTAACTGCTCCACAATTCTGCTCTTAAAAGCGAAAAACAGTTAAATGGGAATGCAATTTTTCTTACAAAACTATTTGCTTCGAGTCAATAAAACAGGAGTTTTTATTAGTTGCTCAGTTTCTACAACAAACTAACAATCTTTAGTTCTAGTTACTTCAAGTAGTGAGCGCAAAATTGGTTGATAAATCAAGATGACATAAATTGAACATATAGGTTAATTGGAATACAATTTTATTTTGCACAAATGGTCCAGTTTATTTTTCGGAATGGCGTAAATATAACTAAACAAGCTTCAAAATTGAATAGTATAGAAAACGTAATTGAAGTAATTTAAATTTTTCCAAATATCTATTGCTTTTCTGTATAGAAGACGTACCTAAAAAATAAAAATTTTCTATTCAACTAGCACCAAAGTAACACTAACCAAGACTGAAAACAAGATATTAATATGAAAGAGTGGTGGGAGAGTGTTGAAGTTCCTTTATCCATGCCGCGACGTCCCCTTCACGGAACCAAGATGGAACGTGGCCGTACAAATTCCGGAAACGTTGCCGAAATATAGCGGGCACCAAAAACTTATATTACGTGCCCATGGGTAGCTACGTTCAACGTAATTGTGCTAGTTGGGTCTAGTAGGTCTTGACATTTGTGTACTATAGATAAATAGGTCCAAGTCCAAGTTTGCAGTCGAGCAATGTGCCTACCTTAGGACCTAGATATTAATTTACTAATAAGTATGTAATGCAAATTTGGAACATTAGAACATTTTGACTTAGTACTGCCAGAAATATTATCTGAAACTGATGAAGTTTTGTCAGCTTTGCTTCCCAACAGATATAAAGAAAGTACGAGGTAAAGTTTCATTACTTGAAGTCCTGAATGGTGGAAAATAATGTGACTATTATGAACGAGACGATATTTTAGCGGAAAGATGTTATAAATTGTATTATGTTAATTTTGACAACTATTTACTTACAGTTTGATTAATTCTTAGGCAAAAAATATAAATGCAATCCTCTATGATCCATTCTAATCATGAGGATTAGCCCAAAAATCGAAGATTTATGCGGGAGAAGGGGCGGCATATTATTATTAAGTAAACGACTTATGTTGGTAGGCCTTATCCAGCATTCAGTGCAGAAATGGGAGAAACCTAGAAAACCTCATTAATTAGGGGGATGGTTAGACGTCGATCGTTGTCAATCTTTCGATTCAATCCTATGGCGGACCGGCCACATAACTACTGTCGCCTTAAACCGCTCGACCACTGACCGACCTAATAATAGCAATTTACGTTATAAGTCCAGTAGGTGACTTATTAGGAGTAGGAGTTGTTATTAATAAGTCCTAGCGGACATGTATCGTTTAATATGTTGTCTAGTTTCATGTAATAATAATGAATTTTATAGTTCTATAAGTAGTTCCGTTAGGGCGCGTAAGGGCACTAGAGCTATAATAGATTACCATTACAGCACTAACGCTGTAATGAATAAAAACGTCTCTATTAACATATCTCTGTTAAATAAAACCCCGCTTTTTCGAACAATGATTTATTTATTATTAAACAAATTATTCTAAAACCTAAGGTTTATTGTAATACACTTTTTACGATTAGAAATTTGTATACCAGAAGTAATGTGATGGAGTTGTTTATGATCGAATTTCCAATCGCTAAATCCATGTTTGTGTCTGTGGTTTGACCACATAATCTTCTCTGCTATCTGTTACTTATTCTCTAAAGAATTCTCCAAGCCTTCAACCGTAGATTTTTAGCTCACATGACGCTTTGGCAGATGCAAATGTGCACCGCCATCAACCACCTTCTAAAACAATGTCCAGTGTATTCTTCAGAATTCTTCAATCCAAACATTGTTGCAATCATTGTTTGAATGCTTCCAAAAGTATTAACTCCCACAGGCACGCTGTAGAATACAAAAAACGGTTTGAGTTGCATTAGGAGGACGAAGTTCCAGATATTTTCGATTCCTTCCATTAAATTTCTCAAGAAATTTTTAATTTCGTGCATAGAATCAGTATTTTTATATAGATGTATTTGTATTAAATATGATCCAACATTAACTTTGTTAATTATTCACGACGACATGCTCAAAAAATTACGATTATCATAACAACCTTCGTGAGTAAATATGTTTTATTTCATACTGTACTGTAATAAGTTATTTCCCGGACTCATTTAAGTCCGGGAAATAACTCATTACAGTACTGAATCCGGAAAATGTTTACTTCCCGGACTGTTTTAAAAAAACACAATATTCACATTTTTAAAAGATTTTATCCTTAAAACTACAAAATAAAGCCTATAAAAACAAATTATAATTATAATTAACAGTAACTGTGCAATGTGAATTTCCTTGCAGGCTGAATGCAGGAATACCTTTAGGGACAGAATCTTCACTAGACACGGTAGTGGTGGTGGATATAGTTTGTTGCTTGGTCTGAAGAACCTGTATAAAGTTTTCTCCATTTTCCCGCAATTTTTTTTGGTGCGCCCCCCTCCCCTTCCCCCCAATGGTATGCATGTCCGTTCTTTGGGAAACACATGTTCCTCTTCTATAACCCAAAAAAAGGAAATCGTCCTTCATATTTTTAGGTCGGAGCTTAACGTATCCCTGAATATTTCCAGAAAGTTTATTCCTTCATTGTCGTCACTCAATACAGTGAATACCCGTTTTGTATTCGTCTTAGAAATGGGAATGGTTATAATTAGTTAGGTGCCACAATCTTCAATGTCTTTTAGGGTCATATGGTATAACTCTTTTCGCCGACAACCACCAGCAATGCCTATCATTGCGATTACCGGTAACAATAGAGAAAATGGTTTAAAACTGATTGTCAAATTGATGAAATTTCGACTAACGAAAGCCACCAGTTTTGGATATTTTGAAATATCACCTCCTTCTTTTACCATCAGCATAAACTTGAGCATCGAATATTTTGCCCACATTGTCGCAGGATTCATCTTTTTGGAGATATCCAAGAAGACGCCAAAAGGATATTCTCATTCAGGCCGTTTTCCACCTTATAGGTTTTTCTCCACACGTTGAAGAGCTGGTATTCCTTCTCATAACGATCAGAAGACTTCGTAGGCACCAATTTACTGGTTTCTTCAGTACATTTTAGCTCGATTTCTTCCATTTTTTACGAAAATTATCAGAAAATACGCACGGGATGACAAACTGTCAAATTTGTTTTTCTGTTTTTACATCACTAAGCTAAATCAAAAGCTGACAGCTACATACAGGCAGGTTATGTAAAATAAAACATTAAAATTTAATTTTTAATACAACACAATATGAAATAAAACGTTGTACGATACATGGCCGTGAAATGTCATTAAAGTACTCGTCTAGAAATTCCTGACTCCTGACTTAATATACCATTTGTAACGTAAATATCTATAATCATCTACAGTACTTAGAAACTCATATACTTCCTTTGCAAAAATTCTGGACTTTTTGGCTTTGTGAACATCTTTTTAAAAATGCTATTAGTTAAGAAAATCTGCTTATCTCTTACTTTTTCTTAACTTAAATCATATAGTTCTCAACACTGAGTAGTGAGTTCATAGTGTAGATGGTTTCTGGGAGGGTTGCTCTCCTTTGCCGTTTGCCTTTTATATTTATGAGTTTATTTGACAAAATTTTGACATGTATTGTACAATACTCTTGTTATAAATTCATAATACTACATTCAAACTTTTACATCTCGTGTCGAGTGAATCTTTACAACACATGTCGTAAAATTGTTATTTCCACCTTGATGACTAAGATGTAAACAAACAGTTCAGATTCCTAAATGGATACGATAAATTACAGTATAAAAGTTTTTTAATACTTATTGCTGCATTTTATTCGTAAGTATTCATTACATTATGTTTTGAATGATTTACTATTTTCTGCAATATCAAATGTAGGTTTAAGTGTAGGGTAATAAGTAAATAAATTATGTTTCTTTCTCCCTCTTATTGACATTTCTAGATAAGTTGTACCTAAGGAGATACTAGGGTCAAAAGATGAATTTTGCAGGCGCTGGGGATGTGAGAGAATATTTAAACTAAACGAATATATCGTCTTTCTCTTGGAGCAGAACTCGAAGGAAACCAAACGTTTGAATCTGTGTCGCCCCCTAGGAAATACTTCCTGAAACACAGTCACCCCTGTTCTCTCCTGCGATAAAAACTTTATTTACCCAATTCACAAGGCCATAGAAGCCATATTGCCTGATTAAAAAATAACAAGGGGTAAAACGCGAAGGTAAAACGCGCTGTTAAAAAATTGATAGTCCTTGAATTTTTCTCTGGCAACTCGATTAATTTGTATTAAGTTTGTACGTTAAGGCACGCGTCGGATCCTAATTCATCCTTAGCGTCAGGAGGCGGCGATGTTTTAAAACTCGATTATAATAATTAATTCAGTACATAAAACGAAATTTTCGCTATAGGCGTCCTGTGGGATTAATTTATTTATGAGTACGGATTATTTAAAGTAGCACTTTGTTTTAATAAAATACAGGATGCTTCACTGAGAATGGGACAGGCTATGCACCATTCTGATCACCAATATCCGAGGAACGATTCCGACCGTCGCACTCGTAACACCAACAACGATCACAGAATTGCAGCTAAAGCTAGGGAGGTGCACTTTAATTCTGTTACTATCAGTGACCAGTTATCGAGGTCACGACATAACAACCTGGAAAGTCACTATATAGCAAATAGTAAGTATCCCTGTTTGTCCTTCAAGTAAGGATGAAAAACAATTTTAAAAGCAATGCAGATATTCATGGAAAATCTATTGAATAAAAGTGACATATTATGTTACTTTAATTATGCATAATAAAACTTAACTTAAATAAAATAAATTTATTTAATATCGTTACCATTATTATATAGTATGCACCAAAAGTATGGAATAAATTCAATAAAAACGAAACAATTATTTTTTGGGAAAAATCCTCGAACAGTTCGATTTTTAATTTAAAAAATACATATTTTAGCGTAAAATGCGATTTTCAAATGTCATTTGTTTTCGAGTAATGACGTCATCGATTTTTTTTAAATGGCAACACCATATTTTTTTCCTTGATTCTGAAAGATCGTTTAATTCTCTATCAGACAGTACTAAAATTTTACCCTCTTACATAGGAAAGTTTTCGAGTAAATGACGATTGAATGTTAGAAAACGTAAATCAATTAAAATAAAGCAAAAACGTTATCAAGTTTAGTTTTTCGAATTCCATAGTTCTTTTATGGATCACGTAGGTGAAAATCTTTGCAAAGTGTCATTGTCACACCGACTTTCTAATAAGTATTGTAAGCGACATAGAAATTATTATTCAATTTAAAGTATTATGGCACATTTAACTGTTACTCAAAGAATTGAAATTTTAATTCTTATCGGATGCGGGAATATGACTAGAACTCAGCAGGAAGTTTGCGATTTATTTAATGAAAAATATCCAGATCGCCCTATCAGCCAATCAACAGTCACTAAGGTAGAGTCTAAATTTAGAGAAACTGGCAATGTTGCAAATATTCCAAAACCTGGACGTCCAAGCATTAATGAAAATCAGAAACAGAACATTTTGATAAGTATGGTGGATAATCCTCATAATTCTTCACGATTGGTTGCATTAAACAATGACACTAGTCAGAGCACAGTGCTTGAGGAAGGAAAAATATCATCCCTACAAAATTCAACTTGTGCAGGAACTCAATGAAGATGATCCCGATCGCCGCTTACACTTTTGCGAAATTGTAATGGATTTATGTCAAGGAAATAGAAATTTACACCGGCAAATACTTTTTTCAGATGAGGTCACATTTTGTCTGAATGGTACAGTAAACCGAAGGTAAGACTAAATTTAACATAGAATAGGAACCTAATTTAAATATATATTATTGATAGGCTCGTCGTCATAGTTATTTATAATAATGAATCCCTCTCACGATATTGTTTTATCTCTGTGTGAAACGCCTTTTTCAATTAATGAAGTAGAGAAACGACAAATTTTGAATAATCGGCCAACGCTTTAAAATATCCCGAATATGCAAACAAATTTCCGGAAATATCGTTTGATTGTTTACTACAAATGTATCCAAACATATTTGACATAGATAAGTTGAAAAACGAACTTTATGTTTTGTACAGAGACGAACAATTTTATAATTTAGAAGTTCAGAAAACGGTAGAAATATTATACAAGGAATTTAATATGATATTTTCGGAAACATACAAATTATTTTGCTTAATTTTTACAATTCCTGCAATAAGTGCTTTAGTAGAACGAACCTTTCTTGCCTTAAGCGCATTAAGACTTACTTAAGAAATACGATGACACAATAGCGCTTAAACAACTTATCGATGATGTCTATAGAAAAATAACTATTGCAAAGTCTTAGCGCCGATTCCCAATTTTATGAAGACATTATAAATAAATTTGCGAATTTAAAAGACCGACGAATAGACTTGTTTTATAAGAAGTGAAAGTATTAAAACAATTTTGGTAAAAGTGGCTTTGTTTAGTTTTTTAATTTATGGTTATAGTAGGACTATTGGCGAAGACCTCCATACTAAAAAATGGTCAACGCGTCAAGGAATATTACCTCAGGGGAGACGGGTAAATTTATTCCTATTTAGGTATTATTTGGGCGTCACCTCTTGCAACTACAACGAGCGCCACTGCCTTACACACTATGCATGAATTCCTCACATATCACGAATCGCGCATAACTAATCGCGAATACATGCTTAGTTCGAAAGTTTGTACTAAACCTAACCATTTTCGAGAAAAGAATTATTAAAATATCCGATTTGATGTGAAGCTCAGATAATATAGGATGTGTCTGTAATTTTTTACATGAAATGTTAAAGCAATGTTTACTATTTCTATGAATTGAGGTATGTTTTATAGACTAGTGAACAAAATATTCTATTAACTAAGATATAATGATTAAGCTCTCGTCTGATGCCTGATTAAAACAATTTGCACATGCTTTTATAAAGAATTATATAAGACCTTCAGTTATGTTTTGACCAGGTCGACATCGCTGTAATTTTTTTGCACTCACTTAAAAACACCATATATATTTAGTAAAATATTAAATTTTACAGGGTGTCCGGATTTGACTTAACCATTTTTTTGTCTGGCCAACTGTAAGAGATTTATGACAGCAAACAGGTCTTGAATGTGTGACTACGTCGCTCACATACTATCTTAGGATTGTATTAATAGTATTTATACATAATATTTACAGATAGGTAATAGCTAAACGTAGGTACTTACTGTGAATGGCTTAGAGCTCTTTTCACAACACAGAATAATAGCTACAAGTGTTGAAAATGGCTTCTGTTTCTTGCAAGAAGCGTTTACCGTACAAACGTCTCGTAGCTATATAATTTTGCCGAGATTCGGCGTAAATGCCGTGTCATGTAGTTGATTATGGTTACCATAAATTGTTCTATTTTTGTTTATATACACTCACAAACGTCAAAGAAAAATTAAACAAATATTAGTCACAATAGCTATACGCACCATTAGACTAATATTACTTTTAGGTTACCACCAGCAGCCTGACACTGCAACGTTGTCGAACGTTACAGTATAACGAGTTTCTTGGAAACTTCAATTCAAATTATGAACAAATTACGTTACAGGCGCTTTTATGTAACCTTAATTGTACCTTAGTTTGTAATTTCGTAACATAGTTTTGCATATTATTGCAGTTGTATTTTTATTTTTTAAATGTATCTGTAGACAAACTATTTGTTTTAGACATTTTTTTTATAAGTTTTTTTATTGCTTTTAAATCAGATATATAAGCCCTTAAATTTACGACACTCATATTTCGGGCACCCTGTATATTCAGTGTTCAGTACATTATAAGATCAAGACCCAGTTCCATTACCAATCTTCTCAAAACAAGGGGGTGAAACCTAATTCTAGATCTCCTCGGATACTGAATATGCACTTGATTGCGCATACTATTACATTAATTTATCTATGGGGGAATTCTACAGCCCGATTACACTTGACGCGATTGGAACACGCTTAATTTGCGACGCGCATCAATGTCGATGGACGGAAATGGATCCGACAGAAAAGTAATGAAAATCACATGTGCCGGTGTAAATGCAAATATCATTACTGTGAAAACTGTCGGTTAAATAAAACTCTTTGAAGAGCACTTCGCGTTGCGGATGTATTTGGCCTGTCAAAAACAGAACGAATTGGCTTTATTTATCTATTACGGAGTGGTCTGGGGTGTGGAATTTTGGGCCTTTATAATAAATTCGGAAAGCAAATCGCTATATTATGAATGAACGAATAGCACTGGTGGTGGAATACTTGTAGGGTAGGAACATCTAAACATATGCGTCCCTTAAAAGTACGTTTCTCTGGCAAGAATTTGAAAATGAGTTGATGTGGTGTTTGATTGTTATGATTACGGGAACTGGTTAGAATTAGTCGATGCGTGCTTGCTACTGGAATTGACATCATAGCGTTTATTTGTAGTCCAAATATTAAAATATTTTCGACGACTAGTAAGTTGCTACAATTATGCAGCTGATGTTCAATAAATTATGTGAGGTATAACTAAGAGTACTGCATTTAACCTTTCAAATCATGTATTGGAGGTTATGTAACGGTCGCAACATAGATTTACTATTCCGTGCTATTCATTTAGTTCCGCTGTCATTGGCGTCATGTTTACTCTTTAAAAACTCTAATAGAATCGTTTTCGGAAGGCGAAGTAGGCAATAAAACGTTGGTGAAACCTGATATATACCTCTGAGCCCTTTCTACTTGTTTGTAATATGCCTAAGTCATGCTCAGGTACGCCCTTTAATAAGGTACGGCTAACGTTACGGAGAAATTACATACACTAGAGAAGGATGGTCAATCGGGTGTATTTCTTGTTAAAAACAGAAGGCTGAACAGAGCCGAAGTTGAAATAGGTGGAATGTGTTCATCATCATTGTGTTGTGTTGATTTTTCTGTTGTGGTATGTTTGTGATACAGTTTTAACTAACTTTAAAATGGCTCATCGTGAAATTTTGAACGAGCAAAGTAGAAAACGTGTGTTAAATGTTTTGGAGTATTTCCAAATTAAAAAAGTGACTTCCAATGAAGATATTTCTGTTATTAATTGTACAACTGAAGCATTAAAATTAAACCCCAGGATAATTTCTTCCAGAATTACTAAATAGACAAATTATAGATGTCCCAAATAAAACGTTAAGTACAATTTTAAAAGATCTAGGTTTTTGTTTCTCTAAAGATAATGGTAGACGGGCTGTAATGGAACGATCTGAGATTGCATCGAAAAGGATTAACTTTTTAAGAAAATTCATGAATAAGGCTGGATGCGATAGTCCCTTAAATGTAGTTTTCCTTGACGAAACATGGATTTTACATGGGAGTAATACACTGAAACAACGCATGACAATGATGTCAAATCTATGCAAAACAAAAATAGCTCAGAAGGTAAACTATACATTATTATTCATGCTGGAAATAAAGATGGATTTATTGATGGTGCCGGTCTTATATTTTCAAAAGCAAAAGTGCTGATTACTACAATAATATGAATTCTATTCCTATTATTTCTCGTTTCGGCAAAAAATCTCTCCACTATGAAATTTTTAATGCAGTGCGATTGCACTTGTTTAAAAAATGTTTTTAGCCCACTATTCTTCTATTTTTATTTATGCGTTTCATTAAACATGTTTTGTACCTTACTATTTCTTTAATAATTATATAATTATTAACTTCGTATTAAACCGATTTTAAATTTAATAGTACCACTGAATTTGTCATGGTGTTTAAGTAGATGTCTAAGGAACACTTTGCCAGTTCATCTAGACCTAAGACATTGATGTTAGCACATTCACGGCAATTTAGATATAGAAATAAAAACAGGTGTAAAATTAAAAGAAGTAATTAAAATTTTCTAAAATCGTTCCCGGTTATTAATTTAAGGTCGGTAAGAAAATTTTACCACAAAGTATCTAATAATTGGATATATAAATGCGAAATTTAGACTATGCTTTTGAAAATAATTAAATGTAGAGTATAATAAGTAAGTAAAATAGTTTACATTCAGAATAGATGACTAGGCTTAATTCTAGCATATATTCTCTGTCCCAGCATAGGTACGCACCCATAGCATTTTAAGTTTCCTATAAAGAAAAAATATATTCTCGTGTTCATAGGAATACATGTGTAAATAAAAAATACTTTTTACAATCAAGATTAGCGAGAAAATCAACTGTGACATTGAGACTCGTATCTAATTGTGCATTCACTATGATGTGATGTGTATAACAATGTATTGCAGCTAATTTACGAATTGGTATAAAACCAGAACTAATTTAAAGTTATCAAAACTACAAAAATTTAAAAATTTTGGGCTTCTTTTATTTTAAATGAAAAATTATTTCGCCAATAGACTGATTCAGCCCAGTTGATAGATCAAATATTTAAGTGAGCATTCGCTTTCATGTAAAATGTATAACATCTATTAAAATTGCAGCCAAACTACGGAGTAGTATGAAACCAAAACAAATTAAATGTTATCAAAATTCCACAACTGTAGAAGTTTAAAAATTTTTGTCTTCCTTTATTTTGATGCTGTAAAATTATTTCGCCATAGAATGCTCCAGTCAAGTTCATAGTTCAACTATTTAAGTGAATATAAGAAAATATGGATGATATAAGAGCGTTTTATGAAATTTGGGAACGAGAGGCTAAATTTCTATGTAAATGCCTCATAAAACCATTGAGAAGTGCTCCTGCTACTGCAGACTGGGAACTTGTGCAAAATGGTTTTAATTATATCTTAGGAACTTCGAGGAAATTAAGTTAAATTGCTATTTCCTCGTTTCATGTTATTACGTACTCTAGTTCCTGTTCCTTGGCTTCACCTGATATCAAAAGAAAATGTGCACCTATTACGAAATTCAAGATACATGTCCCACGACGAAAATATTCTACAGATTTGTACTTTACATTTGTGATTTGCATATTCATGCCGTTAGAATACATTTCTACAGATATGATATTGTATTTTACAAAATATAGTTAACTATCTACTAAAACTAACAGAATAATATTTTATAAAATATAAATAGAAAAATATATTTTATGCTCATTACTGAGAATGAAGTAATAGTCAAATACGACGCGATATTATGACTCTTTTCTTCTCTTCTCTCTTCTAGTTCCAGAAGAATTCTACCATAATATCGACGTCCCTTCCTCCTTGCTATCGTCTCCATCCTTTTGCTATTTTGATGGAATCACTGTCATTATTGGGTAGTCAATTTGTGATTCAAGAAGATGTAATTTGAGTGCATATTGCACACTAACACCCGGAAATTTATATTGTTCACTTTTTTACTATCCAGGAGGTTCGATCGCTGGTAAGTCCACTATTGTAGAAGTGGTTACCCTCATGCCTCCCTAGGTCTAAGCATGAGGGCTTTCCTACTTTGACAAGGAATTAGTCATTTCGTCGTCGGACATACTATGACTTCATTTTCAATACTCTAACGCGGTTTGCTGCCGATGGATTCGATACTTAAGGATATCGTAGGACGGATCATTCCCCTTTAGGGATAGTGTCACCATCCACAGCATATTTTGAGATTGTAGGATTGGTAATACCTTCACTGCGAAAGCGAATACAGTAATGCTACCATCAGAATATGTAGGACCAAGGTCGACAGATTTTGCTCGCGGACTAACAAAACAGCTTTTATAGAGGTCATTTCCTCGATATCTCATTGTAGTGGCGAATACCAATGATAACTTTAAAACGAGAATTAGGCCTTTAAATTACCTTGAAGATGGCATTAAAAATAACTCCATCGTGTGTCCAAACGCGAAATTCCTTGGTCTTCAAGGATACACGTAAAAAATTGCATTATCATGAAAAAGTGTTGACATTAAAATGACCTTGAACACTTCCTCCAAAAATGACAACCACGTATTGGAACGTAAAATTTTTCGCTCCTTCTGAATCCGCTTATAGAAATTGCATCACACTTCGTCAAACAAACACCAGATTTGGATTCAGTAACCTTGAAAATGTATAGAAGTGATGATTTAGTCTTTCGCACATGGTACTTTTTTCTGTGGTGCTGTGTTATTTTTTCCAGTAGTGCTATCTACTACCCCTGCAATTTTCTATGCGGAATTTGCAGGCACCTTGTATTAGTAGATATTATTTAACACTACCGAAATTATTAACTGTACAGAGATCTGATATTCTGAGATTCATCTGAATGTTAAAAAATTTCAAGCATCCTATCATATTGTTATTGATTGTCTGCATTTTCTATAACAACAGGAGTAGCTTCAAAGATGCTGCTCAAACAGTTACATTACATTAAATTACTTTACATTTTCTCTTTTGAACCATGAACCTATTGACATTTTGTTTCTGAAACACTGACCGTCAAAAGTTTTTTTTTAATTAAGGTTTCTTAAAAAATTATTCAATTAGTACTACAAAGTTTTTGAGGATAGGTCAGTGTTGTTAGTTTCTGATCTTGCAGAAGTCCGTATTTATAAAGGGTGTTTCAAACAGGCATGACAATATTTCTGACATTATATTGAAAAATAAGTGAGGTTTGGGTAAGTTCATCAAAATCTGACACAAGTAAGTTTTTGGTAGTGCTGAACGCTGGTGTTATTAATTTTTCTGTTCAAAGCAGAGGGCTCTAGTCGCTGATATTGATTCTGTAACTTTTTTTAATTAATTTCTTCTCATTCCAAGTCACGTCATATTATATAATACTTCATTTTACACTAAAAAGTACTAACAATATATTTTAATAATGTACTGTTTTATTGGAAAATGCAAGCAAACTGTGGTAAAGTGAATCATATTTTCTATAAGAAAAATTTCGATATGTTGTTTATATTTTGGTTTGAATAGTAATTTGTTCAGTCAAATGCACTGGTTGTTTTATTTAAAAATGCCTTATTCAAATGAAGAATTAGCATCTAGTCTGTACACTGTACTGTACACGCCCATTGTCGACGTCACAAATCTTGAGCACCTGATTTTGCTGCAGTTGATTAAATTACCACCACAGATGCGACGTAATTTTAACTATCATTTTAAAGCAGGTTCGTGAAAATAACTTCGAACATTTTTTATAGAATTACGTAGTATTAAGGGTGGTTTAGTACATTCTAACCTCAAAAAAGTGTGTAGAAGTAAACATTTTAACTGGCAAAAAACGCTGTTCTTAAGTTTCCCATTTGTAAGACAGGACTGGTTTTAAAATTTCCTGTTTATTTAATTTGACAAATAAAACATTTTTTGTAATACAGGAAATGTAAACCCAAAAATGTTATACTCTTGTCTTATGGCTGAAATGATCGTAGTTACCGACCTCTCGTAAATACTGAAGATCTCTAATAATTAAATTATTATAGTTAATATGTGTTGAACCACTTTTACTAACTCTTTAACAGTTTCAACTGCAAACGCTGAAATCATTACTCGAGATTTATCTTGGTCACGTATTAGCACTGCATCATACGAACAATAGAAACAGTCATATAATAAACAATGATGTAATAAGGCGTCACCAAACCATGCGACACACCTATGTCATTTTCTATACATATGAAATACATGTGGCTAAGCAGATAATTGATATAGAAAGTAACTGTTGAAGAAGAGAACATAGTAATATTTTATACAGTATGCGCCAAAAGTATGGAATAAATTCAATAAAAACGAAACAATTATTTTTTGGGAAAAATCCTCGAACAGGTCGATTTTTTATTTAAAAAATACATATTTAAGCGTAAAATGCGATTTTCAAATGTCATTTGTTTTCGAGTAATGACGTCATCGATTTTTTTTAAATGGCAACACCATATTTTTTTCCTTGATTCTGAAAGATCGTTTAATTCTCTATCAGACAGTACTAAAATTTTGCCCTCTTACATAGGAAAGTTTTCGAGTAAATGACGATTGAATGTTAGAAAACGTAAATCAATTAAAATAAAGCAAAAACGTTATCAAGTTTAGTTTTTCGAATTCCATAATTCTTTTATGGATCACGTAGGTGAAAATCTTTGCAAAGTGTCATTGACAAACCGACTTTCTAATAAGTATTGTAAGCGACATAGAAATTATTATTCAATTTAAAGTATTATGGCACATTTAACTGTTACTCAAAGAATTGAAATTTTAATTCTTATCGGATACGGGAATATGACTAGAACTCAGCAGGAAGTTTGCGATTTATTTAATGAAAAATATCCAGAGCGCCCTATCAGCCAATCAACAGTCAGTAAGGTAGAGTCTAAATTTAGAGAAACTGGCAATGTTGTAAATATTCCAAAACCTGGACGTCCAAGCATTAATGAAAATCAGAAACAGAACATTTTAATAAGTATGGTGGATAATCCTCATAATTCTTCACGATTGGTTGCATTAAACAATGACACTAGTCAGAGCACAGTGCTACGTATCTTGAGGAAGGAAACTACAAAATTCAACTTGTGCAGGAACTCGATGAAGATGATCCCGATCGCCGCTTACACTTTTGCGAAATTCTAATGGATTTATGTCAAGGAAATAGAAATTTACACCGGCAAATACTTTTTTCAGATGAGGACACATTTTGTCTGAATGGTACAGTAAACCGTCAAACATGCAGATATTAGAGTCGGGAAAATCCTCATTGGATGGCAGAGGCACATACCCAACACCCTCAGAAATTAAATGTGTGGGCTGGAATAGTTGACGATAGAATAGTAGGGCCTATCTTCTTTGAAGGAACCCTTACAGGACAAAGATATTTAGAGTTTCTAGAAAATGACCTTGTTCCAGCCCTTGCAGTAATTTTTCCTAACGATAATGACCCTGACATTCCTGACGATACCATATGGTTTCAGCAAGACGGTGCACCTCCGCACTATGCGCGCCCTGTACGAGATTTTTTGGACAACTGTTTTCCTGGGAGGTGGATCGGCAGACGCGGACCGATAGAATGGCCTGCAAGATCGCCAGATCTTACACCTCTTGACTATTTTTATGAGGATACTTGAAGTCAAAAGTGTACATTAATAAACCACGTAATTTAGAAGAACTTCAAAATCGCATTTGGGACAAAATACGCAGAGTTACCCCAGAAATCATTCATAATGTGCAAGAAGAATTTCTTCACAGACTTGCGCATTGTCAAGAAGTTGGTGTATGGCAATTCGAACATTTAATTTAAGTATAAAACTTAATCAATTGTATTTTATTTTACATACCTCAGAATTGTTACTTTTTTTATGGATAAAATTTACGTTTTCTAACATTCAATCGTCATTTACTCGAAAACTTTCCTATGTAAGAGGGCAAAATTTTAGTACTGTCTGATAGAGAATTAAACGATCTCTCAGAATCAAGGAAAAAAATATGGTGTTGCCATTTAAAAAAAAATCGATGACATCATTACTCGAAAACAAATGACATTTGAAAATCGCATTTTACGCTAAAATATGTATTTTTTAAATTAAAAATCGACCTGTCCGAGGATATTTCCCAAAAAATAATTGTCTCGTTTTTATTGAATTTATTCCATATTTTTGGCGCATGTATATGTATATGTAAGAAGTATTAAAACGAAGATCCAAAACTATTTAAACAGTTTCATTAAAAATAATATTGAATGAATTGCACTTAAATAACAATTGATTGATGGTGATGATAATGAGTTTCTAGCATGAACGAATTGGTAAATATTGGAGGCAGCCATATTACATACATTGGCCATAGGCCATCTCGAATAACAAATCACCGCAATGCTATACTTAAGAACAGTAAAGTATATAGAAATGCTATAAGTCAGTTTCAAAATTAGCATTAAGAAATACTAAAATAAAATTATGTGTTGGTAGCAGTAATGTAGAATATGGTACCTAAAAATGCACAAAATTCGAAGCGTGTTCTCCTCAATACCACCCCAATATATCTCTGTTATAGTTACGTTGGTCGCTTTCAGCACACTGATAGATCACTGATCGACCACTGATCATTATGTGTGAATGGCATAATTTTGGTTCTTCAAGTGATTACTCAGATATCAGCGGTCATTTTATGCATCACAAAGTTATTTTAATGAACTCTGATATGGTATCAGAAGATCAATCGGCACTGCTTGGTCACTGATCGTTACTGCGTGCTGAACGCGATCATTAATTATTAGTTAGAGTAGCATTCCCTATGATCTTATTACACTGTATCCATTTTAAACTACCTGTATACCTATGCATATATTCTTATAACATAAACTAAGGTATTAGATATGAAATTGTTTTTTACCAATCGGTATGAGGCGTAGTTTTAATGAAAACTGTCAGGTACAAAAATGTCACATTTACTGTCTAGATATTGTTATCATTTTTACTGCCGCTAAATTAAAATTTGTTCCTTAACGGGAGTAATTTTATTTATTGTGAACATTTATAATGAAATAGAAGTCTGTAAGGGATAATCCTCGTCCTATTTGTTTTAAAATATTTACTTAGTCTATGTAGGTCGAAATTTTTTCACTAGTAGATGGTTTATGAATTACTGAATCCTCCAAAGTGGTTGAGTTATTTAAAAAATCGCTTCCAGCACTTGATGTACTTGCAGTAGGGACATTTTTTTTTGATAACAAATGATTTATGAATTGTAGACTCCTCAATGTAGCTTGAAGATTCCCATCCACCAAGCATTTTTTAAGTTGTGATATCAACTCCTGGATTTATTATTAGTGTAGCTGAAGTTCTACGGAAACAATGTCTGGTATATTCGTGAGCATTCTTCAATTTGAGAGACGCAGCAACTTGTTTTTGCATATTTACAAATTTATGAATTCCTATTAATTGGTTATATGCTTTACCATTTGAATCTTTAAAAAAAATCTGTTACTATGTACTTGTGTAGGTCTTGTGTCTTACGGTACTATATTTCCCATATATGTCTAAATATTCGCTTAAAATGAAGGATGTTTTCTATTTCTTATATTTTCAATATCTCCAATTATTATTTGAAGTAATTCATCACATCTACCCGCCCCAGATATGACTTAAATCATTGCCACCTGAAATAATAGTAGTCAGTATTCTTCGTTTCCAAAAATATTTTGTTTGTAATTACCTTTGTCGTCTAGATATGTATGATCAGACGGTTCCTTTAGAATTTTTTTAATTTGTTCATTTTCTAAAACACCTGCTATTTTAGCACGATATCCATCCGATTAAGAATGCTTTTAATTCTAGATACTTTCCAATATAGATGTTGTTGTCGACAGTCAAAGTAGCTCTGAGCATCGCATATATTGACCATAATGAAGAAGATTTCATACGTTTGCTTAATTTAGAAAAATATATCAATAGTACATTTTCTGAAAATGAAATAATGTTATTCTCAACCTGAAAATCAATAAATATTTTATATGTTGACTGATATATCTTCTTCGATTTTTCTGGTTGCTTTGCTGATTCAATAATTTCTGACAGAGTTAATACCAATTCTTCCATCTCAAATAAATAGTTATTTTTATGGATTTAAATGGGAACAATATGATGATTAATGTGTACTTAAATTATTTACTTAATAACGCTAGTATCATAGAAACCACATACAGATAGAAACCACGTACAGCCTAATGTAATTATTATTATTCATAAAACAAGTATCATATAATTTCAATAATATAAATAACTTAGGTATTATGTTAAAATTAAAATTGATTCGCGAAAAAATTATATGTTTAGCTTGGCAGTAAAGTAGGTTTAATGCCTTGGCTTCTCTAATAGACTCGGCTGCGCCTCGTAAAATTTAAATAGCAACATCAATGATTTTTAATTTGTACCTATTTTTTTGCATATGTTTTATTTATCTAGATTTTGATACCTAAAAACGAACCGAAAATGTATCTTCTCTTATCCAAATATACGACGACCTTAACTGTAGACATATTTCATTTAACCAATACAGATATTATTTATCGATATTTGTGCCCATGTTATCTATATAACAAATATGTTTTAGATACAAAAACCTTTTAATATAATATGGCATGTTTTATATAACAAATATATCACGGGTATATTACCGATAAATTCCATTATAATATAGAACGTTCTCGTTAATAAAAAATGTGAGAAATATTTGGTACCTCATATATCACAACCGTATTGCCAAATTCCATGTATAATAATATACAACATTCTCATAAATAATCAGAAATATTTGTTTCAGTCCATAAATATCATTTATTTCATATATACATTTCTCAAGTGACAAATACTTTTAGGTTATTCACAAATCATTGATTCGATATTTATGTTTATTTAATATTCGTACTTAAATATAGTATCGATATGAAATACATAACACATTTTTTACTTAATAATGGTGCTTTTAAGTAGACCAGATTTAGAAACTAAAAATAATTTGAAGATTAAAATGAAGTTGACTTAATATTTGCCACAAAAACATTTTAGCCAGATAAGACTTCAAAATTTGCAAGATTTCTTGTCTAAGCCAACACTAATCTGAACCAAAAGTTAGAAATTTAAATATATTTTACAACTAATCGCATGCACAACTGTATGTGCTTTTAGAAACATATTTATTGTTAACTTATCAATATTTACTGGAATTTACTAAATTGTACATTGACTTTAAAGAAACCAAACAATTTATCTCAAATTTGCTTGATTTACTTTTTCTCCCTTAGATCTATTACCACTGCTTCTCTCCATTGCTTCTTTGGTCTCCCTATCTTTTTTCTTGTAGTTCGGTTTACTCCCTACAATTTGTTTAACTTTCCTTTCATCTTCCATAGGCTCTAGATGCCCTAGCCCATTCACTCTTCTGGCTTTTACAACTTCATCTATTTTTGGTGCCTGGTATATTGTATATATTTCCCCATTATCTTCCTTTCCCACCTTAAAAGAGTTTCTCTTGCCTTCTTATTGAGGATCCAGGTTTCAGTACCATACAGCATTGGCGGTCTCAAAATTGTTTTATATATTCTAAATTTTATTCCTTTGGATAATTTTTTTGGTTTCATTAAGTGGTTGACTGCTGCCGAACTTCTGCATGCTTTTATTACTCTCCTATTAATTTCTTGCTCCTCTTGCTCACAGTTAGCTGTTATCAGCGCCTCCAAATACACATATTCTTGTATTACATCTTTCCATGCTTCGGTCTCAATTTGAAATTGGTATCTTTTTGTTCTCCTATTCTCAAAAGCTTACTTTTCTCTTGATTTATCTACAATGCCACTTTATCTGCTTCATCCACAGGTTTGCTCGTTACTTCTTCTAATTCCCTACTATCTCTAGCAATAATGGCCACGTCATCTGCATAACTTACTATTTGGTGACTTTTAAACAATATGTGTTCTTCTCTGTTCAACTGACTATCTCTTATGACCTTTTATAGTACTAAATTAAAAAGAACCATTGGGAATGGGTCTCCTTAAATCAGTCCTGTGTCAATAGTAAAATCTTCCGAACATTCACCTTTTATTCGTACTTTGCTTTTAGTATATTCTAAGGTCATTTTCAATAGCCTAATCAGTTTGGTTGGTATCCCAAATTGTTTAAATATTTTACTTAGTTTATTCCTTTTGATCGAATCATAATAATATAATAATCTACGAATAAGACCATTGTTTTAATCGCATATTCATAGCATGTAGTCAAGATTTCCTTGACCATGAAGATTTGGTACATTGTTGACCTCCCCTATCTAGAATCTGCTTGATATTCCCCTATCTGTAGTTCTGCTATAGGTTCTATTCTCTGTTTTATTAACGTTGCCACGATTTCCCCTTTTTAAAAGTATCTTTCCAATCTTAAGGCATACATTCTCTTCTCCAAATCCTTCGAATCATTTCGTATATTCTTTGTCTTAAATCCTCTCCTGCGTACTTAACGTTCTCTGCCGTTATTCCGTAATATTAGAAGAGTGAATTATAGTAAACTGGATATTTTCTTTCTTAGAAATTACATTATGAATTAATTGTATTAATTTGCAAAATACACAATGGCACTGAAATTTTGAGGTTATTGTAACGATGCTTCTCACTACCCCCAACCACTGGTTGACACCAAGTTGTACCTTTATTAATTATACTGGTATCGGTAATCCAATTTTAAATTTGACGTTATTATTTGCCTTCTAATTAAAATAAATGCTGAAATAATGTTGTTTTGTTGTTGTTCATTCCACATCTTGTCCGCTTCTTTATTCATTACGCAGTCCCATGGAACTCTTTATATGGCAAATTAGGGCAAATATTTGTTCTTTTATTTGTCAGGTACCTAGTAGTAGTAGTTTCTAGTACCCCTAGCTTGAAATTCGGCGTATAAACGTTCGTATCTGTGCTGAAATTCACGCTGTTGTAAAAAAAATTTGAGAATTGTGTAGCAGTAATGGGGCGGCAGAGGAGTTTTTCTTCTTGCAACTTCGACGTAATGCCGTTGGATGCTAGAAATTCACTGAACTTTTGTCAGCCTGACTCGACGACATTATTGTACTGCAGGGTACAAGGATGGTTTATTTTTAGCGGGATTCATGATCGGATAATTTACTGATTGTTTGTTTTGATGATAAAACTGCAACAGTTTCACAAATTGTTTCAATTTTACCCCAACCGTCTCTTTTTGAAATTAAAAAACGTGCGTGTTTTTGAAAATTAAACACTATGGTTTATTCCATTGCGGAAAGGGTAGATATCATGTTGCTTTACTTTATGAACAATGAATGTGTCTGTTCTATTCGCATAGCTCAGCTATTTAACACCAAGATCGACATATCAGGAGAAAGTATGTTCTAAGGTTAGTAAAATAATTTGAAGAAACAGGAAACGTAGCCAATAAAAAACGAGAAATTAAAAAACCTATAGTTAATGCTAGTTAAGTTGCTGTTTTGGGACAAGTTCATCCTGATCCTACATTAAGTACGAGGCAGCTGGCATCTGTGTCTGGGATCAATCGAACATGCAAACCATTTTGAAGAAGAATAAATTCCATCCATACAAAATACATTTAGTCCAGGAACTTCATGATTATGACCGCCGTTTGCAATTTTGTGAAATAATGAGTGAGCGAGCAGGGAACGATTCACAGTTCCTTTTTAACATCTGTTTTTCTGATGAATGCAATTTTTTCTTGAACGCGACGGTAAACCAATTGCCGCTATTGGTCAGATTCAAACCTATGAGTTTTTCACGAGGTGCATATACAGCAAACGGAAAAATGTAAGTATCTGCAATTTTCGGTAACCGGCTGGTGGGTCTTTTTTTTCTACCAGGTAATTTCACTGGCCAAATGTATTTGCAATTACTGGAAGACGCTATTGACCTACCGTGACTGATATTATTGAAAATGTTCCAGAGTATCATGAAGATCATTTGATTTTTCAACAGGACGGTGCTCCTCCGCATTATACGTTAATTGTCCGTCAGTATTTGGACCAACGATTTCCACGGAATTGGATTGGGAGAAGAGGCAGCATTGAGTGGCTTCCACGATCACCGAATTTATCGCCTCTTGATTTTTTTTGTGGGGAAACCTAAAAAGTAAAATCTATATAACACAGGTCGCTGGCAACATTTAATCAACTAAGTAGTAAGTAAGCAACTAAACATAATTTAAATTTTAAAATGTAATTTTTTTCAAAGTATTGGGCGGAATTATAAAATTTAAAGTATGTTGTAATGAGAATTGTAAGAGCTTTCAAAATAAATATTACTCAACCCTCAATCCTATTTAAATATTTTTGAGTAATGCTTACCCTTGCTTGGTGGTGAAAGTGGCGGAGTCAAAAATACCAGCAAAGAGGGGGACCCCTTTAATCTAAAATCGACGGGTTTAAGCGTTTTTCTACAATCTTGACGCAGTTCCTGAAAATAGCTCCGTTTCGTTTTCATTTGGCCGTCCTGTATGTATTATAATTCTTTGTTGGGTATATAATTATTATTTTATAACAATGAAACACGTGTTAGAAGTATAGGTTTTTTTTCTAGTAATTCTAAAATATAATAAAACAAAATTTAACTGGGAACCAAGACCAAAAACACTAATATAAAGATAAATTCATATATGAGTATTTAATCGCTCTAGTAAAGTGCACTAACTTAGAATAAAATGCATATACAGATAATTTATGTTGGAATTTGTAGTAAACTTTTTGTTTAAATTAATAGCAGTAGCTTTTATTAAATTGTGTGATAAATTGTATTAAATAAGTAAAATTACAAGAAGTGCATTCTTAGAAATGGCATTAAAAATTTTATGTATTAACTTATAAAATACACAAATTTTCAACTTGTAACAGAACCTCTCACTGCCTCCATCACTGGTTGATAGATTTGTATACCAAATTATTCCAATACTACCTTTAATTAACTATACTAGTATAGTTGGTTTAGTTATTACTTGCTTTCTTATTAAAAAAAATTACTGAAATAAATTTCACATTTCCAGCTTTGTTCATTTCACATGTCCGCTTCTTTATTCATTACACATTCCCATGGAATTCTTTATATGGCAAATTTGTGCAAATATTTGTACTTTTATTTGTCAAGTACGTGGTAGTAGTGCCTCTAGCTTGAAATTCGGCGTATAAACGTTCGTACCTGTGCTGAAATTCTCGCTGTTGTAAAACAAAATTCGCTTCGAACCAAATAACGGAGCAGAAAATAAAATAAGACCCGCCCTTTGCTCCCTCCGGCTGTCCTTCGGCGTCAAGCAGCACGGTAAACTGTAACGTCCCGGTGCTCCTTTCGAAATTTGCTCATCTTTCCATTCCCTGCTCCTTAGAAACAGGTGGCAATGGTTTTGGTATTGATTTTCATAACGTGAAATTGGTGCCGTTATTACCTATATTTGGTTTAACAACCTCGATTGTTCTCTGATGTGGAAATGACCTTCTCGACCCCAGGAACCCTTTCTATTTACCCAGAATAATGTTTTGCCAACCTGGAGGATTGATGGAAATCTATAATAATTTATCGTTTACTCCAAGAATACGTATTGTGCAGATTGAACTGTTGGAAATCATCAAACATAATAGGAATATGATATTCAGAGTGGATAGGGTGATGTCAAGCATTTAAAAATCCTCAAGTTCAACGATCTAGAAATTGCCATTAATTAAGACATGTGTTTATTTTGTATCTTACTTCGTGTTTACTTTAAAGTGAGGTATGTAAAATAAAAGTTAATAGTATAGTTAATTTGATTTGTTTATTTATTTATTTGGTACTGCAACTAACAGCCAGAAGGCCAATTACTGGTTGAGAAAACAAAACAGTTAAATTAGATTAAGTTAGAAATAGATAACAAAATATATAACAACATACAGTAAAGCAAACAAACAAACAAAAAAACGGGGCTGAAAGTTCATATTAAATAAGACATTCAATAAAGAGCTAAAGTTAGTTAAATTATATAATGTTAAGAAAACACTCATCTAATATCATTTTCAGTACAAGCAAATATATCAATGCCATTCTGCAGATTATTGTAGTTGGTGCACATATTAAAAATTGGCTAAAATTTTAATAAATTTGTATGCAGGATCGGAAGGTAAAATGTCACCTTGCTTCAGTTCTGGGCACAAGAATGTTCAGATCTGACAAAATTTCGGGACAATCATATTTGTTGTTAACAATTTTATATAAAAATAACACAGATTGTTGTTTACGACGATCGATCAAACTATGTAAGGAAAATTTTCCTAGGAGATCATTCTGAGGTATATTTATGGTAGGGTAGTTGCCATCCAACTTATAAGAGATAAATTTCAAAAATCTTCTCTGTACATTTTCAATATACAGTTTTTGTTTATACTTTATTAAAGAGTTAACAAGAAAGCAAAACATGCTGATTGGCGAAACCTCGCGAGTTTCTTATGATAAAACCTAAAATTTTAGAAACCGAAGATACCACGTTTCTGACATGCTTTGCAAATATTAATTTATGATCAAAGATTACGCCCAGATCGCAAAAGTATTCAGGACGAGTAAGACTTGATCCATCCAGTTTATAATCGAATTCAAGGGCATAATCTCTTCAATGATAAGAAACAATATGGCACTTATTTATGTTCAGCGGAAGTTTGTTGTTAAGACACCATCCATGGATTTTATTTAAGATGCTCTTAACTTTTAAACAATCAGTTGTAGATTCTATTTTCCAATAAGTTTGATATCAACTGCAAACAGCAAATAGTGTACATCCAAGTCAGCAATATCATTAATAAATATTATATATAAGAGGGGATCTATTATGTAACCTTGAGGAACCTCAGAAGTTGCAGAACTTTCCACGGATTTCCGTCCACTGAACTCTACATACTGCTTTTCCATGTAAATAAGAGCTAACAAATTTAAGTAAAGTTGACATATTGAACTGATTTAGCTTATTAATGAGTTTTCTATGACATAATTACTAGGATTTGACACTTCACTCATTATGACTTACATTGTTCCACATGTGCTATTTTAAATTTATTAACTCAGTGTGGTACTGGCATTATAAATTAAATTAGATTCAAATTAGACATATATTAAAATACTTTGACAGTAAAATATTTACAATTGGATAAAACCAGATGCTAACATGCCTGACGATTTGCTTGCATAGGTGGAAATATTTTCAGTGTGAACTTAATTTTTAAATGTTGATAAAATAACTTTGGATGTCAAGGGAATATTTTCCTTGTCTCCCAATGGAATATTCTTGCTTTCGCCTAGAATTTTCATAGACGTCACTTCCTTTTTTAGTACAAGTTTTGATGTAGCCTTCAGCGACGGAAATATCCTTCCAAAAACTATTTATTTTTATACACAAAGATTTGCCCCACAATTGGCTAAAAGGAAGGTTGAAGATCGCCGAAAACAGTGTCTAATATACGCAGTTTAAGAAACCGTGCAATCAGTTGGCTTATTTTCCATTTTATTTACCAGTTATTCAAGCCATCAATGTTTCTAGAAGTTACAAACAAACTCTCTAGACACTTCTATTTTGGTATTGGTTACCATGACTTGGAAGCATAGTCCTACGTGTTCTACAAGCAGATTTGTGAATTCTTCCGATATGCGCCCTCCAAAGCAATAACCAAAATAATCTAAAATAGATATTTATAGCAGAATTTTATCGTCGTCAACATTCACTAGAAATCTAGATATTTCTTTCCTTAATAATACCTTAGATTTTTATGTTTGCACCCTTCTGATATTCGCTTCAGAAACTGAGTCCGGAAAATGTTTACTTCACGGACTGCTTTAAAAAAAACAACATTTTTAAAAGATTTTATCTTTAAAACTACAAAATCAAGCCTATAAAAACTAATTATAATTATAATTAACAGTAACTGTGCAATGTGAATTTCCTTGCAGGCTGAATGCAGAAATACCATTAAGGACAGAATCTTCACTAGACACGGTAGTGGTGGTGGATATAGTTTGTTGCTTGGTCTGAAGAACCTGTATAACCTGTATTTCTCCATTTTGAATCATCCTTGCTGCTTTTGTTTTGTTTTCTAAGGAATCTTCAATGTATTGTTCCGCAGATGACCTTTTCCATGCCCATGACGCTTCAGTGTTGATAAATCATCTCCCGCATTCGCCAAAAAAGTGGCAGATGTTCTGCGGAAACAATGCCCCGCATATTTTTCTGGGTATTCCAACTTCAAATATCCCGCAATTTTAATTAAGTGACATTGAGTACCAATATCATTCAAGATGCACATTGTTTAATTCAAAGTTAATGAAAAGGTTAAACTTGTTTACCTTCATCAAAAGATACTCTTCTGATGGGGCTTCCTTCATGAATCTATTAACTTCTTCTCTTGTTAGAACTTTTGATTTGTTTGCCCGATGACCAACTGCTTGCCTTTTTAAGAAAGCCACCAGTTTTGGATATTTTGAAATATCACCTCCTTCTTTTACCATCAGCATAGACTTGAGCATGGAATATTTTGCCCACATTGCCGCAGGATTCATCTTTTTGGAGATATCCAAGAAGTACGCCAAAAGGATATTCTCATTCAGGCCGTTTTCCACCTTATTGGTTTTTCTCCACACATTGAAGAGCTAATATTCCGTCTCATAACGAGCAGAAGACTTCGTATGCACCAATTTACTGGTTGCTTCAGCACATTTTAACTCGATTTTTCCATATTTTACGAAAATTATCACAAAATACGCACAGGATGACAAACTGTCAAATTTGTTATTTTTGTTTTTACATCACTAAGCTAAATCAAAAGCTATGCGATAAAACAAGAATCAAAACCACGCTAACACCTACATACAGGCAGGTTATGTAAAGTAAAACATTAAAATTTAATTTTTAATACAACACAGTATGAAATAAAACGTTGTACGATACACGGTCGTGAAATGTCATTAAAGTACTCGTCTAGAAATTCCTGACTCGGTTCCTTCGTCGCCTCGTCCATAAACATCTAGACTTGTACTTTAATATACCATTTCCCGGCCTTGTAACGTAAATAACTATTTTTTCTCTATATCATTTTTCATAGCGACCAAATGCTTGTTCCTATTTCTTTCGTGATTTATTTGGCACGAAATTGAAAACAATACTGGAAGCTTCATTCTCAATATCTGATGGCAAATCGTCGCATGAACTCATGTACACTTTCACAATAGTTATGAAAAATAACTCAATAACAGTTGCTTACGCCCTGTAATAATTTGGTATGTCGTATTAGAATATAAATTATGTATAATAATAGGTCTGTTCAAGCAAGCAGACTGGTTTCAAACTGTCAGAAATATTCGACCAGTAAAGTGATGAATATGTTTTTAGCAAACATCATGCGTGACGTAGTTGAACGAACGATTTTGACAGTTTGGAACTAGAATGGATTCCGTGCTTGAACAGACCTAATACTAATTATTGGTATTATTAATAACCTTGACAGATGTAGATAAAACGTAGTACCGAATACGCGAGATACTACATTATTGCCTCACTTATGTGATTCACGTCTACGGTAATAATGTCTATATCTCATTTATTGAGTAAATAGCGATTAGTTTTGTTGAATGGCATGCAATGAAATAATTTGTTTTATTGAAAGAATATAATTGCTTTACAAATACATACAGGAGGTCACAAATTGCAGGGACGAAACTTTACCATGTAATAAAACTTTTTAAAATAATAAAAAAGGTTCATTTAAATACAGGGTATCTCTGAAATGTATGTACCAGCGAGCCATCCTAAAGACTTAAGGTCATACGGCGATATATGCTAGTTTATCTTTAAGGTATATTTAAAAATTTATCAATAATCTGTTATAAAACGAAAAAACGTTGAACGATTAAAATCGAATTTGGTATATGAAAAGATATTGGTAAAAGGCTTTTCTTGAAGTAATTAATATTAATTACCTGCTCAGTCAAAAAAATTCTATTAGATATATGTTACGATTTTTTTCTTATGGTTTACTTCTGTTTTGTACATGTTTCATTTTTCATAATTTTAGTACTTGAAGGAAGACATCAGAAATTCGTTTCAGTCATAGGTTGTTATGTGCAAACTATTAAAATATTATAAAATAAATTAACAATCCAAAACTATTTCGTCACAAAGATTAACAGAAATCAAATCCAATATTTATCATAAATAATAAATACGTCATACCACAGATAAATTTATCTGTACTCATACTGATGCAATTTAACAACTTCAACTTACTTATATTACTTTTGACATTGTTCATGGTCTAGCCAAGGCATTAAATATCATAAATAATAATTAAAGCTACTTTAAATTATTAGATTAAGCCATTTGATTTTTTGATACTGACATTTGATCTAGTCAAAGGAAGGTAGTAGTTCCCGGTTTACATAGAAATTTTGATTTGAGAAAATTCTCATCTACTACAAATGAATATTAAAACATAACCGCAAAATTAAATTTAAATGTGTGTAGGTATTCATATTCACCACAACAAAAAATCAAATACAAACTCGAATAAAAATAGCTACTGTCCTATTTCAGATATAAAATCAAATGCGATATCAAACCAATGAGATCAAATCTACAAACCAATAGTGTAAACATATAAATATCGCATTTGACGTAATCCAATTATATATCAAATAGAAAAAGCCAATAATGTAAAGTAAATAATTTTATTGACCTATAACTATTATCAAATTGACTTAAAATATGTATGCGTTTAGGTATTCCACAGTACTTATCATATCATGTTAACGTAACACACCATTATTTATTGCACAACTATTTAAAATTGTCATTATCAAATTATTAAAAACGTTTGTATGTTAGTAAATATACACTTCAGTTAACTCCTGTAGACCTCTGGAACAAGCGTAATAGATATTTTCAAAATTCAAGTCTTAAAGACTATGATCCCTTTAAAGGCACAGCCCAAGTTTTAAAATAATTACTCATCGTCGATTGTTGGGATTTTCTTAACAAAACGTCTTACAGAAGTGCTGACAGAAATCAATATCCACCCTGGTGAGTCACGCTTCGCTCTTCCCCTATCTCTCTTTCTCCCTCTGTGAATTATATGGCTTTCGAGAAACATTACTGAGTCCTTCTTTACACATTCCATCAATTCATTTTATTGTAACATATAGTCGACAGAAATGTAACTTGAATAGAATAATCCACTTTAATTTAATTAAAACTATTTTAGCAGTTACTATAACTGCCTTTTTTGACATCATAGTCCATACTTAAACTCAAAACTTTTACAATATTGGTTTCAACAACAAAATATATATTTCAATACATTTGCATAAATATTTAATGTTGCAAAAAGGATTGTTTATAAGTTACTTATTCAAAATTTCAATTTTACAATTCTGTGTGACGCATTATTTTGCCATCAAGAATTTAATGTTCAGCCTGTCTCACTAGTCTGGAACTGAAATCGGATTTGATGAACCAATGCTATGCAATTTAACAGAAGCTGAGTTGAATGAATTATTTCACGTATAGTTACCTACTATTTGTTTTTAAGACACTTCTATTACAGCACAACGGGTATCGTTACATGCCATTTACCTCAAAATAGAATGTTGTTGTTAACACTAATTAATTACTGCCTAAATTGGATCTGGCTTTTGTGAGGAAGTATGGTCTAATTTGCATTGATTTTAAATTAAAATAAATAGCAACCCGTGCTGGTGTTGTCAAAGTAAAGGATGAGATAACCCGCTTCCCTTCTTTTTATTGATTTTTTTCATTAAAAGATTGAAATGAGTTCAAATGAAAGATCTTCCAGTTTCCAGTCCTCATAAGGCGTCTTACCTACCGCAGTTAGCTAAACCATGAACTTACAAATATTAACAATATTTTTGTTTCCAATTTTAAAAGGTAAAATCAATTGTTCTATTAATTAAGAGCTTTCAATGTATTTGGACTAACCTGGAAATATTAGTTATATATCTATTACACTGAGTCTCATGGTGTTACGGTTGGGCATAAAATATGTAAATTCTTCTCCTTGTTCTTAATAATTGGATTGGTATCTGTTGACGGTATTTGTTGTTTGTTGAGTTTCTGATCCAGTTGGTTATATGACTTCTACACATGGGTTAGTTTTCTTTAAATATTGGGTTTTATTGTACCATTGCTTTTCTCTTGACAAAGATATATAGGAATAGAGAGGTATCGTTGTTTTCCAACTCAATGTGGTCTATTGTGGTTTGAAAGTTCCTGAGTTCAGGTTTGTCTTCTCAAATTTACTCTTTCATAAAATTGATCCATAAAGAAGAAGCAAATGCACTCTCTTAAATCCTTTAAATTTTGCCATAACTTTTTTAGTTGTAGCTTTTAAACCATGACATATTATGAGTCTAGTCTGGATTTCCTTGACCTTGACTGATCAGTTATCCAGCGTTTTAGATATGACGTTCCATCTTTACTAATAGGTCTTTAATATTACGCATAGTATACCTTACAAATAAGTAATTGGTTGAGTAAACTCTTTTGAAGGTTTTTGCTGCACTACAATGAGGTTTTAAAATGCATCGTAAAACTTAAATGGGTGATTCAGCATGATAAATAATGGCAGTTTGTAGGAAAAATATTTTTCAAAAGTCACTTGTTTTCTAGTTACAGTTACAGTTTGTCTAGTTAATATCCAATATTATTTTTTAATAACTTGTTTAATTTAGAGGATATCAGCTGTATAACTGGCATATGCACTATGTATATTCTAGTCATTTTTCTTTGTCACAGGGACAATAAATAATTTATATAAAATGGAAGTATTTATTCTAGTCGCTATAACCATATCGGTATCGTATCGTTGTGAGTGTCCAACAGTAATTTTGATCGATCGATTCTAGAATTATTCCTAAATATTTAATATAAGCAAATTTAGTATATAATGATCTGCTGCTGAGTTATTATTTTGTAGTTTATTACAATTACATGGAATATTTATATTAATATATCTATGTATTGTCAGCGTGAAGTAAAATTTTATCATATATTTTTAGGTATTAATAATATTGTGTGAAACTAACTACTCTGTAGACAAACGCCCTAACCAGCATTGAATTACACCCACAATATCTACCCATATATTCCTTATTATTAGCTTTTGTAACATTTTTTACTGTATTAGAAAGGTATTTTAAGCTAATATAAATCAAATCTTAAAGGAGGCCACCTGAAGAAGCAATCCTAAAAATGCAGAAATAGGTCAGATCTCATCTATTGTGGTTGAATTTTCCGAGTTCCCTCTGCTAAAAGTGAAGTTAGATATTTATAGAGTGTTTTCATTGAAGCAGGTTAGTAAATTTAGATAGATTAATTTCTTTAGATAATTATTGAATAGGGCTTTGTCTGTGGAATTGTTCATTAGCATACCTAGATGTTTGGTATCAGAGAACATACATATGACTTCATTGATAGGAATTGTAGGAGATTTAATATATATTAGCTTAAAATACCTTTCTAATACAGTATAAAATTTTCTCGTTAGAAACATTTTGTTGACGAATCAAGATGTGGCTCTTGAGTATTGCGAAAGTAGTGATAAAATATTTTATCTTACAGCTAGGTACCAACTGTAATAAATTATTACCTTCTTTTTATAAAAGATGACATTACGTATCCTAAAGCCTTACTAAAAGCTGTATAAACAACACAAACTTACTCTTACTCTTATTTATCCATATGTTCATATAAATATACTATAATCAAGACCACAGATTTGTTTCCGTTAATTTTCCTCTAAAGAAACAATGCTGTTTTGATTTTGTTCGATAACTCAATAAATTGAAGAGAAAAAAAATGGACTGTATTGAAAAAAATAGAAATAAATGATTGTTTATTGCATTAATTAATCGCCCTAAGTCCACAAAGAAAAAAACGACTTACCCTTTAACTTTTATGGTAGACACACTATGCCGGCCGGCCTTCACTTTACTTGTGTTTCTCCCGCACTCGGGCATGCGCATTCCCGTGGACTTGGTAGTACCGCGGAAAGCATAAAATTTAAAGTAATGATCGAACATTCTGCCCCCACTAAAATGCATCCTAGCATTTTACCAGCAATAACAAATTAAGAGAGTAGAAAATACAAAATAAACTATTTTTAGCGGAAACTCAGCATTCTAAAGAACATTAAATAATATCTAATTGTTGCTTATAGTAAATATACTTAAAACTATAACTTATTTAAAGCTAAATATAGAAAAAAAAACAATGAAAACGAAAATATATTACTTGGATCAGACCATCGGGAGTGGACATAATTTTACGAGCGGGCGTTTCAATATGCCGCTAGGCGTTTTTACAGTTACTACTCGAATAATCGCATCCTTTCCGGGGTGAAGTGTTTGAATCCGACCTAAAAGCCACTTGCTGGGTGGTAAATTGTCCTCTTTAATTAAAACAAGTTGACCAATTTTAGGAGGGACGTCTGAATTTAACCATTTAAGGCGCTGCTGCAAGGTATTAAGATATTCTCGGTGCCACCGTTTCCAAAAAATTTGATGCATTCGTTGAATCATCTGCAGTCTTGATAAGCGATTAATAGGTAAGGGCGTTAAATCTGGAAACTCTAGCGCGGAAACGGGTTCCAACGTTAAAAAATGAGACGGCGTAAGTGCATTAAAATCTTCAATATCAGAAGAAATAGGCGTAAGTGGACGTGAGTTCAATATTGATTCAATTAGGGTTAAAATTGTATAAAATTCTTCGTAGGTTAATATCTGATCCCCTATAATTTTTTTTAAATGAGTCTTGACGGACTTAATACCTGCCTCACTCAATCCATTGAAATGGGGTGCATTAGCCGGTGAAAATTTGAATTCAATGCCCTCCACAGAGGCAGCATTTTTTAGGAGATTTAATTCTCGAGATGCTCCAAAAAAATTCGTAGCATTATCACAATGAATTTGAGACACTCGTCCTCTGCGCGCAATGAAACGTTGTAACGCCGAAATAAAAGTATCGGATGTCAAATCAGTAGCCAATTCTAGATGAAGGGCTTTCGTGGCGAGACAGACAAAAAGGCATAAATAAGCTTTACATGTTTTGACTCCGCGATGTCTATTTAATGTTATGAAAAAAGGTCCTCCGTAATCGACGGCGGAAACTGAAAATGGTTTTATTTGACCGACACGAGCAGAAGGCAATTCTCCCATAGGGGGTTGAAAAGATTTGGGGTTAGTCTTCCAACAGCGAATACATTTAGAAATAACGGAATTAATAGCTCGTTTGGCAGACAAAATCCAAAATTGCTGCGAAATAAGATACTGAGTAGTGCGACACCCAGTGTGGAAATATTTTTCATGGAAATGGATAATAATAAGAATTGTTAAACGACTTCGACTGGGCAGTAAAATCGGGTGCTTATATTCGTATTTCATTAATGAATTTTTTAATCTACCTCCAACACGTAGAATATTTTGAGAATCAACAAATACTTGCAGTTTTTTAAACGGTCGGGAAAATTGTTTTTTATTAAGTTCCTCTTCAAAATATTGTTGTTGTGTAAATCTAGATAATAGTAATAGAGCGGAATTCATTTCAGTAAAATTTAAAGTTCCCGCTCGTCTATCTGACGGAGCGGTTCGAAGATTATAAATAAACCTCTGAATTATAGCTAAAATGCGTTGAATTTTTATGAGCGATGAGTGTTTTTCTAATAAATTCTCTATAAAATTAATAGTGTCCGAATTAGCAAAAAATGAAATTTTCCTTTCTTCCTCCGGACAGGAAATTGGAGAAGAATTACGCGGTGGATCATAATTATTTAGGCATAGTTTATTCAAAAATTCAGGACCTTGAAACCAAGGGCTATATGACAAAAAAATTGAGGGTAGAGAACCTCGAGAGGCGATATCTGCTGGATTGCAAGCGGAGTTAACGTAATGCCAAACAGAAGGGGGGAATTTATCTTGAATAAAAGAAACGCGATTTGCTACAAAATTTTTCCAACGATGTGGGGAGCCTGTTAACCAATGAAGTGTAATTTGAGAATCACTCCAAGCATATATATTATTGAAAATAATATCTGGCGAATAAACATCTAGCGTAAACGACATAAGCTTGGTTAAGAGGACGGCGGCGCAAAGTTCTAAGCGAGGAATGCTAATCTTTTTTACAGGAGCGACTTTAGATTTACTACATAAAAATTTTAAAGAAATAGAATTATCAGGGTGAATTATTCGTAAAAAGAGAACACAAGCCATACCTTTCTCGCTTGCGTCAGCAAACCCATGTAACTCGCAAGTTTTAAACTTAGGTGGCAAAATAAGTCGAGGAATTTCCAAATCTACCAGTAAAGGTAATTCGGTCTTATATTGATTCCAAACCCGTATAATATCTTCAGTAGGGGTTTGATCCCACTCTAAACCTGATAGCCATAGGCGTTGAATTAGGTGCTTTAGAAAAAATGTAATGGGTGACAAAAATCCCAGTGGGTCATAAACTTTAGCGAGTTCAGACAATAAAATGCGTTTAGAGCATGCGCGGTTATCTAAAGCTTTAATAGCAAAGAAAAAACAATCAGTTTGAGGGTTCCAACGAAGGCCCAAAACTTTAAGCGATATATCAGATTTATCAGAAGCAAAACTTAACGGATCTTTAGATAAATGCGAAACTGGTAAATCAGTCAAAAGCGAAAAATCATTACTACACCACTTCCTTAATTCAAAACCTCCTAATTTCATAAGCGAAATTAATTGTGAAATTGCAACAGCAGCTTCGTCGTAATTCGTACTAGAAAAAACAAAATCGTCAATGTAAGAAAATTGTCGAAGTATTTTGGCGGCGTGAGGAAATTTTTCTCCTTCCTCACTGGCTAATTGACGTAAAACTCGTAAAGCTAAAAACGGACTACAGTTTAAGCCGTAAGTTACAGTATTTAGACGAAAGTCTTGCACAGGTTCGTCTGGAGACCATCGCCACAGAATTCTTTGATAATCACGATCTGCAGGTTTAACTAAAATCATTCTATACATTTGTTTAATATCTGCACATAAAGCAAAAGCATGTAATCGAAAATGAAGTAAAATCTGACTAATGTCTTGTTGAAGTTTTGGACCTACTAGTAAACAATCATTTAGCGAATTATTATGATTAGGTGGTTTGGCGGAAGCATTAAAGACCACTCTTAATTTTGTCGACGAACTCTCTGGTTTTATCACGCAATGATGAACTAAATAATAACATTGCGAATCATCTAAAATTGATGCAGGTTCCATGTGATTCAAATCAAGATATTCGCGCATAAATTGCGAGTATTCAGTATATAAGTGCGGGTTACGCAACAATCTCTGCTCTAAAGATTTAAATCTAGCATGAGCAAATTCTCTACTTCCTGGAAAAGTCAGGTGAGCATTTTTAAAGGGCAAAGACACAATATAACGTCCGGTTTCATCTCGGTGGTATGAATCTAAAAACATTTTTTCACACAACAAGTCTTCAGGCGATTCAAAATGTTTATTGGGGACTTCCTCAGTCTCCCAAAATTTTTTAATTGATTTCTCTAATGAAGTTTCGCTAATTTGACAGTGAAATGCGGAAATGACAGGTGCTGAAGGCGTTGGAATCATTCCCATTAAAATATAACCGAATATAGTGTTAATAGCATTCAGACCATTGTCTGTAACAGGAATAGCACCATTTAAAATAATTTTTGAGAAAATATCAGCTCCAAGTAACACATCAATAGACCCGGATTGATAAAAGTAAGGATCAGCGAGGCGTAAATTTAAATATTGTGACCATCGACGAATATCAATACTACAGGAAGGCAAATTGTCACAAATTTTATTCATTATTAAAGCATCAGTATATAGAGTAGGCAAAGTTGAGCCAACTGGTCGCAAAGCGAGCGTAACTAGTCCAGTATTTAAGGTAGATTTCATAGAGCCTAATCCTTTCAATTCTATAGGACATTCTAGCTTAGGTAAATTCAAAATATTAAAAGCGTGCGATGTAATAAATGAGGTCATGGACCCAGAATCTAGCAAGCATCTAAAAGTATGCGTATTACCTGAGTTATCTAAAAAATTTACTCTAGCGGTGGACAAAAGAACATTTTTTGTGCAGGCGGTTACTTCAAATGAGTTGAGATTATTAATTTTACTAGCCGCGGATTGGGCCTCAGTTATAAGAGCAACTGTAGAAGAATTACGTGAGTTTTGAGCAAACGAAGCGGTTTGAGCAGATGAGCCTGCTTGCGCGGAGGCAGCGTGTTGAGCGGGCGCGGTTAAGTTGACGGGTGTAGCGAGCGATGAAGGGGGAGCGGAGCAAGTCAAATTTTTGTTATTATTTGAAGTACTAGCATTAATGCGAGCGATGCCTTTATCATAATGTAATAGCGAATGATGCGTGCTTGAAGAACAATATTTACAGCGAGCGGAAGACTTACATGATCGAACGTCATGTGCACTGCTTAGACAATTGAAACACAAGCGTAAACTTTTACAAAAGTTGTATCTTTCAGATTGCGATTTGCGATTAAACATAGGACATGTGTAAAGCGAATGATTTTCTTTGCAAAATGCACAAGTATGCGCGGGCGATTTATTCATAAACATCGTAATAGTTGAAGACGAAGCGGAATTGCGAAATTTATTAGTACCTTTAGATATCTGCCGTTTCTGCAGCGCGTTAGGTAGTTCTTCTAAGTCAGAACAAGGCAAGGAATTCAAAGAAATGCACTGTTTATTTAGAAACTTTACAAGACTTTCATAAGTGGGCATATCTGTTAAACCGTAATTAAGTTCGAAGCGGGTAATAATTTCTTGATCTAAACGTTGGCGTAGCATCATAACTAAAATAAAATCCCAATGCTCGGTTGGATAATTCATATATTTTAAAGCGGATAAATTTTCGGAAAAAATGTCAAGAAGATCCCTCAATTCTCCGATATTTTTCGAATTAATCTTTTTTGTATTTTCAATCGCCTCCCAATGTGCTTGAGCACGCAAACGCGAATTTGAATATCTTTCCAGTAAACTATCATAGGCGATTTTATAATTATCCGAAGTAATAGGTAGAGCGCGAATTATTCTTAAAGGTTTTTCATCTAAAGAAGAACGTAAGTACTTGAATTTTTCAACATTAGACATAGTAGAATTATTATGAACTAAAGCATTAAACAGATCAATGTAACTAGCAAAATTTTTAAACTCTCCATCAAATTTTGTAAGTTCTACTTTTGGAAGTCAAGCATGCGAAGAATAGTTATTATAATTTGACATTATGGATTGATCTAAAGTCCCGGGCTGTGCTACCGGCGCCGGGTTTTCGAACAAATCGGCGTAAACGGCTTTAATTAAATAAAATTCACTTAAAAAACCTTCACGAACAGTATTTTCATTTTCAATATTGGCGTTAGGATCGTTTGATAAAATTGTTGTGACTACATTATTGTGGTGGCGATCGTAATTATCATATACTCTTTGTAAATCAGCGCAGCGGACCTTAAATAAAGTTCTTAGCGAATCATCTTTCTCTGCCTTTCGGGCCAGATTATAAATAACACCAATTTCTGTAATACAAGTAGAGCGGTGCGCTTTATATTTATTCAATTTTTCCATGTTTCTAAATAAATGATAAAGAAAAAAATTAAATTAGTACCGTGCAAGTCTATGCGGAGATAGGTAAACAATAAACAGCTGCGGAAGTGTGTCGAAATGCGACAATGTGTACAAAAATCGGCCAACGAGTAATTAGCGTTGAAGACAAATACCAAACCGGCAAGGGTTAGGAGCATGTGACCTATTAAACCAATCAGCAACAAGTGTATGTGCAGAAGAGAAGCGCGATCGTTCACCTCGATTGTCTAGTTCAAGAATACGAAAAATGGCTAAATAAATTGTTTCGGTCAGTAATTTACATGTAGAAATTAAAAATCAATAATTAGAGTTCTCTATAGTTCAAAATGCTGAATTCTCGCCCAAAACAGCCTATTTATAACAGAAAATACAAATTTATATATGTCTCTACTGAAACGCGTTCAATTAATTAATTTAATTATTAAATTTTGCAAAAAAAACTAGTGAGAAAAAACAATGTATCGGAGCTCGTATGGACCAAAATGTTCGATAACTCAATAAATTGAAGAGAAAAAAAATGGACTGTATTGAAAAAAATAGAAATAAATGATTGTTTATTGCATTAATTAATCGCCCTAAGTCCACAAAGAAAAAAACGACTTACCCTTTAACTTTTATGGTAGACACACTATGCCGGCCGGCCTTCACTTTACTTGTGTTTCTCCCGCACTCGGGCATGCGCATTCCCGTGGACTTGGTAGTACCGCGGAAAGCATAAAATTTAAAGTAATGATCGAACAGATTTCTTTTCTTCCAAATTAATAATATGATCAAATACCAACAACTCTTAATATCTCACAATGACATTTAATTAGTTAATAAGACATTTTATTATTATTATTATTATTATTATTTATTTTTTTTTTTTTGGAAAACATGTTGCACCATTTCCAATGTGTATCTATTTTATAGGTTCACTAGTAACGAGTTTAACTAAATATATTACTTTAATTTTCCTACAAAGCAAAAAGTATTTTAACAGGTTCGCTGCCGGTGGCAGTTTCGATAACATGTTGTCCATACCAGTGTTTTTTTCTACAAAATTTGAAATTTGATGGTTGAAAATTATCTAAATTACGTCTATATGAGTTGTAATAGCGAATTTGCTGACTGGACTGTAATTTTAATTTCGACGGCATTTTCCGTCAGTGGCACTGCGCACGTCTAACTAAATTCAACGCTATACGCCAGTGACAGTATTTTACGTCGCAAATCTTGTCTGTCTAAGTTCTCAGTGAATTACTTTGAAAATTTGGATTCCGGGATTATCTGAGATAAGAAAAACGAATTTGTACTTAACTTTGTTCTAAACGCTAGTGACCGCTACAAAATGTAGGAATCCTTGGTGGTGGAACATTTTTCTCATTGAATGTATCAAAGTAGAATTCGCTAAATTTTACCGTTTTCAATTTATTTGCTATTTTTCCATTTTATCTAATTTAATTTTGAAGGTAAGAGTATGTAAAATTATTTTATTTATATTAAATTTCAAGTTTCGACTTTTTTAGTAAGTTACTAAATAAAATGTAAAATTTGTATTAGGTATATTAAAACCGACGATGTCATCAAAATTAAATTACAACAAACAGAAAATGGTTAAATTTAGCGGCAAAAAATTAGTATAACAATAATTTTCTTTTAAAACATTTAAACATGCAGTGAGAAAAATCTTATGACCAATTTTTATCCGCGTGTACATTTTGTAGCGCCTTTTAGCGTTTAGAATAAAGTACGGATTTATTTTTCAAAGCAATTCATTGAAAACATTCTAAAAATTTGAATAATTTTTAATTCAAAACTTTCAATTTGAGATCCTGTGTCTTTTGGACTTAGATAAGTTGAGTAAATTGCATTATTTTGTCGCCTACAATAACCTGCTTATTCACCTCATCTGCCTCATCTGGATACCAAGTGTCGCTTTCGTCTCCGTCGAACAACTATGTTCTGAAAATTGCAAGAACCCTTCATCTGTATGGTAATGGATCTTTTTGAGGTTGATATAGTACCAGCCTTGCCAGTTTTCCAGTCTTATTCTAATAAAAAAGACAGGAAATTCGAGCCGTGTAAACCTATCTCTTAAATTCTTTTCCGAATGCCTGTATAAACTTCCGTACTTGCAAAGTACTCATATAGTGCAAAAAATACATGCGCGCAACCTGATTTTTTCAGGGTGGATGGAGGGCTGTCTCCAACCAAAATATTACACTAGAGACCCTTGTGCGTTTTTTGCTATAGGGGTACTTTCTTATTTACTTTGTTTTTGGAATTTTTTGTCCAACATAATAATATTATTATATTAACTTTTTTACATATTAGACCCTTCACCGTCTATTAAATTGAAAAAAAAAACGATATTTATTTATTATGATTCAGTAAAGATACAAACAAAAGGCTTAGGAACTGGTTTTTGGAGGATTCTTACAGGACTATCTCCTGAGTGGATACCAAAAAAAGGACAGTCTACCCCTTCGCTGATTTGCGCAATTAGGGTGGTGGTATGTGTTGTAAGGAAATGAGTTCAATTAACAACTCATAGCACTGGAAACAAAGTTGCTTGGATATTACAAGTAGGTAATTATAGCCGGAACTGAGACTCCCCCCACCACTTTTGACCTTGGGTGACGTCATTCGTGACCTGGTTGACATTGAGATGTCACGTCAGTGGATGACATTCATTTGACCTATTCATATGGGAGGAGGCATTTGACATTGAGTAACTTTAAGTGATGCAATTTAATAAACAACGAATGCTCCGCCCACACTCCCTAATCCTACCTTTAAAAGGAGGGAACGGATAAACTGAAATCATTTCGAGTTAGTATCTTCGTGGGGAACGTGCATAACAAAATGTATTTGTGTAGTAGTTGTGGTAAAACGTTTACTCGCAGTGATAATTTACGTCGTCATGAGAGGGTATCTTGCAAAGCGAGATTCACTAATAGTGAGGAGGAACCCAGTGCTAAACGTATTAAACTCGAATCCTCAAGTACTCAAACTATTAATTGCTGTAATAAGACTATACCCGCTAATCAAATAAATTCACATCGCAGAACACTGGAACACAGAACAATGTCCTGTACTCCTAAATGTGACGGCATTCAAATTATTAACTGTGCGTTCAAGCGAAGAATTATTAGTTATCGAGTGTGCAGCCAAAATCATCACATAGATTACAATTTGTTTTTTAATGAAGTAAAAGAAAAGATATTGGAATTGTTAAAAGAAATCGTGAATGTGCACAAATCTGTAAAAGTCAATATGGAAACCTTCGGTAAATACGTTTTACCAACGCAAGAAATAACCGACGTTAAAGCTTTCAATAGTTCTAACAGAATTATAGACGAATCCAAGGATCTGAACAGTATTTATCAGGAATTTGTCGATTCAATGATATCTCAAACATCAGAATTCGAAGAGAAAGATTCTGGTAAGTAATTCCCAAAACACAACGGATGCGTTATACATATTTACATATTTAATGTTTTAGGTTGGGCTATCGTTGAAGTTTTATATGTAGAAGTAAATATAAATAAAAATAGTCCTCTATGTGCATCTTCATACATGAAGTTACCGAAGTTCATCGAAAACAAGAAAGCCGTAGTGAATATAAGAAATGAAGATCAAAATTGTTTCGCATGGGCAGTAACATCGGCGATGTATCCACCTATAGGTCCAGTTCAGGAGGTGTCTTCGTATCCTCATTTTTCTACAGTTCTAAATGTGACGGGTATGGATTTTCCAATTAAATTAAAAGATATTTCAAAATTCGAAACGCTGAACGATATATCAGTTATCGTATACGGTTTAGAAAGGGAATTTGAGAATAATAAAATAAAATACGAAATAGTAGGACCGCTGCGGTACGCGCCAAAAAAATTACGTTATCACGTTAACTTGTTACTTGTTACAGAGAATTGTGGAGAGAACCATCATTGTAGAAAGGAATGCATAAAAAGTCATTATTGTTGGATTAAAGATTTCTCAAGACTAGTTTCTAGTCAAGTTTCACTTCACGAACATAGAAAATATTTTTGAGACGGTTGCTTGATGTATTTTAGCAGCGATAGATCATTATTACAACATCAGAGCAACGACTGTAATCACGTTTATACCACAACACCTTCAAATAACCTTCGTATAGATAAATTTGGAAAAAGCGTTCCCGAAAACATACTAAAATTTGAAAACTTCGAAAAACAATTGAAAGTACCTTTCGTAGTGTACGCCGATTTCGAATCTATTCTAAAACCTTTCGACACTTGCGAGCCCAATCCTGCAAAATCTTTTACAAATAAAACGTTCAGTCACGAACCATTCTCATACGCATACTTAATAAAATGTTCATTTGACGATTCGTTATCTAAATTCGTATTATATAGAGGGCAAAATGCCGGGAAAGAGTTTATAAAACGTCTCGAGTCGGATTTAAAAGAAATTTATAACAAACATTTAAAAGATATAGTTCCAATGATGCCTTTATCTAAGGAGGAGGAACAAGATTTTTTAAATGCAACTGTTTGCGGTATATGTGAAAAACCGTTTATAGAAGGAGAAGTAAAAGTCAGGGACCATTGTCATTTGACGGGCAGAAAGAGATACGGGGCGGCCCATTCCGTTTGTAATTTAAATTATAAACTGCCCAATTTCGTTCCTATCATATTACACAGTATGAGCTCTTACGATTCCCATCTCTTTATTAAAGAGCTGTGTTCTAATAAGGATAAAATAGAAGTTATAGCTCAGAGCAAAGAGAAATACATATCATTTACGAAAAACGTGTTTTTGCACGATTATATCGGTAAAGACGGAAAAGTAAAGAAAAAATATTTGAAGATGAGATTTATCGATAGCTTTAAATTTCTATCCACTTCTCTGGAAAATCTAGCTAATAATTTGAGCGATAATCAATTTCAAGAAACGGTTAAACATTTTCCCGACGACGAACAATTTAACTTAATCAGACAAAAGGGCGTGTTTCCTTATAGTTTCTTAACAACTTTGGATAAATTAAATAACAAAATTTTACCCAGTAAAGAAGAATTTTACGATAATTTATCGGAAGAACATATATCAGAGGCCGACTATCATAGGGCGCAAAAAACCTGGAATATCTTTAACTGTCAAAATTTGGGTGAATATTCAGATACGTATTTAAAATCGGACGTTCTTATATTATGCGACGTATTCGAAAACTTTCGAAACATTTCATTAGAAAAATATCATTTGGACCCGGCACAATACTTTACCGCCCCAGGATTAGCTTGGGACGCCATGTTAAGGCTGACTAAAGTAGAACTAGAATTAATGACAGATATTTCAATGATTCATTTCTTTAAAAAAGGCATTAGGGGCGGTATAAGTCAGTGTTCGGAACGCAAACACGTCGCAAATAACATATTCGTTCCAAATTACAATCCGCAAGAGTCTTCCTCTTTTATCGCATATTTAGACGCTACAAATCTATACGGGCACAGTATGTCACAGTATTTACCAACAGGCGGATTCGAATGGTTAAGCGAACAGGAAATTATCAATTTTGACGTCACGAATATCCCAGACGAGGATCGTTACGGATATACGTTAGAAGTCGACATGGAATATCCATCGGAATTGCACGACTTACACAGAGATTTACCATTCTTAGCCGAAAGCATGGTACCGCCCGGCTCAAAATCTAAAATGCCAAAACTGATACCCAACCTGAATAATAAAAATAAATATATAATACACTTTAGAAATTTAAAACAAGCCATAAGAAACGGCTTGAAATTGAAAAAAATACATCGTATAATAAAATTCAATCAGAGTTGTTGGTTAAAAGCGTACATAGATTTAAATACGGAAATGAGAAATAAGGCAACAAGCAAATTCGAGAAGGATTTATACAAATTAATGAATAACGCAGTGTACGGTAAAACGATGGAAAACGTAGATAATAGAAGAGATATCAAACTAATAACTCACTGGGAAAGAAGGGGTAGATCCTTAGGGGCAAACACGTTGATCGCCCGTCCTAATTTCAAAACTTGTACAACGTTTTTAGAAGACTTCGTAGCCATACATATGGGGAGAACAAGAGCTCATTATAATAAACCGCTTTATCTCGGGTTTTCAATTCTAGAATTGTCCAAGACAGTGTTGTACAACTTTTATTACGATGTCATAAAAAGAAACTATAAGGATAACGCCTCTTTGCTTTATACCGATACCGATTCCTTAATTATAAAAATCTATACAGAAAATTTTTACGAATTTATCAAGTCAAATCCGAACATATTCGATACGTCAAATTATAAAGAAGGAAATAAGTTCGGTATTCCCGTATCTGCTTCCGTATTGGGAAACATGAAAGACGAGTTTCCTTCAGATCCCATAATCGAATTTTACGGAACGGGGGCAAAAGCTTATTACGTAAAATCGGTAAATACGGAAGTAAAAAAAGCTAAAGGTATAAAGAAATCAGTCATTAAAAATAATTTAACCGTCGAAGACTATAAAAAAATCGTAGAGCAAGGCGGTATCATATTCAGAAAAATGAGTTCGTTTCGTAGCGAATTACACAATATATACACAGAAATAAAAAATAAAGTCGCTTTGTCATACTTCGACGACAAAAGATTCATAATACCGAATACAACACATAGCTTACCGTGGGGTCATAACGATATACAATTCTACTTAACGGACGCAGAGAAAAATTTCGAATGGTTCGTAACAGCTTTAAGTCAAACCGCAGGCTGTGACAACGATAGCAGTGAAGTCAGGTTGAAAAATTTAATAAATGCAATCGAAGAATTAACCAAATAAGTCAGTCATAAATTTACGGTAATCGAGAAAAAAAAAGAAATAAAATTGCACGTACACTAATAAAAGTAAACTATTATAGAAAATAAAAGTAACGTGTCATAACGTGAAAACGTAATTAAATTAAATGCTAAATAATCTCATTATTAAGTACAACATAATTGACGTAACTGTAATGTAATGTAGCATAATTTAAATGTAATGAAAATAATCGTTACATGACCAGAATATTAAGTACAATGTAATTTAAGTAAGTGTAAAATATAAATAGCATAGTAATGTATCATACTTTAAATGTAAGGAAAATAATTGTTATATAACCTCATTACTATGCGCAACGTAATTGAAGTACATGTAACGTAAATAGCATAGGTACCTACCGTACCATAATTTAAACGTAATAAAAAAATTGGTTACATGACTTAATTACTAAGTGCAAAGTACTTGAAGTATCTGCAACTTAAATAACGTAGTAATAGGTATTACGTAATAATGTACGTAATACCGCGATACCATATAACATGAATATTAAAGCAAAATAACAATTAAACAACCAGTCTTTCATTCGTACAATATCATTCAAGCATACCTCTCACACTTAGCATGTCATAGACACACTGAGCATCAGAACGCATAGTATGGAGTATATGAAGCCTTCGCGGTAGAGTGGGGATGGTGGGGGAGCGACTCTGATCCTTTAAAACGCCAGGGTTGATCGGAGGAGTTAACATTCGTCCAGTCGTCGTCGAGAGTAGAAGTGTTAGAAACAGTGTAGTAGTACTAGAATCAGTTCGTGCAAGTACAATGGGTAACAGTAGAAACACCAACCAAAAAGCTAGCGGAAGTCGAAGACCGCAAACTGTGGAAAATTCAACATCGCGGAGCAAGACGCCACAGAAAAATATCGAAACGATGAGGGTATTATCCAACATAATAATACCTAGCGTCAATTATCAAGATAACCAGATGCAATTGTGGACGACAAACCCCGTTAGTGGTCAACAACAAAACGCATCGCATCCTACAGCGTCTACATCACAGCATCCGGGTTACTTTACGGAACCATATAAAAACGTATGGCGACCAGAAGAATTAGGAAACGGTCAGGGAACGTCCCACAGCGAGGCCTCACTGCCATTGGATATTGTAAACCAAGCTTTAGCTGAAGTAATAAACGAAGGGTATCAACATACAAGTACAGAAAACGTAAGTAAGGACGTGTTGGTAGAAATGATCCACCAAATGTCACCATGGAGCGAAGATGACTTCGTAGATCCTGAACCTAAAAGTGCAAGCATAAATAATAAGAGTAAGGGACCTACATCGACAAAAAAGCCCCGCCGCTCCATCGATAAAGAGGGATCGTCTTCCAAAAGACAAAAAGTAAAAGAAACCGAAAAGCCCAACGCACGTCCTAACGTACTGAAACAGTTACTGCTAGAAGAGACGACGCTGGTGAAAAATAAAATGGAAAAGGAAGCGCAGAGTAATACCTCGACCGTGACGACGAATAATAACATCCCCGTCATCAAAGTCGACGAGGACCAGGAGAATCTCCATCTAGACTGGGAAATATTTTCTCAAGAAACAGATATGGCTATATTCAGAAAGGCAATAACGTTAAAGAAGAAGCTGGTAACGGAGAAAGAGACGACGGATCGAGAGTTCGAGAATGTCCAACAAGAAGCAAGCGGGTTGCAAGCGGAAATCGTTCGCTTAAACGAACAATTAACGGCCACTAATAAGCGGCTTAAAGAAATAGGAGAACGTCGCGATAAAATTACAAAGAAAGTGAAGTGGGTAACGGAATCTTTAGGTTAAGAGTCGTACGAGCAATGTAAAAGTAATTAAAATTTAAGTAATATAGTAGTAGTATAGGGTAGTAACAATATTGTAAAATAGAAGTATATAATAAAGGAACAGAAAAATTTAACGGTTACGATAGCAGTATCAAATAAAGAATAAATAGAATGCAACATCGTTGTTTCTTAACCCTTCCCTAAATCCAAAAGTACACACATTAAATTTGGTAAAAGTCGACATGAATAAACGACGTAGGTAATGTCAAGTGAAAAAATGAAGTTGGCAACATAGAGTATAAAAAAGTTAGGTTGGCAACATAGAGTATAAAAAGTAAGGTTGGCAACATCGATAAAAAAAGAGGTTGGCAATACCGGCAAAGTCGAACACGCGAAGGGACGTGCAGGTAGAGCGAAGCGTACCCAAGCTGCGTAGAAGCACCGCGCAAGTTAAGAGGGAGAGCGTAACGAAGACCCTCGCAAGAGCAGGTAGTGAAATTCTTTTCCTTCCAACCTCCGCCGAGTGTACACGTGTGTCTCCGCGTAGAGTCTGAAGTGCAATTGTGTAATTGCGTTCAATAATATTCAAATTTTTGCTTTTCGTTTTCGCTGTTTTTCGTTTCTTAAACTCATTAAGAATGGTCGGTTTACGTCGTCCCAGAAAACGTGTAGCAGCCGAGGCAGAAGAACGCCGTCCTCAGCCGTTGGTGACGCCCGCCCAACGGATAATACACCGACAGTGGCTACAACCAGCTCGTCCACAGGCCCGTCCACAAGCTCGTCCATCAGCCAACGTACACCTTCCCCAGGGTACGGAAATCTCTCTGGTACCGGCGGCCTCTACGTCGTCCGGGACTCCGATGGATTTAACCGCGGCGTCTGTGGCAAAGGGCGACCTGGCAACGGGCGGCCAGGGAAGTAGCCACTTCAAGGTCTGCACCGTGGTGCCGCCGATGTTGTCTCCTATGAGCAGCAACCATACGGAGGACGAGGACGAAGACCACCAGGTCCAAGTTCAAGTCCAACAAGACGATCAGGGGAGGGCACGCTCCAAGATGGCGGATCCCACGCCGACGAGAGTAGACGAAATTGTAGAGGCCAAATCGTCGACGCAAGAGACGCCATCTAGGAATGAGCCAGACCAACAACCGCCCCCTATAGATGTGGTTACTGTCGCCGCGCAAGTGCACGTACCGGCCGAGCCGAGACGGGAACGAGCGGGCGGTAGTCAACCACATCCCGAAGCCGTAGGAGACAACATCGACGGGGATGCGCAAATTTTCTCGCAGGAGGAGGACCTGCAGATGTGCAACGAAATAAAGCACTGGAGGCGCCGCCGACGCGAGAAACTGGAAAAAGTCGATCGCGATATCGCAATGACCGACCACGAAATAGAGACCATCCGTGAAAGATTACAGCAGTTATTAGTAGGTCGTGAGGAGATGGTGCGGAAACGCGATCGGCTTTTGGCGCAAGATCGTAGAATAGCGGACATTCTTAATGGGTAAGCGGCCGCGAGAACGGAGACACCAGAACCCTAGGAATCCATTTTCGAATCTTCCAGAATCGAAAACATAACCCAATATCCAAAATCCTACTCTTCCCCCCCTTCCCCCTCCCCCCCCCTTCCCCCCCTCCGGGGGGGAAAACCAATTTTGGTGCTGAGTAAGATCCAGCATACTGCGCATAAGTATTGTCGAAGGGTTTCGAGAGCGCACTGAAATGGTCGATTTTGGTGTTAGAGTAGAGCTAGCTATGCGCGAACTTTTTTTTTTGGGGGAAGGAGGGTTAGGGGTTGGGAAGGGGTGGGGTGAGGGGGTAATTAAAATTTTTAAATTTTATAAGTCGATAAGGCTTTAAAATTTTTAAATTCATTTTCTCAGGTTCGAAGAGTCTGTAGTACCTCGTGTAACGTATCTAATTACTCGTCTTGCCATTGCCTATCGATTGGTACCATTTCCAGTCCCATCCGATAAAATTTTTGAAAACCCATCTGAAAAAGTGCGTTAAAAATCAGAAAAATTCAATAAAAATCTCTACTGTGGATTGTTAACATTTCGGATATATGTGTAGCATATCGAATTACTCGTCTTGACATTTTCTATCGATTGATACCATTTCCAGACCCATCCGATAAAATTTTTGGAAACCCATCTGAAAAAGTGCGTTAAAAATCAGAAAAATTCAATAAAAATCTCTACTGCGGATTGCTAACATTTCGGATATATGTGTAGCATATCGAATTACTCGTCTTGACATTTTCTATCGATTGGTACCATTTTCAGACCAATCCGATAAAATTTTTTTGGAAACCCATCTGAAAAAGTGCGTTAAAAATCAGAAAAATTCAATAAAAATCTTGCTGCGGATTGCTAACATTTCGGATATATGTGTAGCATATCGAATTACTCGTCTTGAAATTTTCTATCGATTGGTACCATTTCCAGACCCATCCGATAAATTTTTTTTGACAAACCATCTGTATAGTAGTTTTGTGAGAAAAAAAAAATATATTTTTTATAAGATGTATTATAATTAAATTTGCAATTAAGATACTGTTTATAAATTTAATTCTTGATAATAGTTACAATAATGATCACAGTGGTATATTACATGTTTTCTTATTTAATATTTTCAATAATTAATTTAACAGTTCTTTAAGTTATATCTTAACACTTGCTGTTTGTTAACCAAACACCAACATTTTCTAAAATGATGATTTTCATCACTGTACAAACAACCCACATTCTCACACAAATATTTATTCGCTCTGCAGTGTCGGCAAACGTTATTCCAACAATCCTGGCTATATGTGTTGCACGCTATACATCTTTGTATTAATGGTTGACACACATTTGATACACAGTTGATGCAACGATCTCGAATTATCCCCATATTAATTGCATTATTCTTAACCATATTCGCACATGTCTCACATTTATTTGTGTATATTTTCTTCAATGACTGTTCAACATTCACTGTTACACAATTAGCGCAAAGTCCAGTACAAGGATTGAGTAAAGGTTTGCTGTACGAACAGTAACAATTGTGGCAAACCACTGCGTCTTCTATTTTACATGGATATACACATATCTTTACCTTAGAATCCCATTCTTTCGGAAATGGCATCTTATTAACACAAATTAACTCACTCACTGATTTTATGTATACTGCTGAAGAGACGTAGTAACACTGAACTCCTCCATCCTCAAGTTGCCAGTTTTATGCCTTCAACAGATGACGTCAAATTACTCTTGAGTGTAGGATGATAGTATCCCTTCCATGTCGGTGACGTCACAGAATATATTTAAAATGAGGAGGACGTCTATTTCAATTCATTTCGTTTTGATCTTCGAACAGTAAAGAGTAAATAAAATGGCTGTAGGACAACCCCATCTTGAATTCCTGACGTGGTTGGCTACCACAATTTTTCAAGAAAATAGCGATGAAGAGGATCACGAGGTAAGTACTGTACTTGAATTTAAATTTATAATTTTTATTACAGGTAACTTACATATATTTTGTGTTCATGTAGGTTGACCCCCATGACGTTGGTGCTTTAACAATAAAGCAGTTAGTTGATGCGGGATTGGATGTCGTCGGGGACAGTGATGACGAGAGTGTAGAAGCTGACGCCACGGATGACGTCGGTGAGGGCCTTGTTCGTGGAATACATGTGGAAGCCGTAGAGATCTTCTTGGGACAGATGAAGTATTGCTCTATGATGTCTTGCATCGTAGTGCCAGGTGATAGGCTCTACTTCCTCTGCTATCGCTGCTTCGAGTGGTTCACGATCAATGCTGTCCCCACATCCAGATATCACTGTATGGAATCGCACCGAACAATCAAGCGAGAGGAAGCCATAATTTATACTTGCGATTCATGTCAACTACCCCTCAACCAGATGAAACTAACAGAGTGTTGCATACTATGTAATAGTAATAATTAGTGTGATGATTTAGGTTAAGTTGTGTAAATAGATTTATGTATATTGAATAATAGTATAATATATTTAGGAAGTAAATTAAACATTATATATATTTTTTTTTCTATAATAAATAATATATTTTTTTTTATCGCATTCATGTCTTTTTATTACGGACTATATCTAATAATTAATTAGATCATTGAGAGAGAGGTACCTATGAAATTGAATAAAAACATATACCAAAAAAATAAATGAATAAAGTAAAGCTATACGTAATCGGTAGAAAATAGTAACTTAAGGAAATATGTGTAAATTAGTAGTTTCATTTGTCTGTGAACCGTCAAACGGAAAGTACAGCATTTCACAAAAATGGGGATAATTGTTGTCGACGTAAAAGGGTCCAACTTAAAACAGTTCTATCCAAAGAAGATTACATTTATCAGTAGACAATACACCGCTCATTATCTATTGATTCCCCCAGTTGCATTCAATACGCTAGATAGACAATTGAAATATCGAGTTACATATCTACAGCGATTTCACCAAGGATTAATGTTGGATAATATATTGCACAAACATTTATTATACTTTATATTATTGTTATTTATGATATGTTTGATTTCTGTTAAAGAATACCAGAAGGAAATATTTCTCAAACGATTATTACAAGAATTGGAAACATCATTGCACCCAATTGTAATCAGTGTAGATACTCTATTACGTAATGTTTCTTCCAGTACATTTCCTGTATTTATTAAAAATAATCCATATTGTTTTTATCATAGTTACAATAAATATATGTATAGCTTAAGGAACTGTAGGAATCTTTATAATTGGTTGTACACATACCTACCTAATTAAAAACATCTTGTACATTTTATATTTCTTTTAATTCCCACCAATCTCTAGTCAGAGAGGGATACCCACCACCAAAATAATATATGAGATTCAAACTCCCCCACTGCTAAGTAGGAGGGATGAGTGGACGATTTAAGATCTTACCATATAGCAGTGCGTAGAAGGAAGATTTTGAATATCCCTCCCACTCAAATGTAAGAGGAGGGATGGCTGAGTGCCTATATATACTTGCAACATGCATCAGTTTGGCAGTTCAACCGAACATCTCCTTCCAAAAGTTCCTTGTAACACTTGCAGCAGCATCAGATTCAACGGTTTCAACAGTACAGCATTAAAATGGCATACAGACAATGGTAAGTATAAGAGAAGTTTTGGTTATTATAAATTCCTTGATGATTGTGTGTTTATATATACTTACATCTTGTATTTGTTTGATAGTTCAAGTGCATATTTCACCACTAGCCACCCATCTAACAATATACTGGAGTCCGAAAACTGGGACAATGAATATGTGGGGCCGTCCGACAACAAATCCCAGCCGTCTAATATACTGGAGTCCGAAAACTGGGACAATGAATATGTGGGGCCGTCCGACAACAAATCCCAGCGGTCTAATATACTGGAGTCCGAAAACTGGGACAATGAATATGTGGGGCCGTCCGACAACAATTCGCAGCCGTCTAATATATTGGAGTCCGAAAACTGGGACAATGAATATGTGGGGACCTACAAACCCATTGAAGCGACGAATAATAGAATGGTCATAAGAACCAGTTACGCGGTAACGAATAAGTCCAAAGCAGAAAAAAAGGCTTATAGGATGGCTGAGAGGGCCAGGTTGTATGGCCTTCTCAGCCAGCAGTACAAAGAAAAAAGTGAAATGTTGATGAAAAATAAATCTTAAGTTATATTTATATAATATTATTTTAGTATTATTTATATATAAAATATAAAAATAAAAATATATAATAAACATATATGTTTCATTGCTTCCCTTTTTTTGACTTGTGTAAATATTTTAATGTCTGAACACCAATAAATGAAATTTCTTTTCAAAAGATTCTTTTTTATTTCATCTTCCTTTCTATTTCTAATACAAACAAAAAAATAAATAAAAAAAAACAGTGTTATACTTGAAGTGTAATTTTATTGTAATAAAATAATAATAAAATAATTATGTGCTAAATACATTGTAAATATATTAAACTACGGCTGCCTTGTTGATCCACTCATTCTGATCTGATGGTAGTCCAAGCCATTTGACAAATAGTTTATTACCCTTTTCTTTCAAAACTTTTTCCACTAAGTAAACATCAGAGTATTTAGTCCTCTGAAGTTCGTACTCATAAAAGCATCCTTTAATAGATTGACCGTACACATCTTCTATCATATATGTTACAGGATTTGTTATATTTACTTTAACAATTTTAAAAAGTTCCGTTGAATAGTTAGCAGTATATCCCTTTTCAAATACACCTTTAAATTTGCTAATTCGAACCATGTCACCAACACGGAATTTTGCTTTTAATGCTACTTTGGGACGATTATATACGCTTAACTTTGTTGTATGTTTTACATCAATGGGTTTCATCCCTGTTGTACGATGAACTCTATTATTGTAGAAGTTTATAATGTTAGGAAGAATATCGAACCATTTGTAATTGCCTCTGGCCGAAAATTCTTTGTATAACCAATTCTTTAATGTTCTAATGACACGTTCCACAATAGCTGCCTTTTTTGTACTGAACGTTGAATAATGGTTTATATTATACTGTTCCATTAGAGATGAAAATTGGCGGTTATAAAATTCAGTTCCAAGATCTGTCTGTAAGTGTTTTGCAGAATAATCAGAGTCTCGAAGTATATTTTTCATTGCACTATAAACTTCTCTGGCTGTTTTATTCTTAAGTGGCCTGGCCCAAGCATATTTAGAATAACAATCAATTACTATGAGTATGTATCGATATCCTTTGTTTTCTTCAGCAAAACTTTGCATTTCTGCTAAGTCGGCTTGCCATAGGTCACCAAACCCTTTTATTATAGTTCTTCTTCTTCGAAAATTTCGTCGAGCGGATTTGTGTAATTCATCAACAATTTGTCGTTTTGTATGACTAATGAACATATTGTATTCATCTATAATTCAAACCTTGTAATACGATGTACATGCACATGTATGTGTTGCAATATTCTCTTTTATAATGATCATTCCTGACAAATGGCACCCTCTTATGATTCAACTGGTTTTGACCATATAGATGGAAATACTAATCTACCTGTATCTTCCGGGGGATGATGTTTCGTAATAAGTTGCTCAACTTTTTCTATATCAAGTGCAAAATCTGACAAATCTTGTAGGAACTTATTATGAGCTTCCCAATATTTGTCTTTGTCACTTTTTAATTTATCCAAATCAATTTTCATATCACTTATCGTTTCATCCGTCTTAATTTTGATATTTTGAAATATTTTTGTTACCTCATCCACGATTTCATTTCTTTCTGTCTTTATGTAAGCTACCAAGTTATCGGTTATGAGATTTGCTGAGTGTTGTACAGCGGAAAGGATATCAGTTTTACAGGCACCCATAAGTAAATTGACACAGTTTAATGTTGCTCCATCCTTTTCATCTGTCGGATCGCCAATATTTTTTAATTGTTTGCCCTGAATGTCATATTGCTTTTCACTGGTGAGCTTGAAACCAACACCCTGTGGACCGCGATGACCTACACAACGACTTCCTTTTCGACGCCCAAATTTATCGATAGAGCTCATCGTTGTTGTTTCACATTCAATGTGTAAACTGGTAATAATTAATGTGTGATGTGACATATATTTATATATTTTTATCTTCTATAAATGTTATACTTGATGTTTGTTTTAATATACTATACCCTCTTCACGTAATTCTTCGATTATAGATAATATTTCATTATCATGACCGGAATGACCAGCTATTTTAGAACTCCATAATAAACGTAAACGATCGATTAATTCTTTAGGTTTATTCCAATATATAAAATCTATTGCTTTATGTGTATATAGTTTTCTAGTTGGTATTAAACCGGAACCTTTTGTAGATCGAAGCATCATTCTGTATGCTAATACTGGTTTAATAACTTCATTATACTTTCTCGATCTGCTGCTGCGATACCCTTGTTTTACATTGTAGTTTGTATAAGCTGCATTTGTTATATTTATTATTTCTCCATACAACCTCTTGTTTTCGTCACTAATTCCCTGTCCTCTACTACTTACATCTGGAGGCAATTTCAGAAATAGTAAATCATAGAGTTGCGAGTTTCCCTCGTAGGATCTCATCTTTTTACCATTTTTCCACAGAGTAATTTTTCTATCTGAAAATCGCACTTCGGTGTTACCGATCATTAGTTTTCCACTCTCGACATCGATATGTACTCCATATATGGTATCAAAAGCAGTTTCGCCGGCTCTTAAACCGTTAATGTAATTTTTAACTGATTCCGGTACATTTTTACTATCAATGCTAGATGCCAAAGAACTTGGAGGCGTCTCTAATTGATTTGATGTATTTGCTCCATGGAAAGAAGAATCAAAAACCATTGTTTTATCATCATCATCATCATCATCATCATCATACACTTCGGCGTGGATAGTTTTATGCTTGATAGGACTGCTGAAACTGCTTCTTTTAGGTTGTGTCATCACTGCTGGTTGAGGTTTACGATTTGTTTGAGCTGCTGCGGATATACTTCTTAAAGGTTTTGTGATGGGTTCATATATCTTTTCTAATGCCACTTTATTTTCAATATGTCTGTTTTTAATCAAATTGAATTTTTTTCGAACTGCGTCTGTCACTTCTACTAATTTACGTTGTAATTCTATTTCGCTAGCATTATGCGTGTCTTTATTATTCTCAACCTTCTTCATTTTTGATGCGAACTCGACATTGTTTGATTAACAAATAACATTAAAATTTGTGTGCATTACGGATATATGTAACTATCTAAGCCTTTTCGATATCTACCTTCTTCTAATTTGCTGTCCTTGTCGATAACTAAGAATCCATATTTATCTTTCCAGCATTTGGCACACATCTCCTGAAATTCTTTAAATGTTACGTCTGGTGAAACGTGGTCTTGAAATATATGATGCATGTTCATTTCGTCCTGTTTAAACATGACAATCCAGTTCGAGTTATCCCTGATAAGTTGTTTTGGAATCCTAGAGTATGTTTGAGCAAGATAGAAGCAGTCTACAGATTTATGACGACCCATACTAAAGTACGATCTAATAACATCTTGTTTTTCACATATAACATCATCAAATATAAACACTGAATTGGGTTTAGCATCAGAAGGTTCAACGATTTCAGCGTTATTATTAAACATATTGAATTCCAATCCTTGAATAGGCTTTAAAATTTTGCGCAAATATTCGTATTTCGGTTGATATAAAGACTTTGAGTATAAATATATGTTGGAAAAACGTAATCCGTGCGGATGCGTAATGAGAGAAATCATTACATTTGTTTTTCCACAGTTAGAAGGACCAATTATAAGACCTCTAATTGTTGACGGTAAAAGTGGACCATGGCGTTCATGGTTAACATTTACCCCACAACCCACACTTTCATCTAAATTATCTACAGCAAATGTTTCTTTTTGTTTTACAATCCGCATCGTTCGAGTGTTCAAAACGATATAAAAGGAATTTTATTGTGTATCTGATATTTAATTGTTTGTTTGCATCACATGTGAAAACTTGTATCCATTTTGATGCCGTCGGTCAAACAGTTCAGACGTAAATCGCAGAATTCAGTGATTGGGACAGGATTTGTTAATTCATTGATAAATAAACTTCCCGTTGAGCTACATTTACCGGGAGGATATCAATACTGTGGTCCGGGTACAAAACTAAAAAAGAGATTAGCCAGAGGGGATCCGGGTATTAACCCTCTTGATGCTGCATGTAAAAAACACGACTTAAGCTACGAGCAATCTAGTGATCTATCTGCGCGACATAAAGCAGATTACGAATTAGAACAACGTGCCTGGGAAAGAGTCAAATCTAAGGACGCTAGCATTAAAGAAAAAGCAGCTGCTTGGTTAGTTACCAACACTATGAAGACAAAACGGCGCTTAGGTATGGGATGTACATCCACGAAAACAATGACAAAAAGAAGGAAGCATAAAAATAAGGTCAAGAGAAAAATGAGTGGAAAAAAGGTTAGCTTTGGTAGTGGTGTTGTTAGTAAAGTCCGAACTGAATTACGAAAAGCCGGAGGTAAACGATTCGTGTCCAAGGACACCCGAAAAGCTGCACAATTTGCATTAAATGCTGCACGAAGATTTACAAAAGCGTCTGGTGGTAAACGAAATATTCGAATTCCACGAATAATAGCAGTTCCAAAAGTTGGTGGAATTTTACCGCTAATACCTATATTTGCCGGGCTATCGGCCTTAGGAAGTCTAGCTGGTGGTGCTGCATCTATATACAAGAGTATTAATAACATCAAAACTGCTAGAGATCAATTAGCTGAAACAACGCGTCATAATAAAGAAATGAAAGCCGTTGCCCTTGGAAAAAATGGAAAGGGGTTGTATTTAAAGCCGTATCGGACTGGATTAGGATTATATCTGAAACCAAAGAATTCAAAAAACTTCTAAGCTCTTTACCTCGAAGACCTCTCAGTAACATCGACATTAATTATTATGTTGATATTATGAGAATTCCACACTTTCGAGGCGTATTTATGCGTGATGATCTTCCAGTAAGCGGTCCTCACCATAATGAGTCTGCCGTATTGAATCTGGATAGTAGAAATGGTATGGGAACGCACTGGGTAGCATACAAGAAGTTAGGTAATACTGTTAATTATTATGACAGTTTCGGAAACCTACCCCCACCTAAAGAACTTCTTAAATATTTATATCTAAAATCAAATCGTCAGATAAAAATCTTCTATAATTATGACCGCCAACAAAAATTCAACACAGTTTGGTGTGGGCATCTGTGCTTAAGGTTCCTAAGTGGCAGTAAAAATAAAATCAACCATGGCTTATCCAGCGACTCCAAAAAGTGATCGTGAATTGGTTAAGAAAATGGGACATTCTTTGCGTGCTTTCTCCAAGCACAAAACTCTTACAAAAATGACAAAGGATCAATTGGCAGACCTACCTAAGGAGGTAATGATTTCCTGTGCTGCAAATGAAATAGCAGCACAGGAAATAGCTCTAGTGTGGGATAAATTACCGTTACATTTACGAGAAGACATTGATATATTAAAGTACCAATATTGCTTAGAACATTATAATAAAGATTACGGCCCAGACGAACCTGTAGATGTCAATGACGGTCCTGTGCCAAGAAAACTTTTCTGCTGTTATTGCAACGTGCACGATGTCTCATTAGCATCGGATAACAACGTTAGTGCGAATATAGTGATACCCCCACCAAATTCACGAAAGAGACTACCTCTCAATTGTTGTTGTAATCATCAATAAATTATTGTGTGAATACATTTTATGTATCAGTCATGTCTCGCACGTTTACCATCACAGGACAGTCAAGCGTATTAAGCGCTGACTTCTACCCACCGATCGAATTAGATATACATAGTCAATATGGCTTGGGACTACACGGTTTCTATTCCTATAATTCAATATTAAATATTGATGAGAAAAACAACATAATTGGATTCAAATTCAAGAAGGGATCGTCCGTCACCTTTATTAGAATACCAGCAGGTGCTTACGAACTTTATGAAATAAACAAGGCAATTCAAAGACTTATAGAACCCATAATAAAACCTAACAATAAGAGTCCTACGTTCAACATTGATGATCAATTTATGTTAACAGCCAACAATAATACTCTTAAATGTGAAATTCGATCGAAATTCGATTTCGATTTGACACCACAACACTCTCTAGCAAGTGTTATAGGATTTGAAAATAAATTATATTATGCAAATCTTGGACATCAGTCTACGTTTCCAGTGGATATTATGAAAGTTAGGATCATTCGCATTGATTGCAATATTATTTCAGGAGCCTACATGAACGGTGAAGAAGCACATACTCTTTTTGAATTTGATATGGACGTAGAACCAGGTTTCAAAATTACGAAGGAACCACAAAATATTATTTATATGTTGATAAGACCTGAAGGGCGCCAGTTTATCGATAACATTACACTACGTATATTAGATGATAACGGTGCTCTGGTAGATTTTCGAGGTGAAAAAGTTATTGTAAAATTGGAGTTAAAAAAAGTTATATTAGAACAGTGAGTCATAATGGGATTTTGCTTTAATCAGAGAAATCAATCGTTGTCCACACCATCAAGAAAACATGATAAATTTATAAACAATTACCCAGACCAGTTTATTCTACGAAAGAACGTTAAGCGGTCAACATCTAAATTATCAACTAGAGACCGCATTTTTCTTCAATCTATTGGACTAAAATTGAAACGTTAGTGGTTATAATCATGATACCAACAAGTGCAAAATTGGATGTGTTCGATGAGCCTTTATTTGATAATTCACTTGTTAGTTTACATGAGCACACGTACAAACCGTATGGATCACCATACTATAGAAATTCTGATGAAATACGAATTCCCATTCACTTCCAAGATCTTATTCTTGATATTGCCGAAAGTTACATCTATATAGAAGGCAAATTTACTCCTAGCGATGTCAATAAAGCATGCTACCTATCTAACAATGCGTTAGCATTTCTTTTCGATGAGATTCGTTACGAAATGGGTGGCGAACAAGTAACTGTTATTCGAAAACCAGGTATAACATCTACAATGAAAACTATGGTGTCATGGGGGCAAACGCATTTGAAAACGCTACTATCTTATGGATGGGGTTTAACACAGAAAAATCAAGATATTTTGGATACCACCAGTCATATTTTTAGCGGGAAATTACCTCTAAAATATCTTATGGGATTTGCCGAAGATTATACAAGAGGCATCCTCAACACCAAACAAGAGCTTACATTGATAATTGCTCGATCATTTAAAAATTGCTACTTTGGAGAAGTTGACGCTGATCTAGAAATTAATAAAATAGAATGGAGGATAAGACACATCATTCCTGAAGATAGGCAAAAACTGAAGCTATTAAATCGCGTTAATAAGGGCGGTGTTCATGCTAAAATTAAGATGGCCTATCGTATGTGGGATTTATATGAATTACCGACACTGCGAAAAACATCTACAGATATATGGGCTATAAAGACCACTAACAGTTTAGAAAGACCCCGATATATCATTATCGGTTTCCAGAGTACTGATAGTTCTGATAATAGAAGCAAGGACGTTACTCAATTTATCCATGCAGATATAAGCAATATCCGAGTTTATTTAAATTCTGAAGTGTATCCATATGAGCGTTGGAATTTAGACTTTGGAAAGAAACTAGATTCTACAGCTTACTATGCTTATGAAAATTTTCAACGCAGTTTCTATGGTAAAGATAATTCTGAGCCAATGATGGATATTGGAGAATTCCGAAAAAACCCACTCTTTATTATCGATTGTTCGCATCAACAAGACGCCATGAAGTCATCCACTGTAGACATAAAGCTAGAATTTGAAACTCGAAAGAAAAATTTTCCTGAAAATACAAGAGTGTATGCATTGATAATTCACGATGCTTATTTAGCTTACAATGCTTTGGATGGTTCTGTACATAGTGGATTTATGTAATCTAATGAATATCTTACGTATTCCATTAAGTTCTTAGTTGTTAGTTAACATATTTTATTATACATGTGTAGTTTATTTATTACTTTTGTATTAATTTTAATTTATTTATAGAATGTGTTTTTTTTTGTGAACTCTTGTAGCAAATAAAATCAACAATAAAAGTTTAAAATGATATATTTGTTTTATTAATAATACATCACAATAAAAAAAAAGATAATAGTTTATACAGTACAATTTATTTATATAATATGTAATTTGTAAAATAATCTTAAGTTATTGTTAATTACATAAAAGTTTATTATAATCACATATTTATTATATTATTCTAGAAATATTAAATTATACAAGTTATATGAAAAAAATATAAAGATAAAATTAAAATTATCTCTATGGGGTTTGAGTGAAAGTCTCTTCATCATCAATGTCCTGGTCATCTTCAGAATCAGTAATAGATTGCTTAGTTAATTGATACTTTTGGCTAATTGCGTCAGGTAAATACTCGAACAAATGTCCTCTAACATAACCCACTAAACCGATCTCTATCATTTTTCCACAAAATTGATCCAAATTTAAGAGACCTTCGGAATAATTTATACATAGTTCCCAACCATTGTTGTACATTTCGGCTTGTTCTTCGAGCCACCTGATTTTTTCCTCATCATAACAATAATCCAGATCATAATTAGTAGCGTGAAGTCGATCAAAACTCACAGCGTTTAATTCACTTCCCAATCGTTGAATAGCTGTGTCGATATCTGTGGCCTCGACCCACTGTTGACGAGCGTAGTGCATCCACATTTTGTTATAACTGTAATAAAAAGTTAATTTTTTATACAGAGCAACGAAATATGTTATTGGCTATTTACCCATATTGGATGTTGTATTGGATACAGTTATGAAAACTAAATATATTTACTACTACTAGATATTAAAAACTAATGTAATTATTCAAGAAGTCCAAATTTTAATAAAGGTCTGCACTTGGCATCTTTAAATAGTGGCTTACTTTGACCTATGTATGTCAAAGTATATTTTGCTTGTGTAAAATTAATTTTACTTAAATTTTCTTCTGATAAATGTTCCACAACCCTCTTGGGTAAAAAGCATTTAAACTTGCGATCATTATCATCAAATAATGTGGCTAACACACACTTTCCATATCTTGAATTCATCATAGACAATGTAAAAATTAAATAGGGTCTATTTATTTCTAAAGAGGTAAACTGTCTTAGAGATATATTTTCAAAATCACTGTTAATGTTATTATTAATCTTATTTAAATCTTCACATGATAGAGCCATTTTTAAATGCACTTCTTTTCTTTATCTAATTAGTAATAAATATAATAATTGCGCTCACTTGAAACAACTGTAATCACAACACCAATTTTACTGCGCTTGTTAACTGTAAGGTCGGTGGTTAAACTAGTATATGATTTTAGTCCACAGACCCTTGGATTATATAGAAATGATTGTATCCCCTCCAACTTTCAAACATATACATCAAGATATTCAATGTCAAATGTCTCCTCCCATATGTGGAGGTCAAGTGAATGTCAGCCACTGACGTGACCTCTCAATGTCACCCAGGTCACGGATGACGTCACCCAAGGTCAAAAGTGGTGGGGGGAGTCTCAGTTCCGGCTATAATTACCTACTATTACATCCCATTGGTTTAAACTGGCGTACCTCAAAATACCTATTTAATTTGAACATCCCTATTAAATATGTTTAAATGTTTTTAAAACAATAGATCTTCCGGAACAGAAGTAATGACTTATTAAGTAAATGTACACAAAATATTTTAGAGATGACATATAATAATAAACCACCTCTATTGCGCAAAACAACGAAGGGGTTGGACTGTGTTTTTTTAGATGGACTCAGAAGACAGTGCTTGAAGAAACCTGCAAAAACCAGCTGGTCAGCCTTTTGTTGCATCTTTACTGAACCATAATAAGTATAGTAAATAAAAGCAAAATAGCAAAAAAACACAAAAGTGTCGAGAGTGATTTTTTAGTTAAAGACAGCGTTTCATTCACTGAAAAAATCAGCTTGTCCGCATTTATTTTTTGAAATATGATATCTTTACTGGGTTAATATTATAACTGATCAACTTATTAATTTAACTAAAAAAAGACAAGCAAAAATTATAAACCGTACGCAAAAAAACTATGTTATAAAACCTTTTCATTGTGCCTATGTAAATCATCGTTCGTCAAATGCAGTGCTGACGTAACTAACCCAGCTATATATGACACCAGAGAAACGACGGAAAATTCCGTCAGCGGCACCAGAGTGATAGCAACTCCGACGGATTTTTCCGTCACTGGCACTGAAGGTATTAATGATTATTCATAAAAGAATGTGTTACTTAAATAGTGAATGTAGTTTGCATGCTAGTAAGATCTGACAGAGTTTGTATTTGGAGGGTATATGTGCTATAGTTATGTGAATTTTCAAGACAATGTTTCTTTCATATAATAGGTGAACATATGATAATTTTCTTATTCTAAATATATATTTTCTGCTACAAGGCCTTATATGATTAAAAATGTACAAGTAGATCTCCGACAGAAAGTAAATATTATATTTTCTGCGCGTATACTGGTTTTATTTTGTGCTTGTGAGACTTATAATTAGTTTGAGCGTAGTAATTCCTATGTAAAAGATAGGGAAATTTACTGAAATTTCATTACTCTAAAACTTTTGTTTAATTTACTATTATTGCAGTTGGTTTTTCTCTACAACCATCTGTGAAATGTATCCTGTATGAAAAAACTGCTTTATCATGTCTGCAATATTTATTTTACAGGAATTAGTTACTGAAATCAAATATACGGGGTTATTGGGAGAACCTCCAATATTCGAAAGGGGTGTTTAGTGACAAAAGTGAACACAAAAGCCTAATAAACATATGGTCGAATATCAACGGTTACTGAGATAGCTATGAAAATTTATTGCCAATATTGAGAAAAAGTTATTATTTAATATTTTATTTTGTGTAGGTCATGCATTCTAAACCAAATTACTATTAGTGATTACTAATTGTCACATTTATTTTGACAATTGTGACGCTTATTTTATAACTGCCGCATTTATTTTTACATGTGCGTTTATTTAGTCGGTATTGTACACACATAATTTCATAATGCCTGCCACATTTAGTCAACGAGAATATGCTGATAATATTTTTATTTATGGGTAATACAACGGTAGCGCTAATGGTGCAGTTGCTAAATATCGACGTCGCACAGTGGCGCAAAACGCCACTGTGCCACTCAAATTACTGTACACCCCTTAGGGTTGGGCCTTTTGAGGTGATGTTTTTTTTAGAATGTTCGTCATAAAATTTCCTATCGATCCCTCTTTCTCAATTTTCGCTTTGGGTCTTTATTTTCGCGGAATTTACCTCTAAATATGGGTTTGCATGGAAAAAACTAGATTTTTCGCAGGAAAATGACCCTACGGAACACGTGATTGAGATTTTGCCGGACTTTTTTATGGGGGAATACTCGTCTTGGAAAGCCCTACAAGAATGTCCACTTAGATTTCGGGAAGAAATTTTCCGTTGCTCTTAAAATGGCTACAGTCATCAAAAAAATTTCACATATCAGAAATCGTTCTACTAAAAACTGGGAAAATATTGGAAAAAAATCTTATCTCACCAAAATTATTTGTACATATTCGAGAAATCCGCAAAAAATTTTCCAGAATTTTTGGACACATTTTTGGACATTCACCAAAATGGCCACATACATATTTTCCGAATTTTCCCGTAATTCTGAAAAAGGTCAGAAAGGTTCCATAAAAAATGAGTTTGAACATGTGTTTGGGAATTAAATTTTTTGATAAAAGTGGCCATTGTTAATGAGAAATGATTGATTTGATTATTTTCTTCCCAACACATAGAGATAACGTAAAACAACGTCGAAATTTGCTTTTTTATATCGAGCGCTGCACCAAAAAAAAATAAATAAATAAAATATACAAAAACAATATCTGTCCTAGAAAAACATACACTATTCTACATTAATTTATATACAAGGTATTTATAAAATATATAACAATAACCCTTCAAAAGACTGAGCTCTTTGAGAATTTGTTTGGACAACCAAAATATTTAAACATTTCGGAAATACCAGATGATTTCCCAGTATTTTTGAACATTTGTGGATTTTGGATCAAAATGACCAAAAAAAGGAAGATCCACATAAAATCTTATGGTTTCGAAAGTTTAAAGCATCCAGTAGATGCTGAAGACTTTCACTATCATACATTTCCATCCGAACAGTTCCAGGAATCAATTCGGAAAAAATTCGAATAATCTGTATGTGGCCATTTTGGGAAAGTCCAAAAATGTGTCCAAAAATTCTGGAGAATTTTTTGCGGATTCCTCGAATGTGTACAAATAATTTTTGTGAGATGAAATTTTTTTCCAATACTTTCCCAGTTTTCAGTAGAACGATTTCTGATATGTAAAAACTTTTGGATGATTGTGGCCATCTTAAGGGCAACGGAGAATTTCTCCCCGAAATCTAAGTGGACAGTCTTGTAGAGCTTTCCAACACGAGCATTCGTCCATAAAGTCCGGCAAAATCTCAATCTCCTGTTCTGTCATTTTTGTGCGAAAAATCTAGTATTTTTCCATGCAAACCCATATTTGAAGCCAAATTCCGCGAAAATGAAGACCCAAAGCGAAAATTGAGAAAGAGGGATCGATAGGGAATTTTATGACGAACATTTAAAAAAAAATCTCCTCAAACGGCCCAACCCTAAGGGGTGTATAGTAATTTGAGTGGCACAGTGGCGTTTTGCGCCACTGTGCGTCGCTTCCAGGACAGAAGAGTGCCAAATAGCCAGACAGTCTTCAGAAATGCACGTGAAACTGGAATGTTTCTGAATGTGAGAATTACATCTGAGAGGCAAGCTGGTCCTGGTCTAGCAGTGGAAGAAGAAATTCTAAATATGGTAGAACATACGCCGGGTGTAAGTGCAAGGCGCATTGCAACCCGTCCCCAAATTAATCAAACTACGGCATGGGAAGTCATTGACAAAAATGATTTAAAATCAGAATCTTCAGGACGGTGATAATGATTTGCGCTTGCATTTTTACAATTGGATAAATGCAAACCATAAACTTTACAAATACATTTTGTTCACTGTTGAGGTTCAATTCACTCGTGATGGAATAACTGTCACAATGAACATAGTTGGTCAGATGAAAATCCGCACGCCGCAGTGGAAAGTAACTTCCAGCATCGGTTCAGCCACATACCTAGAAAAAATATAGACTGTGCCGGCGACCCCTAATTCATGGCTGCCCTAAAAGGTCCAGAATCACTAAAACTTAGTTTTTATGCCAATTTACGTTGGTTGTATTGTAGCTTGAATCTCATTTGTTTACTGTGATTGGTCACATTCATGTCACATTCTTTAATGACATTGAAAATGACAGCAAGTTAGTTAATTACATATTGCAATGCAGCCATCATATTTGCACAATCGCCAACATAAAGCAAATAAAATATCCATTTTCTGAACCTTAGGTCCCTAGAAAACGCGGCACCTGTCACGTGACCTATATCATGAACCGACGCTGTCAATATTTTTACTAGGTTTGTGGGTTCAGCATTAATATTTGGTATGATTAATAATCATTTACTTGGCCTAGTTGTGTAAGTTCGTCGTTTTACTGAAGCTAGATATGTAGAATTTTTATAAAATAATTTGACAGATCTACTATTTCAGCATGATGGTGTCCCTGCCAATTTTATTTATTTATTTAATATATCCAACAGGAACAAGTCTTAATTACAGGATAGTGAGAAAAAATACATAATATATAATACCATCATGGAATAAAATTACAAAAAAAAACATATATATATGAACAATAACAAAAAAGATACATATATTAGTAGTATACCGTACAAATAAAAAAAATACAAACTAAAAAACACCGGGTAATGACAAACAAATGTTTTTAATATATGTTTAACATTTGGATTAAATATATCAAAAGTATAAAGCAGATCATAATTTCTGCACATTTTATAAAGAGAACAAAAATGCAATATATTAGTGTTGGCTGTTTTTAAATAGAATGTTTTCTTCTTCCGACTTCTGATTGGTTTAGGTATAGTAAAGTTAATCCGATCTAACATTTCTGGTACATCAAAAATAGAATGAATTATTTTAAATAAAAAAAATTATTGAATGCATATTACGACGAACAGAGAACTGCCATCAAATCTCTGAAGTAACAATTCTTGGGAATACCCAATTGACGGATAAGCACCATTCTTCTCTATATTTTTGGTGCAAACTGGAGACCATACAACAGAGCATTATTCTAGCTTGGATCTGACAAATAAATTATAGAGCAACATAACAGTATGAGATTATTAAAATCACGCTAATTACGCATTACAAATCCTAAGTTTTTGGTAGCATCAGAAATGATTCTATTTAAGTGGTAGTCAAAACTCAATTAAAAAATACCGCAAGGTCTCTTATATATTTTAGTCTGCTCAACACAGTGTTAGAAATGCTATATGGAAATTTAAAAATTTCTTTTTTTACGGTAGTAAGACATAACTGAACATTTACCAATGTTTAAAAGGTAGTTTATTTTCCTGACACCACAAATTCAGCAGGTTCAAATTGTTCTGAATCAAAATACAGTCATCAACACTGTTTATTTTTAAATTTAGTCATGCTGTGATCAATCATCTCAACAATCGCTTTCTGCAACGCTGGATTGGCCGAGGTGGTTTCCAAAATTGGCCGCCGAGGTCACTACATTTGAATCCCCTTGATTATTGCCTTTGGAGATGGTTAACATATGCAACAAAAGTAAACACAAGAGAGGCGCTATTCGATCCGATTGTCAATTGAGCAGCACTCATAAGCAAAAATTACCATGCACTTCAACGAACTACCCGTGCAATCCACAAACGAGCTGATGCATGCATCGAGGCGAGCCGTGTATTTGAATTCGATTATATGTTTTTAATAGGCTTTGCCTCCTGAACACCTCTTTCGAATATTGCCCCCCCCCCCTCCCATACCCCTGTATAATAATTTTCTAAGCGTATTCGTCTACGTGACATATTTTATGCTTATGAGGCATATAATTGGTTTGGGCTTTTATTTATACTACTATTATTACAATTTCTTTTTTTCTACAAGGAACTGTAAAATGTATCCTATATTAAAAAGGACTGCCTTATTTTGTCTGCAATATTTACTTTACAGGAATCCGTTATCGAGATCAAATATATCTTTTCTACCTTATATCTTAAAAAAGTACAAGTAAGTCCCTAACGGAAAGTAAATACTACATTTTCTGGGCGTATACTTGATATATTTTGTGCTTGTGAGGCAACATCCTTCCTATATTAGATTTTCAGGAAATGCGTGATTTCAACGGGCACACTACGTTTTATAAAGGGATCTAAATAAAGTGGGTCGAATGAAATTTATCTCGTTAGCTTTGCGTTACGAGAAAGAATTAAATTTGAGGGAATCGCTAGAGAGTAGGGTTGTTGAAATTACATTAAACATACAGGATGTCCCATTTCGCATCTGTATGGGTAACTTAGTTATCCTTATATTTAGAGAGAGCCTGCTTAATGAGTTCATTTAATGTAATTTTTTGTTAACTTTTTATTACACTGAGTTTGCAAAAACGTAACTAATACAATTTACAAAAAAATAAATTTAGTGCCAACATTTTGCTGGTAATGAAGAATATGAATAAATAGCACATAAATCCCTTTACAACAATAATCTTTATAATAAAATTAAGTGCGTTTTGTAAAACATATCTGTTTTTCAGAATGTTGAACCTAATTTGCATGGGTCATCATTTTAGAAATTACTGTTAAAGTTTCGTTTAAATCAATAAATTTTACATCATTTACTATATATTATTATACATTTTCTAAATCAAATGTGCTTTAGACGACAATAGTTCATGCATATTTCTAGATTTATCAAAACTCTTCAATACAGTGAGCCATCCATTAATTATAGAATAGTTTGAAAGCTGTTGGAATTAGTAAATCTTTTAAAACAACATTGTGGCGCTTGGAAGCCGCTTTGGGACCCCACGGTGGTTAGTGCAGGGACCTCTGCTGGGCTTTCAATATTTGGGGTGCTTGTTGAATCTTCTTCGATAGGCAAGGAATTTTGCTTGTTAGCCAATACGTTGCCATTTATATTTCCTTAGTATGTAAGAGCTCTTTACATCTGTTGAGCAGCCGACTTTCCTGTCTGTTATATGTTGCCCTGGTAGATCTGCATTCTTTCTTGGCACTTGACAATTTTCAGTAATGTTTCGAATTCTGTTTGATTTTAGAGCTTTTACACAGAAGTTCTTGTTTTCAATAGTTGTATCGCTACTGAACCCATTGGGCTAGTTTTTAAATTTTTAGTCTCAAGAGCTTGTTTCGAGCAGCATCTGGCTTTTGGAATAGTAACTATTTGTGTGGACAGAAAATAACTTTACTCGAGAATACATACATCCTTTATTTGGATCTAAACGTATAAAAGTACTTTTTGTTTTTCGCGGTTATGTTGACCAGGAATTCATATCTAGATTAATTAAAGAACCTTCGAAGTTTTGTGCTGATAAAGCAACATAGTTATTTATATTTCCGTTAGATGTCGAAACGCTAAAGAAAAGATGGTGTTAGTAATTTCTGAATCTGAATATGGAATTCCTCAAAAATCTGTACTAGGGCCGGTTTTTCATATTTTTCTGTGCAGTTAGTTTATCGTTACACCTGCTGATAGTTCCATAAAACAAGAAATTGCTCCAAATTTTACCAACACCTTAGTATTAACTTCAATAAAACGTTTTGGTTACTTTTAGTTTGTAGGCAATAGTTTTTGCCTAATTTTGGAAGCATTAAAAATTATGCGACTAATTTACTACCTATGTGTGTGTGCAAATGGACTTAGCTTTTTTGTGCAATGTAATTTTTAGTAAAACCTACACCGTAATATAGTACTAGAGTAATTGTGGCAACATTTACAAAAACTTTTTTTTCCGGCAAAGTTAGAACAATTTCGATAGTTGTGGCTCTATCGATTTGTTAACATGGAAATTCATTGAGAATAATTTAACCGTTAGTAGTAATTGACTATCCTCAACAAATTGTTTCTATTAAATAGACTTCAGAAAAGTTACTTTGCTGTCGTGGCAAAAATAAGTACCAACCAGTAGTTGAAAAAGTTTTTCTTTACTTTTTATTTATTGCTGCAGTTACATCTTAGAAGTAGCTGCTGCAATTCTTCACTTTAACAATTTTTTTTATTGAGGCTGCTAGGCTGTAGTCCTAGTACGGTTAGTTCCACCAAGACAACCAGCAAATATTTTATTTTTTACTTGACATAAGTGAATTTTAGTCACAACTAAATAATTTTTTTGCCATTAAAAAGTTCACTTGGTATAATTATCAATTCCTGATTATTATTATGTTAGATACTACTATAGGACCTTTATAAGATCTAAGTTTTAGCGACATATCTAGTTACAGCTACAACATTTTTATTTGGTGCTGTTTCGAATCTTGTAGTCATAGATATATTAATAAGTAGGTCTCAACTCAACAAGTATATTATGTACTACAATAAGTTATCTAGTTTTATTAGTAAAAGAAGTGATTGATACATTATAACATTAATATATAAGAAAAATCTAATCATGATATAGTTGTGGATATCACAAAGGATGATGTTGGTCTTGTTCGAAAGTAACCCAGAAATATTTAAAATAAGAATATTTAGAACATCTTCGATAGTCGTGTCTCTATCTATTTGTTACATGGAAATTTATTGACAGTATTTTAACCATTAGTAGCAATTGACATGCCATGTCAAAAATAATTTAGGTAGGTACTAAAGGAACCAATCAGTAGTTGAAACATTTTTTTTACTTTTTATTTATCGCTGCAATCACATCTTAGCAGTAGCTGTTGCAATTATTCACCATAAGAAAATATTTTATTGAGGTTGCTAGGTTTTAGTCATAGGACGATTAAATCCAGGACTACCAGTAAATATTTTACTTTTTTACTTCAAACAAGTGACTTTTTAATCATTACCAAATAATTTTCTTGTCATTAAAAGGTGCGCTTAGCTTGGTATAATTCAATTCCTGATTATTATTATGTTAGGTACTAATATAGTATTTATGTAAGTTGTAAGTTTTAGCAACATATCTAGATACAGCTACAAAATGTTTAATTGGGGCTGTTTTAAACCTTGTAACCGTAGGTTTGGACTCAACAGGTCTGTCACGTACTGAAATAAGTTATCTAGTTTCGTTAGTAAAAGAAGTGACAGGAAACGAACCTCTTCAACATAAGAGGGTGGAATTATTTGTATACCTACTTGGTACATCATAACACCAATATATAAGAAAAATTCAACCATGATACAGATTATCTTACCAAAACTTTCTTATTGGTAAATTTCCATTATTACTCTGTTACAACGAAATGTGTATTTTTAAATTTGCTACACGTGCTTAATAATTAAAACAGCTGAACTAAGTTGTTGAAATGTCGACGTTTGTCATTTTTTACTTATCGTTTCAAGTTTAGTCAGCTCATATACCTCGGTTAAAGCCCTTTCCTTCATAACCCCTGAAAGCCGTTAAAAGTTCCTGCGAAGGCAACAATGACCCGAGCGAATTCAATTCCAAGCGTTACCTAGATTTAAACTTAAATAGACATTATGTCGTGTCTTGTATTGGATTTTTGCGCGGCGCTTGCTCCATATTTTCTCGAATACCTAAATGATAGGTTACACACGGATGTCAGTTGGTCAATTCTTTTGAGCTTTGTGGTTGTTTTCTTCCTTTGTTGCGAAATGAACTATAACGAAAAGGATATCTTAGAGGAAGATGTATTTACTATACAGGGTGCCTTAAAATATGTGTCGGAAAATGATTCTTTGACTCATTCGAAGAAAAATATTCTTATTAGCATGGGTTCGGAAACGCATTGTTTTCGCGATAGAGGGGAATTATGTTTTTTGATGATGATGTCAGTAACCGTTTGAGATACAAAACTCAATTTTGTACGTCTATTATCATTAGTATTACCTACTTTTGGGAGCTAACTCAATTTATCTTCATATAACAGTAATGGCAATGATGTTAGGATTGAGTGAGGTTTATTTTATTTTTATGACTCCGGCATCGGCATTTTGAAAGCACATTTTTAATAAATTAATATCGTTTTATGATGGAAAACATGAATGACAGTGGCAACGTGTTTCGTTGTTCACAAAAGATATGTTTAGAGTAAACATTCTTGAGATATCGTCAAACAACTGAAAACAAAATTTTTTTGCCACCCTCTCGAAAATTATGTTTATAAGAATTTTTTTTCCTAGAATGAACCAAAGAATTACGCTTTCCATTTTCCGCCACATGTTTTGAAACACGTGGATAATACTAATTGACGTCAATATAGACATGCGCTGCAGGAATTTTAGACCTTGCATGCCACTTTTCCTCTAAACAGTTCGATCCACAAAAAAACATGAATAAGAGCAAAAATAATGGTGTAATTATTTGAGTATAGAATTTGAAATGCTAATCGAAATAATTGCATTTAATACTACTTGATCTTTCACAATCATGTATTATTATGAATTATGAATTTTCGAAATATCGCTCTTCAAAGGTTCGTCCAAATCAGAGGTCTATTTTATTAGCAGATACCACTGCTAAAGTAAATTATTTTTTTCTATAATTAAGTGCCAAAAAAGGTAATTCCTAAGGGAACTAAACCCGTTAAAGAGGTCTTAATAACTTCTTACTTCTTAATAACTTCTCCAAATATTATTATTCCATAATATTATTATTTGTTTATTTATTTTTATTTATTTAAAAATACACTACCCTGACAGAAAATGAAAATTATACAGATACATTCGACCTAAAACACATAATTTAATATTAGATCCAGTAGTATCAAACAAATCAATACCTAAGTGCCTGAAACTGCCTATGAATTGGAATAAGTTGTTGCATAGAATTGCTATATAGCGTTGATAAATATAATAATGTATAAGGTATATTAAATGCTATATGGCAGAGAATATCAGAACAATCAATGTAATTATTAAGCAGCTTGAATAAAAATATCAGTGAAAAGTGCGTCAAGATAGATTAATTAAGTTGAATCTACTCAATATGTCAGATTGAGGAATGCCTCTGCAGGGTAAACATTGTTTAGCCTGAAAGATAGGCATTTAAAAAATCTCTTCTGAACTATTTTGAGATGTTGAGAATGAGTAGCATATGTAGGATTCCAAATAATAACTGCATACTCAAGTTTTAACCTGACAAATGCATTGTAAAAATCTTTCAGGTGTTTAACATTTCTTATAGTAAAACCAAGATTTTTATTCGCAAGAAAAATATTAGAAACAAAGGTTAATTTAGCGTTAAAAGTAGCTCCCAATTTTTAAATTCTGAATACAATTATACTCATTAAATATTTCAACAACTGTGTAAACACTACTTAACAATTTAGTCAGATGTGTCCCCGGCAAAATGGTTCGTGGATAAAATTCGCCACTCTATTTCATCTTTTGTTAATATTCTTACATACCAACGATTAATAATGGATTTGGGTTTTTTAAAATAAGAAAGATCGTTTATTTTTGATTATCTACAAAGAAATTTCAATCCTTAGCAACAAAATCTTGGTCTTCGATAAAGATAATGATGAAGCCCTTAGACTTGTATACAATTCGTACAAGCTAGTATAAAAATGTATTAATTAGTTTGAATAACTTTTGCTTACAAATTTCTCATTGTGCAATGTTGCTAGTGGAATATTAGTAGCTCTAGTTGCGAGGTGGAACACTTCTTCACAATTATGTTCCCTTAACTGTACAATTTTCGAAATGCACCATTTTCTGCCACTTATTCTATACATTGCTAAATCGGATTGCCTCCTATTTGGATCTTTATTGATATTCTCTTTGTATTGCTATTTCTTTGCCATTGAAAAATGAGTAAAAGCTAGTTCTAAATTATTCATGTACTAAGAGGTCTTTAAATCAACAAAATGTTGCACCTTCTCCCCAACAGTTAATGTGAAAAAAATTATTTCATCAAGATCATTTTTCTTAATTTCTATATCCGACATTGACATTGAATATTCATCTTGTAAAATATTTTTCGCCTCAGTTTTAGAGTTTTTTGTGAATTTTATTTTCCAGAAAGTCCCGGATGAGAGATCGGAGTGGTATCTGCACTATGGCAGGTCACCTGGTGTTGAAACCGCTTAGGTTCAGCTTAGTGTAGCTAGTGGCTAGATGTAGCTACGTGCTACATCACGCATACTCGGGTTCCCTTCTATTGGGTTTGACATACATAAACAGCCAGGTTTATCCGTCGGCAAGCTCTCTGTTTGCTATAATTTTTTAGGAGTAATTCAATGCTGGTCGGCACATTAGCCTGCAGAGTAGTTGTTACTTTAGCAGTAAGTGCCTGCAACCTGCTTAAAATCTTAAATTAATTTGCCCAATATCACGACTTCTCTTAGATACCTACAGGATAAATTTTAGATAACTTTTGACGGATCGAATGACCTCTTAATTTCAATTAAATTTCACATGTATGTTGTTATGAGGAAATTCTCACCGAACTTGAACTTCACATCTTCAATTTTTGAAGTACTGTAAAACCCTTACAAATCAGTTCATGAAAAAATATTCATTAACCTAAAAAAATTGATTCTGGTTAAGCCTAGATGATTTTGCTATTACTAGCAGCAAGCCATTGTACAATTTAATGTGGGCTACTTTATCCTGAAATCAGATAGTATTCTTATTATCTCTATATCGAGTTGTATAAATTAGTAACGTCAAATAAAATCAAAGTAACCTAAAGATTCCTCAACTTTACCCTTGTTTTCGCTTGAATGGGCCGACTCAAGAATAAAATATTCCACATCTGTGAAAGTTTGATTGCGACTCAGGTTCCTCCAGGAAAACTGCGTATAAAACGGAAGAAAACACATTTTCAGGAATAATAATGTCACTTCAGGCGACAAAGGACTCCTTTAAGGGCTAAACAAAAGAGCAGCTCGAAAGCTTATCCTCAATAACTCATCGACTTGAAAAATGTGTCAGATGGATGGAGATTACGTTGACAAATAAATAGGAGGGTTTATCATACCTTCTCCTTAGACCTTCGTCCTACGCGGGTGACTTACCTTTCCTTATTTTTCAATCCCAAAAAGGTAAAAGGTATTAAAATTCCAGATCCTTCTCGGACTACGGTGTGGAATATTTATTACTGTTTCACAAAACCATCCATCGCAATCTCCCCCAGTTCTTTTATGTCCATGATATGTTGGATAGCAGAATCCTAAATAAAGATTGTTTCTTCATTATTGATCTCTAGTTGATGTGATAGATATCAATTAAGGAACATCGCTATTAAAGCTCTACTTAAGGAAAATTGTAATTGATCCATGTAATTCACATGCGAAAAAAAAACTGTCAAATATTGTAGCTACAAAAATGAAACCAAAACTATGATTATTCTATATATACAAGTTATTAGAGGGACTATGCAAATTTACTATTGGAAAATTTTGGCACATTAGTTTTTTATATTACATCACAACTATAATGTCCCTTTATCAGTATTGGTTTTCACTTAGCATAATTTTGAAGGTAGCATATTTTCTTTTATGCCAAAGCTTCCTTATCGTGCTTTTCTATTACAAACCGGAGGATTATTTTTTTATATATATTAGAAATGACTCTTGAGAAGGGAAAGGAAACCGTGAAATGAGCTTTAAGCTTTATTCTGCTCTTTTTATTTGCCTTCATGCGCCATTCGATGGTATTATAACCTTTTAGTGCGACGCCCTTTCTGCTTTGTTCTTTCTTACACCTAGTTTCTAATATCCTAGTAATTTCATCTCTGGAAAGTGTAGATTCAGGAAGTATATACTCCCAATATAATAAGAGTGGACGTGCTACTTTATACAATGTTCAGTTCTCAATATTTTTTTTAATAACTATTTCAAGGAATTATCATGGATGATTCAAATGTATTTGGAGCGGAATCACGGAACACCTCAAAAATGTTAGATGTGAGATATTTTTTTTAACTACAATCATTTCCAGAGAATTATAAACGATTGAATAAATAAATATATATAGATATATACGTTTACGGTGTGAATAGAAGTAGTTTAAAAATAAATTTTTACAATAATTACTAATATATGGAAGCTTTGGCGCTGTTGATTCTTAAATATATTTCTTCGCATGTTTCATCATTTCATCGATTTAGTCCTTGTTATTTTTTCTAATATGGAGAAGCATATATGATAAAAATTGATGAGTAAGTTTGCAGCGTTTTTATTAAATCCACGATTTATATCAAGGACACTAATCAAAGATATTCCTTTCCAATGAACTGTACCATTTCTATTCCATATATGATGATAACTGATGGTTTAGAAATAAAAAATTCATCAAGGGAAGAATATATTTCTAGGGCTGTTCAGTAGAGAACGGAAAAAATGGAAATAGGTTGGAGCAAGGTCAGGGCAATACGATGAAGGTGGAATAATTTCCCAGTCGAGCCCCTGAGTAACCGTTTTTGTAACATTATTAATAAGACAGATGGCGTTGTCATGTTAAAGAAATTTTGAATGCTGCCTTTTCGGTTGTATATTTTGCTTTTCAATGGTGTTTATGTTTATCGGAAGCAATTCGTAGTAGATGACGCTTTCTTTGTCCCATCAGATGCTTATCAACTTATGTGGATGGGTACCAGCTTTTGCTCAGTTAACCATTCTGGTAAGAAGTACCATTAAAAATCTTCTGGTAAAGGCATCATTTGACGTTATCGGTAAGAATCTGGAACAAAAAACGATCGATGTTGTTGACGAACTAAATGAAGTGACACAAATATTGACTCGCAGATTATTTTTGGCCAAAGCATGCAGCATCTATACACCCAATTTTTTAACTGCATCAGAGATTTTATCAAAGTCAAATTGTCTTCCTGAATGCAGAGAATCGTTCAAGACAAAATATCTGTCCCTGGAATAGGAAAAATAGCTTCATACTCTACTTTCAGTGACGTTCTCTTTGTAAAGAGAATATATGATTCTAGTGGTATCCGATGAATTCCTGTATTAAACTCAACCTCAAAGACGTGTTGAAATGGTCGTTTTTGCAAAACTTAAATTTGTTTTGCAAAAAACACCGTGAGTTCTGATCGTCAGTTCTAATTCTCCAACTACTTGGAAAATAGTTTATCAGCGAATTTAGAGTTGTAATTGTCATGTTTATGGAAAGTTAAAAGTAATTCAAATAGATATGAACCATGTATAGCCATGAAGAAATTCATCAGATAATGTGTCTTTCATTCTAAAATAGCCGCTTCTTCATTCAAAACTTTCCTTCGTTGAAGGATATTATGCATTATCCCAATAGTATCAATTCTAAACTCTAGGCTTAATCATATAAAATCTAAACATATATAGACTCTAAATTAATCAAATAAATAGCAAACATACTTCCGCTTCGTTTGTTCACTCTTAGGTTCCCACTTAAGTACTATTTAAATCGAGAACATCGATGCCTATTAAGATAAATTTTTTATTGTTATTTAAATGATCCATTTCATTTAGCTGGCAGTTAAACATCATATTATTTAATACAATAATTGTCTGAAGACATTTCGAGATTAAAATTAACTTTCAGTTTGAAGATATTTATATGTGAGGCTATGAATGCAACTTCTATCCTTGGAAGTGAATTTTTTACTGGTATCGGTACTAATAATGGAGTAAAGTAACATTTTTCATTTAACATATAATCATATTATAGAGTATGTAATAAATAAGTAGGTATATGTAAACAAACATTTTTTATACAGTTTTTACAGTTTATACAGGCCTGGAGAATATTAATAAAATTTATTTTCAATATGAAAGTGGAAATAGACCTCGAAAAAACTCTGCGGAGGGATCCGAAATTTCTAGTTACGCCACTGCTCCGCGAAATTAACTTAAGGCGAATCTAAGCAAAACTTGCTGGATACGACGTTTGTACGGTAAATGCTTTTCGCAAGCAACGCGGAATTTACTTTGAACACTATTATAACTATTTCACATTTTAATTTTCTTTTCGTACTCGTACGCAATTATGTTTTTAAAATATTTCATTCAGAACTTAATATTATTTTTATGGATTCAGGATATTACATTAACGTATACATATAATGCATTAACTTTTGTTTTTGTTTTAACGTATTTTTTAAATTATTTCTCTTTTCAAAATTTTTCATATTTTTATGGAAGATCATGTTAACTAACGATTTTGCTAGTCATGATCGAAATATTTTCGACAGAAATCTAATACGCACGTCATCAAAATTAATTAATTATTAATTTATTCGATAATAAATAATCCTCTATTATCTCCAATGGATTACGTACTTCAGAAATTTGTAATCAAATGTAATTTGTGGTACAACCCTGAAATGTACGATTGACTTAATTCTTACAAACTACAACCACTTGTTCCCCAGTTTTGAATATCTATTATTTTATTTTTTTATATCCATCAAAATTCCATTAGCATTAATTCAAGCATGTCATACAATCGTCTAACTACACCTTGCTTTATGCAAACGCCAGTATTTATGTTACTGATGTAATTTAATTTTTTGACCGAAAATGGATTACGCCATTATTCATTTTACGGATGCACATTCCGCGGTTGAAATGATTCCCGCAAACTGTAGTTATTTGTGGTCAAGATTACTGCATAAAAAGTCTCAGTGTTACAAGTCCTCATTTATATTCCCTAGCAACTGCAATTTACTCGTCGTCCGACAGCGTATATACATGAAGTATTTTCTAAAATCTGATCCGGGTTTATATTTTTTCATCGCGCACCAATATGTATGCAAATTTATAGAATTATCTCTGGCGACATAAAACTGTAAACACAAAAGTAATTTCAGTCCCAACAGAAAATGACGTTGAATGAACGAGTTTCTATATGAAAACGTATGGAAATATTTCAGAGCTGCGAACTTTAGAAATTAGTTGAAAAGTTTGCTGTCCATCGAGTTTGCATATGCAGCTTGAAAAAACAAATACACGCATTTGTTTGTTAGAGCGTTGTCCACAAATTTTACTAACGACTTACCTATGTGAACGTTGGTAGTTACTTCACTCTAAATTGGTGTAATTAATAATAGTTATTATTATAATAATAGTTTTGTTTGTACAAGCAGCATTTACAGAGCAATACTGAATACATTCAAAATATCGAACTAATTTGATAATATCATTCAGCTTACAATTGTGAATATAGCATCAACAAGCAATACTGTTAAAATTTTTACCCGTATTATAAACTGATGATCTTAAGAGAATATTAGTTCTTGCTCAAAAAGTAATAAATACAATATTCTGTCTTGTCTGTAGTCTAGGTACGTTAAATGAAATTTGTACTAAAAGATGAGAACAGTCAATTTGAATATGCTGAAGATTGTATACAAATTTTATAGAATTACATTTTCTCATTATTTTAAAAGGCTTATTTATCAAATAATTATATTCTCTACTCCCCTTGCTGGATAATGACCGTCAACTTGCCGCTAAATACTTACCAGATTAAACAACCATATTCTAACTTCGTACGTATAAAAGAACGTGCACATTATGCCTGCACTGATCAGCTCAGCACGAACCTGCACAGCACGGACCTTAATAGCCTGTCCATGAAGATTCTCATGTTATTTAATGGAGCATCGCATACTAGACCAGCGCCAACATGTATCGTCACCTTCAGCGACCGTCACTGCAGGTCGCGTCGATGACCCGCACATTCTATGATTGGCCGCGCTTGTCCGATGTAAGTTCTATTCCCATAAAATTCAGAGATTGGTTGTAAACTGTTAGAAGTTAAAAAGACCAGTTAAATTGAGAATGTATCGTTGAACTATAAACACATCATATTAAACAATATGCAGGTCTTTCGTCAGATGACACTACTCCCCGAAATGTTGTGATTTGGTGCTGTAGACGAGGATGATCCAAGAGCTCGAACTTTATGATATTTGGAAATAGTGAACAAAATTTTATCATTCCCAGTTCAGAAAATAAATAATAAAATTCTCCATACAATGTCTTGCATTTCCCAACAGTGAATCCAACTCACTTCATAGCTTCTAAAATTGTTTAGGTTATATGACCATTATATAACAGTTGTTGATCGAAAGTTATTCCCAAATCTATAACGATGTGCAACGAGGAAGTACAACGTTATTAATGATATAGTCATATTTATGAATCTAACGTGAAACTAATTTAATGCTTTACATTTAAGTAAAGTTTATTTTTATTACACCTTTCTTGTGTTGTGTCCAGATCAATTTGTATTTATAAATCATCGACAAAGAAAGTTTGTGACTATAATGTAACTTAAATCATCGATAAGTAAAATAAATAGCAAGGGATTCAGGTTAGATCCCTGTGGGATTTCCGATATAACTAAATATTTTATGTTATAAACGAAATCTACATATAGCAATATTTCAAAATTGTATTGACTTTTAATTAAAACCAAAGCATTTTAGTTTTCCAAACAAAACTGAATGGCATTGATCGAATGCTTTGGAGAAATCGGTATAGATTACGTCCATTTGTCCACGACAATCATCTGGTGCAAAAAAACTTCTCAATTCGTAATATTATATCGTTTATTCACAGAATCATGTTGATATTTTGAAATGTGATAACATGCCAAAGTTTTTAGCAAAATTTGATAAGATGGAGATTGATTTATAACGAGTTACTTCAGCTTTTTCACCACTTTTAAATACCAAAACCACTTGAACTTCCTGCCATCTAATTGGAAATGTCTTGACTTTCAGAGCTAGATTATACTATTCAAATAAAGGTTTAGCCAATGCACCAATATAGTCTAAAATCAACACAATGGGTTGTTAAAACGAATGCACACACGATTGAGGAAAAATAATAACACAATTCGTTAGTTAAATAAATCTTTCATGAGCAACATTGCATAATTTTTTAGTTGGCTTACTGAACCTTAAACACAAAAATGAGTTATATTATCAGTATATTTTGTAGTTTATTCCACAAACTATCTCTGACCAAAAGTTGTGTTACTCATTTCTTTGATAAAATGTTTACTTAGTTAAAATTTCACTCCTAAATGGGTTTAAGGTTACTCAAAATGAGGGACCCTAAGCTTATTGCAAAATTACCTTAATTTTAATCATAGAATACGCCCCCGGATTTTCTGCACGCGATTAAGAAACACCATGTATATAAAGTTATAAGCTACATAATTTACATATTGCATTTTTCATAAAAAATATTTAAAAAAATTTACAATACATACAGTTTTAATGTGTAATGTTTTAAAGGTATTCTCTGATTTTATAAATATTATGACAAATTTATGTGCGCCACCCTGTCTTGATATAGTTTCACTAGCAGCATTTCCTATCTTGATGAAAATGAGGTTGAACAACTACGTAAATTGCAATATACCCCTAAACGACAAGCCCCGTAAAGGTTTATTATTAATCCACTAACGTTAAGATAAACTTTATCTCAATTAATCATCCGACAGAGGTTGTGTATTAACTTAAACTATATTAGTTAGTTGCAGGCACGGGTTCAGGGTGACATTAAGGGCATACGCATTCAGTTGATGTAGATTATAAAAAGTACCGTAGTCAATGGAAAAGAAAAACATTGTATAATATGAGGTATTTGGTCTTATTATTTTTGTACATTTTCATTATATGAAAAATATACAATAATTTAAATGAAGTTTATAAATATTCTTAAAGCCTGAACGGTCGAAATATAAAGCGTTTGAATAATTATCTAAACGTGATGAAAATACTGTGAAATATGAAAAACGCATACTCATATTGTACGTAGAAATAAAATAATATTTAGTTGATACAGGAGATAAAAGGATTAAAATGCTAGTTAACACATCCTATTCTGCTTGGGTGAGCAGAAAAAACACAATATATGCTTAAAAATTTTCAAATGGAAAATACGAGGGCGCACAAAGGAACAGGTTCAATACATGTTTGCTCTTAGCGTACATTAAATTACACTGACGTAGGTTGGACATATGGCTAGAAATAAAATAGCTACAAAGAAAAATACAGCCAAGTGCATGAAAAACATTAGAAAAATAAAGGGGTCATAAGTGACGCCATTTTCTAGAAGTCTAAAACTAAAACAGTGTTAAAAACAGAGCTACAATGTTAAATAATGTAAACATTAAAAAAAAACTCTTATTATTGTTTATAGAAATAGATTAATACTGTGTCTACATTTTTTGCTGACGTTCATTTCATTTCGATTGCTTCTATATTCTCAGAAGAAAAAATGGCGCCCCAAGATCTTTGTGCCTTTTCACCATGAGACAGGCACTGCCGGAGATAGCGTACAGGGTATGTTTTTGAAGGTTATGAGTGGCCCTGTCACAGATAGCAAATCTGAAGAACGAGTCCTGGACTTTTTTTTCTTGAACAACCTTGTATACCGAATCCTTATCTGCATTATCAGATAAACTGCACCTTTCATCACTGCTCAAACCAATCCTATTAAGCTACCTTTTGAGATGTTCATGGTCCATTAGGCCACCCTAATACTGCTTCTGCTGAGCATAATAAAATTGCAGTTTATGTCATGATCTGATCAGGTCCTGGACCCATCTATCCATGAATCAAACGAGCCTTTTCGACCTCAGCATCAGGGTTAGTGAACCAGATGTCTATAAAATTTATTTAAAATATGATGATAGGTTATATCTTGTCTTTGACTGCTCAAAGAACATTATCTACATCTACTACTTTCTTGAGAATCACCATGTGACCCTTACCGTAATCCTTACCTTGACATATTCCCCATTGTTTTAGCCCAAGAGAGAACCCACAAGCCTTCCCTTCAACAATGAAGTAATAATAATAATAATATCTCTACCCCTCATTCTAATCACAGGGATTAGCCCAGAAGTCGGAGACTTGTGCGAGAGAGGGGGCGGCATATTACTATTAAGCAGGCCGCATTTGCGCCCAGGAACGACTTACGTTGGTAGACCCTAACCACTATTCAGTGCAGGAATGAGGAAAACCTGGAAAACCTCATTAATTAGGGGGGTAGTCAAATACCAACCGGTATCAATCTTTCACATTGACCCAAGTTAATATTATTCCATCCTACCATACCCGCAGAGAGGGTGCCAATCCTCTTCACGAATATAGCTTATATACGGTCTACCGGCAGCTGGGCGCGAACCAACTCCGATCTAGTCACCTCGATTCAAGTACTGACGCCTTAAACCGCTCGACCACTAACCGAAATGTAGTTTAATACCTCTGTGAAAGCTGTGTATAATACCCATGTCATACTCACACACGCGAGTCGTTGTAGGTTATTTAAGCATTGGTTAATAATGACCCGTCGAGTAGCAGGGCATCATACCATAGCTGTGTAAGTAAGAAAGAACCTAACCACAGCAGTGGGTAAAACCACAACTTAACCTTAGCATTGAGATTGAGACATTCCTAAAGAGGGTCTTGTATATCCAAAAGGATGCAGTGGCCTCTTGCAACCGTCTGTCAATTGTATCTATCAATAATCCCTAAAAATTTAAACGACTCGTTCTTTCTAACTAATTGCATTGAAAATGGTCGGCTACGTGAAGTCAAGTCTTCCGTTTCCTCGTAGAGAGGACAATATTGGCCTTAGTCGCTGTTCAATGCACCAGCTCTTTACAGTATGTATTGCCCTCTGATAGAGCTCACTAATGACACCTAGTGGTTTCGCTCATATGAGTATTGAGCATATTTCATAAATAATAATTATCTTGCTGATTTTTTTTCATATCTAGAATAATATCAGAAATATTATGTAACTATTTCAGTATGCATGTACCTAAGTATTTTTTCATTGGTGTAATTTCTGTAACTGTTATTTTTAGTGTCGATAATTGTTAAAACATAGTTGAATATGAAATTTAATAAATCTTTTTTTAAATAAAATAAGAATCAGCGGGTTTTTATTTCATCCTTAATACTTTGAATTTATTTATTTTGTCTTGGAGGTATCTCCTTAATTCCCATGCTGTTCAGTCGCCTTAAATTATTCCTAACACTTGGTTGTTGACAATGTAGCTACCGTAAACATCCCTGTTGCTCCCTCACATAATCAACCCCAAGTCAACTTGTGGTCTGCATTAAATGCTCCAAATCTTTATAGCTAAGACAGGAACTGCCTCAAGTTTACCGGAAGTGTGGCAATTGCAACAGAACTGGGTCTCTACACACAAAAATTATATATGATAACGTTTTAACGTGTATTCAAGCAAAATTAGCTTAAGGCTGGCGTTTAACACTAACAAGTTTATATTTGGTGAGATTGAATCATTTTATTTAACTCCTGGAGAAAAACACGTTGTAAAACGGTTTGTAATGCCGTATACTATTTTTTTAATGTGTAACAGGCATATAAAGTAGTAGAAAATGTAATTGTAAAACATATTTTATTCTTATTCTAAAATATTTGGCAGCATGTGGTAAAGTCTTCCACACCCTAAATAAATATTTTTTTCTACGGTCGGGAGTAGAAATCAGTTTCTATGACATCAAAATTAAAACAGTAGTCGATTATTCCCAAGGGAGTATAATGCCCCCAAGGGAGTTTACATTATGGAGAACGTTTTTCATGCAAAAAAAAGATAACATTGAAATTATTTATCGACATTTAAATTAAATGTTACATCTGTACAATTTTCAAAATTAATATTAGAAGGAATATTACTTTCGCTTACATTTACAGTTTTTGTGATTGTGCTAGTAGTGGTACCTACTAAAACCTGATCAGCAATTTTGGTCTTATTTTCAATGGAGTTCTCGACATAACCCTCATCGACTGTCGTTGACTTCCAACCAGCATGACGCTTTATTGTCGTGATATCCACACCAGCATCTGTCAATAATGTCGCTGAAGATCTTCGTAAGCAGTGACCAGTATAACATGAGGTAATTTTAAATACGAAGCTACTACACTCGGAATTTTTCCCATGGTATTCTTGCCAACTGGCTGCGAACTACATCTTCCTGCTTTGTAGTACAAAAAAAGGCGCTTATGCTTGACGTGGGGAGGATGAAGGGACAGGTATTTTCGAAACAATTCAAGCATATTTCCCACACCGGTAACCAGAAAGGTTCGTGGAATCTTTGTCTTAGTGTTTGGAATTTTTACAATCAAGGAAGACATCCTCAATATCATCTACAGTTAAATTGACTTGTTCATCAGTTCGACAAGCTCCGGCAATCCCCAGAATTAATCCAACCGATAAAAAATCAAAATACTTAATAATTGAAATACCTAACAACAAAAGTAATCTTACCTTAATCATTAAGAATTCTTTGTCATCTGCACTTGATAGAAAACGATCGATTTCACCCTTTGTCAATATTTTCGATTTTTTCGCTTGATATCCGTCACCGGTTATTTTCAAAAATGCGATCAGCTTGGGGAATTTGCTTATATCTATGTTATCGTAAATTATCAAGCATGACTTAACTATAGAATATTGCGCCCATAATGTGGAAGACTTGTAATTCTTTGCATTTTCACTGAAGTATGCCAACAAAACATTCTCGCTGTATACTTTCTTCGGCGCATCACTTTTTGAACCGATTGTAGGCTATATCGTATAAAGATCTTGACTTCGTAGACAGCAAATTGATTATTGCAATATTTGCAGCCTCCACAATCTCTTCCGACTCACAATTATTCATTGTACACTAAACAAACTTTAAACTAAACCAAACTAGCACCTTAGTTTGACAATTCTTTTTGTTTGTTTATTTTGTAGTTATGACAATAACTCAACGACTACTAAATAAATGCTCAAATCCGAATACAATAATTCTGGTGCTACTTACTTCATAATGACAAAATATGTGTTTTTAAGTTAATGAGACCGTGGAAAAAATAGTATATACCATTCGGGAGAGATGCTATTTTGTCCTCGGTGCATTGTAGCCCTCGGGCTTCAAATTGCACCTCTGCCAAAATAACGCATTTCTCTCCCTTCTAGTATAATGTAATATTTCTAACTTGCTTAAACTGCTTCTAAAAGCAGCTATGAATGCATTAAAAACAAATAATAGGTGCAGTTACGGTTCTCTGTAAATTCACACGTATACACAATGTCCCGCAGAGATGCACACAAACAAAAATATTAGAAGAACTGTAATAGAGAGCATTTATTATCTATCGTTATAAATTGCAGATATATTACACCTGTTAGGTTTTGAAAGCATAAAAATCACCGAAATAATAATATTTTGTATACGAAATGCAGAATTTAATGACAAGTGTGTCGGTAAAGAAACTGTATAACAAAGATTTACTATTTTATTTTGTTCAAATATGAAAGGTGACACGTAGAGCTCATTAATTATAGGGAATAAAAACCCTCACTGCTTTAAAAGATGTTATATCAACAAACTGCCTTAGAATGGGTATCCAATAAAGCTTGAATGACAACAGAAATGATGACTTCGTGGCTAAAAAAACAGGTAAACAACGTCAACATTGTTTTGCTACCTACAAACACCACTTGCTACTGCCAGTCATTAGTTCAAGGAATTATTCATAACTTTAAGATGGCCTATAAAGAATTTATAACCAAAAGACTACTAACATTCACAAAGGGCCGAAGTTCATTTGAAAATACACAAAAAAGCGTTAATTTAGCCAGCGTTTTAGTTTGAATATCAGCATCTTGGAAAGACGTTTCATCAGCTACAAATGTTTTTCAAAAGCAGGAGTCGTGAAAAATGCTGCATTTCCTTTAGCTATAATTATATAATAAACAAGAAGAGAATCTGAGCACCCACAGTATTTTCGTTCTCAGTAATACATCTTTTTATTTATACGACGATCGTGCAAGTATATGACAATTCTACTTTATATTGAGAAAAAACGTACTAGAATTTAATGCTCTAGCAAATTTAATTATATATTTTTATGACAAATTTAACCACTCTATTTTTATATCCACCATAAAATCTCGACAATTCATTATTTATAGACTGATGCCAATATCAATAGTCAATAAAATTCAAATTGCTTGAATCTGTGGGCTCACTGCAGTCATTAAATGGGTATAAATACAATTTGCCAAATGAATCAAGGGACCTAACATCGTTTCATCAAATTACAAATCGAATCTAAACAGGCGGACTGTTGCAATTTTGTTAAAAATTTAATGTGTTTAATTATTCTACTATTCCCATAGGAAAAACACACATTTTGATTTTAATTTGGTTTTAAGTAGAAATTTTTGTCATTAACTAATTGTTAAATATTTTCGGCAGGTTTTTAAATATATAGGACTCATTTTGTGTATTTTTTACATTATTTTCAAATGATCTATATTTAATACATAATCTCACTAAATAAAAATTACATGCATATATCATTGCTTTCTTAGCTTTCAATCTAAAATATTTTTGGTAGATCTAAAAGTTATAGCTTTTGAATATACAAAATACTTGGACTAATCAAGAATTCTACATTGTTTACTATTGGAAATTTTTCTGTTTGACGCGATAAGAAATCCAGTAATTTGGAAGCAATGAAAGGAGATTTCTGGATGATTGTAGAAATAGAGTAAGATCAGGAGAATAGGACAGATGAAGAATAAACTCCCAATCGAGTGCCTTTGCTATGTTGACGGTTTTTGCCTGTTTTCTTGAAATGCAGTTATATGATGATAGAGTCGCTGACAATACACAAGTCGCGTCGCAAGCGCTAAGCTGTTCAGTAAGCGTGTGCGGTGCATATAAACTCAGGGTATTTCATAAAATTGATTATTGGAAATCTACTAGTATTTGCCCGATATTGAAACAGGGTGATTCTGTCGACAAAACTAACTATAGACCGATTATATACTTTGAAATTTTGCAAGTCTTCCAGATGTCATCATTACCATTGAGTAACATGGTTTTCTGGCAACATATTCCACCCACACTAATCTAATATGTTTACATGGACTTTTCAAAGGTATTCGATCGTATTGACCACAAGATTCCGTTAGCGAATGGTTTTCCGTGCCCTTGATTGAATTACTAACTTCTTTCCCAACTAATCGTTTGCAATATGTTACATTTAACGGTTTTAAATCAAATATTTTCAGGACCACGTCATGGGTTCCACAAGGTTCCAATTTTAGTCCACTTCTTTTCTCTATTTTTGTTAATGACTTAAATCATTACGTGTCAAACATTATTTTTATCTATTTCCAAAGCCGACTGTGTAAGTTTGCAGACTAATATTAATGAAATAGCTGTGGTGCAGATTGAACCATGTCAACCTGAACATTTCTAAATGTAAAGCTATAATATTTTTACGTAAAATTAACAATATTGTCTTTGATTTTCAAATTGGTTCCGATGTTTTAACTCGGGTTAGTGGAATTAAAGATTTAGGGGTGCTTTTTGATAATAAGCTTTGTTTTGTGTCACATATTGAATTAATTGTTTCTTCGTCTATGAGAATGTTGGGATTTGTTTCAAGATATGAAAGTCCTTAAAAAACTTAATTTTACTTATATTTGATCTAAACTAGAATACTGTTCTTTGATATGAAACTTTATTTATAAGTGTTATATTAATACAATTAACGCGCAACGTACAAAGACAATTTTTTAACGATTCGTCTTGATGGTACGTACCTAGCTAGAGGCTATAATTACAACCAACTGTTAAGTAGATTTTATATCAATTCACTTTATTTTAGATGAAAATTTTACAGTGTTAAATTTTTGTATGTGTTATTACGCAATTCCAAAACTCACTAGTCGATTATTGCAAACCTTTTATTATTCGAGTGCACACACTAATATTTTACTAAAATCTCCCATTAACTCTATATGCGGTAACTATAACCTTATATCTAATATTTGTGATATATTTCACTGTAATGAATTACCAAAATAACAAGGTAATTCTAAGTGATTAATATTCAATACATTACTAATTTTTAATTATATTTTTCATCATTTATTGTATAATATTAATTAAATTGTTTTTGTTTCTTTGCTTGTTTTGTCCTGGAATTGGAAATATTTTGTTGGACAAATAAATCTATTATTATTATTAAAATTATGTATTGTATAACGTTTTATTGCCAAGTCAAAGGACGAGAAATGTAGGACATTGTGGTATTATATACTAAACTGCTTTGAAGTGTCTTTAAACACATAAAATATTTAATAGATACATCTGATGGCTCAATTTATTTTCTTTTAAGAGGATTTGGCTTCACATAACAGACAAAATGATTACTGAAGAATTGGGATTCTTAAATTTAGAACTAGATGCACAACTAATGAATATAAACACTTGGAAGAACATGTGAAGTAAAAGAGTCAAAAATGACCAGTTCAAGAATACATGTGAAATGGATAATTTGTAGAGTTCGAATGTGTACATTCTAGTTTCATGAAATATTTGGATTTAAAAAAAGAGCACAAGTTAAACATCAACTCGGAACTTCAAAGAAACCGTACTATTACCATCTATAGCAAGATCCCTGAATTTTGATTTGTAGATAATCTAGAACATCAGAGGAGATAACTCTTTATAAAGTAGTTGCAATTTCAAACACCTTAAATCTACTAAATATACGACTGTCCGAAATTAAATAGAAGTTGTGAAAATAATATAAAAAATGATGCATTCTATTTCAAATATCAGCGATGGCTGTAACGTTCGAGTACTCTTTAGACAATGTCATTGTATCAAATTGACCTGTTAATCGCAGTCACTATACTTGCTGCAAATAAAATAACGTGTGTAGCTTTCTGTTAATAAAAGATCTTTGAACACTAACGCTTTGTTACAATGTCTATTAATGTAAAGGCAAATGCGAAGTACTCGTACCAAATCGGCCACACACGCATCTTTAAAGATGATAAAGGAAACTTCAACGACTCCTATTGTGTCATAAAACAATAAGAATTGTTTTGGAGGCGTTGTACTCGGCAAACCCTGTTGTGTTGTTTTTTACAGCGGAATGAGGGAGCAGTTAATGATTTATTGATGGGTACTAATGCTTAACCTGGTGTTGCCAGTAATGTAATTTATATACCAATCTGCCGAAGATAATTACAATTTAACGATGTTCCGGACGATTCTTAATTGAGATATTTCTGTTTAATTGGGCTCACGGCTCAGTTTTTTAATTTCAGAGACTATTAATCTTCATTTATTTCTCACGATGTCCGCGTTAGACGGCTAGATGGAACAATACGCTCGCATTTGACGTGTGACTAGGGATTTGAGGGGATGCTTGAAATAAGTGAAGTTCATCAAGTTCCCAATATTGGCGTTACATTGTATGACGGAAAATACTGCACAGAGATGTGTGTTATACAATAGGAAACAGTCATAAATTTTACTAATTATGACATTAACTTCTACTGTCCTAATAATTACATGATTCATTAATAGTTAATATTTTCAATGTAAGTATTTATTAATCCAAAAGATCATATAAAATGATATAGTACAAGTTAAAAAGAGCATGTGACACTGACATACAAATTGTTGAAACAAACAAAACTATAAAAATACACAAAAATAAACATGAATTACAATTCAAGTACCTATTTATCTACAGAGTAGAAACCATGCTGAGTTATGAATTTCTTTACTGCCTTGGAAAATGCATTTAAACCAACTACATTTTTTATAGACAAATGAAGTGTATCCTATAAGACGGTGTCCATATAATAAGGATTTGATTTGTATAATTCTAGTCTATGCACTGGGTGTGTTAAATTATATCCATATATTGTGGTATATTCATGCTAATAATTTTGGAATATAAAATTGGATAGATTTCGTTTTATAAACATTAAAATTTGAAAAATATAAATACATGGTACCGTTAATATTTATAAATCATAGTTTACAGGATTCTCTATATTATAATCTAAAAGTAAAACGAATCGCTCTTTTTTGAAGAATAAAAGCTTTTGGGAAAATAGTTTTCCCAAAAAAATAGGCCATATCTAAGATGACTCTCAAAACAAAATAGAAAGTTCTAACAGTATTAAGGTCAGACACCTGGCGTAATTGGTTTGATCCATAACAGCTAGACGCACATTTACCACAAATTTGATCACTTTGTGCTTGCCAATTTAGGGCGTGATCAATAAATACACTCAACAGTTTAAATTGAGTTTTCTGTTGGACAGATTGATTTTTAATTTCTAAAAGTGGACTAGATATGTAATTACGTTCAACTGTATAAAATTGCATGAAAAAAGTTTTGTCAGTATTTATAACCAGATCATTCAAATACAAAAATAAACATACTTTAATAGCGAAAAAATTTGCAATTTCTAAATTTCCAAGGCACACTAATTTTTACGGATTTGAATTCATAATTAAAAAAAAACATAATTTCACACTAACGTTTTTATCTTTTGTAAGAGTTTCCTGAACATACACTTCATCATTTCATTATCTAATTTTTTATTTTATACCATTCAACAGGCGATGCCTTATTACAAAAAAAAAGAAATACAAAGAAAAATTAAAGTATACATTAAAAATAAACAAACCATACGTAAGAAATAAAAAAGAGAATTACTAAACAGATGCAAAATACAGAAACCAAAACAAAGTAATACTTACAATTAATAATATAATTTTTTATGGCAGATAAATTAATACCGTTTAAAACTATTGCTATGACAAATCGCAAGAAGTCTCCGATAGGATGGTTCAATGACAGTCTACGACACATGCGAGAACACTTGCACTTTCTTCATGATTGTTACAGAAATTATCCATCAGCTGGAAACAAATCCGCTTATGTATCTTATAGGTCCGCATATAGACTAGAAATAAGAAAATCTAAAATAAAATTAAATGACGAATATATACGCAGACGCAATAACTCTCAGAAGGCTATGTGGAATATAATTAACCATTTTAAAGTAACTGGAGAGGTAAAATCATCTTCTGTATCATCTGATGAATTTAATAATTTCTTCGTTGGCGTTAATTTGTTCAATAAACTACCTGTATGTGATAATCAGTTTGAAGATTACCTAACAAATACGATGTCTACAAACAGTTTTCCATTCTCTGAGGTATCACCCTGGGAAATAGCGAACATAATAATAAATTTCAAGGATAAGCAAAGTATAGATGCATATAATATAAATATAACTATAAATATATAATATCTTAAAATCTATTATGAACACTATACTTCTACCTTTTACATATTTAATTAACAACTCAATAAAAAAAAAATATATTTCCGGATTGTTTCAAGTTGTCTAAAGTTGTCCCTATATATAAAAAAGATAATGCTAATGATCCGTCTAACTATAGACCGATTGCAATAATACCATACTTTGCAAAAGTATTCGAAAATATTGTGAAAATCCAAGTAACAGAATACTTTGAAAGTCATAACTTATTCAGCAAACAACAATTTGGTTTTCGTGCAGGTCTATCAACAACGCTAGCAATTGAAAACTTAACAACTTTCATTAATTCCGGATTTGAGGATGGAAAATATGTTGGTACCCAATTCCTGGACCTAAGGAAAGCATTTGATTGCGTGGCTCATGATATTCTGCTGAGGAAACTGTAATTCTATTTCATCTGATTCAATAATAGAAATATCTTCCTATCTCTCAAATAGGCATCAATTTGTCATTTATAATGGGAATAAATCAGGGGTTCTTCGGCTGAATTTTGGAATGCTTCAAGGTTCAGTGCGGGGTCCGTTGCTGTTTTTAATATACATAAATGATTTACCAACAATATTTAATAGTAATACGTTGAACATAATATTTGCTGATGATACAAATATATCAGCCACTAATTTAAATGTATCTACACTACTTAATGATATGCATTTGATCCAGGACGATGCCAAGAATTGGTTCATCAGTAACGGGTTAACAGTCAATGTTGCTAAAACACAGAAGATGGTTTTCTCTCTTCGTAGTTCAGAAAATTGTGGCAACCCTGAAAGTATTGCATTTCTAGGAGTGCAAATTGATCCCAGGTTAACTTGGAACTGTTACATTGATTATAATAAGTTATCTAAACATCTATTTCTTCTTAGGAAGAGGAGAAGTAAAATTGTATCGTTACCAACATTAAAAACCACTTTTCGTGGACTCATACAGTCAATTATATCATATGGCATATTAACTTGGCGTCATGCAAACGGGTTATAAAGGGTATTCTCGCAACAACGGAAAGCAATAAGGATTATGACAGATCTGGAGTTTCGGGACGATTGTAAAGTATACTACATTAAGTTTAACATCCTAACTGTTCCGTGTATTTGTATTTATCAATATCTCTTATATGTTAAAACAAATTTACACCTACTTGGAAGCAGGAGTTGCATTCATGTGTATAACAGCAGAAATAAAAATGTGTTAAACATTGAATTCCGGAGACTTAACAAAACCAGAAATGGTACGGGCTACTTGGCCTATAAGTTTTTTAACACTCTCCCAAATAATCTCAAGGTACTGCCTTAACAGGGCTTTTTATAATTTTTAGTGAGTATTTTAATAGTAATTTTAATTAATTCGTGAAAGTAGTTGGTAAATATTTTATTTTATAATTTTAATTTGTGTCTATATAATTTTATGCTTTTTATGTTTCACATTTTTTATATTTTTTATTAGTTTTGTGTAGTGTATTATTGCTTTGTATGTTATTGGAATTACTTTTACATTACTTTGTTGACGTGTGCAAACACTCCGGTGTATTAGCGTGAAAAATAAAAATAAAATAAAAAATAAAAAAAATAAGATGCACGACAGAAAACTATATCACTATATAATCAGATAAAAAAGCATCATTGTGCTACATGTTTCAAGCTTGCAAGAGAACACTGCAATATATCAACCGATGACTTTGTTTGTCTATTTAATACTAAGCAATGCTACGTCTGTCTTCCACAGATTTATCAGAAAACTTCTGTAAAAGCTCATCCTGGGAAATGCCAGTTTGAGGAAAAATTCCGTCAGTTGTAAAAGAAGATAAGAATTTTTAAAAACGACGTTGAACCAACGCTAAACTGTCAATATATAATTTATATAGTAATAATATCTACAAAAGTTACATAATTTAGACATCAAACAAAATAAGCACATACCAATTTCGACCTAACTAAAGTTGTAATAAGAAATTTGAACAGATTTAAACGTGGGCGTGTTCCCAATAATAAATCCAAGTATTTTATATGCTTTAGATGTAATATCCAATATGTGACCATTAAACGATAATGTATAATGAAATAATACTCCTAGATCTATAAAAGTTCATGTAAAAGTAATGATTATTTATAATTAAATTCAATAACATGCTGATTAGTAAATGACACACTTTTCAGGATTTAAAGACAAATTGTTTACTCTACAGCAATCACAAATGGAGTCTAAATTTTGCTGTAGCAAGAGATAGTCATTAATATAGGATATAGTTTTTTGTTTCAAATCAAATATTTTCAGGTCATCGGCATAGAGTAAATAATTTACATTCACGTTATTAACAACATCGTTTATAAATAAAACAAATAGGAATGGAACCAAAACCAAGTCTTGAGGGACTTCTGAGAACGTAATCACTTCAACATTAAAACCACGATACATACCGTACTGGATTATATTACTTCAACAGTATCTACTGGAGTGAATAATTTATTTAGTTACTACTACTACTTACTTATATTACCTACTTTATTATCTACAACTTTGCTATGGTTATGGTTATAACAAATAAATAAGTAGTTCAAAATAAATCATCAAATAAACCATTCAATTCATTTTGTTGCCCCAAACATTAAATAAATCGTTTTCCCTGTGTGTATATGATGCCTAATGGGCAATTGAGCGAAACTGAAATACTGAGACGGCTGAAGAATTGGTTGATACGTGTCCAATAAAAAAGAAAATGAGTCATGCCATGCCACTCTGCTGAAAACGCAATGCGTGCAAAACACCCTCGTCTCCAAAACATATACGCTGATGAGGTCACTCATATTAGACAAATAGATTGTGGTGGGAAATTTGTGATGGATAGGGGTTGACTATGACTGATGTTCATCAATATGATTAATGATTTTTATTATAATGGCAATGTATCTCCTTATTTTCTTTGAGAACACTTTTTCTGTCATTGTTTGAGAAACCAGCTTATTGCTAGATTTTATCATTTATTTTCTAAGTATTTATCAGAGCTTCAGATGATTCTTACGCATATTTTGGCATTCTAATATACATATGTTCAAAGTATAGGAAAAGGAGAAAGGAGAAAAAAGAAGAAATATTGTTTAATTATTTCAATAGCTATACATTTTTTTCAATATACTAAAAATGTTTGAAACATTCGTACTTCATAGTACACTCGATGATAATGTTGAGATTTTTTTTAAATTAAGTTTCATAAGACGAAAACTGCGTTAAACTATGTGTTCATTTCTTGAAGAATATTCTTCAAATATTGAACACTTTCTGTAGGCGGAATTATGGTGTTTTTTAAGTAATTTAAAATACTACTGAACTTAAAAAAGACTTTTACTACACCCTTTCTACTAAATTGTTCATTTTGTTGCAGCCGTCTGAGACTACTTCCAGAATTATCAAGCCTTGTAATTTATCTGTTCATTTTATATTTGCAATCCCTTCCAGTACCTTGTTCACTTGCCCTGATCTGTACAGCTTCTCCATTGGTTGTGTATTATGTTTCTCTGCACATAATTAACACACTGAAAGGTAGGTCAGCTTCCGTAACAATATATTAAGCTGTTTCTATAACTATATTGCATATTAGATATTCCTCATACAGCCAAATTCTTTTCAAGTGCTCTCTTAGACCACATTCCTACTACTGTAGACAATTTATTCCTGCCTTTAGTTTTCCTTCTTTTGGTAATCTAATAAAGATCTTGTCATATTGGTGACTAGAAATAGCTGACTCAGGTTTTACACTAACTACAGACTTATTTCCTTATCTTGCCTCATAATTGTTATATTTGACACTCCAGGCATGTTCTAGCAAATGGAGTGGACGCATTCCCCACTAATCTGTTAACTATATAACCGTCTAGACTTTATTGTTTTGGTGTTCAAATTAGAGTACTTTGAAAGAAACTATTTATAAAGAATATCGATTCACTTATAGGTCCACATTAAATTTTGTTACTTTTGTTACAAAGTGAAATGCTAAACTAAGAGCTCCTCCTTTCATCGAGGATGCCAGCCTGCCCACTTCAAAATTGTCACAATTTAATTTTGATATCATATAGACCATCTGCATGTCTGTTATGTCACTATTTATTAGAATCTCAATTCTGTTTTGTCCCAGGTCTGCTCGTGTACGTTTCTGAATGCAATCTAAATCTAGAAAAGCTCATTCTAGTCTCCACTATTACCATGAAATGAAAAAAGAACAAATCAAGTAGATTTTCCATATTTGCCGTAGATGTAGTTGTCACAGCTCCGATCACTGCCAAACAAGCGAGTTTCTGTATCTACTATCTAGTTAGTGTTACGGTCTTAAAATACAAGTTTTAATATTGATGAGAAAATTTAAATCAATTATTTGAATGAAATATATTAATAAAAACTTAAGAGTAACTATTTGTGTTTCTCATGACTCTCAAACATGACTGGCGGAAACTTTTTTCCAAATTATACGGAAAAACATCGATCCATTTATGCATGTTAAAACGTAAGCAGGTTATATGTAGAAAAGTAGGTACCGATATTGCGGAAAGATGCCCATAATGCGCATTAACGTTTTTGATTTGAATTTATTGGTTTATCCAAATGAAAACCGTTATACAGTTACACATCGATGGCTTATTTGGAATAAAACGTAACCCACATTTTTTTCAAATAAAAGATTTTCTCGTCAACATATAGACTAATTTGTTCTGTACTGTAATATTAAAATAGCAAATTGAACATAAAATTATGTAAAATATAGCCATTAAAAATGTGTAAATTCAAATCTTAATATAATCTTTTATAGTTTTATTTTTAACACGTTTTTTGTCCGTCCTGAAAACTTAGCCTGGTTAAAGGTTACGCCTTATTGCAAATAAGCCATCGACATAACATGGAGACCTTTGTAAAATGGCAAAACTATAGTAAATTAATAACGAAGTACTTAGATACACTTTAATAGAGTTGTTTTAATTGTTAAATAATAAATTGTTAAGTTAAAATGTTAGTTGAGTGACATTTTTTAATAACAAAAATTTCAAAAAATATATGGCATTTGCTGCTTGTTGTGTTGTATCCCTTCATATTTTGAATTTCACCGAACATGCAATCTTATTTTGCCTAATATCCAAATTTCAGAAATACAATAATTATTATGAAAAGTATTCTTCTGCACAAAGGAATTACCCTTTCCCTTTAGAATTCTTTAACAGAAAGTGAATTCCACAAAGACGGCAACTGGTTCTAATAGTGCACATAGTCAATTAAATAAATAACGGTAGCAACTTCATGAAACATTGCTTGTCTTTACAGCGCAATATGGATTATAAATGAATTATGAATAATTCTGTGACAGTAACGTATTATACAAAATTAATGTCTAGAATTGTTTTTGGTTTACGGAAATCAAATTTACCTACCGCGAGTTTGGCCATTGTCATTTATCATTTACAACAGCGAGTATTTGTTGCTTTGTTTCTGTTTTGAACAGTGTTCAAATTTAAAAAATAAATTAAACAAACGGAGAACTTTATGCATCACATGATACTTTGAACTTCATAGTAATTTGTTTTATCAGTATGCAGTGTTGTTTATTTAACAAGTACATGTGAAATAGAATGCAATGTTATTAAAGTGCTTCCAAAAAAGTAGGAAAGTTGCACATATACTGAATGGAGAACAAAAGTAGAATTTTTGGTAATCAGTGCACCACCATTCATTCATTCATGATATAGTTTTAAAAATATTGCTATAATATATAACAATAATTGTTCTTGATACTGATGGTATTCCATAAGGGTCGTACCTTGGACCTCTTTTTCTATTTTTATAGAATATTGGGGACTGTTTTTCATATTCTCATCATAAACATAGTGGACTGTTATAATTAAAGATAGTATGTCGTTCGCACATCTCAGGTCCGTCAGTTGAAAATCGTAATATTTAAATATTCCTAATTAAACACAAATATCATCTTCAAAATAATGGCCAGTGTTGACGAACCTCACCCTGTTTATTTATCGGCATGTCTCAAGGTCGCAGTGAAACGTTGTGCGTGTCGGATCTTTATAGGCACGATACCGCGTTATTAGCAAGTTTCTTGTCGAGTTTCTTGTTGGTTTGTCTGTTTCGGTGCTTGAATATGTTCCGTCGGCCTCCCACTCGTTCTAATGTGGAGAAATGGATTAAAGATTATCCAGATTTAGAATTTGACAGGACAGAGCGCAAAATTTGTAAGAGTTATAAAACACGTCTTGTGGGACATATGCGCTCGGAACAATACAAAGTTCATGTGAGTAATAGTATGACAAACCGTGATCGTCAAAAACAATTTAACAACGACTTGGTAAAAGTGATGGTCCTTTAAATGAACTAAATAATGCAGAGTTTAGACAATTTTTGCAAAACTGTGTTAATGGAAAGTACAATAATGTAATGTTGAATAACCTGTGACAGCATCAATACAGCTATTCAATAAATAATGCCGTAAATAGTGTTTTAGACTTGCGACAGTTTATTTCTCAGGTACCAGGATCTAGTGCTGAACGTGTGAAGAAGAAATTTAATACCGTTTTGCAGAAAATCCGGGATTTTTAACTGTATGCCGTATAGTAGACCTTTTTGAAGGTAAAGGAGTAGATTTTGCCACCCTAAATGTGCCATCAGTGAAAAATTATACATATTTTAAATATGCCCCAGTGACCTCTGTGGACGTTGAACGTACGTTTTTAAAACTAAAATAGATTTTAAGCGATAAACGTCACAACTTATCAACTGAACATTCACAACACTTGGTGGTTATTCAGTTTTATTTCAATACTAAAAGTGAATAGTATAGTGTTTTGTAAACTACACAACTTAATATGGACTATATTGGACAACATACATATCACCAGTACAGGGTAAGACATTGATATTAACTGTATTTGACAATAAATGTACGTATTTACTTGACTTCCACAAACGTTAATGTTAGCGTCCTAAGTGCGCCCCTGATAATGACGTCATGTGCGAACGATATACGGTCTCTAGTTATAATTTACAGATAGTTCTGTCTAGATTTTAAGAATACTGCCAAAGGAATATGTTATTGAAATAGATAAATGTTTTTCTATAACTTTTTCTATACTTCCTGATAAAACCGACTGTGATCACTTAATCAACAATTGTAAATTGTAAAAATTATAGTTTAAAAAAACTAAAAAAACACGCTTTAATAGTAAACCGAACTAAAAAGTAGAAAATAATTTTGAAGTATCAAGAGTTTGTTACAGCAATAGAAAATTCCGACAATCAATTACGACTAATTAATTGGGAATAAGATTAAATTAGAAATTAAATTATTAATAAAATAATTCAATTATAGTAAAAAAAAGCGTGGGGTGCAATTTACTATATTTTCATAATGACTTTATTTTTATAAATAGCTGCACTACTGAAATAATGGTAACATTTAATATCAAGCACCCCACGCTTTTTTTGAATTGAATTATTTTATTAATAATTTAATTTCTAATTTAATCTTATTCCCAATTAATTAGTCGTAATTGATTGTCGGAATTTTCTATTGCTGTAACAAACTCTTGATACTTCAAAATTATTTTCTACTTTTTAGTTCGGTTTACTATTAAAGCGTGTTTTTTTAATTTTTTTAAACTATAATTTATTTTCTTAATTTTTAGTCTCAAAACAATAACAAAAGTAATTATAATTAAGAGCCTTAATTTTTAAAATATCTTATATTTGACAATAAATCTAAATTCATTTCATTCATGTTTACGTAACCTTTCCATTTCATATAGTTTTTCTATACATTTTTTTTTCTCCAGTCTCCTCTTTCTATGTGTTATAGTTTCATTTTTCATTTTTGTTTGTTTCTATAAAATATGCAAATTAAAATTTTTGTCAACGTTCTCGTATCAAAATCTTTTTTTTTTTCTTTCTAATTTTACAAAATTTTAGATTCAAAACTTTCTTCAAAATTCTTGCCAAAATTTTCAAATCAAAATTTCTTAGAATTTGAAAATTTACGCTCTTCAAAATTTTAAAATTCAATGTCTTTTTCGAAATTTTTTCTTAATTTTTGAATTTTAAAATTTTTCAATTGAAAATTTTTTCCAAAAATTTTTATTTGAATTTTTTTATAAATTATCAAATTTTTATTTATTTCTAAAATTTTTTAAATTTGATTTTATCATGTAATTCCACAATCCAAAATTATTTACAAAATTTTGTATTTCAAAACTTTTTTAAACTCCAAAATTTTATATTCAGAATTTTTTTTTAATTTTGAATTCTGTATTTTTTCGAAATTTTTTAAATCAAAATGTTTATTTGAATTTTGTTATAAATTATCAAATTTTTATTTATTTATAAAAATTTTTAATTTAAAATTAGGCGAAAACCGAAAACTAATTCTGTCAGGTCGCCATCTATATGTGAAAAGCAAGAGCACGAATCTATTACAGTCCCCTGCCCCTGCCTTGCCTGCTTGGAAACAACACTGATGGATTGTATACACTTAACCTGCAAAGTAATCTAAATAGTTTTTATTCTGATGATCCTAGTCAGGACATTAGAACAAAGTTATTAAATAATTGTATTGTCATCAGTCCTTGACCCCTGTGCAAATTTTCAAGCTGATCAGACTTCTTGAAATTGGTGAAAATTACGCTGAAAGATTCCGTTACATACATACATACATACATACATACAGGTGAAGCTAATATAAGCGTGTTAATAAAAAGAAGATTAATTCGGTAAAAGACTTTGATTTTAATATTTGCTATCTAGTTTAGTCGAGTTGCTAGAATTAGATTAGTTTATATTATTAATTTAAGTATGACCAGTTTACACAATTTTGTAACAATATGTAACTTTATTATTGGAGAATTTCTGTAATAATTCTGATGAGTTTTCATGCTTGATTCAATTATCGTATTTTTACTTCATGAGCTTTTATTAGGCGTCTTATTATCAAAAAACGTGTATAAAAATAATACTAGTTTTTTTCTCTGTTTCGAATTTTTATGACATGTAAAGTTCTTTAGACTTCCTCTACTTCACAGTTATTGAAGACCTCCTGATTACTAAATCGATTATATGTAATGAGAGTCATGTTCCCAAGTAAAATGGCTAACCTCACGTAATTTATCGCTAATGTTCGGCGCATTTTTCAGTGGATATTTTCCCAAGTTCCAGTAATTTTAAAGAAGTTAGTCGAGGGGAGTATGAAATTTCATTAATGGCTTCCCATTATTAAAACATCTAGGGTGATTTGGGAAGGAATGTTAGTACAGTCTGTATGAGAATTTCAAGATTAATTTGAAATGAAATCTACAGAAAATTATATTTTAGATAAATAGTCGTATTAACGTTGCATGTTCCAAAGTTATAGTTAAAGGGAATATAAGTATATTATGTGACAAAGAAAGGTAAACACCAGTGGCGGCTCGTGATGTTTTCAGTAGAGGAGGCTTGAAGTGAAAATCAGAAATCAGAATATCTAATTTCAATTTGAACTATCCAAAATATCACTAAAAAATTGTTTATAATGTATATCAGTTCTTTCAAAATTATATGATGTTTATCTTTTTTTTGATGGCGAGTCATCGTTGATATTTTCTACAATGTCTTCTAAGAAAATACTATACAAAGTGTGTGAAGTGCGAAATTATTGTCTTTCAATTTTGATAAAAGTGCATTAATTCTTTTTTTAGAATATGTTACGTCTGTTAAATTATTTTGCAAAATTTGGAATACAACATCGGTTTGTTCAAAAATCATTTTAAAGGTTTTTCAGGAAAAAAATGAAGTTTTTTTCCAACAAGAATTGTTTAATCCATAAGCGGATCCCAAACTTTGCTGGTCATTAAAAAATCGTCACTATCCGAGATAAAATCGAAGTTTCAACAATAAAAACAGCTCTTGAAGAAAAATTCCTACGAGTGGGAGCATTACTTGGAATTCTGTGTTGCATTATTCTATTTAATACTTCAGATCTTTTAGTAGATTTGGAAACAAATGACAATAATCCGGAGATTTGAAAACAAATTCTAACTTTAATTCCGTTGCAAGCTTTACTTAACACTAAATTTAATTTATGTGATTAAAATAAGCTTGAGGAGCAACGTCTTTTATTTCTCTTTGAAGACCATTAATATGACCCGACATAACTTCGGCACCATCATAGGTTTGACCGATTAATTTATTTTTTAAGTCAAATTTGCCAAATTCATTAATTAATAACGTAAACAAACTGTCTCCGTCTCTTCCATTTGTTATGTCATAAAATCCAACAAACCTTTCAACAACGTCTCCATGTATGACATATCTAAAAATTACTGACAGCTGAGACTTAGAGGTAATAATATCTGTGGTTTCCTCTACTTGCCAGGAAAAAAGTCATAATTGTTTAATTCTTCATAAATTTTACCTTTGACAATGGAACTATAATACTCTCAATTAGATCATTTTGAATAGTTTTAGAGGTTCCCGGAAAAACAGTGGAATTATCTAAGAAATTTTGCAAATTAGAATCGTATATTTTTAATAAATTTATTAATTCTCCCTGATTAGAAGAATCCGCTTTTTCATCATGACCGCGAAAAGAAATTTCTTGAGACGATAAAAATATTACTACATCGATTATTCTATGCAAAATATCTCTATTTTCATGGACCTAATATTATAACTTTGTATTTTTTATATATCTTGTGAGCAGAAGCATTTACAATAATATACGTTTACCCAGCATTTCAAATTTAATACGCGATGAAATATATTCCTGAGATTTTTCATGCCTTTCGAGACCTCGCGTTATATTTTGCAAATTATTAAAACCCACCCTGCCCCATACTGATAAATTATCATTAGTAAATAATAAACATTGCCAGCAGTATAATTTATTTTTAATAGTTGATGCGGTTAACCAGTCGTTTTTTTTTATAATTATTATTGTTAAATCCTCTATTTTGTTTTTCATCTACTATAACTAAAGACGGCAAAGAAGGAGTTGGTCTGGATTTTCAGTTATGACTTACATTTAGCTATCTACTTATCGATATCGAAACGCATTAATGTTGAATATACCTTAAATTTTTTTTCTGCGATTATTCATTATATATGCAAATTGGCATATATTTGGTTGATATTCTCGTCCGGAATGTCAGGGTGAGATGGCCACCAGTTATTTGCCGTTAGGATGAGATGGCCAATATGTTTTTTGCGTATAATTTTCATTTTTGGTAAAAAAAGAATACTTTGTATTCTAAAAAAAAACTGAAAAATTAAAAAAAAACAGGTTATTGTGAGTAAGTAATATTTGTTACCGCATTTCATACACATATCCTGAAAATTAATAATAATAGTTTTCACAACAACCAACACATAAATCTTCATAAAATTCGTTTTCGATGTCATCACTGAATCTGACCGGATCCTCAATAATTGTGTCAAAAATAGAAAATACATAATCAGGGTGGAAAAGAAAAATACCTGTAGCTTTAAATCCTGCAATTGCATTAGAAACTGTGCATGGTTTTCCCAACTTTCTGAAAGAATTTGATCAAATTGTAGCCTATTTAGTTTTCTTCCCGGATTAGCTCGCACCTATTGTTGGCAGGCACCGTAAAAGTTAGACTTGACAGGTTGCAAATAATGTGTTCTGTGGCTTGGAAGACATAGCAGCACATCATTATCGCGGGCTATTTCGGGGAGTTCCACTGAGCTAGAATAGGATGCATGTCCATCTAGAATGAGTAGAACTTTTCCGGGTTACGAGGAATAAGATGTTTCTTCAACGATGTTATGAAGATTGCGGTATTAACATAATTCGACTTTTCGTACATGCAGATCACAGAGCCAGGAGGCAGGCCAACTTCATACTCGACTTTTTGTATTTTCCTTTAAAAATACAAGCTGGAGGCAGAAATGTGCCTTCTGCATTGCAGCATGTGATACATGAAATTGTTTCGCTCTTTTCTGAGCAAGTCATAGAAATACTTTTAGAGTATTTTTTCGCAACAGCAATCCCTGTCCTATTATTCATTTGTAATCGAGTCCCGTCAGTGTTATCAATGGAACCAGGCTTATTTAAAAATTAATGTTTCTTAAGAGTATTTTACAGAAGTTTGAAATAATGTCCAAATTCAGTTCGATTGATCTCTTGACTTCGTGCAATAGACACACCAACTTGTGGAGTACTCTAAGCCGTTTGACAAAGAAAAATTCCACCCTTCGCACATGATCAATATTCACGGGAAACCCCGATTTCTAAATTGTTTTCAAATGATTGACGAGTTTTATTCCATTTTGTTCTCCTAAAAGACATTCAGCATTAACAGAAGAACCATCTCTATGCTCTACGAACCACGTGTAGATATTTTTGTTGTCAGTATATGGACAAACTACAACATTTGAGGTTAGAGTTTAATTCACCTGATCCAAAACCTCCGACAAATATTTACCGAACAAATACTGCAGTGCAAATAAGTAGTTGCAGCAAATTTGTAGGGGGTCCTAATTTCAATTTCAGGAAAAACGAGGTCACAATCTAATAGACATGTCACGCATGCTCTCTCTTCGCTTTTTCACCTCCAGACTATTAATTTATTGGCACTGGCCATCTATCAACCCGGGCTTACCCTACATATAGATTTAAATTAAAAACATTAAAAATTCCTGTAACAAATCACATCTGTGACATTTTTTTAATTTCAATATTAATTAGTTTTGCTATTCAAACTTAAACAATGACAATTTACAAAATTTATTTAGTTTTCCGAAAGTCAAACTCGTTCAACGCAGGAGTTACGTTTATCCAATTTTTTCATCCGTTTTAAGTCACTGAATAGCAACTGGCAGATTCCTCCGATTTAGTAAATCTTCCCGCTCTGCAATTAACTCTTCATCGGCCGCAAATCCCGTTTCAACAACTGCCGTCATAATCTCTGAAATGAAACTGTGAAAGCCAGCGGAATAAATTCGCAGTCTACAGTACTGTGTGGGGCCGATTCTTTATGCCGCTTTATCAAAGGCTTCGCCAACGATATGCGCGACGTAAACACCATCCAGATTGTAATTAACCCGACGTAATTCCGCCCGACTCCAGAGAGGTAGATCCCGAAGTGGACCTTAAAAACCACACCGTAAAGCTTATTTGGTCGCGAGTGACGCCCCGGAGTGGATTAGACTCGCTGCACTCGCTTGGCCGCATAGACGGTTCCGCTAAATGGGGCATTTATCAGGCTGGAATTTATCTCCTGGCGAGTGCTTAGCGGGACGAAATTTTGTTTGGAAACGAGAAATGGCTTCAAAAACTGGCGAGGTGTAATTCATGAAAGCCAATTTGAATGCATGCAGTTTGTAAAGGATAATATTATCGTCCAAAGATACCTATACAAAAAGGTTAGTCTTGCTAACTCGCAGTTCGTTTTACAGTTTAATAACCAGTAAAGAGAGTAAAGTTAATTTTATAACAAATCAGTGATCTTGTCTGCAAAGGCAAAACAATATACAGACGATTAATAACTTATCTATAGTCTGTTGGAAATGAAAGAGAGTAAATAGAACCCCGAGATAAGAACCGGCCATGGACGTGGTAATATTTCGTTTCAGGTAATTATCGGGTAACACTAATATTGTGACAGATCAATCCATTCTTAGAGCTGAATATATGAAGACGTGCTAGTGCAGTAGAGTAAAATTCGACTTGTGTTTAGTGACTATCGTGCCAGTGGATATAATATTGTTTAGGTAAAATGTCGACCTTATCAGATTATGTACCTGCTAAACACGTGAATAGATGTGCGCTGTCTCAGAATGAGAAGATTATTATATTAAATATATATAATGCATTGAAACACCAACAATATTTACGACATCGTGGAAAAGTGTTCCAAAATGACAGGGATTGGAAAATCGATTATCTATAGACTTTTAAAGGAAACAAAATATGAACAAGATACTGTAAATCCCCCAAATCATCTACAGGGAAGTCAAAAGTCGTTATAGATGATTTCTTCAAAAATGTCATTCGCCGAAAAGTATACTCATTTTATTTTAAAAAAGAAATTTAAATGCTAAACAAAATTTTAAGTGAACTTCCAGAGGACAACAATTTGCCAAAAATCAGTAGAAGCAAATTATGGGCCTTCTTACGAGAGTTGAAATTTTGCTGGGAAAAGCAGAACAGGAAGTCAGTTCTTATCGATAAAGATGAAATTATTTGTTGGCAAAGATCCTACTTAAGATCAATTAAAAAAATTCGTGACGAAGGAAGGAATATTTATTATCTAGACGAAACTTGGGTCAACGAAGGATATACTGTAACAAAAGCATGGCAAGATAAAAATGTAAAAGGTTTTCGACAAGCATTTTTGGATGGACTTTCAACAGGGTTCAAGGCACCTTCAGGTAAAGGGCGAAGATTAATAGTGACACATGTAGGTAGTGCCAGTGGTTTTGTAGATAGCGGTTTGCTTTTATTTGAATCTAAAAATACAGGTGACTATCACGAAGACATGAACGCAGATGTTTTCGAAGAGTATTTTACACAGATGTTGGATCTTATTTCTCCGGGGTCTGCAATGTCTGGATGTCATGGATACCATTCACGGCAGACCGAGCGGCCGCCTACGACTGCTTGGAGGAAATCCGATATAATTCAATGGTTATCCGGAAAAAACATTTCTTTTGAAACAAATATGGTGAAAAAGGAACTTTTGATACTTGTCAATCTTAATAAAGATCAGAAAAAATATGTTATCGATGAAATGGCAACAAATTGCCAAATAACGGTACTACGGTTACCACCTTATCACTGTGAACTTCCAATCGAATTAGTAAAAGATTAAGTGACGTGAAAATTTTGTTAAAAAATTCCTTGGAACGAGTAACTGCAGATAACTGGCAAAGATGTATATCATGTACAAAAAAAAAGAGGAGAAAATATGGGAACTCGATAATTTAATTGACGTTACTGTGGAACCTATCGTTATCAATCTAGGAGAAGATAATTCATCAGAATATACTTTTTTATTTTCTTTATTGTACATTTATACAACACTACATTTACTCACCATAATTTGAATTTTCAAAATACATATATTTTTGTGTGGAATAAAAATCCATTCATTAAATTTAAATAAATATTTTGATAATAATATTGAATAATTTTAATGGAATTACTAAAAACCCTCTTAACCCGGTTATGATGCTCATGTTTTGAAATGCTGTTTTTATATTGTTTACTTATAAGAGAAATGGACCGAGAAATTGAAGCGACATAGACAAAGACGGATAGTTGGGGATTAAATTTTAGCTACCTGCTACAATTTAGTACGGTCCGATCAGACAAAGTTTATTTAAAAGTACGCCTCATCTATACCGATAATACATAATATAAAAATATTGAATATAAGCACCAGTACTACATTTATTTACGATTTGCATACATAATAAGCTTTTGTTACTCTCTTTCATTTCTAAACAGACTATAACAAAATTTTTGAATGTACAAGGTGTCTCAAACTAGAAAGCGTGGGCCTACTGTGAGGATACAAAAAATTTAAATAAAATTTGGGACACGTGGTGGTAAATGGGATAAGGTAAACTCAACTCTCAATTGAAAGTATTATCTTTGGGATATAAGAAAAACGAATAATGACGTCATCAATTATATTTTTTCCAGAGGCATACTCAATTTTTTTCCTATTAAAAACCTCTCTTTTTTCTAATAACTTTTATTATAGAAATTTGTCTGTATTACTTCCCGTTTAAAAGTTTTAAGCAATATTGCCCTAAAGAGTCTCATAAGAAATATCTAAAAAACACATTAGCGGTGGAAGGATCAAGTAGTCGTTGGAAAATAATTGAATGTTAGTTGTGCTTAAATGTCATAAATTAATAAAAGAATTAAACACCATAATTTTTTAATACAATTAAAACAAAAGATGATGATAACAATAATCCATCCACATCCAATCTTCGCCTGACTTCTTTGTGTGCTGCGTTTATTAACATTTCGCCGTTTAACTCATTACAAGCATTTGTGATTTTTTTCTTTCAAATGATTAATATCTCGCGAAGGTGTTTTGTAAATCTTATAACTAAAAAAAATTGGGGGGTATTAGATCTGGTGACTTTCCAGACCACTGAATAGGTCCATTACTCCCAATCCAATTTTCTGGGAAAGTGTTATCTAAATATTGCTGCACAATCCTGGCCTTGTGGGAGTGGAGTTCCGTCGTGCTGAAACCATAGGGAGAAGTGCAGGAAGTATAGAAGATGGCATGTTATCATACATTTTGTAACAAAAAGAACTTAATTTTTTGTGCTGGTAAAGTATCATATACCTTATTATATGTAAGAGGTTTTATGTTTTATTACTTGAGACAAATACAAGTGGTAGTTTTACCATGTTTTACCATTGACAAATGCAAAAAAAACATAAAACGTAAACCAGTGTTATATTATGTTTGTATTTATATATTTTTTGCCATGGCAATTTACAACTTTAGTTGTAATCAAAGTAGTCTAAGACAACGTATACCATTCTGGGGCAGTAGAGATTGCTGAGTATACTGTTTTGCCATAGTAGCAAATTAAGGTCAGCCGCTCATATACACCAGTGGTGCATTTAGAAAACTAATAGATACAACCTGAAAACTGCATGAGAAAGAACACGAAGACGTGCAAAGTATCGGCGGGATATTCAAAAAGCAAGATTTGTCTCTTACTGTTTTGCCTTAGCAGGCAAGTGATAATGGCTTCACATTAATTTTATTGTTGTGTTGATAGGTAGTTGCAAAGCTAATATTTCAGCAGAATAATTTCTGACAAATTATTTGTCATAACACAAATATTGTTAAAAAAGTAAAAAAAAAAATAGAACAAACATATTACGTAATGTTATTTGACTGTCAGTGGAAATAAATATTTAGTGCTACGATAGATTATTTTACCAAATAAGTTATAACTAATCGGAGAAGAAATTTTGAGTCCTCAGGTTCCCCATAAATTTTGCTTGGTTCAGTGTGTTGTCTTGAAAGAGAAGTTTGGAATGTTGATGAGAGTTGCAAAGGCAGAAGGTCAAAGAGATTACATTTTATAAGAAACAGGTGAATTATGACGGCTTGATGGATCCAGACAAAAAAGATGGAGGGAACAACGAAGCAACTGTGGACAACGTTGTTTCTGAGTTTTTGCCCTTCATCAGCGCAGCGCAGCTTAAAAACAGGATGGAATAAGAAGGAAGAGCACAGGACACGAACACAAGAGAATGACAAGTAGCATGTCTATCTCTATTTGCGGTTTCGTGTCACACAGCCTCGGTATTGAGGCCAAGAGCAACAGTCGCCGCGGAAGAGAGTCCAGCAACCACTGTCAGGGTCTGAGCCAGAAAATATACAAGAAGGAAAGGAGCTTAATGGATCATAATCTTATAAGAGGAAGGTGGATTTTGTATGTTTCAAGGACTACGTCTTCCAGATGTTTCACTGTACCAAAGGACCTTCCTGTAGATAACATCAGAAAACGAATTGGTTTACCGATATTAAAGGGTTAAGCTATTCAATACGTTCGACATCTCTAAAATTTTTAATGAAAACTCAGCCACTATTTCTTGGGTGAAGAGCAACTTTCTTACTAATATTTTTTTCCTACTGCCACATACATATTCATTGTTTTCTTTACAATTTTCTAAAAGAATAGGTAGGCGATATCAGTCTCCTGAACTGATATAATTCATATAGGCACTAGTGTCGATATGAAAAGCACCAATCACAGTGTACGCAAACAATAATTAATGTCATTTCTAAATTTATAATTAAAGATGTTGTCAAATTTGCCTACTCCTTTTATTTTACAATTTATGGGATAAAATATTTAAAATTGGTACATTGTACATTTCAATTGGTACATTGGTTTAGTACAGAATCAATAAATTGTTAACTTATTTGACATTCGAGAAGCGGGAAATGAAATATACGAGATATTATCCCCCAGAAAGCAAGGGTAAATATGAATTTTGTTACGATAATGATGTAATCATTGACACATGGTATAAAAAAAATATCAAAACATTATTTTTTAAATCTTATTTTTGTTTTTGGTGTGGGACAAATACACTGTACAACTTCCAATTTTTGAGAGTCCGCCTATGGCGTCATGTTTAAACTTCGTCCTCATGCGACATGGACGTCATATTCGCTCTTGTTGTACAAACTACTATTCCTGCTTCGAAACGGTATTTCAAATGTTCTTCCACCTTCCATACATAGAATTTCGAACAGTTTAAGAAACTGTTTCTAATCGACGTCTTTAGTATTTGATGATAATTTCGTGACATTTACAATTAACATTTAGATAAGAATAAATCATGCTGAGATATAATGGCCACCTAAAGCGACATGAACTTATTGAAATCAAAAAATTTGTCCGGAGAAGTAAAATTTAGAATGTATAAAACAATTTTGTGACCGACAGCGCTGTATGGTAGTGAAACCTGGGTTCTCAATAAGAAGTCAAGAGAAAACCTTTTAAGGTGGGAAAGAAAAATCTTAAGGAGAATTCTAGGGGGTAAGAAGACGGAGGAAGGCTATGTAAGGAGAAATAATGAGGAAATATATGCAATGTACCAGGCACCAACAATAGACGAAATTGTAAAAGCCAGAAGAGTGCAGTGGCTAGGGCATCTAGAACGTATGGAAGATGAAAGGGCAGTTAAGAAAATAGTAGGGAGTAAACCTAACTATAAGAAAAAAAGAGGTAGACCGAGGAAGCGATGGAGAGAGGCAGTGGCAATAGATCTAAGGGAGAAAAATGTAACGGATTGGAAAAGAAAGGCGAAGGACAGAATGGAATGGAGGAGAATAACACAGCTCTGGGCCTAAAAGGCCTGTAAACAGCTTTATATATAAAGCGACATGATTGCAGAACATGTAACTAAATTCATGTTCTCTTTAAACCTTTGCTATTGACATAATAGCTTTTAGCTATGAAAATGTACACGAGATTTGTTTTAAGGCACCAATACTTGAATTTTGAAAGTGGTTTATATTATCTCTCTGATGGATATTCTTTTATCTACCCCTACTAAGAATGTGTATAGTATAATATAGAATGTGCATATTTGGAGGCTATAACTTTGTTCAAATTTACAAATTCTAATTCTAAGTGCCAACTCATGAAATATTGTATTAGCAATTTTTGTAATCGAAATTTTTGTAATTTTTTGCATAATAAATAATTTTACTTAACATTATGTGTTCACTATCCATTGATCTACGAGAGAAATTTTAAAATCACTAATTAATACGGATAAACACAGCAATGAAACAACTTAAACCTTATGTATAATCAAAACATGTTATTCATGCTGACATGTTATACTTTGTCAACACTGTAGGTTTGCACCTACATTAGCTTTCAGTGTGGGTGGGAGTGACAAAAAGCTTGTTCTACTTTCCCGGCCTGTTTCTTGCATCAGACAAAAACATTGTGCGACACTGGGACAAAGCAAATGTTTTGTATGTTGCTAATGTTCAAAGCATAATTGATCTGGAAAAAACGTCGGGGAACGAAGGAAACTAGGTTAATTTTATTGTAATATCGTCCGTCAGAAAGTAGCTGCACCTTATTAAATACCCAGTTCTTTGTTCATCTTTTCATAATTTATTAGGAAACCATAATGGAATTTCTAGTCTAAATTATTCTATGTCATGAAAATTATTATAACACCTATATGTATATAATTAGGAAATTTTTATTAAAATCAAAATGTATGTCAAATGTGATACATTAAACGTAAACCTGAAATGATAACATGAATTGACACCAAATATTACAAGAATTTGTTCTTTACGTTCTCTTCAAAGGTTCATGGAATGTTTCATATAATTTTAGCAGTAATAAAAGTCTTTTAGGTCAATCATTTTTAGAAATGCAATCTAATAAAAGCTGAGATCATATTTAATTTTCGGTAGAATTTAATAAAAAAAAAGTTATTGCCACTTTCCCTTCGTTTATCACCCGAGAAGTAATTTAAGGGGATATTAATTTTACATTAACCCAATCGAAAAAAGTGACGAGTCTGAAGTTCATATTTCTGTGTCTCTTACCGTGTTCGTAAAATGTCCAATATTTTTTAATCAAGTGTCAAATTTAACGCACTCAAAAAGTACTAAATGAGAATAAAATCGTTTGATAAAACCAAAGAAGGAAATCGTGAAACAAGGAATGAGTGTTCACTCATATAAATTTTTCTTCTGTTTGCAACCAGTGTTAAGTAGGTACTCTTCGTCTACCTATTGTCACATCTTGTGTGTGACAATAGGTAGACGAAGGGTTTCTGGTCACGAGACTGGTCATTAAGAACCATGTAAAAATCACGTTCAGTCAATCGTAATTCAATAACGATGGTAGTGGTTTCTGTTTTCTGCGACTTTTTAAGATAATTGGTAATGCTATAGTCTGTTTAGAAATTAAAGAGAGTAATAAAAGCTTATTATGTATGCAAAGCGTAAATAAATGAAGTACTGGTCCTTATATTCAATATTTTCATATTATGTATTATCGGTATAGATGAGGTGTACTTTTTAAAAAACTTTGTGTGATCGAACCGTACTAAATTGTAGCAGGTAGCTAAAATTTAATCCCCGACAATCCGTCTTTGTCTATGCCGCTTCAATTTCTCGGTCCATTTCTCTTGTAAGTAAACAATATAAAAACAGCATTTCAAAACTAGAGACTACTTGCATCATAACCGGGTTAAGAGGGTTTTTAGTAATTCAAATAAAATTATTCAATATTATTATCAAAATATTTATTTAAATTTAATGAATAGACTTTTATTCCACACAAAAACATATGTATTTTGAAAATTTAAATTATGGTGAGTAAATGTACTGTTGTATAAATGTACAATAAAGAAAATAAAAAAGTAGGTATATTAAAATTCATCCTCTCAATATTCTGATGAATTATCTTCATCTCCTAGATTGATAACGATAGAATCCACAGTAACGTCAATTACATTTTCAGGTTCCCACATTTTCTCTTCTTTTTGTACATGATGCATCTTTGCCAGTTATCTGCAGTTACTCGTTCCAAGGAATTTTTTAACAAAATTGTCACGTCACTTAATTTAAACGTCGTATTATTTCGTGCTACATCTCCTTTTGCCTGCGCCCAGACTAATTCGATTGGGTTAAGTTCACAGTGATAAAGGTGGTAGCCGTAGTACCGTTATTTGGCGATTTGTTGCCATTTCATCATATTAAGATTGACAAGTGTCAAAAGTTCCTTTTTCACCATATTTATTTCAAAAGAAATGTTTTTTTTTCCGGATAACTATTGAATTATATCGGCTATCCTCCAAGCAGTCGTAGGCGTACGCTCGGTCTGCCGTGAATGGTAACTGGCATTATCCATGACAGTTACAGACCCCGGAGGAAAAAGGTCCAACATCTGTGTAAAATACTCTTCTAAAACATCTGCGTTCATGTTTTCGTGATAGTCACCTGTATTTTTAGATTCAAATAAAAGTAAGCCGCCATCTGCAAAACCACTGGCACTACCTATATGTATCACTATTAATCTTCGCCCTTTACCTGAAGTGTCTTGAACCCTGTTGAAAGTCCATCCAAAAATGCATGTCGAAAACTTTTTACATTTTAATCTTGCCATACTTTTGTTACAGTATATCCCTCGTTGACCCAAGTTTCGTCTAGATAATACATATTCCTCCCTTCGTCCCGGAATTTTCTAATTGATCTTAAGTAGGATCCTCGCCAACAAATAATTTCATCTTTATCGATAAGAACTGACTTTCTGTTCTACTTTTCCCAGCTCTCAACTCAACTCAACTTTCAACTTTCAACTCTCGTAAGACGGCCCATAATTTGCTTCTTCTGATTTTTGGCAAATCGCTGTCCTCTGAAAGTTCACTTAAAATTTTGTTTAGCGTTGGTATTTCTTTTTTAAAATAAAATGAGTGTACTTTTCTGCGAATGAGTACAGTATCTTGTTCATTTTTTGTTTCCTTTAACAGTCTGTAAATAGTCGATTTTCCAATCCCTGTCATTTTGGAACACTTTTCCACGATGTCGTCAACACTGTTGGTAGGATTTTGGTGTTTCAATGCATTAAATACATTTAATATAATAAATCTTCTCATTCTGAGACAGCGCACATCTTTTCACGCGTTTAGCAGGTACGTAATCTAATAAGCTCGACATTTTACCCAAACAATGTTATATCCACTGGCATAATAGTCACTAAACACAAGTCAAATTTTTCTCTACTGCACTAGCACGTCTTCGTATATTCAACTCTAAGACTGGATTGATCTATGCCCTATGATGTATTCAGTAAAATATACTAATGTACACCCATTACCTGTTATCATTAGTGTTACCCGATAATTACCTGAAACGAAATATTACCACGCCCATGGCCGGTTCTTATCTCGGGGTTTTATTACTCTCTTTCATTTCCAAACAGACTATAGCTGATTTTAAACCCTTTTTTAGTTTTATTGACGAATTTTGATCATGCCATATCTCATCGCGATCTTTATTGTTTTCATCTACTTAGAAGTTCTATTACTGGCTTTTATGTAATCAAAGATCCCTTTCCTTTTAAATCACCTTGTATCTCAAGTTATATCATGAACTTACAAAGTGTGCACTTTATACAGATTAAAGAAATACTCTGAGAACGGAGTCAAACGGTAGCCCTACAATAGAGGACTTGATTTAATGGAAATTTTGCGTGAATCTCGGCAAAAGCACCGAATAAACAAACTAAAACGGAACTGTCGGATTAATTTAAGCGACAGAGACAACGGAAAACTGCCGGGAAAGGTTCAGGTCAACTGTCCTCTTGTATAACTCCCTCCATGATCGTGAAAGTGCGTTAAATTGCCCATCAAGGGCCTATCCCTTCTGTGACGAAGGTTTCACTGAACTGACTCCTAACCGATACACATGACGTAATCTGTATTGTATTTAAATTAGAGAAACTTGTGTAACTATCCACTGATACATTTATATGTTTCATACTAAAATTTTAGAAACCATCAAAATCAATAGTTTAATGATATAAGATTTGATATAGCAAACCTCATTTATAACAAGTACGGATTTTTAGTACAAACATAAAAAGAAATAGGTGATACCATAGATCGAATAATGTTATTCGATAAATAGTATGTAATCCAATCAATTTTCCTTATTTAGTAGTAGCTGACTTAAGATTTACTTAAACATTAGAAACATTCAATGTAAAATATAAGTTCGATCAACAGAATGAAAATAACACGTTTGCTTGTCTTTCTTTTAATCCCACTTGAACTGCGTACTATTACTAATTACAACAAATTATGTAAGGGCGTCGTTTTTATACACACAAAAAAATCTGAGTAAGTTAGGAAGGATTTCTTTCACTGTGTCCATTAAGTTCCATCCAGTTTTCAGGCTGGCAAACCGTTTAAAATAAGATAAAAGAAGCATCATTTTCACATGTTACATTTTATCATAAAATCTCCTAAATATTAAACTTTAACTGCATATTGAGAAAATTGTATACGGTATTATAAACATTGTCGTATCCAACAGAATCCAATCCTATCCTATTGAAAAACTAGTAACACTTGAATTTATGTAAATCGTTAAGTATTTTTCACGATGTACATAGTGATAAGATACACTTCACGGTCTTTCATGTTCTCTAGCATATTTTAGCACTACCCTAACTTCCACCTACTAGGTGGATTTTTTTGTACATCTTCAGATAAGAATCTGTGCAACCAATATAATAATTATTATTATTTGGTGCTAGAGATGTTTCGGCCTGAAGAAGACCTAATATTGGAAGTATGTAAAAAATACTTTTCTTTAGCGAAGGAGTTGAGCGATGAAGCGGTACTAACAGATGAAGGTAGGCTATTCAAGTTGTAGAACGCTCTACTTGGAAAGACATTTTGACGTAAAGATTTTTTAAAGTTTTCTTTCCACAATATAAATTGATGACCACGTAATCGTTGTTCCAGATTTAATACAAATATGTCCATAAAAGTTAAACTCTAATGATTTTTTAGAATCTTGTATATTTGAATAAGATCACCATGCAGACCATATCACCATATCCAAACGGTGGTGATATGGACACTAGGTATGAAGACAGACGGAAGACAGATGCGGACGAATATATGGTTTTTATAATTTTAAGATGTAATAGTTTCAGCTCTGCAAACACTTACTTAAAAGATAAGCTATGAAGTTAGCTTTTTTACAATGATGGAAATATGGTCAGACCAAGTGAGACTTGAATTAATTAGTACATCTAAATCATTCTAGCTATCAATAGTTGTTAAACATTGGGCTTAATTAAAATTATATGTTAACTTAGAATTATCTTTTCTACCGATATGTAAGACAGTACACTTAGGTATCTAAATTCAGTGATGAGCCAATCGTTGCACCAGTGCTCAATGGAAATAATACCATTTTGTAGGGTTTGCTGGTCCTGCAGTGCATTCCCAAATATCTTTGTATCATCGGCATACCTACAGCGCATGCTGCGACTTGAGTTTTAGCAAGAGATTGTATATTTCCAAAAATAGAACCGACCTCAAGACAGAACCCTGCGGAACTCCTGAAAGAACTACTTGAGATGCAGAATGTGATATGGCCTCGTATTCGGTTATGTTCTAATTTGCATATCTAGTAGCCTGTCTTTGGGGTGTCTATGAGTTCAAAGATGACAAAAGATTTGTAAGAATAGAGCGGCCTGGAAGAAAGTTATGATGTATATCGGTAATAATGTTGCGGGGGAGTAAATGCGTGAGCAAATCATTATTATACGTTCTATAGTTTTTATGCAGACAGACGTTAAGCTTATTAGCCTGTAATTGTTTGCGTCCAGTTTATCGCCTTTCTTAAAGATGGAAGCTACAGAAGCCACATCTTACGAAGCTACACAGTACAAAGTTAAAAACAGTTTATTTTGATTTTTATTAGAGAACTGCCACTTTTAAAAACCAATGAGCTCATACACCTGGAGTTTACTCACTAACCTAAAGTGAAGTAAGTGGGAACTTCAACATTATTTTTTCAACGTTATTTTTCCACATGACAGGCAAACGCGGTATATTTGTATATTTTGACACCTTTACTGTATTCTTTTGTTGTTCTGATACATAATTATGATATTTCAGGTAAATTTACTCGATTTTTGTACAGGGTATTTAGTTTAAAACTCTCCAGTCCAAACCTAAGGAGATCAAAATTTTATGTAAAAGTTGTGTAGTAGACATATACATGATTTCAACGAGTATTATTTATAAATTTTATTACTTTTCACATTATACAAAATGTCCAAGTGTTGCATCAATATTCGACACAAAAAAACATAATTTCACTCCATATGATGATGATAAGTATTATTTAGTTCCAAATGTTTAATACAGATCAATATCATTTGATATGAAAAAACCATGAACTGTTACCAACTGCAAAGTGATGGAAACCTATTAGATATCGATGTGTAAATTAGATATTGCAAAGGAAACTATGTGCGTGTAGGGTTATGAACTTTTTTGCTCAAAAACTGTACTACTTATAAAAAAAATTGCAAGAGACAAAAAATATTCTAATTTAAACAGGTATTCAAAAAGATTTTTGTTTTCAATGGAAAAAGTTAACTCCAGAAAAATGTAATGAATAATATACAGGGGGACTTTATTTTCAACACCTTATGACAGGATGTGAATAAAAAATACTCGGCTAGAAGCAGTTTCATTAGCCTGAATACCTTGCCAAGTTTAATTTCTTAAATTTAAAGTGGAATCACCCTGCACATAAATTGCGGTAAGAATAATACTATTTGTACAACCCTTTTGACTATTTTTATTTTCAGGTAGGGTTTTAACCGGAACACTCTATAGTATTTTTTCATGTCTAAAAAAATTGTGTAGGAGGAGTAGAGAATGTAGAGAGACACACCTGCATGTACATATAATGTTTAAGGGCTCATACAAAAAGTGATGAATTATTTATGACTTTCATGTTTTCCTTTGGTAAATAAGAGCTTCAAGATATCACAACATCCTCTTTCTGTTCCACGTTCTGTTTCTGAATTTCGCCAAAATATTTGTCCATCAATAACACAAAGTAACTTCGTTTAACTCTTGAACAAATTCTCACATAATAAGATTAAAACCCAAAGCTCTAATAAACCGGAAAGTTGAGTTCCTTACCCAAAAGTTATCTTTTGAGCGAAATTCTGATCAGCGACGTCTTCTTTGTACATAAATTATTCATTGTGAACGTCTTCTCGTATAAGAGAAACTCCGGGACTACGGAAATGGTGCGGTTAGCGATTATCTTTGTTTCCCACAAATTTTGGGCCCTTTATATTGAATTTCATCAGAGTATATCCGCTAAACCATGTATAAAAACATTACGATTTTAAAATGTACGAAATGGATTCACTTTTATTTCGAAAGGGCACAGATTTATTAAACAACATTCATATACAGAGTAGGTCCTCAAATAGCTACCTCGCCTACTTCTAAAATTGCTTATTTTTTTCTATAAAATATAAATTGGTGGCAATTAATAATAATAATAATAGCGATATTCCTCACTGTATTAGTTCAGACGTCAGAATTGTGTGGGAGAGGCACGACATATCATTATTATTATTAAATGAGCCGGATTTGTCATCAGGAAAGATCTACGTTGATGTAGGAATGAAGGAAGCCCAATAAACCTCATTAAAAGGGAGATGGTCAAACGTCGACCGGTATTAATATCTCACATTTACGCAAGCCAATGTCCTTCTATCCTACCTTACTGGCAGAGAGGATGCTAATTCTCTGTACAAATGCAGTTTATCCCAATCCGGATCAATGGCAAATATTAATACAAGTTCTGAATTGTTGGACAATTGTTCAAGCATATGTGTACCTGTATATACAGCAGATTTTCGAACCTAAATAGGTCTCATGACGGGTGATTGCTCTTTCATATACTCTCGTAGTGAAGCTGATTATACTCTGAGAGCATGAAAAAACACATTTTGAAAGTTTTTGTAAATTACTTAAAGTTCTACAAAGTTCTCTATTAAACAAGCAAAAGAATAAACCAACGAATCAATAACAAGAATATTAAAAAGTTTGCTGCAATACCAAGAAGAACCTGAAAAGAAGTTTGCTGTAATAGATATGTACAGAGTACAACAAATTTGCACTAGGTTTAAATAAGCAACAGAAAATCAAAGAAATGGCTGAATATTTGTAGTTCTTCCACACAGAAGGCGATCTCTGAATACGTTATAGATCAAAGCAATTGAGACTGAAGTATTTTTTCTGCAGAATTAAAGCATGGACAAAGAAAAATATAAACATTCCTTATAGAAATAAGACTAGACTATTTAAAATATTTGGCAATTTTTTAGCACGACAAAAAACAGGGTATAAGAATACCTTTGTGGCTTCTCACATGTTTATATAATTATAGTTGCGGCAAGAATTTAAACAACTTACGTCATACGAACAAATGAATAGTTCATCATGTTTTCATCAAAATATTGAAGAAACTACAACTGAGAATAATAAAACTATATACTACACTAAATGTTTACATTATATATTGTACTAAATACAAAGAATTACTGTTTTTAACGCTACAAACTATCCAAAATTATGTTGACAATAAAAACAACTACGTAACGTCAGCCGTGATGTTAGTTGTCTGAATTCTTGTCACACCTGTACGTTCTTTATAAGCTTACTTACGTCTGCATATAAATTTTTGTTATGAGTTTTGTGTTAAAATTGGATAATACTACGTCTGTATTCAATTAGTAAATGTATATATCGTATTTTATAATTATGTAAGTAAGTAAAAGGGTGTTCCCATAAATCTTATCATGGGGTTTTGCATTGTGAAGAATAGCAGACACTTGTATCTAATAAATACCTAGATTATGGGAAGGCATTCAGGCACAAATTGTTAGTCAGTCACATCGAATATTGTGCCACAACCATAACTGCAAGTAATAAAATAATAGTACACAATACTTTTTACACTGTCGACATTTAAACTATAAAATCACACGCCCCCATACATTTTTTTTGGCACTGAACGGCCAAAGTCCTTAGGAAGAGGCTATAGATATGCTTATACAGTATGCGCAAAAAGTATGGAATAAATTCAATAAAAACGAAACAATTATTTTTTGGGAAAAATCCTCGAACAGGTCGATTTTTAATTTAAAAAATACATATTTTAGCGTAAAATGCAATTTTCAAATGTCATTTGTTTTCGAGTAATGACGTCATCGTTTTTTTTAATGGCAACACCATATTTTTTTCCTTGATTCTGAAAGATCGTTTAATTCTCTATCAGACAGTACTAAAATTTTGCCCTCTTACATAGGAAAGTTTTCGAGTAAATGACGATTGAATGCTAGAAAACGTAAATCAATTAAAATAAACCAAAAACGTTATCAAGTTTAGTTTTTCGAATTCCCATAGAAATTATTATTCAATGTAAAGTATTATGGCACATTTAACTGTTACTCAAAGAATTGAAATTTTAATTCTTATCAGATGCGGGAATATGACTAGAAATCAGCAGGAAGTTTGCGATTTATTTAATGAAAAATATCCAGATCGCCCTATCAGCCAATCAACAGTCAGTAAGGTAGAGTCTAAATTTAGAGAAACTGGCAATGTTGTAAATATTCCAAAACCTGGACGTCCAAGCATTAATGAAAATCAGAAACAGAACATTTTGATAAGTATGGTGGATAATCCTCATAATTCTTCACGATTGGTTGCATTAAACAATGACACTTGTGTGCTACGTATCTTGAGGAAGGAAAAATATCATCCCTACAAAATTCAACTTGTGCAGGAACTCAATGAAGATGATCCCGATGCCGGTTACACTTTTGCGAAATTCTAATGGATTTATGTCAAGGAAATAGAAATTTACACCGGCAAATACTTTTTTCAGATGAGGCCACATTTTGTCCGAATGGTACAGTAAACCCTCAAACTTGCAGATATTGGAGTCGGGACAATCCTCATTGGATGGCAGAGGCACATACCCAACACCATCAGAAATTAAATGTGTGGGCTGGAATAGTTGACGACAGAATAGGAAGGAACCCTTACAGGACAAAGATATTTAGAGTTTCTAGAAAATGACCTTGTTCCAGCCCTTGCAGTAATTTTTCCTAACGATAATGACCCTGACATTCCTGACGATACCATATGGTTTCAGCAAGACGGTGCACCTCCGCACTATGCGCGCCCTGTACGAGATTTTTTGGACAACTGTTTTCCTGGGAGGTGGATCGGCAGACGCGGACCGATAGAATGGCCTGCAAGATCACCAGATCTTACACCTCTTGACTATTTTTTATGGGGATACTTGAAGTCAAAAGTGTACATTAATAAACCACGTAATTTAGAAGAACTTCAAAATCGCATTCGGACGAAATACGCAGAGTTACCCCAGAAATCATTCATAATGTGCAAGAAGAATTTCTTCACAGACTTGCGCATTGTCAAGAAGTTGGTGGATGGCAATTCGAACATTTAATTTAAGTATAAAATTTAATCAATTGTATTTTATTTTATATACCTCAGAATTGTTACTTTTTTATGGATAAAATTTACGTTTTCTAACATTCAATCGTCATTTACTCGAAAACTTTCCTATGTAAGAGGAGTACTGTCTGATAGAGAATTAAACGATCTTTCAGAATCTAGGAAAAAAATATGGTGTTACAATTTAAAAAAAAAATCGATGACGTCATTACTCGAAAACAAATGACATTTGAAAATCGCATTTTACGCTAAAATATGTATTTTTTAAATTAAAAATCGACCTGTTCGAGGATTTTTTTCAAAAAATAATTATTTCGTTTTTATTGAATTTATTCCATACTTTTGGCGCATACTGTATAGACTATTTTATATAGAAAATCACTTCTGCAAAAATACGGATAAAATTTCCATTCCTGCATCATCATAAGAACGACCTCCTTTATATTTCCACATCATATTAGAGCTTGACCTTGTTCAAAATTTATAATACAGTAGGTAAGGTTGCCAAGTCGTCTCATCACCCCCTGATTATGTAGATCGTAATATGATAAATTACACTGAACATCGCCTGACCTCTTGAAAATGATTTTCCGCGAAACTGAATTCTCCGGATAAAAAATGGACTTTCCAACACACCCTCTCCAGCGGAGAGTATGACTCATCTTGTCAGTTGCATTGTTCTGATGGGGTGTATATCGCAAACCGGCAGTATTCTTGTGAATTATCGATGTGGGGTAGATAATTTTTATTAAACTGACTCACAGCTTGAAAACAGCAAAAAAGGCAGGGTTTATTTGTACGCTAGGGGCTTTATCTCAAATTGCTTTTAATCCCGATTAATTCATCAAAATGGACGTGTAGGTGAATTATTTAAAAAACGTTATAAGCCGTATTAACGAGAAAAAATATGTCGATGTAGCATAAGGGTAGGTATTAAATTCGGAAAATTTGTTTTTAGTATTAAGTACATATTGTAAAATTGGTTTTATATGTTATTATTCTAGAATATCTGTTTGATATTAAACAACAAAGTTTAAAATACCGTTTGGGTTATAAAAGGATATCATTTTGAAAATTTACAACATAGTTTACTAAAAATGTGTAAATAATAAAAAGTTTATGTATTTATAAACTGGCTATAAAATATCAAATATTTATGTTGTAATGTAAACAAATCAAAATATTAAGAGTTATTTAAAAAATTAATCAAAAAATCATCGTCATAATTAATCATAAAAAAAATATTTTCAATTGCACAGAAACTTTGCATATAAGATAAATATTTTTGTACATTTAGTAATACAAGACTTAGAAGCAAATAACATTCTAGTAAATCATAAACAATAAAACAACAGACATTAAACAAAAATGGCACTACATAATAATAGGTGACATAAATTAACTAGTAGTGACCTGAATATATCTTTCCTGTAAACTTACACATAGATGGCCAATTTTTAAAGGTTATAGTTCTAATTTAGCTTTATCACAATCAAGAGCAATATTTGTTATAGTTGAGTAAGTACTTAGCATTTTCTTTGATCAAACCTGTATTACAATTTAAATGTTGTCAATTTGAACACCGCGAACGAGAGTTAACTGAACACAACAACGCGACACGACCATCATGGCGTGATGATGTGTATTGGAACAGCTGATATACTACAACTGCGCAGATATGCTCAACCAGATATCCAAGTAGAGATATCCAAAGTGATTCAGAACTTTTAAAAAAATGTTTGAATGTACAGGGGAATATAATTTTATAAAAAAAAAATCTAAACCAGGAGTTAGAAAATGGTTTAAAAATACACTTCCACACGGTACTAGAAACTGGTCCAATGTTAAACTTGATAAGGCGGCAAAGCATGCAATCGGCGATCGGACAAACGCACATTTTATAACATCAATTTTATACAGCCGCTATTGTTATTTTTTAAATATCCCTACAAAAAGAAATCCAAATGATTTAATCAGGAGATCGTGACGTCCATGGTACCGGTCCTCCTCGTCCAATCCCTTGGTATTAATGATTGAACACGTTTTACATGGTACAGATATAATTAAGTGAAAGATACGCCACACCACGTGGACGCTTTAGACCTCTATCTCTTTCACGATTTGGTTTCAAATGTCCCTCGCGTTGCACTACACTTGCACTCACTGCACACCGAGATAAAACGCTACTATACACATAAGCCATTTTTGACACTTGAAAAACTAATGTAAAGACTGGCATCACAAAAACTTTAACATTTTTTAGATAAGTTCTGAATCATCCTGTATAGAACACAGAGATGTATTTACACGAAATGGTGTCCTTTTAATACATCATTGGTAAATATTGCATAAATCCACTATAATACCAGTGATTTTAACACATTTTGTGTGAAACCATAGCTTGTAAAACTATTAACACGGACATTTTACACATCCTGAATCACATATTGTAAAATCTCACTTACACGTCAACTTTTTTTACAGTATAGATATGAACCGTTCCGGACACCGTGTATTTTATTTTTCTTACACAAACACGAGGCAAAGGGATGCGATGTATAAATTGTGACATAGAATATATTAAACAGCTTCTCGCTACCTTACAGGCTAAAAAGACGAGTCACGACAAGATAAAATTCTGATTTGTTGCCTCATGTGGTGCTGCGATTTTTACTTGTTAAATCATGCATCAGGGAAATTTATTTGTCGGATGGGAAGAGTGCAAGCGATAAGAATGTCTTGCGAGCGATTTGTTGTCGAATATCGTAACCGGGCTTCATAAAATAATTCAAACGGGCATCATAGATAATATTAAATAAAAATTTGTCTAGTGATTAATTTTTCGATGGGTTTGTTTCTTAAGCAATGGGAAGATTTTAAAAGAAGTTGATTATCTAGAGAGATACAGATTGTCCTGTGATGAGTTAATAATAATAATAAAATAATAATAATAATAGCTTTATTGCTCAACAGTTACCCATTTACAGAGCAATGACACTAAATTTCTTAAATTCATAATAACAATAGAAGATATATTTAATTAAATAACAAATTAACCGAATATATGATCCTCAGTCAACAATTGCGTAGCAGTACTCACTATATGCTTAAAATTATCAACATATATATCACAAAAACAACACAATTTATTAAAGTTAAAACACATTGAATATATAGGGGATTGTTAAGCAAAGATTAGTATTCGGCTTATTAAGAGAAAAAGTTTGTACAACTCTCAAGTTGGATCTAGGTACATTAAATTGAATTTGCGATAAAAAAGCAGGGCAGTCAATGTCATTATGCAATATTTTATATAAAACAGATAGTGAAGAACACTTTCTTCTCAAATCCAAACTGGAAACATTAAATCTCTCTAATAATGTGTTGTAATCTGTATTAAATTCTGGATAAACTCCAGTTACTTTAAAATACAAAAATTTTAAAAACTTTCTCTGAATTTTTTCAATGGCGATTTTGTAACATTTATAATATGGATTCCATATTACAGAACCGTATTCCAGTTTAGATCTGACGAAGGCATAGTACAATGTTTTCAATGTTTCAGTGTTGTCAAAGTTTCTACAGTTCCTTACGATGAATTCATATGATCTTGCTGGCTCTTTTACTTTGTTAAATATGTGGTCTCGAAAGGATAAAGCGCAATCAAATAATATACCAAGATCCTTAACAGTTTCACAACGGACGAGTACATTGTCATCAATAGCATAATCGAAAACAATTGGTAACTTTTTCCTGGTATAGGAAGCCATTTTACATTTCAATACATTAAGATATAATTTGTTCTTAAAACACCAACTATGCAAATTATTTAAATAATCCTGTAACATTAAACAATCATCTATGGAACAAATTGAAGAAAAAACTTTCATATCATCAGCAAACAATAATTTATGGCAATTTATGGCAAGAAATAATAAAGGTCCGAGGTTTGACCCCTGAGGGACGCCCGAGGTGGCAGAATAATTAAAAGATACAAAACCATTATAAGACACAAACTGAATTCTGTCAGTTAAGTAAGATTTAAAGAGGGATAATGCATTATTGTTAAAACCAAATTCAGCAAGTTTGTTCAAAAGGAGATAATGATCAAGTCTGTCAAATGCTTTGGCAAAATCTGTATAAATAGAATAAATAGTACCCACTTGACCACCCTTATCTAAGGTATCAGAGACAAATTGTGTAAAAACTGATAAATTCGTTACAGTGGACCTCTTCAGCATAAAACCGTGTTGTTCAAATGCTAACTGACCCTTAACTATGTTATATATACCATTATAAAGTATAATTTCAAAATTTTTTGAAAAATTGGAAAGAATAGATATTGGCCGATAATTTTCAATATATTCAATATATAGTTGCCACCATTAAATAAATTTCATTAGTTATGTTTTTAATAGGTCTATTCAAGTAAGGAATCCAGACTGATTTCACATGATGTTTACTAAAAACAAATTCATAATCTGGATTCCTTGATTGAACAGACCTACTACTGACCGGTAGAGGTCACATAAGATTAAGTTTGACCAATAATAATCTGATGAAATGTGAGTAAAGAAACTATATTATCTAGTTATAAATAAACAGTGTTTAAGATGCAAGTGGTTTTGCAGTGTATGTGTGTATAATAGTAATTTATAGTCAACTGTTATAATAATGCTGTTATAAACGTCAAATTAGTTAACTGTCTCTTTCTAGTACCCGTGCTGTAATGTGACAGATACACTTTATGGCACGATAGTAAATAGTAGGTTTTAACCTATTACTAACTCGCATCCATTGAGAAAACCTATCCAATTATTGTTTATAAAGATCTTCTGTTTTTTTTTTGGAATAAGGCTTGATTCATAAATAATATTCATAAATACATATTTTTAGAAAAAAAATTAATTGTGTACATAATGCTATAGAATAGAATAGATGTTCATTGACCATTCACATACACAAGTACATTTTCAGTAATGACAAAAAATATTAACATAAAATTACGTACATACATAAGATATAAAATCATTTATGGAGAAAAAGCAATGACACAGTAAAAATGTTTTAACAAAGTTATCAAATGCTTTGCAAGACATCTGCTTGATTTTATGGGACTTCAAGTGATTATCAAAACTGTTATAGAGATTAATCTGAAATTTATTATCTTTAGAAATTTTAATTCTCAAAAATGGACCCATACTATTTTCAGCATACCTAGTGCTGTACTGATGTACATTACAATGTTTAATTAAATTTCCTAAGTTTTTGTGGACCAGAAGCAATGATTCATAAATAAAAAGGCTTGGAAGCGGTGAAATTTTTAACTTCTTGAATATGTCCCTTCTATAAAATAAAGGCTTTAGGTGCAGCTCTAGAATTTCAACCACATGCGAATATTCTACGAGTGCTCAAATAATAATTTCAAAATTAAAATAAATTTAAGTTTTTAAAACTTAAATTGTATGTTCAAACAACAGTACCACTATAAAATAGTGTATGAAATTCATTTATAATGCGCGATTATAACATTCGTCAAGTTAGTGCATTCGCTATCGCTCATGCGCTAAAATTGACTAATTTCATAATCTATTGCATTATAAACTAATTTCATAATATACTATTACGTAATCAGGAAAATACGGTTTATCTATATATCTTTCAGGGATATTAGTAGATTTCTAACCACCACGTCTCTTTAAATTTGTGATAGTTCCACAATTATCAGCAAATAACGTCGCTGAAGTTCGACGAAGGCAATGACCTGAGTAATTTTTAGGATTGGGTAGCTTTAAAAATTCTTCCGTAATCCTAGATATCCCAAAACTGTGGATACCAACAGGCTGAATCGAACATTTTCCATTTTTGCAATTTACAAATCTGTTGTATGGAGCATGGAATGACCCTTCAAATAAATATTGCCTATACAATACCAAATTACAGCAATTGTTCTCTCAATGTGTGTTTTAGAATCCAGTATTTTCACAAGTAACATGTGTCGTTCATATGATTAATTGACATTTTTGTTAGTTCTTCCCGTCTACACGCACCGGCTAACTCTGCTACCTGAATGTAAAAACCGAGGGGTAAACCACTTTTTGAAATTTGTACAATGAAATACCATTTTTTTAAATATTATCCGTAAATACCCAAAAAAATACCTCATCAAATAAGCAAATACCTCAAAAATACCCAAAAATCACGAATTACCTCCAAATGCCCAAAGAATACTGTCACGGATTTCCTAATCCGAATTTCTCTTACTGCCAGAAAAACAATCCGTTAATTAACTACTTCTTTATTAACTATACTCAGTACACTACTGAACACTAATTAGAACTCAATTACCACCTATTTAATTAATCGCTATCTAAATCGCTTTGATCTCTCTAACTAAACACTTGAATTCAACACTGAAATACAAGACTTATACAAGACTAACTTAATCGGCCGTTTATTTTACTTTTATAGACCCAACGAATATTCCAGGTATATTCTAGCATCTCTAGATCTATTTTCTAGCATCTCTCAAACGCTTCTCGTCGTTTCTCAAATTTTCTAGTCCCTTCTCGATCCACGGCTTTTTGTTTGTTTAACAGAATCGTGTAGGGGCGATCGGGGCAATCTTAGCAATTCGCGGTACCACAGTCGTCGATTTGGGTGTGAGTGGGGCAAATTCCGTGACAATACCTATGACTATTACCCAATAATATCCTTAAGTACTTAAACATATCGTTAAATACTGAGAAATACCGAATAGTACCCAAGAACACCCTTAAATACCAAGATATCTAAAAAACGAAAAATACATTAAATGACCCACGAGTTCACTTAATATACCTTTAATTTTCCAAAACTGTCTCATATTTCTTTAATAATTATTTCATCTACAGATCTACGTAAATAATATACAACTTTATAAGGGAAAATTAGTTTCTAATCCTTATTCAGTATAAATAAACATATCTAAACTCGTGTCCAAGTTGGTAGGATATTGTGGATTATCATATTGCGACTGATCGTGGAATTGATACTTAGATCGATTCCTCAACTCGATCTGAATACATCTGAAAATAACATTTTGGATTACATAAACTGTATTATAAACCCATTGGCGCACCCAAGAAGGATGCCAATACCTACCCTACGCCCACTTCAAGCTAACTAAAAACAAACTTTATCCTCACCTATGAAATCATAATATTCGGTCTAAATAGGGTGTCCCTAAAATTATTGTCCGGATCCCAAATACTCATCGGGTACAACAAAATTCTTTTATGGACAAGTATAAATGGATGGTATAGAGGGAGAATTCAATTTTAGCCCTAGATTTGTTTTCGTCATTTATCACTAGAATTAGATAATTGTTGTTTACATAAAAAGGCTTCTTTTTTATTAAATAGAATATGAATATGATAGGAAAACCTAATTTAGCAATATTTAATTTTTATTATAGACTTTCATTCACTTTTTATCACATATTTTTCATCAATAGAATATGTCGGTGAAGTTTGACCAAATGTATCGTTAACACGTCGTATCGTACCTATAATATGTAATACATTAATTTAAAGATAAAGTTTAACAAATTAGGTACCATATTAAAATTTGTTAACAGAAGAGAGGAATGTGCTAGTATGTGAGTGGATATTTTTTGCGTAAATGCCTTGCATATAGGGTACTGTACCGTACAATCTATTGCAATAATAATTGCACTGTTTAATTGCGAATTGGCGATTTATTTCGAACTGAATTCGTAATTAATTTTACTTTCAATTCTAAACATTAGATCTTAGTTGTTCCACTCACCCACAAAAATCTATTGAAATTTCCATTCAGAACATCCAGTACTCAAAAAACTAATTTTAGGAAGTGGCATTACTTTTCCAATAGATTGTATCTAATTCGAATCATCCTATATTGTTTTCTAAACTAAAGGCTTACGAAGACAGTAAAGGGCCAAATAGTGGTTTAACAGTGTCTCAGAAAAAATTTACAGACTGTTTAATATCTAGAAAATATTTCTGTATATATTTTTAATAACTTTTATATTTGCCATTGGTTAGTTATATTCAAACTGTGCCATCGTCATAACGCATGCGCTATCGCCTTTGTATTTAAAAATTGGCGGGAAAATGCTAATTTTCTCAGAAGATACCCATTAATTACCTCCGTAATACCCATTAAATACCCATTATTGCCTTGATAGTACCCAAAAATACACAGAGTACCTAAAAATACTGGAAAATACCTATAAATACGCACAAAAGTACCTTTAATTACCTACAGATTGTACAGTAAAATACCCCAGTGGTTTCCCCCTCGGTAAAAACAAATTAACTTATTACGTTTTTTCCTACAATCATGATTTTTTGTTAAAATTACTGTTATCACGAAGTGGGTTTCATTGTCTGCTTCCCCACTAAAGTTGATCTGCTCGCTGCTGAAGACTTTTGATTTCTTTGGTTTATAACCAACGTTCTTCACTCATTTCAGTGGCAGGTTCCTTAAACAATTTGTTGATTTGCTCGCCGCTGAAGATTTCTAATTTCTTTGGTTTATAGCCATCATTCTTCTTTTTAAAATGCGAAACCCATCGGGAATTTGGCTATGTTTACATTATTCTTTACTAAAATAGTACCTTTCAGCATAGAGTACAAGCTCCACGTGGTATAGGATTTAACAATTTCTGATTGTTGTGCCAAATAAGCCAAAATTGCGTTTTCTGTAATATTTTTACACTTCTTTATCATTTCGTGAACAAATTATAAACGTTTTCGTATCTATACTTTGATTTTTCAGGTAATTTCAAACGCACTTTCTATTTCTATTTTCTTTCTATTTTCTGTTTTCTATTATTGTAATAATCACGACTAAAAACCACAGAAACTTATAAAAAGCAAAATGTCAGTTATGTTATTGTTAAATTGGTAAGTCGTTATTTCATTGTTATGGTAATGGCAAGCTTCATTCTTCTAAAGCATACCTACCTAGATGTTCATACTATCATTTTGTTATTAAGTAGTCCTAGTCCGAGAAATACATACATACATACCTCGCAGCCTAGACCGGAAAAATGTTTTTCCAAAGAAAAAGCGTCCGGCAAGTAGGTACTTTCCAGATTATTACCGAATAAATATTTTTTCACGTATATTATGTACCCAATCTTTTCCCTAGTGTTTCTCACCCCTGTACATTTGTTGCAATAAAAATAAATGTAAAAAGCTAGCAGACATATATTGATTTTTAAACAGATGACCTTAAGGCTATTAATATTACTGAAAGTTTCAAATAAAACTCCCTGTACTCCTTGTTTGTATTCAAACTATTGAACTACCCAACTCACTCTCGTTTGTCTTTACAGAGTCCACAGGATAACGCTCTGAGCGGCGGCGGCTCCGTCTCCCATTTCGAACCCCAAGTGGCTTTCTACGACGCCGGGCCCCACTGGCAGGAGGCCTACCACCCGAAGCATATGAACGATGAGGGCGAATGGGTCACCGACTTCAATTCCAAGTCTACGTACTTCAAAGACAAGATGGACATACTCAACTACTGTAAAAAGGTAAGAATAGACTTCTAGTTTTGTAGAAATGGAATTGTGAAACAGTGGCTATATGCCAACACTCTGTATAAATGGTTTTCAGCGATCTGACTATAATGAGCAATTTTTCCATCCAAGGAAGTGAAACTTGCAAAAAAGACAGAGGCGGATTTATGACACCAGGTTAACATCAAACTTATAGTCATTGTTGAGGCTCACCTCAATTATTATTTTATTTATGTAAAATATCTAGATTTACTCCATTTACGTACAATAGACAACAGCGCCAAGAAGTACTGCCAAATTAAGACTAGCTTACACGGTGCGAGATCTTCACCTGACAGTCAACAGCAACTCGCATGCCAGTATTTCGACTCGCCTAGTAGTGCTAGTAATACAAGACAGTAGATAGCTGAATTTTACTATTATACCTTGTGGTGAACTGCAGGAACATCACATTATCTTGTGAACACCACCTATCCGCCATTGTGATCTCGGTTGGAAACGAAGTGGCAAACAGAAAACAATAACATGATTCTTTGCCTTGCTAGCTTTTGAGCTACTGACCTTCGCGTATACATGCTGAGGTGTGACTTGGTGGAAGAGGCAAGCGAACGAGTAAGAGCAAATTTTGTTGTAGTACCTCAGATGCGAGCTACTGACTGACTCGTGCAATACACTACTCGCCATGATGCGTTCACATAAGTAAATGCGAATAGCTGCAGGTACAGTAGCTAATTGTTCAATTTGCAAGTACCTTGCTCCCTGTAAACTGGGCATTAGTTGTTGAGACCTTTCAAGGCACAGTAGCATTATTCCAAACTTTGTTGTAGTGAGATCTGCTCTCTTGTATTGAAAATTATCATTCTTGTTTGTTGTGAAATTAAAGGCTAGTGTTACTGTTACACATAGTGCAGTTTGCTAATAAAGATTATAATAAAAACAGAGTCGTGAAATCTCTATTAAAAAAATTGCTAGATAGAATTCATTCAAATTAATAATAAAAAAATAAATAAATAATCACTCTTAAGGACGTTTACGAGGCTTTTCTTTAAATTAAGTAACGATTGCATAGATACCACATCCATTGCATAAGGTTCGTCGTGAAATGGAACTCTACAGATTGCAGCTATTAGACAGAAAAGAATATAGCTTAGAATGTTTTTGTATAATTTAAATTTTACTCATTTTATCATATCCCTACATCGCATCAAAGTTGCATGTTACATGATTATCGCCAATTAAGTATGAAAATAAATAAAAAAAAGTATATAAGTCGTACGGGTTCACTGGTCCTCTGATAGGTGGTTTCTTGTGAGGATCCTTACAAAAAAATGTAACGACATTTTGGACTTCATTTTAGTGAAAAGTCCAAAGCACGATAAACATCAGCGAAATAGAGGATATATTCAAAGCAATCATGGAAAATATGTTTCAAAGGAATCATGGATAGAAAAGGAGGAGTGGTGACATTGTATTTTCCGATAAAAACTCCTTTTTTCATGTGTCGTGTTAAGGCTAAGTTTCTGCAAAAAAATATTTTTTTCGACAATATTGATAAAGTAAAACTCTGGAATGGACGATTGACTTACCAACTTTAAGAATTCTTTAGACTGTCACTGATAATCCCAACAATAATTTAAATTTAAGGTTAATAAATTTATAGTAATTTTCTTCTTTCAATTAAAAGCGATAAATTAAAATTTATATGCATATCGGTTTTATTTGTTGGTAATACCAGTCATTAGTATTATCTTGTGAAGTGAGGGTCTTTCTTGTAAGATATGATCGACGAAATTCAGAAAGATTCGGTTTTGATACAAACTATAGGTTTATTGACGATCTACACCATTCAGAAGTTTGAACGCCACAGTCCTTTGTTCAATAGGTTTTATTTCAAACAACGAATAAGCGAGTGAATTAATTTTTCTTTAGAATGAAAAATGCAGTACCTATCATGAATTTAGCGAGGTTTCATGTAACAGTACTTATTATGACACGGGAAATATATAGTAACTTCATTTCATATAATTATGTAAAGAAAGTTCAATCAAGATCCCGCAGCCATTCTTTTTTAAAGCGGAATTTCTAAAGTCTTACCTTAATGCATACATTAAGATATGTTATAGTAAATCATTGAATGATTTTGTATTGAATTACTATGTGATAATCTAAAATAATAATAATGTTTCACATTATATTTGAAAGAAAAATAGCATCCGAAATAAAATTTCTTGACTGATTTCTGACTGAAATTTCTTGAATTTCTGACATCTAGAATCCTTATGATTTATTAGATGGGTATATGGTTAAAATTATATTATAGAATATACCATTAAATAAATTTAAATTGTACTTCCATGTAATTTAGATTATGTACTAATTTTTGTAATTGTTGATTAAAAGATAAAATTGAAAAAGTAAATTTTATATTAATTTATAAATGATACTGCAGGAAACAACTATTCCGCGGGCTAATGCCCCAACCGGCATTGAATTGCACCTGAAGTATATGTGTGAACAACCAAGAATCCTTGTCGACCACCTATATTAATGTAATTGTATTATGTTCCATCTTTATCAGTTGTTTCGTTTGCTACTTAGAATTTTCTATTTATAATATTTTAATTCTAATGAATAAGTATACAATAAGACCGTTTTAAAAAAGAATATTTAAATTCTGAGTAATTTAATTTTAGAAGTTCTGAAGTTATCATAATAAAAAGATCGAAACGTTGACTATTATACAATCAGTTTTTGCGTCTCTTGTGGCTAAAACCCAGCAAACAAGAGTGAGTATATATGTATTGGAATCACAAAGATCATCTAAATTAAATATTTTTGTGTAAAGGAATTTCAGCGATTGTGCATTACACATATGTAGGTATATGCAATTTTTTTTCTTTTTTTTGGAAACTGCTACTAATATAATAATTTTTACATTATCTGTTTTATATAAAAATGATAAATCAGAATTTTTCTTTGATTGTTGTATTCATGTAATTCTTCCCGGCCTTGACCGGAAAACTGTTTTCCCAAAGAAAAAGCGTCCGGCAAGTAGGTACTTTCCAGATTATTTCCGAAAAAATATTTTTTCACGTATATTATGTACCCAATCTTTTCCCTAGTATTTCTCCCCCCTGTACATTTGCTGCAACAAAAATAAATGTAAAAAAGCTAACAAACAACTAACAACAATTTTTCTTTGATTGTTGTATTCAGGATTCAAGCATTCATGAATACTTTCTTTAAGAGAATACTCAGCATTCACGAACTAAATACTTTTTTTTCTATTCTCTACGCTCTGACCCTGTATACGAAATTAAACTTACGTGCACATTTCACCTACTTAATTGGCTAATATAAAATATATCAATCCCCTGTATTCCCTACATATATCTGCAACAGCACTGAAAGATTTTTCTAAAGTTGATTATAAATTATATCTCTTAATAGCTTTAAATGCAGATGTGGCGGAAAGTCTTAAATCCGTTGTTCTACTAGAAACATAGTTTGTCAAAGTGATGAGCAATCAACATGCAAAGTTGTTTGCATAATTTAAAAATTAACATTTATATTTGTAGAATAGTAATTGAGTCATAAATTTCAGCGACTCGGGCATAAAATGAAGCATTCATCAACATAATATTCGCGGCGCTTTTAGAATTATTGTTTCGGCCGTGACATTTTCAGGTCATACGTTATTTACTTTAGCAGCAGTCTCAGCAAACAAAGAAAAAACTATTTTATAATGTATTTACTTACAATATATCGTAAATCAAATAGAATAACTGAAAATTCAATTTTGTTAAAATGCTAGTGATTTGATATCATACCTGTATACACCAACATTTACTTTGTGCATAATTAAATATGCTTTATTAAGTGTTAACGTGATTTAGAAAACAGAGCTTTTGTGTATAATATTTTCTATTTGCTGTCGTATGTCAAGCTACCTTTGTAATTAAAAATATTATATTTAGATAAATTACTAATCAATAATTACGAAAAAATCAAAACAATGTTTGTAAAACTCAAAAAAACTTTGTTTTCCCTGACCACATCTACCAACGCATGAGCAGGAAGTGTTGCGGAATTGTCATCAGTCAAAATCAGCCCTATTTATAGTTTGACGGGAACGCGTATAACTAACCAGAATTAGCGGGTGTCGCGGAGGTCGAATGCTGTCTCGCTTGTTTATGTAGGGTAAGTGTTGTTAGTTCTGTGTCGGATGTTTAGTTCTTCCCATGTTATGAATATTCGAATTGGTCAACATGTTTCTATTTTTCATCCCGTCTGTGTTTGGTTAGAAATGCCACTACAGTACCAAGTTTTTCTTATGAAGAGTTAAAACTTATCTTCGTAATTCAAGGACAAAAATCACTTACGAATTTAGCAAAAATTTCAAATGAGAATGGATTAGGAAATTAACTATTATAACCAATTTACGACGACATCAGGTCTTGATTATGTAACAATGTCGCTCACATACCATGTTAGGATTGTCAGGTATTTATACATAATAATTACAAATAGATGCACCTAAACATAGGTACTTACTGTCAATAGTTTTCTTAGAGCTATTTTCACAGAATAATAGTTATAAGTGTTCAAAATGACTTACGTTGCTCGCAAGAAGCGTTTACTGTACAAACGTCTCATAGCCAGAGAGTTTTGCTTAGATTCGCCATAAATTAACATGTCATGCAGCTGATCAAGGTTGCCATAAATTATTCTAGTTTTGATAACGTACACTCACAAGCATTAAAGGAAAGCTAGAGAAAAATGAAACGCGCTAGCTACAATACTACTATGATTAAAGACTCGTTTACACGGATTTAGCAAATAAACACAGTTACTGAAGCAACTCGCTAGCTGACAGATGTTACAAGTAACTGTTTACACATGTAGCAATGTTTCGTATGAGTAAATCAGTTTCAAAGTAAAATATAATGTATAAATATGTATCGAACGCCACTTGTAAATCTCCTATAGCCATTTTGTCTATAATTTTTTATAAAGTTGTCTGATGTGCTTGTATGTTGAGCTATTCATGTTCTCTGTACAGTTCCACGAAACGTATAGTTGCAGTTTCATTCTACTTTGACATTTTCCAGATCTAAACCTAAGTACTTAGAACTGTATAAATATGCAAATGTATCCGATCATCTTAAATTAAATAATTTGTTACTAACCACTCAACTGGAAAACAGGCGTTCAGAAGAAGATAGCAGCAGAATAGTAAACTGGCTAGTAAGTTAAACTGATATCTACTTACTTGACGGACTTCATATACTGGCGCTAGTACTCTACTAACTACTTGAAACTATGTTCACACAATTTTAGTATTCAGAAGCTAGCTACTTGCTCCAGCAACTGGCATGTTTACTAAACCAGTGTAAACGAGCTTTTACTTTTAGGTTATCAGCAGCAGTCTAACACATTGCAATGTTGTCGAACGTTACAGTACATGTTAAAGTTTTAACGAGTTTCGCGACAACTTCAATTGTTTACTTCATTAATACTAATACAAAAAAACAAATTACGTCACAGGAGCTTTTACTTAACCTTAGTTGTATCTTAGTTTGTAATGTCGTAACATAGCATTGAATTACACCAGGGGAACCTATAGCAAACAACTAAAGTCACTCGCCAACAGTCTATCAAACATATACCGGTTTTGAGCTTATTAGCTCTCATTAGTATATCATAACTGAGGTAACCGACGAATAATCTTAGCTGTTTTAAGTCTGTGGATGGGCGACGAGCCCCTAATGCCCATATTCGTGTGTTAAATTGTTTATTGGCGTGAGCCCAATGGTAAAAATACTTAAAAAACTACATGATTTTCAATACTCAGTGTATCGTTGACAACTGTTTATGTTGTTTCGTACTGATTAAAATCATTGTGCAGAAACTATATGATATATTACTTCGTTAGTAAATCTTCAAAAAATTTACAAAATTCTCTTACTGATTATGTATTGTAATAGATACTACTATTTGCCACTCATAGAATAATTATATATTAAAACATTTTCGTTTCGCAACAATTTAGGTTATTTGCAATAAGTAGTTCCCTTTATTACATAATTCAACTACCTTCAGTGTGAACTCTGATATTTATCGTGAACTCACATGTGAACCTAATACGAGCACAGTTCGTATATACGAGAACGTTGCTAACTGGGATGCAGAAACCTTACAAGAGTAATCTGGGACACTTACATAAGCAAAATACCTGTTATTATGAAAAACGTGCAGGTCGCCACACCGCCGATATTAGCGTTACCCGATGCGATATAAATGTCACGTTTCGTAGCGGTAAAATTGGAAGCTGGTCGCGTTTAGGAATTATTGGGCGATGGGGAGAGCCCAGTTGGATATTTGATGTTCAAAAAGTAAAAGGACGCAGGTGAATTTTTGCGCTTTCCAGTCTTTTTTTATTAAATTTATAAACGTTGTTGTCCAGGGGAATTTGGACTAAATTCATTGTGCAAAGTAAGAGCATATAGGATACGATCAATTGAAAAGCTATGTGCTTGATCTATGTTTACGGGGTTAACTATGACTAAGTACAAATATTTTAAGAAGGGATATAAAAAAAATAAGAATTAAGAAGATAAAATAAGAATTGTGTTCTTCTTCAGTTTTTTGTGTCTTTTTTAATTTTAAACGTTTTATAGTTATTAAATAAATGAATTTGTCTCGGGTGCAGATAGTTTCCTACAATATAGTTGGCCGGTTTATTTTTCAAGGTTATGGAACAGGACTGCCGCTGGTGCAATAATAGTTGTTTATTATCTATTAGTACCTACCTATTCCTTTCGTTCGATTTGTCTCATAAATAGGAATCTTAATCTAACTATACCTTCGGGAAGTGTGTTTTAACGGTAGTAAGTGGTTGTAACGAGTGAAAATGTAGATTTGCCAGTTTGTAACGAAATAATGGAAAACGAATACAAAATACTGCAGCTAACTATATTAACTATTACCTATCTGTCATGTATTATTACTATAATAATGTTAATTTTAGTTGTTTCTGCATTTAGAAACGCTGCAAAAAAACGACGGCATGGCAGTTGACATTGTGGACAGATGTAAGTTTATCTATGGATCTAAGCCATCTCAGTCGATGCTTATCATAGGCGCCGACTTTGCGCAGGAAAAGAGGCTTTTGTCTGATTTTTTAAATATCAAGCTAAAAGTCTGAAATAATTTGTTATTGTCTTTTAGGCCTTCCTGAGCACGTGGTGAAAATTGTTGTACTTAGTTATAGTTAACAATATATAAATAATTGCACTAATGAACTTCCCTGTGAGCTAGTAACAGATGCCTCTGATATACGTAAGACTTGCCACTTGAAAATCGTTCAAATCACACAAAATTACAAAAATAAGTTGTTTACATTAAATACCTTCTCCCCCGTGCCATCCTGTCCATAAATTATAATGTCGTCCTGTTGAACAGCGTTGGACCACCACTACCCACTTACACCTGATGCGCACTCCGCGGATATCACACTTCACGGACTTTTGCACGAATTTCACACCTTTTGTTTTAATTATTTATGGCGGGAAAATCTCAACTTTTGAAAAATTCTGCAAGACAGTACATATTATTACTATCACACTTATATATCATACCGCCAATCCGTATGACCTTCATGTTTCCTTTTAATATTTATTTTAAATAGTTTCTTCGCCGTATCATTAATTCATCTGCTTCCGTCAGTATACTCTTTTCGATTTCATTTATATGGAAATTCACATTAACATAATCCATGTCACATATAAAACATCCTTCTATATACCTTAGGCAAAGTTTCATCTTGTAAGATATAGCAACCCAATTTTTTTTATTATTGAAAACTCATTTTTAAAATACCATCTTCCTTCCGCGAGTTTTCGCTATTGTCCGTTTCGCAGTAGTACCTACTTCTTTGCCACTCTCTAGTGCATTATGCACTACTCACGAACATTCTTGTTAATGAACTACATATTTCAACATCACTTGCACTCATATTTTGATCTCGCGTCCTAAACCATTCATACATGTCATCGTCCGATATTCGTCACTTGTTAAATTAGGCCGTTTACGAGAATATTTTCCAGTGGAATGATATACCCGACCATGATAGCGCTGGAAATGGAACAGATGGATTCGGCAATTCGTCACAACCAATAGAAATCTAACGTTTCGATCTAGAGCATGCGTATTTACTACATAGAAGCTACTAGTAAATGGAGATATAATTGTTTACATTTTGTAGTAGCCAGAGAACGACATTCGACTTATTAATATGGGCAACTGGAATACTTAATACGGAGTTAGCGTTTTGGCAGTTGCCACATTTTTATTTATACAGCAATTTGCAGATTTACAATACAAATTAATTAATGAATTCTAGCATAAATACCATATGGTATATTGCGATTATAATTTAAATATGTATATATATAATACTTTTCTGCACCACGGTAATATGTTAGGATATACTAACAAAATGTAGAGAAAATTTGGCAATATGGCTTAATGTATATCCCTCTCGCCACTACATATAGTAAGTTTCCGTGTGCAGTATTGCGGTTAGTCGGAATTTGTGTTTTTCGTGTTGTCTTGGTAGCAAGGCTTTTCTTAAAATTGTTAAGAAAACAATTCGTCAGTGTCACATGTGTGGAAAATTGAGTTCTTTTCATTTTGAATTGTCTTACTGGGGAAGTTTAATCAACTGTAATTGTCAACACACGCTTAGACATTATTTGCAGCAAATATGTTGCGTTACGTTGTAAGTCGGAAATGTCACGTCGTCTCTCTCTGGGCTTTCTTTGTCATACAAGCACGATATCTGATACAAAACCAATGACAATTTATGAAGGATGGTTCGGTTTCCCCTTGTTTATAAGACTAAGAATACCTTAGTGTGATGGTCGGTGCTTTACAACGCTCGCTTTTTTAATGCCTTTGCTGTGCTTTGTGTTTTTAAGAACAGGCTTTGTAATAGGAAACAGGTCAGGAAGAACAGCTTGGTAAATGCCTACTAATAATAATGAAAAATTTACATTTACTTGTCTCAAACAATATTCTCTTTTTATGCGATGCTATAAAGAACGCAATACTATTTATTCGTTGTTTATATATTTACGGATTAGGCTGTGTTTAGTCCGCCGCCCGTGTCAGCTATTTTTACTTTTATCAAGTTAGGTATATGTTTATTTGTGGTAGAAGATTTTGTGACCTTCGTATTGTTTCTTGTGTATTTCAAGAATCAGAATCAGCATTCAAGAGTACTTGGGTATTCATGGCTACCCAAAATATATAAAATACTTTTGCTCCTCATTAACACTAACCTCTGGTTACCTATTGCATCACGAGAAATGATAGATTTAAATTAAATTTATTGACATTTTTAAATTTATTTATAATTAGTACATTTGAAATTAATTTTAAAGTTTATTCTCTAATGTATTTCACAATTATATTGAATAAGTAGTTAATTAAAATAGAAATAGACTAAAAATTCATAAAATCGTAGAATCAGAGTAGATTTCCGAATATTATTATATTAATATTATTATATTATTGCCATAATTAAAATTATGGCAATAAGTCTTCTCTAATGTGAATTTGATGATGATTTTTCTAAACTAGGACATTTTATTGTTTTAAATTTGATAAACTATTTTCGATGGCGTCAATTAAATGCACAAGTGTGGATTTAGTCTTTTAATTGCTTTTACCTTAATATGTATACAGAATTGTATTCTAGAATTCATTTTAAAGACCCATCAAAGACTAAGGGAAGAGGAATGCTGTTTCCCGATCAAAAGTCCTACTTTAATTAATCATTGATAAATATAAAGCATTTCAAAACATCACTCGTAAGTACGATAAAATTCATATAATTAACCTGAAGAACAGCTCTGTAAGGTATTATTATAATACATACAACGATGAAAAGATGAGATTACTGAGTGACCGAACTTTTCACATCAGTTGATAATTTTAGGGAGCATCTATATCCAATAAAAATATTTTCCATTTCTAGTAAACAGCATTGTTAAATAGGTGTAGGCAGATACTGAGACCTTCAAAATTGAACAGCTCAACGAAATCGAAAAACTCCTGCTAAAGTATTATTTGTTTGTTCAGTCATGTGTGTAATACCCATTTCAGTTCAATGAATGTATGTTTTTGGTACGGTGAAATGTTTAATCTAGTATTTCAAAAGGTCACATGGAGTTGAACTAATATTTTATCCCGTCATGTGCTAATGTTTCATGTGTTGCAACTACCATGATGCAATCACTTAATAAATAGCTGCAAACTGTTCTCACACTGTCTCTCGAATCAATTCTTGTCAATAATGACAATCAATGCCCTCATTTATTTATTATACCACAGAAATTAAAAAAAATCATATGCACAAAATCGATATACAAGACGACCGGGATATGAGTGCCAATAAAAACAAGTTTGTATAACTGGCCAAAAGCAACAAATGAGAGTTGTGATTTTTTTTATACCAATAGTTTTTCTGCAAATACATTTCAAATATAAAAATTCAAACTAATAATTATGACAAAGCAAAACCCTTTTAATTTAATTTGTGGTTTGTTTTTTGTATCTGGTGTTCCTCAGAGTTCCCAGCTTGGACTCCTCTCATATCTAATTTATTTAAATGATATTGCTGATTGTATCAAATATTCTAAGTTTCTCCTTTCTGCAGACGATCTGAAAATGTTCCCGTGGTTTTTTCTCTAAATGAAGTCAACTGCATTGAACTGCAGTAAATTTAAATTATTTTTAAACATCAATAAATGCCATTTGTTCACCTGTACCAAAAATATTAATCCTGACATCTTTAATTGTCTGATTAACAATGAGGAAAAGTATAATATAATGTTGGGGTTTTATATTTAAGACTTGCAGGGAATTTAGAAATGAAAAGTTCCTTAAATCTTTATATTATGTATAATATCTATATATAAATAGTAACACAATAAATTAATAAAATTAATTGAATTGAATAAAAACAGTTTACAATAATTTAAAAGTATACAATTATTCACACATTATTCACAATTATTCGTTTAAATATATAACTTTAAGAATTATATTTATTATTATTATAGTCGATTGCTGTTTTGTGTGGTTTTCGGGTATTATTAATTCTGTAATAGTTTAACAAATAAAATAGTTTTGAAAAAGTTCCTAATTACAAACGAAACGTTATGCGAAATTTTTTAAATTATTAAAAAACGAACCTTCGTAATTTCATAAATGTATCTCAAATGGTTTCGAAGTTATTTAGAAAAAAATCATCATAAGAGTGGTTCTTCAAATGGCTATAACTTCCTAATCCGAATAATTTTTGGACCCTTGTGCATATAAGAAAAACTTCGACATAGATTATTAATATATTCGACATAGAATATTAATATTTAATATATTTTTTAATTTATTATATTTTTTGGAGAGGAATATTTTCCCTGGAGAAATATTACTCCCCAATTTCGTCATATCCTGTATTTTCCAAAACATTAAGCACAACGGCCTGTTGTTCAGTGTTCCCAGAAAGCAATATGTTGCCATCATTTCTCAACATTTATTGCTATCTGTATCGATTAAATGAACGAAATTCGATATCGCTTTGTCTGCCGTCGCCCCTTTGTTACTGTGTTTTGTGACATCCGATACGGTCAGCTTAATCTGAAAAACATTCTTGAACATAATCCTGTATTAATTAGTCTGAGACTTTTGTGCCGGTGAAGTATTATAATTCTTAAGGAATCCAGACGTGAAAAACTGTTAATTATTTTCATGGAGACCTTGTTAAACAGAAAGCTAACAAGCAGCAATATATTCGGGTAATATTAAAATTAATTTTTTTTTCATGCTTCCCAAAACACGCACATATATTTACTAGTTGCCAAAGCGGTGTGTATTTTCGTTACAATAATTTTAGGAAGTGATAGAATACTTGATTTTGAGTTGATTGAAACAAACATAGCTATATACCAAGTGTTACTACATTTGTGATAATTAATTTTTTAATATTTTTTATTTTAACCGTGCTTTTCTACAATTATTAAAGTGTAGAAAAAAAACCTTTGTAACAAATATTTCTATACTTTTTTCTTAGGAATTAATGGATTGTTTAAATTATTTAGCCAATAAAATCCAAAGTGGCTTCGTTACTTACCTAGAACTTCATAAACATGGTTTTTCTACTTTATAAAAGCTAAGAGTTGAATTTAAACGTGGATTTTATTTAAACCTTTGTGTGTAGGTTTATTCAGATATTATTAAAAACTTACCTAAGCAATGCTCTTTCAGTTCTTAGAAATAGTTTTTTGATAAACATTCTAAAAATTAGGGAAATTAATCTTAACACATTTAAGTATGCAGGGAGTGCATTCACCAAAAATATTATACTAATATATATACAACCATAAAATGATAACAATAATTACTAAGAATTAATACAATTATATAAATAACCTACAAACAAAAATATTTCCCACTTACATTTTCTTACTTCGACTATAAAATATTATTTTCTATGTGACCTCTTTCTAAAAAAACACATATTATTGAGTGACATTTTTTAAAATGTCTGGAGAAATGTCTTGTTAAAATGGTCAATATTTTGCAAGGGTATTTGCAAACATCACATAAACAAAAATCTAAAGGTGTCAGATCTGAAAATTTCTCTCTTTTATGGGACTATTAGTCCCTATCCATCGCTCATGGTATATTTTACAAATAATTACAGACAATATATGATCTGTGAGATGAAGCTCCGTCCTGTTGAAATAACATTGATCTTCTTAGTTGCAAGGACACATTTTTAAGAAGAATTGGAAGTTTCTCTAGAAGAAACCTCAGCTATATTCTACCACTCATCATTCCGTCATAAAAATATGGTTCGATTTGATAATTTCCAATGATGACACACCAGACGTTGACATCAAAATGACCTTGATTATTTATTGGGGTGACAAAATGAGGATTTCTATTGACCAAATAATGATTATTTTTCTGTTAAGCAGATCATTGTTTACAAAACGGTTTTTATCTGTCCAAAGAATGTGACTCGCCTTTCAGCAATTTCTGTGAATACTATGATTTGGGAAATAAAACTTATTCTCTTCTCTAGATTTAGTTCGCCTACATAAATTGTAGTAATAATATTTACTACTACTCATAATTTAATGAATTAATCAAATTTAATTCCCTGCTAGTTTGCCTGTGAATGTTACAGATTGTCTTCAAAGTACTGTAGTGCCTAGTCAGTTGTATTATCACTCCAAGCTCTTTTCTGAATTGAGTCCTTTTCGGTTACAAAATACTACTGTTTTCTCTAAGAGTTCTTTCTAATCCTATAATTTTTCTTTTGTGATCAGGAAGTCGGCTCTCAAGATATATTTCTTGATAAATTCACACGGTTCTTCTTGCATTATTTTTGGATTCACCCATAAATGAAAATCATATCAACTTTTTCATCGTGCGTTGTCATATTAATTGAAATAAACTGTTCAAAATCATAGTAACAGAATATTTTGATATTGACAAACTTTTAAATGAAAGGAGACATCAAGTTTATTAATGAAAGTTTACCAGATAAACTCTCTTTCCTAATATGACAAATAGGTACGTTTCTGGGTAAAATATATTTTATGGCATCATAACAGGCATTTCCATGAATTATATTTTTGCCTCAAAGGCGAGCCTAAGTTTTTTTATTAGACATTAGCAGTCCTAGGGCATCAAGTTTGAGACACTCTATATAAAACCCTATAAAATACTATTGTTTTAGAAGATTATTATCTTATTAAAAGTACGAATACATATACCATATTTTTTTACCAATCAGTTTTAGCAACTGTTTAAATTATTTACATAAATGGTAAGGCCTAGCATTGTACAGGTAGTGGCCATTAGATGTAGACACTTACATCTTGTGTACTCATGTCTTTCTGTTGGTTATGAACAATATAATACATTTTAAACAGGTATATGTCCGCTGGCACCGCTGATGACTAACCGTGACTGCTTGTTTTAGACTTTTCAGGTGTAAATCAATGCTGGTCAGAGCATTAGTCCGCAAAATAGTTGTTTCCTGAAATTCAATTTTTACAAATATCGTAATCGCCAATGACGATCAGGTCACGGTGCTTTTATAGTACCCACAGTATAGTGGGTCGCTCTCTGCTTGTGGCCCGACACTGAGTAGTCAATAACCACTAGATGTATACACATATCTCACATAATTTGGAAGTCTCTTATTAAAAAGTTGTGTAATTTGATAAGACGATGTATACATATATAAACAGAAATTATATTTACAGAGAAATTGATTAATGGAATCACCCTTCAAAAAAATTCCAAAATTATTTATAAAGCGGAAAAAATATTTTTTTAGAAATTATGTTAAATCCTTATTTAACGACGCCAATGCGACTTATCCACCACACGCTTACAGAATCAAAGTAGGTAACATAGGCAACTAGCAACACGACTGTAAAATTTTCTGTGTTTACCATGTGTGTACGTTGTAGTTTTGTATTCTTCTTCAGTTTTTAGTGCCTTTTTTAACGTTTTATAGTTATTAAATAAAGAAATTTGTATTGGGTGCAGATACTTTCCCACAATATAGTTCGGTTTGGTTTTCTAGGTTACGGAACAAGACTGCCGCGGGTACATCAAAAGTTTTCTATTATCTATTCCTTTCGTTAGATTTTATTATAATAAATTGGTATTTTATCTAGCTGTACCTACAGGAAGTGTGTTTTATCGGTAGTAAGTTATAATGAATGAAAATGTAGTTTTGCCAGTTTGTAACGAAATAATGAAAAACGAATGCAAAATAGTGGAGCTAACTGGATTAACTGTTACCTATCTATCAGGTATTATTACTAATAATAATGTTAATTTTTATCTATGCATCTAAGCTTTCTCAGTCAAGATTAGAGAATTTAATATTTTATTTGGCATACTGTAGACACTTTTATAAACTACACTCGCTTTGTTTACACGCGTTAAGCAAAATTGTTTTTCATGAATGTCGTTAAAAATAGTACCAGTTTATCTATTTTGCTGTTATTCTCCGTTAACATAAAATTGTCTGTATATGGTAATTTTGGATAATTGTGTTTTGCCAGCTTACACACCCAATGATATATTATTACACTTGCCAATTAATCTAATCCAGAAATTTGGTTAAACAACTACTGTATAACTAGCAGGAATTGCGATATAAGTTCGGAACATAACCAATAACTTCATATTAAACAATAACATTTTTAGTCATATAAAACTGCTAGAACCATTAGAAATATTAATAAAATGTTTCCAATCCTTCTTGAACATACATATAAGCTGAAATCTCGTTCAGTCAAGTCAATCGGCTTTCCTTTTGTGTGCTAGACTTCATTAGAGCTTTTATTAAAAATCTGATGCAGTGCCTGCTAATCTAATACTGCTCTTATTAAGCGACCACTTACCGTTGACTAGAAACTTAGAATCAATAGATACAGCTCGACGGATCCAGGTCAAGCACCAACTATGGCTTGACTAAGGTTATAGTTCCTAAAATTTATAATAATATTGGGATCAAGCCAAACCTTCAGTTATATACAGGGCGTCAATTCAGAAACTTGACTGTGGTTATCTTAAATAACTTTGGTATGAAACTGGACGGTTTTAAAAGAAATATAAAATGGGTTATCTAGTTAAAATTACAATGAACATATATGGAATTAGAATAAAGATACTTAATAACAAAATTTTTGTAGTTTCTAGTCATGGAATTCCAAACAATTTAATTCACAGGAATAGGTTTTGCATTGTAAGTGTTAAAGGAGCATTGGTGGTAGCAATTATTTCAGATATAATTGGGTAGGGGTACAAAGACTAATTCCTGCCTTCAAAACAAAAGGAAGATCAATAGTAACATTTTTCTTAAGGCTGGCGTTTAATAGAAAAACAAATCCATCGAGAGTTCCTAGTAGAGTAAAAACCCACTGCAAAAAGGTAACATTTACTGAAATTGAATAATTTTAAATTTTGGAAGAAAACAAGTTCGAAAATGTAATTTATATCAATGTAAGTACTAATGGTTTTTTTTTAAATCTGCAGAGTGTGATAATGTTTATAATACTGTATACTTACGATTTTCTTATTTGCAACAGATAGAAAATATTATGGTGAAACCTAGCAAGTAAAACTATGCTTTTTCTTTATTCTAAATGACTTGTCAGCTTTTATACTGCTATAGGTACGTCTTGAAGAAAACTTATATAATTGGCTATGAATTTGTTGAAAATTGAGTTTAATAAACAATACCCTTTAAATAAATCCTAAAGATGCCTGACATTAGTCAGTAGGTATCAGTTTTCTATTGTTTTATATTGCACTGTTCACGACGAACAAGTTTAATTGAGGGATCTTAAATGATGTGACGTTTTACACGCTTATTTGAGTAAAGGATGGTCAGGAGTTTATTATTATGAGTTTGCTATTTGTCTTCTTTCCTTCTAACTGCTTTTCCTGCAATGTGTACTTTATTTCGGCAACGTTTATTTAAAGGTATTAAATGTGTCCGGAAAAGTATCCTTCATTTGAGTTGCGGATTTTTTATTGCTAAAGGGTGAAAAGGGCCGGATTTTAATTATTTGCAAGCATCAGTAAAAGGCTTTACGACGCAATACTTACACGTGAACAATTCGAAAGAAGACGACGTGGATCCATACAAGTTACGTTAACAAATTACTTTTGACTTAAAACATTTTATTGTCGACGCCAACAGTGTATCTGTATGCTGCGTTAACGGACACGAGCCGTGCATTGGCAATAAAGAACGTGACAAGCTAGTCAGGACTCAATATCTTTACACATGGTCCCTCAAGTGTGTTTCCGTTGTCAGCCCTTAATAATCAAAGACAACACCCACAAAGAGTTTAAACAACGATGGAATGAACCCCTGTACATATAGCCAAAAAGTACCTAGAACCTGTTTAGGATCTTCGTATAGTGACAGTTATTCTAACTAAACCCTGGAAGTGAGAAACTCCTGTTTGTGGAGGTTGTAAAGAAGAAGATGAAGCAGAATTTCATGCACTGTGTAAGTGTCGTCAACTTGATAATCCATGTTGGGAGAACGATATCCTTCTATGGTCTATTTTAAAGGAGTCATCCTGAGCACCATTATCACATTTTTCTCTCTAATAGATTTATTAAAAGCTCAGGTAGGTTCATTTTTTGTGAAAGATTATACAGTAAAACAATTATTTTTTGGGAAAAATCCTCGAACAGGTCGATTTTTAATTTAAAAAATACATATTTTAGAGTAAAATGCGATTTTCAAATGTCATTTGTTTTTGAGTAATGACGTCATCGATTTTTTTTTAAATGGCAACACCTTATTTTTTTCCTTGATTCTAAAAGATCGTTTAATTCTCTATCAGACAGTACTAAAATTTTGCCCTCTTACATAGAAAACTTTTCCAGTAAATGACGATTGAATGTTAGAAAACGTAAATCAATTAAAATAAAGCAAAAACGTTATCAAGTTTAGTTTTTCGAATTCCATAGTTCTTTTATGGATCACGTAGGTAAAAATCTTTGCAAAGTGTCATTGTCACACCGACTTTCTAATAAGTATTGTAAGCGACATATAAATTATTATTCAATTTAAAGTATTATGGCACATTCAACTGTTAGTCAAAGAATTGAAATTTTAATTCTTATCGGATGCGGGAATATGACTAGAACTCAGCAGGAAGTTTGCGATTTATTTAATGAAAAATATCCAGATCGCCCTATCAGCCAATCAACAGTCAGTAAGGTAGAGTCTAAATTTAGAGAAACTGGCAATGTTGTAAATATTCCAAAACCTGGACGTCCAAGCATTAATGAAAATCAGAAACAGAACATGTTGATAAGTATGGTGGATAATCCTCATAATTCACGATTGGTTGCATTAAATAATGACACTAGTCAGATCACAGTGCTACGTATCTTGAGGAAGGAAAAATATCATCCCTACAAAATTCAACTTATGCAGAAACTCAATGAAGATGATCCCGATCGCCGCTTACACTTTTGCGAAATTCTAATGGATTTATGTCAAGGAAATAGAAATTTACACCGGCAAATACTTTTTTCAGATGAGGTCACATTTTGTCTGAATGATACAGTAAACCATCAAACTTGCAGATATTGGAGTCGGGAAAATCCTCATTGGATGGCAGAGGCACATACCCAATACCCTCAGAAATTAAATGTGTGGGCTAGAATAGTTGACGACAGAATAGTAGGGCCTTTCTTCTTTGAAGGAACCCTTACAGGACAAAGATATTTAGAGTTTCTAGAAAATGACCTTGTTCCAGCCCTTGCAGTAATTTTTCCTAACGATAATGACCCTGACATTCCTGACGATACCATATGGTTTCAGCAAGACGGTGCACCTCCACACTGTGCGCGCCCTGTACGAGATTTTTTGGACAACTGTTTTCTTGGGAGGTGGATCGGCAGACGCGGACCGATAGAATGGCCTGCAAGATCGCTAGATCTTACACCTCTTGACTATTTTTATGGGGATACTTGAAGTCAAAAGTGTACATTAATAAACCACGTAATTTAGAAGAACTTCAAAATCGCATTCGGGACGAAATAAGCAGAGTTACCCCAGAAATTATTCATAATGTGCAAGAAGAATTTCTTCACAGACTTGCGCATTGTCAAGAAGTTGGTGGATGGCAATTCGAACATTTAATTTAAGTATAAAATTTAATCAATTGTATTTTATTTTACATACCTCAGAATTGTTACTTTTTTATTTATAAAATTTACGTTTTCTAACATTAAATCGTCATTTACTCGAAAACTTTCCTATGTAAGAGGGCAAAATTTTAGTACTGTCTGATAGCGAATTAAACGATCTTTCAGAATCAAGGAAAAAATATGGTGTTGCCATTTAAAAAAAATCGATGACGTCATTACTCGAAAACAAATGACATTTGAAAATCGCATTTTACGCTAAAATCTGTATTTTTTAAATTAAAAATCGACCTGTTCGAGGATTTTTCCCAAAAAATAATTGTTTCGTTTTTATTGAATTTATTCCATACTTTTGGCGCATACTATATATAATTTAATATTAAAACATCTATATTTTCTGATATATAGAAGTTATCGAGAATGTGTCCGATTTTTGAGACTGAGGTCTGGTACAACAATCGACTGATTTCAATGCTTTGTAATTTTTCAAAACTATTTTTTGACTACCATTTATAATCATATCTATCGTGCTATAAAAGCTTTAATATCATAGGATCAGCATGGCTTATGAAGCCATGCCATGAAGAGAGACGATAATGAAATTGATTCTCAAGGGCATGTAGACGTAATTTACACTGATATTGCAAAAGCATTTGATTGTTTGGATACAATTCTTATGTCTTTATAGTAACTTCGGGTGTTTCTCAAGGGTACAATTTAGGACCCCTGCTTTTCTTATATTTTGTTAATGACCTCTCCCTTGTCTGAGCTGAATTGTAAGAAGCTATTATTTGCTGTTGCTGTTATTTAGTAAAGTATCAGCTACTGAAGATTGTCAGGGAAAACAAATTCAATTACAACTATTAAACAACTAGTGGAATAGTAACTGTCTGTAATTGAATACAATGAAATGTAAAATTGTAACTTACAGTCGCAAATTGTATCCAATAACATATGATTTCGAAGTACTTGACAGGGTTGACTCTAAAAAACTTACTCTTACTCTAAACTTATTTGACTCACAAGTCATATTAATTAAACATATTGACGAGATTACTTCATCTGCGTTAAGGAAGCTGGGTGTATCATACGTAACTGTCAGTAATTTTCTAATGAATCTGCTTTAAAGAGTTTTTATAATTTTTACCTAAAATCTAAACTGAAATGTTGTTCTTTGGTGTAGTATATTCATGCTATGCTTATCTAAAGCTTTCTTTGGAAAATGTAGACGGTTTAAAATCCGGCTAAATCCAGAGAGAGGTTATAACCATATTATTTAATAGATTTAACTTCGTTACTCTAAAGTTCTAGCCATTGTCAAAATTTTGGTCAATTTATTCCATAGCAAATTAGAATGTCCGGCTTTGTTGTGCCAGTTTTATATTCATGTTCCTCGTATAAATGTACGATTTTGACGAGCAAAATGGTACGTTTTTCTGTTCCAGGGCAAGATCTAATTGTCTTAAGATGTCCCCAATGTGTGACAATTTTAATGCAGTATCAGATTAATGTGATGTTATTACTAGTTTTTTTTTTCGTTCTGATTTAAATGATGTAACTGATTAAAGTTATGCGTTTTATCTGATAAAATCAATTGCAATCAGTTGAGTGGTGGAAGAGCGATGCAAAAGGCATTTGACGTTAACATTAAGTAACCGTGTCCTTCCTTATAGTTGAGAAAATGAATGGCATTTATGGATACTCCTTCTATGCTGCAAAGCAGTAGCAGTGATAGTTCAAGTAGTAGCAGTATTCTTCAAGAAGACACTGAATATGAAATGTTTGGCAGCAAAAAACATAGAAAAACTTTAAATTATTTTGAAGTCATTGTTGTGCCATATTCTTAAGTGTAGTTTACATTATTGGATTTTTCTATTTGATATATATTTGAATTATGTCAAATGCGATATTTATATGTTTACACTATAGGTTTGTAGATTTGATCTCATTGATTTGATATTGTATTTGATTTTATATTTGATTTTTCTGAAACAGGACGGTAGCTATTTTCATCCTTCTTTATATTTGATTTTCTGTTGTGAACATGCGCAATGCACTTGTATTCTATAAATGCGTCACGTCAACATTCAAATATGAATATAACCTATACCTACAAACATTTAAGTTTAATTTTGCGGTTATGTTTTAATATTTATTTGTAGTAGATGACAATTTCCTCAAATCAAAATATCGATCTGATGTAAACAGGTAACTACTAATTTCTTTTGACTAGGCCAAATGTAAATATGAAAAGAAAAAATCAAATGGCTTAATCTAATAATGTAAAGTAGTGAAATTTATAAAATTTGAAAAAATGCAGTAATGTTATGTTTTACGTTCATCTCTTTACATACTCTTTTCAGATCTACTTGCTTCCTCGCGACCACAAATTATAAAACTCAATAAAACATACAAATTGCCTTTCGGCATCGTATAGATCTACGTTTTGACAAGTAAAAACAACAATTTTAGAAAGTTTGGTTATAGCAAACTGATTTGATTCAAATGATTGAAGAAAATTTATGTACTCGAGGGGTGCAGGGAATTCACATCTCAATCACTTTTGAGTTGAAATTGAGGACAAAAAACAACGAACTATCATATGAAATCACTTTATGTTACTAACATCAGTTCATTTAATTTAATCAAGCCGAAATAATACAGATAATTTTAGTACCTGCAGTCAGAAAATTGGAGGTGTTGGTCTGAGATGTAGTAGTAGTAGTAGTATTTTTTAGTATAATATCCTAGTGCGTTTTTGTTTGTAAAATATTTGTCCTTTAATGGCCGGTTTCTGAACTAGTAGATATCTATGAAATAAACTTATCGATTCCATAAACTGGACATATCCCATGAATTCGGTTTCTGAACCGTTCAATAATGCTTATCTATTGCATAAGTTATCGAACACATATCCAAAGAAAAATGGCAAGATATCTGTCCAATAAACATTAGCGCACGCGCGCGGCGATTTAACTGTTGCTTGTTTACATATTTATTGTAAGGCTTAACCCAACTTTTTTTTATATTTTCGTGACGATAACTGTACAATGGAATATTCTGATTCGTCTGCCTCATCAGATGAAGAATATTTAAATATAGTCAGATATTTTGAACGACCAAGACGTTATCGTGAAAGAAAAAACCAGTATAAAAAATACAGCGAATTTTGAGAGAGGTTTCGTTTAAGGGCGCCGTATTGAAATAGTGTTTTCTACAAATACAAGTAATTTTAGACATATAAGAACTGAATAATATAGAGTTTAGCAATTAACAACAATGTTATCTCATGCCACTGGCGAATATTCAAAGGTGCCGAAGTAAAATCAATATATAACGTCAGAAAGCGATCTATTCTGCAAATTTTTAGGTACTGAAATCTTTCAAAATACGTATTTTTTAAAATTCAGCTATAGATGTAAACATTGTTATAACATAAACTTACATAGTTCTGCATATAAGATTGTTCACTTTTGTTTATAAGTATGTGAAAATAATTGGTAAAATGTGGGGTTAGAATAGCGAAATAATGTGTATCATACAAATGCATTTTAAAAGTTATTAATTATATTATTTGAAGAGAGTTTAAGTAGTAAAAGTGGATAAACAAAACATCAGTAATTTTATTTTTGATATTACTTTTGTTCTACGTGTTTTATTTTTCAAGATTTTAGTACCTAAAAAACATCACAAATTTGATCATTTTACGGCGAGAAATACGGTCACCTTAACGAACGTGTCTAGTACCAGAACAAATTCACTATCAATATTAGAAAAGGTTTTAATAACTTCGTTTTTATGCAACAGGTTTGTATATATTTTTAATTAGTTAATGTTATATGATATAATAAGGTAGGCGATAGTGGCGCCATCTACAATTATTTCTTGAAAGTGTCTTACTTCCATAAATGGCATCTGTAAACGCTTGTGCATTTGCTAGCTCCCTCTATGATTATTGCAGATATTAAGATATCCATTCAACTGTTATCTATTTAACAAAATTTGGAAGGCATACGTTCAGAAACCAATATAAAGTTATCAGTCTGATAAATTTATGTACTCGATAGTTATCGAATGGATTGCGCCAAATGTTGAGAAACCGGCTATAAATGATTGGATTTAAATGATTAAAGAAAATTTATATACTCGAAGGGTGCAGATGCAAATTTACATCTCAATCACTTTTTGAGTTGAAGTGGGAAAACTGACTGTAAACAAAAAAAAACTCGCTACCATGTGAAATCACTTTATGTTACTAAAATCAGTTCATTCAATTTAATCAAACCGAAAAACGACAAAATTAGATGGTCTATGTCTGCTTGTAACACCTCCTTCTATGCAAGTTGAACTTTATGGATCAACTCTGCGGAGGATGGTGCAAAGTGGTCAGTCTCCTCTTCATCATATCCTACACATGTTCGATGGGGTTTAAATCAGGCGAACTGGGTGGCCAAAGTAAAACAGTCACGCCAGCTTCTTGGAGAAAGTCGGGTCGTGCGTTGTCTTGCTGACAGCACGTTTGGCCGGCCATTTAGATAAGGGAGTAAAGTGGTTTGTAGGACATCATCAACATAACGTGCAGCTGTTGTACTGCCTCGAATAAACAAAAGTGGTGATCGACTACCGTAGACAATAGCCTCCCAAACCATGGCTCTAACAGTTCTGTGTACATGCCTTTCAACAGTAAACTCGACATCACAACGTTCTCTACGGCGGCGTCTTACTCTTCTCCGGCCATCACGCATACCTAGACAGAATCGGGATTCGTCGGTGAACACGACATTATGGCATTCTGTCACCCAATGTTGACGTTCTCTGCACATTTATGACGGTGGTCCGCAGTCAAATGAAGCGCACTAATCGCGGACGATAAGAAAAAAGTCCAAAGGCTCTAATGCGGTGATATAGTGTACGCAGAGTAACTGGTCTTCCTTCTTTTCCAAACTATTGATCAGCGATTTGGCGCGTAGTAGCAAAACGGTCTCGTAGAGCTAGTTGACGCTCTGTGGTACGCCTGGGTTGACTAGTTGGTCTTCGCGTTCCTCTACCTTCTTCTGTCCACACACGACACACACGCAATACCTTCATGGCAGTACAATTCACACGGCGGCCAGTTTCGCGATAGGATAAACCAACATCTCGATAGGTAAGTTCCAGACATTCTTCTTTCTGGGTGTAACACTTCTAATGTCACTGAGTATACTGCAGAGAATTTTGGCACCTGCAGTCAGATAATTGGAGGTGTTGCTCTGAGATTTAATAGTAGTAGTATTTTTTTAGGAATCTTGTATCTTAATGTAACGCATTTAAAGAGCCTAGTGCATACTGTTCTTACTGTTGCGTTATTATTACTTGTTTCATAAATTTTTTGTTTGTTAAATATTTGTCCTTTAAATGGATTCTTATCTGTTGGGCAATATAAACTATTATTATTATCATCTCCTAATGGGAAGAAGTACAAGGGGTCAAATGGAGCAATCTGCGAATAAGAGTTTTATACATATTAACGCAATGATGTTTTAGTTGTAAACTTAATTTCAAATTTGAATGTAGATGTACAAAATGTTTCCATATTATTTCAACTAAAACTTACATTTTACCTTATCTGATTACATGTAATGCATTTGTGGAGTTCCTTAATTATTTTATTTTCCTAATGCCAAATTATCCATTAGCTGGCTTTTAATCCTAATTTAATTAACTAGGAGGACATCAATAATGACCTAGAAATGAAAGAGCGTCCGTTAGGTACACTTCCCAGTAAATTACGATGGATTAGCCTTCGAAACCAGAAACTGACTGCAATAAATCAATATCTGTGAAACGGATAACAAACGTATTTAAATTCGTGAGTGGTACTTTGTTATGCTGCCGAGGAATTGGGACTGTGCGGCGCCCAAATTAAATTAGTCGCTCCGGAACGTCTTTTAAACTGTCAAAGTCCGGAGTTCCTGGCTGTTTCGCGTACGCCTAATTAGTTTTTGGGATGTGTGTCGAACAGCGGGCGACGGAAGATTGCATATTAGGGGCGTGCGGCTCGTCACGAGAATTATAACGAACGTTTAATTGCGAAATATTGTCGTTCGAATGGGAGCGACGGCTCCGCCGGAAAATTACTCTGGATGTCAACTGTTGATCCGATGATTGTTCCAGGACCGACACGGTTCAAGCAGGAGGTCGCGCGTAATATGTTTTAAAACGTGATGTCGGTTTAGAAGCGTTTGTCTAATAAATGTTCTGTAAATGAGTCTAGGTAACGTCTGTTCCTGCAATTTGGAAAGTAATATGTATCCACGTTTCACATAAGCAATTTTCGCGGAGCTGATCCTGAACACATTCGATAATAAAAATGTTGACTCTACGTGATATCTAATTGAGAACGAAACCTAACCTAATCTTATAGACTAAAAATGTAGTTATTTCACATTTCCGAAGATTGTAATAAAAAAGGGGTGTTGAAAAAATATTAATTAGTAAGTACATTGTAAAATTTTCTCTGTAGGAATAAAAATATACAAATAGCTATTTATGTAACAAGATACGAAGAGAATGTGTTTTAAGCATAGGACGCAAAATTCTCCGAGATGAAAGCTAAGTTCGAAAATGCATGACATTTTTAAATATTTTGAAAAGTGGGCAGGCAATCTGTTTCTAAGGCATTGTTTGTGCAATGTGTCAAGGTTCTGTTAAGTTAAAACGTCGCCGCATTTCCTACAAAGTTCTACGAAAAGATCGCCAAAAATGAGTGATAATGACGGGTATTTGGATATTGAACATGCTACTGAAGATGCGCTATCCACGTTAATGCCCGAAAAATCAAAAAAATTATACGAAAACTCCTACAACTTTGAAACCTGAGCCAAATAAAAACATATTCAGAATTTTACAAAAAAGGTATTACTAGCCTATTTCCTGAACCTATCCAGTACATCAAGACCGACACCTTTGTGGAGTAAATACTAGATGCTTTGCACCATGATTTACCTGAACAAAAACGTAGATATTAGCAAATTTACAAACTTGTATTTTTAAAAAGAAATAGAACGCTTTATGAAACAATCCGAGAATTCGTATTATCCAAAGTTGTTTTAATCGTTAGAGTATTTGGAGTATGTAAGAGAAAAAAATCACATTTTTGACAGTAGATGTCATAAAAGATTGTTATTTATTAGTGTCAACATTCGAAAGACAAAAACTCATGCTCTAAGAATGTTTACTATTAATGACGGATCAATAGACGGTATTAATATTTCGTAAGTACGTCCAAAATTTCGTCCACTCAATACGATACATCAGCGACATATCAAAGTAATAAATGCTGTACCCTCCAATATAATTGGAGGAATGATAGCGGAATTCCTTGGACTCTCCAACACCAGTGAATACACTGGCCATTGCTTGCGATGCAGTTCTGCAACAATGTTGACGGATTCTGGAGCGGACATGGCACTCTTAAAGCCACATGGAGGTTGGTGATCAAGTTCAGTTGCCGAGCGTTATATCGAAAATTACATTGAACATAGAAACTAAATAGCAAACAGAATCATAGGTCAGAGAAACACACCAAAAAAGAAATTAAAAGAAGTTCTCGCAGAAGCTAGTAGTATTGCCACTACTATCAAACTAGTGCCTAAGAGAGTGTCATTTCAAAATTCTAATCAATATCAAAATTTCTTTCTTTTCCACAAAATAGCATAGTAAACAACAAGGTTTGAAAACGACTCTTTGCACACGGGCGAGACATATTGGTGGACCGAGCCGAAGGCGAGGTCCACAAGTCGAGCGAGTGTGCAAAGAGGTTTTCAAACGAGTTTTCTACGATACTTTTTATACGTTTTTAAACGTATGGTAACGTTTTACATAATAGTATATTAAACATCAAGGTTTGCAAACGACTCGCTCGACTTATGTCCTCTATCTAGTTTTTTACGATACTTTTTATACGACTGCAACAGAGACCACAAAAATGAAATTTTAATTTAAATCGTTTTTATTGCCAAAATTGCCAACGCATTAACAAAATAAATTAAATACAACTTTTAATTTAACTCGTTTTTATTAAGAAAATTGCTAACGCATTAACAAAAGAAACTAATATTTAATATTTATGGTAACATTTGAACATTCCTTCAAGGTTATGCTGGGAAAAGCAGTATTACTGTGCACCTTGTTTTCGGTAATAGAGAATATCTTCGGTGTTGTGTTTTTAGTGCAGTTTTTCAGCATGCGGTCTTTGTTTTCTTGTTGTATTCCAATAGACGATCGTTGCTCTGGTTCTGTGGCAGCAGAAGACACAGAAGACTCTATCTTTTTCGAAACTTCCATTTTATTTCTCAAACAGTCATCAACGTAACCTTCGGCAACTGTACTGGATTTCCACCCTCCATGGCGTTTAAGGGCAAGCAGATTTGAGCCAGAATTGACTAAAATTGTGGCCGGCATAATTCGGGTGACAACATCAAACAAAAATGAAATTTCATCTCTATACCGATCTGATCGGCTATTACAATTGTCAACAATGCACTTTTCCATAATTACACAGTGATTAGAAGTTATTAGAGCAATTTTTGAAAAATATGTAGATGTAAGAATAAATTATAAAACAAAAATATTAAATTCCTTAAAAGGCACAAAACAACAAGTATTAAATAAAGTAACATTTTTTAAAGGGCAATAAAGATTTTAATATAACTAGAGTTTTATTTTAAACCCTGATTTAAAAATATTTCACAAAACTTCTCAAAATAATTAAATATTTTATGTTAGTTTGTTAATAATATATTCCTTTCTATTTCACATTACATCAGACTCTGTCAAAAGAGGGCGGAGCCAAACTTCCGCACACACTCCACCGCTCCCTTGTCGAGGCTTCATTGGTATTATAGTTGTATTGAATAGCATGGGTACAGTCTAGGTGGTCTGTGACCTAGACTAATATTGAGCGAACCTTTACAATAACTAATTCGGATAACGAAACAATTAATTATTTGGAGTACTTCTGAAAGTATTTGATGTTAAGATCAAATAACGCAGTGTTCTAACTTTTTCTTAGCAATGCGCAATGAAAAAATCACCAATCAAGAACTGAGCAGAAATGCAATAGGAAGTTGGCCTTCAAAGATTACAGAATGTTTTAATTTGGCGGATCGACATCTTTATACTGAGCATTGGTTTAGAAGAACATCAGCTATCCTTTTGGTGAATAAAAGTGTTTATGTTTTGTCTTAAAAAAGTTGAGTGACGTTCGTCATCTGTTGCAAAAGGTTACGTAGCTGGTTCGGCGAATAAAATAGAGTTTTCACGAAAAATTTTGCATGAAAATATACCCGAGGAATCTACCGTTTCCAGTGACAACGACTACAAAAAATCTTGTGGAGAAAAACACAGGTAACAATTCAACACTAAATGCACCCAAAGATTCTGCCTTTTCTGGAACCAGAAGTCTTTTTAACAATAATGCACTAATTGTGCTTTTAATGTTGTAGTCAAAAAATATTGTATAGTTATTTAAGCATGAAAAGCAGTAAGGGTTGTTTCTGACTAAGTCACAGGATTGTCACACACTCTTTTAGTAAGTGAACTATTACTTACTTAAAAAAATTTAAAATCCCACTATCAAAAATGACAAAAAACACACAATTAACTTATATATTTGAGAAGAGCCTTTGAGTTACCTGTCATTTTGTTTATAACTTACTGCCTTCCGATCGGTAAGTTACTGTTCTTACCGATCTAACATTTGTAAATAGAATTTACTATTTCTTTTAATCCAACCAGTATTGACGGATCATGCAAAAAATATTTGAAATTAATCCAAAGACGCACTTGTGAATTGGTAAAATCCCTAATTTATTCAGTTTATGCTCTGAATATATTCAAATTTGTCTCTGTAAAAATACCTATAGTAATAGTATAAAGGTAGTAAGTTCAAATTTAATCTGGAAGTCTTTTATAAGATTTGACTGAGTTGTGCGAATCCAATGAAACTTTTAACATTGAAATTGTTTCTGCTTAGCCTTTCCCGCTAGCTGGAATTGAAGTTGTTTGTAATGTACTAACGTTATCCAATTTAACGGAAACTGACTTGAATGAATGATTCGAAGCATACTTACTTACTCTTTATTTCTATTACAACACGAGCTTCGTCTGTTACCCTAAAAATAGAATGGCATTATTAACACCAATTAATTACTACCCAAATTAGATCCGGGTTTTATAAGGAACCTAATTTGCATTAATTTTAATTTAAAATATCAGTAGCTCATGCTGGTGTTGTCAAAGTAAGATATGAGATAACCCGCTTCCCTTTTTTATAGAACTTGTACATTAAAATATTGTAATGAGTTCGTATTAAAGAATGCTTTGCCAGTAAAAGTTACTATCTCACCATAGCTAGACAATTAGTTTGCATCCTGTTTTTTTATACACACTTTATTAGCTATCAATAATATGACTGCTAACAACTCTGCGGACAATATCAGTAAAAAAAATATTCTTTTAAAGTGATTAAAAATATGTTCGATTTACAATATAGGTGCAGTTGCGGAAAGAATTCAGATTATTACGTCATACAAACAAATGAATAATTCATTTCATCAAAATATTTGAGAAACTACAACTGAGAATAATAAAACTACATATATGCTACACTAAATGTTTACCAGGGTGGGCCAATAGTGTGTGGACGGAAGATTGTTGTTATACTGATATATATTTTTAAAATCTGTTGTTGGTGGGGGGTGGGGGGTAGTAAGAGCTACAAACTAAAAATATTTTTACTGGAATTCCTAGGCTTATACAGGGTGATTCATATCAAAGTTACATTTTTTTACATGGAACGGATAAAAACCATATCGATCATTTCATTTTGACTATAATTTGCCATTGGTAGTAAGTTAATTTAACAACAAGAACCAAAAAGTATAGAGAAGAAATAATTACTGTCAAAGTGAAATTAAGGTTACTCCCGAGTGTTTGAAAAAACTAAATGTGAAATTATGGAGAATTAAACTAAATAAACAAAGTCATTTTTAATAAAAAATCACTTATTATTAATTTGTATGAATAAATGCAGCCATGATATTTATTTACTTATTTTTGAATTTAGTTTAAATTAATTGGTTTGCATAAATCCATCATAGTAAAAAGTAATTGCGGATTAGAAGAAAAGTATTAGAGATAAATACAGATAACTTTATATCGGGTGAAAGGTAATGAAATGTGTTATCTGGTGATGTAAAAAAATATGTGGGTACCATTTAAAAAAAACAAGTTATCCGTGATTGAAGTTTTCAAAATTAGAGCGACGATATCAGCCATAACAAACAGAGTTCATAATTGACTTTCTAGTTCTTGGTAGTATGGAGGGTGGTCAATAATTTCCCCCAATCACAGCCTCCTATGTTGCCGCTCACCTCTGATATTCAACTGTTTCTAGACATCAACTTTTTGACAAAATATCGAATAACGTCCAAACGGTACGTTTTAGGTACCAAGTATGGCACATGAAGTCACACTAGAATTGACCGAGGAATCCAAATATGCAATAATATACAGGGAGTTCCATTTATAAAAATGTAACTTTGATATAAATCACCCTGTATATGTCTAAGAATTCCAGTAAAAATATTTTTAGTTTGTAGCTCTTACTATCCCCCACCCCCCACCAACAGCAGATTTTAAAAATAAAAATAATTGCGTAACGTCAGCCGTGACGGAATTTAGTCAATTGGTGTAGCAGTTTATTACCGTCAGATAGATCATTAATATTAATTTATATTACCATGTGGGTCACCAAAAATAAGTTTTATTTTCGTTTTAATACAAATACTAAAGAAAAAATACTCAGATTCTTCAAGCGAAGGACTCCTAAGCGGGCGTAATCTTCACCCTTAAAATTTTAAATGAGTAATGATATTGTGTGACACATCATTTTAAAGGATATTAAATTATCTTTCAAACGCCGCCTAGTTTTGTAATTTTGGATGATCAGTTATATGTTGGCTATCTTTATAACTCGGTTGATGTTTGAGCGGGCTATGAAAAATAGATATTATATAGATTGTATATAAAGGTGGCAAATCAGTTTATTAATGGCAATAAAATATGTTGTTTTGTGAAAGGATTGTATCTTTTATAATTTTATCGTTTTTGGCTACGAGGCGATTATTAATATTCAGTAAAATTTATTTTTTACACTAGATATTCTAAAATAATTTAAACATTTTACAGGCATTTTTTTAAATGGGTACATATGACAAAGTGCTCAAGTGACAGTATTTCATCCAACCGACTTAGTTGGTTGCAAGATTATCTGGAGTGGTATTTCTTTCAAAATCACGGTAAATATTTACCGACAGAATTTGACTGCAGTTATGCCTACACTTGCTCTAAAACCTGATCTGTACGTAATGTTTTGTCGTCAGTCCTCATGTTCATGCCAAATTTGTCAAACAACCCGTTAGGTGTAGATGACAAGTTGGACGTTTCGCATGAATTGAATGAGGTTTAAGAGCAAAATACGGATGGGTTGAAGCTTTGTGAACAAGCAAGACGGTAGACAAGCTAATACATATGGACATGAGTCAGTATTATCTGTCAAACTTCGTTTTTCTATCAGTTTATTAACCACACGTTGGGGTACTATTTTAGAAAAATTGAGAATTCATTCATTATAGACCATTTAAATTAACTTGTGGAATATTTGCTCCAGATATTTAGACAAATATTTATACAAGGTTCTGTCGGTGGAATTAGTGATTTCTCCGAAGGTCATCTCTCATTCATGCACGTTGTTGTAATTTTTAGTCGATGGGCTATATGTATTATGATGTGTCCTGGCGTAAGTTAGTCTTCATAACGAGTAATAAATATTTTCTGTATTTTAAAAAATATTTTCTCGAATTGAAACATTAACTCATATATGGTTACATTTAAGCAAAATAAGATTAAAATCAAATCAAGTGACTACAGACCAAGATCGCCCTTAATGAAACTTGACTGATTTAATTGGTCAATTATTGTAAATAAATCCCCTTCATATGGCAAATAGGTATTTTAATCGTGAAGAGAAATTTGCCAGGTGAATTTCTTCTCCGGAGAATCAGATCTGGAGCCCTGGAGGTTGCAAGTACGTAAGTAAGGTTACAGTGCTTGTCTATGTTCATACGTAAATAATTACGTTATCTTCTGATTCATGCTGTAATTCTCGAAGAAGGTTCACATGTGTTCCTCTCTTCAATAACACTTCCGGGACCACCGTAACCAACGTGCAGCTTTAGTTTTTTCTTCGATTTTTGGGCACAGTGCAATTATCATCACTAACAGCTCTACCTCTATGACAATTTCGGAATGACTGAGCGAAAGACTGAACGAAAGTTTAACTAGTGTAACTGCACAATTTGTGTGAATCTTATTGGTCAATTTTTCCAGATCATACAAGACTGATGACAAAACATTTCTTGTAGACCAGGCTTAAGATTTTCAGTTGCAAACAAAGTATATGACCTAAAAAAAGTTAGTTACTTAATGAAAACCTGCAAATACAACCCAAAAAAAGTTAAGGTATTTTTATTAATAGCAATACCAAAAATTCAGTATTACGCATTTGGCCAATACTTTATACTAAGATATGATTTGATTTGTTTTTTAATATTTCTAAAATAATGTTGCGTGTTAGCTAGACGTCATTTTTGAGCTGTACAACCTGTTTTCAATTCACTTTAGAAACCTAATCATCCACAGAGATCAATGAGGACCCTCCTTAAGTTTTAATTCTTCCTCAATTAAAAATTACTGCGATCTAATGGATCCTGGACGAAGTCTGACACTAACTCGATAGATTATATTAAGCTGGATTATCTGTCTGCAGATTTCCACAACAGTAAGTTTCTTAGAAAATGTAATCTGGTTCAATTATTACTTTCCGTAATATTTTTCAGCTGCATATAGAAACTATAGGTGTTTTAGGATTGGTAAAATTTATTTAGCTGACCAATACTGATTTGTCATTATTTAGATGTACATTGAGGAAAATATATTTTAGTCATTAGTAGAAATTGATTATTCTGAGCAAAATATATGCAATAAATAGGCTCCTAAAAGGTTATTTTGATGTCATAATAAAATCAATTTTACTAAAGTTTATTACTGGTTAAAAATGTTATTTTTTTTATTTATTGCTGCAATTCCACCGTTAATAAGTAGGCCTCAACTAAAGTCAATTACCAACTACTATAAATTATGTAGTTGCCTTTAGTAGAAGAAGTGACAGAAAATATTTACCTATTGAGCGTAAGAAGATGCTCTATTGTTTTAACAAAATACCGAAATAAGGTAGTGAAATCATTATAAATAATTTTTATTATGCTTGGTACATGACATTGCAATGTTATTAAGAAATAATGCAATTATCTTAACAAAACTTTTTTATTGATCAATTTTCCTTAGTGTATACTTTAATTTTTGGTATTTAGATTCATATTAAAAATATATTTAAATAAATTTGGGGGACGTAAAAAAATGCAAAATTGCACTCAAAATTATACCTACATAAAATTATTCTTATCCATTTGGTACATCAGTAGCTTTTCGTGATCAGATTTTCAAAATATCCAGTAGCTTCACAAGGTAGTGATTATAACTTATAACGTAAATAACAATGATATTGATTTGTAGTAATACATAAAAAATTACCTTGAGCAGTTTCAAATTTGGAATTATATTATTCATGTAAATATAGAAATTCGTGGAATGTAGTAGTTTCATTCTTGATTAACGTTTAAAATGAAATGGATCGATACAAGCTTCTATAAATAAAAGCGAATAAAGGTAGCAGCATATGTGAATATAGTTTTCAAGTAAAGAAACAAATGGGTTGTGAAAAATGGTCTAGAATTTTATATATTTACATTTGTTATATATTTTTCTAGCAGTAGTGTCCTACATATCAGTTCAGAAACGTTGTTCTGCCGTTATAAGCTTTACTTACTTAAAAATAAACTCTTCCTAAATTACGTTGAAAGTAGACCTCTGGTAATCATTTATCAATAATTTATGTCTTTTATTTCAAATCAGTAGTCTCTGAGATACTAAATATTTCAGACGAAAGTAAAGCAATGCCTTTAGGATATGGAATAAATTATGAGTTTAATTTTTAAGTAGCTAATTCCCTAATACGTTTCATTCGACTAGTTTAAAATGTCTAGACTTCATTAATTTATAATATTTTTTCATGAAGATGATTTAAAAAAAAATGTTTTAAGCAATTGAGTCAAAAATATTTATTTAAAAATGTAAATATGCATTTAGAGAAAGACGAGATGTGTGGACCACCTTTTACAAAATATATTCTTTAGTTAAATAAAAAAATATGTAAAAAATTCTCAGACCAAATTATAATTTGGTATTACTTTGGTAAAGTTTAAACCCAGCGATTATGTACTTTCAAATCATTAAAATGATTAAAACTTGAAATTGATCCATCTACTCTACCAGATCTTGGTAAGATGGACTATTATACTCGGTGTGACGAGTTTTTCAAGCTAGGATATCAAGATAGTATTAGTAAGCTAGAAAGCTAGCACCTCTATCTACTTGTAAACAGAACTAGATTGCTTCTTAAGCTAGTAAGCAAATGAAGAAGCGAGTAAGGTACCATCTAAGTAATAATAATTGTATATCTTTTGGGCAAGTTGTTAATTTTTCTCCACAGTAGACTACAGACTGGTTTTGACTAAAAATTTCCAGTATCGTATTTACCGCTCTAGCATTATGCCAAGTCAGTATAGTATGTTTATGAAAAACTAGCTTCGTGTAGATCGTACCTTAAGGCTAGGATAAATAGCCATTGGAATTCTGTTACTTTTTCTTCGTTGTACATTTGACAAATTTTATTATAGAATGTGCAGTGTTTATATAGACAATTCGAACACAATATACACTTACTCTAGTCATTATTTCCTTTCGTCTGGTTAGTATTTATTCCATCCATCGCTTTCTTTCTCTAAATAATTCAATTATTCATCTCCATCGGCTGAACAATTCAAAACCATGACATCCGACTCTGAAGAAGAGGAATCGCATCTGGATTTTGTATGTTTTCAAATGCCTTCTTTGTGTTCCTCAGCTTTTGGTTGTCTTCTTTTCTTTTCCTTCTACCTCTTTCCTTATTTAAATATGCACTGGTGAAGTTAAGACGTCTCTCAATTGATACGTCTCGAGTTACTTATGATCCAGAGCTTTTCCTGTGTAGATTTGGTGGTATGTTCTTGGCTTTTCGATATTTCCAATCCACGAAACTTTGAACCACCTATCCTTGCGTTTGCCGGTTCATATCTTCTAAAGGGGTTGGAAATATCGACCAGACAATAATTATGAAAGTGAACAAACAGGTGTTCTTTTGACCACAACTTACCACTGCGCCTGTAGTTAACTAAACAAATTAAATATTGCTGCAACGAAAACAAAATATATAGCCAGCGGTGTGTCTCTCCGACAAGTCTCCTCGCTTTATATTATTTTCTAATTCCTTTTATAAATGTGATATTAACAATTTGTAGACTTGCAACCGAATATACATGTGCTACAAATGAGCAAATTTTCATAACAAGGCATTCCGGTAAATGTGAAAATTTTGTTTTGAAGTAATAGTTTGATTTTATGTTTTCAAAACGCTCTGTTGAAGCAGATAATTTGGTATCCATTTCAGAAAAAATAAGGCACACACAGCAAACGTCCAGAATGTGTATTTTCGTTTGATGAGAATTTAGGAGAATTTGTTTTACCCTTGGTTTTATCTGATATAACTTAAACACCATTTTAACGTTGGTGGATTATAATAGAAAAGTGTATATTTAATACAACACTTAAAGAATAGGAATATAAAATTAGGACAATTCAGTACTCAAAGATATTATTGCTGAACAAAAATTTGCACTATTCAGAGATAATTAGAATTGTAACAAATCTCTCGAGACACTTATATTATCTACTAATTAAATATTTATGTGTCTCATATTTTTGAGGTTACTATCGAAATATATCATATTCGATTCTGGAATTATACAACTAGATATTTAGGATGTCTGAACAGTAACGTTATTGAAAGACATTCTCCATTTGACCAAACGCAACGCAAAAACCTCTTATAAACGAGATGTTCAAAACTCAATACTTAAAGAGTATTTCTACAAATACATTTCCAAATTAAGAATAAAATAAAAGTGTATAACGAAATTGTAAATTAAAGTGTCATTAAGACCAAGTAGAATCCATATTAACACAATTTTCTTCTTTCTAATTTGTTTCTAGCAACAGAAATTTTCCTAAATCCTTCAAATTGTAACGTATTGCAACATTGCAATCCGTCACTTCATATTTTCCCTAAACCTATACCTAGTTTTATTGATGTTTGTGTGTGTAAAGAAATTATTGAACATTTTAATAACCGATAGGTTGTCTCGTTCGATCCCCAAACCTTAATTTTCTAGACTTATATTTAAGAGGCCATATTATAGGTATTTTAAAATATAGGATGGCTAGATGAAAACAAAACAAAACCATTTTCAGCAACTGCGTCAAGATAGTAGAAAATCGCTCAGATCCGTCGATTTTATATCAAAAGAGGACATCCTTTGCTGGTATTTTGACTCCACCGCTTTTACACCCAAGCAAAGGTAAACATCACCCCGAAATATTTAGATGGCATTGGGGGTTGAGTAGTATTTATTTTGAAAGCTCTTCAATTCTCTTTACAACAGACTTTAAATTTTATAATTCTGTCCAATACTTAATAAGAATTTTGATTTTAAAGTTGAAATTTATGTACAAACAATTAGTAACGGTAAAAATGTCACTCATTCGAGTTAAGTACGCCAATGGTATACATTTAGAATTTCTTGGCGATTTGTTATCACTTTCGTAAAAAAAAACACAATTGTAAAAAACAGAAATGAATACTATACACAGAGAACGAACGTAAAATTAGTGGATTCCAAATTTATTTTCTAGTATTATTTGGAAGCGTTGGTTGGTAGTTTATTTAATTGTGTTTTTGAAAATTAAACACTATGGTTTATTCCATTGCCGAGAGAGTAGATATCATTTCGCTTTACTTTATGAACAATAAATATGCGAATAGAGCAACTCAGCTATTTATTGAACAACATCAAGATCGACATGTCAGGAGGAAGTATGTTCTAGTTAGTAAAAAAATTTCAAAAGATAGGGAACGTAGCCAATAAAAAACGAGAAATTGACCTATAGCTAATGAAGCTAGTGAAGTTGCAGTTTTGGCACAAATTCATCTTGATCCTACATTAAGTGCGAGATAGCGGATATCTGTCTGGGATCAATCGAACTAGCATACAAACCATTTTGAAGAAGAATAAATTCCATCCATACAAAATTAATCCAGGAACTTCATGAGGATGATTATGACCCCCGTTTGCAATTTTGTGAAATAATGAGTGAGCAAGCGAGCAGGGAACGATGTATAGTTCCCTTTTAACATCTGTTTTTCTGTTTAATGCAATTTTTTCTTGAACGGGGCAGTAAATCGTCACAATTACCCCTATTGGTCAGATTCAAACCCAAGAGTTTTTTACGACGTGCATACACAGCAACCGGAAACATTAAATGTATGGGCTGGAAGTTTCGGTGACCGGCTGGTGAGTTCTTTTTTTCTACCTCGTAATTTGACTGGCCAAATGTATTTGCAATTACTGGAAGACGCTATTGACCCTGCCTTGACTGATATTATTGAAAATGTTCCTGAGTATGATGAAGATCATTTGATTTTCAACAGGACGGTGCTCCTCCGCATTATGCATTAATTGTCCGTCAGTATTTTCCCATTGGGAAAAGAGGCAGCATTGAGTGGCCTCCACGATCACTGGATTTATCCCAAGATTTGTGTCAAAGAATCGTAGACGAATGCCATCGAATCACTCCAGAAATGCTTCAGAATGTGCGCGGAGGTTTCGAACAAAATTTTATTCTTGTATGAAAGCGGGCGGTCATCAGTTTGAACATTTAATCAACTAAGCAGTAAGTAAGCAACTAAGTATAATTTAAATTTTAAAAGGTACTTTTTTTTCAAAATATCGGGCGGAATTATAAAATTTAAAGTCTGTTAAAGTCTGTGTGTAAAGAGAATTGTAAGAGCTTTCAAGATAAATATTACTCAACCCCCAATGTCATTTAAATATTTTGGAGTGACGCTTACCCTTGCTTGTAGGTGGAAGTGGCGGAGTCAAAAATATCAAGAAAGAATGTCCCCCTTTAATCTAAAATCGGCGGGTCTGAGCGTTTTTCTACAATCTTAACACAGTTCCTGAAAATGGCTCTAAGAAAACAATTCGCAGTGTGTTTAGATCGTGTGATCAAATAGAATACATACATATCCGATGGCATAATTCTGCAATGTTTTTTTAAGAAAAAACACTGTTAAGTCAATTATGATTCTTTAATAAAATGGCAAAATAAAGGCATTCATATTCCAAACACCCTATATAGAATTCTATTATGTATTGCGCATAAAATATATTATGTTGATACAATACCCTTTTGTTGTCATTGGTTGTCAATTTTGTTCCAAACGTGAACAAAAGCTTGTTTCTTTCTTTCTGGAGGTATTTAAATATGATTATTTTTTGACGTTTCTTAAAACCAATGAAATGCTTCTTTATTTGTCACAAGGGTAAGCGTCAACCAATTATGTTATGTTATTATATTGGGAATAAATCTCTTGTGATTATTCTCGGGAATAATCACTGTGGCTTTTATTTGCCTAGCAAGTGTCAGATAGTTGTCAAAATAATTACCTAATTGTGTCAACGCGATATGTAAAATGGGTGAAAATCATGGGTTTAGTACCTTTTCTGATGCAGAAATAACAAAAAAGATTTTAGAAAAATACTCTAATAAGTAATCAGTCTATATGGAGACAATTTAAGACCTTCACCAAAGAAAGAAATTATATTCTGGATCAATCTACTACAACAACTACTCTGGCATTGATTTTGAAAGATTGGGCTTATAACATGAAAAGAAAAGACGGAAATGATTATAAAGAAGCAGTAATAAAGACAATGTGGAATAAAACGGCAAAATTAGTTCAAGAACTTTACTTTAATAAGTATAACAGGTCCTTTGAGACTTTCCATGATATAAAATTCAAAAATGCTCGAAATGCAAGAGATGCAAAAAGAAAAATTTTACAAAAACATCCTGAAACGCACAAACAAAGTTCTGTGGCACTTTCTAATACAGAATTGTTGCAAATTTTTAACTATTGGGACGAAGATACACCTTGTGGATTGCAAAGAAAGTTTTTTCACGTTGCATCGTATGAACTAGCTTGGAGGGGAGGAGAAGCTACGAAATGTTTAGTTCATTATTTTAAAAAAGAAGCCGACATAATAAGATTAAATACTGGCCGCATTGAATACAGTACCATCTTTACAAAAACTGCACAGGGTGGAGCACAAAGGTGCGCTAATAATAAATGGTTGACTCCAAACATAAATAACCCAGATATTTGCCCTGTTCGTCTTTTTGAAAAACTAATCGGTAAACGTGAAGAAAATATTAAAACCGAACGTTTGTTTCTTACTCCAAATCCGGCTTGGCAAACTCATGGTTCTTGGTATAAAAACGTTCCTGTGGGAATAAATTCCATTTCAAAATGGATGAAAGAATCCGCAGAAAAAGTAGGTCTAGACACAGTTACTAAAAAAATAACTAACCATTCTGCCAGATCAAGTGCAGTAAGTAACCTTTCAAAAGCTGGTGTAGGAGAACAAGAACTAATCAAGGTCACTGGTCATAATTCTGCAAGTTCGATTAAACCATACTTACAATTGAACCAAGAACATCATTCAAATATAATAAATAATCTTAGAGAAAATACGCAGGAGGACTTAATATAACAACCAATTCCAAATCGTCAATAAATAATGAGTCTCGAAATGTTTTTAATAATTGCGTTTTTCATTGCACTAACTTGGAAATAGTCACTCGAGCCCTGCGGGCTCTCGTGATTATTGCCTGGCAACAAGTTTTCAAAAAATCTGTCAAATTATTTTCAATTTATTCTCACTTTCTTGTTATATTATTACTAAAAATATGTTTTAACTGCTAAATGATTCGAAAATATTTGTAAAAATAAAGTGTGGCGCAAAAATATCCACATGAACTTTAACCAAAGTGCACTTTTGTTATTTAGTATTAAGTGTCATCGTTGCATGTTCGGTAAAGATAAAGACCCTAGACGAAGGAATAAAAGAATATGCAATAATTAGTCCAATCATAAATATTTTTGCCCATAGTATCAGTACGGTTCATATTTTTATGTCAAAATATTTTAATTATGACGATATTTTTTTATAATTTGAATTAATTTTACAACTGTTCAAAATATTGAATACAAAATTAAATCAGCCCCAAAAAGTTAACATTCTAAAATTAGAATAGGAAGTAGCTAACTACATGCTAGCGTGCTTGAAATGCAAAATGCTGCACACGCGAAACGTCGTGATGGTTATGATTAGTTTTTAAATGTGGCCTTCAATCATTTATACACTAAAAATATTTTCGGTTTATTGTTGAACTGTTACCAGGTCAAGTTAGCTTCAGGCTCCCTGAAGCTATCTTAATAATATATTTCAATATTTTTAAGACAACTGTCTAGAAACCGTAGGAATTATCAGGTTGTATCAAGTATTTTTTTACGTAGAAGATTGTGTAGTCGACTGAATCAGAATGTTTCATCAACAAAAAATAAGCGCCAAATTTATCATCAGACATTGCTAATACAGCGCCCTCTATGACTGCACCTGGCTTATGATTCCTTTTCTTAAAAACTGTTCTCTTAGAAAATTTAGTGAGAATCGGTTGAGCGGTACTCGAGTTATTACAAAACAATGATTTTTTTTGCTGTGACACCCTGTATCTTTTTCCACAGTTACATTTTACTAAAAAATAATTTGCTGTATCTTCATATTTTGTCCCAAAGATGTCGCTCTTGCTCTATTATTGGTCCACCCTGGACAATATTTTCCAGTAATCACCATTCGTAAAACTATACCAAGATATATTTTCCTTAAAGGTCCCACAACAAATTCTGGAGCATACAAGAAATATAAAAAATGTCTTGATCTTATTGTTATGACAATCTTTACGCACATCAAAGCTTTTAAATCTTACTAGTTTAACTTATTGGTATGAAATTAGTAGGATGCTTTGATATGATTATTATTCAAAGGCACCTTTGTGGAATCAGAACCACGTCTTGAAATACCTTCAGGTACTGCGAAATAATTTGAGTGGAGTAGTGTGTTAGGTTTTTTATGGAATACTATCCACTATTACCACTATTGTACAAGAATTTATCTCTAAAGATATTCTGTCCCTCCATGAAAACATACACTCACATATTATTGTAACTACATCTGCTCTATTTAAAGAGTCACATTCTAGATTTTGTCCTCCATATAGCTCTAATATTGTTTATTTTAATTATAATTTCTTTACATCAGACTGACAGAAGGACAATGATATAAAGACCAATCTGTCCACACTTAGGATTAAGTAAATAGTTATATTCACAAAGACAAAGCACACTCCACATGTGACATGATCGAATAGGTACCTTGGGAAACACATGATAAAATTTACTTCATGGTAAATTTAAGAGGTGATACGCACATTGTAGTTGTAATTTGTGATGATTCTAAATAGTTCTACAAGTAGCGACAGCGTTATCAGGACTAATAAATCTTACTTACATGTTATATGACTTTAAACGAACAATTAAGGTTCCCTGAACGTCGGGGTATCCACCAAAACTACTTGATTACAATTTTGAAGTCATATTTTAATAACGTAAGTTAGTCGCTGCTACAATTATTTGCCACTTTGTAGATCTGAAAACTTAAACATCCATCAATCCCACATCATCCCACTGGTAATTGAGACGTAACCAAAACCAAGATGCTCAATTTAAAGTAACTAGAAGTATTTGAAATCACGTAGCAGTGACTATGACTGTTGTATGAAATTATTTATACAACAAAATAGAAAATTTGTTGGTGGTTACGTAAGTAATAGTTACCCTTTGATGGTTGCAGTCCCAGTTAGTGATACTTTGGTGCTAGTTGATTGTTATAAAAGGCCAAGTATTTTAATTAATCTTATTCAGGTTAAAATATTAAATTGTTTTTATTTTTCAGTCATATTATTATACTTATTCTACAATTGTCAATTATACGTATTTGAAATAAGTCTTTCACATATATTCTTGTGGTTGACATGAATCATTTATTAGCCATAAGCCAACTAACTTTGTTCAGTATCAAAGTGACAACGGTAATGTAGAAACTAGAAAATGCAGTGATATTCACATGATAAATATTATCTGTTCTGATCTTGTCTAACGTCTGAAATGTAAAAATTAAAAAACTTTCGCGTTAATTCATTCCTGACTTGTCAAACACCATCGAGCGCCTAATAACAATTCCACCAGCGCTCCGACAAATCGTTTCCGTTAATATTTTATTCCTTCGTGTCGTTTCATGACTCATGTTCTACCAGTAAAGCCCCGAGTCTAATCGATATTAAGTATATTTTCAGCGTACTGCTCCCCTATTATAGAGAAAAATAACAATGGGACTTTCCTGTCCACTGTATGGAAACATAGTAGGGTAGAAAAGGTAAAAGTCACTGCTCATTAGCTCTGCTGTTATTTATTAAATTTTCAAGGAAAGTGTATCATCGCTATTATTAGCAAAAATATTGAATTAGTGCATATTTATTTAGTAGCATTTTTATTGAATATCAAATTTATTCCTCCGATCAAGTACAGGGTGGTCCATAGTAATAGTCCATTTACACAGAGTGTCCGGAATTTATGCGTCAAGGCTTCAGGAGGTGATTCCTCACAAGAAATTAGGGTCACGAAGTCGTATAACAATTTTTCGAAAACTCAATCTTAACGAGGATACAGGGTGTTCTTTTCTAGTTTTTCTTAGACAACTTTTTTATTTGTGATTTAATTTTTTCCAAGACTTTCCTATGTATTACTAGTGCCCTTTAAGCAGTTTTCGATGCCATTTAAAACAAAAAAAAAATGTTGAATTGTCTTGAAGAATAAAGTTTTACGAATTTGTACACACATAAAACTTTGAGAACGTGTAGAGAAAAACACTATGTATAACTTTTATTCAAATTTCACACAAAAAAAAATTTTCATTATCATGAAGAATAAAGATTTTACGGATTTGTACACAAATAAAAGTAGACACCCTGTATATTTTCTTATATGAGAAATCAAAATTTATTATCTATTTCGAAGTATCTTCTAGAGGGCGCCACATTGGCCATCTTTATGACTTTAAAATGATCGTAACTTACGGTACGTTAACCGGTTAACGTTACCAGTAACGTTAACGCCTTTTTTGTGAAAAAAGTTATAGTTGTCGTTAGTCCTAGACTATTTTCGAGAAAATCGCATTTCAATAATTTGCTGCTTATTTTATTACAGAAAATTATCGTAGTGTGCGCCAATGCCAAGACAGTTTTGACACAGTCATTGTGAGAGTTAATAATTATTTCGAATTGTTTGTTTAAAGCGGTTACGTTTTTTTAAAAAAAAGTCTAATTATGCCGAGACATAATATTTTCTTAAATTTAGGAGATATATGATTGTTGCTTATTGTCAACAAAATTCCAATGAACGTCCTGTGCAACGTGAATAATGTCGATTATTTCCAAGCAAATTGCAGCCTGGCAATTGACTGTTTCAACATCTGTTCTGGAATTTAGCTGAAAGTGGTTCATTTCATCGTAAACCTGATAATTTAGATCGATCGAAAATTATTACTCCGGACCAGGAAAACGAAATACTAGTTCGCATTGCAGATGATTCACAAACTAGTTCGACACGATTAGCTGAAGTCACGGAAATTAGTAAAACATCTGTTTTAAAGACATACATGAAGAAAGACACCACCCATATCATTCGTTATCAGTCGATCTCTCTGCAAGATATCAATTTGCAAGTGGTATTTGGAACAAACAAAATACTGATCATACATTCGTTAATAGAATATTATTTACAGATGAAGCGATATTTACTCGCAGAGGTATTTTCAATTTAAGAAATAACCGTTGTTGGGAAGTTGAAAATCCTCACTTAACCCGTAAACGGCACTTCCAACTTGAGTTTAAGATTAATCCTTGGCGTGGGATCATTGGTAACTATTCTCTAGGTCCATATGAGTTGCCAGGAAATTTAAATGGTTGGTATCAGTTCAAAATGGTATTCCGCCTCATTTTATCCATCAAGTAAGAACATATCAAAACCAACATTTTTCTGAACGTTGTATTGGCCGTGGTAGTATATTTCCTTGGCTGCCACGTAGTATAGACTTCAGCTCTTTAAATTTCAATGTATATAGTCGCATCCAACTTTGACCAGAAATTAGTAATTCAGTAATATTTTTTGATTCGATGTTATTATTCAGACGATCTTTCATAAATCGTATGGATAAGTGAATGGTGGACATATTGAAAATTTACATTTATTTTTTCCTTACGCATTCAATTTCTCAAACAAAATACAAGTACAAACAAAATAAACCCGTAACACCTTCACAAACAAATAATGTTGAAATGTTGGAGAGCTTTACGTTTCTTCTTTCGTCGCGTTTCATTGCCCTACACAACATTTTTCGTGTCTTAAATTTTTGGCACGCTAAAATATTTTTTATTATAATCTGTTTGGAAATGAAAGAGAGTAATAAAACCCCGAGATAAGAACCGGCCATGGGCGTGGTAATATTTCGTTTCAGGTAATTATCGGGTAACACTAATGCAAACAGGTAATGGGTGTACATTAGTATATTTTACTGGATACATCATAGGGCAGGAGCCAGTGTATTGTGGCAGATCAATCCAGTCTTAGAGCTGAATATACGAAGACTTGCTAGTGCAGTAGAGTAAAATTCGACTTGTGTTTAGTGACTATTGTGCCAGTGAATATAATATTGTTTGGGTAAAATGTCGAACTTATCAAATTACGTACCTGCTAAACGCGTAAAAAGATGTGCGCTGTCTCAGAATGAGAAGATTATTATATTAAATGTATTTAATGCATTGAAACACCAAAATCCTACCAACAGTGTTGACGACATCGTGGAAAACTGTTCCAAAATGACAGGGATTGGAAAATCGACATCTACAGAATATTAAAGGAAACAAAAAATGAACAAGACACTGTAAATCCCCCAAAATCATCTACATGGAGGTCAAAAGTCGTTATAGATGATTTCTTCAAAAATGTCATTCGCAGAAAAGTACTCATTTTATTTTAAAAAGGAAATACCAACGCTAAACAAAATTTTAAGTGAAGTTTAATTTTTGCTGGGAAAAGCAGAACAGGAAGTCAGTTCTTATCGATAAAGATGAAATTATTTGTTGGCGAAGATCCTACTTAAGATCAATTAGAAAATTCCGTGACGAAGGGAGGAATATTTATTATCTAGACGAAAGTTGGGCCAACGAGGAATAACTGTAACAAAAGTATGGCAAGATAAAAATGTAAAAAGTTTTCGACAAGCATTTTTGGATGGACTTTCAACAGGGTTCAAGGCACCTTCAGGTAAAGGACGAAGATTAATAGTGCCAGTGGTTTTGTAGATGGCAGTTTGCTTTTATTTGAATCTAAAAATACAGGTGACTATCACAAAGACATGAACTCGCATAAATCGCCAAATAACGGTACTACGGTTACCACCTTATCACTGTGAACTTAACCCAATCGAATTAGTCTGGGCGCAGGTAAACGAAGATGTAGCGCGAAATAATACGACGTTTAAATTAAGTGACGTGAAAATTTTGTTAAAAAATTCCTTGGAACGAGTAACTGCAGATGACTAGCAAAGATGTATACATCATGTACAAAAAGAAGAGGAGAAAATCTAGGAGACGAAGATAATTCATCAGAATATTCAGAGGATGAATTTTAATATACCTACTTTTTTATTTTCTTTATTGTACATTTATACAACACTACATTTACTCACCATAATGAATTTTCAAAATACATATATTTTTGTGTGGAATAAAAGTTTATTCATTAAATTTAAATAAATATTTTGATAATAATATTGAATAATTTTATTTGAATTACTAAAAACTTTCTTAACCCAGTTATGATGCTTAAAGTAGCCTCTAGTTTTGAAATGCTGTTTTTATATTGTATACTAACAAGGGAAATGGACCGAAAAATTGAAGTGACATAGACAAAGACGGATTATCGGGGATTAAATTTTAGCTACCTGCTACAAGTTAGTACGGTTCGATTACACAAAGTTTTTTTAAAAGTACACCTCATCTATACCGATAATACATAATATAAAAATATAGAATATAAGCACCAGTATTACATTTATTTACGATTTGCATACATAATGAGCTTTTATTACTCTCTTTCATTTCTAAACAGACTATAGGCGCTGTACGCCTATAAGTATTTATACATGAGACAATGCAATATTTCTTCCATTATTCCAGCGATAATACACTTCTGTGCTCATTTTACGAGCCTATGTTGCAAATTTTTTAAATACCAATATTTATCTAACACAGTAACACTTAATAAAATATCACAAACGATAAACTAACTCTTCTGTGACTGTTTTCTGGGGGCGTGATCAGACTAAAGTTTCAAATACCGTTTCTAGGTTTATTTTTTCACAAAATTATTTAGGACCTTCGATTAAAATAATACAGTCTTTCATCTGCACGTATTTAGAAAATCATGCAATTTCCACGTTGATTGAATAAACTTTTGAATATAATGTGGCGACAGACCTTGTTTTGGGAAACAGGAAACTTGTATTAAATATCGCGGCGAACCGTGTGTTTACCTCACTCATCTAAGGACTTTACAAGATACGTCTCATGCTACTTAGGACTGTAATTTGGTAATTAGGGGTAGAGTCACGCAACAAAAGAACATTTAGGGCATCTGTGTTTCCTGCTCCAATTGGCTGTTATCCCTACTGGGAGGACTCCCTCGTCTTGCGATGAATTTCTTGATTTGGGACAGTGGCGTTGTTAATTGCATATTATTAAGTAATTTGTAATGGATTTCATTTCACGGGTTTGAAACGGCTGCGCATTATTCAGTAATAATAACTTTAATTACGGGAATTTAATGTAATATATTATTGATGGGAAATGATAATTACATTTTATATGTTTACCTCTTTGTCTTTTCTCTGTCCTTTCTCAATTAAATTCCTTCTTTTCATTTTGTTATTATACATTTAAACACTTCTAAAGCGTTTTGATCTGACTTTGATCGATCTGACTGATATTCTTCTGAGACAAGGAAGGTAAAAGGGACTAAAATATGAGATGGTTGAGGTGATCATGAGGATTATTAACCTGAATATGCACATTAACAAGAAATTACATAGACGGAAAATATCGAATTTATTTTATGATATGTACCTATTTTCGTAAAATTACTCGGTGTATGAGTTATGAGTTATAAATTAATTAATTTAACCTTGTTGATATTGTTGTCTATTTAATTTTAATTTCAGAAGGCAGTTATTTTTACTTTGGGAAGGATAATTTAAATTTCAATTAGTCAATTGCATTTCTGAATAATTAGATATTATAATTAAGAAAATGTAAGTTGCATTTCAGTAATTGCTATTTTATAAAAAGTCCTATGTGTATCAGATGCATTTCGAAATTGTTCAAATGTATTTAAAAATAAATAATTATTAAGTCAATTAGATTTTAAGCACTAAAATAATGTTGATATTGTTTGATATAATAACTGCCAGACACTGATCTGAATAAATGACGCTGTCTTAATACCAATTCACACTTTCTGAAATATTTTTTCAGGTAATTTTTAATAATAAACTGGTATTGCAATCACTTTGCCCCTTGTTTTATGTCGATTGGGTTTTTGCCTTACTCTATTTTTGACTTTACTAATACTAGCACTATAAAAATATTATGTATGTTATATACAGAGTGTTCCGTAATTCCACGTAAATATTGAAGGGGCGTGACGCTTAATTTCACTTTGTATTCTTCTGCAAAATCTTACTTGTTAAAGAAAATCTCCTGGTAAAAATTCTTGAATTCTTGCAAAATGATATGCGTGTAATCCATTTTTCTGTAAAATTCGCGAATATACTCGATGGAGATATTCGTAATTGACGCGATGCTTCTCTGATGCTTTTGCTAGAATTTCTTTCAAGATCCAAAATAACACGTTCTTGCTCAATAGTTATTCTATTTCATCTTCCGGCATTTCTAGTAAATTTTTCAAATAATCTTGGTTCCGCTAATCGTCTGTGGACCTCTGCGAATGTCCGAGTGTCCGAAATTCGGCGATTGGGAAATGTTTGCCTGTACAATATCCGAGCACGATTCGAATTTCCCCTACATTCTCCATATATCAAATGCATATCTGCATATTCCTGATTGCTAAAAACGTGCTGCATCTTGTTAACAACGGTAATCATTAGATTAGGCACAATTCGTTTAACAAGACCGGTGAAGCAGTTGAATGCTATGAAACTGTCAAATAAGACTCCACAACAGTTTAACATTAAAATGACACACGCCTTCTGTGTGTTTTTATTTATTATGATTTCCAGTTTGAAAGGGTCGTAAATGATAAGAAATAATTTGTTTACTCTGAAAGTATTAATTTTATGGAAAAATTTGAAGAGTAAGAAAGGTTTCTAAATTCATAAGTCCACAAAGCTGTAATTTTAATTTTGTTCCGTAGTGATCTAGAAAAAAGTTACCGAAACATCAGGAAGGGTTGTTGGTTTCAACCACTTAGATGTGAAGGGTGTAAATAAAAATTTATTGCTAAAACGTAGTTCCATCAGTAGAATACACGTACCAAATTTAAAAATTTTAGGTTAAGTCGTTTTTGAAAAAAAAAATATTAGGTTCACCTCACCAACGTGAATATCTCTGCAGGGAGGGCTCAAATCGAAAAAAAATATAGAAGACCCCCCCTCCTAAATTAGGCCATGGGACACCCTGTATACAAAATAAACCAACCTAGGTTTTAAGACAATTCTGGTTCCAATTTACAAATCTTCAAATAAATTGTTCTAATTCACTTGACAATATCGCAATAAATCTTTGAAATAGTCAATTTCTGGGCAGTCAAAGATAAACCTCAACTTATTTCTCTATACCTTAAACATAAATATTGCTGAGAATACTTTAAACAGTTTTTTGTTATACCAGAATTTCACTGACATATTTTTAGAATACACAGGTTTTCTCGAGATTATTTATTATAAAACCGTACACTTATTTCGCTACAATACCATCTTGTGAAAACCCTTTAGCTGAATAAGTCCCAGCCAATATAAAACATGTAGATTTTAAAAACCTTCTCTGAACTTTCTCTAAAGATATTACAAGACAGTTATCACTTAGAGACCAAATTACAGAAGCATACTCCAATTTGGGTCTAACAAAGCTGTTAAATAATAATCGTAATACAGATGTCTCCAAAATCTTTACTATTGTATTCTTCTATATATTTAGCGAAAGTTAAGGCCTTTAATAAACTGTGGTCTGTTAAGTATATTTAGAATGTAATGAAAACAAATGTGGCTATTTAAAAAAAAGTCATAACATTACATTTTTAAGCATTTAAGGAAAGCCGGTTCCAGTTGCACCATATACATACATCACCAAGCCTTTTGGACTCCTTGTTAATTTTTAACTTGTGGAATGTAAAGGGACCATTTTTTGTGTATAAATTCTATATTATTTTACTGTGAAAATAAAAATTATACCGTAGTAAAATAAACTATTTTCGTTCGAAAATATATACTTGGATGTGATGAATATTGAAATAAATTGTGCATGGGTGAGATCCGAGGTAATCCAATTTCTCAATTTGACCGAACAAGAATAGATGTCTTACATTAAGAAGGTTTGTCAAATTATTTCATTGAGAGTCGGCAGTAAGGCGTATAGTGGTCCTTCAGAGAGGGAAGATTATAATCTTAATCTTATAATTAGCCATATAATAATTATTATATGGCTAATTGCACCTCAAAGAACCAAAAGGTAACAGCCGTTCAAAATCAATATTTGCGAGCATACCAAAGAGTAATTTCGACAAGTAAGTACCAGAAGAAGGAGATTACTTTTAGGAGGACCTTTAAACTTGAATGAGCTTGAATAATGAGCTGAGGAGCACAGAGATTGGGTGTTATCATAATGGGGCAACATCCTTTTTTTTTGGGCGAGTCACAATTTGGTTAACAGAGTGCAGGAAGGAGAAATGGTTCCCCGTGAAGACAGTGATTTTATTGGAACAATCATTCAGGTTCTGCGCAACAAATTTGGGGGGAACTTTATTTTCCAAGACGATAATGTCAGATCACATCCCACAAAGGATATACAACATGGTGCAGGACGGAAATATCCAAAGAATGAAAGGGCAAACAAACTCTTCATACATGAATACTATTGAACATGTCTGGGTCTACCTTAGCAGAGCGATATCCCATCGAGAAATCCCTCCTCTAACCCTTCAAAACTTGCCTGTAGTAGTTCAAGGAGAGTGAGCCAATATGCCTGTTCATTTTATTGATAACCTAATTCGCAGGATGCCGAAACCCATAAAGATCATCATAAATACTATTATATTATGTTTTTGTTACCACATATAAAAATATTTTACTTTAAAATTTATTCACATTTTTCATTATTTATTTTATTTTGTTTTATTCCATAAGCAAGATAAAAAGTTTGTGTATTACATAGCCTGGTACTAAAACAAATAATAAGATCTACTCCATTTTAAACATTGAATCTAATTATTTTGTAAAATACCCACGGGGGCTAAGACTTATAGAGATGTGACTATTAGAGAAGGCTCAAACTATACTGCAGTTTTATACAATCCGATTCCTATTTAATATTTAGATAGGGCGGTCATCAGAGTACAGCAAGCAGTGAACATTAAGATCTAAAGCGATATTCATTAATAAAGTGAGTGAAAGCAATGGACTTATTAAATTTAATAAAAGCAGGATAAAGCTTTCAGGGCTAATGCGCTGAGACAATCGTTTTCTGTAGTTTTGAGAACCATAGATTAGTCTGTTGTGAATTAATATATCTGTAGCACGAACTAAGGATTTATCGAGGGATTTACATTGTGACATCAATCCTGAAAATTGTTCATTCCCTTGTTTCATTTTCTGAAAAACAAATGAAACCTTCTGAAATTAAAGTGAGCGTCTGTAAAATAAATTTGGAAACAGCGTATATGATCGACTGGATAAGAAACGGAAAAATTCCACTTGTCCTCTGATATTGAATATAGTTCATCATATTTCATGAAATAAATCGTTTAACCTATCACGGAACGACGAGGAATTCATATAGGAAACTGAAAATACTTTTCCACTGTGAAAATTTTAAAGTATTTCTCAAACTGAATTCTTGGAAACTTTAAGCGTTTCCTGGCTGAAACTTCTTCAACACTAAAGCTTTTAAATAGAGCAGCGGTATAGATTTCGGACGAAGTTGAGACCTCTTTTTCAGGAACCCGTGTTTCAATTATTTTAGAAAGGACGGAAAGCTGAAAATGATATTTTAATTTCTCTCAATCAATAAGGCAACTTATAGAGTACTTATAAAGTGATAACTGATGGAATGATACTAGTTAAAGGAGGACAACATATTGCATATTTTGGAATTAGGAATTCCTATCAGTGGCAGATTTAATATATTTATTAGTTTTTTATTTCTTCTTGTTTTCTGTTGCAAAGGTAATATGTTTCAGGAAAATATAAAAATACAGGATGGATCATAAGTAATGGCAACAAGACTAACAAGAGTGGATGTTTTTTACTGTATTAGAAAGGTATTTTAAGCCAATATAAATCAAATATCCTACAATTCCTATCAATGAAGTCATATGTATGTTCTCTGATATCAAACATCTAGATATGCTAATGAACAATTCCACAGACAAAGCTCTATTCAATAATTATCTAAAGAAATTAATCTAATTTACTAACCTGCTTTAATGAAATACTCTATAAATATCTAACTTCACTTTTTGGCAGTGGGAACACGACAATTCAACCACAATAGATGAAATCTGACATATTTCTGCATTTTTAGGATTGCTTCTTCAGGTGGCCTCCTTTAAATTGAATCAAATATCTAACTATAAAAATTATTATTAAATTAAAATTGTTTGATGTTAAATATCGTCTGTGGAATTGTTCATTAGCATACCTAGATGTTTGGAATCAGAGAACACATATATGACTTCATTGATAGGAATTGTAGGATATTTGATTTATATTGACTTAAAATACCTTTCTAATACAGTAAAAAATGTTAGTCGATATTTAACTTCAAATAATTTTAATTTTATAATAATTTTTATAGTTAGATATTTGATTCAATTTAAAGGAGGCCACCTGAAGAAGCAATCCTAAAAATGCAGAAATAGATCAGATCTCATCTATTGTGATTGAATTGTCGTGTTTTCACTGCCAAAAAGTGAAGTTAGATATTTATAGAGTGTTTTATTAAAGCAGGTTAGTAAATTAGATTAATTTCTTTAGATAATTATTGAATAGAGCTTTGTGTGTGGAATTGTTCATTAGCATACCTAGATGTTTGGTATCAGAGAACATACATATGACTTCATTGATAGGAATTGTGGGGTATTTGATTTATATTGGCTTAAAATACCTTTCTAATACAGTAAAAAAAATGTTACAAAAAGCTAATAATAAGGAATATATGGGTAGATATTGTGGGTGTAATTCAACGCAGGTTGGGGCTTTTGTTCACTGAGTAGTTAGTTTCACACAATATTATTAATACCTAAAAATATATAAAAGAGTGGATGTCTCGTATAAAAAATAATGTGATTTAGTTAAATTTGCCGTACACAAAGTTGATATTAACCGACCTGGCTGTCAAAGATAAAAAAATTTCTGATTTATTAGCATAACTAATGCACACATTTTAATATCGGCATAAAATTTGGTATGGGGGATTCCTTGGGTCCAGAAATTCAAATTTGTTAATAGATTAGTTACCTGTAAGGCCCGGTGCAAAATGAGACGCAGCTTGGTGAGGTGACGCAGCGTGAGTCATGGCGTTTTTGTGAATCTAAGTAATAATACGAGGGTTATCCGTAAATTAAAGTCTCCAATGTTTTTTCAAATAGTAAACTATCATTTTATTGCAAAACTAAGTACATACTCTGAAAGCTTGGACTTTTAGCTATTTTTCTACGTAATCCTCGTCACGATCAATGCATTTTTGGAGATGTTCTGGGAGCTTTTTCATACACGCGTCGTACCACTCTCCCGCCGACTCGGGCAGGAAGGTACCGACGGCTGCCTTCAGCTCTTCGTCGCTGGAGAATTTCATTCCTCCTAAGTGTTGTTTCAGATTGGGAAACAAATAGTAGTCACTAGGGGTCAAATCAGGGCTGTAAGGAGGATGGTCCATGATTTCCACAAGCAAATGCTCCTCAACTTTCGTCATTGACTCGTCCGAAACTGATGGACGCCCGCGGCCGGCCTTGTCATGCAGGTTTGTACGATCGGCTGCGAACTCTCTACACCACATTTTTTATGTCCATACACTTTTCTCCATACACATCGGTCAACTGACGATGAATTTCAATAGGGGGTGACCCCTTAAGCCACAAAAATCTAATCAGCGAACGCAATTCACACTTGACAGGAGCGTTGATTTTTCCTTCCATCGTTAACGGCTGCTAAGCCAAGACCAGTGATGTTAACCTTTTAAAATTTGTCTCCCTACGACGAAGTATGAAATTCCCCTACTCTACTATAAATTTCCCTACGCTGCCTGCCCAAGCCATAGACCAAGGCCAAGTTAGAATTGTTAAAATTCTGTATAAAAGATAAAGCGCTGTTGGCATATTATTGTTTATAAACGAATATGAGAAATGATACATAAAATCTTATTTTCTTTTAAATGGTAAGATAGTAAGTATTTGCGAAACTTATTATTTTGTTAAAGTTCCTTTTCCCCTACAAAATAAGAATATTTTCCCTACCAACCGATTTATTGACAATTTTTTCCTACAAGTAGGGAATTTCCCTACGTGTTAACAACACTGGCCAAGACTCCAAGATTGACCGTCACAGCGAGGCAGTGACCAGCCAGATTAGTGGTGGGGGAAGCAAGGAACACGGTGCTGTTGTCAGATTTAAGCTAGGGGAGCTTGTTGGAGATCTTAATTTACGGACAACCTTCGTAGTTATTCCGCATATTTCTTCACAGAGTGACGTGACGCAGTTTTGGCTCAACGTGATCCTGCGGAACGCAGTGTAGTTGCCGCAGTTTTAGAAATCACGGCGCGTGTTTGAAAACATGGAAAAAAATTAATCGAGACCGTGCGAATTCGACAAGTTTTGTACGATACAAGCCATGCAGACTACATGAGAACTAAATCGTCACTAAATTCTTTAGTTAAGGCAAATTCTCCATGCGTTTTTGTTTTTTTTATTTTTTTAAGTACAAGCTTTTCACTGACTTTTTATTACTACCCATCTGGGTGATACACGATGGCATTTCGCACTCAAACTCGTCTTCTGAATCAAATTCAGAACTAAATTAATAATCAATGAGTGCAGTAGCAGTTGCCATTTTTCAGTAATATGGCTTTCCTGCGAACTGAAAACTGCAATCGTATGTGCGCGGTACCCGCGCTAGCAGTTTGCTCCCGCATAAAACTCGCCGTGACTCACGCTGCGTCACGTCACCAAGCTGCGTCTCATTTTGCGCCGAGCCTAACTAGTAACTTTTGAATACATTTTAATATCGGCATGAACTTTGGTATGGGGTCTTCCTTGGGTCGAGAAATTCAAATTTGTCAGCAGATTACTTACCAGTAATTGTAAACCTTTTTTGTGCCGTCATGTATATTTGTCTTAAATTGGTAATAATTTAGTGTAGGTTAAATTTAGCAAAATTACATGCTTACCGTAAACAACTGACAATAAAAGTATCCTTCGAAAAATTTTGCCGAAAATAATGTTTGTGTATAACCTAAATTACACATGTAGCATTCATCAAGTGTCACTGCTTTTGTATATACATATCTAAACAGAGCATTGTAACAGTATAAAAATTTTGCCAGTGCGTCGGTCCTACAAGTTCATCTCTCTTCGCCTGACCCTAAGTAATATACAACTGTAAAAAATTGCTTTAGAGGATTTTTTAAAAATATCTGGTGTTGATGTAAACCTAAACATAATATTCCTTTTTCTTTTAATTGAAAATGTCATTCTCTATACGTATATGTAATAAAAAAAGATTTTTTATTTATAGACAATTAATTAAAACATTGTAGATTATTTATAAAATTTTGAATAAATAACTCCACGCTATCTATAAATGCACAATGTAATCTGGGGTTGCAAACGTGGTTATATTATTTATCTAAAAACACAACTGTACTTTCAGGACACGATTCTCCTAAAGGAATTAAATTTCCGGACACCGGAGCTCTACTTTAAAACCTGAGCTTTAGGGTCTTCACCGTAGGCGCAATTGTGCTTAGTTCTGTAGGGGATCATTACAGTTCTGTTTTCAGAGGCCAGTGGTCCACTTCTCGGCAAAAGAATAAATAATGTTTAACGGAACGGTTTATAATCTTTAATATCTTATGCTTCGTAATACAGTGTAAAGAAAAATAATCTTTTTTAGATATACTTTGACGTATACAGGTTGGACCATTAATAGTAGGCTCTAAAGCAGGGGAAGCAATCATACAAACTTAGTGAAAAAGAGAGAAAATTATTAAACGCGCCAATATTACAATTATAAGGGTGTCTTGCAAGTCGTTAACAATAATTTTAGGAGGTGATAGAAAACTTGATTTTGAGTCGATTGAAACAAACATGCCTAGATATCAAGTGTTACAATATTTGTTATAATTAATTTTGTTTATCAAGAAACTTTTCCTAAGAACTGAAAGAGCATTGGTTAGGTAAGCTTTTAATAATATCTGAATGAACCTACACACAAAAGTTTTAATAAAATCCACGTTTAAATTTGACTCTTCGCTTTTACAAAGTATAAAAACCATGTTTTTGAAGTTCTAGGTAAGTAACGAAGCCACTTTGGATTTTATTGGTTAAATCATTTAAATAATCCATTCATTCCTAATAAAAAGTATAGAAATATTTGTTATAAAAAGGTTTGTTTTTCTTCTACATTTCAATAATTGTAGAAAAGCACGGTTAAATTAAAAAATATTAAAAAAATAATTATCACAAATATTGTAACACTTGGTATATAGATATGTTTGTTTCAATCGACTCAAAATCAAGTATTCTGTCGCCTCCTAAAATTATTGTAACGACTTGCAAGACGCCCTGTATAATGTAATACAAGAAATTATGAATAAAAAGAAAATAGCAACAGGTAGTCTACTTTTCGGTAAAATAGTAATGTAAATATAATAAATAATTTAGTCATTAATAAATTCTGTTTTATAATACAATACTTTAAATGAGAGCCTAAAGACGTTGTGAATATCTATCTAAAATACGGTGTAATTCAGAACTTTTTTAAAAAAATATCATTTTGTAAAAAATAATTACAAACAGGAGTTATATACTTTTGCACGGCACTGGAAACTGGTCCACTGTGCACCTGACCTTACTCAAGGCAAAGCAATCAGTCGGCGTCCGGTATGGTGGCAAAGCATAATAAAAAATGAATGGACAAGAAATTGAAAGAATTTTCCAAATAAAGAAATAAATAAACTTTCATAATACTTATATCAGCAGTTCAACTATTTCTTCCGCTATTGTTATTATTAATTAATTAAATTAATTTCAGGTTTTAATTAATACCTGATGTTACAACAACTATACAAAATTTTGTCCAGCAAAGTATAGACACATTTCGGCGCAACCTATATTCTACGAACTGACACACGTTTCTAGTTCTTGTCCGTTTTGAATTCGTAAGTTGTTATTGGCAGCAGCTATGATACGTTCGCATAAATCATCACTAGTGTCCACTTCGGTGCGATAGGCTTAATTAAAGTCAAGAGACTGTGGCGGCCATGATACCGGTCCTCCTCGTCCAATCCATCGTACCCCTTGAACTGCATTAAGGTACTCCCGAACATTTTCTCGAAAATGAGAGAGAGCACCACCATGAAAAAACCAAAGAACCACATTCGAAGTCGGATAGCTAAGGGCACAACTTTCAGAAGTCCAGACAGATGATTTCAAAGGAATTGGAGATACTGAGCCCCATTCATTCGATTTAGTAATATGAATGCCCAATCAAGGGATCATCGGCAATTTCTGCTTAAACATTTAATAAAAAATGTTGTTGGAAATCATCCCGTTGAACCGCGTGCGAATTTTTAAAATCCCAAACATGATTATTATGAATGTGTAAAAATAGCTTCATCTGTAAGTAACACGTCAACTGTAAATCTGGAGTTATGTACATGGTATGAATATAATTGAGTCTCTGTATGAGACGCCACAATGTTGATGGGGATATTTCTTGTATCTTTTGTGGGATTTACCTGATACAATCTCTAAAATATGTTCCTCAGCTGCTGCAATATGCCGTGAACGCCCTGGACCTCCATATTTTCCACGATTCGGTTGCAAATTTCTTCGGTTGCAAATTTCCCATGACACGCCTGCGTAGCGATACCGCGATAAAGTAGTTGCATTTAGTATATATCTACCGGAAAATCGTTCTGCGTACAGACGATAAGCTGTATTTTGTCTTACTTCACCATAAATTAAAACCATATCCATCAACTCTATATTCTATTCTATACACATAAGCCATTTTTGACACTTGAAAAGCTAATGTAAACACTATCTTTATACTACAACCCGATTTCAGTATTCGGCATCGCCTGCATTCAATGAAAATTCTACCTACAACTTCAATATTTTCTTTACGATATTGACTCTATTCCCAAATTTCTTTGGATAAATTGTGAATCGCCCTGTATATAATGCCTTAGAACGTTACTAAACTTAAAATACATTTGTATCAAAATAAATTAATTCAAAACAAAAACAAAATGTCAAACGCGTGTTCTTTCTATTGCGGATTAAAAAAAATAAATCTTACTAATGCAATACACTTCTTCTTCATCCCTGATCGATACCCTTATACGTACAAATTCAATAAACAACCCCATAAAAATCTTTCCATCTTTCCTAAAAATTCTGCGGAGAGAACTTCGCTAATATAATTCAGCTGAACTTGTCCCATTGTTAGATCTACAAAAAATTTATTCAGCAGCCTACAAGCATATAAACGAACTTTTCCCATATTCCCCGTCTGCCCCGAAACTTCTTCCTCCCCCTTTTGTGGCACTCCGAGGGCTCTCGTGATGAATCAAAGGACGAGAATATTCAATCAAATTTCAGTAATAGCTTTCTGCCCTTCGTTATAAGCGGGGTAAATAAGAAAAATGTTAGTAAGCAGAAAAGGCGACGGAAAGATAAATGAAAGACAAATATGGCGTTATAGAAATATAGAATTATAGTTTAAAAAATACCTCAAGGCAAAAGTGCTTTGCTTGCTTATCAGTTCTCACTGTGACGTGATAAATGAAGAAAAACTTAACCTTACGAAAACTCTTCCTGCCTTAATGACAAACTGGCTCACTGTTTTTATTAATCAATGTCCTCTTAGTCAGTTATTTTGCAAGAATCGCTCTGTTTTGAGATCATTAAATGAGATATAACGCTACACTGGAAAAATTATTTATGTAAATTTACCATGATTATTATTAGCTTTTTGATGCTCATAACTATCATGGTAATTTTACTTACGATTTGTAAAGTTGCTAATGCTCTGTAATTTCAATGTAATTAAACAGATTATAAATGTAAAAGTTATATGTATTTTTAGTATTGAAACTACGTATACTCGTACATAATTATGTAAATTTACTTCTTCTTTGTAAAAATAGAATGTAACATGGTGTAAAAGTTGGTACCTTCAAGATATCCAATTTGTAAGGGAATTACTACCTTAAAATATTGTACAATGAACTTTGCAGCTGACTGTTGAAACGCTATTTTCTCGAAAATGGCCTATTTCTGAGGCTAATGACAAGTATATCTTTTTTTTCCTCATAAATAATGCAGGTTTAAGATTTTTTAATAACCAACGTTATAACGTTAGGGTCAAAAAAGTTACGCTCACATTTATGTCACAAATATGGCGAATGTGGTGCCCTCTAGGGAATATGTCAAAATAGACTATGATTTCTCATATCCAAAAACATCTATTCCCAAATTTTTAAGTTGATACATTCAAAGACAATGCGGTTATTACAAAAAAACTACTTGTGCGCTCATTATATTTTATAGGCAAAATATGACCTAAAAAATTGACCATAATATTTTTCTCGTTATGGCATTTAAACTCAAACTACCGTCAAAAATATTATACATGGCCTACTAGACTTACTTTATTGATTATCTCAGAACAGCTTTAGAGGTTCTAACAACACTTTGTCAAATGCTTATTTGTCAAATGTAACTTAAACGAATTTAATTATTTTTAAACCAATCATAACATTTCTCTTACATTTGAGAAGGCACCTATGTATTAAGAGGAAGAAAACTTGTCAAAGGTAATTACAATTTAGAAAATTTAATTACTTTGTCCAATATTGTTTTGCAAAAGCGTTAATTTGATGTCCGGTTTAATCATGAATTTAATTCATTTCAGCCACTTTGGCAAAAACATTATTAACACCTAAGTTATTTATTTATGGATAAATTGTGGTAGGTAGGTGTAAAACTCAAATTATTGAAATGTCAATTTTCAATTATTTCAGTTCAATATTAATTATTTCATATTTTATCCAATAAATAATTTCAGAGGAGCTTTTTAACCATGAAATATTCACAATTATTTGAAGATTCAAAACCATTAACAGAAAATGTAACTAATGTTTTCGCCTTTCTTTTATATAATATTGTTACCACTAACTAGGCTAGGTTAATTGGTTATATAAATTTGTTACTATATACCTACATCTCCATAAAAATGTTAGCTTAATTTAAAACCTTCGACAAGATAGTTATTTGTTTAAATTAATATAGAATAATAAGTAATTAAGAAAAGTTGCCTGAAATTAAATTTTTATGCTCAAGTACCTATGAAAGCAGATCCTTCTAGTTAGTACTCAACATTTCTTAATTATTTTTTAATACTTCGAAGAAACCAGTTTTTTTTTAATGTTGCTTACTATATGAAATCCGCCAAGTTCAACAAAACTTTTCAATCTTTTTCTAAATGATGCGTTTGTTGAATAATTAATAACAATTGCCCGATACAAATTTCTGGTATTTTGATTAATTCCTTTGGGACTCTCGAAATAGGGTATGGAAAAATCAATGCAACACAATGCTGATTTTTTAAAACCAGGATTATTGAAGCTGATGCTCAAGTGATTACATAAATGATTCCATTCCTCCTAAGACAACTGCCAGTGATGCACCTTACTGATATTAAAATACCAAGCTGATAACAACTCGCTTGCTATGGCTTATGAGCAAATGAAAATCCCAGCACCTACTTAACACATATTTATAAAAAAAAAAACCAAGACTAATCTTTGTATCAGAGTAATTGAATCACATATTACAGAAATCTCACATGTCCATATTTTGTACATATGGTGTTTTTACCGAAAACCATTTTCTTTTGCATAGATCTAAGTTTTATAGAGAAACCACAGAAGTCCACCATCTGATTTGCTCATATTATACAATTAAAATAATCGTTAATTTCAGAACATCACATGTCTCGAACATGTGTGGTTTCTAAAATATTCCGTTTGGGGTAGTTCTTGACCACGTGTCGCAATTTTCTGTTATGAAAACATTGTTGTCTTTTATGCAGTTAAGTCATGTAGAAAACAGAAAAGTATACATCCTTGAAGGTCTCACTGAACATGAATTTAAATTTAAAGTAAGCACATCAAGACAAATCTATTATTTTTTTTCCTTGGTATGTTAAACATCTTTAGTATATAATAATTAGTAAGAGAAATTCTACTTACATAAGCAAGTATTTTAGAACCATAAATGTCCAGTCATCATTTAATTTTTTTCTTGTTACACCAGAACCTTTATATTAAAATGTATGTAATGTTTGTATCATATTCATATAAAATTAACAAACCTTAAATGTATCTTTCTGCTTGAGTGACATAATATTACATGAAACAGTTTTTTCGTTTTTCTCAAAACTAATATCTTTGGACAGGTGTGGTTTCTCAAATATGTGATTCAATCTATAGATAATGTAAGGTAACTAATCTACATATATTCAACAGACCTGAACGGTCTATCGAGTGGAATAATTGCAGAATTACCCTTACATTGATATAGGTTGAGGGCTAGTTTTTGGCCCACTCACGTAGAACTAGAACTACATAGATATAGAATATTGTTATAGCAATAAGTAGGCACTAGGTTTATTAATAATTAATTGAAAAGGTGAAGCTTATGTTATAAAATTCTCGTGTCACAGTTTTAGACGCCATACTCCTTGGAAACGGCTTGACCGATTTTTATTAAATTTTATATGTATATTCGGTAGGTCTGAGAATCGGTCGTAATTTTTCATACCGCTAAGTGATAGGGGTGGTCCACCCCCAAACAATCTTTTTATATTTTTTGGGCACCATTTTTTATTTTTATTTTTTTATGATGTGGCATTAAAAAATACATACAACCCTTAATTTTCATCCTTCTATCACAAGCCCCTATTTTTTAATAACCATTTTAGTAATTTAATCATTTTTAACCCTGGTCGATAACTGATCGATTATCACTAGATCAGTTATCCCCGCCAGGCATCTACCGGTGTCACTTCTCACCCAGTAAACAGCACGGAGTAGGGATGAGAACGAAGCCGGTTTCCTGCCTCTTTCACAATAAGCCTTCTCTCACTCCCTACACAGTTTTCGACCATTATTATCGTGTATGAATCGAGCGTAATTATCATTTTACCTTCTAAGTGTAATTCTCAAGTAAATTTATTATTAATTTGCTGGGTCATAGTTATTTATTTCCTATTTTATCAATAATTAATAAAATTATTAATTTTAAGTTTAGTTCTCATTATTAGTTAATTAAGTGATCTACATAACCTCAAAAGTACGCAACACGTGTCACGAGCTCCCGCCAACAACGGCTATTATTTTACTATATGGCTATTTTTTTTGTACAGTGAACAATGTCAACAAGACGTAAAGGGGCTAATTTGGGCCATCAAACAAGTAAAATTGCAGGCACGCGAAATAATTCAAAAAATGAATGTTTCGTGTTTTGTTATTCTTATAGGCCGTAATCGTTCACTGTGCTCCATACCTCTTTTAGTCATATACCACACACTTACAATAAGTTAGTTATTTTTTATTTAACTGCCAAAGTATTCACTAGAAATAATTCATATGGCAAAACAACGTTTGCCGGGTCACCTAGTATTTATATATAATTATAATTTTAAGTGAAACCTATGCAGTTGAAACTATTTCAAAATAATGATATGATAGAAAAACAGTTTGTCTTAGTCGAAATACATATTATAAAAGCTTATCTGTCTGCCATGGTTGATAAACATTCGGCTAAGCAACAAGCATCTGTGTCGCCTTGGAGATGTTCTCAATACATTCCACGAGGATCTGGCCTGTTGGGGTAGTGCAGGTTCTATAAGCGTCGACCAACTCGTAGACGCGGTAGATAATAGGTTTATTCCAAATAAATTCTTTTGTGGGAACAAAGATAACCTAACCAGATGCCTCTGAATTTAACTTCAAAGTTGTAAACAACGTCATATTATATAAGTGATTATTTAAAATTAAAAACTATAGTCATAGATGGACATTCTAAAATTCGATTTACCAGCAGAGCTCGATTTATCAACCGAAAAACGACTAAATTGACCAGGTTTAATGTCAAATCTAAACAGGATTTCTCAGTGCAGATGTCTGTACAAACAGTTCACAGGTAGTTCCTACACACGACCATGTACTGATATTATGGCCGTGGTGCGGTTCAATGCTTGTTCCAAAGATATTTGGAGCGCTAAGGAAATAGAAAAATGAACGATACTTTTTAATTTGAAACAGTTTCTTGCTATTGCGCAGACTAAACCATACATTGTACGGTTTTCTATGCATTTGGAACAACGGCACTTACAGGAACTGGAAATCAAGTTGCGTACTCACGGCAAAAAAATATGGCTAATAAAAAAACTCTAAAGAAAAAAAAAGATAAAATTCCGTATATGCTTTGTGAAAAATATATGAATCTAAAACACCTCTTGCCAATTGGGCTTTTATCTAGGAGGCGGTACTATACTCTGGACGTATAAGGAGTCCATAATGAATCAAGAGGTTATTAATTAGCGTCACACAATAAAATAGACGATAATACTCTGCTTGAATCTCTTCAACAGTTCTAACAAATTTAGGAATCTGTCCTTCTTCACTCGAAAACTCTCACAAACGACCTTTCTCTCCACCTTATTCGTTGCCCCTCAGGAACCTCCCGTGCGCAGCTGCCAGTCAGTTTGTGTCACGGGTCTTTTTAGTTTTTACCCAACGGCATATAGTTAGGGAGTAGTTTAAAACCGCCAGATATGTTCGTTCAACTACTTTTTGAGATAAATGCACTGACAACATATTAGCAATTGGTTTTATAAGCTAAATCTAATACATTAACAACTTAACTAGAAACCAATTTCTGACACTTGTGGAAACACATATTTGCCATATACTGAGTATTTGTAACTTTTTTAAAAAGTAACAGAGCCTTTATATCTCAGTAAATCATTTTTGGATAGAATACAGGGATAATACAGGAATAATGTCATTAATTTTAAGAGGAGATAAGGAATAATGAGTATAATACGAATACGCGATTAAAAAAAAATCTCAATGCATATTTATGCCGAAAATAAATATTTTCAAATCATTATGTAAACTCCCTTTTCAGGCTGTCACTGACCGCTCACAGCCTTGGTAAAGGTACGGATTCGCTGGTGCGACTGCGACTCGTTGCCAACCAATAGACAGTCTGAATGTTCTCATCAACTATAGCATTTAGACTGCCTATTGGTCGACGACGAGTCTCAGTCGCGAGCCGGAGCCGCAGTCGCACCAGCAGCTCCGTACCTTAATTACAGCTCACAATTCAATTCGATGTCGACCTGATGCTACGTTGCCAAATTGAAATATTTTCCTAGTACTGACTATTTTAGAATCTCATATTTTTTCTTGGTCAGTTTAATAATAATTTAAAATGTTAATTTCCAATGAAATCAAATAATAATAATCAAATAATTTTATTCAAAATTGCAAGTAACGCGGTCCATTCAGGTTTTCCGGTAGAATATACGGTCCTCGTACACTCCTGCCTATACGTTGACAACAAATCGCCTCTGAAAGCTAAACCGACGACTAGCGTGTGGTTTTTTGTCCGACCAAATGTGGCTGTTATGACTGCAAAGATATTAGCTTGGTCACCGTTTAAAAAATATTTTACATTGAAATTACAAAACTCCAACGTATCTAATAATAAACTGAGTAATAAACCATTTAGGTACATTAGATAAAAAACATATACCCAATGAGTAAATTATTAAGAGACGATGAAGTGTTTCGTGTTTAAATACTAAGTAATAAAAAACCTTCGTGTTGTCGGCAAAAAAACTGTCCAAAACCAAAACGGCACGCCTCTGATCTGATGTTCATAAAAGTTATCGAATCTTAACCTACCGTATTATTAGGTCAATAACGTAGTTACCTAGTTTTTGTACTGTTATTTAACGACAAGGAGTAAAGCTAGCTTTTTTATCTAGATACATAAATGAATTTTCCTTAAATATTAATAATTAATAAAAACAAAATTTGTTTTATTAATTATGAAGATAATAAATAAATATTTTCGAATGATAGGTTATTACAGTTTAATAATTTTGATATTACGTTTTCCCTACGTTTTACAATTGAATATGAATTTTAATTATTACTCGTAAGTACAATTAATTATTTAGTTTGTAGTTACGTACATCTAGCCTAGAAATGTATTATTTTTTAAGTAGTATGGTACTAACCTGTTTAAAATGCCAGTTCGAGTAAAGTTGCACTCATCCATAGCACTTTATTAATAAAATTAGGCTTAGCCAATTGCAAAATTCAAGACGGCTGGGAAAATCAGCAGGTTCTACAGCCTGAACTTTCTGAAAATGATACGGGTTTAATGAGTTTTTACGTAATATTCTGCAGACCTTGCTTTGAGATATCTCCAATCGCCTTGAAATGGTTCTTATAGAAATAGTAGACGCGGTTTTACAGAACCCGTATCGCGAAGGCGTTGAAGCACTTGTACACTGTTAGGAAAACGTTTCCGATATTCAACAGCTGCGGCAAGCATTTCGCAATCATTTTCGCATTCTCCGTATAAAACTACCATTTCCACATATTAGAAATTTGTATAATTAGGCATTGTGAATTTACAACCAATACACGAGACCGAAATAAACAAACAACTGCTTGTGCTTGTATGCTCTCCATCCTCCTTCAAATATGTGGTGTGATCTCCAAATCTGGGGGGAAAGAAATGCGGGAAATGCAGAAAGTGCGAATAAATGGTGGTAAATTTAAATAACACGCTGAAGTATTAAGGCGATATTATGTATGTAAACATGATGTGGCAACGATGTTTCCTCCGGCATTCGATTGTCGTATGTCTGTGCCATCAGAAAGTTTGTTACGTACCAGGAGCGTTGTGTTACCGAATTTTATAGGGTGATTTGTTTATTTTTTTAAAGGTCGAGTAAAAAAATTTTGTCTTCGATTTTATATCTTTATTAGGCCTTCCGAATACATGGTTAAAATTAATGACATTATGACTGATCACCCTATATATGTACAATCATACAATTTTTCTGATTATTTATTGCTTCCATATATTGAAACTATAAGACATTAGGATTTATTTTAATCCCATATTTTTGTTGCAGGTGTATCCAAAAAGAGATATAACCAACATCGTAGAAAGCAGTCACTATCTTAAAATTGGATCCTGGTGTAGGGTTGGCTCCACCGTTGGCAGTCAGTCTAGAGGAAAATGCAAAACGTCGAGATGGGTGAAACCTTTCCGGTGTTTAGGTAAGTCGTTAGTGAATTGTTTTGTTTAATTATACAAACAAAAGTTCGGGAAATTGATATATTTCGGAAATTGTTTTCACAGCTTTCCTTGGCAAATAATTAAATTTATCTGTACAGTCTATTGCAACAATAATAGTACTCCCTCAAATCAGTTTTTGGACTACTGGAAGTTCTGAGTTGCAATTTAATTAGACCTTTATTGGTTGGAAATATCTAAGAACTAATGTTGAAAGTACATTTGATTATGAAAACGTAATTAATTATTGCAACAGATTGTACATAGTATGTATGTCTATACAGGGTGGTCCATACATAATGACCCATGGAAATATACTAGATTTTTCACTTCAATTAAGATTTAAGCCAACTTGCCTTAATAAAATGTTGATAAAAAAATATATAAGGGTGTCAAAGTTGGAATTTAAAAAGTGATTTCTTCTAATAATTACACTGTCTTTGATTGTATCAACTTAAATAGATGTTTTTGGATATCAGAAATCATAATCTGTTACCTATTTCGAGCGTAACTTTTTTTGTCCTAACGTTATCACGTGTTTTATTAAAGAATCATTAACCTGCATTGTTTTTGAGGAAAAATGGTATACTTGTTATTAATCTCAGAAATTGACCATTTTCGAGAAAATAGCTTTTCAATAATCAGCTGCATAGTTCATTGTACAATATTTTAACATAGCAGACGCCAAAATTTCTTCGTAAGTTGAATATGTTGAAGGTAGACGACAAGCAATAAGATCTGCACTGGTGTAAAATGCTACGGATAGTATTTTTCAAGATGCAACGTTTTTAAAATGATAGTCATACGGATTCTTGCAGCTCCAAATAGTCGCTCTAAATTAAGTTGTGGATAATCCGCAACGTGAACAATTTTTGTTTCTCTAAATACCTAAACAGCTTTCTTAAATTGTTGGTTGTAATCTATTTCGAAATCCTCCCAAATATTTTCGTTCCCAGTATGTCTATTGAAATTCAGTTGTCAACAAATAACAGTCATCTCTCATATCTGAATATGAAAAATTATTGTCAGAATTTTTGAATTTTGTAAAGTAATTTTTATTAACGTTAACATACATATTGCCCAATAACTGTTAAAATTTAACTTGCTAATGGTGCCTACTACGTTTAAATATTGTACAGGGAACTATGCAGCTGACAATGTGCGTTTAAGATTTTTAGATAAAGAATGTATAAGTTAGGGCCAAAAAAGTTACGCTCACCTTTACGTCACAAATATAGTGGAATTTCTCATATCTAAACACATCTTCTACTCCCAAATTTTTAAGTTGGGGTTAAAGTTTGGTACCCTATACCTTTTTATAATCAACATTTTATTAAGACATATTGGCCTAAATCGTAATATTTTGAAGTGAAATATCTATATGGTATGTCTCCATGCACATCGTGAAAGTGTCAAAAGAAGCACAGTAAGTATTTTTTTAACTGTGATATAAGGTTTGATATATCGTAAGTAGATTCTTTTGGTCATACTCCTTTACTGTAAGAGATATACCCATCAAATTTTACATCAAGGTATTCGAAAGAAAGGCGTAAACAAATATATAGATATAAACAACGTTTTCTGTTCAGAACCAACGGTTGGTCGTCATTACAGGGAAACAAAATAGGCAAATAAGAAACTGCATGCGGATTTTTATAGAATAATGTAATATTTAACTTAAAATAACCACATAGTAACATTAAAACTCTAAAGACTGTGATGTCATCAAAATATGTTTTCCATTAATTCACTCAATGCAAGCTTCTCCAGTTTTGTATGTTTGTAATATTGTGATCATAATTAAATAATATTATAAACATATAAAGCTTTTAAATCTGTAAAAAAAGAAAAGCTTAATAAAGGAACGTATAACAATTCAAACTAAATAAATAGGTAATGTGTTCTACTTGATATTTCAAGAGGAAATAGGCGATTCCCCAAGACTAAATCGATTGAACTAGGATTTAGGTATAAATTCAATAAGGATTTACGGTAATCTGACCTATTACCTGGCTATCGAAAACCACAACCCACAATAATTGTTCATTGACTTAATCCTAATCCTCGAATAGTATCAGATCTATTCTATTGTAGTATGCTAAGCTAAGATGTACCCATAAATTTAATAATAAATCTAATTGACTATTTATTTAACGGAAAATGTTTGTTCTATACTCAAAAAGTAAAAAACGTTGATCCTATCCAAATTGTAAAGTACATTTTAACTTTTTTAATGTATAGTGAAAGTTTAAGGACAAAATTGATAGTTGAACCAGTCTAAGTGCACACATTATTGGCAGGAAAGTAATTTATAGTCACTTATTTGAAATATTTCCTGGCATTGCTATAGAACTAGTAATTGTAAGATAAAAACCTAGCAGCCCCAATATAAATTTCTGCTAGGGTGAAAAATTACAGAAGGTACTGTAATAAGAAAATGAAACTGCAGCAGGAAGTGTCAAAATGCAAAAATCTTTATACCCAGTTTCCGAACGCTTTCAGAAACTCATTTTTTCAGCACAATCCGAAAAGTACGTATTTCTCGGAATAGGCGGGGAAAAATTACATCGTTTTCATTATACTTAATGATCAAACAATAGTATGAAAATCTAGGTAGGTATGCTTTAGAAGAATGCAGTTGATTGTTGCCGTAGCAACGAAATAACGACTTAACAATTTAACATTAATATAGTTGACATTTTGCTTTTTAAAAGTTTACGTGGTTTTTAAGAGCGATTATTACAATAAATAATGGAAAACAGCAGTGAAAGCGAGTTTGAAAATGTGTTTGACGAAATGTCCAATACAGCAGCTGTTGCTACATCACAATTATTATCCCTAATAGCACACGACGTCCAGTGGACATCCATTTAATGACCTTTTAACGTACAGACACGTCCATGGACCATAAATGGACATTCGATGGATGTCCATTCCTGGACATATTTTGATAGAACATACATTGGACATCCGATGGACGTCCTTTATGGGACATATTTTGATGGAACATATAATGGATATCCGATGGATATTCTTTATGGGACATATTTTGATAGTACATATGTGGACATCCGATGGATGTCCAGTATTGTACATGTTCTTTTATAAACTGAATTTGCCGCTAAAATTCGGGCAGCGCATTTGTATTGCTGCCAGATGTAACGCTAATCTCTAAACTGTTCTATTCTCTTCGCTATAGAAGAATAAATTAGGAAACTGAAGCAATATAAATCACACTTTGTAAGTATATTGTGTGTATTTGCTACTTTTAGTCTATTTATAAACAATTAAATAATTTATTGACTAGGCTAAATTAATCATCTATATGTAGACAATTATGTCACAGTATAATTAGGTAGTAACAACAGACAGCAGTCGCTTTCGTTTTTAATTACTTATGTATTTGTTATTCATGTAATAATTAGACAAACAATAAATACATATTATCTAAAAGTATTTCTATAATTCCAATGCAGATCTCCACTAAATGTCCAAAACAGAACATCCATGGGTAGTACAAATTTAGTACAGATGCGGACATCTGTGGGTCCGAAAGTGGTACAATATTAGACGTCAATGGGTTGCAAGAAGTTGTGACATTTGTGCGTCCGTGGGACTTCCAATGGACGTCCATCGAACAAAAAACGGACGTCCACTGGATGTCCAGACTTCCCACTTTGGACATCCTTTGGATGTTCATAGGACGTCCTTGTGCTAATAGAGATTTGATTAAAAATCAAAGTGTAGGTACGAAAACGTTTGTAATTTGTTCACGAAATGAATTGGATATAGAACTAATATAAAACACGTGTCTTAATTTTTTAAAGCAGAACTTTGGTTATAAACCAGAAAAATCAAAAGTCTTCTGCAGCGGGTAAATCAACAAATTTATTAGAGAAACACCTGCTCCTAAAAATTACACAGGCCATTACCTTCGTCGAACTTCGGTGACGTTATTGGCTGATAATTGTGGAAATATCACAAATTTAAAAAAACATAGTGGCTAGAAATCTGCAAATGTCACTGAAGAATATAGCTATAGACAATTCACTTACAAACAAAATTAAAATTGTCAAAAATTATCACATAAAAGCAATCAACATGAATCGGATATCTTACTTTCATATTTTAACGTCACCAAAAGGCATTTAAATATACCAAACATTTCAAACAAATTGAATCCCTTTAATATTAGCAATTGTTCGAACAAAAATGTTCCTAATTTTGTTGTATAAATAAAAATTTATAAAGAATTTTACACAGATAAGTTTGTTATTCAACACGGTTTAAAATGATGTTTGCACTCATATTTAAAAGATTCATCAACAAAGTATCATATACGACAAGTTTAAATGCTCCTAATGATATTTTGTGTTGCTTGCGATCTTTTTTCTGAATTTATTGCAAAAAATTGGTTTGACGATAAAATTTAAAGTAATTTAATCAAAAAAATTAAATTCTTAATTGAATACTGTTTTAAATTTATGTAAGTAGAAATATAAACAATTGCCAAAATCGCTTTTCCTGGAATTTTGACAATAACAATGTTTTGGAAAAAATCAGAACTTCTTTCTTATCAATAATTAAAGCCCGTTCGTTCGTTCGCACATCTCAGGTCCGGACTTGGCGACGACCTTAATATTTAAATATACTTGCTATATACTATACAGGCTGTCTCACATAAGAGGGCCACTCCTATGTATCTCGCTTAATATGCGAGACATGTCAAAATTCTTTAAATATTTTTTGATGCATTTTTGGAGGCCTTTATGCCCTTAAAAACAAATTTGAGATCCATAGCCAACTTTATGAGTAATAACAAAAAAACCTGTATAGTACCCAAATTTTAAGGCTGTCCTAACTTTTTTATTTTAAGAGATAGAGAAAACATATTGGTAATAAAATTTGATTGCAAAATTGATACCTTTCACCTGATATAAACAGATTTTTTTTGCAGTTGGCGTCTTTAAAACAGGTTCTACATTATCTTGAACAACACGAAAATATTTAGATACATTTTTTTTAACTAAAATTGAAAAAACTGTAATAAATACAAAAGATAAGGGCTACATGTTTTTTTGTTATTACTCATAAAGTTGGCCATGGATCTCAAATTTGTTTTTACGAGCATAAAGGCCTCCAAAAATGCAACAAAATATATTTAAAGATTTTTGACGTGTCTCGCATATTAAGCGAGATACATGGAAGGGGCCCTCTTATGTCAGACAGCCTGTATATTAGAACAAATTTAATCTTATTGAAACCAGTTAATCGCCAGAAACATCTCATTTACCTGCAGGGGCTCGATGCTCCACTTTAGTGGAAAACATTCCCTCAAAGTGACGTAAATTATCAAGAGAAAATGCAAATCTGTATTTTTGACCATTCTTATTGGAGTTATTTCCCACAAAAAAATTGCGAAATTATTTCACATGGTTTTTTCTAAAGGAATATTAAGCTTCAATAATTGCAAATATATACATAGATATTAATATACTCAGGAATTTCTTAAGTAGGAATTCTAGTCTAAGATCCCACTATAAAACGACCTTCACCGAGCTAGTTAATGGATGAAAAGTATTTTATATCCAATTAAATATGTCAATAAATATATTGCAAATGGGTTGTCTAAAAAAATTCAGTCCGGAATATGATTAATTAACAATTGAACATTATTTTTTTAAACATTTCACTGGTTTGGTTAATAGACAAATTCCATACCAATCGAAAGTATGAAGCCCATAGAATATGCAAACGTTAGGTTGATAATTTTTTTCCCGTCACAACTCTTGGGTAGGCAGGTATAAACAGGTAAATCCATACTAGTAACTTGCACCTGTGTGGTTAATAAATTAAAGTTAAATTAAAATAAAGATTATTTCAATACCAACACGGTAGTAGTGGTTGTCTGCGAAAAATCAGTCCTGAATTCCGGTTGTCGAGTTTTAAAAAGTGAAATATTCCCCAGCGAACCATGCGATAGAAGAGTACACAGCATTGCAGCTGTGTGTAGTTCGTCCATACCGAAAACGAAGACAATCCGTTTATCCGTTTCTCCAAAAAATCGAATAAAGTTCAGGGGCGGCGATATTATTATTAATCTGCCCCTAGGAACCCCTAACGCGAAGACGGACTAATTTTTTCGATTCCGCGTCTCAAAGAGTACGTGTCTTTAAAATTTCGATTCGATCGGTTGGGGGGCGGCTCTGGGCGCGGCATCCCGTTTTTTTTAATTTTTTCGGTACATTACCGGATGCGCCCCCGCCTTATCGCGGTATACGTATATAAAATTTGAGGTCGATCGGATTCGATTTGTGGCCGTGAGATATGCGGAAATTTTTTTTTCACTCCTAACGACGAACATGAGGCTAGGTAAACGGCGGCTGTGGGACGGGATTGGAGGTTTCCCGAATTCATAACTGAGGGGTGGAGTCTCGAAGTCACGAGTTCGAGAAATCGACCTTTTCTGTTTCATTTCGAATACATATTCGAATGTTACCACCGCCCCCGGACTTTATTAGATTTTTTGGAGAAACGGATAAACGAATTGTCTTCATTTTCGATATAGACTATTATTTCCTGGTAGTGACTTGAAATGATACTATACCGTTCCTGCCGCCCCTCCGGGGGCGACCCTTGAAAACACGAAGTTTATCTAAAATCATTGAAATTTTATTGTGGCTTCTTCTCCACTTTACCTATCGAAAAGTCTAATAAAATTTTTTGATTATATGTATCGTTTCCTTAAAAAAAAAATTAAACGTAATTCGGGGCGGCAAATGGATTATTAGAAAATTATATTTTTTACGGGTTTTCGATCTCGACATATCATTAGTAGGGTCGAAAATGTTGTTTTATTGTCATTGAAGGGCGTTAGGGGTTCGTAGGGGCAGATTAATAATAATACCGCCGCCCCCGGACTTTATTCGATTTTTTGGAGAAACGGATAAACGGATTGTCTTCGTTTTCGGTATGGACGAACTACACACAGCTGCAATGCTGTGTACTCTTCTATCGCATGGTTCGCTGGGGAATATTTCACTTTTTAAAACTCGAAAACTCGATTTTACGCAGACAACCCTATACCACCGTGTTGGTAATGAAACAATCTTTATTTTAATTTAACTTTAATTTATTAACCACACCGGTGCAAGTTACTAGTATCGATTTACCTGTTTATACCTGCCTACCCAAGAGTTGTGACGGGAAAAAATAGTCAACCTAACGCTTGCATATTCTATGGGCTTCATACTTTCGATTGGTATGGAATTTGTCTATTAACCAAACCAGTAAAATGTTTTTAAAAAAATAATTTTTAATTGTTAATTAATCATATTCTGGACTGAAATTTTTTAGACAACCCATTTGCAATGTATTTATTGACATATTTAATTGGATATAAAATACTTTTCATCCATTTGGAAAACAATCCGGAATTTCTTGTACATATTTTTGATGGTAAAAAAGTAGATTTTTCTGAACCCACCCAAAACGTGCCATCCATGAAAAATTAAATATACTTTAAATATGCCACAATGACCTCTGTGAATGTTGAACATACATTTTCAAAACTGACATGGATTATTAGTGACAAACGCCAAACCTGAACATTTTCAGCAGTTACTGGTAATTCAATTGCAAGTGAATAGTTATGTAGAGTGTTTTGTACACTAATAAACTTAATAAGAATAATGTTGGATATTATAAATTATCTATACAAGGTAAGATGTTGATTTTAACTTTCTGTAGGTATATGTTTGCAGCTCGGTTTCTACATTAGTGTCTCAAGTGTGCCCTGGATAATGCATCTGCGAACGAAGTGCAGGTTTTATTAATAATATTGCCTTCTGCATTTCGTGAACTAGTTATTTTTTCGTCCTAAATATAATTTATGCTGTTCCTAAATACGCCAGTTTTTACGATAAGCTTGTATTGGAAAAATAAATCTCCCAGAATTTATAGTTTAGTATTTATACTAAACAACGACTTTAGTAAAAAAAAAGAATTTCCTGCATCTGCACCTAGAGTGAAATATGTGTCGCATAAAACACCGCGCTTTGTCCAGCCTTTAAAATTTGTGGTAGTGGCCTTTTCTAGATAGACCGCTTAATGGCCAACGTTTTCTAGGTCATTTAACATGAATAATGCGCGCCCGGGATCCTAGAGTAACTTTAATAAGTCTAAATTGCGCTCTAAGCGTTTGATGCCATTAGGAGGTATCACGAGGGCGCACAGATGCATCCCGAGAGCCGAAAGGGCGCTAATGCCTTGCTTTGATGTCGGAAGTAAATGAAGCGGGACCGCAACGGACTTCCAACCGGGTCATAGAAGGGAAGGTGGCGGAGTTTGACACAATGCTTGTTGTGTCAATGGAAAACTTAAGTTTACTTTAATAAAAACTTTAAAGTCTTCGCTGGTAAATTAATTTTCTGCTTTTTAATTATATCGTCACAGCTGCTAGTAAAGTTTGTAAATGACTAGCAATTAAAAAAACTGATAGGGAGCTAACGTAAGGTGTTTGTGTTGATTTTTACAAAGCTTTATATAACATAACATCATAAATATGAGCAGTTTATACAGTATGCGCCAAAAGTATGGAATAAATTCAATAAAAACGAAACAATTATTTTTTGGGAAAAATCCTCGAACAGGTCAATTTTTAATTTAAACAATACATATTTTAGCGTAAAATTCGATTTTCAAATGTCATTTGTTTTCGAGTAATGACATCATCGATTTTTTTTTAAATGGCAACACCATATTTTTTCCTTGATTCTGAAAGATCGTTTAATTCTCTATCAGACAGTACTAAAATTTTGCCCTCTTACATAGGAAAGTTTTCGAGTAAATGACGATTGAATGTTAGAAAATTTTATCCATAAAAAAGTAACAATTCTGAGGTATGTAAAATAAAATACAATTGATTAAATTTTATACTTAAATTAAATGTTCGAATTGCCATCCACCAACTTCTTGACAATGCGCAAGTCTGTGAAGAAATTCTTCTTGCACATTATGAATGATTTCTGGGGTAACTCTGCGTATTTCGTCTCGAATGCGATTTTGAAGTTCTTCTAAATTACTTTTGACTTCAAGTATCCCCATAAAAAATAGTCAAGAGGTGTAAGATCTGGCGATCTTGCAGGCCATTCTATCGGTCCGCGTCTGCCGATCCACCTCCCAGGAAAACAGTTGTCCAAAAAATCTCGTATAGGGCGCGCCTAGTGCGGAGGTGCACCGTCTTACTGAAACCATATGGTATCGTTAGGAAAAATTACTGCAAGGGCTGGAACAAGGTCATTTTCTAGAAACTCTAAATATCCTTGTCCTGTAAGGGTTCCTTCAAAGAAGAAAGGCCCTACTATTCTGTCGTCAACTATTCCAGCCTACACATTTAATTTCTGAGGGTGTTGGGTATGTGCCTCTGCCATCCAATGAGGATTTTCCCGACTCCAATATCTGCAAGTTTGACGGTTTACTGTACCATTCAGACAAAATGTGGCCTCATCTGAAAAAAGTATTTGCCGGTGTAAATTTCTATTTCCTTGACATAAATCCATTAGAATTTCGCAAAAGTGTAAGCGGTGATCGGGATCATCTTCATTGAGTTCCTGCACAAGTTGAATTTTGTAGGGATGATATTTTTCCTTCCTCAAGATATGTAGCACTGTGCTCTGACTAGTGTCATTGTTTAATGCAACCAATCGTGAAGAATTATGAGGATTATCTACCATACTTATCAAAATGTTCTGTTTCTGATTTTCATTAATGCTTGGACGTCTACGTTTTGGAATATTTACAACATTGCCAGTTTCTCCAAATTTAGACTCTACCTTACTGACTGTTGATTGGCTGATAGGGCGATTTGGATATTTTTCATTAAATAAATCGCAAACTTCCTGCTGTAAGAGTTAAATGCGCCATAATACTTTAAATTGAATAATAATTTCTGTGTCGCTTACAATACTTATTAGAAAGTCGGTGTCACAATGACACTTTGCAAAGATTTTCACCTACGTGATCCATAAAAGAACTATGGAATTCGAAAAACTAAACTTGATAACGTTTTTGCTTTATTTTAATTGATTTACGTTTTCTAACATTCAATCGTCATTTACTCGAAAACTTTCCTATGTAAGAGGGCAAAATTTTAGTACTGTCTGATAGGGAATTAAACTATCTTTCAGAATCAAGGAAAAAAATATGGTGTTGCCATTTAAAAAAAAATCGATGATGTCATTACTCGAAAACAAATGACATTTGAGAATCGCATTTTACGCTATAATATGTATTTTTTAAATTAAAAATCGACCTGTTCGAGGATTTTTTCCAAAAAATAATTGTTTCGTTTTTATTGAATTTATTCCATACTTTTGGCGCATACTGTATAACCTATGAATATTACAAGTACTGATAGCTAAATAGAGGAATACCATTGAAAGCCGTCGCCCTTTATCATGTTTCGACGATAACAATATTTGCAGAACGGAATTTTAGGAAAAAATTACTCCGCAGACTAGTGCCCCGACCTGCATTGAATTACACCTGAAAAGTTATAGCGAACAGTCGCAAAAGTCAATCGTCAACGTTACTTCTTATCGGTATGTATGCTATCTACAGTATTTAAGATGCTTCATTACTTTGGACAATCAACAGGTCCGGCATGAAGACCATTAGATGTGGCTTGCTACATTTTCCTTATTCATAGCCATAAAACAGCCAGTGTTATTCATTAGTTACCTCACCTACGGCATACTGATGAGACGTAATAAGCTTAAAACCGGTATATGTCTGCTGGGCCGCTGACGAATGACTTTGTTGTTGTTTGCTATAGATTTTTTAGGTGTAATTCAATGCCCGTTGGGGCATTATCTCGCAAAGTAGTTTTTTTTCCTGAAATATCATTAATCGTTATCACCGACACACGGTAAAGATCGACGGCTTCTAATGGTACCTACAGCATGTAGGATGCTTCACTGCTTCGGCCTGTCAACAGGTCCGGCATGGAGTAGCTAGTGGCCACTAGATGTAGCTTGCTACATTTCGAATCTTCATGGTCTCCTCTGTCGGGTTAGACAGATAAAACAACTAGTGTTATTGTCAGTTACCTCACCTATTGCATACTGATGAGAGCTAATAATGCATTTATAATATGTCTGGTAGCCACTGACAAAGTGACAAATTGTTTTGGCTATTTGCTAGTCAGGGTATTATCCCGCAGAGTAGTTATTTCCTGAAGTTACCAGTAAGATGCATCAATATTTTTTCTGGGCTATTTAGTCGAGTCCTCTCGTCAACATTAAAACAGAAGTACCAATTTTTTCCTATATCCCTAAGAAGTTTACGATTCTATAAATATTGGAGATTCAGGTTTTGGTTAACTGTTCAACTGTCTAAAATATAAATAATAGACAAGTAGCGTCGGAACCAGAAAATTTCTGAAGGATTTCAAACTGGCAGAAAAGTTAATAAGGATTATTTTTACAGTTTTTTTAAATTCATGTATCGCCAGTCATAATTTTAATATTCTATGACTATTTAAAATTTACAAAAATAAATTGAAGTGCAAAAGTTTTGATTGGAAACTGCTGAACAATTTCTAGGCTAGTTGCCAGATCGTTAGTTTACAATTCTTGACGTTTTGAAATGTCGCTCACTCTGTTCTCCGGAAGTAACTAATCTGAAATTGGATATTGAGTCCTCTGATTGATATTTATATTCGGTGAATGCACGTTCTTTTGAAGATCTACTGAATCCTCTATATCCGCTTTATGCTCTGCAACTGCTCACTTCTCACTGTTATTTCTCAAGTGGAACTTGTGCTTCTTCAGCCTCACATGATAACATGTCTCCTTGTTTGTCCAATGCATGCTTTCCCACATGTGCACGGGGTGTCTTATTCTCAGACTTTCGGAGTGTATTGTTCTTCCTCGTGGTGTTGTATTGATACTATATACTATATATCTAAGACGAGCCCCTATATTGTCAATATTTCCTTGTATAGAGGATAGATAGGTTGTTACCATATAATCCTTCCTTTCCTTAATCATAGGGGTATTTCTGATGATTTGTATAAGATTCTGTTGGTATATTCATTTTAATTCACAAATGGTTCGTTCTTGATACACTAAGACAAGTACGTGCAACTTTTTAAATATTGGAGCCAAAAAGTCATTTTAGAAAACATTGGTGAGCCGAAAGTAATAATAACGTGATAAAAAAAAATTATTTATTAGAATGTAATTTGCAATACAATGATATATTCTTAATAATAATAAAAAAAAACATGAATTATGAATAAACAGCGTGCTATATAGCAGTCTAAAGTAATATAATGTTTGCTTTTTATAAAGCAACCAAAATTTACGACTATATTAGATGTGACGAAGCCTAAACTATTTTCTAAGTATGTATTTGTAATTCAAGGACCTACTTTTATATTTTAAGAAATTCATTTTAGAAAGTAATTGTTCACAAAAATACATCGGTGATAGAATTTAGAAAGTGTTGCATACTATTTCCTTGGGAAAAATTTCTGAAGAACCTCAACCAATTCTACATCTTCAAATTTATTTTTCAAATCAGAATTTTCCTATTGTTCAATTATCTCAATTTGAAGGTGTAATAATTGTGCTTTCTCCTAAATAAAAACAAAAAAATTATTGAATTCTCTGGAAAATTATTTAAATGATGCGAAATCAATGTCATCACAATTGGGAAGTGTATTAAAATGTATTAGGTATCATTTTACAATAGACTTTTCCAAAGCCTAAGCTTATTTTGAAGAGGTTTGACATGACCATATAGAGTTCAAATAGGAAATGACTACTTTTCGGGCTAATGGCCCGACCAGCATTGAATTACACCTGGGAAACATATAGCAAACAGTTAAAGACACTAGTCAGCAGCCCATCAGACATATACCGGTTTCGAGCTTATTAACCCTCATCAGTGGTGAGCTAACCACTAGGATATCTAGAATCAAAATAATACTGTTCTTTTCCATTTCCACGATGCAGCTGATGTTCCATTAATGTAATCTAAATATCCTTGTATGTTGTGATATCCATGAGGCCATGTGTTGACAATACAGTGTTTATAAAATGATTAATCCCATATATTGAAGGTCGAGTATTATCACCACCTGGCTCAAATATAAAGTTTGTCATCAGAAAGAATTAAGCCCAGGAACACTACTATAAGTCAATTAGTTCAAATGATGCACCGAAACCTAGTACCAGGCTAGCTCGATGTCGTTCGATGTGGTAAATCTAATCCAGACTGCGCCTTAAGGGAAAGTAGGATATGTCCCTTGACATCCCAATGAACCTAAACTATCGATGCAATATGGCAACCAGACTTCATAAATATTCAATATATGGGAATTATCTACTTTGCAGATTAAATCAAAACCATTACTGACTTAACCCACAGTATATCACTAATGAAAAAACATATATCTAGAGTTTCAGTTACACAGTTATTACTTCTATGCTATGACTAAAAAATGGATAGATGGAGTCTTCATCATCTGGCATGGATGATTAAATAACTTTTTAAAAGCTGCTTTAATCATTTAGAAGTCACATATTCAATTATTTTTCTTTATAAAAATTAACTTAAAAGAAAAATTATACAAAATTTTTCTCTAAAGTTAAATTCGGGATGATTATATTTTCTTGGAAACCCTGTACACACCTGTATCTTGCTCAATCGACGTCTTTTATGTTTGAGTTGGCAAGTTTGTTTGCCTTTCAGGTATTCTTTCAGAGATATGTTATTTACCGGCGCGTGCTGGAAAATGGCCTTCCCACTGTCACCGTAGTGACACGCTAAACGGTTACGTTTTTCGAATGTCCCCCTACACGCTTCGCTTTGTTGACAAACGTCCAGAGCTTGGAAGATATTCCGTCCCTTCCACTTCAGACTCGACTTATTTCGTCTTTATGAATGCATTCAAGCATTTACAAGTTTTGTGTAAGGTCCAACGATTGATTTCATTAAAGTGTGACTGTCAGAATGGTAGTACAGTTGAAACGTTAGGATTTTTTCTTACTTAACGAGTTCCAAATTCAATTATGCGGCTCAGTTCGTCTAAAAATGGTGTAGGCACGCGGCAATAGCTTTCTGGCAGCTGAACCTCTGCATTATTTCAGCCTGGTTACTCTGCTCTTAAACTTTGATAGAATAGCTACAGAATAACGTCGTAGTTCTTCAAAAAATAGACGTCTTTACAAACTTACAAAATACTTCATTAGACATTCCATCCTTTCAGTTTTTTCCTCTTTGAAAGTACAATGCTACTAAAATTATACATGTAGAAGAAACTACTAATTAGTCTTTACGGGTCGTACTTGAAAAGAATAATGCTCATGTCCATTTGACATCTTCAATTTAATATGGAACATTGCATCTTTCTATTTTAGAAGATTATTAATTCGTAAGGTAACTGGAAAGGTAATAAATTGATTTCAAAAAGTTTTTACTTCATGATATCGAACTATTTACAGGTACAGTCATCAGAAGTATTTTCACACAAGTATGGACACACCAATGCACACACATAATGCACACCAAATATTTACTTATGTACAGGTTTGTCATGAATCAATTGGGTTTTTTTCTCCACTGCAAACATTACAATTTTCTTTGTTAACATAGTCACCATTTGAAAATTTGTTTAATCACAAAAGGTTTTTTAAGCTCTGATCCAATTGACAAATGAACGACGTTTTGAATGATCAATGGTTTTAGTTCCTGTAATATTTGAAGTACAGGGGAGAGTGGGGGAATATTGCAGACAGGATAATACCGCGTACTGACGTGTTGCCCGTGTAACAAATAATTGTTCAAAGTAAATATTGCTGACATCTAGCGATCGATCACCTAAGAATTGTAGAGCAGTGAATGATTCGTGAAATTTTTATAGGTGACGTCAGTTAAGTTTTGTTTGCAGTGCTTGTATATCTTATAATATTTGTATTATCTTTAATAAAGCAAGGTAAGTCCTAATTCAGTACTTGGATTTTAAGTTTGTTTTGTAGAAATTTGTCATATCTTTGTAAATCATTTTAAGTCTGAACGTTAAAATGAATCAATTATTTTTTTCTGTAAACCAATTTTGTACACAGAAGCATCTAGGGGTAATACCGTGTGACCCCAACATCCTGGAATCAACGTTGAGAGATAAATTAATAAATGTGGAGCCACTGAGAGATGTACAATTAGGTAGAAAATCCATATTTACTCTCCAACAAGAAGAGGAACTAAACATACGAAAATCTTAACCAAAGTTAGCCAAACTGTTATGGAGTGACTTCGCGTAACCTCAGCTTAAACTCAGAAAAACTGTCTATGATTTTGCAACAAGAAATTTTTAATTATGAAAAACAATTTACTACATCTTTTTCACATTGAATGTGAAATTGGACCTGTAGCACCATTAGTAGGTCCAGTAGCGAAAACATCACCATCGGCAGGTTGAGTAACCCCTCAGTTGTTAATGTTAAAGACTTGGATCCAATTCCAAAAAAAGGATTTCGTAAAATAATAATAATGCAACTAGAAAGCAACTCACAAATTTTAACAAGCTCACCTTCAATTAACTTTTAGAAGAAAAAAGAGTTGAAAGCATTGAAGATCGCTGCAAAGTATCTGTATGTAAAAAATAAATATGATTTTTATCACTTAGTTTCTATTAAATTACTTTTTTAAGCATTTGTGAAAAAAACTTTAAACTACAATTCCGAATATACGCGATATTGCCCTACAGTATGCACATCATTACCCCGCTGGGTGGGAAATATCGCGCATTTGTATTACTTCACTAACAAAATTTCTCAGAATCTAAAAATTTTAAATGAACTAAAATAACATTGAGTACTCCTTAATAAATGCTGATTATGTTGTACCAGTTTTAATTTTTCAAATTACTTTCATGACCCAGTAATGAATTATTTTCTTTAGGTGCGCGGTATTCCCCCTCTTTCCCCTATATGCTTTCGGAGCTAAATCCTTGTGTAAAGTATGCCATGTTGTGGATTCACTAACCTACAACTTCTTGTGAATGTCAATTTTCCTAAAATACTTCAACAATTTAAAAATCTTCTGGTAATGTGTTCGATTCCATTTTTATAAATGACATACCTACATTAATTTTTGTCAAAAGTAACAAGTGGCGGACAAATTCACATCTCCATTTCTGTTTTATTGAAGAATTTAAAAAACCATTCAATTTGGAAGACCCAGTGTATCGCGAGTATCTACCTAAAAATTCTTTAAATGTTGCGCTACTGATATATAAAATCGGTTTTGTTATTGTATGCAATTGTAGCAACTACAAATGTTCCAAATGCAATGCGATATCCAATACAACAAAAGCTGGAAAAATAATCATATCAACCTACTGTACCTATTTTGATTAAATCTAAAATCCTACCTACTAACAGGACAAATAAAATCGTTGTTTAAATTAAAATAAAATTGTATTAGAAAATTTATACAGATATCTTTGTTGCTTTCATAAGTGGATTAGGGGAAAAAACTGTTTTTCAATATTTCTTGACGAATTTATTCCGTCGATATTCATCTGTTTGCAATTACTACATGTATTCTTAATTTTAATTATAATCTTATAGCCACATTGCAATTTCCCAATTGTTTTCAAGCCGGCAAAACATTTAAAGCATAAAGAGTCTATTCATAAGAGTTTCCTATTTCTGATTTGTATTAAACCCCAGACCCCAGGTAAATTTATTACTTTATTATTATTATTACAAATTATAGAAGAGCAGAGGACTACTGTCTTATTGTGCTCAAAAAGAAGGCAATTGATGAAGTAACACATATCCTAATATAAGTACAAAAAGAATAACAAAAACTCTAAAGTACAATAAGAAAAGAAGAGAAAAAAAATAAATGTAGCATCCACAGAAATGAACCTAATTGTTAAATAGATAACTATCAATTGTATTCTTGAATAAGTAAACTGTTGGCGAATCCACTATGTCCTGAGGTAATGAGTTCCAAGTGTCGAAGACTCTGTTGCTCAAAAAATGTTGTCTGGTACGCGTTTTGAAGTTCTTCTTCTTAGGTTTTAAAGAATGTCCACGAAGGCGAGTGTCTGTGTTGAGTGGAAAAGCTGTACCTAAGTTGCCAAAATTGAATTTTAAAATACGGTAAGTTAATATTAAATCACCACGAAGACGTCGTTGATGAAATGTCGTGAGATCTGCAGATATCAATCTATCGTGATAGGACGGCCGAACTGGACCAAGGGATAATCTAGTAGCTCGACGTTGAACTTTTTCCAACATATCTTGGTCCCTGATGAGATCAGGACACCACACTGGTCCCGCGTATTCAAGTATGGGACGCACATAGCTTTTGTAGAGTCTGCAGCACGTATCAAAAGATACATTCGAAAAAGCTCTTCCAAATAAAAATAGTTTACTGTTCGCACGTTTACACACAGTGGTGATATGATCACTCCACGTAGGACTACTATTTATTATTACACCAAGGTCGTTATGTGGTGACACACTTTTCAGTAGCCGTCCATTAATAAAGTACGGAGAATTGGCATTGTTTCTACCAATATGCAGTACAACACCCTTATCTACGTTCAAAGGAATAAGCCAGTCCGTACACCAAATCTGCGTATCGATGTCATTTTGAAGGTTTTGGCAATCGGTCGTGGGATCAGCGTATATTTTAGTGTCATCAACGCAGAACGATATCGAGCTTGTGGAAAGATATTGAATGTCACTTGCATAAATAACAAATAACAGCGGGCCAAGAACCGAGCCCTGTGGGACTCCACTTGTAACTGGTCTTACCTCAGAATAATTTTCACCAACTCTAACCTTAAAAAATCTGTCGTCAAGGAAGCCAGCTATCCATCTATTCAGGTTACCACGAATACCTAGATGATTTAACTTGTAGAGGAGTCTACGTTTGGGAACTGTGTCAAAAGCTCTAGATAAATCCAGTTAAATAATGTCCGTAGGGGCTCTGTTATCTAGAGCTCTAGACCAGTCATTTACACAATGTAATAAGTTCGTTATAGTGAAACGTCCTTTTACAAAACCATGTTGTTGATGCGGAATAATGTTCGAACCCAATAAACAATCAGGCATATGTTCTTTAATAATAGACTCCATTATTTTATTGCCTTTATTGAAAATCGGTGTAACAGATGCAAGTTTCCAGGCTGGCGGTATACAGCATTGAGTAAACGAGGCATTCATTATTTTGGATAAAGGATAACATAGAGTTTCGGTACATTTCTTTAAGAAAAAGGAAGATAAACCATCCAAGTCCGGTGATGAGTAACTTCGAAGAAGTGTCATTTGACGCTTTACTTTATCTGGTGGAAAATAAATGTCACTGAGTGATGATTGTACCCATGGGGTAGCCAGTTGTGGAAATGTATCGTACTGCGGCTTGTCTGTGAAAGATTTAGAAAAGGACAGAGGAAACATTTCTGCTGAGTCATAGTTGGATGTGCAAAGGCCACCATCATGTCTCTGCAGTAAGGGAATGGACACAAGAAAGAGAGAAACGAATATATTTATAGAATTTTTTAGTATTTCCACTATTGACTATTGCTTCTTCATAAGACTGCCGGGATGTACTCAAGTGCAGCTTTAGAGTATTTGAGAATCTTGAATATGAATTACGAAGTTTTCAACTTGGTTAGAACGCTTATATTTTCACCAAAGGCTTCTTTTATGTTTTATCATTTGTGACAGTTCGTAGTCAATCCAAGGTTTTAATTTATTACGGAAAACTTTTCGCTGTCTAGTATTATCTGACAAGCACTTTTTTGTAATGTTAAGAAAATTATCCCACATCAATAAGCACTTATCACCTAGAGCGTTATCCCAGTCAATTAAAGCCAAACAATGATTTAATGTAACAAAATCAGTTACTTCGAAAATAGTATAATTGTCTCGTTTAAACAAGGGCTCTGTATTAAGTTGAATATGGGCTGTAATCACAGAGTGATCAGATATTCCAATAGGAGAAGGAACTTCTACGGATGAAATAAGCCGAACATCGTTAGTAAAAACGAGGTCGAGTCTTGACGGCTCGTTGTTTTGACGAAAACGTGTGGGCTCATTTATTAACTACGTTAGATTAGAATTTTGAATGAAATCCATAAAAAGGTGCTTTATGTTAGCCAGATCAGGAATAATTGTAATTATTGTTATATCCGGAAAATTAAAATCTCCAACAATAACAGAATTCTCAAGGCATGACAATTTGTCAAGATTTTCTAGTAAACTGATATTATTGTCAAGGGAAGAATTACCAGGACGGTAAACACAGGTAATATGAATTTGCACAGATTGTTTCTTCAATTTGAGAGAAATAATATCAATATTAGAGATAGTTATGTGCACAGGAGATACTGAAAAGTTTTGAAGTATTGCGTTTGACAAATAAATACAAACACCGCCACCTCTTTGAATTTCCCTGTCGAATCGGAAAACAGTATAACCTTGAATATTAATTAACGAGTCAGGAATTTTAGGTTTGAGCCAGGTTTCACTTAACAAAATTATATCTGGTTTAAGTAGTTGTGCTGTAAATAAAAGTTCATTGTATTTGGCCTGAATGGAATCTAGATTTGTATACAGAAGGAACCAGTCAGTTAAACATGGTAAGGAGGAAACTTGGGAAGCTGGTGTGTTATTGACAATATGTTACAATCTTAGGAGATCCATGAATATATTTAATAGTTAGATCTTTCTCACCATTTTGTAGTCGAGTATCAAGTTCACTTCGTAAATCTTTGAGGTGTTGCTGTTTTGAATAGGCGTTTTATCGTCTAACATTTTTAAAGCACTGGTTTCTAAAAGCTTTTTCTTATTTTTGAGAATATATGCGATTCGGATGGAAAAATTACCTTAAGCATACGAGGAAATTGTGAAGTTGGTTTGCCAATTCTAAAGAAAGTAATTGGTTCAGCCTCACATACTAAAATATCCAAGATATCTTTAATTATATTTTTATCAGTGTATCACCGACAGCCTCTAGTGCGCCTCTAATCAATATATTCTTACTGCGAGACATTCGCTCCACTGCCTTGCTTGCTATTTTATCAGTAATATCAACCGAATTAAAAGTTTCAATGTTTTCTATTTCTATTTTTAAGATGATTATAACAATCGTCTATTTTATTTTGCATAAGGTTCTCAAAATCATCTATTGTTTTGCGAATGTCAGACTTAAGCTCATAAATGACCTTCTTGATATCACCAATGATATTTAAATTAGAAGTGCAACTACAGAGCATTTACATGTAGGCGGCGCTGCGATCAATGTTAGGTATTAAATCTAACCTCACAAATATTTGTTATTTAATTTTTGTTGTGTTTCAATTTGTGCAAAAAAACATGCCATATAACTAGTGCATCGTAGTGTTTATCTGTTGCTAATAAAAATAAAGATTTCATGTTTCGCAAGTTCCCCAGTAATACTGAAAAAAATGGTTAATAGCAATTGAGTCCAGCAAGAAACCAACCCAGAAACCAAAGATCTGCTGAAAACATTTTACAGAATATTGTTATACTATTACTAGTATGGGTAAGTACAAGCATACATGATCTATTTTCAGTGTATATTTTTCATTATTTAATAAGGTTTCATTCTTATTTTTAGGACAATGGAAAATTCTCAAAAAACAGCTGTTTCAACATTATATTTACCCGTACACGAAAATATGATACCAATACTGTAAAAAATAATGAACGCATGAAAAGGTACATGAAAAGGCGAGAACAGGATGAAAGTGTAGGCAAACTTGCAGTAGAAATGTGACACGAGTTAAATGTAATCATACAAAATTTACTTGAATGATAATAACGCCAGTAATCCTGAGAGTATAGCAAGTGCATCTAGTAGTAACAAGTTATTTTACGATATGGTGATTCAAAATGTTATTAGTTACAAAAGAGTACAACTAATATCACTAAAATTGTTAAATAAAAACCATTTAAAGCACCTAACAGGATTTTCAACTTTTTCTGTATTGTACTTGTAGGTACTGTAATAAAAACACCAAATAAAAACTGCATATGTTTATTATTTGTATATGTCATATGTACATTATTTTAAGCACTGATTTTTTTTAAATATTATTCGTATTTTTTCTGAAACTGGGCATTTAATGTACTTTTTTATTTATTAGGCATATTACATGCAACATTTTTGCAATTTGAGCGACAACTAATCATTTTTCTACCGATTTATGATTTATAAAATTTCAATTCTTTAAAAAACAAAGAGGTTTAAATTAAGAATTACCAGGAAATTCTTTAGGCACTCCCACGTTAACAATTTCTGTGTTAAATAACGTTTTATTACTTCTCTTTCCAAATTACTAATGTAAAATGCAAATAAACAAGGTTATGTGAGGTTAACATAAATAAGATTTTAATACTTTTTGTACTTGTACAAGTTTAACTTTGATAATAGGTATGCAAATTAGATTTACAATCACTATTTATCTCACACGAATTCAAATCAAAAATTATCCAACCATAGACTCGTAAACTACACCATAGAACATTAATATTAATACCTAACTTTGACGTTAGCACCCCTATCGGAATTTAATGACACTTAATGTAAATGCTCAATCCGCGAACTTTCTGTCTCGTTACACCGGGTCAGGGTTTTGGTGGTTACCACGTTACGAAATTACAAAACCTCAACTGTTAAATCTTTTCCTTAACAAAGTTATGGATTCATATGCACAGTGGCATATAAGACCGTTTTATTAGGACCAAAAGGCTCCAAGGTTCATTGTTCAGTTTGGCTTACAAATAGTTGGTTATTATTGTCAGACATTTTTCGCCATTAACAGTTAGAGCATTTTCAAAATACTCTTTAAGAATTTGTACACGCTGTGCTCCATAATAATAGAGCGCAACTGTAAAGATGTGCCAAATAATAATCACACCAATATCTACAACTTTGTCAGTCGGCGCAGATGACAATAGAAAATCCTTATTGGAAAACCCTATATTTTTTTACATCAGTACCTTCCTCAAAAAATACGAATGCGAACACTGTTCATTTGCTACTCATTCTCTGGCATCTCCCAATATTTATCAAATTAGAATGAATAGGATGATTCCAAATGAAGATTTATATTTAGAACTTCTTAAATAAAAGGAAGTTATGCGCTGCCATTTCGACAAATCATTATTTGGACTGGTCAAAACTTTACCCAACAGGGCTTCCAAACGTCTCTTTCTTAAACATTGTCAATTTATTCATACTATCTCAAATGCTCTTTTGAGTATTGTTTATTTTTAGTTATATTTGTTGATGGTTTCTCTTATTTTGCAGAAGGACCTTTCCAATCTGATGCCCTTTTAGTACCAGAAAACTGTATGTTCGACCACATCCACAACCAGAGCATCTGCTGGACTTTCTCCAGGTGGAACTCCACGGCTGGTAATGCCTGCCAAGAAAAGGGTTTGCAGCTGAAATCATTCGCTATGCTTTTACCATGTGGCATCTCCTTATTTAGAGGCGTTGAATTCGTCTGCTGTCCTAAGCATTTGAAAGGTAAGGTACTATTTTTGTGAACCAATAGTCGCAAATAGTAAATGTAGTGACATTTGGTCATGAACCAAATTATCGTGCAACATTTCTTGATACAGAACACTTTGGGTTTTGCGAATAAGCTGAAGAGTAATACAACTTATAGTTTTCTTATCACTTAACTATAGATACCTTCATTGACCATATTCATTTTAGTATAATATTAAAGGTTTATACTTACTATACAAACCCAATGTATGATAATATGAAATCTTCTAAAAGCCACACATTTTAATTAAATGGAATTTATCTTTATTGTTTAATTAATAAAATTATGACAGTAATTACATGTATAAATAATGTGTTTGAACAATCCGTCACTTTATAGTTATTTAAGCATCAAAAGCGGTAAGGGTTGTTTCCTGGTTGAAGACAAAAGTTAGGTGGCATATTGCCAATATTGCCCGGTAGCCCTTAACACTTGCGATGCTTATTAATTTTTTTGCACGATCCATGCAATAACCAAATTATATGGTTCAAATGATTTTTAGATTTAAATTTGTTTAATGTGAAAGTGATAATACTGTGACAACTATCAGTTACTAAAAAATCCCACTATCAAAAATGATAAAAAACACATAATTAACTTGGAAATGTATATTCAGCGGTAGTCATATTTGAATAGTATTAAATAGATAGAGCAAGTGTTTTAAAGATCAATTATCTGCGAATGCTCTACGCAATTTTTTTTATTGGTACACTTTGAAATGATAAATACTGTTATTAATATTACAAGAAATGGAAATAAGATTTATTGTAATAATGTAAAATAATTCAATTTGTGATGTGACATAAGTATACCATTTGTTTTCATGAAAATGAGAAAAACAAAAATTATCACGACAGTTGTTACTGGTTGTATATTGTTTAAAAATAAGTTCTAATATTGATAACTTAAATAGTTAAGCCAAATCGCGAATAATACTGCAAAAATCGGAAAACAGTTATAAAAAAGAATACAACAAATTCGTCAAATGGATGGAAGAGCAAAAGGTAACAGATACAGATGAACAAGTTGTACTTGCTTGTTTTCAGAAAATGTCGGAGCAGTACAAGGTACTATGTGGGATGTCCATTCGAAATTGCAAAGTTGTTAAGGATAAACAAAGTGGTTGATTTAAAATCATTTGTGAACGCGCATGCATTCATAAAGACAATTAGCAAGAATGATGTAGTCAAGAAAGCTTACGTATTCAAGGAATACGATTTGCGGTTTTTCACGGATTCACCGGGCATTAGGTATTTAGTTTTGAAGATGGTAGCCATTTGCGGTATCTTTGGCTCTTGTAGATGTAAATTGTGCGATTTATGCTTACATGACATCAAGGAAGAAGGGAACGTATTGCTTATTATTATCCGACCATCAGTGAGTGTTAGTTATGTGCATTTGGTGCAGCAGTACTTATCATTGCGTCCCCAAAATGTAAGTATATACCGAGTTTTCTTACGAGGAACGGCACCAATTAGGTGCTTTGTATAGCCGTCAGCCAGAGGCCTGGCGAGAGTTTTATTGTAGGAGTAGAACGGCGGAGAAGTTTTTTTGTTTTTGTGACAAGTGGATTTTTGAGTCTTGTCAAAGTCATCTCGAGAAAGAAAACAATAAAATGTTGATTAATAAATTTTACTGATTAACCATGGAAAGTGAATACAAAAGATAAAACTGTTGCTTCGATCCTAGAAAACTGTAAGAGATTTAGGTGAGTGTCTTGTACTAACGAGAATTAGAACAATATAAACTTTTGTGACACTGGACTAGGCATTTAAATTTTATAAGTTGGAAAGTTTTGTTGTCCGGATTAGGGAAGTGGAAAAAAACCGTACGTAATAGTTTGTTTATATAACCATGACCTCAAGAGACCGTGGCGATGCCTCTACTCCAAAACGTAGTGGCGACATTGAGACAGATACATGTACGGTCGTATTCTCTAGTATCAATCAATTCGGTAGAAGACTTCACCGGATTTCCTAGTTCTTAGGTACCAGGGAAGCGAAACTTAATCGACCTTGAGGAAACGCGCGGATTAAGGTCAGGTAATATAAGAGACAACGCTGTAGAGGAAGTATGAGGGCGCGAGGGTGAAATTGTCACCGGACGAATGCGCAGTGTACAACAATACATTTGGATCATGTCACTTGCAAATTACACGTTATCTTAAATTGGACGATCCTGAGAAATACACTGGACATTCGTTTCGACGTACGTCCGCTACCATTATGGCGAACAATAAATCAAATCCAACAAGTAGGATGGAAATCGGCTGCCGTGGCGACTGGTTACGTTGAAGAGACTATTAGCAATAAGAAGAATATTTCAAACATCATTGGGAGTGCTATTAATGGAAGTGCAATATCATTGACTTCCGAGAAATTTGAATAGCATTTTCTCCGATTTAAAAAACCGAAGTATTAATATTTTAAACAATACCAACTGTACTTTTCACATTAATTTAAAAAATTAAGATGTTGAATACTCGAATAAAGTTTTTGAAATTTGTTAGTAACATTTCATTTAACGCTACCCTGTCAAATCAATAATTAAAAAGATAACATTTAGTTGGTTTTACCATAACTTTAAAACAAGCGCGTTTTTTTAAATTGGATTTAAAAACGCTGAGGCGTGCTTTAAATAAGCAAAATAGGCTAATAAAAAATACGTTTTTGCACGATCCGTTAATTTTATGTTTAAAAAATATATTTCGCATTCTTTTAATGTAAATATCTATATATGAACATGAAATAACTACAAACAAATTCGAAAGGAAAATCTTAAATAACCTTCATTTAGCAATAAGGTGACTTATAAAAAACCTTAAGCATTTTTACCTACTACATCAAGAAATGACATTTGTGCAAAAGTAAAGCACTGAATTTCATTTAAATCGAATAGAGAAGAGTCATCCGGAAAAAATATAACAAATCAATGACAATATCTAGAACCGGTTTTATTTTGGCCACAAAAATCTATGGGAATCCCATGAATATGGAATATTGAGTCAATTTGTATATTTCCTTAAAATGAAATCGGATTTTATATTACCATCACTATCGCGTGTGGTCTAACAGTTAACTAAACAAAGATTTATTATTAAAAATAAATAAAAACAACTTTTCAATTTATCGAAGGACTCCATATTATCATATCACAAACCAATTCTTTTATCAATAGAGAGGCACTTATATGTACTTATATGCACTTATATCTATAGGAAACTTAAAGCAATACCCATACATCAGCACAGTTTTGACAAACTTGATTACTGTTATAAATTCACAAAAAGGTTACTTTACATAGAGGTTTCGTATACGTATTCAAAAAACCTTCTTATTTTCGATTTCGTTTTACGACCGCGGATCTGGTAGGCTCTAGGCTCGTGTTCAATAGGGCTTGTTATGAAGGTCTACGTAACGTTATTCTCGTCATGTTGTCAGGCGGATGTAATTCTTTAGTCTCCCAAGTGGCTGGCGTAAGAATTGTATTTTGTCGAAGTAGCAAGCGTGTTATTTACATTACATTTTATCGAGCTAGACTTCGGCTGGGGGACTGTAAACATCCTTACGTAACTTGTAACTCCTACTTCTTTAAAGTTGATTTGATAGATTACAATCCAAACTAAATGGATGGTTTCGATAAACTGAAAGGAAAGTTTACAAATTAACGCCTAAGCAAATGGTTACGATTTTTATGTTATGCAGGTCACAGCGGCAATCAATATCAGCGATTCATGATATGTGAGGAATTCGTGAATTTATTGTATTGGGTGTTATTCGTTTAAAATCCATTCATAAAAACCATATACACTATGCACGAATTCCTTCCAAAACGCGCATCACGAATCGCGAATTCACGCATAGTCTGTAGCAAGTATAAATTAGTGAAGCAACTACGGCGTCTTGTATAGTGCATCATTCGTTACAATCTGTACTACACTTAAGTTCATGCTTATGTCAATAGTGCTATTGATTTCCCATATCCAATACAGCCAATCGGTATAACAAACTTTGCTAACTGATAGTACCACTATTTTTCTAGTGTATCTAGTAATTAGATGCGTTAACTAGCCAGAAATTAATATTTTTTGTTAATGACTGGGGGACTGTAAACATCCTTACGTAACTTGTCACTCCTACTCCTAAGTTGATTTGATAGATCATATTCCAAACTAAATGGATAGTTTCGATAAATTGAAAGGTGAAACTTAACAAATTAGCGCCTAAGTAAATGGTTATGGTTAAGGCATGCTACAGGCTATGAGTATATTCGCGATTCGTGAATAGTGTGTAGGGTCTTATTCGTTAAAAATCCATTCATAAAAGCCCTATACACTATGCACGAATTCCTTACAAATCACGCATCACAAATCGCGAATTCACGCATAATCTGTAGCAAGCATAAAATAGTAAAGTAGCTACGGCGTCTTGTGTAGTGCATCTTTCGTTACAATATGAACTACACTTAGGTTAATACTTATATCAATGTTTTGTGCTATTGTCTTCCCATACCCATTGTAGCCAATGGATATGAGAACAAACTTGGATAACTAATGATGAACGGTGTTAGTATTTTTTAAGTATATCTAGTAGTTAGATAAGTTAACTATTCATACATTAATATTTGTTGTTGTTAATATTAGGTTATATTTCATTAGACAGAGAAATTAGAAATATTACAAGTACCTACACAAGTCTATGTACAGAGCTATTCATTATATTTAGGTCACTCTTTATTATCGTTATCGAGATAGACAAAGTTTGAATTTGTACAAGAAGCAATAATATATTCTTTAGTTTAATCTGGTCCTGTAATAGGTCAAAATAGGGGAAAACACAATTCACTGCAAATTGCCAATGTTTCGGCCTGTATTAGGTCTTCCTCAGGACCCTAATATTTTTTTTACATTATTTAACAGTATATTAAAAGAATTTTGAAAATCTGAAAAAACAAACATTTTTAAACTATTTAAAAAACACACATTAAATTATTATTTTTTAATTGTTTTTCTATTAAAATCATTAACACCATTACAAAATTACGGTAATGCAGGCAACGCACTATTAAAAGTAAAATTTAAAACATAAATACCAATTTGTTCCCTTTTTTTGTTTAATTATAAATATATAAAATTAAGTACCTGTAGAATGTTTGTTTTCCTTTGTCAGAAATATGAGTTACCATTAGTTTAAAAAAAAATAGGTAAACATCAAATTCATAAATTATTATCTATTTAATATTTCGAGACAACAATGGTTCGTCAATCATTAAAAAATATTTATTAAAATAAGATATCTACGTGCTAACTAGGACGCTGTTCACTTTCTTTGCCAACCAATAAAAATCAGAATAAAACAACAAAAATCTTAAAGGCGCCGTGTTTATACGTAAATTTTCAACGAATTTCATAGTAGTTCGTTGAGACAGTTTAAAAAAATCTAAGTAAGTTAGGAAGAATATCTCTTCAATGTCAATTATACAAGTTTTCTCGAGATTGTATAACAGTTTTCTAGCTGGGTCATCTAGAATAAGGAAAAAAAACACAATTTTAATGTGTTACGTTTTATCATAAAATCTTCTGAATGTTACATGTCAACTGCACATTGAGAAAATTATATACGAATAAACATTATCACATCCCGCAGAATTCTTTTAAAAAAATAGTAACGCTAGTAAAGGAACAATTCATGGTTTCTCATGTTCTCAAGCGTATTTTTCTCCCAAACGTTAAAGGAAATGATTCCGCCTTACTTCTTATTCATAGAATTTTTGTCTTTTTTAATGAAACATCCATTGTTTATAGTTATTCTGTTTACAAATGATAGTAGTTTCCCCAAAATCAAAATTGTGTAAATATGTTCGTGCATGTGCATGTTCTGTTAGGGCCGTTTTATTATGATTATTTAATAGTGACAAAGGTTTGATGCTTTTAACATCAGAAATCCGTGTTTTGAGGTATCTTCCTTCCGGAACGGAAATTACAATTATTAAAGTACTCTATTAGTCCATTGAAACGTTACATTATTTTGATCTTAGCGTGCATTTTTTAGAGGACGCAATTTTATTGTTTAGATGTGAGGGGGGGGGGGGTTAAAACAAGCTTAACTTGAAGTTTGTGGGGTCACAACCCTCCAGCTTTGGCCGCCATCTCGGAAAAGGAGGTTAAATTATTTTTAGCATTTATCAGGTAAACTATTAGTCATGAAAAATTTTTTTAAAAACATTTTTTATTACAAATTGAATCCTCTACAATTTCAGTCTAGTAACTTTTTGTTGTAAAATCAAAAATAACAAAAATATTACAGAAAAACAGTCAAAACTTTTGGACAAATTTTCTTTTGGACGCCATAATTTATTTATTTTTTTATTTTAAAAAAATGACACCAGAGCATTTTCGTAGAGTGGTTTTCAACGAAGAATTTTTATTATATACTTTTTTTATTAACTTTTTTACAGCGCTGTGAAGTGAACACTAATTTTCCCTACTGATAAGTATAAATTTATATCAATGATATGGCATGGTTTTTAATTATTTTTATAATAATGTTTTTTATTATAGACATTTCAATATTGTTATTTAATAGTTATTGACTTAAAACTTCATGCCTACTGGGAATACCACGTAAAAAAACGCGTCTCCAGACTCTACCTGGTGGTGGGGAAAAGATTTTTTATATATTTTTAGGTATTAATAATATTGTGTGAAACTAACTACTCAGTGGACAAAAGCCCCAACCTGCGTTGAATTACACCCACAATATCTACCCATATATTCCTTATTATTAGCTTTTGTGACATTTTTTTACTGTTTTAGAAAGGTATTTTAAGCTAATATAAATCAAATCTACAATTCCTATCAATGAAGTCATATGTATGTTCTCTGATACCAAACATCTAGGTATGCTAATGAACAATTCCACAGACAAAGCTCTATTCAATAATTATCTAAAGAAAATAATCTAATTTACTAACCTGCTAATGAAACACTCTATAAATATCTAACTTCACTTTTTGGCAGTGGGAACACGACAAATTCAACCACAATTGATGAGATCTGACCTATTTCTGCATTTTTAGGATTGCTTCTTCATATGACTTCATTGATAGGAATTGTAGGAGATTTGATTTATATTAGCTTAAAATACCTTTCTAAAACAGTAAAAAAAGTGGGGAAAAGAGTCGATAACTATTAAATAACAATATTGAAATGTCTATAATAAAAAATATTATTATAAAAATAATTAAAAACTATGCCATATCATTGATATAAATTTATACTTATCAGTAGGAAAAATTAGTGTTCACTTCACAGCGTTGTAAAACCCAAAGTAATGAATATAATAAAAAAGTATATAATAAAAATTCTTTGTTGAAAACCACTCTACAAAAATACTCTGATGTCATTTTTTTATAATAAAAAAATAAATGAATTATGGCGCCCAAAAAAAAATTTGTTCAAAAATTTTGATTGTTTTTCTTTAATATCTTTGTTATTTTTGATTTTACAACAAAAAGTTACTAGACTAAAATTGTAGGGGATTCAATTTGCAATAAAAAATGTTTTTAAAAAAATTTTGTATGACCAATAGTTTACCTGATAAATGCTAAAGATAATTTAACTCCCTCTTCCAAGATGGCGGCCGAAGTTGGAGGGTTGTGACCCCACAAACTTCATGTTACGCTTTTTTTCACCCCCCCCCCTCCTCATATGTGAACAAAAAAATTGGGTCCTCTAAAAAATGCAACTCCAAATGTAACTTTTCAATGGATTATATGATAAATTACTTTTAAGTAAATCAAAGACTGTATATATGTCAAATATAGTACTATTAATGAAAGTTACACTTGTTCGCTAGAACAAGTTTCTGAATTGAAATTTCTAGACATGTACTTGGACAATAGTTTAAATTGGGAAATCATAGATCTGTTGCAATTTATCGTTTAAAGACAATTACAAATGAAAATGTGATGAAGTTAAGTATTATTTTTCACAATTTGTGTCTAGAATTTCTTATGGAATTTTATTTTGGGTGTAGGATTTAGTATTGCCGATAGAGTTTTTAAATTTCAGGAACGGGCTGTTAGAAATATGATGGAAGTGTCTCGATTAACGTCTTGTAGCAACATTATTAAAAGCAACAACAAAACAATTCATCACATTGCCATGCTTATATATACTAGAGATTTTAATATATTATGTTAAGAAAAATTTTCAGAATTTTATAACAAAAAATTTTTATCAACAGTAATATCACGAGAGCTTTAGTTTTTATTGGATAAACTTCTCTTTGTAATGAAATCGCCCAACTTTTATAAACTTTTGAAAATTAAATGCTTCTAAAAATATGTAGGTAGGTACCTCCCAATTTTTCTAATTCTGCCATTTGTCTTAAAAACCTCTTATGTGTGTACTCTTGTGTAACTTTATGCTAGAGGCATTTTCTTTATAATAAAACTATATAATTTTGAATTTCTATAAAAAAAACTAATACGAAATGTAAGATACTGTTTATTAAACTACTGAAAGTTTTAGTTGTTTAAGAAGGTGTCGTGTTAAGTGCAAGCACATGAAATAATAGCACTTTTACCCTAATAAGTATTTGATTAAGTAGAAGTTCCTATAATCTCTAACTTCAGAATTTGTGAAATTTGTTTTATACTGTTATCAGTCCATTTTAATAGACTAACTGATGTAAGAACTCTAGAGAAGTACTAAGCCTTATTCTCACGGACGCGAAATTCACGAAAATTCGCGCGAATTATTTATTGGCGAGAAATGTATGAACTTTTAGCGAATTTTGCCAATAGCAAATTTTTTTTATCATTTTCATTATAAAACTGTAATTAACTGTCATGGTAGATTGACAGAAGGTCAAATTAAACTTACTAACCCTATAAAATTATGAAATTAGTGATATACTCGCGTCAAGAATTCAGACGTCTTACGTCACGGCTGACGTTACACATTTGTTTTTATTGTCAACGTAATTTTCGATATTTGGTCGCGTTAAAAGCAATCATTTTTTATAATTTAGTACAAAATATAATGCAAACTTTTAGTGTAGTATATAGTTTTATTACTATCAGTTGCAGTTTCTTAAATATTTTTATGAAAATGCAATGAATTATTCATTTGTTCGTATGACGTAAGTCGTCTGAATTCTTGTCGCGAGTATAATGTTCCTGTTTTACAAAATTCGCGGAGAGTTGACACTTTTCCGCCATTAATAATTTAAATCAAATTCTACGAAATTCCCGAGAGTTTTCACGCATTTCACGTCCATGGGGACAAGGCTTTAGGCTGCAAAATATATACGCTTTCATTGTCAACACGTATTTTTTCTATAAATGTGTTTACTTTACTAGTTGAACTTGTATAATCCACTTTAGGGTAAAAGTCATACAAGAGTACGTACCTAAGCCTAAGATATTTTTAAAACAAATTGCAAAATTTATGAAATCTTTACGTACATTTTGTTATATTCATTTTGAAGATCCACAAACAGTTCTTCACAACCAAAACAAAAAATATGTTAATTTAATTTCTTTTATTGGATTTTCTATTTTTACGAGAATTGGTTCTTTTCTTTCTTCCTTCTATTTTGTTTTTAATATTACTTCATTTTCCATCACCGAATTCTCGTTAATATTTATTTTTGACTTCTTCTGTGCTGTTTATCTATTAATGCAGGAAAATATCTAAATGTTTTACAGAACAACTGATTACAAATATTGGAACTGATTGATTTTTCTTGACTTGGCAAAATCGCTACTTATTTTACTAATTTAATTTTCATTTCTTTCGAAATTGTTGTCAACTCGCAACAAGTTAAAATAAAGTAAACCGTAAAGTACAAATCTTCAAATTGCATACACTATATTATGTATATTTTTTAAATACTTACCAGATATATGGAGTCCACTTATTACTTATTCCGTTAACTTTCACTCATTTTGAACATGTAAATGTACTCCCAAACTCTCAGTCGATAAATACCGAAACAATGAAAGTTTGGGTATTAGGTGCTTAAAAACTAAGGTTTAGATGATTAGGCAAAATTTTAATGAATCAGTTTTTTATTATAAAATGTCTTCACTGAAATTATGAATACATTCCCCTTATCAAATAATAAGTTGGAAATCTATTTCTTGTTATGTATGTTTTTCTAAGTTCATGCAAAAAACAAAACTTTATTGAACTATATTTAGTAGAAAAAGTGGTTCTTTATTGCACTAGTGCAATAAAATGTTTATTGCATTCATCTGTCATTCTACTACAGCGTTTTGTCATCATAACAAACAAATGTTCAAATCGACGTCACATTTTCCTAGACTTAGTGTCATCTAAATAACATTTTTTGATTTTTGCATGAACGTAGAAAAAAATACACTTACTTTTTGTACTTGTTGCATAAATAACTATTAAATTCGTATTTCAATTAAAGATAGCGATCTAAAATTCCTACTTTTAGAATTTAATTTCCATTAGAAAATCAAGCAACTAATTAACTAATTCGGTTTAGTCGTATACGTAGAAGTAGGTATAAAACTCTCCCTTGTATTAATTAGAAACTTTTAAATTTAACTTGATCAGCTGCGTCATCACTGTGAAGTTTATAGGCATCCCTTGTACTCCTCTCTGCACCCTATTAACGTGAGTTGGGATGCTGAGGTTAAGCCTATGAAAAGCCATTTAATTAAAGCAGCTAAGTTACTAACACGAAAACCTCTATACACTATTTTGCGTGTGACTGGAGCTTCAGATCACGTCAGTTATTACCATTAACTTCTAGTATAAGTGATAGTTGGTCGATATACAATATACCTACTTTTGCCTAGAAGTGATAGAGTGCAAACAAGCATGTTTAATAAATTGACTAGAAATGGATCATAAGTATTTGTACACCATTAGTTTATTTACAGTCTATATTCTTTTGAAGAGGTACGAGAAGAAGTCGGAAGCAGGCCGCATTTGCTCCCAGGAACGACTTACGTTGATATGCCCTAACCACCATTTAGTGCAGGAATAAGGGAAACCTGGAAAACCTCATTAATTAGGAGGGTGGTCAAACGTCAACCGATATCAATCTCTCGCATTGACCCAAGCTAACATTCTTCCACCCTACAATACCCGCAGAAAGTCACCACTGACCGATTCAATAGTACTACACTACTATATCTTATTATTGTTAAATGCCTTGTAACTACCTCTTTGAGTTAGTACATGTGCATTGTATGTGACAAATCAGAAACTAACCTTGTAACGATTGTATGTTCTAAGGAAAAATTGCCCGAAGATACGCACCACGATTTTTGAGGCGCTAAATCAGATGTCAGATTAGACCCATCACCCTACAGTTAGTAAATCGGTAAAAATGGTCAATAACATTGAAAAATAGTCAATTTCATGAATGATTACAATGCCTTAAATAGCTAACAAAATTCATTATGTTCCTAACTGGATCGTGTAAAAATTAAAGATTTCGTATCGGTCTGAATGTTTTTTGTACGCGTATTTTAAGTCAAAATATAAAAATATGGGGTCAATTGAGTCTAATCGCATGCCATGTTCGTCAAAATTCCTTCAAATCGCTATAAATCGTCTTAAATTGAAGAACAAAACAAGTTAGAAATCCACTTCTTAGGTCAATCGAGAAAACAATTTATTTTCCATTTAATACAGACTAATACAGTTTTTTGCAACTAGTATAAAGAAAAATATCTTCAGTCATACGATTAATGAGTCATTTTTGTGTGCTGTAAACTCGAAATAGAGTACATATTGTCCAATTTAGGTCGATTTAAAGACACGTATCATTATTATTATTGTATTCTCTGCTTCTCTGTAAACTGCCTTAACCAATTCCTTCGAAATTAACGGATAATCTACCATTAATTGACGGAATTGGTCCGGTTATGATTTAGGCCCTATCTGACGAGACTGATCCGACCAGATCAGTAGATCAAATCCCTTAAAAATTCTGTTGGTGTATGGCCTGGCCTGACGAGAGGAGACGGCAGGGGGGGCGGCGTGCTCGTTTTTTTATAGTGTACTAAAGTATTCTTTCATTTGTTTATTTTAGAAACATTAATATGTACCTAATCAAATAAATCCACAATAGGGGTAGACAAAATAGGTATAAATATTTGTTTAATAGTTTGTTTGCCGTCATGTTCGTTCAGGCGCAACATATCGATATCAGATTTCACGCATTACCAATATTTTATTGCCTAAGTCTACGACCATAGTAAGGAAGAGATTAGTGGTAGATAGAGGTGAAAGCTCGATACGCTTAACCATAGTGGGGAGTGCACCTCGTGCTGTATGGCGTGGTGTCGGTTGTCAACATGATACAAAATTGTGTTTTTTTTCTCGTATGATGATTGATGAGTCGTCAGTCAGTACCAAAATGTAGTCAAAGAAGGTTCGGTTGTTTCTGCTCACGGAAAACAGTCCTCTTAAATTTAAATACCTAAATCGTAACCTGATTTGTCGTAGGCGACGATTGTCAATGCATCCCTTAAATTTGGACCGTGTGAGAAATGGTGAATTATGTCGGCTTTATGCTAAATTAAGACAAAATCCTCATAAATTTCGCCAATATTTTAGAATGTCACCAGCCATATTTAGTTACCATTTGCAGTTAGTTGAGCCGAAAATGAACATTCGATGGTCAAATTTCATACGCCATACGCCAAACTGGTGACCTGGTACCAACAATCAACGACACATGACTCAAGCCAAGGTCCATCTCGAGCGTACTCCACAGCCTGAAAAACAAAATAGTTTGATTAATGGCCGCGGTCCACCTCGCGGTACCTCTTAAATCGCCGCTCCACTATAGCATATTCAATAAGCCATGTCGTTTATTTGTCACTATGTTAGCACCCTTACATATATTTAAAGCAGAAACACAATGACCTTGAACTTCCTAAAAAATGTTTACATTATTGGAGGCCCAACAAACGCTTTTTCCCCGGGGCTCGCTCTGGCTCTCGACGGCCCTGTGCATGGCTATCCATGTGAGTGAGTTTCCACAATTTATACCCTATGTTTGCTTTTACACCCGTGCATACTTCCGATTCTGATAATAATAAAATGCCAGGAGAGATTTACCATTGAAATATTAAAACACTGATGACTTATTCGCGAAATATCTGGAAAAATAATGAAAAATAAACCAAAGCAGTTACGGATTTACGTTCTAATCCGTTCCCCTGGTGTACGCAGAAGGGGTTGGCTGTGTTGTACACCACCGAAACCACATATTGCCAGCGACACTGAACCGTCTCCTTTATGTTTCGGGGAGATTGAATTTCAAATCCGGCTCGTTGGCTCCATGCGTTATTTTATTGGTCGTCGGCAGCGCTATGAATCAGCCGCTCGAATGACCCGCAATTCATCGCAGACTTTAAATAAATATTCCGCAAATGAACAGAAAAGCCATTTGTATTCGTAATGTGTGCAGCAGTTTGGGAGAGACCTTTTATGTTGCGCGCTATTATAAAAGTCAATATTGCCCTTATTTAGGGCAGGAATTTGGCAGGATTTATACACAAAAGCCGGAACAAGTTGGCTCTGCACGATATATATAATAATCGCTCCTGCAATATTTGTTATCTACATCTACATAATACAAAAGCACTTAGAGTACATATCATCTATATTTAGTAATTCTACATCTTTTCTGATTATATAGTGCCTTATTTTGTACATTCTAAAATATTTTTAAAATATAACAACTACTTTATATGGTTATATTCGTTACATTGGTTTGCAATTCAAGCGTCAGCGGTTGAAAATCATCAATTTTTCGAATAATAAGTTTATTTCATATAATTATACTGATTTTCCGGGTAGTTATGCAATTACCTCAGTAACTCGTCGCTACCAGTAACAGAATTAAAGCATACATCCCTAGATTTAGCTGGGATTTTTTGACCTGCCCTTGTTGTTCTAGGGCTAGGCTTTTTGATTGCAGAGTTGCTATCTGTATCTCTGAACCCACCCATGCATATACTGACTGACAGTAGCGGCGAAGCTTTTGCAGAGTCACCACTGAAGATGCCTACAGTGAAGAGCGGCGAAATGTTTGGAAGCATGGGATGTGACCAGTTACAGAGACGATTACGGGACGTCTCGCAAGACCACCATTATCCGAGAAATGGTTCTGACCATTCGTAATACCAACAACAGGAGCCAATATCAATATATGGGCGGGCCCAGAGATACCAATAGCGGGTCTACTTATTTATACACAAATTTGGTGTACAACTTATTATACAAACAAATAAGAGGGAGAATCTCGCGTTTTTCTTAAATATCTCCGAAAATATTAATTTTAGAAAAAAAATATAGAATTAAAAAAAGGTATATTCAGTTTTTTTTTGGACAATAGTTTTTAAGATATCGTTGTACAAGAGTGCATACCGCCCTGTCACTAGCACTGATTAATGCAATACAATTTAATTGTTTCAAAAAGACAGGTGACTAAAAACGTGTGCAACGTTCGTTCCTTGCCACCTACTTGGGCAACCACATGGTACAGTGCGTACAGAGTTTATCACCAAATCCAGATCTGGAAAGAAATTCATTTGGAACCAACGGGATGGGCTTGGAAATTCATTATCAACGGTTTGCTGCCAGTAACCACTGAAAAAGAAGCAGCGTCGCCAGCATTACTCAAGGTAATCTCCTGGGATTATCGAAGTGGGTGCAAAGGCAATTGTGCTGTGCTAAGCTTGAGCTGAGCTGTTCGATCACTTGAACCACTTGCGAAATGTCGATGAACCCATTCATATCAATTTATAGAATTTGCTGGCAGTTGAACTATTAGAGGAATGAATGAAAAGGTCGAAGAAAATAGAGAAAGTACAGACTACGAGTATCAACGTCACGTCCCCTTGATGAACACCCCTAACGTAAAAAACGGAGATTAATTAAATACATAAAATGGTTTATGCAATACCAATTTAAATAAACAACGATTTAAGTATTCCACTTGATTTTGTTCAGTTATAATTTCTTTCCATTATATATTCTATGACTTTATATATTCGAATAGTACATTCCTTCTTTCATGGAAAAAGAAGTAATTAATTCATTTTGACATACGAAACATAAAATTTTCTCCATTGATATAAATATTTTCACAATGAACATTGTCTGGTGGTCATTTCTAGATTCATTGATTCCAAACCATCGAGGTATTTTCTTGAATTGGTGTGGCGCCTAAGATAAAGAGTCGGGTACACTCGTTCACGAGTTATAGCTTGAAAATTATTGTCGCAATTAAAAAAAACTGTACAGATATTTTTTATGCAGAATTTAAGGAAGAATATTTTTGTGTTCTATCTGTTTTCCTAAAACTTTTGAAAATATTTACGGAAAATGCTAAAACTCAGTTGTGTAAATAGTATGTTGCACATCGAATTTTGGTGCCCATTTTTAATTTTCTTCTTAAGCAAGAAAAAAAAAACGATAGATAAAGAAAACCTTCAGTAGGACTTTTACGGTTAACAAAATCTCTGACGTCTGGACTATTGAAGTTTAATAATATAAATGCATATTTTAAACTATTAGTTACGGGTCAAGAGACATATGGCTATCAAGAAGTCGAGATTTAACACCATCCGATTTCTATTTCTATTACCTGAACAGCCAGAATAGACCAACACGCAAGATTTACCTACAGTACTCAAGTCTGACGGCCCATTGTGCAATCCGCTAGTAGCACAGTTCAAAAACAGCTGGAATATTTCTAATAACCTGAGGAGAAAGAAATAAGTTGTCCGAAGATGTATGTAGCACAGAGGATGTATACCGAATACTCATTTGAATTATCTCATGAGTTCCTCGGATCTTTGCTCAAGCTAATCGCCAATTCTATGCTTTTTGAGATGTCGGTCACCCATTAGGAGACCTGTGACAATCTTAATGTTGATTAATAAATTCGATAAGCATAATAAAATTCCGGATTGTGTCGAACTGCGGGGCTCCTCTATATACAGCCTGGCCTGTCACTGCAAACCATATCAGTCCAACCTTTGAATGCCCTTTGATTCAGTTACCAGTGAATCTTTCAAGATAATTTTGGTAGTCCCAATATTGATGCTGGACCTACAAATTGACTGCTCGAGCCTTACTTAGGCAATATATCGGCCCAATCGTCCATCACATTGCGATGACCCGAAAGCCAGGTCAACGATACACGATTTTTCCTTCCTAAAAAGATCCAAGCAACCGCCACACTCCGGATTAAAACAATATATCGCTGGAGTCGCTATTTCTATTTCTAGTCACAGCAATTATTAAAATATGGAGCTCTATATATTACTTTATACATTCAGTCAGCACAATGTCTGAATATAGTTTTATAGATTGTCAAATTCACAAAACAGAGGGATGTTTTGTGGTCAAATTTAGGCATCTACCGCCAAACGTAATATGTTATAAAGTCTCCTATAAATACAGTATCTAAATAGATAGTAAACTAATTTAAAAACTCAAATTAAACTTAACAAGGCAAAGACCAAAAAGCATTGAAAATTATTCAGTTGTAGCCAAAAATGTATCAGTAGAATGATGTGGCTAGAAATTTAAAAAACTGACATTAAAAGATTAAGAGTTATTATTAGGTACCTACTTATATTACTGAGAGAGCATGCACAGAAAATGTTAAGGGATTTCGTTATAAATTCGACAATAATCACGAAATAAAAAATAAAGAAATAAAATTCAATAATCCTCACTTAAGTTCAGTCTTTACGTATCAAATAACTAGTTGATAGAGGCAATAACTGAACCCTACAATATTTACGTCCCATTTTGTAAATATTGCAATGAACATTATTGACTAAGCCATAAGCAGTTTACAGAAAACAGTTTTTCATGAAAATGATTCTCTTATACCTTTTGATCCTATGTAGATAATTTTTATTAAAGTATGTATTTTTTTAGATGACATGAAGCCCAAAAAACCTGTCGACCTGGCTATTCTGAAGAAAGAACAGGAAGTGTTTGATGCCATAGACGACGACGACGATGACTCTGACGAAGAGGATGATAAAGATGATTTAGACGATCTCGCTGATGATACTGAATTGTCCGATGACCCTAGCATTGATGATGATGACGAAGATGAGGATGATGACGATTACGACGATATTGACTGGGACACAACTCCATCAAGTACTACAACAGTTTATAAACCATTAGTATCATCTACAACCACAACACCTAGCACCACGACTACCAGAACTACAACTGTTGCTACTCCAGATCCATATTTCACTCATTTTGATCCAAGAAATGAACATGAAAGTTACAAGGAAGCTCAGGTAAATAATATTTATCAGGTAGTTTTCTTTCTCTATCTCTAAACTATTCTGACATGGCTCAATAATAGGAATATAATCAACAATTACTTACATAATTTCGTTGTAACTTTAGGAACGGCTTGAAGAAACTCATCGTGAAAAAGTCACTAGAGTAATGAAAGACTGGTCAGATTTAGAGGAACGTTATCAAGACATGAGACAGACAGACCCAAGAGGAGCTGATGAATTCAAACAGAGAATGACACAGAGGTTCCAGCAAACTGTTCAGGCACTAGAAGAGGAAGGTGATGCAGAGAAACACCAACTAGCTGCCATGCATCAACAGCGAGTACTGGCCCACATCAATCAAAGGAAAAAGGAAGCTATGTCTTGCTACACTCAGGCTCTAAGTGATGATCCACCAAATGTAAGTTCAAAATTTATATATTTATAAAAAAAACTTTCCACCTTTCTATTTTATTTATAGACCCATCGTGTCCAGAAATGTCTCCAAAAGCTCCTGCGTTCTCTACACAAGGACCGTGCTCACGCTATTAGCCACTACCGTCATCTCTTGGCTACTAGCATAGAAGCAGCTGCTCGTGAACAACCAAGAACTCTCGAACGTCTTACTGATATTGATCGAACAGTAAACCAAAGTATGCAAATGCTGAAGAGATATCCAGAATTATCGGCAAAGATTGGACAGTTAATGGATGACTATATCCAAGCTCTTAGGTCAAAAGATGAAACCCCTGGTTCACTTCTAGCAATGACCACTGATGCCGAACAAGCCATTTTGGATAAATTTAAATCTGAAGTTGCCTCTAAGCAAGCAGAAAGAGAAAGGCAAAGGATTCAAGAAAAAGAAAGGAAAGAACAAAGGAAGAAGGAAAGGTCAGAATTGAAAGAGGAACAAAAACGTGTTGAAGAAGCTCTTGGTAAAAAGATTAGCAATTTCGATGATGAGGACATGGAAGATGAATCTCTTCCAGAAGAGAAGCTTTCCGTAAGTGTATTTTAATTTGAAATTATACGCTATACAGCATTCACTAGGTACTATCTTGTTTTTTTGTTAACTAGAATATTACTCTCCATAATTTTAATATTGGGGACTATATAATTATTTGTATACTCACAAAGACAACATTCACAATGAAACATTTTGAAAAAAAATTGCAAACTAAAAAAGTGTAATAGCTTTATTTCAGATCTCAAAAGGGATTTTACGTATATTTGCTAAACATTTTGTCATGAATTAATCTCTTAGATTTTGTCAAGTATCAAAATAGGAATATGAGTGAGCGTATCAAATTAAAATTTCAAGAGATATTTATAAAATTAAAGAAAAGATAATATCATGAATTACAAAAAAAATGCTCATAAATATACAGGTTTGGAAAGCGCACATTTTCATTTTTGTCTACAGTAAGAAAGAAAACTTCTGTCAGATGGAGAGAAAAAAAAGAGATTCATTCAACTTTGCCTGATTGTAAAAATTACTTGATATTATTTTATTTGCTTCATCTCTGTTATTCATATTACCAGAAAACAAATCAAAATAGGACAGATGTAACTTTGGAATGCCAGTGGGAGTATACATCCCCACTGTCAAATGATATTGACATGGTCTACTTCCCACCTACAGTCTGTTCCATCAACACTCTTCTTTATGCTTACCAACTCAATATTGATTACCGACTTGCTAGCAATTCTTTGTGTCAGTTTTTATGTTTGATGTTTGGGTGTGGAAGATTTAACTTTATGGGGTAAAAATTTGAGATTCTCCCATTACAAATGGACAACATTATTTAGGCTGTGAAGCCTTGCAAATATAACCATACAGTCTTTCATACAGTATGTCTATTGACTTCGTTTGTTCTTGCTATGGGATGGCATGACTTTCCAAACCTGTATGTACATATACAGAACCTTTTTTGATATTTTAAGAGAAACTGATATGGCTCTTTTACTTTGTTATTTTGCAAAAATGTTTTCATCTTTGTGAGCATGGAAATCATTCCCTAAATAGCGGTATGGGTCATTATCACAAAATTACCATTCAAATTTACACTAACCAATGTTAAACATTTCTTTTCTCCAGACTACAGTATCTCCAACATCAGGAAGCACGTTTACTGAAATTATGACTGATTCAGTAACAGCCACGGTGGGCCATAAAGAAGTTGACGATGCCGCAGTTCAAGAAGCTGTTGAAGAAGTTGCTAAAGCTGCATCTCATAAACAGGATATCATCCGGGTTGCTCATTTGATGAGTCACGAAATCGGTCATGGCGAACCTGTAAGTTTCTTTTACAATTTTTACTAACTTACTGAACGCTTTCTCAAAATGAATGATTTGTAAGTTAATTACTATAGTTGAGATTTAAAATAGTAGAGAATGGCTCATTTTATAAGTCAAATTATACAAGTCAACAAAAAAAGATGTACGAACAGTAGTAAATCATATGTATAAAATTATGAAATTCCACATTACACAGCCTCTGCTGCAACAAATACATGGCACGTGACACAGACTTATTCCATCTATACAGTTACCAAGTTTGAGCATATCTGAAAATTAATTTATTAGTGATTTTGTGTTCTTAAGAATGGAGAATAATTTAAGCTGTACAGAATGGTCTCTAAATCGTAAACATCCTAATCTAACAAATGAGGAAATCAGATGATAAAAAACGTGTATGAAGAGATTAGGGCGCGAAACCAAAATATGAATGTAAGTAACGCAGTTAAAAGATGTAGTTCATTAATAAAAGGGTCCGTGAGCAGTCTGTGTAACATGTAGAAAAGAGTGGCAAAGAAAAACATGCAACTGTGAAACGGAAAATAGTGGAAACTTGCGGAAAGAAAAAAATGACAAATGACAATCACAATGAGCCATGCAGCACTTCACAGGTCTTATATGATACACAAGGCACACACACACACACTGATAGTACAATATCCAAACTAAGGTCATCCTGCTTACCAGATGAAAAGTATTTTTATCAAACATAATATGTAAACGGAAATATGGACAATGAACAGGAGAACACAGAACCAACTTGATGTGTGGGAAAGAAGAATATTACGTTGAATTTTTGGAGGGAGAAAGGTGGAAGAAGGATGGCAAAGGGGACAAACTATAAAATATATGAACTCTTTAACAAAAACACCGATTATAGAAATACAGGTCATCTCATTAACTGCAAACTTTTGACAACAAAATTTGACGATGATAACCCTACTTACCTGTATACAAAAATGTCTACCTTAACAGATAGAGGATATTGAAGTTAGACTTTTAAAAAAAATGTTCGCAATAATTTTGTCAATTTTTAACATATAAGTTTACAATTTATCAGATACTTCTTGTGGTTAACTAAATCTTGAAGGATATTATTGTAAACGACGTCTAAAAAAACAATTTTAAAATTCTATTTCTATAAAATACTCAAAGGAAGTATTTGTGAAATTTGTTTTTAAATGTCCTAACTGATGTTATACAGAGTGTCTCTGGACAAGCACATGTTTTTTACCTATGTAATTTCGTTTACTAAGAAAAATTATAACAGAAACAGATTAGTTAAACACACTTATACACTTAAATTTAATTTAACATAGTAATATCAACATTTTAATTGACTGACTCCATATTTTTGTTGACTAATTGCTCCACATGTCCACCGGACTAAGAAATGCATTAACGGGCTTTTCTAATTACATAATGTGTAATATTTTGAAGAATCTGTGATTCATAAGACATTATTTTCAGTTGATTAAAATTCTCCATCAATTCAGAATAAACTTACATAAACCCACAAACTATACTGAAATCTAATGGACTCCTCTCTTCTATCTATTGATTTGGAAAAATTATTTTTTAGTTGAAAAGTATCTAAAATATTATAAAATAGTCACTTAATATTCTGAGTGGAATATAGTAGTATACAAATGATTTTGCAAAATTTTGCTAAAACATTAGATTTTCTCTAATTATAAAAAGCCATTTATGCATTCTTAAGACAGGTGGGTATGCATAGCAATTACTGTGTGTTTAAGTAAATGTGTATTAAATACTGTTTTAATTTAACTTAGTAAATGAAATTACATAGTTAAAAAACATTTGTTTGCGTAAATATGGTAAAGCTGGCTAGCTCTACATTCAGACACACTGTATATAATCAGTTATCAGATATTTAAAATTTCGATAAGTTATCTACAAATTGTTTCTTGGATGTTTCTTTAGCATTTAAAATTGTTATTTAGTGCAACTCAATATTCTGTGGCTATTCTGTAACATTGCACGACTTTAAGAAATCCCTTGAAGAAGAGTTTTATTGCATTTTTGCTAGGCTTCATCTATTAAATCCATCACATTCAGTAATTCTCTATTTGTATTATTTTTATTGTGCATGGTAGATTCTATACATTACATAATAAATAAAGCCAATTTATTATTTTTATTATTATTTTTATTTGATGGAAAATTATCAAGTTTGATAAAATAATTTAAATAAAATGTTACACTATGATATTGAGAGAAATTGTCCATGAGCATATTATGTCCAAAAAAAAGGGGGGGGGGGACACAAAGCACCTATTTTCCTTCAGTTTCTGTTTGTTTTTTAGGTGTTATTTACAATAATATCACTGTTGCCAATCGGTGTATAATTATACGATTTTTGTATCTTTTCAATTGACTGTATAATTTTCTAACTGTAATAATAATCGTATAATTTGTGTACTTTTCAGTAATAATCGTATAATTGGTGTAACTTTTCATTTTAACAGAAAAGTTATACTTGGGATTCCAAGTTCCCTTTCAGCAATCCATAGTTCATGGTTGCATGTAGTTACATCCACAGAATATGTTACATCGATCGAACTCATCTAAAAAAAATTTGAACCTAACAAGGCAAAGCATAATATATGCAATCGGTGACCCTACAAAAAAATTAAAAGAAATTCCCAAGGAAAGAAATAAATAACATTTTATAGCTCCGATTTTATACAGCAAATTCAATTGCTTTTGGCGTTATTGTTATTAATTATTAATAGAATTAATTTGTGGTTTTAATTAATAAAATATTTACTTATTCCTCTGAGGTCTTAACCCATTACTCGAAACTTACACAACGTTTCTGCTTCTTGTTTGTTTTAGGCCAGGCGCGCACGGATGATTTTACGATAGAACGATTAATCAATCGGATAGTTAGACCTGTACTTTATATATGTAGAGCGCACATGAACGATCGCAAAATCGTCCGATTTGAAAATCTGTGTCTGGACACAGATTTCTGACCCGATCGCGATTGCCCGATTGCATTAGCCCAACGTATTTCAATCTGCACGCGCGAACGCATGTTTTCAGTCGACCGATTCACAATATGCTAGGTGCATGTCTGTTGTTTCTCTAGAATATGAAAATTGACACAGAAACATTAATAAGATTGGTAGAAGTGCGACCTAAACTGTACAATAAACAATTAAAAGGCTATAGTGACCGTAATAAAAAACAAAAACTGTGGCTTGATGTCTGCGAAGCTATGGTTAAGGATTGGGGACAGCTATCTCAAAAAGAAAAGACAGATCAAGGTCTAGACCAGCACTTATGAGAGGATGTACCCAATATCGCCTTTTTCGTTTCTTTTCACGAAATCTAATAATAAGAAGGGCAGAAATACAGGCAGCCTTTATCAAACCCATTTTACAACTGAGCAGAAAATACGAAATCCATTTTGATCGGCCGACTGCCGATCGTTCGTCCGCGCTGAGACTAATCGGCCGACTGAAAAATCGTCTCATGCGCGCGTAAACCTGTGATCTGGCGATTGTGATCGGTCGATTCCGTAATCGTCCATGCGCTCCTGGCCTAAAACTCGTGAGTTATTGGCAGCAGTTATAAACATTTTCATAAATCATCAATAGTCTCCACTTCGGTGCAATATACTTCATTTTTTAATTATCCCCACAAAAAGAAGTCCAAAGGATTTAAAATCAGGAGATCGTGACAGCCATGATACCAGTCCTCCTCATCCAATCCTTTGATATTAAAGTTTGGACATGCTGTACATGGTATGGCTCGTGTATGATACACCACACTGCTGCAATATGCTATGGATGTCCCGGACCTTCATATCTCCCAGGATTCGGTTGCACTACACTTGCACTCACTGCACTACTATGATAAAAGTTGCTGCATTTGGCACAAGTTTACCAGAAAACTGTTCTGCTAAAGCATTTTCACTTCACCATAAATTAAAACGATATCCATCAACTCCGAGTTGCTCTATATGTAAGCTATTTCTGACACTTGAAAAACTAATGTAAAGACTTGCATCACAAAAATGTTATTACTATAGGTAATTGGATTTCATTACTCAAAATCGTCGACTACAACTTCAATAATTTTTTTCTCAGAAACTATAAGGATTTTACAAACAGTTTTTTTATGATATTGACTCCATTTTTCATGACGCGTCTATAGTATAGTATAGATAAATAATTGCTATAAAATGGAAAAGGTGAATTTCTAAATTATTTAAGGATGGATAAGTGCAGGTTTTCTTTATTACTTAATCTCATTAGACTCGATATTGAAAAACAAAATACAAAAGGAAATCTGTGTCTGCTTAAAAACTAACTACTTACATTTAACCTTCCGGCCACTTTCAACACTGTTATTTTATGCTATTAGGATACCTATCCACCCATAGTAATACATGTTGAGACTTGTCGTGCTGCATGTCTCCGTCTACCGCCGAAATTGGTCTCAATAATACCGTCTTGGCGATGCATTGGGCGGCTGGTGCAAAACCATTCACAATAAAATTTGTTTCTGAGGCCTGTGTAGCACTGCATGTGTCATCGAGAATGGGCCATTTAGCTGCTGTGCATTAGTCACTCTCTACTATTTTGGAAGTCGGATATAATCTACCTAACCAAACCTACTTTATTTTCAGACATATTCAGTCAGGCGAGAAGTCTACGGCAGGAAGGACGGAAAGAGTGTATACTTCACTTTAGCTTTCGCAGGGATGGCCTTGATGGCCGCCATAATTGTCGGCGTGGCCGTTGCCAGACGTAGATCTGCAAGATCGCCTCAGAGCCAAGGCTTCGTAGAAGTAGACCAGGCGGCAACTCCAGAAGAGAGACACGTAGCTAATATGCAAATAAATGGTTACGAAAATCCTACCTATAAATATTTCGAAGTAAAAGAGTAATATGTAATGTACGAACCACTTGGACGTTTTTTTAATTTCTTACAGAGTGTTGTTTTGCCTGGCAGCGTTTAATTTATGATATTATTTGAAGCAATACTTTGATGTGTTTTTTATGACCGACGGTCTTGTTAAGTTTGATAATTTTCGTTTGAGGCTACTAGGATCTTAACCATTCCATTACTTTTAATTAAACTGTACTTAATAAGCAACTCGATAATAATTCTACATATGCAAAGTATAAAATATATAAATATTTTGAGAATTATGAAAACTTGAATAGTAAGTAATAATTTTTGCATATGACAGTCCATGTTTACATATTTAATGTAATCATTTATAGTAAAAATATTGTGACGGTACACACATTATACATATTGCGATATTAGTTAGACACAAAACTTTGTGTATCATCACAATATCAGGTTAGTTGCTAGATGTATATGGTACCCTCCATATTATACTTAATAAAGATTAGATTATAATGTGCATGTTAATCAACAAGCTTTTGTACAAAGTCTTTTTATTTTTGTTACGACTTTAACCAGCTTTATTCACGCCCTTTACCCTTATACCTACCCCAGGAAAATTTTACAAAATCGCCGATATTTTTACCTTCCCAATGTATATACAGTAATTAGACTGATTTTAATATTTTACTAAAGAGCTTTCAAAATCGATATACAGGATGTCTGGAAAGGTCATGTCAAAAATGAAAGGACATACAGGGAAGATTATAGTTGTAGTACTTCAGATAAGAAATTTTGTATCGGACTTCGTTGTAGAATTATTTGCCATCAAAAAAGTTGAAAAATTAAATTTCAATTATAACATTTAAGCCGTTGCCATGACAACAATGAAATTTGGACAATTAAAGTAACTCATAGTAATGCTCACTTCCAAGTTGAGGAATTGAATTGTGAAATGCTAAATTTGGCAACACTGTCAAAGATATCTAACTTTAAATTGATAATTTTGTCTACTGTATAATATGAGTTTAAATTTTGAAATGAGCATTATTTTTATATGAAATTCTACAACTATTTTGACCTTCCCTGTATATCCTGTAATTTTTGACATGACATTTCTGGACACCTGTTATATCCCAAATAAAAAAATGTAAAACTGAAACAAATCAATACGAAACAGTTCTAACTCAAAGCATTTCCCAATTGGCTCAAACTCGAATAGCATATTGCATGTTTGATGGTGTATATGAATAAATACTATGACTCAAATTCGAATTAAAAAATATTCAATATTCTTACTCAAAATGCGCCCAAAGCTGAAAGTGTAGCCTTGAAACACCGAAAATTAAAATTCTAGTAGCCAGAAAATATTACAACATAATTTATTATAAAACCTGAAAACAATTTTTTGTAAATATTTTCCTGGGTAATCCCAATCAAGAAGACCAACTGATGGTTAATTGTTCAAGCACAATATGATTGAATACATGTATGTCTATCTTTCTTTGAACAAATATGTGCCGTATGTGATTTCAGACCGAAATTTGTTGCGTTAAATTTAAAAATAGTGGGTTACAAAACTAAGCCTGCTTAGATAAGATAGTAATACAATGTATTCAGTATGAATTTTTGTTTCGATCATTCGACGAGGGTTTGAACAGTAAGATACACATGTAACCCCAAATTACTTCATTTTACTATTGTTTTCCTCAACAATAGCAGTAGTTTGTACCGAAACATCACTAAAAGACACATATATTTCTTTTAAATACGGCTTTGACTTTAAATTGGCTTCAAACTGGAACAACTACGAGATTATAGAGAATGAAAAAATTTTGGGTTTTGAGTATCCTGATGCAAAATCAATTGCATTTTAAGCTGTTTGTAGATAACACTTCTGTGAAGAGATCGTTTATTTACGGGCATAACAATTTTATACTGAATGGCTTCTGACAGCTTGTATAATAATTTAGTAAATATATAAAATTTCATATTAATGTAATTTTCTCCCACAATCCTTGACTAGCGAAGGCTAGGAAAAAAGATGTGTTTGATGTGCATATTTAGTAAATCTCCCAACAATTTTCATAAATATTTTTCCTATTTACGGTGTTACTACTTAAAAACACATTTTGTTAAGTAAAAAACACTTAAGCCATTATTTCTCTTAGTACCTACCCTAACCTAATCTGTATTAGATTAGTTTAATAGTATAGTTATTATATGTTTTGTGGCCATGTAATTTTAAATTTAATGTAATAAAGAACTAACTTATTATTTTACACAGTGTTTCTTTAGTTCCCTTCTTCATTTGTATTCATTGTAACTCAAATATCTGTTATTCTTACTAGGGTTGCTATGTTTTTCATAAGTAAAGGGAAGACTTCTTCCCCGCAGGCGGGTTACTATGAAGGGGTTACGAAAAATTATACATAACTACGTTGATAGTCAACTGGGAAAATACTGATCCAAAAATTCAAATTTAAAGATTATACCAAAAGTAGCAAGCCAAACAATATGGGTTGAGAGACAATTTCAACGTGCACAAGAGAGAGCAAAAGAATACATGTTCTATTAGATATAAGTTATAGCCATTTGAAGTTGTCAAAATGTAACGGCAAGAATAAAACGCTTGGTATAATATTTTTAAATTCATGATGGAAAAAGAGGGCATTCCAGTGATAAAGAGGAACTCTACATTTTAAAGGACAGACCTCCCAAAAGGAGGAAACTTGGCAACTCTAATTCTGACACATATTCAACGGCAACCACATTTAAAAAATGGGTGCTAACTTAATAGTCACAAAATTTGTTAAAAAAAAATCCATATACATCAATTTACTAATAAAGCAATAACATACCTACATCTGACAGATTTAAAAAATTTATGATTTTTATGATACACATTATAGTCAGCGGTCAAAATTGTGGACAGTGACTAATCGCTAGCTTGTAGACAAGCGCGACGGGTGAGCAACATTTCATAGGCATATTAAATAAATAATTGCATTACATAATATCCATTATTTTTAGAGTAGAAACAGTGATTATAACAGTTTTTACTAATTTCGGAGCGTTAGATAATTAAAATAATAAGAATATTTCAAAATTTAAAGTTTTTATCTTGTATATCGGTGTAGCTAAGTTAATTTAGACACTCTATCAAGACAAACTGAAAAGATTCTTACCAACATTGTAAATATATCCCATAAAACGATGCCCTCTTGGGCACACAAGATGTTAACTATTTATACATTTCATATAGGTAATTGTTTTACACAAATATTATCATTACCACTAAATTAGTACGCATTACGTCAGAATCATAACAAACTTCACCACGGGCGTAGCCAGGATTTAGTTTTGGGGGGGGGGTTTAGTTTGAAGTAAATAAGACAACAAAAATATACTTACATGAAATTTAATATCTATATATTCATCGCGCGTCTGCCTCTCGTCAAAAGATGGCGCTAGGCTCTACTATATATATATTCAAATGTAATAATTTAACTCTCTTTCACTCCTCGTATTTTTCGCTATAATATTAGGCAATATTTTGCTTATTTCGGGGAGGGTTTGGACCCCCAAAACCCCCCCCTTGGCTACGCCCGTGAACTTCACTATCACTGTACGCTTACTATTTATTAAAATAACTATAACTTTTCGACTCTTCTGCTATGATAACTTGTGTTATCCATCACAACAACTGCTCCTGGTTCTACATATGATAAAATAGATTCAAACCATTTTTCAAATACTTCATTCTTCATATCTTCATGGCATTCTCCCGTCCTACGTGATTCAAAAACATGCACACCACTTTCTAAAAACCCCGAATCACTTCCAATATGTGTTATTATTAACCTACGTCCTTTTCCAGAAGGTGCCTTTAATCCTATAGAAAATCCATCTAAAAATGCTTCTCTTTTACTTCAAACGTTACCATCCTGCCAAACTTTTGATACCGTATAACCCTCGTTTACTCATGTTTCATCCATGTAATATATCTTTTTGCCCGATGTACGAAATTCTCTTAGTTTTTCTAAATATTCTCTTCGCCATACTACAATTTCATATTTTTCAACGAGCATACTTTTACGATTTTGTTTTAAAAACCGAAAATTCATGTCATGTATTGTTCTTCTAAGAACTTTGTTTGTCAGATAACTGAGGCATGTCCTCATCTTCAGCTATCGTAGTTTGAATTTTTTTTATCATCGGTATTTCATTTCTGAAGAAGAATGAATTTTCCTGCGAATGGCATATTTTACGTCATCATCGACTTCTGTTTTTTTCCTTCCTCGTGTTTCTATTTTTTTCTTCTTTGGATTTACTTCCACACTCTTTTTTACTACACGATATACACTAAAAACTGACACTTGTGCTAACGAACTACACATATCAACAGCTTCACTAACACTTATGTTAGAGTTTCGCACTCGAATTCCTTCGTATACGTTTTTTATTGTCCATTACATAGGTTATATAGATTACTAACAGACCTTTTACTAAAACTGGTACTTTGATCCATTTTTAACTGTTATTTGTTAACTTCACGGTTGCAATAATTTATTTTTATAATTAAACTAATTAATATAACTATAGAAATAACACCCCGCGAATAGCAGCAAATCCCCCAACGTACGCATATTCTAATGGCCTTCTAACCTAGGCAAAGCCATGTACTAACGCTCACGGTTTACACACACCAAAATATTGTTTTCCACAATGCAATAAACAGAGGTAGAGAATACATCGGGCTTCAGTTTAACTGAGTCTTTATCATGGTACTGTGTGGTCTGCTTACTTCCTGCTCGGCCTAAGCGGCTCGACTTATATCTCACCTGCACTCAGTTTATATGTTAACATACATATGAAGGAACAGCCAGTTCAATTGTTGGTCATCTCACCTATGGCATACTGATGAGGGCTAACAAGTCCGAAAACGGTCTATGTGTGATGGTGTGTCCGACAAGGGTTCTTGGCTGTTCACACAGATACTGCAGGAGTAATTCAATGATGGTCGAGGCATTAATCCGCGGAGTAGTTGTATCTAGCAGTATCATTTACAGATTTAATGGCTCGTCGCCCAAAGCGAGAGGTCTGCGTTAAGTACCTGTTGCAATGTAGTTCGCTTCCTGTAAGTCGAGCCGCTTAGGCCGAGCAGGAAGTAAGCAGACCACTTATATCTCACCTATTTAACATGTATTTTTAGAGAATACCTACCATAGACAGAAGTGATATTTTGATGTTTTAACATTAATTCTGTTCTTCTTAATTTGGATTTTTCTTCTCGAATAAATGTTATACTGAACTTGAAGACTATAATTACACCCGTCCTACATCAGAGCTGCTATAGGAACAATTTTATTAAATTCTCTAACTTCCCCTATTTTCCTGTCTAAAGTTTTATGTTTTCACTGACTTTTTATAGTCCATCTGAATAACTCACGATGGTTTTTGAGATAAATAATAGTAAAATTTCAATAAATAAAAATTTGTACCTTAAAACTACATTTACATTCTCAGATAACTAGACCTATTAATGAATACTTTTAGAAAGTACAGAGGGTGGGAATTTATTGAACAATTTTTATGAAATGTTTGATTTTAAAGGCAAAAAGTTCATATACAGGGTGTGCTACTTAAAACTTCCCAGTCCCATATCTCCGTTATTTTTTAAGATACCTTAGCGATCAAGGTATTATTTTATAGGTCTGCTCAAGGCCTTCTAAGCCAATCATTTAATTTTAAAAAACAAATTATTTTTTCTAGATGGCCGCCTTTGAAAAAATATTTTCCGGGAATAATTTTTTCTTTATCACACTGTATAATTATTATGCCATCGAATAGGCTATGAAAGGCTTTAATTTGATATATGGAATTATAGCTTTTATTACTGTAGTTTAGTTAAAAAAGTTGGGCATTTATAGCTTCCAATTATAGTTAAAAAATACATTGTTATATGGAAATTATCAATTTTACTTTAAAAATGGATAAACAGCAAGAAATATAACCTTTTTTTTTCTTAAATCATAAGCTCTCTTCAAAGCATTCCTCATTATGAGCAATGCCGAGCTTATGTTTTATTAATAATTTTGTGTTTAAAGAAGAGAACAGAACAGGTTAAGAAAATAGATGAAATAGAGCAACATTATAAGAGGAAGGAAATACGTAACTTCTACAGAGAGACAAAAAAGGGAAAAAAGATAAAGAAGGAAGTAATATATGAGGGATGAAAGTGGAAATCTAATTGCAGAGGAAACAGAAGTGAGAGAAAGATGGAGGCAATACTTTGCAGATATGTTGAATGAAGAGAGTGTAAGGGAAGGAGAGGAGCACGAGATGATACCGAGAAGGGAAGAGGAAGTGGATGTAGAAGAACCTACAAAAAAGGAAATAGATACAATTATAGAAGCTTTAAAGAATAACAAAAGTCCAGGAAAAAACAGAATAACAGCACAGAACATTAAGTACGCAGGAGATGATTTAAGACAAAGAATATACGAAATGATACGAATGATCTGGAGAAGAGAATGTATGCCTGAAGATTGGAGAGATGCTTTGATTATACCAATCTTAAAAAAGGGAGATGCAACAGCCTGCAGAAACTATAGGGGTATATCATTGTTAGATATAGGGTATAAAACTATGGCAACGTTAATAAAACAGAGAATAGAACCTATAGCAGAACCACAAATAGGGGAGTATCAAGCAGGTTTTAGAAAAGGAATGTCAACAACAGACCAAATCTTCATGGTGAAGGAAATTCTGACTACATGCTATGAGTATGGGATCAAAGCAATGGTTTTATTTGTGGACTTCAAGAAAGCATATGATTCGATCAAAAGGAATAAACTAAGTAAAATTTTGAAACAATTTGGGATACCAACCAAACTAATTAGGCTATTGAAAATGACCTTAGAAAATACTAAATCCAAAGTACGAATAAAAGGTGAATGTTCGGAAGGCTTTACTATTGATACAGGACTGAGACAAGGAGACCCACTCTCAACGCTTCTTTTTAATTTAGTACTAGAAAAGGTCATAAGAGATAGTCAGTTCAACACAGAAGGACATATATTGTTTAAAAGTCATCAAATTGTAAGTTATGCAGATGACGTGGCTATTATTACTAGAGATAGTAGGGAATTAGAAGAAGTAACGAGAAAACTTGTGGAGGAAGCACGTAAAGTGGGATTGCAGATAAATCAAGAGAAAAGTAAGATTTTGAGAATAGGAGAACAAAAAAAAGATACCAATTTTAAATTGAGAACAGAGCATGGAGAGATGGAGTTTGAGGAAGTTCAAGAATATGTGTATTTGGGGGCGCTAATAACAGCTAACTGTGATGCGGAACAAGAAATAAATAGGAGAATAATAAAAGCAAACAGAAGTTCGGCAGCAGTCAACCACTTATTGAAATCAAAAAATTTGTCCAGAGGAGTAAAATTTAGAATGTATAAAACAATTTTGAGACCAACAGCGCTGTATGGTAGGGAAACCTGGGTTCTCAATAAGAAGTCAAGAAAAAACCTTTTAAGGTGGGAAAGGAAAAGCTTAAGGAGAATTCTAGGGGGTAAGAAGACGGAGGAAGGCTATGTAAGGAGAAACAATGAGGAAATATATGCAATGTACCAGGCACCAACAATAGACTAATTTGTAAAAGCCAGAAGAGTGCAGTGGCTAGGGCATCTAGAACGTATGGAAGATGAAAGGGCAGTTAAGAAAATAATAGGGAGTAAACCTAACTACAAGAAAAAAAGAGGTAGACCAAGGAAGCGATGGAGAGAGGCAGTGGCAATAGATCTAAGGGAGAAAAATGTAACGGATTGGAAAAGAAAGACGAAGAACAGAATGGAATGGAGAAGAATAACACAGCTCTGGGCCTAAAAGGCCTGTAAACAGCTTTATATATAATAATTTTGTGTTTACTATATTTTCTAGATTTTCACAAGTACTAGCACTTGTTATAAGTAGGCAATGGAACAAGGTTATTGACCTAAACATGCTAGGTTAAGATTCGGATTGCCGGATCGTTTATCACTAAATAGGTATGTCTCAGACTGTTAGATGTTCTAAATTTTTTTTAGATAAAATTCTTTTCAAAATTCTCTAGAGAATTTTTACAGTGTCATACGGCTTTAACATATGGCATTTTTGTGTATTTTATGTGCCTTAACCTCTATGGCAAAAAATAATGTTTCGCTATTTTTTCTCTGAAAAAGTTAAGTACTCATATTTACACTCATGGTTGAATTAATGTAGTTTATGCTTGCAACAAACAGTTTTTAAAAATTTATTCAAATGTGCCATGTGTGATTGTGATGTGATGTGATGTGTGATTAGACCTTATATTAAGAAACTACATCAAAAATTATCAAATTTTTTTTCAAATTTTAACACCTCCCATCTAGAAAACATAGCCATTGTAAGCCCATGTTTCTATTTGAAATCAAAGATTAATTCCTAAAAATTTAGGCATGCACATATTTAATTCATCGACAAGGCGGTAAATTCAAAACCTTACCATTATAAAAATCCTTGACTTTTTCTTGTTTCCATGGTTTTCTGTACCTGTATTCAGTATTTCAACAATTTTCTTCAATGATACATTTTATTTTTCTTATTTATCATTTTTCTAAGTGAATTCGATAATTTGCTTTCATTCTAATACAAAAAAGGAAATTGCTGTTTAAAAATATTAGACTAAAAAAAAATGTTTTATTTATCCTCATGATAGACTTAAATATAATCACTATAAAAATTGGAAAAACTAACAGGTAGTTATTATAAATAAACATCTGACCAAATTACACTAAGATGATAAAGAAGTGTGAATGTGAATTGTTGAAAATTTTTATTTATCTTCTTTATCCGACTGACCTTTTGGATCTGTAACAGGAAAAATTCATCTTTAATATTTTTTACTCAAAAATATTGTATCATGTTGAAAATTTGTACATGCACCATTTCATAAATTAATTATGTGACGTTTTTAGCTATTAAAAATGGAAAAATGATCAACTACTAAATTTAATTTCCTAAATTTTTGTACACCATATTCGAACATTTTAAAAAAATCATTAACTACACATAAATTTAAATATTACAAAATTAAAAACATATTGCAAAAATAAAACATAATAAGAAAATGGTTAATTTGTTTTTTATTAATGAATTTTTTTAATTTCATATTTAAGTTAATAAATTGTTCTGCGGATTACTGAATTATTTATTTTTAATTAGACCATAAAATTATATTAAAACATATTAAATAGCAGATGTCTCTTTCAGCCAATCTTATAACAAAAAATTACCAACAATAACAATGGAAATATGCCTTAATAAGAATTACAAATATAAAAAAGTATGGAAAATATGACATCCTAAATATGAAATATGAATGTCTGAGATATCTGAAGTGGTTAGCTAAAGTTCTAAAATTTTTACTGACAACTATTTTAGTCATAACTTATTATTTGAAAATTATTACATCTAAATTTTAACAGATCAAGTTTTCCATAAAATTTAGAAACTATAGGGAATATTCTAAATATTTTGACAAAACCATAACTAAATATACAGGATGTCCGGTAATTCCATGCAGAAAATTTAAGGGGATAGTACTTGAAAAAGTAATATTACATTTTCTCAAAAATTCAATATTAACGGACCCACGTAACCTTCAAAGTAATTTTTGTAATTTGTTTTTTAACTATAACTTTTTTAACACTGGAACATTTTTTTCCAATTTGGCACATTTGTTACTTTTATACAAATTCAGTTTTAGGCAAAATATTTCTAAACCAAAAGGACGTCCAAAAGGATAGAAAGGGGTGCTAGGTGAAGAAATGATCAGAACTTTTTTTGTTTTTAATTCTATTGAAATTTTTATGGCATTTCTTTAAAAATTGAAAGTATATCTACAAATTTTATACTATTGTTTGAAGTTGAAAAAACCAATCGTTTACAAGGAAATCAAAAATGTACTTTGAAAACAATTGAATGATAGCTGTCATAGTATTACTTTGACGTTAATTTCAAACTTTGTGCATACAAGATAAAAGCAGAAATGCAATATTTTATGAGAAAACAGACATTTAACTGATTTATTTTAATCTTGGTAGAACAATTTTTAATCTGGTCGCCACTGGTCTGGACTGGTCTTTGCTTTGGCTTCCTTGACGTTTCCAGATACATATGAATGTTAAAGTTTTGAAGTCAAGTGTCAAAGAAGCTAAACCGGCAACGTGGCGACCAGTCCGGAAATTGTTTTCTATTGTTAGATGTCTCATAAAAGATTGCGTTTCTGCTTTTACCTTGGCATAAGGTTTGAAATTACTATCAAAGCAATACCATGACAACTATCATTCAACTGTTCTCAAAGTATACTTAGCTGACATTGTAAATCAGATTCACCAGTGTGTCTAATGTCAATTTTCTCGCAAATGGGTAGTTTTTAGATTTCAAACAAGAGTTTCAAATGGTTAGACAAACTTTCAGTCTTTCAGGAAATTTATAAAAATTTTAATAAAACAAAAAACAAAAAAGTTATAATTTCTTTACCCAGCTGGTGCCCTTTCTATCTTTTAGAGCACTGCAATTTTAGAAATATTAAGACGAGAACTGCATTTCTATAATAATAAGTGTACCAAATTTAAAGAGTCATTCCAGTATTAAAGAGGTTTTGACAAACAAAAAAAAAAAAGTTTTAAAAAGCTAACTTTGAGGTTAGGCAACTCCATTAATATTGACTTTTAGAGAAAATGTTACAAGAACTTGACACATTATTTTTTCGGGAATACCAACCTCTAAATTTTCTGCGCGGAAGTTCCGGACACCCTGTATAACCCACTATACATATTTGTGCAATATTCCATTTAAAAACGTAATATTTTCATTACCATAACTTCATAATATACCTATCACCTTGAAAATAATTTCAAAAAACAGTATTTTTCAATACCCTTCAGGTTTTTTCTATTTTTTTTTTTAATCGAATAATAAGAGAATCATTGAATAATTATGTAAAAAAAATACCAAAATAATAATTTATTTGCTACATTCTCAAAATTCCGTTAAATTGGATACTTTTTTATTTACACTTTGCTACACTTAATGAACCACCATATTATCAATTCTCACAGGAATCAAAAACACCCGAATCAGTATTATTAATAAATACAAATTGATTTACTTACCATTCTTGACATCATCTCCTAAATGGCCATCATCAGGCATCATGCCTGGCATCCTGTCTGCTTCTGGAGGTGCAGCTCCTCCATACATCTGAGGAGGCATGACGGAACCATCTCCTGGCATCTGTTGACCCTCTGGTGGCGTCGCCCCATGAGGAGGATAGGGATGACCTCTGTTCCCATGAGGTGGGTACTGTGGATAGCCTTGGTGGTAATATCCATGTGGGGGGTACTGGCCTGGACCTGGGTAGCCCTGAGGATGAGGCGGGTACCCTTGTTGAGGTGGGTATGGGCCGTAACCTGGATGAGGAGGTCTTGGAGGCAGTGGAACTGATTGAGGGTTTGGACCTTGTGGAGGGTACTGCTGCTGGTATTGAGGTACTTGGGCTGGTGGCATCATTGGATTCTGATGAGGTGGAGGAGCTTGAGCTGTAGGAGGATGGGCTGTGTTTTGATTTGGTTGCATGTGTGGCAGAACTGGACCATGTCCTTGTCCAATATTCGGACAAGGTACATTTGGAGGGATGCCTGATGGATGGTGAATAGGTGGTTGATTAGGTGGCATATTATGAGGTGGAGGGGCATGTGGATGCATAGGATGTGGTGGTGGTTCATTTGGGTGAGGTGGTTGAGTCGGTGGATGTTGAGGATGATCAGGATGCGGTGGGTAAGAAGGGTGTGGATCAAGTGGCGGTTTGTGTGGTTCCACGTGGGGTGTAGGACCATTAGATGTAGGGGGCGGTTGTGGAAGAGATTCTGTTTTCTCAGGTTCTTGATCCATATGCTGAAGATGGAAATAAAATTAATTCAAATTAGTGATGGTAGTCTCAAAATTGGCCAAAGTGACCAGTGACCATAAAAGACTAGTCAAATTAAAAGATGACATAAGCAACAAATATTTAAAATGACCAATTTTTCCCACATTTCAATAATTCTTTTAAATTTATCTCAAATTTTATAGTTGTCAATAATTTACTTAAAATGCTACATGAAATTTTATTTATTGAATATCACCTAAAGTTAACAGTTTGGTTGGCAATACTTTAGGAAATTTCACAGTAACTTTTCTATAAATTAATTTTTGAAATAGTCATTTTTCATCTGAGAGACCATTAGGATTACAAAATACTCAAAAACTCAAACTGAAAACTCTTGTGTTATTATAGTGTCTCTGAGGATATATGCCTGATCAAATTTACTGATTTTTAAGAGACCAAACAGTTAATTATTTAAAATCTAATTATAAAATTTTATAATACGTAATGTACAAAAAATATTAAAGCCTGAATTTTAAAATAGTTATTAGCGCTCATAAAACTAATATAATGTTTGTTCTAATACCCTAATAAACCATTTATCGTAACATCATACCTCTAGGCAATACATCAAGTGTTCCAATTGAGAGGCAAAGATTTATTGGACAATCCTGTTGATATCAATCAAACTTATGATCATTTGGGAATGGATTTCTGTATGATCATTTTGGTACATTATCAGAAGTAGAATTCAATTCACACAATTTCTACTGCTGATTTGAGTAGTGCATATTTAGATCATTTTCTGCATTCCTATTTACTGATAAATCCTATGATACTAAACAATCAAAAGTCATTCCACTCAAACTATTTATTTTTATATAACTGATCAAGACCGTTTCAGAACAATATAAAAATTGGATGTTGGAACAAACTTATTATAAACATTCTAATATTCACTGTGTAAAAAATATAACTTTAACTTTCAATTCTGGGAACAGGAAATACTTACTTCTGGTCTAGCCTGTCCATTTTCCTGCACCGGACCAGGAGGATTGGAGCTGTTTGAATTATCCGATATATTTTCTTCAATCTTGGTTTTTGACTCTTCCTGGATTTTATTTCTCTCTTTTTTCAAAATGTCGTATTGCCTCTCGACCATCTTTTGAAAAGTATCTTCATCTACAGCTTGTTTACAGTGCTAGAAATCGAATTCACTAGGCCCAAGTTAGCATTACACAACAGAACTTACTTTTTTTAATTCCTCTTGAAACTGTTCACTACTTTCGATGAACTTCCTTTTCTTTGCTTCAAATTTTTCTTCTATTTGCTGCAGCTCAGCTTCCAGTTTCTTCTGATGCATTGTCAACGACTGCACTTGCCTTTTGAGAACTTGCATACGGTTTGTAGTAACAACAGATCTAACATCGGGCACCACTGACTCAGAAAATATCTCATTGATCAGGCGATGGTTTCGTAGGTATCGTGCGTACGCAACATGCTTTACGGAATACCCATCATCTTGGTCTGGCAGATTATTAAAAATGCATTATTGTTATAATTCATAAAGTAGACTCATGTAAAAATAAATGATTTCATTACAGTATTAGTAATAGTACATATATTATTATGTCCAAAGTTATATTAGAGTTATTACAAATAAGAATAAGAGATAATTTCTGTCATCTGTAACATTATTTAATTATTTCAATCAGTAAAGAGAAACAAATTCTTTACAATGAATATGGGGTTTCCGCAATTGCTATATATTCATTTATACAGCAATTTGTAGATTCGCATTAGTACTTGGCACAAATTAATTAAAGAATTCTAGGATAAATACATCTGGTAATATATTGTAATTATAATTTAAATATAATTATATCTACACCAAAGTAATATGTGATTTATTAAATACATTTACTTCTTTGTCATTCCATACTAACAAAATGTACAGGAAGTACAGTAATGTTGCTTACTGTTCTACACACTTATTCATTGATATACCCTGCCACTACATACAGCAAGTCTTGGTGAGCAGCTGCTGTTAGTCACGTTTTTATTGCTTGATGCCTCAGTGTGAAGTGTGTGGAAAATTGAGTTCTTTTTACCCTGAATTGTCTCTTCATAGGTAAGTTTAAACAACTGGAATTGTCAACACGCGCTCGGGAATTATTTGCGGCAAATATGCTGTGTTGCACAGTCGGAATTTTCGCAATCTATCTCTTGGGTCTGTGTGTATTATACACATACACAATGGATTACAAAACAAATGGCAATATATTCAGACAGTCTCCCTTTGCTTATTGGTCTACAATTTCAATATATTCACGAACCACTAGATGGCGCTGTAAAATTCAAGATGTCGAATATAGAGGTGAACAACAATTTGTGTAGAATTGCCGCTAAAGATTATAAAGCTTTTAATTGCCAAGGATGTTGTTTTAAAGTGCAATTCTTTGTATACAGGGTTAACTATGACTTAGTACAAATATTTTAAGAGGGGATAGGGGAAAATAAGAATTAATGGAATCACCCTTCAAAAAAATTCTAAACTTATTTATAAAGCCAAAAAAAATTATTTTCAAAACTATATTAAATCCCTATTTATCGCCGTCACTGACTTTCTGTCAGCCACGAGGTTAGGTATATTCTGCCTTCTGCCAGTCAAAGGTGTCAAATATAGTGACACGTCCATTGACATGTGTATCAATTTAAGCTGCTTTGAAATCTTTACAAAATGTAGATTATTATTTAATGATTTAATGAGAAATACAGTATGGTAGCACAGAGAGGCAGCACCTACCTTACTAATATTTATTTCCAGGATTGATACTTGGAGAGATATTAAGAATGTTGAATCATCTTCTGTGTTCTGACTTGTTTAAATTAAAGATTTTTGTACTTCCTGTGGACCTCTTCGATGTGGTTCAAAAAGTATTCAGCAAAATATTTTGTATACTCGGGAAACGTCTTTGAGGCTGCCGCACAATAATATGCAGTTGTCACACTCCCATAAATCAGCACCTTATCCGTCATATAGGCATTTGAATACGACATGTTTGTAAATACACATAAAATACGCGAAAAATTAAATTTGCGAAAATCAAGTACTGAAAAATTATTTCAAACTAATCAGAGTACCGTAACCGTAAATTTATGTTATTTGATATCTACAGACGACATCTTTCACTAATACAAGGTGCACTCATGCCGATAAATTTTTAAACTTCATGTGTTGTTGCGTAATTAAATTCTGTTAATACTAATAACAGCAACAATATTAACAGTAATTGACGATGTTTGCATAAAATAATTAGCAATATTTTAAACTATAACGTCCCAAGATGTTTACAGTGTTCTGTAAAAATGACCCTTAGATTATAACTAACTTCGCATTCTGGATGATTTGGAGCACGGAGGGTATGCAATTATCAATGCAGTATGGCATAACCTAGAACTTACTGTTACTTTAAATCAGCTAAGTGACTAATTTTAAACGTGTTATAGTAATTAAATAAAGTATTTTATGTCGGATATGTTAGTGGATAATTATGATGAATCTGCAAGGAGTGAAAATGTAGTTTGGCAGTGTGCAACGAAAGAACGAATACAAAATACCGCAGCTAACCGGATTAGCTGTTATCTACCACGTACTTAGACACTATTATTATTAATACAAATGTTTTGTTTCGTAGTTTCTACACTTGATAATGTTGAAAAAACGACCAGTAGTTGACATATCTAGCCATGACGGATGATGATAGATTGTCATAGGCGCCGACTTTCCGTGGGAAAAAAGGGTTTTGCCCCATTTTTTAAACATCGAGCTAGAATTCCAAAATAAATTTTTTATTGTCTTTTAGACCTTCCTGAGCACGTGGTTAAAATTTTTGTACTTAGTCATAGTTAACCCTGTATATGTAATTTTAAAGGTGAAGGTGTATTTTTAGGACAACAAAATGATTATTTTAACTTGAATATAAGACAAATTCCTAGAATGCATATTATATGCTGAATTCCTAATATGCTCGTAACCTTTCAGATTCAGATATAATGATTCAATACAAGATATCTATAACAGATATCTTGGACTACTTGGGGGATCGAGGGAACCTCTGAAAGAAGGTGAGTGCATACAAATTTCTGTGGGGTAGAAAGTGAGCAGCCCCAAGTTGTCAAAAGCCTGTGTTTACAGACATCTGCTTTAGTTCAGCCACCCCATGAAATATCTACTTTATTAAATGGAAGAAATTAGCAGTGTAATATAGATTTAAAAACATCCTTAAATAATTCACAACATAACCTTGTTATAATTACCTGGCACTTTGAATCGAATAAAGTTGAATGTTTTTCTTTGTCAAGTTTATTAAATATTAGTCTTATAAGTTAAGTTAGAGATGTAACTGATTTTTATACTTCGAGAATATTGATTTACTTATACTTATGACTTATACTATTAACTAAAAATTTCACATTTTACATAAATACTGAATTAATTTTAAATGTACTCACCATCTTCATCTTCAGCAGGTTGAATTTCAATCCTCCTGTCTGCAGCTGCTTGTTGTTTGGATGAACTAGTAGACCTTTCGTGAGTCTCTCCATCAGGCCCTTGTGCAACTAAAATTAGTTTGTTTAGATGACGGGGTGATATGGTGTCGAGGTGAGATTTTAGTGATGCAGGCATAGACAGAAGATTCATATACATATACTCTGAAGTTAAGATGTTGGCACATTTCCATTTTAATTTTTGTTTCAGTTCATATTTTACTGGTTTGGATTTAACTATTGACTAGGTATATAAAGTTAATTAAAGAATCTTGTGAAGTAAAATGTCAATATAAAATAAATTAGCAGTTAAAAAATGTAATATTTACAATTTTTTAATGTAGAAAACTCTACAGATAATATTACTGTGTAAATAATTTTTTAGAAACTTGAAAAAATTTAAATAAAACTCAAAACTCCATACCAATTCCATTTTTTACCATTTAATGAATACAAACAAGCATTACACTTGAAGATCATAACTTTTTTATAGATAACATATCTCTACCAATAGTAAAACATATAGAAAGCATACAAAGATACAACTTATTTAATAAGCAACAAGAAATGGGTGCAGATGTGCTGAAATGAGGGCGAAGTGAATGATTAAAAAAATATATGTACAGAAATAAGAAAAAATATATAAAAGTTAATTAAATAAACAAATCCTTACCTGCTTTTCCTTTGTTCTTAGCTGCTATGTAAGCCAAGTAAGCAGGAGAATTGTGATAATTTTTTAATACTTTCTCATATTCCAGCTGCAAAAGTAAATGCGATAGTATAATTAAATTTATAGTATACAGTACAGTGTTTGTTATATTCTTATCCATTATAAAAAAAATAAATAGGTATATAAAAAGATATGTACATAAATATGTAAATAAAAATGGAAATAGAAACAAAATATAAAATAAACAAAAGAAAAATTGTTTCCTTTTACTTTGACAAAATTAACTAAAATTAGACTAAGCAAATCAAATTTACCTTTTCAGTTTCATACTCTTCAACAAACTCAGTTTTCTGATCCTCAGGAAGATCTCTCCACATCTGACCAATTATTTTCCCAATCTCCCATAATTTCAAATCAGAGTTTTGAGCTTTTACAGTATCCCAAACTTTCCGACTATATCTCATGTACGGCATAAGCGGTTTTTCTGGTGCCTTTGGTGGTTTTGGTGTTTTAGATTCACTCTTCAACAAAAGAAATCCACAAAGAGCATTTGGAAGACAACATTTTATTAAATAAGATAAACCATTATGAAATCTTAAAAGGGCATTGTTTTTGTATAGTTTACAACACAGCCATTCATCTACATACTTCATACAAGATAAAAATTCTGCCTGATACTCACTGTGGCGCTTTTACCAATTTTCTGTGGCACAAATCCAGGGTTTCCATTTGGAGTTGCTACAAACGGATTTGTTTCTTTCTAAAATACAGTTATATATGAAGGAAACTGCCAGAAAAATAAAAAATCGCTGGACTTACACTTGAATTGGAGCTTGATCCGCCTGAAGCTCTTAATCTCTCTATAAAAATAACAAATACATTAACATATGCTCGTTAAAGAGATACAGAACTTACTCACAGGTAACCTATACATTTACATGCAAACGAAATCAGAATTCAATACAAGATTCCTTTTCATAACTTACCTAAGTACCTAATTGATAATCGTTCTATTATACATATTTTTTACTACCTTGATACCGAGCTTGATACAAACTGATCAATCCCTTTTATATTACAATAGAGCAATCATTTTTATTATACATTTTCAAATCATAAATTTCTCTTTAATATTATAATAAGAATTACCTAAATGTATATTTGCTAAAAGCAATTTTTTATAGAGAAATATGTATTTCTATATTCCTCTACAGTTCAAATGCAACTTAGTTTATTTTAATTGGAATCATATTGAAGTTAATGTTTATACTAAGTGTTCAGACAGTATATACACAGTTATAACGATGTGGCATTTGTTACGAAGCCTTCAATAGTAAATAAGTTTTTACTCCATTATTTCATAAAGTATCAAAATGGCCCAGATGACAGAAACAACCGAGAATATTTAGGGTACATAATTTTATTTTTGCAAACTGTCTTTTAGTTGTTCCAGACCATACAATTAGCTTCAAAATTAAAAATCTGTTAAGACAAAATATTCTAAGGAAAAAATAAATGTGAGTTAACCTAACATGAAAAATGTAAACTTTTAGTTTAGCTTTAAAAAATTTGAATTGAGGTAACAATTATGAAATTTTAGAAACTATTGCATACACGCTGGATTTTAAGCAAAAAATGTAATAAAAAACTTTTTAAAAATTAAAAATTTTCATAAATTCACAAATTTTAACAAATTAGTACTTTCATCTCATCGAGAAACATGAAAAACATCCCAAATTGCCAAAATTGTTACCAAATATGGTTCACTTAACAAGATAAAGACAATGATTTTTAACATTATATAAGGTAAAAATAATAAAATTAGCCAAACTTCATTGACATATTCTATCAATGAAAATAATTGGGGTTTGTTATATAACAATTTTGTATTGAAAGCTTAATGGGGGTGTCACAGGATGTTGCCATTTTTTGCTTTGACAACTTAATTCATAAAATGTAGTTGCTAAGAAATGTAATCGTTCATGACACGAAAGTGTCACTTACAAGTTTTGTAATGTTATAGTTATAATGAATGTGTTATTGTTCTAAATTGCTAATAACCATTGGTTTTATAAGCTTCACTATAAGTCAAAGTGGGGTTTCAGTTATGACGACTAATTTTATGCAGTCCTGAGTATGAGGCACTCTGAACCAAGAGGGCCTTGCGATTGACGTCTCAGATCTAACAAATTAAGCATTTATTATTATTTATACATTTTAGTACCTTTACTACTGGATTAAAATAGCACAAGTAACAAATTACTGCTTTTTCTGGCACAAGTTCTAGCGATATTGATTTCGATGCGTGACATTTCTGACGTTTTACAAAAGTCTACATCAAGTTGTGGGCAATATCAACAATTAGATGGACCCTTTATTGCTAAAAATCTAACGTAATAATGTAAAGCATGTTTAACAACCCCAATTATTTCAAGACTTTCAATATTACGAACTTTATGGGAATACTTTTTTGTAAAAAATTTGATGGAAATTCTAAAAATATCTTGAAATTTCAGAAATTTTAGTGTTGTACGTACTTCATGCATAAATAAATAGTTCATGTTGGAAAAATATCACTACCAAAATATTGTCAAATAATTTTTTCTTTTATTTGTTATGGATAAAAAAGATAGAATTGTAATACCCTGTAACTTCCTTATTAAGCTTTAAATAAAAAATTGTTATATAACAAACTCCAATTATTTTCATTAATAGAATATGTCAATGAAGTGTGGCCAAACTTATCGTTAACACACTGTATGAATAACAGAAATACAAGTATTTGTTGCACAGAAACGGATTATTGTCCACTTTATTTTTTTTTACCTATGTAAAGAATGATATATTCTTGTACAATTATTTAGCTAACATAAGTAAAATTCAAATCAAATAAAATTTAAAAATATAAGTTGCAGTAATTCTGGGACTTTCTTCCTCATTTAAAATCATGTGTGTATATTTATATGGTTATATTTGGTGAAGCAAAACTTCTTTCTTTCCAATAATACACTTGTTGCATCATCGCGTTAACATCAAGATTTCATTATATTCTTAGAAATTGTGCATAATTTTTCAATATAATTATTTTATTTGTTAGTTAATAATTATAATCCTCTGCATTAGGTGAATAATCACAAATTATATAATACTTAAGCCTTATAACAAGTCTATCGATTTTCTACTGTCTTAAAAGCAAAGTTAAAACTGGACTCTATTATAGCACTAATGATATCATATTATGAAATTAGAACATACTGCTAAACTCATCAAATCATACACACAGAGTGAGGATATTCACTGTAAGAGTGTTAATATAGAGAAGTTGGCAGTTACCTTTCAAAATGTTGAAAGTCATGGGCGCGCCAGCCGACAGCAAATCTGAACAACAAACACAAACAAAGCAATCAGCACTATTCTACAAACTATACTATAGGTTTTACATAATAAAAAAATTATAATTCGAGATTCAAATATTTAAACATTCATTTACAAAAAGAAAACATACCTACAAATTTTTATTTACAACAGAGAAACGCAGAAATGAATATTTGATCAAATATGATTAATCCACAAGAATCCTATGTACAAATTATAAAGGAAACTTCATAAGATGAATTTTAAGAAATGTAAGACAAATACCATGGACAATCTTAAATTACAGTTTCAATATGTAGGCATTTTGAAGTAAGCAAAGTGTAAAATCAAAACTTTCATTATAAAACAAAGCAAGAGCCAATAAATACACTAAATTTTCATTTACAATATTTCGTGATACCTAATTACAACAGTATTTTAAATACCAAATTGCAAGTAGGTAATCAAGACGCACTTTCTCATCAAATTTGTAATAAAATAAATATAGAATATCTACTTATGTTTAAGTGCTGAAGACAAATGGCATTACTATATTTTCTGTAAAACCTATAGCAAGCGAGGCTTACTTAAATACAAAAGAAATGTAAATAAATAATAACATGCTTTTAATTCCGAAATAGATTCCAGATGCTAAGTAACTTAAATTATTATCAATTAAAAAAATAGCATCCTTAAATTATACTCATGCGATCACAAGCTAATATCTATGTAATGTAACTAAATTTTACTTTACGCAGTATACTACTCAAAATCCATAATGTTGTCTAATAATTTATTGTCATATTTAATTAAACCATTCTTACGATTTGATGTTTGAGGGCTTGGCATCTGAATGGCTACTTGTTTGTAGTTTGCAGGAAGAGCCATTGTTGAACCTAAAATTTCAATGCTCTAAATTCATAAAACAAAAATATGGTTCATCTACTACACATACCTAATTTATAAATGTACAATTAAGCGAAAAGTACTTTATATAACTTATAATCACTGTATCACACAAGTTTTTTTGCACACTATTCACACTATAACGAATGTTATTCAGATATATGTATTATTTACACTCTGCATATGTCCATAGTACATTATAATGTATGTGGGTCAATTTTCTAAATTACAAATTACAATACTATTCTAAATTCACTGGATATAACTAATAAAAATACACTTTTCTAAAAACAACTTTCGGTTACCAACCACAGAAAACTAAATCACATAATTTTCAGAAGAGCATGGCACAGTAATAATAAAGAAGTGAAGTCGAGACCACTGAAATGTACGATATGGAATGCGTTTAGTTCATTTGCGCATCCAAATAAAGGTACCAACCCTAGAAGCAGACAAAAGGAGGCACATGAAACTCATCAAAGACATACTTCATTGGTTATGTATGTGGGTGCGAGAGAGACAACCATCTGCACGTACGATATGAATTGTGTTCTTAATTTCCCATTATTTTGTTTATAAACACGTCATTGGCGTACAGTGTGGTTTCTTCTTTTATCTTGTATCTCGTTAGTGTTATTCTTTATGTATTTTTTGGGTGTTATTATTGGAACATGTCATGTTTTATAAGGGACTGTAAAATTAACCAGCATATAGCACGAAATAATTCTCCATATCTAGAATTCAATTTCATTTCAATTCACAATCAGCTAAGCCCCTACTGCTCCGCCATTGCTAGAGGCACAAAACAAAATATGGCGCTGCTGATCATGAATAATCTATTCGCGTAGCTTTTAGCGCATTCCAGTCATTACAATATAAAATTCAGTAGTCGAGACAGATGACGGGGTCGCTTTCGTCGCTTTTATTCCATCAGTAAATTGACTGCAGTCAAATGTTCCTTTATCTGATCATCATCTACTATTATCATACAAATTTAATAAATTGAACTTAATAAAATTGCCATTTTCAAAAATTTAATAGTATTAAATATTTGGACTGATCGCTATCGCTTTTCATGGACCTTTAGCACTCATTTAATTTTAAATCTTGATTAATTTAAATCAACTTATGAATTTCACATGTTCTGACGCTAGCGATACAAATTAGTGAATTATTTTTAGAAATTGAAATCAAATAGAAAATATTATCATATTTCAAGTTTCAGATTGTTCAGTGAGTAGTTTTATTTTAGTAGTAAAAGTGTACTACTATATGTATTCCTAAATTTACGAAATAGTTCTTGATTCAAACACTTGAAGCGCTGCAATTGTGACGTTGTCGACTGGTTTTAAATTATAGTTTATCTATGGGATTATTTATCTGTGTGCTGTGGTGCTGTCGTGCTTGACGAAGAGGTTAAGTTCGTCGTGCTCTTATGTTAACCCTACAATTTCAAGATGGGGAAAAATAAGAAAAATTTAAAAACAGTATCTTTTGATGAAGAAATTATAACAAAAGATAGTGCAAATGAATTATTATCTAAAACAGAACCGAAAAGTGAAACAAAAGACGTAAATAGATTTAGTATGGAAGTAGAAAGTGAAAATATTGTTGCTAAAAATGGATTAGAGAATGATTTGAACGAGACTGTTTCAAAAAATAGAAAAGTAAAACACAGAAAAGCAAATAAACAGGTAACTAATGAAAATAATAATGAAAATCGAGAACCACATCTCGAAACAAAAAATAGAAAAAGAAAAAAAGAAGAGCAAAAATTAATTGGTCAATCCGATATTACAGAAGAAAGAGATAAAGATGAACCTGTGGAAAAAAAAGTCAAACGGAAAAAGAAAAATGATGAAGGATCAGAAAAAACAGAAGTAAACGATGAGCAACTTGATGAGGTTAGTGTAGAAAATCCAAAAGTAAAAACAGATGAATCAATCAGGGCTAAAAAGCGAAAAAAACATGCAAAGTTGTTGGAAGATAAACGTTTAAAAGCAGAGCTTGTTAGTCAACAAAATGTTTTAAATTACTTATCAAAATGGAAACATTGTCGAAGTGAATGGAAATTTGAGAAGCTCAAACAGATTTGGTTGCAACAGAATTTATTTGATGCCAGTAAACTTCCAAGTGAGTTTTGGGAAACAGCTGTCGAATATTTTAATGGTTCGAAGGGATTCATTCGGAAAGTTGTGTTAAGGGATGCTCTGAAACTTATAGAGAAGGAAGAAGGTACCGAGGAAGAAAATACTGATGAAAATTCTTTATTAATTCTGAAGAGGGCACGTGACATTGTACAAAATTTACAAGAATAAATATATCTTGAAAATTGTGTCATTTTATTACACGCCTGTTTGTTTTTTCTATTTTTCTACTTATACCTGTGTAAACATAAGTGGGTATACATATTTTTAGTCACACAATATACTGTGGTAAAATAATACATATTTTCTTTGCAATGCAGGTATAGGGCAAACTATTTAATATCAGTTAAAATTTCGTTTAATTTGAAATTATAACAAGGTTTTTTATAATAAAATAATATCAAGTCGTTACTTTACAATCAACTAAATTGCGTGGACTAAGTTTAGACTTCATATTTGAGGGGGAGGGGGTGGGCTACATCCCTGGGTGGATTGTGTTTTAATTTCGGTTCTGTAATGTGTGTGAGTTGTTTACGAATACTTCTGGGGGACTAAGCCCCTCCCCTAATTTCACTCATGCTAAATTGTAAATAGGTGTACAATAATTTTATTTATATAGGGTGTGAAATGTTGGGAAATCTCAGAGCTGGAGATACTGGTGACTAAAAAAAGTCGATTGAGCCAAATATGCCTTATCCGAATGTTGCTAGAATTTTATTTTGAAATATCTCAGGTAGGAGAATCGATTGTTTCAATAGTCAGATGGATACACTAAAGTAAATAGCAAAATAGTTCTGTGCTATAAGTGGTGCCTTCTACTAGTGACGTCAAAATTAGTTTAAAATTCTTATTTGCCGTGCCAAAAAATATAATTGTGCTATTTTTTTTTTAATATTCCGACAGGTTTCAAAGTTATTGAGATATTTCAAAATAAAAATCTAGGATTGAACGCCCTGTATTTTTGAAACCAGCAACATTCGGATAAGGCATATTTGGCTCAATCGACTTTTTTTGGTCACCAGTATCTCTAGCTCCGAGATTTCCCAACCTTTCACAGACACCTTGTATACGTTGTATGTGCCTATACAAGATCAAAATTATGCCATTAGTAAATATATAGGCAATACAAAATTAGTCAACAGTACTTAGTTGCCGTTATTAGTGTTGCCTATATTTCAGGAGCTATACAATTATTTCACATCAAAGTAATGGAATGGCTATTAAATTCTCTAATTTGATATAATAGTTCATTTTATTTACTTTACGCATTGCTATTAAACAACTCATTATTTTATTTGCTTTTCAGTTAAGTAGGTACATATAATAAGGTAATAAATATACCGGAAATATATATAATGACAAAGTAAAATATGTTATTCTATTTTTTATATACTACAAATATTATTTTACATCAAGTGAAAAATTTGAAATAAAAATGCTATTAAAAAAAATTGCATATTTTTATCATTTTCCGTCTGAGAGCTACTGAGCGAAAACTATATCCTGTTTGATAGAGAGTTTACCGTTAGCCTGAATCGCTTCTCTCAGTGTTGGACATTTCGAATCTAATGTGATCGTTCCTTTTATCAGGGCCACCGCATGGTGGCAGCATTTTATTGCTCATTGCATTTTCAGTTTTCGCTCAGTAGGTAACTCCTCAACGGAAAATTGTAAAAAATATGAGTTTTTTTATAATATTACAAATATTATTTTACATCAACGCTGTGTTTTGAAAATTTGAAAATAAGTATGCAAAATTCATTTAAAAAAATGTTTTTAAATTTTTTCAAAATTTCAAAGCACAGCGTCGACGTAAAATAATATTTATGGTCTATTAAAAAAAACCGCATATTTTAAGGATCGTAAGCCTTAAGTGCGAGTCCTTTATCCAGGTAAAAGAAATAAATCATTTTCTGCTACGAGATTGCCAACTTACCTTTGAATTAACACTGATTTCTCCTAACAAAGTATTTACTTATCACAGGAAACTGTTTTCTGTCACAGGTGGGTATTTTATGTTACAATAGCAGCATATACAGGGTGATTCGGTTTTAATCCAGATAGCTTTGAGCACCAAAATAGAATTCAGCTAGATAAGAGTGCATTTAAAAAATAATAATAAAATGCGCTATGAGCGTAATACAATGCATTAACTTACCAACTGTTAATCAATTTTTTGAACTTCCAACTAAAGTAGGTACCTAGGTACACAATAATCACAATATACAATATCAACAAATGTAAATACGGTAATACGTTAATAACAATGTTACAATTTGAAATTATCGAGCTGCTGATCTTTTTTTGCCATAAACCGTTTCACCTAGGGAAAATTTTTGTCATTATACTTCATTAAATATTAGTACTATTAGTATAAGTTAACTGACCACTACTGTCTTATGACATTAAATTTACCTATATATAGGTACTTTGAGACACCAAATCATCCAGAGTTTAATACTATACTAACGTCTGTAGATTAGTTACTGACTTATTAAATATTAGTTACTCACTTCTTGAAAATCCGTAATGTGAAAATTTAGGCTTAGCTCACTAACAGTATGTTTTAGAGCACTTTGTAGATATTATTCGAACATAGTACGGCTTCACAAAGTTATGCTATTGTCAAAACTGAGTTACCCTGTATAACATGCTATTAAAATAATGTATAGCTAATGATGAAAAATTACAACAAACTTCATATGTCCTGCATAGGACCTAGATTTTTTTGAGCAATTGCCATATTGCTCGGTAGTGAATCTTCAATATAACTTTCCGCTACCGTAGTCGACAGTAGATTTCAACCATTATGACACTTCACAGAGGTAATATCACCCCCCAGCACTGGTCAGTAATGTTGTCAAAGAACGCCTCATTCCATATCCGGTAAAACTTTCTGGATCAGAGAGCCCAAGTCAGTTTTAAAAAGGTTTTAGAAATTGTGTTGATACCTACATGTTGTGTATTACATATTCTAACCACACATCGCAAGAAAAATCTCCCACCGGGATATTTAGGTCGCAGATTGATGTATTTTCGACACATTTTTTTAGCATTGACTGAAAAAGCTTCTTCCATGATCGTGAAACTTCTTGAAATATTTGTTTTCGTATCCGGTAACTGCATGCCTTTGTCTTGGACATGGGGGATATCCATGAAGGTTATTCATTGCATCGACAAGCACCTGCGACTCCCATGATCGTTGTAACCTGCAAAAGGTTCAAAATAAAACGCTCAATATATAAATATTATTGCATATATCATTAAATACGTGTTTATCTCGAAAGTGGTAAAAGATATCTAATACAACATATAAAAAGAAAATAAAATATAAAATATGCTAACAGGGCGAGGTTCAGTCTGGTCTTAAAACAATATATTCTACTACCGAACCCTATTTGTAGAATATGCAGGGTGTCTCATAATTAGCTACCAACAACCCTAAACAGGCCGATTCTATGATCAAAACTAAGTAAAAAAGTTCATATGGACATAAGTCCGGAAATGCTTCCTAAGGACACTAGGACCCATTGAAGAGGGAGGAATGGAAATAATTTTTTTTGCAATATCTCTCAATCGCGTTGTGATAAATGAATGAAATTTGGTATACACAGCTAAATTTTGATGAGCAATTTGATGGACTAATCCATTTATTTCCACAAGGTCGATTGGGGTGGGTGCAGGGGGGCCCTTGGTATTTTGCGTGTGTAATTTTTTCATCTTTGACTTTTTAACAAATTGGACAGCAAATTCCGTTTTCCCAAACTGTTTTACGTTAAAAAGGTACTCTTGTTTCAAATCGTTATCTTTAACGGTTTCTGAGAAAATTGCTCTTGAATTAATCCCACTTTGGTCAATTTCAAGTAATTTAAACAAAATTATCAAGGTATTCTTATGTCAAAGTATTATCAACCAGATTGCCAATTTAATAGTTCTAAGCGAAAAAAATGGAAGAGTTTACGGGACAAGAGTTAGTTGATATGATATTTATTTATGACTTTTGCGATGGTACTGCTGCAGCGGCAGAACGCGAGTACGGGAGAAGGTTTCCAAACCGAAGGCTGCCATCAAGGAGGACATTCCCTACGGTATTCCGCAACATATGTTCATGTGAACTTTTTTACTTAGTGTTGATCATAGAATCGGCCTGTTTAGGATTGGCAGCTAATGAATAAATATAATATATGATAAAACACGTCACGACTCTAATTTAAATCGAGAAAATTTTACTATTATGAGTTACTATTGTCACCCAAATTTTGAGGTTGCAAAGATTAATAAATTATGACTGAAATTCAATATTTAATTTCTTAGCCCGCATATTTATAAGGAAACCAGATAGGACAAACATGTATTTTTTGACCCCCTCTGTAAGTCCTATAATTCCTGACTATTAGGCCCGGCGCAAAATGAGACGCAGCTTAGTGAGGTGACGCAGCGTGAGTCACGGCGAGTTTTTGTGAATCTATGTAATAATACGAGGGTTGTCCGTAATTTAAAATCTCCAATGTTTTTTCAAATAGTAAACATCTTTTTATTGCAAAATTAAGTACATACTCTGAAAGCTTGGACTTTTAGCTATTTTTCAACGTAGTCACGATCAATGCATTTTTGGAGTCGTTCTGGGAGCTTTTTCATACCCGCATCGTACCACTCTCCCGCCGACTCGCGCAGGAAGGTATCGACGGCTGCCTTCAGCTCTTCATTGCTGGAGAATTTCATTCCTCCTAAGTGTTGTTTCAGGTTGGGAAACAAAAGTAGTACTAGGGGCCAAATCAGGGCTGTAAGGAGGATGGTCTATGATTTCCACAAGCAAATGCTCCTCAAATTTCGTCACTGACTCGTCCGAAACTGATGGACGACCGGGGCATGCACGTTTGTACGACTGGCTGCGAACTCTCTACACCACATTTTTTTGTGTCCATACACTTTTCTCCATACACATCGGTCAAGTGACGATGAATTTCAATAGGGGGTGACCCCTTAAACTACAAAAATCTAATCACCGAACGCAATTCACACTTGGCAGGAGCGTCGATTTTTCCTTCCATCGTTAAGGGCTGCTAAGCCAAGACCTTTTAAAATTTGTCTCCCTACGATGAAGTATGAAATTCCCCTACTCTACTATAAATTTCCCTACGCTGCCTGCCCAAGCCATAGACCAAGCCCAAGTTAGAAATGTTAAAATTCTATATAAAAGATAAAGCGCTGTTTGATAGAGAGTTTACCGTTAGCCTGAATCGCTTCTCTCAGTGTTGGACATTTCGAATCTAATGTGATCGTTCCTTTTATCAGGGCCACCGCATGGTGGCAGCATTTTATTGCTCATTGCATTTTCAGTTTTCGCTCAGTAGGTAACTCCTCAACGGAAAATTGTAAAAAATATGAGTTTTTTTATAATATTACAAATATTATTTTACATCAACGCTGTGTTTTGAAAATTTGAAAATAAGTATGCAAAATTCATTTAAAAAAATGTTTTTAAATTTTTTCAAAATTTCAAAGCACAGCGTCGACGTAAAATAATATTTATGGTCTATTAAAAAAAACCGCATATTTTAAGGATCGTAAGCCTTAAGTGCGAGTCCTTTATCCAGGTAAAAGAAATAAATCATTTTCTGCTACGAGATTGCCAACTTACCTTTGAAATGTTAAAATTCTATATAAAAGATAAAGCGCTGTTGGCATATTATTGTTTACAAACGAATATGAGAAATGATCCATAAAATGTTATTTTCATTTAAATGGTAAAATAGTAACTATTTGCGAAACTTATTATTTTGTTAAAGTTCTTATTCCCCTACAAAATAAGAACAAATTTTTACTACAAGTAGGGAATTTCCCTACGTGTTAACAACATTGGCCAAAACTCCAAGATTGACCGTCACAGCGAGGCAGTGACCAGCCAGATTAGTGATGGGGGAAGCAAGGAACACGATGCTGTTGTCAGATTTAAGCTAGGGGAGCTTGTTGGAGACCTTAACCTTAACCCTCGTCGTTATTCCGCATATTTTTTCGCAGCGTGACGTGACGCAGTTTTAACTCAACGTGATCCTGCGAAACGCAGTGTAGTTGCCGCAGTTTTAGAAATCACGGCGCGTGTTTGAAAAGATGGAAAATTTTTTAATCGAGACTGTGCGAATTCGACAAGTTTTGTACGACACAAGCCATGTAGACTACATGAGAACAAAATCGTCACTAAATTCTTTAGTTAAGGCAAATTCTCCATGAGTTTTTGGTTTTATTTTTTCAAGTACAAGCTTTTCACTGACTTTTTATTACTACCCATCTGGGTGATACACGATGCCATTTCGCACTCAAACTCGGCTTCTGAATTAAATTCAGAACTAAATTGATAATCAATGAGTGTCAGTTGCCATTTTTCAGTAATATGGCTTTCCTGCGAAGTGAAAACTGCAATCGCATGTGCGCGTTAACCGCGCTAGCAGTTTCCTCCCGCATAAAACTCGCCGTGACTCACGCTGCGTCACGTTACCAAGCTGCGTCTCATTTTGCGCCGGGCCTTAGTCTCTGGACACCCGATGTAGATATTATCATGCGTTTAATATGTATATCTACTCGTAATCATGTAAAGCAAGTAAAGAGACAAGACATTTTTGTATTTTTTATAAGTTGTAAAAACAATAACATTTTTGAAATTAATTATTGTGACGAGAAAACCACTTGTCTTGAAAGAATCAGAGATCAAATTCGAATTTCTTCTATCCAATTTACAGAAACTGGTTTCCCAAAACATAATAAAATTACCTGTCGCATTGTGATTTTGGTGTTGTTTTGATTCAACTGACTTCGGTCACTTAGTAAACTGATGTTTTATTAGGAGTGATAAAGTACCTACCTACTTGATTATAAACAATTTTCATTAGGTTTGTTCCAGCAGTAGTCAGAGAGTTTGAAACGGTCAGAAATGTCAATTCAATTACTTCTTGTATTCAATTCACTGGTAACTGGCTCTCAACATAACTGGTCGAATATTTGTGTGTTTCCAACTGCTGCAGGACAACAGTTTTCATTAGGTTTGTTCCAGCAGTAGTCAGAGAGTTTGAAACGGCCAAAAATGTCAATTCAATTACTTCTTGCATTAAATTCACTGGCAACTGGCTCTCAACATAACTGGTCGAATATTTGTGTGTTTCCAACTGCTGCAGGAACACGCCAATTATCTGCGGCCTAAAATATTATACTTTCAAGCCAAACAAATCCTCAAATAAAAGAAAAAAAATTAAAACAGAGGCTGTTGTAAAGTGTGTACATAGCAATTTTAGGGAGTTATGTTGCAATGTTTTTTGCTGAAATTGGTTATAAAATAACGAAAATTAATAATTTACCATAAGTGATATTATTAAGTGATTCTGCAACATGATTCTAAGCAGTGCTGAACTTGACCTAGTTACTTACTGCAATAATTAATCAGCCGATTAAGGGGGACGGAGTCGGTCTAAGCTTCATGTAGTTTGAATTTTCAAAACAATTTTCTCTGGAGTGCATGTACTACTTATATGACTGAAAATAAACTAGGTACTCAAATATTGTTCAAACTTTTATTATTTTATTGAAATATACGCTATGAATAGAAAATAAAATCTCTCAGACTAACATTGTAGGATAAATGGGAATATTGGTTGCGGTATTTGTGTAATCTATAGATTTTAGACAAATCGTGAAATTTGGGGCCTCTCCTGGCGATTGACGAATAGCAAGGCAATTTTTATGCTAAACTCCCGAACGCCAGAACATTCCTGAAGATTTTATCTCTAAAATAATGTTTGTCGGAACAAGAGAGTTATTATTTACGATGCCAAAAATATAAAGTGAAAAATATTTCTGAAATCATTGTAACACGCTAATTATGTTAGTGATGTAAATTACAACAATAAGAAAAATATTTGTTATAATCTTTTATTTTCCTATAATATGAATAATTGTTAATGGCAGTAAAGTAGTTAGTAATTACAGCACCAGAAAATACCATACCAGAAAATTAGTACTACAATAATTATTACAAAAATATTTTTGACGTTACTCAATAATATTAAGTGTTGTTTATATGGTTTACGTGCTTATATAGCATTTATTTTTTTATATTTATTATTAATATTTACAGTAAACGTACATTTGTGAATATTTGCATCATTTAATAATCCTCTGCTTCTTGAGACATCAGTACTCATGACAATATTTTTAGGGTTAACTGCTTTTAAAGATCCATTTCTTGTAGTGAACCCGTTAAATGAAAATGGTTGGACATTCTTCGTAGAGCTGGGTTGAAGAATTCTCTTAGCAATTTTGGTAACAATTTAATGTTTTCAATGTATCCCTTAGCTACCGCATCCGATTTCCAACCCCCATGCCATTTTAGCGTAGTAATATCCCCCCGCTATCTACAAGGATTGCTGCGGAAGTTTAGACAATGCCCTATGTACTTTTCCCAATTTGGAAGCTTCAAATAGAATGCCATATCCTTTGCTACACTACCAATTTTATAGATACCCATAACAGCTTTATAACATTTCCAATTTTGATATTTAAAAAAAAACGTCGTTCCTTAAAATCGGGAAGACGAAATTAACCTACTTTCTATATTTACGTAAATATTCATCCCCCAAGACGATGAAAGTTCTATTCTTATCAGTTTTAGTGGTAATTTTAATTAGAAACAAAGATCGCATGTCTTAAATATCATCAATTGTGATCTTCACTAATTCGTCGCAACGGTATGTCAAATATCAAAATTACCTGAAAAAATAAGAATTGGTTCGAAAGAAACAAAATTTTATTACTTTTTTCGCCAAATACTTTTCATCTGGAGTATCAGAAAAAAATGTATGGAACTGTTTCCTTAACAAGACTTATTACCTTCTCCTTGTTTAAAAAAAAACTGTATTTTTCAATCTTCACATTATGCATCAAACTTATCACAGATATTGAATAATAAGCCCACGTACTAGAACTCAATAGTTTTTGCGCCATTTCCTAAACGTGTGCCAATTAAACGTTCTCAGAGTATTGCGTTACATTTTTTCCAATACACCTCTTCTTGAACTTGACAAAGACAACTTCATATCTTCATATTTGCTGCTGACTTCGTCGGTAGCAAATTTTCTACAGCCATTCTAGCCGCCTCTATCTCCTCGGGAGGTGCATCGGCCACTTCTAGACTAATTTTCAGTCTTTGGTCAACGCCAAATTTTTAATATTTGTTTTGATAGATGCAAGATGCAAGTAGAGGTATATACCGTGAAATAAGTTAAAGATTCAATCTTACAATCTTTATTTAAAATTCGTTTTTCCACGGTCGGGAGTAGAAATCAGTTTCTATGACATCAAAATTAAAACAGAAGTAGTCGATTATTCCCAAGGGAGTATAATGCTCCCAAGGGAGTTTACATTATGGAGAACGTTTTTCATGCAAAAAAAAAGATAACATTGAAATTATTTATTGACATTTAAATTAAATGTTACATTTGTACAATTTTCAAAATTAATATTAGAAGGAATATTACTTTCGCTTACATTTACAGTTTTTGTGATTGCGCTAGTAGTGGTACATACTAAAACCTGATTAGCAATTTTGGTCTTGTTTTCAATGGAGTTCTCGACATAACCCTTAGCGACTGTCGTTGATTTCCAACCAGCATGACGCTTTATTGTCGTGATATCCACACCGGCATCTGCCAGTAATGTCGCTGAAGATCTTCGTAAGCAGTGACCAGTATAACATGCAGCATCAAGTAATTTTAAATACGAAACTAGTACACTCGGAATTTTTCCCATGGTATTCTTGCCAACTGGCTGCGAACTACATTTTCCTGCTTTGTAGTACAAAAAATGGCGCTTATGCTTGACGTAGGGAGGACGAAGGGACAGGTATTTTCGAATTAATTCATATTTCCCACATCAGTAACCAGAAAGGTTCGTAAAATCTTTGTCTTAGTGTTTGGAAGTTTTACAATCAAGAAAGAGCCTACATCCTCAATATCATCTACAGTTAAATTGACTAATTCATCAGTTCGACAAGCACCGGCAATCCCCAGAATTAATCCAACCTATAAAAAATCAAAATACTTAATAATTGAAATACCTAACAGTAGGTAATCTTACCTTAATCATTAAGAATTCTTTGTCATCTGCACTTGATAGAAAACGGTCGATTTCACCCTTTGTCAATATTTTAGATCTTTTCGCTTGATATCCGTCACCGGTTCTTTTCAAAAATGCGATCAGTTTGGGGAATTTGCTTATATCTATGTTGTCGAAAATTATCAAGCATGACTTAACCATAGAATATTGCGCCCATAATGTGGAAGCCTTGTAATTCTTTGCATTTTCACTGAAGTATGCCAACAAAACATTCTCGCTGTATACTTGAACATTTTTCTCGGCGCACCACTTTTTGAACCGATTGTAGGCTATATCGTATAAAGATCTTGACTTCGTAGGCAGCAAATTGCTTATTGCAATATTTGCCGCCTCCAGAATCTCTTCCAACTCACAATTATTCATTGTGCACTAAACAAACTTTAAACTAAACCAAACTAGTACCTTAATTTGACAATTCTTTTTGTTTGTTTATTTTGTAGTTATGACAATAACTGAACGACTGCTAAATAAATGCTCAAATCCCAATACAATAATTCTGGTGCTACTTACTTCATAATGATAAAATATGTGTTTTTAAGTTAATGAGACCGTGGAAAAAATAGTATATACCATTCGGGAGAGATGCTATTTTGTCCACGGTGCATTGTAGCCCTCGTGCTTCAAATTGCATCTCTGCCAGAATTAATCCGGGTAGAAATAAGTTAAGTTTTAATTAGTACTATATCAAATATTCGAAGTGGGCCCTTTCTAATGATATACAGTAACCATGATGGCAACCATTGTTGTATTAACCATTTACGAATAGTTTGAAAGTTTTGGATTTGTCACTTGACATTTGACAATTTGACATTTACTTTAAGGCACTGCTGCCTTTTAATGCTACAAGAGTGTGTTAAAATTTGCATTTTTAACATGTTTGTAGAAAAAATACTTTATGTGCTTCTCAATGAAACTTTCCACGCTTAACATATAAAGTAGGTATCACTTATTCTCCTAACATCATAATATACTATTATATCTTTAGCTAAACGAAATCCAGCAGTGTTTTTCCTGCACATTTGCCCAGTGTGAATTACATCAAGAATTAATAAATAACTCCTGCGACAAGCTTAAAGGACTCTATATTAATTATATATCGTAATGTTGTCCAGATCGTCCCTTGATAAAGGTGTAAAGTTGCGAGTCGCCATAAAGTATCCGGAATTAACCGAGTTGCTCGTACCTGGTACAGGTATACCTCAATATTGGCCCTCTGGGATCTACTTGCTCCAGACGGCTTTGCAATTAAGATTCACCTGCTGTAAATTTCACTCGTCTTACGTATCTGTTCCCTTATATCTCCTAGGAAGGTGCCCCGATCCATCTCATGAGTTTATATTGATTTCCTACTTTACCGGCATTTTAGGAAGTTCCTCATAAGCCAGATTTGGTTATACATATAATATGGCACATAATTCAAATGATCCGGAAGTACTTACCTGTGTGCTTTGTCTGATGTGCAAGTTAAAATTATTTTAAGGGTCATATAGTGAAGGGGAGTCACTGAGATGGCCAAGGTAAGTATCAATAACAGTAAGAAGAGTTTACCGATCGACGACAATATTGAAAGACTTTTACTATTCTTTGTACAACCAATATTATATTAATACAAAGGTGTTAACAAATATCTCGAAAATATTAAAATTATATTTGTCTCGTGTTTCGTATATCCACCATACTAAGTAGGCTTTATCGTTACCATGGCTACGCTTGTAAATTTATTTTTAAACGTCAATATATTTGTCAAACGAGTGAGTATGAGCATGAATTTTCTGTCAATACGTTTAAAACAGACGATACTGACAATAAGTCTGTTTTTCCTAATAGTATTAATAATTATACGTTTCATTTTAATATAAATACATAGATAGCATCGTTGTTATTGTTTATTGAGTACATTTCACAACAAATAATATAATTTATTTACCGTTCGGTCATGTCAAAACCAGAACAGTAAGTAATTACTTACCGAGAGCACTTTTTTACCAATTTAGTGGTAGGTATCGTCGCAAAATTGTCGTTTTTGGTCGCAAGAAAATCCTTACTTTACAGCTACCTCACTTCAAGTCAAAAGTTAAAAGAGTAAATGTTTGGCGTACGATTACTTTTAACTCAATAATTGGTTCATATATTTTTTAAGCAATTTAAATTAATATACGTACCTAGAGAACCTAAACACATTTTTCTGGCCAGAATTAGAAGAAGGACATTTGGATTACAGACAAGAAGCGTATTTCCAATATGATGGATGTCCCACTCGTTCAATAATTCTGGTCCGCAATCGACTTAACATAAAATTTCAAAATAAGTGGATAAGAAGATACGGTGCTATTTGCTGGCTGGCAAGGTCTCCTGATTTATCGCCTCTTGATTATTTCCTTTGAGGCTTCTTGAACGAAATAGCTTACAGAAAATGCTGATATCTTAAAAGCATTTAGAAAAAGATTGGAGAAGTGTGTTGAACTTGGAGGACTTCACGTAGAATTTTTGATCCCCCTGTACAAAAAATAAATTGTCAATAAGCAAACCTGTGTATATGTTTTCAATAGCAACATTTTTCAAAGTGAATGACTTCTCGGAATGTTTTAAAAAATAAATGGAGTCCTAGAATATCTCAAGATTTCTAGTATTGACTATGTCGTGCTTTCATATTTAAAAATAAATTTAATTCCATGCAACTTTTCTTCATTACTTTTCCCCGTAGCATTAAGATTTGAAGAACTTTACTCTTAACTGGATATTTTTCATGATACTATTAGATGCATTAAACAAAAAGGTTTTACAAATTAGTAAATCATGATATTTGTACTTGTTTTACTATAAGTTTGTTCTTTCTTTTATTCGGTTTCTTAGTTTGCATTTTATCTGCAATTTTTTGTCATATACATGTATATACGTTATTTTTTCCCTATATCTATGTATATAGTATATATTTATTTTGCCAATTTCATATGTTACCCCACCCGTTAATTGACTTAGGCTGTCGGGTGGTATATGCTAAATAAGTAAATAAATAAATAAAACGAAGAAAACATGTGCGGCACGTTTTCGGTTGCCCACACTGTATATATGTATGCTAATTTAAATTGTGGTTCCAAGATAGTATGATCGAACCGTGTTCCAACTTTTCTGGCACTCCCTCTATACGTTTATTAGTGTGTCTGGTGTCATTTATGTAGTATCATCAATATAAAGGAATAGTATGCACGTTCCTTTGATACAACCTGAAATATTGATAAAATGTATTATATTTTCATTTAATTATTCAGGCTTAAGCACATTTTCCAGATTTTCTCTTCAGCTTATTCCTTTGTTTCCTGGTGGTTAGAGAATCGCGGGAAAACAGTCTCTCTGCGGGAGAAGACGTGGTTAGGAAGTTGAACAATCCCTCGGCACAGAACTAATCATTTGAAATTCAGAAGAATTACGTTTTTGTCATTTTAATATATCCAATTTTCTGTACCACTGCAATTATTTCAGTTGTTATCAACAGGTATTATCTATACTAGATAATTTGTTAAAATGAATTAAACATATGGCGTCACATTTTATTTTTCTTCCATTTCGTATTTTACAAAAAATGAGAATATACACTACGCGACAATGAAAGGTAAGCACCCATTAAATACCATTTTATTTTTATAATTTTTTGCATGTTTAGTCTCGATGAAAGTAAAAATTTATTACATTTTCTGGTTTACCTGTTAAGTTTTTTGGAGTTTGAGTAGATCGTACTTTGATAACGTTGCAGTCTGTTTTAAAAATTTGTGTTCACATTTATGTTGCCAAGTGTTATTTCAAACGACATTGTTTTACAACTGATTATGCCTAGAGAACTTAGATTTGGGCAGACTTTCCAGTTTAGTGACTTTGAAAGGGAGCAGACTGTTGAGTTGCGCGAAGCGGGTTTGTCAGTGAGAGAAATATTTAGGACTAACAGATCCTTAGGTACCATAGTACTCCGGCCGTGGACACAGAGCGAGAGGCACTGGTCGTCGTAGAGGAACAGAGAATGAAAATGGTCGATGGCAACTTTTAGCTCTCAGATACCGATTTAGCAGCAGCCCGACTATTACAAATCAGTAGTTTAAAGAACATGGGGAGATGGTCAAGCTAACCACTTACAATGGACTGATATTGAATATCAATATCACCCCATTTTATGTATTGCTCTTCCATATTGTCTGTTGGACAAACTCCAGTTGATTACAGATACTTTAAAATAAAGCTATGCGTGTTGTACTAAATTTTAATAGGTTTCCCAGTAGTCAACATTTCTTTAAATTACATACAATGATTTTTATATACAGGATAATTAATAATATTGCCGTGATATCTCTCTCAACAGCTGATGCATGTTAGAAATATTCACTTATGTAATACAAGAACGACTAGTGCCCTTAGTTATTATGATCAAAAAAACATAAAAATTTTGAAACAAAAAAAAATAATAGTAGGATGGAACCCAATGGAAAAGGAAGAGAATACAACAAAAATGAAAGGAAAAATAATTTACGGGCGATCTGAGGTCGGGAAGTGGAAGGGGGTGAGTTTTTAAGGGTAAAAAACAGTTTACCTCGATTTCTGGCAAAACTACAGGTCGTATGGAAAAAAGTTAAATAGCAAAGTTGTAGGTAATAAAAAGATCTACTACTTTTATATTTGCACTTTTTTCACATAACCTCAAAATTTATGTGAAAAATTTAAATAACCAAGTTTTTGGTTTTTTATTTTTATCTTCTACAAAAAATATTTTTTTTTTTCACGATATTTGGTGAAAACTTACCTTTTTATGTCCCAAATACACTGTAATTTTTTTGATTTAAAATATTTATTTTATAAATGCAAAGAAACGAAAAAATATTGTAGATGTTTTATTAAATTAACTTTATTAACTTATTTAGTTGTTAATTATAGTAGTATATTTTGACTTGCAATTTTTTTGTTTATCAATGCAATATGGAATCTTTCGTTTTTCGAGTAATTAAAGTATAAATTGTAATAAACAACTCAAAATTATACATAATGATTCGTATTCGAGTTTGTCGCATCATTTCTTTGTATTTTCTGAGAACATTTATCATAGTAATGTATATTTTTCTACACCATAAGATAGTAAGGATTCCAACGAACAAAAAGCCAACCGACTTTTTTAAAAAAGCAGATATTTTGACGTGAGAATTTTCGATTAAAAATTAGGGTGCTTTTTCGATATTAAGTCAAAATAAGGTGAAAAAATATATATTTTAAATCAAAAAAATTACAGTGTATTTGGGACATAAAAAGGTAAGTTTTCACTAAATATCGTAAAAAAAAAATATTTTTTATAAAAGATAAAAATAAAAAACCAAAAACTTGGTTATTTGAATTTTTCACATAAATTTTGAGGTTATGTGAAAAAAGTTTAAACATAAATATAGATGTTGTAGATCTTTTTATTACCTACAACTTTGCTATTTAACTTTTTTCCATAGGACTTGTAGTTTTGCCGGAAATCAAGATAAACCGTTTTTTACCCTTAAAAACTCACCTCCTTCCACTTCCCGACCTCAGATCGCCCGTAAATTATTTTTCCTCTCATTTTTGTTGTATTCTCTTCCTTTTCCAATGGGTTTCATCCTACTATTATTTTTTTCACTTTTTACCATTTTCAAAGGGTTCAACACTGGTCTACTAGCGAAATTAGGTTTAGTAAAACTGTAAATCAGTTTAATTACAAGTAATTATTTAAATAATAATTCAACAATAAATGAATAGTTTATATTTGCTTCAATATTGCATTGTCATTTCTTTTTGTCTTTGTTATTGACTATATTAATTAGGTTTTTTTTGATTGTAGATGAATATATGTTGTATTTGTATATATGTATGTTGTTAGAATATGTATAATATTAATGTGTATCTGTTGGATAAATAAACTTGTACTTACATAAAGAAAATGGTGTAGAGAGAGGATTTAGTGGTTCCAAGAATTGAATCAGGTGATTTTTAGTGACAAATTCGGTTTCTACCTGGGGATGCACGATGGTCGTGCAAAGATGAGAAGACGACATGATAAAAGATGCGATCCACAATTTGACAGACAGTGTCATGTTCATTACACAGTAGGCCGATATGGGGTTCTATTACATACGGCAACAAATCAGCACTAGTTTCCACTAGAGGTAACATGTCAGCCAAATACTACATTCAGGAAGTGGTGGAGCCATATGTCATCGCATATCTTCACTCTACATAAGACACTGCTAGAACTCATGTTGCCAGACAAACAATAGCTTTTTACTACCATTTACTATGGCCACCAAGATCGTCAGATTTGTCACCTATTGAACATGTCTAGGACATGATTGACCGCATTTTCTGCCGTCCATGAAATTGGGAATAAGGTGTGGTTTCTGAGATATTCCTAAATTTTGTCCGGTCAATGTCAGAATTAGATAATATATGCATATTTAATGACTTTTTATTAAATATTTCATTCGTCTTACTAATAGAAGGCTTGATTATAATAAAATTTAATAAAATATCCCACTAGACAATTCAGAATTTCATTTTTCTTGAAACGTTTAATTCAAAAAGGTATGCAATATTCCGGTACCACTGCGTTTCCAATGAAACGATTTAAAAGAATTGTGTTTTAAGTTTTAGTTAGTTAATCCTCCTCGGTGGCAACCTTCTGGTCTATGGAGTCATTACGTTTTCAGTATTGCCACCCCTTCTGGCTTTACACAAGCAAACATATTTTTATTTTATTCAGATACCCCCTGCCGCACCAAATTCTCTTCGGCGGCGACCGTCTGGTCCACGAAGCCCACTCCTTACTCACCTCTCTTTGGTCATTGACGACAGTCCGAGCATGACCTTGAAAGACATAGGCACCATGGCCACCGCTCCTTCACCTAGTGCCCCCTCCGGATGAACAGGTTACCAAAGTGGGTTAGAACTCGTCTCTGCTACTATTATTAATTATTACATTAAACATGAAATTTGGTATCTTCAAACCAGAGAGTAATTATCATCTACTTGATATTTTTGATCACTTCTACATTACTCTTTACATATTGTTTAATTATAAGTTCCGTTTTAAGTAAAAGGAACCTACAACGGAGAACGCAGAAGAATTCTGGATCTTAAAGACCAGGAGTCACCAACCTGTTCATTGTGTTAAGCTATTTTAGTTAGTTTCAAATAGAGATTGAGCTACCTAGACCTGTTTAATGAAGTAATGCACAAATATATGTTACTGTCCTTACAATCCTGGCCTTGTGAAGTGGAGCTCCGTCATCGTAGCTGCAAAAGCAGTTTCTCCAGAAGTACAGGAAGTTCTTCTTATAGGAAATTTAGGTAATTCACGCTGTTCAATGTATGTTTATAAAAATTAGGCCCAATTAAATGCCTACCGATGATGTCACACCATACATTTACTCCAAAATGGCCTTGGTTTTGGACTGAATTTACAATGTGAGGATTTTCAATGGACCAGTAATGTTCATTGTTTGCCAAACCATTACTGACAAACTGACTTTCGTCCGTCCAAACAATGCGCCGAAAAATATTCTGATCAACAGTTTCTACATTTACTACAATTCGAGCGATAAAATTAAGTCTATTTTTAAGGTGCAGCTCAGGCAAATACTCCAAATTGTGAATTTTGTAGTCATGATACATATTGGTTTTAAACGTCGTTGAACGGTTGATTTATCCAAATTCCCGGATAGCTTGCCGTATAGAATTTCGTGAATTTTGTTCGAAATACTGTATTAACATTGTTTCTTACCCTTCGGTCCTTCTGTTCTTCCGAACAGAAAATGCATCTTCATTTCATCGCAAGGTCGCCTAGGTACTACTAGACTTTTTCCGCGAAAATTTTCGCGAATTTCGCGCCCTTTAGTAGAAGGCTTTATGACAAGTATTGTCCAACGATTACTTGATCCGTCCACCGCTAATGTGATTTTAGGTGGTTTAGGATGATATTGCTTATAACTTTTAAGTGTCCCAAATTTTATTTGAGTTTGCGACATCTTGTACATAAATAAAAATGGAACAATTCATAGTAACCATGACCAGCTGCACGAGGTACAATAAACGCTTTTCGCAAGCAACATGTCATTTTGAACACTAATAACTACATACATACATATTCTGTATTGTGAAAATAGCTCTAAGAAAAACCATTCACGATAACTATGTGTGTAACGTTGTCATATATTCAAGACCTGTTTGCTGTCATAATTCTGTTGCTGTTTGTCAAGGAGAAAACAATTTTAAGCGAAATATGTTTTGCTACAATTTATCATACAGCAAAAATAAAGGCACTCATATTTCGGACACCCATATATTGTAAATTAAATAATAAATAAATAATTGTAAAATACAAGTAACAATTTAAATACATTTTTAGAAGAAATATTTTATTTGGCTAACTGAATTTTAAAATTACGAGGCGCTCTGTATAAATATTGATTTATTAATTAGAAGACGCCTCGTACTACCTACACTTCCTTATAATTTCATTTTGCTCAAAGTTATCTCATTGAGCTGACACCTAAAGGCAGAAAAGGGCAACTGAACGGGAATGTTATTTGCAGAGATAACTGTATTTATAATTTTTTATCGCTATTGACTTAAATAATTGATTTTACGATTTTAATTACTATTGATTTATATAGTTAATTGTAGCAGCTGTTATATCATTAATGGGATAGCTTGACCAAACAACTTTGTAAAATAGTGTTTAATGGGTTAAAAATAAATATATTTAAATAACATAGTATATTACACTATTAGGTTGGTAAGTGGGGTATAACAGCTGTTAGCCACTTAACAACCGCATAGTGTATAACGTTTTTCACACAATCTCATTTATCAAATAAAATAATAAAAAAAATATTCTGATTGCTTAAATGGCGTGGCCTATCTAGCGTGTTTTGAATTTATTTTGTTGGAAACCAAAAAAACAATTTGAAGTTTGAACAATTTTGTATTTTGTAATGCTTATAATGGCTGATAAAGACGATTCAGAGGTAGATTGGGACATTGAAGAATCGTATCAAATAAGTTGTGGGTCATTAATTCCCACAAAATCAAAGGTTAGGTATGAAAAAGTCTATGAGGCCTTCAGAAGAAAGCGGAGATATCTGAAAAAACTTTGGTGGCTTATTTTGTTCAGAGAAATTTAAGATTGAAGTCTCCGGGAATCTTATGGGCAGAGTACTCTATGCTTAAAAGTACGATCAACTTAAATAATGGTGTCGATATATCGCAATTTAAGAAGTTAGTAGCATTTCTAAAGAAGAAAAATACTGGACATCATGCGAAAAAATCAAAGGTATTTACCAGAGAAGAGATGAACAAATTCCTGCAGGAAGCCCCCGATGAAACCTATATTATGATGAAAGCAGTGATGATAATGGAAGTTGATGACATTACGGATGAAGATTCAGTTGTCATTGTTAAAGTGCCTGATACCAAAACACATATTAGTCGAATTTTCACAATCACTGACAAGGCCAATAAAAAAGTCCCTTTTTTGACGATTTTGCGAAAATATACAGGCTGAAGACCCAAGAAGACTAGCTCTCGTCGATTTTTCTACTCAGTTCGTCAGGGAAAATGTGTAAATCAACTTGTGAGTATAAATACATTGGGACAAATACCACAAAAAATTGCCGAATATTTAAAACTGCAAGATCCAAAATCCTATACTGGACATGCTTTTAGAAGGACGTCGGCGACTTTCTTAGCAAATACTGGAGTTGATGTTATGGCACTCAAACGGCATGGGGACTGGAGGTTTTAGTGATAACATTAATGTGTTATTTGACTAACAGAAAATGTAATTTTAGGTCTTCTAGTGTCGTTGAAGGATATGTTGCAGAGTCTTTAACAAAGAAAATAGAGTTTGCTGATAAGATTTTACATACCAACAGCGGCAGTGACAATGAATTTGACTCCATTCCAGTCAGAACTACTGAAGTTTATTCTAATCCTAACATATCTAACTCAATAAGTAATACAGAAAATTCAATTACTGTAAAAGCAATAGATAGAAACGAGGGAAAAACTATTACGTTTAAGAATTGTACAAATTGTGCCTTTAATTTTTACAATAAATGAGCCCAGCATTTATTGGTGAAAAGAATTACTGATTTTTACTTACCGCATTAATGCTGTTATGAACTCAAACAACACTATTATTTTTTTGATTTCTATGGAAACATGCCACAGTGTTGTATATTCAACTTGCAGAATATGTCAACAATGACAGTAAGTGCATATTTCAGAACGATTGTGCGAAAACTTAGTTTAAGGTGACAAATCATACAGGGTGTAACAAAAAAGCAGGTCAATCTCATTAAATGTGTATTGTTGACGACAAAATATGACAATTTAATCCTAGTTACATACAAACATGTGTCCCTTAAAAGATACAGGGTGTTGAATTTTTAAAATTTGTTTTTTACTGCCTGTTTTTTGATAATCTGTGTTGTATTATTGCACTTTTTATTTGTTTGTAATCTTATAGCATCCTTATGATGACATCATACAAGTCGAAACGTTGATGATAAAAAATAAAGTCTTTTAGTAAATTTATAACTTCATTCCAACTACATTTACCTTAAAAATAATTGAATAAGATCACTATCCTTGAACTATAAATAAAATATTACGCTATGATTTTGAGAGAAATTGTCCATGGGCGTACGTCAAAGAGTACAAAATTGGGAGAGGCAAAGTACTCTCTTTCTCCCAGTTTCTACGTTTGCTTTTTTAGGCATCGTAAACAATACCCTTGCGGATTTTCTAAATCACAGAAAGCATCTCTATTAAATTTCAAATTTATATGTGAAAAATTGACAAAGTAACTTCAACACCTTGTATATTTTAAGAAAGGAATTTTTGTAAATAGGTATGTAGGGTTAAATCATCATATTTTGTCGCCAAAAATATACAGTTAAGGGAATGACCTGCTTTTTTGTTACACCATATACACAAAATAAAAAAAAATATGCTTATATCCTCGCATCAAAATTGTAATATTTTTGTGAAGTTCCTTTTCTTTCATAAAAGATACTGGCAATGCATGCCGTAGTGGAATCTGTCTTTAGGGATGGTTCCCCTAAAGGGTAACAGCATGGTAAAACTTTAGCAATGGTGTCGACATTCATATTTTACAAGGGGATTAATAAGTGGATACAATTTAATTTTTAGGTTAGAATTTTAAAATATAATATGTAATTTTACTGAGTATATAATTTAAATTGTCTTATATTTTATATATACTTACCTTTATAACTAACTTAGAAAAAAAAATTTCATTAATCAATATTATTTCACATATATGACTGAATATCAATGTGTAAAAAACTGAACAATATGCACATGTTAAAAAAATGTATATATCAGAGAGTTCATCAATTAATTCAAATATTTACAATTTGTTTAACCTCAATAGAGTAATAGAAGCCAATTTAAAAATGTATTATATTATTTTCGTAGCCATATAAAGAGTGTATTGACAGATGAAGCTGAATAGAGGGATTTTACTTTCAATATCATGGAAATAAGTTAAAATGTACAAAAGTACAAGTTTAAGCTGGTCAATATAATATACAGTGAATTTTCCCTCCTTCTCTGTAAAAGTGTATTGTTCACCCGTCATCTGAAAATGTATTCCAATGTAGGTAATTAATTCGCATTAGAAAATATGTTGAACATTTTCGCTGAAAAGTTCAATTGTAGTATATTGTATATATACTTGATTATTCCTTAATATACAGTGGTTTCGAAAAGTAACGAATAAATTTATTATTTTTGAAATTGAGAAATCTTCGATAAAATCCCCTGGCACGTCTATTTTGTTTTTAAAAAGGCACTTTTTGATATACGACGCAGATTTGTGACGTCATCGTTGTTCGAGATATGACGTCATCGACAATTTTTTTAAATAGCAACCCCCAATTGTGACCATGCCATTTGAAAGAGCGTATCATTCTACATACGCATTGAACGTTTGAGAAACCTAATATCAAATAATTTATTCTTTCTAAATTATTAAGTACAGTACACAGAGGCAAGGGCGTAAGAGTCTCCAGGGTCAAAACCCCTCTCAAAATCTAAAGGCAAAGTAGCATAAATTAAGTTTTATAACCTACACTATTGATAATAATAAATTAATTGTATGATTTACGTGAAACAGAATTTTATTCGATGTTGCAGAAGTTCAAATAAATTGATATTCTTCAGTTAGGTATCTCATAAACTTGTACAGGGGTAGTGTGTAGCGGAGGAACTGTTATGCAACACAAAACAAGAAAACAACATTTCTATGAACATAGGTATGTGCAGATGCTTGTATACTGGGATGCAGAAAAATAAAGATAATGTTGATTGAGTTAGTACCTACTAATCTCAACAGTGAAGCTTGTAGATTAGAAGCAATTTATTTAATAAAAATTGTTATTAATTCATGGTAAGAAAAGTTTTTTTTAAATTACTAACTGGCTGTACAATATTGGCTTACTTCGAGAGGTACCAATTTTTTGTTCGAGTTTGACTCAACCAACTCTCTCTTTTCTGTTCTGGCGTTCCACTATTCATCACCAGTAACAATTTGGAACAAAAACGATTCGTATTGACGATGAGCTCAAGAAATGTTAACACAGCAAGCGGCACTTGTACACTCAATTTTTCAACTTTGTCACTGGAAAATGTTTCAAAATATTCTGGATTATGTAAATTTTTCTAACGCTAGGAAAGCCGTGAGATTTGCTATTAAAAATGATTATCGCAATTACGTCGCTAACACTGAAAATAACAAAGAAGAATTGCAAGTCGTTTTTGTCTTTTGTTACTAATAAGAGGCAAACCAAAAAATTACCGAATACAACGTCATTCAACGGAGACGTATTTTCTGATGATGCTAATATATGAAATGCATCTAATACATCATTGTAACATCTAATGTTATAAAGTTAGTGCTAAATCCTATAACGTGATTATGTCAGTACATCAGCAATCGAGTACCATTTAAATAAACTTGGTATCAGTAAGCGTACAGGTCCAGATGGTCTGTCGGAAATATTTGTACAATCTTGTAAAACATCTCTTTTATTACCCTTTTACTTAATTTTCAATAAGTCACCGACTGAAGGTGTGTTTCCTAGCACCTGGATATAGACTCGTGTAGTGCTCGTTTATAAGGAAAGATGTAAAAGTGATGTAACTAGTAATCACCCTATTTCAATGTTATCCATACCTGTTAGGGTATTTGAGGCTATTATTACCGAGGAACTTTTCTTTCATCATGAAAATCTCATTATGGAGCAGCAACATGGTTTTTTCTAAGATCCGTTACCACTAATCTTGTAGCCTGTTTGTAAAGTTGGAGAATATCGGTATATATGGGAATCTATTAGATGGATAAAATCATATTTAACTTCTAGATGTCAATGTGTGGCAGTCAATAACTGAATGTCGAACTATATTCACGTTACGTCAGGTATACCACAGGGGTTTCATTTAGGACTCACGCTTTTTTCTCTTTTTATTAATGACATTAGTTCTTGTGTTTGCCATTCTGAGAATGCACTTTATGCTGAAGATCTTAAAATATGCTCAAGAATTTCATCTCTTACTGATTGTTTGAATATTCAATCTGATATTAACCGTACTGATTACTGTAACGTTAACAAATTATTATTGAATATTAATAAATGTCAATTCATTAAATTCAGCCGTCGAAAAAATACTATTGAGTTTAGTCATACGATAAATAACGTTTTGCTACAAAAAGTGGACTTCATTAGGGACCTGGGTGGCACTCTGGATTCTAAACTCTTTTGAGCTTCATATAGAAAATGTTGTGGGGAAAACTATGCGAAATCTTGGATTTATTTTGCGTGTAACTAAATCCTTTCGTGAACCCAGATCCTTAATCATTTTATATAATTACATGGTCCGGTGTCATCTTGAATTTGCTTCTTTAGTGTAGAATCCTTAATACCATAAATATATCGAACGTTTAGAAAAAATCCAATATAAGATTATCTATAACTTAAACTATTGTTTTAACAGGCATTTGCTACCACTAAGTTATGATTCGCATTTGCAGCACTACAGACTATTAAATTTATCTTCCAGGAGATATATTGCTTATGTGTTATTCATGTATAAATTATTTATCTGTAAAATTCACTGCAGTCACATTTTGGATTCATTATGATTTAATATCAAACAATACATTTCGCGCTCCTCAAATTTATTCATATTGCTTATGCCACAAATGCAGCAAATAATTCTCCATTCAGTATGTTGCAAAAATTTATTTTTATATCATATTGACATTTTCTGTCTTTCTTTCAACTCGGTTAGACACCAAGCTTGTTTGGTTTTCAGGTAAATCTTTTGTTTTTTTTTTATTTTCATTTCCTTCTAAATTTATACCATTATATTCTATTAAGTAGGTACTTACTAGTTAATTGTTTGTTTATTCTAATAGTGTATATCTTAAGTTGTTTTCCTTCATTTAATAGTACATTATACTATAAGGGAGAGAAATGCGTTATTTTGGCAGAGGTGCAATTTGCCCGAGGGCTACAATGCACCGAGGACAAAATAGCATCTCTCCCGAATGGTATATACTATTTTTTCCACGGTTTCATTAATTTAAAAACACATATTTTGTCAATATGAAGTAAGTAGCACCAGAATTATTGTATTCGGATTTGAGCATTTATTTAGTAGTCGTTGAGTTATTGTCATAACTACAAAATAAACAAACAAAAAGAATTGTCAAATTAAGGTGCTAGTTTGGTTTAGATTAAAGTTTGTTTAGTGCACAATGAATAATTGTGAGTCGGAAGAGATTGTGGAGGCTGCAAATATTGCAATAAGCAATTTGCTGCCTACGAAGTCAAGATCTTTATACGATATAGCCTACAATCGGTTCAAAAAGTGGTGCGCCGAGAAAAATGTTCAAGTATACAGCGAGAATGTTTTGTTGGCACACTTCAGTGAAAATGCAAAGAATTACAAGTCTTCCACATTATGGGCGCAATATTCTATGGTTAAGTCATGCTTGATAATTTACGACAACATAGATATAAGCAAATTCCCCAAGTTGATCGCATTTTTGAAAAGAACCGGTGACGGATATCAAGCGAAAAAATCGAAAATATTGACAAAGGGTGAAATCGACCGTTTTCTATTAAGCGCAGATGACAAAGAATTCTTAATGATTAAGGTAAGATTACTTTTGTTGTTAGGTATGTCAATTATTAAGTATTTTGATTTTTTATAGGTTGGATTAATTCTGGGGATTGCCGGTGCTTGTCGAACTGATGAACTAGTCAATTTAACTGTAGATGATATTGAAGATGTAGGCTATTCCTTGATTGTAAAAATTCCAAACACTAAGACAAAGATTCCACGAACCTTTCTAGTTACCGATATGGGAAATATGCTTGAATTGTTTCGAAAATACCTGTCCCTTCGTCCTCCCCACGTTAAGCATAAGCGCCTTTTTCTGTACTACAAAGCAGGAAAATATAGTTCGCAGCCAGTTGGCAAGAATACCATTGGAAAAATTCCGAGTGTAGTAGCTTCGTATTTAAAATTACCTGATGCTGCATGTCATACTTGTCACTGCTTACGAAGATCTTCAGCGACATTACTGGCAGATGCTGGTGTGGATATCACGACAATAAAGCGTCATGCTGGTTGGAAATCAACGACAGTCGCTGAGGATTATGTCGAGAACTCCATTGAAAATAAGACCAAAATTGCTAATCAGGTTTTAGTAGGTACCACTACTAGCGCAATCACAAAAACTGTAAATGTAAGCGAAAGTAATATTCCTTCTAATATTAATTTTGAAAATTGTACAAATGTAACATTTAATTTAAATGTCAATAAATAATTTCAATGTCATCTTTTTTTTTGCATGAAAAACGTTCTCCATTATGTAAACTCCCTTGAGAGCATTACACTCTCTTGGGAATAATCGACTACTTCTGTTTTAATTTTGATGTCATAGAAACTGATTTCTACTCCCGACCGTGGAAAAATTTAATTGTATTACACACTATTGTTACATTATAATATTATCCATAGTGCACCCTGTAATTTATATTGTTTATCAATATGTTGCGTTGTCAAATTTGAAAATAAATAAATAAATGCAGTCAAACTGACGTAATTTAAGGAAAATATGATACTGATTCGGTCTGGAAACTTCTCTGTTGCGGATATTGTTTATAATAATTTTAAAATGATTTACAATCTCCATAAATTTAAGTAAATGTCTCAAAATATCCAGTATGTGTAGCTTCAAACTTATTCTAAATTCACCTTTACCTGTAACTCCCTTCACAAGAAAGCAACCTACACCAATGGCAAAGCCAGACTATTTGACATAACACGTCAACGGAGTTTCAACTTCTGAGCCCTCCAGGTCCCTAGTCAAATATAAGCAATAAGGAAACGCGCGTGCCTTGTAATAAAATAGTTTAAAAGTGATATCGTAAGTTTTAGATCCGACGCGCAAGACTCACGTAGCGGACATTTTTTCGTTTCTTCCAGCTTGTTTCTCTGGGGATGAATTATATCGTCGGTGTAGTTGGTATTAATTAGATGTGTCAAGGGAAAAGTGGCGCGCTCTACGGGCAGTCGTTCCCGTGTAAAATAATGCCTCTCCATGCAACGGCTATGCTCGATTTAAAAGCAAATTAGTTTCCCAATGTGTTCTTTCACAGGAAAAGTGTGAAAAAAATAGGCAATATACATTATGGGAACAAACTTTGGAATAAAGTGTATACCTGCTAATGCACATGAATAGACGCTAACGTTTGTATTCCATTTTATTTAAAAAATTCCCGGAAAATGTGGAACAAAGGTTTTACCTTAGTTGACGTTTGTTTCCGTGTAAACTTGTGAAATGTTAATAATGTTCTTCATAAGTACTTTACATTTCTGTATAACTTGATATGCCAATGTAATAGTATACAGTATGCGCCAAAAGCATGGAATAAATTCAATAAAAACGAAACAATTATTTTTTGTGAAAAATCCTCGAACAGGTCGATTTTTAATTTAAAAAATACATATTTTAGCGTAAAATGCGATTTTCAAATGTCATTTGTTTTCGAGTAATGACGTCATCGATTTTTTTTAAATGGCAACACCATATTTTTTTCCTTGATTCTGAAAGATCGTTTAATTCTCTATTAGACAGTACTAAAATTTTGCCCTCTTACATAGGAAAGTTTTCGAGTAAATGACGATTGAATGTTAGAAAACGTAAATCAATTAAAATAAAGCAAAAACGTTATCAAGTTTAGTTTTTCGAATTCCATAGTTCTTTTATGGATCACGTAGGTGAAAATCTTTGCAAAGTGTCATTGTCACACCGACTTTCTAATAAGTATTGTAAGCGACATAGAAATTATTATTCAATTTAAAGTATTATGGCACATTTAACTGTTACTCAAAGAATTGAAATTTTAATTCTTATCGGATGCAGGAATATGACTAGAACTCAGCAGGAAGTTTGCGATCTATTTAATGAAAAATATCCAGATCGTTCTATCAGCCAATCAACAGTCAGTAAGGTAGAGTCTAAATTTAGAGAAACTGGAAATGTTGTAAATATTCCAAAAACCTGGACGTCCAAGCATTAATGAAAATCAGAAACAGAACATTTTGATAAGTATGGTGGATAATCCTCATAATTCTTCACGATTGGTTGCATTAAACAATGACACTAGTCAGAGCACAGTGCTACGTATCTTGAGGAAGGAAAAATATCATCCCTACAAAATTCAACTTATGCAGGAACTCAATGACGATGATCCCGATCGCCGCTTACACTTTTGCGAAATTCTAATGGATTTATGTCAAGGAAATAGAAATTTACACCGGCAAATACTTTTTTCAGATGAGGCCACATTTTGTCTGAATGGTACAGTAAACCGTCAAACTTGCAGATATTGGAGTTAGGAAAATCCTCATTGGATGGCAGAGGCACATACCCAACACCCTCAGAAATTAAATGTGTGGGCTGGAATAGTTGACGATAGAATAGTAGGGCCTTTCTTCTTTGAAGGAACCCTTACAGGACAAAGATATTTAGAGTTTCTAGAAAATGACCTTGTTCCAGCTCTTGCAGTAATTTTTCCTAACGATAATAACCCTGATATTCCTGACGATACCATATGGTTTCAGCAAGACGGTGCACCTCCGCACTATGCGCGCCCTGTACAAGATTTTTGGACAACTGTTTTCCTGGGAGGTGGATTGGCAGACGCGGATCGATAGAATGGCATGCAAGATCGCCAGATCTTACACCTATTGACTATTTTTTATGGGGATACTTGAAGTCAAAAGTGTACATTAATAAACTACGTAATTTAGAAGAACTTCAAAATCGCATTCGGGACGAAATACGCAGAGTTACCCCAGAAATCATTCCTAATGCGCAAGAAGAATTTCTTCACAGACTTGCGCATTGTCAAGAAGTTGGCAATTCGAACATTTAATTTAAGTATAAAATTTAATCAATTGTATTTTATTTTACATACCTCAGAATTGTTACTTTTTTATGGATAAAATTTACGTTTTCTAACATTCAATCGTCATTTACTCGAAAACTTTCCTATGTAAGAGGGCAAAATTTTAGTACTGTCTGATAGAGAATTAAACGATCTTTCAGAATCAAGGAAAAAAATATGGTGTTGCCATTTAAAAAAAAATCGATGACGTCATTACTCAAAAACAAATGACATTTTAAAATCGCATTTTACGCTAAAATATGTATTTTTTAAATTAAAAATCGACCTGTTCGAGGATTTTTCCCAAAAAATAATTGTTTCGTTTTTATTGAATTTATTCCATACTTTTGGCGCATACTGTATATAATTTAATTTATTTGTATACAGGATGATTCAGAATTTATCTAAACAAAATTTTTTGAATGTACAGGGAACTAAAATCAAAAAGATCAGATTAAATCGATTTATTTTCACCTAAAGAATATGTGGTCTCATTTTTGCTACTTTATTTGATGAACAATAAAAAAATATTGTTTTATCTTACAGGATGAAACTTTGCTTAGGATAGGAAGGTTGCTTTTGGAATTATGTGTGACATATGAATTACGATATGTGAATTTCCATTTTATAAATCAAAATCGAAAGAGTATGCTGATAGAAAAAGATGAAATAGTGGTATGACGACCTGAACCGAAGAATATATTAAACTATATGCCCATATGGAAGGTGGCTGAGAATTAGTCACTTCTTACTATTTCAAAACTCGGGCATAGAATATTTGTTTTACAATTATTACAGATGTTCAGTTCTAAATAGCAAAAAAATATTCATTAAGATAGCTTTTTTAACATACCTGTTATTTATTTTGTTGTTTTTAATATTTTTCTTTGAAGTAAAATAAACAGAAGCATTGTGCAACGATTGAAAAATTATTGTTATCTGACACACAAAATTTTAGCTTAGTTCATTTTGTTTTCTTCAGAAAAAAACATTAGCTTTATAAATTTCAGTTATCATTAAATTAGGTGGTATAACTGGGAAAAGAGGATTGAGTTATCTCGCTATTAATATACCTAATTATCATCTTAAAGTATTCCTAGCATAAATTAAATATTATATTATTAAAATTAACTTATTGGATATATGGCTGCAGAACGCTAAGAAAAATTAATTGACAAACTATGTACCTTTCTTAGTTGCAGTTGACAGTTGTGAGTGTCCTTGAAGTAAGTCATTAGTAGTAAGTTGTGATCGTAAATATATATCTGTTGGTATATTAAAATCGGTCGATATTCGAGCAGCTTAAGGTGTTAGTACTTGAATCTTGTTTGCCAATCGCCTGGGTTTCGAATTGGTTCGAATTCAGCGGGCGGTGGACCGTAGATAAGTTATATTTGTAGAGAAGGTTAACACCCTCTCTGCGGGTATGGTAAGGTGGAAGTATGTTGGTTGGCTCAGGTCAATGAGAAAGATTGATACCGGTCGGCGTATGACCATCCCCCTAATTGATGAGGTTTTCCCTCCAACGTAAGTCGTTCCTGGGTGCAAATGTGACCTGCTTAATAGTAATATGCCACCTCCTCTCCCGCTCAGGTAACCGACTTCTAGGCTAATTAAAATGAGGGTTTATTGCAGTATTTTATTTCATTTATGTACGTTCAAATTTTCAGCTCTTCTTTTGTCACACCATACATATGTCACTACATTAGGCGAACACCAAGTATTACCACATCCTCAATACAGGGTGAACCTTAAATAAGTACAAATATTTTAACTGCTGGTGTAGTTGGTCATATAGATCAGTCTAGTGAAAGCTATTTTTAAAAATTTCTACTATTTACGGAGATATTATTTTTTTTAATACCCACATTTTGAGGATCTCTGTTTTTAACGAACCTAATGAACCATATCATTTGTTGCGAGGTTGCCATATCTCCTATAATATAAATATTAAGTTTCCTTTAACGTAATAGTAAAGTGATACGGTTAAATGCTATTTTAAAAATACTTGTTTGAAGCATAAGTACAGTAAAGTTGGGTATGTAGTATGAGACTCAGTATTATTAACATAAATTTTAACTGCTTAACTAACCTTACTATAAACGATTAATATTATATTATTTAACGAGCGATAATGCAGGTCATAACTCACGCACATGAAGTTTGCACGAACCGCAGGCGAGTGCTGTAATTCATCAAGTGAGTCATGACCATTACCGCAAGTTGAATACTATACTTTATCTACGACGATAATAATAAATACTAAGATACAAGTATCGAGAAAGAAAATTGATTTGAAAACGTCAAAATTATTTTGTTAAAATATCAAATGTCATTAGTCCCCTCAATGATAATAATTGACAGTTCCGCCTACTGACAGACGTTGGTAATTTTAAAATCTTTTAATTATTCATTTATTTCCACTTGTTAAAAATTCTTTCCATTTTACACCAATGGAACGTCTTTATCGGCTTAAAAATTTCCAATAATTTACTGCGTACACTATTTACATACCGACTCATTGTAGAAGCCCAGCGTGAGTTATAATAACTCACTATAAAAACTCACGCTATTTGTTTATTGATACTATTAATTGCTCAAAAGCAGTTGAATAATTAATATATAAATTAATAGGAGTAGATATAAATTAATTCCCGCAAGTTAAATACATACTACCATAAAGTATTTAAGAAGGTATTACGTGATATTACTATGTTCAATGTTCAATAATTATACATAAATGTGCACACAAGCTTACCTGTTTGTTACAAAATTAACTATTTAATCATTAATCCACATTTCACAAGTTAAATGTCATTGTACACTGTTAGAAGGAGACACAAGATACAATTTCCTAAAGTTATTTTATGAAGAATAACGAAAAACTATGATTTTCACACAGCATATTAAATTTAATTTTTGCCACATAACCCCAAATGAGCCAGTATTAACCATTTATTTCGAATCCAGAAGCATAGTGACTTCACAATTTATCAGTGAAACAAATTTTAAAAATAAAGATGCACACAATATTAAATATCAAAATAGCAGCTTGGCGTATGCGTTTAATATCAAGAAAAGCAAAGATTTTTATGTAACACTGGCAACACTGTGAACCACATATTCAATCTGCAGTGCAATGACTCATAAATGTATGAAAGTCAGCGGTCCTCAACAAGTTTTCTACAGAAAAATTATAAAATTTATTTAAAATTTCTCTTTTTTATTTCTGATTTTTCTGTAAAAAAAAATATTAATTATGTGTTCTACACAGTGAACTACTGCTTGAACTGGTTAAAATATTTGTACTTATTTAAGGTTCACCCTGTATAACGTTATTAATGATTTTATAGAAGTTTTAGATCTTCTAGATATTCGTAGATCTGTTTATGCGCTATCTTCTCATGTGCTTATGTTTTTAGAGACGCCTAGCAGTCTGTAATCGTATTGATTCACCTATTTCTGTTATCATGTTATTTTCGTTTATATAGGGATTCGTTTGACAAACGAAATTTTCTATTTATTTAGATTTCAATTCTTTTCATCCACATTGTTTCTTACCGGTATTATTAGATATCTTTATTTAGCAACGCTTATACATATAACTTGAATTTTCTTATATTCTATCTTCGTTTATATACATGGTGTTCCGGGACTTGATTCAAACTATTCGAGAATGAGTAGATGAGGACAAAATAATGCCAGAAATGTCTTGTTAGTTTCTCAAGAAAAACAACCATGATTTACAACTACCAAAAATGGGACAGTAGGTAAAAAAGTCTAAGTAAATTTCTCACAATTCTTGTAATCTGTATGTTGAACCATTACTTACTAAATCGCGTCGTCTTTGTAATACTTGTCTGTCGAATCAACGGAATTGTGATATAAAATTCTGTAATATACTGTAGTGTGGCAACTTCAGTGTTTTCATTTGTAGTCTCAAATGTTGGGGTCGGAAATATCAGAATTTGGCTTTTGATATTGACACTGCAGCTTACCTTTCAATAAAGTGTATCTGTCTAATTTGTTTAATAAAAATAGTCGTATATATTTTAACTACTATTTTAAGGGCTAAAATTCTTGAAATAATGTCAAATACGAGTAATTTTTTGACATTTAAGATAAAGATAATATAAAGTTTAGTAAATTAAATGAATGTTATTTCATGCCACTTGCGAATATTCAAAGGTACTGAAGTAAAAAAAATATATAACGACATAAAGCGGTCTAACCAACAAATTTTTAGGTACATAAATAAATCTTTCATAATAAGGGTAATCAACTGACTTTGGCGAACCCTTATGTCCTGTAGACGTCCTATAGAGGCAAAAAAACCCCCTCAGCAATCGATCAACATCATAGAGTAAGACCCTTCCAAATCCATGTAAACAATACTTTGCCAGACTACGACTTGCAGTTCATAATCTTTATCATCAGCGATTTTAATTGGTATATCTTTCCTGAATTATTGTTGGTCTATGCACCTTAATTGTCAAGCCAACCTTGTAATAATTTTTGTTATTCTTGTTAATCCAAATTGTAAATAAACTTGTTAAGAAATTATTTTCTCTCTTAATTCCCTCTAATAACAAACGAATATCTAACTCATCTTATTCTTATAAAGGACCCCGCAATAATCTTATGGAAATTAGGTTTCTGTCAAATTGTCTGAATTTTTGATATGTTGTAGATTTTGTCATCCTGAACAAAAGTCTCCATGGGCACAAAGTGTCAAAATGAACGCTCCCCTGACCCGTTGCAAAACTATTAATTTTCAATACTATTTACAGATGTCAAAAGCATATTTTAATTATTCTAATATATAGGGTAATGTTTTTGAGGTCACTGGATCAACCCTCATGTCAGATTGGACAAATTGACCGTTGACAGCTGTCAATTGACTGTCAACGAGGAATATAAAAGTAAATATCCTCTTTTCACATTGAGAGTTTGGGCTTTTGAGGGAGCTGAATTCAATTCTAATCTCAGATTGGAAAAATTGACAGTTGACAGCTGTCAATTCACTGTCAATGAAGAATAGAAAAGTAAATATTCTCTGTTGACATTGAGAGTTTGGGTTCTTGAGGTCGCTGAATTCAACTCTCATGCCAGAAAAAAAAAATAGTAGTAGAATAAAAAAGAAAATATTCTCTTTTGTTATTGAGAGTCAACTACCATTTTCTCCAATTCTAAAAAGAATTGAATTCAGCGACCTCAAAAACCCAAACTCTCAATGTGAAAAGAGGATATTTACTTTTATATTCCTCCTTGACAGTCAATTGACAGCTGTCAACTGTCAATTTTGCCAATCTGGCATGAGAATTGAATTCAGCTCCCTCAAAAGAAGATAGAATAAAAAAACGTTAGATGTCGGTAAGGTTATATCAAGATTTTATTAACAATTAGTCTAAAGTTAATACAAAAAATCTAATTAGTGTATGAAAAGCCTTTACAAATTTTCGTGAAATTATAACATCTGATAACACTGACTCAGTCTTTGGATAGGCAACCGCTAGGTTCAACCTGTCAAACGGTAAGATTTATTTTTCCACTACAAAATTGCATTTCAATTTTCTCGGCAGAACGTGAATATAAGACTTTTTGAAATAAAACCTTTTTTATTCCGAATATTCCCAGGAATCTGTATTATATTTTTGCTGCATCAAACACACCACACTGACGCACACATCCTTGATAAACCTGTTCAGATTCCAGGAGTCCCCTTAAATGCATAGGCAGCTATTTCTGACTTATATTATATAATTACTAGATATCCCTGAATTATTAATAACTTTTGCTTTAAAACTTTTTGAATAATTTAAAACTAAAAGTCCAACGCGTCAATCTGTCATGATTTAGTGGATGCTGATCTACATTAACAACAAAATACCAAACCACGTGATATTTGCATAGGTTATTACAAACTTTTTTATTTCAAATATTGTCACGAAACTGCCTTATAATTTTTATATATCTTAAACACCACATAGAAAACATAATTTATTTCTTGACGCATTGACAGCAATACTTGTTTCTTTAAATTGAATTGATTATTTTTCTTTATCCTTTATTATTCTAATTATTTCACATTCGGTGAAATCAATGCCCATTTCTGACTGTGATCGGAAAACTATTTAGTTGCAGAAGATATTTAAGATCGTTTAACTTTAAGAAAGCTAATTTTATTGAATTATATCACAGTTTATCTAGTATTGATTGGTCTTACTTCTAATATTATGTTCTTAATCTTATGAGAAATTTAATTCAGTTTTTTCTCAACATGTTTCTTTAGCAGCTACGAATAGACGTAAAACATTATATCGTCCATGGTTTAATAACATCTGTAATAAATAATACTAAAGCAAAATCTCACCTGTGGTGTCATTTCAAGTCCACAAATGATATCATCTATCTTAATGAATTCACAACCTTGCGTTTTCTAATAAAGAGGGATACTGACGCTGCTCATAAAGATTATATTAAATAAGCTGAATCGTATATTAGGTCAATAGTTCTAAAATTCCTAATTTTATGAATTATCAATGATGCTCAGGGTATAGTAGAGGTGTTTAATCAGTCATCAACTTTTGACTGGTCTAAGCCTGTTATTACAAATAGTGTGTTCCTTAATATTCCTGAGCAAGACATTTATTCTGCACTAAAAAAAAAATAAAAATATATTAACAGCTGGTCCTATATTTGCTTTGCCACTCAACATCATTTTTAATGTATCCTTTAAATCTGCAACTTTTTCGCAAATTTGGACTAAGCCAAAAATATGTCCTATTTTCAAAATAGGAAACAAAATAAATATTGAAAATTACAGGCATATTCTGGTCGATCTACAACAAATCAGCTTATAACTGTTATAATTTATCGCTAATACATTGGACGAGGATGGTAAAACTGACATTATATATACGGATATATCTAAAGGCTTTGATAGGCTTGGTCATGGTATTTTGACATTGGATTTTCTTAATTTTTTAAATTCATATTTAAGTAATAGAACTCTAAATGTTCAGTATCGCAGTTATAAATCAATTAACATATCGTCATCAGGGGTTCCACAGGGATCGGTACTTGGTCCCCCTTTCATTTATAATATTCACACATGCCGTCTTATATACTGATGATCTCAAAGTCTTGACGTCTGTTCACGCCTGTTACTATTTACAGCAATAACTGTTAAATTTATACAAGTGTAACGTCATGAGTTTTACTAAGAAAATTGCTTCTGTTCAATATAACTATATAGTGGATAATAGTTCATTAAACAGATGTACTCAGCTTCAGGATCTAGGAGTCATTTTTGATAGAAAATTGTTTCTTGTTCCGCATATTGAGTAGGTAATGTCTAATGTCTACATTATAAGAAATTATTATTATTAATATTTTTATACCAATTTTTGTTTTATTTTGTTGTTATGTATATAGTTTTTTAAATGTTCTGTCTTATTTTCTTAAATGTTATGGTTCCAGCTTTGTAATTGGATTTTCGTCTGGCCATCAGTATTTCTAAATAAATAAATACATAATCTAGATATATTTCTGGAATGAAAACGAAACAGAAATCCTTTACCATGCTGTGATTATCCCCAAATAGGAAACACGTCTGCCTTGGTGGCGCCTACTTCGGCGCCAGAGAAGACTCGTCAGGGCGTCGCGCCGTCGGACCAGCAAACAGATCAATTGTTGCAGCAGAAAGAACTAGGTCTCGGGGATCGTTTGACCTGAACGCCGCCGATGAAGTGTAGACACAGACAGGGAGACTGGGAATAATAATAAAACTATGGGTATTTTCTCATCGTTCTAGTTTTGAAAGAAACGTAGGTGGACGCTTCGGGCGATTTTGTCCCAATAGCTTGTTTTTCTTTTGTTTTAGTTGAATCAACTTATGATGTAATAGACTTTTGATACTAAAACTAGTATCTAGAATGTTATAAATTCTGTTTACGCATTCTTTAGTAACCATTTTATATTATACCTAGTATGAAATCATTTCACTCAAAAAATATTAGCAAATAATTTGGATTCTGACAATAATATCTTTAGTATAGTAACTGCGATATTAATGAGTGTACAGTTCCTGCTAAAGTTATTTTTTTTATTAGCCACTATAAAAACGTAAAATTGTTGAGGAAGAAACATGTATTGCCATTTCACAAAAGGAGATCTAGGATGTAAAATACATACATACATGCAAAGCTGCATTTAAAGATTAATGGTGGTACACCTTTCCCCTTTACAAAGAGTAACTTCTATCAATTAATAATAATATATCTATCTCTCATTCCAATCGCAAGAATTACCCCAGTAGTTAGACACGCACAGGAAGAAAAAGGCATATTATTATTCAGTAGACTGTATTTGCGTCAAGGAAAAACTGGTGAATCTAACAGCTTTGATCCTTGAGGTACTGTATTTATTACAAAGTTGCCATTGAAGGCTAAGAACAGTTATTTCTATAATGGAATACCTACCTTGTTTTTAGCGAAAGAAATATTAAAATAAAACAGGCATTTAGTTTCTATTTCAGAATATCATTATTTTTAATTACTTTATATCACTACTTGTCGCCACATGGCGATAGAATGCAAGAGACTTTGGAAAATGTGATTTTACATTACTACATTAGGCTTTCTTTTACTTATGCAGCTGTGGTATGGTAGTAACACAACAGGTTTTCCCACATATAGCTCTCGCAAAGGCCTTAGAGGCTCTCCTGTCATTTTCAAAACTCTGGTAGTTATTTGGGAGACTCCTACTGACTGAAACAGTGGTGGATGTAGCTATGTAAAGATTACTATTAGAGTCATATGGTAATTATTACTTCATATTACTAAAAGTAGAGTGTACATGTAAAATCAATAATACAAAATTAGGATTTACCTCGGGCGACCAAACGTGATTTTCTTTCTGCCTTTCTGGAGAAGTATGCCACGGATTTCCAAGCTGACGTATTCTTATTTTTGTTTGCGAGAAATTTTAAAAACAGAGAAATTAATTAATTGCTACTCACAGACCTTGGTACTGTTCTCTCTAAGACGGAAAAATAGAAAAAAGCAGCTCTGGATTTCGAATCACATTAATATGACAGGTAATAACAAGGCCAATATGTTGAGCAGGCCAATCAAATGTACTGTGAGGTTTAAACCAGTATTAAGACAACCACACTGTTGTAATTGGTAAAAAAACATCAACGGAATAGAAGATTAACACTTAACTGGTAGTCAGCATTATTATGGTTGCAAATTCTAAGTAATATCCAATTTGTCTAGGTATTTTATTTGTTAACTACTTTAATTAAGCATAAATATGTCCGTACGTCAATAATACTTGAGGTTAAAAGACTGTCCATGCAATTGACACAAATTAGAAGTTACAGTCAGATGCTACTATTTTAATATTAGTGATAACACATTATTCAGTTTATGTGACAAATACAATTTAGTCGTTGGTTTGAGGATAGCGTCATAGCGAAATATTTTTGCCATTTTGTAATTTCATCTGTTAACTATCTAATTTCATAAGTCTACATATTATAATATCTACGTTAACTTAATCATTGTAACCTCTTCATTGACCATAACATTAATCTCCAAAACTCTTTTCAATACGCTATTCTGTATTACTAACGAGTCCCATAGAGTCCAGTTAGCCAGACTTTTATGTCTGCTTGAATAATTTCAGAGTCACACAGGCCATGGATGAAGCTGCTCACTGCTAACTGTTCTTGGATCTCTACCGGTGCGGTAGGGTAGGCTAACTCACCATACGTGCTATATGTATCTCAAATTGCTGCAGAAGTGTTCGACCTTTTAGCTGTGCTTGTTTAACCTCATTGCTAAAGCAATCTTTAAAGTTTGATAATCCCTCTGTTTATCGTCGGATAACGTTTCTAAAATCTCTATAGATTCACCTCGTAGAGCAACTATTTGTGATCTGGCCTTTCTTCTTTTTCTGACCAATTGTTTGCCAAGTCAGCTGCTATTGGGGGCTTAATCCTTGACGACAGAAGAAAACTTCTGTCTTAATGGATTCCTTCGCGGACAACTGGAATTTCAGATTTGAGACTTCACTTAGTAACTTGGTTTTCTACAACCTAGACCTTATTTTGTACCTTACTTCTTAATTAATTAATTTCTTCTTAAACAGTTTCCTCAAATTTATTGAGTTTAACTTTAATTGCCTCTTCTAACTTTTTATTGTTTTCTTGTAAACTCATTTCATTTATTAATTCTTCCCTATTATTTTTCAGTTCTAGAAATGCACCAGCAGGTCACGAGCTGAACTCGCGTGAGTCGCGGTCTTTCCGAAAACTGTTTGGAGGATTTAGGCCAGTCATATCAAATAATGGAGCTAATAAAAATCCGCCCTACACAGACCATATTTTGATATCTAAATAGTAGAGTAGACCAAGAGAATGACGTATGTGACCGATTCAGTAAAAGTCCTTGAGTCCAGCGGTCCGCGTCTAAATCGCGACCTCATAATGCGTTCTTTTCTTTAGGAGTACAGTATTTGTTGAACGGTATCTTGGAGCTTGTTCTTACTTATTCCACTCATTTATCAGATGTAGCATATGTACAGACTAGTGTTCGGAAAATGTTTCTCAGTGCTCTTGTAAATTACTGAGCAGAACACACCTGAATAATCTACAGTTGGTAGGTAATATGCTGACCAAATAGCATGTGTTAATGATCATGCAATTAACTTTATAGAACTGAATTCTCATTTCCTTTCGTTTTGTCCAGTACCTACTTTACTGGTTTACAGAAACTAACGCATTAGTAATACAAGACACCGTCAGTGTTGGTTACTTATAAATGAGTTATGGAGATTCATATACCGGATGTTCCAGCTTTAATTAAGCACGTCATATACACGGTGTTTCAAAAAGTATTTAAATTTCATTATTTCTGGTAGCATATTATGTTTCATTTAAAAAATATTGAATATTAGAGGATAGTAGACAATTGATTTAGTAAACATTAATTCTGAGTATTTATACATATACTGTAATAGTATTTAGTTGTAGAAAGGAGTTTTGCATAAAATATGTCAATATTTTCTTTATAATAATTTAAATTAGTATTATTTAATTATCTTTTCAAGAAGAGTCATTATAGGGTATATCGCAAAGTATATTACAGACTTTGGGTGTATTACTAAAATATCTAGTAAGTAAGTAAGAAAGTAATTTATTGTGCATATATAATTACAACAAAAAAGAATATATCTACAATTATAATTATAAGTAAATAAGTAAAAATTTATCCTACATATTGAAGTAAAACAATATCTTTTAGTTTATTCAGTAGTTCCAATTTTAATTTTGATTTAAAACGGAAAACATTTTCAGAGATGTAATTTATAAATATGAAAGTAGTCTGTTCTTATATTGACTGTATGAATATCTGATCTTTTACATATGATATCATAGAGATACGATGGCTTTGTTTTCAACAATTTATGTACAAATACACTAAATAGGTACTGGACTCTGAATTTAATATTCAATTCTTCAATTCCAACAAGATAAGAAGTTAACAAAATCTCTTAAATGCACTGTTGTAGTTACAGATCTTAAAAGGTCCATCTACTAAAGTAGTTTTTATGACGTAACTCTTGGTTGGAAAAGAAAACAATGAAATTTTCAGGGACTAGTCAGCTTTAGGAAGCCAATGAATAATGTAGATATGAATAAAATGGAGAGAATGGAATACTGTTTTTTATCACCCTGTATCCTATTTTCTGCTAAAAAAATATGTTTACGAAAATCTAGTAAATACCACGAGATGTGTGTTTTTTATGCAATTTTTGTAGTTTTCCATTAAATTTACAAAATGCAGAGGAATGAATGCTCCAATATTATTTACATACTTGTAAGTTTCGTAATTCGCTTCATATGTTTTAAGAGTAGGTACAATTAATTTCCAAACTGATTTTTTAAGTAACCGAATTCAAAGTTTAAAGTCTGATTCTAAAAAAAAAAAAATTGTAGAAGTGGCCCCTCCACGGCTTTGTAAATTGAAATTATAAAAGGAGATACTAAATTTACACATGTTTCTTGTTAGGGTTACATGGGAGAGTATCTTTGTTGCGTTGTACGCAATCAAAGATAAACTTCGCCCATTATTGTAATATTTGTTTAAATTGTAAAGTTATTCGAAAGAATAAGACGTTTACTATTATTATTGTCACGGAATTTGCCCCACTCACACCTAAATCAACGACTTTGGTACCGCGAATTGCTAAGATTGCCCCGATCGCCCCTACACGCTTCTGTTAAACAAACAAAAAGCCGTGGATCGAGACGGGACTAGAAAATTAGAGAAACGACGAGAAGCGTTCGAGAGATGCTAGAAAATAGATCTAGAGATGCTAGAATATACCTGGAATATTCGTTGGGTCTATAAAAGCAAAATAAACGGCCGATTAAGTTAGTCTTGTATAAGTCTTGTATTACAGTCTGAATTGAAGTGTTTAGTTGGAGATATCAAAGTGATTTAGCTAGCGATTAATTAAATAAGTGTTTAGTTGAGTTTTAACTAGTGTTCAGTAGTGTACTGAGTATAGTTAATAAAGAAGTAATTAATTAACGGATTGTGTTTTTTCTGGCAATAGTAAAATTCGGATTGGAAAATCCGTGACAATTTGGTGTCGGAAGTGGATTTAACTGGAAGTTTTAAAGAGCTTTCTGGAACCCTGTCCACAAAGTGGGATTTAGCTGAAAGTTTGAAGAACTTTCTGGAACCCTGTGCGTGAGTGGATTTAAGTGGAAGTTAGAAGAACTTTCTGGAACCCTGTGCGTGGGTGGAATAAAGACCCAAGTGTGACATATCACCGCACTCGTTGTGACTTGAGGAAGTGAACGGTGGTATTCGCGAAGGACATTCTCGAACATTCTAGAACTTTGTACGCAAGTGAGACAAAGACCCAAGTGTGACATATCACCGCACTCGTTGTGACTTGAGGAAGTGAACGGTGGTATTTGCGAAGGACATTCTCGAACATTCTAGAACTTTGTACGCGAGTGAGACAAATACCCAAGTGTGACATATCACCGCACTCGTCGTAACTTAAGGAAGTGAACGGTGCTATTTGCGAAGTACATTCTCGAACATTCTAGAACTTTATACGGAAGTGAGACAAAGACCCAAGTGTGACATATCACCGCACTCGTCGTGACTTAAGGAAGTGAACGGTGTTATTTGCGAAGAACAATCTCGAACATTCTAGAACTTTATACCGAAGTGAGACAAATACCCAATTGTGGCATATCACTGCACTCATTTCATTGTAAGGAAGGCAACAGTGATATCTAGAAATACATTCGTGGACATTCTAGAACTTTCAAAATAGAGTGAATGCCTGTAACTAGAAGTCAAGTCAACATGGATGCACAACTAGCAAAGCTGTTAGAAATGATGCAAACGATGCAGGAACAGGGACGGATGATGCAAGAGAAATTAGAAGAACAAGGACATAAAATGGAAGACCAAGCGAAGACGATGCAAAAGAAATTAGAAGAACAGGGACAGGCGATGCAAGAAAAATTTGAAGAACAAGGGCATAAAATAGAAGATCAGTCTCAAACGATGCAGGAGAAATTAGAAAAGAAATTAGAAGAGCAAGGGTATAAAATGAAAGATCAGATACAGACAATACAACAGGAAATGAGGGACCAGACGAAGGAAATGCAGACAAAGTTAGAAAAGTTGGAGAATACACTAGAAGAAAAACTAGAGGAGCAGTCTCATAAAGTAGAAACACATGTAGAAGAGAAACTGTTGGCACACAAAAAGGAAATAGACGAAGAAATAAACCAGGTTAGAGAAGAACTTAGACATAAATTAGACAAGATAACAAAGGAAGGCGTAATCAAATCAGAAGGACCTGTTATCCGAACTCAGAAAACGAAACCCCCCGAATTCGACGGCAAGGTCTCCTGGAATGTCTATCTGCGTCAGTTTGAAGCAGCAGCTGCGGCAAACGAGTGGTCTGATTGTGAAAAGGCTACTGCTCTAATAGTTGCTCTACGAGGGGAAGCTCTTGACGTCTTACAAGGAGTACCTCCGGGGCAGCAGAATAACTACGACATTCTAAAACAGCATATGGAAATGAGATATGGGGATAAGCACCTGCAGCAAGTTTACCAGGCACAATTGAAAAATCGTCACCAACAGAACGGAGAGAATTTGCAGCATTTTGAGACCGATGTTGCCCGACTGGTTCGATTGGCTTATCCAACAGCCCCGTCCGAATTCTTAGACCAGCTGTCCATCCAAGTTTTTACCGATGGCCTAAGAGATTGCGAAACCCAGCAGGCATTACGACTCGCCAGACCTAAAACGTTGAACCACGCTCTTTCGCATGCACTGGAATTCGAGGCAGCAAAAATGGCATCTGGTAGGCATGTTAAAGTTCGGGCCATCAGTGATAACAGCGATAGTATGGCAACTGGAGACATAATAAAAACGCTAAAGGAGATTATTGATAAATTCAGTCCATCTACTAGGACAAAGAAGGAACAATCTGATAGTCGAAGGGATCGCCTTGTTCAATGCTGGAACTGTGGGCAGATGGGACATCTGAAGAGACAGTGTAGGGCCCCAGTCGCAGATCAGCAAAGGCGCGACTCCCAAGCGGCAGCCTCCAGAGAACATGTTAAAGTGCGGACTATCAGTGATAATTGCGATAGGATGGAAAATGGAGAGATAATGAAAACACTGAAGGAGGCCATTGATAAACTAAGCCTAACTACCAGACCAAAGAGAGGACAACTCGATAGACGAAGAGAACGCCCACTTCAATGTTGGAACTGTGGGCGGACGGGTCATCTAAAGGGACAATGTAGGACCCCAGTGGCAGATCGGCAATGGCGCGACTCCCAGGCAAGAAGGAGACATGGAAACGCAGATGCTCTTTCTAGACTTTGTCCGACCAACGGCAAGCACTGCAGTAATCATGAAAGAAAAGAGGACATATCATTTGTTCCGTGCAAGATGGTGGCAGCCCAACCTGAAGACCGATGGAGTTCAGCGGCGATTCGGGAAGACCAGCAAGCTGACTGTGACATCAAGCCATTATTAGACTGGAAAGAAGCCAACAACCGACCGTCTTGGGCTGAAGTCAGTAGTAAAAGCCCAGCATTAAAGAGTTATTGAGCTCAATGGAATTCTCTGGTGTTGGAAGACGGTGTCCTAAAAAGAGCATGGGAGAACAGTGACGGAACGGAGGTCAAGAAACAAGTACTACTCCCGAGGTCCCGGGTCAAGGAAGTGCTGCAGGAAGTACATGGAGGTAGTGGGGGTGGACATTTCGGTATCAATAGGACTCTACAGAAGATTAGGGAGCGTTTCTACTGGTTGAGCTGTAGGACGGATGTAGAAGATTGGTGCCGAAAATGTGACATATGTGCAGCCAGCAAGGGACCGAAGACCCGTTTCAGAGGCAAAATGCGTCAGTACATCGTAGGAGCACCGTTTGAGAGGATTGCCATTGATATCGCTGGCCCATTTCCGAAAACTCAAAGTGGGAACCGATATCTACTAGTAGCCATGGACTACTTCAGCAAATGGCCGGAAGTATACCCCCTTCCCAATCAAGAGACCACAACCGTAGCAGAAGCGCTAGTCAATAACCTGTTCTGCAGATTTGGTGTGCCCATGGAACTACATTCAGATCAGGGCCGAAATTTCGAATCAGGTGTGTTCCGAAAGGTCTGCAAGCTTATGGGAATCCGAAAAACCAGGACCACCCCACTGCATCCCCAGTCAGATGGTATGGTGGAACGCTTCAACGCCACACTAGAAACTAATCTGAGGATGTTTGTGAACGAGAACCAGACAGACTGGGACAAGCTCATTCCACTCTTCCTGTTAGCTTACCGCTCAGCTGTCCATGAAACTACTGGGAAGACTCCCGCAAGGATCATCTTTGGAAGAGAGCTTCGCCTTCCCGCAGATTTGGTATTTGGTCGTCCTGCGGAACAGCCCACAGAGCCAGACACTTATACCCATGAGCTAGAACGAAGACTAGCAGTCGTACACGATCAAGTCAGATCTCGAATGCGACTAGAGAGCGATCGCATGAAGACTCGATACGACGTCCGGGCCAATACAGTCGGATTCCAACAAGGTGACCTGGTGTGGCTGTACAACCCCACGCGGAAGAAAGGAAAATCGCCTAAGCTACAGAACCGTTGGGAGGGCCCCTACACCGTCATTAAAAGAATCAATGATGTCGTCTACCGTATACAGAGGACTCCCAGGAGTAAGATGAAGGTTGTCAATCTGGAGCGTCTGTCCCCGTATCGAGGTGTATCCGATCGGGACGATCGGTCCTAAGGAGGGGGCAGTGTCACGGAATTTGCCCCACTCACACCTAAATCAACGACTTTGGTACCGCGAATTGCTAAGATTGCCCCGATCGCCCCTACACGCTTCTGTTAAACAAACAAAAAGCCGTGGATCGAGACGGGACTAGAAAATTAGAGAAACGACGAGAAGCGTTCGAGAGATGCTAGAAAATAGATCTAGAGATGCTAGAATATACCTGGAATATTCGTTGGGTCTATAAAAGCAAAATAAACGGCCGATTAAGTTAGTCTTGTATAAGTCTTGTATTACAGTCTGAATTGAAGTGTTTAGTTGGAGATATCAAAGTGATTTAGCTAGCGATTAATTAAATAAGTGTTTAGTTGAGTTTTAACTAGTGTTCAGTAGTGTACTGAGTATAGTTAATAAAGAAGTAATTAATTAACGGATTGTGTTTTTTCTGGCAATAGTAAAATTCGGATTGGAAAATCCGTGACATTATTAATAGACAACATCTGAACCTTTTTTTTTAATTAAAATTTAAAACTTACAAAATTAAATGAGCATGATATACAAATTATTAAATCCGTTAAATTCTTTGGTTATACATCGTGCACTGTGCATGTGCATTAATTTGTTAGAGTTATAATTTCGTATGTATGAGGCCATGGTAGAACAGAGAAAACATATCTGCGAGGCGAGAATAAATTTGCAGTGTCTAGCAAAGAAGCATATCGACAATGAAAAGGTTGAAATTGGGTCTGATTAAGTGCATAGTTTAATAAGTTAATGGACTCTTTCAAATAAATGTCAATAGCTTTTCAGTCTTATCACGAATTGGATGCGCATCCGCTCTGTAAAGTGTAATTACCGATTCAGTGAATATTTTACATCTATAAAACGGCAGTAATACGTAATGTACGAGGTTCTCAGTATCATTTTTTGTACATCAATTACTCTGTGCAATTATGAAAAAATATTACAGGTCTTTTTTAACATTTCATGACACTTGTTCGCTTTCTTGAAGCAGAGAGTGTTCAGATTAAACAAATTATATTTTATTCTCTTTATTATTTACTAAATAAATATATATTTTTCGTTCAATTTTATATGCAGTAACTGCAAGAAAAGGTTAATATTTTAACTCAATCTTTTTTCAGCTAAAGCTGGCGGCATAATTTTTGTTTGCTCTTGAACTTCTACTTTTACGTCAATGGTAAAAAGTAATTTTTCACTACAAATATTAATATATTATCAAAATAAAATATTCTTCATTAATAATTTGCTTTCTCAGATATTTAGCCTTTTTTTAATTAGGGTTGTCCTATGATATTTGGCAAATTTACAATGCATACCTAATTTCTGAAACTATAACAAAATTGTTGACCATTTTCTTGAATTCAACGATAACATCGATTTTTTAACCGTACGAATTGGTATTTCATTAGAAGTCATTAAAATGCGATTTAATGGATTTTTTTCTATTACACATTGAAGTTGAGTATATTATTTTCTTAAAGAAACTCTTAATAAAACAGAGAGAGTAGACTGAGGTCGAGTGATCGATAAAGCAAATCAATTGAACTACCTCAACCAATCCACCTTTCTTCGTAGATTGTATCAACCAATCTCGAACTTGACGTCCTTATCATGGATCATCTTTCTTTCAAAAAATTGACTATCATTTTAATAATTAAAAAATACTTTCTACCATTGGCGTAGAACTTTAATTAGTCCAATGACGAACAAATCCTCATAATTACATCACTAGCTTAAGCTGGAAAAAAAGTATTTACTTCAAAATAATAAGCCTTTATTATAATTGCTGTGTATTAAGTTTTACCGAAATATATTGATTTATTTAGTGAATAATAAAAATAATAAATTTTTATTCAATATCCTCTATCACAAACACGAACTGTCATTGACATTTATTTTTTTAATGCTGTATATTACTATAGATAAATGCAAAAAATGGACAGGACATGTAAAGCCTACTCTTTATAGTTCTTGGAAGGCTGCTAATATTAGTTTATTTCCAAAAAATAGGAATCAGTAGTTTTAAGCCATCTCCGACCTATAGCATATGTCTTCTCTTGCCTAAAGTTTTTATATTGGTTCCGGAATGTTGTATTTGGAAATAATAATATACCAATGTAATAGTCAATGGTATTTATCACAACACAGCAGTACTGCTGGAGAAGGAAGGGTCACATATATTATTACATCATAATGAAAACTTTAAATACTTGTCATATTCATTACGTCGTTGGCAGTCAAATGTACTTTAGTTATTTTTTAAATAATATATGAAGTTTGCTAACAAAACTAATAATGATTTAAATTACACATGATGTAAGTACCTAAATTTTGTGGTCACTGGCTACTCAATTCTGAGCAAGAATATTCGTGAAACATTCCCGTTACACAAAATTTTAATTTTCTTCTTGACTCAAATTTGTGTCAGACTAACAAATGATGTACAAAATTTACCAATGAATTTAATATCGAAGTTAATGGTTTAGTGAAAATGTTTTGCTATTTTAAAACAGCTCTATCCATAAGAAATCAAGATGGCAATTGCAATATGCCGATGTAAAATGCTAAAACAGAACAAATATTTTTGTACGAAATTTCAAATATAAAATGTTATGATTAATTCCGAGCTTCTAATATCCTTAATGTTCTGTAATTCTGTACAATTTGTCAGTATAGGATAATGAAATAATATAGGATTTTAAAATAAAGTCGACGTTTCGTTTTTATTTAAAAACTTCTTCAGGACTAAAAAACAATATAACATCAAATTATCGCTTAAAACAATTATATGAAAAAAACAATAATCCACCGCACAATAATATTTAAAATACAATCACCAATCACAAAACATCATAACCTACATATATATATATATATATATATTTATATATATATATATATATATATATATATATATATATATATATATATATATATATATATATCTTACTATCTATTCTGCGTCCATACATTTTAAATTTACATATCATTCAGCGTCCACCACCTTTCTACGTCCATATACGGACGCAGAAAAAACATTCGTCTTTATTGCAATCGGCAATCATCGCTGGATGATGTGGTACAACAGAAATGATGAAGTTTCACACCTAATTTAATATCTACCGAAAAAGAATTCCGTAAGTTATTTTGTGTAGCTGTACACAATTTCTGGTCGGACGCAGAAATATTAGTAATATGTAAAATAATATACATTTTAAGGTTCAGCAGTTTAACACCAGTTGGCGTTGAATAGAGTGGCGTATATTTCCCGACCGTATAACCATTTTAATTATCTAAGACATTTTCAGATGATTGTGCGTCCACATCTTGGCAACAATGTATTTAGTTTATTTCCTGCATGTCTCCACCAAATCAGTCCTCTCATTCCTCTTTTACCGCGGATAACTAATTTAACGCTGTTTTAACAACATTTTTTTCTGATGGATTCTGAAAATTTTTCATAAATTTTAGAGTTGAGGCCAATTCATATTTGGCTATTAATTTTATATTATTTATCACAACAAAGAACGATAAATTTTGAAACATTGAGTAAATTTTTTGAAATTCAATTTCAATAGACTTTAGTCAGTTCCCTGGAGCAAATATCAATATGCTGTTGTTCTCTATATACACAGTGATTTAACTTTAAATACAGAAATTGCAGCAATAGATAAATTGCCAAAAAATAAGTGTGCTCTATAAACTTTTTTTCTGGGAGACGCGGTATTAGACATACAAGGTGTTAAAGTTTACAAAAAATATATTTTCTGTAATATCTTCATAAGTAGCATGCCACTGTACTGTACTTTCCATCCCGTTCACTTTCACTCTATTCAACGTTGTTTTATATAATATATATATATCCTTAAGTTTTCTTATCAGGTGTTTATCCACTCCTCTGTCCTTTAGGTGTTCCTACAATTTTAGTCTTTGTACATTACCAAAAGCCGCTTTTAGATCTATGAATAACGCATACAACTTTCCATTTTTCTTCTGCGCTTCATTGTTAATTAGATGATGCAATATGTATACATTGTCAATTGCTCCCTTTCTGTACGCTGCCTGCCCGTCTGGTATAATTTCTTTTCCCTCCATTCCGCCTTTAGTTTTTGTATAGCAGCTCTGTAACGTTTTGTTTCCTGGTTTATCCCTTTTTATAAATATGGGAGATTATTCCTTCCCTCCAGCTTTTTGGTTTACTTTTCCCTCATTGATAATTTCACAGAGACTGTTTACTACAGCGTCTGTGCCGTAAATCCTGGCCTCATTTTGTATTGTGTCCTTTCTAGCACTTTTTCCTTTCTATAAATTTTTAATCTGTTCCACTATCTCTTCCCTATCTATTCTTTGGTTTCCATCTTCTATTTGCACACTATTTTTTTCTTCATATTCTTCGTTTCCACTTAATAATTCTACAGATAACTTTTCCATTCTTCCATTTTTATCTGCTCACTCACTTTTTCCGCTTCTTTCTCTCTTTATTAATATACTTCCACGCTTCTGTTTCCGTTTTTATTTTCTTAATATTCTTCCCTTCTTCTTTCTTCTAACTCTGTTTCTTTTCCTTACAACTCTATAGTTGTTTTTCGCTTGCATATATTCCTCTTTTGTAGTTTTGTTCTGTCTCCATTTTCTCAGTTGTCCTCTGGCTTGTCGATTCAGTTCTCTGCATTATTTATCCCACCAGCTGTTTCTTTTATCCCTATTAAGTATTTTCTTTTTCTCTGTTGCTCCCCCTATCCATTCTGTCAATTCCCTCATCTTCTCATCGACTGCCTTTCTCTTAAAACTTATCATCTGCGTTCTTCCTCTGTACTTTACTATTTCCTCTTTTCCCCATTTCGTTATTTCCTCTCTTATTTTTGCTTCTCTCTGTTGCTTCTATCACGTTTTCCGGTCTCCTTAAAGTTATTTCCAAAGGCATATGATCCGACTCCACCCTGTCTGCTATTTTAAACTTTCCACTTCCTCCCAAGCATCTTCATAGACTATTGCATAATCAATTACCGACTCTCTTGGTACCAGATATGTCCAATTTCCTTTCTCGTCTCCCTCCCTATTTCCATTCAGTACATCCCATCCATTATCTTTTATTATTTCCTCTATTAATCTCCCCATTTTATTATCTATTTTATCTTTTCTCCCTTTTCTGACTCTTCTCTTCTTTTTGTCATTTCTCCCATTAGACCATTAAAATCTTCTGCATCTCGTCCTTGGAGCGGTCATTTACTTTTTCCTTAATTTGCGACTTCAAATCTTTCATCCCTGTACTATATACCGTTATTATTCTCCATGTATTCTTTCCTATGTTTACTCTGCTACTTATCATGCTCTTGTGTTTTTCATTTCCTTATTCCCTCGCGTATCCCCATTATCAACCCACCCTTCGCTCTGCCTTTCGTCTTCACCCTTTCGGCCTCTTGGAGTTCCCATTTGAAGCATTTTGATAATCTGTACTTAATTTGTTCCCACGATTTCTCTTCTGCTCATGTTTCCATCATTCTCACTATGTCAAACCCTTCCATGTATTCCCAGAAGTCTGCCTCCTTATTTGTTACACCTGCTACGTTCCAATACAGCGCCTTTCTTCCTGATTTCTTCTTCCCTCTGTCTACCTGTGTTTTTCCCATCTTTTTCCCTCAGTTTGTTCCTAAAATTACTTTCCTCCTTCTTATCCATGTAATGGATTAAAAAGTTAATACTTTTACACAACAAAATGCCATCTTTTTCAAATTTGAATTTAGATCAACGTGACACGTGTACTAACAAATGATTATGCTTATACACTTTTAGAGAAACGTATTTATTATGCAGTAATTAGATAATCTTTAGTTGTTTGCATTTTTCTCAAATGTGTTTCAGTAGGTGTGACTTCCATTGTTTATTTTTGCGTGGATAAGAAACTTGTTTTTTGTTTTTCTACTACACAGCGCGACGATAAATAAACAACAATTTTATAAATAAACTATTTTTTATGTTTTAAATGTATAAATATTTTTTTAATATCACGTTTAATATAATTAAAGATTATCTAGTCTGTCCTGTATCAAATAAAATTGAAAGGTTCAATGTTACCAATAATTGGTTAATGGCAAATTAATTATCTCAAACATTTCTATATTGTGTCGTGTCAGACCCAGGAAAGAATATACTATATAAATATTAAAACTCGAAGTTGTCAAGGAAGTGGCAACTATGTCGGACGCTGAAACATTGTTGCTAAGTATTATAATATACTATTGGACGCAGAAAAGATACAAACATATAAACGTATATCGGACGCGGAAATAATAGTAAAATGTAAGGACGCAAAATCATTGCAAAGTAGAAATCTTCTATTATTGAAGGAAGCAAAAAGATTTCTGTTATATACTCTGTATTTTCAATTATAAAACATTTAAGACGCCACCTATGTCTAAAAATATTTCACTATACTTTAACGGACGTAGAATCGTTGTAATATGAAAAGACGCAGAAAAGATAAGAAGATGTATATATATATGTATATATATATATATATATATATATATGTATATATATATATATATATATATATATATATATATATATATATATATACAGGGTGAATCTTAAATAAGTACAAATATTTTAACCAGCAGTATAGTTTTGTGTGTAGAACACATAATTAATAGTTTTTTTACAAAAAAATCAGAAATAAAAAAGTGAAATTTTAAATAAATTTCGTAATTTTTCAGTAGAAAACTTGTTGAGGACCGCTGGCCTAGACCGACCCTTCATACTTTTATGAGTCATAGTGCTGCAGACTGAACGTGTGGTTCACAGTGTTGCCAGTCTTTGCTTCAAGGAAGAAAAAATCTCAACTTTTAGCGAATTTTGTCAAGTGTAACATTTTATATTATTTTTTATTATCAAACTGTCATTGACTGTCATGACAGATTATCGGAAGCCCAAGTCAAACTTGTTAACCCCACATAATGCATGAAAATAGCAATAAAATTTGCTAAAAGTTGACATTTTTTCCATTTTAAATAAAAAACGCGTGCATAGTTTTTCGTTATTCTTCATAAAATAACTTAAGGAAATTGTGTTTTGTGTCCCTTTCTAACAGTGTACAATGACATTTAACTTGTGAAATGTGGATTACTGATTAAATAGTTAATTTTTTAACAAACAGGTAAGCTTGTGTGCACGTTTATGTATAATTTTTGAACATTGGACATAGTAATATCACGTAATATCTTCCTAAATATTTTACGGTAGTATTGAACTTGCGGAAATTCATTTTTAATCGTTGAAGTATAGTAAGGTTAGTTCAGATGTTAAAATTTATGTTAATATTGCTGCGTATCATACTACATACCCAATTTTACTGTACTTATGCTTAAAACAAGTATTTTTAAAATAGAACTATTACGTTAAAGGAAACGTAATATTTATATTGGAGGAGATATGGCAACCTCGCAACAAATCATATGTTTCATTACGTTGTTGGATGAAAAATCAGCCAGCGGTCCTCAAAATGTGGGTATTTTTTTAAAAAATTAATATCTCCGTAAATATTAGAAATTTTTAAAAATGGCTTTCACTAGACTGATTTAAATGACGAACTACACCAGCAGTTAAAATATTTGTACTTATTTAAGATTCACCCTGTATATGCTGCAATTTTCTATAAAGCAGACACTTGGGAAGACCTTAAAATACTAATTGAAACTGATATGATCTTAGTAAAAAAATGGTTTGACTATAAATTGTTGACAATTAACTTTGACAAAACGCACTACTTACCACTCAGTTGCACAAATGCCAGTTTGCCACCTTTTGTTAACATTGAGATAAATACTGGAACTATGTTGTGTACAATTTTACCTGTAAAAGAAATTAAATACTTAGGAATCTATATAGACTCGCACCTAAAATGGAATTCTCACATAAATTATATTATCAAAAAACTGCAGTATATGTTGTGTAAATTCCGGTACTTGAAAAAAATTCTCAGCGTTCCTCAACTCAAAGTACTTTACCATGCACTAGTGGAAAGCCATATAAGCTATGGAATACTCGGGTGGGGAGGAGTATCGAAGACCAATTTGAATCCATTAAATATCCTGCAAAAAAGATTTTTAAAAATAATTCTATCTAAAGAGCCAACATACCCATCGGCACTCCTATATTCAGAAGCTCAGGTCTTCAGTGCGAGACAATTGTACTTTTATAACTTAAATCTAAGATATCATTGCACCAAATCTGAATCCACATTACCAGCGTATCAATATACTACAAGGCAGAAGGATAGGCATAGGATTCCTTTTATGACAAAAAGTATTGGACAACGGTCATTCTTCTTTTTAGCACCAAGAGCGTATAATTCTCTGCCAAAAGAAATTTGTAATATTAAAAGCAGTTATATATTTAAAAAGAAGTTAAAATTATTTATATTGTCTAATCCACTAGAAACATTTGATAACTATATTGACTTAAAAAATAGTTAATAAATTATATTGCATAAGATATAATATTCTACTTACCTCCTAATGTCGAAGCAATTTATTTGCCATGCAGTTACAAAATTTCCTAAAATTGAGTACTATTCTAAAATGTAGTATTCATCAATTCATCTGGCTACTTGTTCCGTATTTTTATTTTCATGTAGTTTGTAAGCCTTAATTGTTGTTCGTCCTGTTTTAATATTTGATACATATATGTGTGAATATTGTTTATATATGGAATATGTTTTTATTCTTATTCTCTGTCAAATTATTTTACTTGGTTGATTCTATTTCACTGTTCTAATGTCACGTTATTTAGTTAAAAACGTAGTACCTATATTCTAATTAATCTTTTGAATGTTTATGTGCTGTATAATGGGTTCTACGTCTACTATGCATCTCCCATTCCCATTCCTATATCTGTATATTATGTAGGTCCAAGTACATGTATTTATATTTTTGTATTTACCTTTTTCTCGAAACAAGTGTTCTCACTTATCGAGTAGATTGTTTATTTAGTTTGTCTTTATTGTTATTGTGCAACAAATATTATATATAAGAGCATCCTTACCTAATTTTATGTATCCAAAAACAAACATAAGTTCATTGTCCAACTTTCATATAAATAGGTAACATTGATATGGGAAAAAACATATTTTCAAACCAGGCTATTAATAATATATAAGTCTAATAGAGCAACAGTCTAACGTACAAATGAATTTTCTGTTTAAAACTACACCAAAAACGAATGTCCCGAGGAAAAAACAAATTTTATCAGACTAATGTATCGATTTACTTTTTACTACCCTTACTTACTTATTAATATAATTTCTTATAATATTACTGTAAACAATACTTAAATTATCCGTATCAGTTTTTTTATTTACCGTTATATGACTATGTGCATGAGTGCACACCATTTCGCTAATGAGCCTTTTGTTATAATTTATTTCTCTGTCTAAAATACTAACATCATTAAAATTAAAAACATGATTCTCATCAAAATAATGTGCAGCCAACGCAGTCTTTTCATTTTTATTTTTATGCTTTTCTTTGCATGACAATTGGTCCTCATATAACCTAGTTTTCAGATTTTGTTTTGTTTGTCCTATATATATTTTATTGCAATCACTACAAGGTATTTTATATACTACATCGGACTGATAATTTAAATCTAATTTACCCTTCATAGAATCATATAAATTGCCTACTATTTTTGAATGATAGAAAACAATCTGTGTATTCTCATTACTTAATTCCTTTTTTAATTTTTCGGAGAGTCCTTTAACATATGGAATTTTATAAAACTTTTTAACCTCCTTCATATTATTTTGTCTATGTTCATTTGTGTTATTATTGTTAAGAATTATATTGCATAGTTTAGGAGGACAGTCATTATTTACAAGTTTTTGTTTAAACTTTTTCAAATTTTCACTAATAAAATTTTGATAACTCAATTTAATTATCTTATTTTTTTAAGATAATACTTAATTTTTGTGTTAATGGATGTTTAGAACAGTAATTTAACAATCTACCAGAATTTATATCTTTTTCATAAAAATTCGAAATGACCTTATTTTGATTTCTAATTAGTAAGATATCTAAAAACGGAATACATCCATTGTTTTCTTTTTCAACAGTGAATTTTAAATTATCATGAAAACTGTTAAAATAATGACCAATGTTTTCACATTCATTTTTAGGTATGGCCATAATCATATCATCAACATAAATTTTCATTAAGGGAATGTGAAATGGAATAAGCTTAACAACATTTTCTATCAAATTTTCCATTACCAAATTAGCCATAAACGGACTTGCTGGATTACCCATAGCCGTACCTTCTATTAAATAGAAGGTACGGCTATGGGCTAAGAAAATGAAAAGACGGCGTTGGCTGCACATCATTTTGATGAGAATCATGTTTTTAATTTTAATGATGTTAGTATTTTAGACAGAGAAATAAATTACAACAAAAGGCTCATTAGCGAAATGGTGTGCATTCGTGCACATAGTCATATAACGGTAAATAAAAAAACTGATACGGATAATTTAAGTATTGTTTACAGTAATATTATAAGAAATTATATTAATAAGTAAGTAAGGGTAGTAAAAAGTAAATCGATACATTAGTCTGATAAAATTTGTTTTTTCCTCGGGACATTCGTTTTTGGTGTAGTTTTAAACAGAAAATTCATTTGTACGTTAGACTGTTGCTCTATTAGATTTATATATTATTAATAGCCTGATTTGAAAATATATTTTTTCCCATATCAATGTTACCTATTTATATGAAAGTTGGACAATGAACTTATGTTTGTTTTTGGATACATAAAATTAGGTGAGGATGCTCTAGAATAAGTGTACTTAATAGATATAAGTCTTATTTTTGGTAGTTATATATATATATATATATATATATATATATATATGTAGGTTATGATGTTTTTTGATTGTATTTTAAATATTATTGTGCGGTGGATTATTGTTTTTTTCATATAATTGTTTTAAGCGATGATTTGATATGTTATGTTGTTTTTTAGTCCTGAAGAAGTTTTTAAATAAAAACGAAACGTCGACTTTATTTTAAAATCCTATATTATTTCATTATCCTATACAGACAAATTGTACAGAATTATAAAATGTTAGAATTAAAATGGTTAAGGTACTCAAGTTAATCTACCTTACTGCTGAATTTGATGTTCTGGGCACAATACTAACTTCAATTTCAAGGAAAATTAAAGAGAAAGAATCGCACTTTACGGTTTAGATTTGTCGGTAAATATCTCTACAATCAGCATAAAATTCCAAAAATGTCTAACAGCAATCATTTCTAATTTAGGATATCTTAAAATACTGACGTGAGTGCGCCATTCTGAGGTCAGATTCAGGGAACCAAAATTCCTTGAAATTAATGTACAGTGTACAAATGATATGCGCGGTTGTCACATATTCATAACCCTTGGCTAAAGAAAAAAAATGTTAAGGCAAATATGTTTGGTACAATTTATTATACAGCAAAATCAAGTCACTCCTTTCCATCGTTATGTCACATTCATATAAACTCATTTAGAGGATTAGATAATTATCTGACTTCCTAAGTCAAGACAGAATAACTGAAAAATCTATGGAAGTATGCATGACTACGTAATAGAATGGAAACTTTTTGAATTATCGGTAATCTAAGTTCTCAACTTTGAAATTTAATTTCATAATATCTGAGGGCACATTTATACAGTTTCCTGGATTGGGCAAATAAAATATTCAAATCTTCCTCTAACAAAGAACCACGCCCGGCTCTTTGTAAAAAGAAAAGGCTTCTTTGGTTTAGCGTACTTCGATTTTAATACATAATGGAATTCTTGTGTTTTTTCATTATGAAAGATAATTAAATCCGAACAAATACCTTGGTAATTTTCAGTTCCCTTTATGTGTCTTTAATTACAGTCTACGCACTTCACCGGTACGAAAATCTTAGGGAATAAAGGGATCTATTGTGAGGCAGTTCTAACTTTCCATTTTCCATCAGTCACGACCCTAATATATCGGCAATATTATAGTAATTTAAGTTTGGAACTAAAAAACTTTTACTTGTAAGCCAACATGCAAACTTAAATTACATTTTTCGAGGAAAAAATACCCAATTTAGCGACGAACATATTTAATGTATCAGTTTAAAAATGTTTCATGTATTAAATGCAGCCGTAACTATTTGCTGACCTTTTATACTTGGCAGATTATTATTTCAGCTTTGACTGGTCTCGTGCAGCTCAATACCAATGTAGTCTGCAAAACAATAATATAAAGCAATAATATGGAACCGTAACACACAAAATAATTTACTGAATGTTTGAAAGATAAGGATATATAAAAACATTACTTACTATGCAAACCGTTTACCAAGAGAGATAAATCTTGAAAGACCCGTCGTGCGTCTCTACCCCTCATTTTAATACTCGTATGTGCGTGAATTTAATGCCCTAATTTTCGATAAAATCAAAAATGATATGCTGATTTGCGCTACATTGTGCAAAAAATACATCATAATTCTTAAACTAACTATTCTTTTATTGTCAACTTAAATCATTTCTTATAATTATTTATAAATTTATATTGTAACTTTTTTACAATTTGTTATGGAAAGCCCTGCGCATGTATTTGATGAAGTAGAGGCCGAGTTCGTATTGTCACAGAATTTGCCCCACTCACACCCAATTCGACGACGGTGGTACTGCGAAATGCTGAGATTGCCCCGATCGCCCCTACGCGATTCTGGTAAACAAATAAAATATCGTGTATCGAGGAGGGACTGGAAAAATGGGGAATCGACGAGAAGCATTCGAGTCGTTCGAGAAAATGGATTTAGAGATACTATAAAATACCTGGAATATTCGTTTGGTCTATAAAAGAAGAATAAACGGCCGAGTTAGTTAGTCTTGTATTACAGTCTTGAATTGGAGTGTTTAGAGCGATTAAAAGTGAAATAGTGTTTAGTTGAGCTGTAATTAGTAGTATACAGAGTAGTTAATAAAGATAAGTGATTAATTATCGGATTGCTTTTCTGGTAATAGAAAAGTCGGATTGGTAAATCCGTGACAGTATTTATATTGATCTCTTTTTGATTCAATACTTTTGAGGCTACTTGAAGTTTTTGTTAAACCTCTATACATCTTTCTGCCACGTTTGTTGCTTTCTATCCACCATGCATTTTAAGAGAGGCGATGTCTGCTCCTGCATCAGCAAGTATCGCAGTAGACGATCTCCGGACGTTCTCCAATTTCAAAAATTCTGTAATTTTTTTAGAGGAACCCTCTATAGAATTTTTATCAACGCATTATCTTTTATATTTTCGTATTTCGTATATTTTCCTCTATATCCTAGGAACAATATTGAATGCTCAATTAGTGACAAACGAGGAGAGGAATATTTTCGAAACATTTCGACAAGATCGACTGCTTCGATGTTGCCGATATAAATATTAAATTATCTTTCTCACGCTTGATTTGTGTTGGGAATCTCTATTAATATATTGAATTGATATTGACGTTGTTTGTTTGTTTATGTTTACTTATATGTTTTATATTTAATAATATTGTGTTGTTAATTTTAATTTTGTGATTTTATTTATCTTGTTATTATTATATTTTGTTTTATTTTAATTTGTATTTTTTTCCCTAGCTAGCTCTATGTTCTATTAAATAACTATTATTATATTTAAACGTAGCTTTATTTCTTACTATTGCTCCCACGTTATTTTAAATTATACACATTCTTTTAGTGCAGAGATGTAATATAATATATATTTTTTTATTATATATAAACAAATAAATCAATATTCAAATTATATCATTACTTAAATCTCAATGGGGCGGTTCTTGCTAATTCGAAGGCAATTTGTGAATTTTCAGCGAAATGAATCAAATGAATTTACTTAAGAAAAAGGTACGTATTGCACCAATATTTATTTAACAAAAAAATGTAACATCTTTATCTAATTTTCTACTCTTAATAAAGGTTAACCTTTTTTTATTCAAAATCTAACTTAATTAGGTGAACAAAGATTAGTGCATTGGCACGTTTTAAACATTTAAATTTTTAACTTAAAAGAGTCCTTTTATATGCTAATTATATTATATTATATGAGCATCTCTGTGAGTGTCTATTTTAAGCAAAATATTATTGTCTTTATTAAATATTTTTAATTTCACACAGTCTTGTTTTAAATTGGATTTTGTATTCACTCACGTTCCTGTTCCTTAGGCAATTTGAATTTCTTTCTCCATATATTTCCAGTTGTCAGTATTTCTTCGTGTTTCTCTCGCTTTAATTCTTTCGTTTCGTCAAAATTCTGCGGACCTTGCTTTCCTTGTGCGTGGAGTTTGAGTGTTGTGGAGGCCCTTTTAATAGATTTTTATTACTTTTTGAACCTGGTAATGAACCCAATCTTTAAATCAATGTTATATCTTCAAACTTGTGACCGCGTCTCCCTAATTACTTGGCGTCGCTTCCAAACTTCACTATGGTATCCACTCGTCGTCAAGGCAATGTCATGTATATCATGTTTTTTCGTTAATTTTGTGGAAGCTTTACCAGTTCACAACACTTTATTTTAATATATAGTTTTAAAGAACGTTTATGTCGAGCTGAAGAAATATTAGTTCTTCACGATGGTTCCACTGATACCAATAATCAACACTATCTAAAATAGGAGGCAATTTTAATATTTGGAGAGAAATGTCAAAATTACATTTTAGCTTTATCATTAATTAGGTTTTTATCATCTGCTTCTTTAAAAAATATCTCAACTTCTGATTTTCTTAAAACGCTAGACTTCCTGAATCTATATCCTACCGATTTACGTTGAAGAAAAGCAATTAAACTTGGATATTTCTTTATGTTATTATTATTTTTTACTGATAATGCTATTATCATTGAGTAAACTGCACAGCGCAGAAATCTGGTATACCCTGAATTTTTGTTCAAAATAGACAAGTAGAACTGCGTTGATGATAATAATAACTACTCCCTCTTGATAACTTCAATATTCAAATAAGCAATACGCTTTTTCATATTTGTCTTTGGATTTTGTCGGCAATAATGATTGAATAGCGATTTTTAGTGATTGTTCTATTGAATCTTCCATCGTTGTAAGCAAAAGATTCTGATATTTTTCATAAACCTAAATAAATAAACTCATTTCTACAACATTCCTTCAGGATTCTTGATTCACATTTTTGAAATTCACAATTGTCAATAAAAAATCATGATAAATATAGTTATTCGAGCTATTTTCAAAATACTATTAAAGAAGTGTGCAACTCGTAGGAAAAGTGTCTTTTCCAAACTTATTGTACAAATAACTATTCAATGTGCTGAATTATGCTAGTTGTTTCGAATATTGTGCCGTTTAAAGAAATTTGATAACTGCGTCCATTCTCTACAAAATGCGGAATAACCGATATTTACAGTTATAATTATATATATATTATAATATAATTTATAATTTTATAGTTTCTTCTAAAATTAAGTCCCTTAATTTGGAGAAAATAAATGTATTTTACTGTTTTGAATTATTTCTTTTTTCTCCTTACCTAAAAACTGTAAATACCAATTTAAGGGAAATAAGCCAATAGAATATTAGTGTAATTATTAAAAGAGTGTCCGCATTGTTCCCACAGCATGTAAATAATTATAGCTGCAACAAGTAAAGAAGTAAATAAAATTTTATAGCACCTATTTATCAGCAAATTTTTTTGATTTGGTTATTATTAATAAATAAAATTAATTCGTGATATTAATTAACAAAATTATTTGACATGATATTACAAATATTCAAAATTTTGTCCACCGACGAATAAACACATTTGGGTCCGTCTTACCCAGATTCTACAAAGCCAGAAGATCGTGGCGGCCATGGTACCGGTCTTCCTCACCCAATCCATCTTACTCCTTGAACTTCAGTAAGGTACTCCAGAATATTTTGTCGAAAATGAGAGGGAGCACCTTCGTGCAAGAACCCCATTCGGAGTCGGACAGTTAAGAGTACATCTTCTAGAAGTCCAGGAAGATCATTTCGAAGGAACTCGACCTATCCATTCGATTTGGTAATATAGCTTTATCTGTAACTCACACACGTCAGCTGTAAAGGATAATCTCTTGGTATTAATGCTTGGACACGCTGTACATGGTACAAATATAATTGAGCCTCGTCTATGATACACCACACTGTTTATTTGGAGCATTATTTGTACTTTCGAGCGATTTTCCTGGTACTTATTCGGGGGTTCTCTTCAATAATCTCTAACATGTGCTTCTCAGCTGCCGCAATACGCCTTGGGTGTCCTAGACCTCCATCTCTTCCACTATTCGGTTGCGAGTTTCCAGTATCACGCGTACAGATGAAAAGCTGCTAAAGCATTTTATTTTACTTCACCATAAATTCAAACAATATCCATCAACGCTGGAGAGCGCTAGAAACTTCAGTAGCATGGCGATATAAAGGCTGAAAATACTACAACTTAATTTTTTTTTCGAAAACAATAAGATTTTACAAAAGTCTATTTTTTTTGGATAAGTTAGAAATCACCTTGTATACTGCTACTGCTATACAAAGAGAAGCTACAACTTTCGTCACAAAATAATTATATATTTTCTCTATCCCTTTTCGCCCTCTTCGATACCTCCAGACAGCAGCTCTGTAAGAATAGCTAAATGTTTCTTTAATACCTAATTTGCTGATAATGCTGTACATGGTCGTAAACCGAAAGACTTTGTGTACCTCCTTTAAGCTCAAAGTAAGATCGCTTTGAGGTTAATAATTCAATATGTATGCCTGAAAACACCTCCCCTCTTTATTACTTCCAGATATTCTCGATAGAAAGTTGAATTAACTGTGACAGCTTCAAAGAATTTTTCAGGGATATAGTTAAGTATAGACGAGTTTCTGGATGATTTTCTTTTGATATTTTAAGCTTGAACGTAGTCTAATCAATCAAAGAATTTGTATATAAGACATCAAAAAAAATTGTTCTTTATCATTAGATATATCTCAAAAATGTATGAATGAAGCATGTAACGTTAAATCATGAGACGTTAGTCGAGTGATTTAGTTACACAAATTTCATTAAAAAAGTTCATGTGTATAATTCAAAATTTAATCTACGACGGTTCAAATAGATTTTATTTGCAGATTAGATTTATCTTAAAATATCAGGAACGTTTTAATAAACTGAAATTCAAAATTATTAGGTGTTCTTATTTGACGATGTCATGGCAACCACAGTTATAAATTGTATTATACTTGACTTTGACAACTTCATTATTGGCGAACAATTTTGTGTCATTCGTTCAGTTTTAATGAAACAGAATATTAATGTGAGTGATTCTGATTCCTTGAGTGTCTCTTCGGATATCGAAGATATTTTACAAAGCGTTTTTGATTCACTACTTCCCGAAAATTCAAGACAGGCATCATACGAGTAAAATTATGCAAAACTTGAAGATTGGTGTAATGGGAAAGGAATCAAGAATAACAGCAATGTAAAAGTTCTTCTGGCATATTTCGAATATCTTTCAAAACATAGCAAGCCTTCATCGCTTTATGTATATTATTCCAATGATAGTGGTGGTGGGTATTTCTTTCCCATCTATTTTATTTCATTGCTATTACAGAACAAAAAAGACAAGGTAATGATACGTGTGGAGTTTTTTAATAATATTTTTCTTTAATATCTTATAATTAACTGTTATAATAAATAATTAAATACAAAATGGTTTCTGGTTCAAGTGGAGTAAACCAAAAAATCTTGGATTTTTGAGGATGCTTCATAAATAAACTACAGATATAGGTTTATTCTTTATTTAAATGATTTGATCGTTCTCTCAATTGACACCTCTAGGAAGTAAGACAGCATTTACTAAAACCCTTCGTCATTTGTTACGGGTTAGTCTAGTCCATCGTAACAAAACGCAGGAAAATACTCAGAAATGTATAATTCTACATTCGAATTAATAATCACTTGTCAAGTGTCAAACCGTTGAACTGCAGTTCACTTGGTTAAACGACCGAGATCGGTCAGTACCTCCATTTAATAACTCATTTTTTGCTGGAAACCGGCAATAGAACTCATTTTATGATAAAAGTTGCGTTGATAGTAGAGCTTTAGGTGCCTGCAGGCATACTGAATTGACAAATCTGCACCTACAAAATGTTAGATGAAGAGACATGCATTCATATTATCATTCCGAAAGCAAAAATATTATGAGACTTTTTTTATCTAAGATATATAGCAATGAGACCAAGCAACACATATCATACTCGATTTATTGTAAGGTACAGACATGAAAAATGCACCAAGCAGCCAGTTGGCATTAATACTTTTCAAATGTCATGTAATATAGCATATACCATTGTTCCTGGGTCTTCCAAATCCTCAGCAATATACTGGATATTGTTTTCGGAGATCATCAGATCATTTGCATTGTTGCTTGTAGATACAGCAGTCAATTTATTAACTGTTAAGAGAGATGATGGTTGGCGCTCTAACACAGTGGCAGAGAGCTATATAGAAGATTCCAAAGAACATAAGAACAAAATGTCCTCTAATATGTTGGGTAACGTTCCAAGCACTGATGAATTAATTTAGTAAATTGTTCAGAAGTTGTAATTAACGTTTACAATAAATAAATGTTAATTTTTTTTATAGTTAATAAAAACAAGTAAATGTAGCGACTAACTTTGATTTTGTTTATTTTTTACTTTAAAATTTGCAAGTTATTATGAATTTATAATGGCAATGAGTGTTATTATGAAGTTCATAATGGCATCCAAATGAAGATGCAAAATGTGTCATAATGATAGCATCGTAGATTAAATATTTATTTGAACACATAGCAATAATGTAGGCTGATCCAGAATAATGTGCAATAAAGTGGAGCGTAGATTATACGACCGATTTTAGGAAATCCATCATATACAATTTTTTGATCCATGCTGAAGCCATCCTAGGAAGTTCTAACCCATTAAAGGGAAAGGAAGGTGTGATAAGTTTTATTTGGTTCCAAATGTTTAATAGACAGCAATATTTGATATCATTGACATAAGGAACGATGAACTGTCATCAAATACAAATTGATGGAAACCAAAGAGGTTGATCCAATATTATAATTCAATAAAATTTCAGCAAGTAAGTTCTCATAAATAATATATATTATTTTATTTCCAATTACATTATTTTGTTACTCAGAAATTAATAATATTATTAAGCATATTTTTATTTGTACCACAAGTGGTAGCAAACAACATTATATTAAATACGGCCCTAGTACGGACACGTGTTATGCAATCTCAAGCTACACCAACCAACAATATTAGTAAACGATCGAACAGACGGTAATATGACACTATTCAAATTGATGTCTGTGATTGGTGGGTAAGAGAAGTGGGAAATTGGCAGGATGCGCAGCTTATCTTCCTCTTCCTAAATCTATGATGGAAACCTACTAGATATCGCAGATATTGGAAAGGAAACTATGTGCGTGTAGGGACGTAAACATTATTTTTTTACTAAAAACCTTTAATACTTGTCAAAAAACTACTAGAGACACAAAATATTTGAATTCAACAGGCAAAGAAATTGTTTCCAATCGAAAATGTTAACCCTAAAATAAATCTAAAGAAAAACGTTCAGGGGGTACTTTAGTTAAACATCTTATAACAGGTCGAGGAGAATAAAAAATACTGGTCCAAAAGAAGTTTCATTAGTTTTTATATATTTTTAGGTATTAATAATATTGTGTGAAACTAACTAGTCAGTAGACAAAAGCCCCAACCTGCGTTGAATTACACCCACAATATCTACCCATATATTCCTTATTATTAGCTTTTGTAACATTTTTTACTGTATTAGAAAGGTATTTTAAGCTAATATAAATCAAATATCCTACGATTCCTATCAATGAAGTCATATGTATGTTCTCTGATACCAAACATCTAGGTGTGCTAATGAACAATTCCACAGACAAAGCTGTATTCAATAATTATCTAAAGAAATTAATCTAATTTACTAACCTGCTTTAATGAAACACTTCATAAATATCTAACTTCACTTTTTGGTAGTGGGAACACGACAATTCAACCACAATAGATGAGATCTGACCTATTTATGCATTTTTAGGATTGCTTCTTCAGGTGGCCTCCTTTAAATTGAATCAAATATCTAACTATAAAAATTATTATAAAAATTAAAAATTTTACATAAAAGGTGAACATTATTCAAGTAGGTATTGTCATATTTAATTCATTGACAGGCTGTCACTTTTTGTCATTGTCGATATTTAACTTCAAATAATTTTAATTTTTATAATTAGATATTTGATTCAATTTAAAGGAGGCCACCTGAAGAAGCAATCCTAAAAATGCAGAAATAGATCAGATCTCATCTATTGTGGTTGAATTGTCGTGTTCCCACTGCCAAAAAGTGATGTTAGATATTTATAGAGTGTTTCATTAAAGCAGGTTAGTAAATTAGATTAATTTCTTTAGATAATTATTGAATAGAGCTTTGTCTGTGGAATTGTTCATTAGCATACCTAGATGTTTGGTATCAGAGAACATACACATGACTTCATTGATAAGAATTGTAGGATATTTGATTTATATTAGCTTAAAATACCTTTCTAATAAGTACAGTAAAAAAAGAAGTTTCATTAGCCCAAATACCTTGCAAAATTTTACTTCTTAATTTCAAATCGTTTGAAAGAAACTAAATATACTACTAACACTAACATTCTAAATACATCTGATACTATAAGGGTCTAGGCATATAATTTGACTCTAAATTAACGTTTGCCAATCATATTGATACAACAATTTTAGAAGCTAACAAAAACTTGGGATTTGTTTTACGGAAGTCGCGTACGTTTCTTGAATTACAAACAGCAGCACTGTTTTTAATTCATTTGTTAGATCTAAGTTGGAATATTGCTCCGTTATTTGGTGTCCAAATTGTATTATATAGAAGCTATAGACAGCGAAGAGTATTGAAGTTTATAGCATTTAAAAAAGACTGCATATATCCCCCGTTATTCACAACTCCTCCAAATTCACTCATTGTTTGTCGTGACTTTCAGTTGTTGATCTTTAATCTAAAAAATTGTATAGGAAGGACTCCTAATAAAATCGGTCGTACAATCTGCCTTCAACTTTTTTTGCACATTATTGGAAATCACCCTGTAGAATAATGGAATAGTAACAAAAGAGTGACAAATAGAAAAATTAAGTTCCAAGGGGATAATCCATTAATTGTAAAATAGCTGCTCCTTAATCAACAAATTGGTTTTTCCAATTAAAGACATAAAAGCGAGTCGCTGGCCTTCAATTTGTCTGCCAAGTTATTTCAAAATATCTGAAGGGAAGCCTTTAATAAGCACAGAGATGTTTTTCAAGAGAGAAAATGTACTTAACGAAGTTTAAAACTCTGCTTTCGTTAAGTGAATATTCATGGCTTTTATTCGTTACCATTAATAATGTTTTTAATATGCGATTACTGTAATGTTTCTTTCATCACCAATTTATTTTGTTAATTTGTTATATTTATTCCTGAATTTAGTACTGCATTCGACAAGTGAATTTTAATTAATAATTTTTATTAATTGACAGTCAAATCAAGTATGCTTTTGAAACTCTTATCTCTCACTATAATTGGTACACAGAACTTCTTAAGATGGTACGCAAAGAATACAAATACCAGGACACATATTGACATGCGATAACACAAAGTAAAGCTACGGACACATTTGTAACAGCACTTCAATACGTAACTGTGTCTCGATGAGAGTCAAAGTAGGGCGTGATACGTGTAACATGCTGGCAGAAAATTTCTCTCCGAACTTAACTACGTTGTGCCGCTAACATTTTGCTGTTTCGATGGTGTATGCAGTCTAGTCAAATATGTTAGGAAATAAGTTTCACGTCCAGACTCTGCATAACCACATACCGTATCATCATTTAATGTGATGTGGAAGCAAATAACGAAACTGTTGTGCCGTGTACACAATGGGAAAGTTGCATGAGGTTAATCTTTCAAATATATGGAAAAGAAAATATTAACATTAATAACAGGTACAGTGTTGGTAGTGAAACCTGGGTTCTCAATAAAAAGTCAAGAGAATATATATATATATATATATATATATATATATATATATATATATATATATATATATATATATATGTCTAGATGCCCTAGCCACTGCACTCTTCTGGCTTTTACAAATTCGTCTATTGTTAGTGCCTGGTACATTGCATTATTTCTCCTTACATAGCCTTCCTCCGTCTTCTTATCCCCTAGAATTCTCCTTAAGATCTTCCTTTCCCACCTTAAAAGGTTTTCTCTTGACTTTTTATTGAGAACCCAGGTTTCACTACCAACACTGTACCTGTTATTAATGTTAATATTTTCCTTTCCATATATTTGAAAGATTAACCTCATGCAACTTTCCCATTGTGTACACGGCACAACAGTTTCGTTATTTGCTTCCGCATCACATTAAATGATGATACGGTATGTGGTTATGCAGAGTCTGGACGTGAAACTTATTTCCTAACATATTTGACTAGACTGCATACACCATCGAAACAGCAAAATGTTAGCGGCACAACGTAGTTAAATTCGGAGAGAAATTTTCTGCCAGCATGTTACACGTATCACGCCCTACTTTGACTCTCATCGAGACACAGTTACGTATTGAAGTGCTGTTACAAATGTGTCCGTAGCTTTACTTTGTGTTATCGCATGTCAATATGTGTCCTGGTATTTGCATTCTTTGCGTACCATCTTAAGAAGTTCTGTGTACCAATTATAGTGAGAGATAAGAGTTTCAAAAGCATACTTGATTTGACTGTCAATTAATAAAAATTATTAATTAAAATTCACTTGTCGAATGCAGTACTAAATTCAGGAATAAATATAACAAATTAACAAAATAAATTGGTGATGAAAGAAACATTACAGTAATCGCATATTAAAAACATTATTAATGGTAACGAATAAAAGCCATGAATATTCACTTAACGAAAGCAGAGTTTTAAACTTCGTTAAGTACATTTTCTCTCTTGAAAAACATCTCTGTGCTTATTAAAGGCTTCCCTTCAGATATTTTGAAATAACTTGGCAGACAAATTGAAGGCCAGCGACTCGCTTTTATGTCTTTAATTGGAAAAACCAATTTGTTGATTAAGGAGCAGCTATTTTACAATTAATGGATTATCCCCTTGGAACTTAATTTTTCTATTTGTCACTCTTTTGTTACTATTCCATTATTCTACAGGGTGATTTCCAATAATGTGCAAAAAAAGTTGAAGGCAGATTGTACGACCGATTTTATTAGGAGTCCTTCCTATACAATTTTTTAGATAAAAGATCAACAACTGTAAGTCACGACGAACAATGAGTGAATTAGGAGGAGTTGTGAATAACGGGGGATATATGCAGTCTTTTTTAAATGCTACAAACTTCAATACTCTTCGCTGTCTATAGCTTCTATATAATACAATTTGGACACCAAATAACGGAGCAATATTCCAACTTAGATCTAACAAATGAATTAAAAAGCAGTGCTGCTGTTTGTAATTCAAGAAACGTACGCGACTTCCGTAAAACAAATCCCAAGTTTTTGTTAGCTTCTAAAATTGTTGTATCAATATGATTGGCAAACGTTAATTTAGAGTCAAATTATATGCCTAGACCCTTATAGTATCAGATGTATTTAGAATGTTAGTGTTAGTAGTATATTTAGTTTCTTTCAAACGATTTGAAATTAAGAAGTAAAATTTTGCAAGGTATTTTAAGCTAATATAAATCAAATATCCTACAATTCTTATCAATGAAGTCATGTGTATGTTCTCTGATACCAAACATCTAGGTATGCTAATGAACAATTCCACAGACAAAGCTCTATTCAATAATTATCTAAAGAAATTAATCTAATTTACTAACCTGCTTTAATGAAACACTCTATAAATATCTAACTTCACTTTTTGGCAGTGGGAACACGACAATTCAACCACAATAGATGAGATCTGATCTATTTCTGCATTTTTAGGATTGCTTCTTCAGGTGGCCTCCTTTAAATTGAATCAAATATCTAATTATAAAAATTAAAATTATTTGAAGTTAAATATCGACAATGACAAAAAGTGACAGCCTGTCAATGAATTAAATATGACAATACCTACTTGAATAATGTTCACCTTTTATGTAAAATTTTTAATTTTTATATATATACAGTGTTGGTGATGAAAACAGGCTTTTTTGAGTCATAGATAGTGTTAATATTATAGATAATGCTGTGCAAACCTACGACGGAAGCAGGTTTTGTGTAAGCATAATCGGACAACTTGCCACGAGTGGATTCATTTAATTTTATATTTATGACCTTCATTAGTGGCGCGAATCCCACTTTTATTAGTGTAAAAATACAAGGAGCCAAAGCAAGCAGGTGTCTATTTTCCGTTTTTAACATTACCATGATTATTAGTGGTGATGTTATTAATTTAGGGTACTGTTAAATATAATTTATTTCATGTTTACAATATTGATTTATTTATTTATTTAGAAGTACTGCTGTCTAGACAGAAATCCAATTACAGAACAGGAACAAACATAAAATTTAAGAGAAAAAGATAAAATAAGACAAAAAATTAAAAAACTATATACATAGAACAAAAAATTGGTATAAAAATAGCAATAGATAAGTAATTAAATTTGAAAACAAATTAAAATAAAAATAAGAATAAACAAATAAAATTAGAATTATTAATTAGAAGAATATAGATTATTTCGTGAAAATTACGGCTGCAATGATGTTGGTTACGTCCAGACAGAGGATTTTACTTGAGGCATTTGTAAAATTATGTCATCTGATTTCACATTAAACTACTTGTTTTGATTTTAAAAATAATAATGAATTATAATGAAAATTGATATTTAACATTTTTTAAAATAAATTTATGAATTTTTTTATTGCATTTTACTATTGATTTCATTTCTCCTCAAATATTTAAAAAAAATCTTATTTATTCCTTTTGTTTATTATGCTTTCAGAATAAAACGTAACTTAATGTAATGAAGTCAGAGAGCAAAATTGTATAAATACCTTAAATAACATTCTACATCTCGTAAATAGTAGAAACAAATGCGAAACATTGTATTTGGAATCGAAATGAATGCAATAAATTAAAAAAAAATGCAAGTTTGCTTTATCACTGACTATGCACAGTATTCATTCTGGTAACTTTAATTGATGATGTATTCCCAATTAAGCTTCCATTAAAATGGAATTCACAAACAAACATGCTGCAATGCATCCTCTTGTAACGCTTCATCGCCTTATACCACATTTCCTATTTATTTTTTGACACGGTGTAATATTTTTTATTAAGCGCTGTATGCATTCGTACATGACGCAATATTTCTTCCATTTTCCCGGTGAGATGCACTTTCTGTGCTCATTTTACGAGTCTATTTTGCAACTTTATTCAATACCGATGTCTATTTAACACAATAACACTAAATAATATTACAAATGACAAATTAACTCATCAAACGTATGTACTGCCTTCTCCGAAAATGGAAATCGTATACAGATATAATAGTCTAAGATCCCACTATAAAATGGCCTTCACCGAGCTGGTTAATGGATGAAAAGTATTTTTTCTACAAAACTGTTAAAAGTGGGCTTTTTCATTGTCATTTTTGATGTTAAAAATGTCATTTTTTGACACGCGTGTTAAAAGTAGGTTATTTTTAACACGCGTGTTAAAAGTAAATCAAAAGCACTGGTTGCTTCGAAAATTTTGGTTCATAAACTTTGCGATCTGTGTAGTATTTTTTTGATATCTTATTTTTACTGAGTTTAAAGTTCTTCCGATTGTTTTGTAGAAAAAATATTGTATAATATACGTGTTAAAAGTGATTTTATTTTGTTCGTGAAGTTGCAAAACTCGCTACGCTCGCTTTTTAATCCTCTTCACTCACAAAATAAAATCTTACTTTTAACACGTATATGATAAACAGCTATTATATCCAATTAAATATGTCAATAAATATATTGCAAATGGGTTGTCTTAAAAAATTCAGTCCAGAATATGATTAATTAACAATTAATTTTTTTTTAATCGAAAGTATGAAGCCCATAGAATATGCAAACGTTAGCTTGACTATTTTTTTCCCGTCACAACTCTTGGGCAGGCAGGTATAAACAGGTAAATCGATACTAGTAACTTGCACCACTGTGGTTAATAAATTAAAGTTAAATTAAAATAAAGACTATTGCATTACCAACACGGTGGTATAGGGTTGTCTGAGAGAGAAAAATCAGTCCTGAATTCCGGTTGTCGAGTTTTAAAAAGTGAAATATTCCCCAGCAAACCATTCCATGCGATAGAAGAGTACACAGCATTGCATCTGTGTGTAGTTCGTTCATACCGAAAATGAAGACGATCCATTTATAAGTTTCTCCAAAAAGTCTAATAAACGGAAACGGTGGTAATTTGCCGCCCAACTCGTAAACCGTTGTTTGTACAAAAAATTCTATTCTTCTACCGATTGTCTTCATTTTCGGTATACACTATTATTTCCTGGTAGTGACTTGAAATGATATTATGACGCCCCTCCGGGGGCGGCCTTTGAAAACACAAAATTTCTAACAATTGTATTGGATTTTGAGTCGTTTTATATATGTATACAGGCTGATTCAGGTTTAATCTTGATAACTTCAGGAATCGATAGAACAAGTTAAAATAATGTTCATTTGTAATATAAACTTATTTCCTAAAACGCATCGTTTCCGAGATAGAGGGCGTTAAAGTAGTAAATTTTTTCTCGTTTTTTCCTCATAACTTTTGAACCATTTATCCGATTTAAGTGAAATTCGGAGCACTTATGATCTTACATAAGCTTCTTAGGTTTGTACTACCTACGCCTCTTAGAAGTGTATTTTGTATGCTACCCCTCTCTTACTTTATTTCAAAACTACAAAAAAAAATAATTTCAATAAAACATCTACACACCGCTTTGACTAGATTTATTTCGAAACTTTTTCGTCTCCTGTTTTTTTTTCGACTTTTGGTCTTGTTTCTGAGATATTCAAAGGAATTGGTGACAGTGTAGCGCACCAGCCGCGTAAATTTCATTTAACGTTATAGCAACCCATGAAAACAAAATTCAGTGATTTGTGTAAACTGACATTTGTGAAAATCATTGTCAAAAGCATTATTTTAAGAGCATTTTTAGTGCTAAGAAAAAGTGCCAAGAACGATTACAAATGCTAAATATGCCGATATACATTATGTTTATGGTTTCTGTGACGGAAATTCCAACGCGTCAGTTCGACAGTACCGAACACGCTTCCCTAATAGAAGAATTCCAAATACACAAGTATTTTCGTCCATTTTCGGAATATGGTTTGCGCCGCTACAATGATCATAATCGTAATGTACCGCCAAGAAATAATCAGCGAATTCTTAATCTTTTTGATATCGATAAAACTTTAAGCACACGCCGTGCAGCTCAGCAACTCCATTTATCTCAATCAAAAGTACTGAAAGCACTCAAATAAGATCATCGAAGGACTTCCCATCTCCAACCAGTTCAAAGTTTGTTGCCAGGAGATGCTCAAAAACATTTAAATTTTTGTAGATGGGTTTTAAATTCAACATAAATTAATTCACAATTTCTGCACAAGGTTTTATGGACCGACGAATCTAATTTCACAAAAGCTGGAATTATGAATTACCACAACGTTTACGTTTGGAGTGAAGTCAATCCTCGATGTGTTAGACAATCTTTATTTCAGCAACAGTTTAGTGTAAATGTGTGGATAGGTGTTTTCAGTAATGCATATTTTGCCTCCTCGTTCTCCCCACCCGTGAGGAATTGATCCAAAGGATAAGACATGCTTGTGATGACATAAAAAACAATCCTGTTCAAATAGCATCGGCGGTTAATACACTAGTTCGTCGATGCCAAAAATGTATTGAGGCTGGAGGAATGCACTTTGAACAATTATTGTAATTTATTTAGTAGTTGATAAGTTTGTTTTAAATTTTGTAATAAGTAGTTGTTACTAAATTTATGTTTGAGGTTATTGGCATTTTTTTTAACACTAAGGATACTCTTTAAATAATACTTTTGACAATGATTTTCACAAACGTTAATTTTTTTTTGAGAGCCGTCCGACAGTGTCTTCGGAAGCACCGCAGCCTATAGACTTATTGTGCATCTCTCGACGAGCACAAACATCCATGGTACTACAGTGGAATTCGAACCCACACCGACATAGCCGATCCATACCACAGTATACTAAGCAATCAGTACGGAATCTTAGACAATTTATGAATAAAATATGTCTGGCAGTTTTTAAATACCCCCACTCTAGAAAAAGTCGCCAAGAATATGGCGGATCCCAGAGAACATACGAAAAAATAGCTAATAATTTGGCGTAAACATAACCAAAGTTGTTCGTAGTTTTAATACTTTTGCATTAATTCTTAATTAACTGTTGTAATCCAGTGTAGTTTCATGTAAATTGAAGTTTTGGTCACATTTTGCCTTAATTTAGGTTTCTAGCAGATATAATTTGAATTTGATTATAAAACCAGTATGAATTTAAATTTATTTTAAAAATTTGCGAACGTAGAAACTAGGTCAGTTTTATTTTGTATTTTGTAGTACTTTTGCCTTATTTTGTTAGTAGATTATCAAATTTAAGCCCAGTGTAATTTTTATATTTTTACTCATTTTTTTTAGGAAAGTACGAAATGAAATTAAAACGTGAATATTAGGTACATTTATTTTGAGGTTTACAAAATATAAATATATATAGGTAACATAATCAAAAACCCCCTGCTCTATTAGGTGTATGGATTGGTTTCTTTCATTTATGTATGAAAGCAGTCTCTTTCCTATTTGGAGTTAAATCCTTTGCCCCCTTTCATGTTTTAATTCTTCTTTAGGATTTTCTCAATTAAGATATCACGTCTAACTTGGTCTCCCGTACATAAAACTGTTTACAGGCCTTTTACGCCCAGAGCTGCGTTATGCGTTAGTTTTTTACAACACATTTATTTTCTCCCATAGTTTATTTATTATTTACTGGGTATAGTTCCACTAATAAATAATCACTAATATAAAAACACAAATAACTAAACACTCGACACGATATACAAAGCAGGAATATAAGTACAATAACGATAACGAGTGGATAACCATGTAATAATGCCAAAAATTCAAAAACCTAAATGACACACAGAAATTATAGTAATAACTGTCAGTCGCCAACAAGATGGCGGATTTTTGGAAGACGCGGGAAAGCTGAGTTTCCCTACTGATTGCTTAGTATACTGTGATCCATACTGGTTCTACGAGCAGTCGTCTTCCAGCCACCTCGGCTATCGCGACGCCAAAATCATGGGTTGCTATAACGTTATATGAAATTTACGCGGCTGATGCACTACACTGTCACCAATTTCTTTGAATATCTCAGAAACAAGACGAAACGTCGAAAAAAAAAACAGGAGACAAAAAAGTTTCGAAACTAATCAGGCCAAAGCGGTGTGTAGATGTTTTATTGAAATTATTTTTTTTTTTTTTAGTTTTGAAATAAAGTGAGAGGGGAGTAGCATACAAAATACACTTCTAAGAGTGGTAGGTAGTTCAAACTTAAGAAGGTTATGTAAGATTATAAGGAGTGTTTGTCCGAATTTCACTTAAATCGGATAAATGGTTCAAAAGTTATGAGGGAAAAACGAAAAAAAAAATTCCTACTTCAACGCCCTCTTTCTCGGAAACGATGCGTTTTAGGAAATAAGTTTATATCACAAATGAACATTATTTTAACCTGTTCTATCGATTCCTGAAGTTATCAAGATTAACCCTGAATCACCCTGTACAATACGGAACAGTAGGAATTATTGTACTTTTAGGAATTCTAAAAAATGTATTTTGGCCCACAAACTCCCACATGCGTAAGACAGTGAATAAGATATTTAGCTTTGAAGTTCTAATATTAATATAGATATATTCCTCGAAATTTGCCTTAATCGTATATTCACCCGTCGAGATCGCTTTACACACAAAATTACGGTTGGTATTTCAAAGAATTTAATATTCCGGATGCTAATATAAGACGTAGTAATTCAACACCTCTTTCTGTCTCAGAAACTTAATATATCTCATGGTGGAGTTTCCTTCTGTTACACGAAATACAGTAAATCGAAAATTTAATTTCTAATTTTAACTGTTTAAGTTCTTCATTATTTTTTACATACAGAAAACTTTATTCTACCTAAGTATTTACTTACAGTACAGGGTGATCACGTGAAAACGTTAGATTTGACTGTAACTTAACTATTTGATATATTATTTTTAAGGACATTCCCTATGTTTTTAATTTTGGATGTTCAGTTCTAGATACTGTTGCAAAAATCCTAAGTGTAATTGCATCCTTTCTTGGATTACTTAACACTGCAAAATATACATTTGTTATGTCTTTAGATTATATGGAACAGTCTATGGAAGAAAAAGTGAATATCGAAAACGATATTTTTAGTGGTAATTTCACGAACACTGAAAACGTCAAAAATAATAGTAACTGCAACATCATGCAAGACAAACCATATAATTTAATATTACCAAAATCATCGTTTTTTACCTGGAAAGTTGTACACGAGAGTTGTATACACGAAAATGTTTAACAGATATTATATTTAATAAACTGAAATTTTAATATTAATATAATTTTTGTGACATAAACCATCTTTGTTAAATAATTGATCTCCAAATTTTGGAAATACCATTAGATATATAGAAATAGAATAAATAGAAATATATAAAACTAATGGTAATATCTACCATTGAGTCTCTATATAGTCTATACAGGGTTAACTAGTACAAAAATTTTAACCACGTGCTCAGGAAGGTCTAAAAGACAATAAAAAATTTATTTCGGAATTCTAGCTCGATGTTTAAAAAATGGGGCAAAACCCTCTTTTCCCACGGAATGTCGGCGCCTATGACAATCAATCATCATCCGTCATGGCTAAATATGTCAACTACTGGTCGTTTTTTCAACGTTGTCAAGTGTAGAAACGACGAAACGAAACATTTGTATTAATAATAATAATGTCTAAGTACCTGGTAGATAACAGCTAATCCGGTTAGCTGCAGTATTTTGTATTCGTCTTTCGTTGCACACTGCCAAACTACATTTTCACTCCTTGCAGAATCATCATAATTATCCACTAACATATCCGACATAAAATACTTTATTTAATTACTATAACACGTTTAAAATTAGTCACTTAGCTGATTTAAAGTAACAATAAGTTCTAGGTTATGCCATACTGCATTGCTAATTGCATACACTCCATGCTCCAAACCATCCAGAATTCGAAGTTCGTTATAATCTAAGGGTCATTTTTACAGAACACTGTAAACATCTTGGGATGTTATAGTTTAAAATATTACTAATTATTTTATGCAAACATCATCGATTACTGTTAATATTGTTGCTATTATTAGTATTAACAGAATTTAGTTACACAAGAACACATGAAGTTTAAAATTTTATCGGCGTGAGTGCACCTTGTATTTGTGGCCTACAGATGTCGTCAGATGTCGTCTGTAGATGTCAGATAACGTAAATATACGGTTACGGTACTCTGATTAGTTTGAAATAATTTTTCAGTACTTGTTTTTCGTAAATTTAATTTTTCGCGTATTTTATGTGTATTTACAAACATGTATTCAAATGCCTAGATGACGGATAAGGTGCTGATTTATGGGAGTGTGACAAGTGCATATTACCGTGCCGCAGCCTCAAAGACGTTTCCCGAGTATACAAAATATTTTGCTGAATACTTTTTGAACCACTGTCGAACAGCTGTTTTATGCCGTGGCGGTAAACGTGTTGCAGTGTTTTTATGTATTTGTGTACATTTATGTGTGTTTTGTTGTTATCCTTTGTGCTTTTTCCCGACGTAAGTAATCGACCTGGTCAAGACCGCCAAACCCAGTAGGTACCCCGCTTTACACAAAAAGAACGATCGAGGGAAGCAGAGGTCCACAGGAAGTACAAAAATCTTTGCAGGTTTTAATTTAAACAAGTAAGAACACAGAAGATTATTCAACATTCTTAATATCTCTCCAAGCATCAATCCTGGAAATAAATTTTAGTAAGGTAGGTGCTGCCTCTCTGTACCATACCGTATTTCTCATTAAATCATTAAATAATCTACATTTTGTAAAGATTTTTTTTTTCAAAGCGGCTTAAATTGATACACGTGTCATTATAGTTGACACCTTTGACTGGCAGAATATGCCTAACCTCGCGGCTGCCAGAAGGTCAGTGACGGCGATAAATAGGGATTTAATATAGCTTGGAAATAATTTTTTTGGCTTTATAAATAAGTTTGGAATTTTTTTGAAGGGTGATTCCATTAATTCTTATTTTTCCCTATCCCCTCTTAAAATATTTGTACTAAGTCATAGTTAACCCTGTATAATCAATGGTAATACTAAAAAATGTTGGTGAATGTCAATGTCACTGTCAATAACAATAAATGTTTTACGTTTATTTTCAAAACAAGCAATTTTTAAAGATCGCGCATATTATGGCTGCACGGACTAGCTCGAACCAGCTCAGCGATATTTTAGCAATGTGGTATGAAAAGGAGGAAGCCAGGAAAATGAAAAATATTGGGTGGTGTACTATTAATAAAAAAACAAAGCTATATGGTGAAGTTCATATTTATTTCAGTATTCGGAGAGAAGCCAACTATTTTTTTAAGTGTTTCGAAATTGACGAATTTTGATATTGATTAGAATTTCAAAATGATACTCTTTTAGGCACTAGTGCCTAAAAGTAAAAATAAAACTTTGAAAACATGATATTTATTTCTAATAAATTTTAAAGGTACAAGTATGTAAATTGTTAGTCAATATTAGAGGTACCCATCATCAATTAATAAATTGCTAGTAGTAGCAATACTGCTCCAGTTCCGCGTGAACTTTTAATTTCTTATTCGGTGTTTCTTTCTGATCCATGATTCACTTTGCTATTTTGTTTTCTGTTCAATCGAATTTTCGATATAACGCCAACCTCCATGTCACATTAAAAGTGTCATATCCACTCCTGGATCTGCCAACATTGTTGCAGAGCTGCGCCGGAAGCAATGGCCAGTGTATTCCTTGACATTGGAGAGCCAATCTCTTTTGGCATACCTCCAATTGCATTGATTTCAACTGGCAGAGTACAGCATTTATTACTTTGATATGTCAAGAAAAATCGCTGATGTGTCGTATTGAGTGGACGAAGCTTTGCGTACCTACGAAATATATCTAACAAATTGATACCATCTATTCATCCCTCAGTAATCATAAACATTCTTGAAACTCCAACGATTAAAACAACTTTGGCTAACAGGAACTCTTTATCCTCGGCTTGTTTCACAAAGCGTGCTATTTCCAGCTTCGTAAATATTTTTGATTTATTTGGCTAATATTCGAAAGCTCTGCTTTTTAAAATTGCAATTCGGTTTGTAAATTTGCTAATATCTATGTTTTTGTTCAGGTAAATCATGGTGCGGAGCATCGAATATTTACTCCACAAAATGGACAGCCTTAACGTACTGGATAGCTTCAGGAAATAGGCTAGTAATCTTTTCTGTAAAATTATCAATATGTTTTTCTGTGGCAAAGCAGTAACGTGGATAGTACAGCTTTAGTAGCTTGTTCAATATCCAAAGACTCCTCATTATCACTCATTTTTGGCTATTTTTTTCAAAACTTTGTAGGAAATACGGCGATGCGTGACATTTGAACCTACAGTACCAAAACACAAGAATTCACTGATCAGTGTCATCTGACGAAAGACAATTTGCTCAGGGTAAGTAAATAGAGATTATTGATAAACGAGGGTGCCTTACAGTTCAGCAACACATCCACAACTTAACTGCTCGAATATTTCTAACAATTTGAAACCAATCCTTGACTTTTGTGGGAACAAATCTTACGAAGGACTAGCGCGGTCAGGCATAGAAATTGCAGGTCACTGATACGACCTGCGGTCGTTGCAGGTGACGATACGAGCTGGTGTAGGTCTAGTGTGCTATGCTTCATTAAATAAAATGAGAATCTTGATGAACAGGATTTGCAGATCCGTGCTGTGCAGGTTCGTGCCGGTCCCTGTAGGCATAATGTGCTCGATTTTTATATTAAAAACAAAGTATTGGAAATAATCTTGTATAGAACTCGTCTCTTTTTTGTACTTAACGAAACCTCACGCGTGTAAAAAGTCGCTTTATATTGTTGCATAAATAATGATTATAATGTTTTGTAAACAATCATCATCAACTATAATTTTTAAACTAAGGGGAGTAAATGAAAAAGTCATATATACACAGGGAAAAGTGACTAGAAAATATAACTAGATTTTTTTGGCGGTAAATAAAAAAAAAATAGAAAAAATGCGCATAAAGCAATACAATTCGTTGCTGAATTAGAATACAACTATTTTATTTGCTTTTGAATTAACAAGGAGGAAGAATAAACACAAAATGAATCTACGAAGTGGTAACGTTAATCTTAGACTAATATAACTGACATTTTAAAGGTTAGTAGTTGACAGTGTTACTTTATATGGCTATACAGCATACGCCAAAAGTATGGAATAAATTCAATAAAAACGAAATAATTATTTTTTGGGAAAAATCCTCGAACAGGTCGATTCTTAATTTAAAAAATACATATTTTAGCGTAAAATGCGATTTTCAAATGTCATTTGTTTTCGAATAATGACGTCATCGATTTTTTTTTTAATGGCAACACCATAATTTTTTCCTTGATTCTGAAAGATCGTTTAATTCTCTATCAGACAGTACTAAAATTTTGCCCTCTTACATAGAAAAGTTTTCGAGTAAATGACGATTGAATGTTAGAAAACGTAAATCAGTCAATCAACAGTCAGTAAGATAGAGTCTAAATTTAGAGAAACTGGCAATGTTGTAAATATTCCAAAACCTGGACGTCCAAGCATTAATGAAAATCAGAAACAGAACATTTTGATAAGTATGGTGGATAATCCTCATAATTCTTCACGATTGGTTGCATTAAACAATGACACTAGTCAGAGCACAGTGCTACGTATCTTGAGGAACGAAAAATATCATCCCTACAAAATTCAACTTGTGCAGGAACTCAATGAAGATGATCCCGATCGCCGCTTACACTTTTGCGAAATTCTAATGGATTTATGTCAAGGAAATAGAAATTTACACCGGCAAATACTTTTTTCAGATGAGGCCACATTTTGTCTGAATGGTACAGTAAACCGTCAAACTTGCAGATATTAGAGTCGGGAAAATCCTCATGGATGGCAGAGGCACATACCCAACACCTTCAGAAATTAAATGTGTGGGCTGGAATAGTTGACGACAGAATAGTAGGGCCTTTCTTCTTTTAAGGAACCCTTACAGGACAAAGAGTTTCTAGAAAATGACCTTGTTCCAGCCCTTGCAGTAATTTTTCCTAACGATAATGACCCTGACATTCCTGACGATACCATATGGCTTTAGCAAGACGGTTCACCTCCGCACTATGCGCGCCCTGTACGAGATTTTTTGGACAACTGTTTTTCTGGGAGGTGGATCAACAGACGCAGACCGATAGATTGGCCTGCAAGATCGCCAGATCTTACACCTCTTGACTATTTTTTATGGGGATACTTGAAGTCAAAAGTGTACATTAATAAACCACGTAATTTAGAAGAACTTCAAAATCGCATTCGGGACGAAATACGCAGAGTTACCCCAGAAATCATTCATAATGTGCAAGAAGAATTTCTTCACAGACTTGCGCATTGTCAAGAAGTTGGTAGATGGCAATTCGAACATTTAATTTAAGTATAAAATTTAATCAATTGTATTTTATTTTACATACCTCAGAATTGTTACTTTTTTATGGATAAAATTTACGTTTTCTAACATTCAATCGTCATTTACTCGAAAACCTTCCTATGTAAGAGGGCAAAATTTTAGTACTGCCTGATAGAGAATTAAACGATCTTTCAGAATCAAGGAAAAAAATATGGTGTTGCCATTTAAAAAAATCGATGACGTCATTACTCGAAAAAAAATGACAATTGAAAATCGCATTTTACGCTAAAATATGTATTTTTTATATTAAAAATCGACCTATTCGAGGATTTTTCCGAAAAAATAATTGTTTCGTTTTTATAGAATTTATTCCATACTTTTGGCGCATACTGTATAAACTTGGCGTCAAATTGCTCAATATAATACAAACTAAAGTATTGATATAAATCATATTGCGGAATGCATGTTTATTCTGTTGAAATGTGCAAATATACCTACTTTTTCCACTCAAATGGGTAAAGATAAAAAATAAGGGTTGAAATCTTTATATGACGTCTGTGGAATGTAGAAAATTTATATTTTATGACTAAAGGAAAAGATAAAAAGGAAGGCAGCAAAAGTAGACCTAAATAGTGTAATAAAACATTCCTTCGAATAAAAATGGCCTTCCTGCTATTTGATTTAAAAGAATTTATTTGCGAGAAATTGAAAAGAAATCAAATCGACTCTATTTTAAACGATTTGGAACCCCACAGAATCCGAACGCCAATTCAGAGTGAAGTTTATATTTAAGTGTAATTTTCGTTTCCTCCAATTCGTAAATGAAAATGAAAGGCACATATACGATATATCTACAAGGATAATATGTCACTTATTTGAACATGGGATGTAGCAAATAAGAATGTTTCAAAATATAAGCGGTAAACTTAGGTGTGGATATCTAACGAGATTTTCTGCTACGTAGATATTTTCAAATTTTAAGAAGACGAAATAAAAGGAAAAATGTCGACGCTACAAGGAAGTTAATTAACTTAATTAACTTTCAAATAAAAAAAGAAAACTGCAGTTCTGAGATGTAGTGCTTATTTACGAAAGAGTTGGCTTACTTAGTTACTGGATAGATTATTCAGAAACAGATAATTTAATTTAATTTGGTTACTTCAGTAGTATCTACAATTTTGTTTCGTTAAAAAAATTACGGGTCTTCAAAAATTTTTTTAATTTAATCTGATCAACTTACCCTTTTTCAAAATAACATTTATCGAGACATAACCCTGTCAAATATGGTTTCGTAGTAATACATTCAGATGTTATATCTAGATAGTGATATTCACTTGAGAAGTCAGTAGCGTCACTAAGAATTTAACATTGCTCACCAACGTCTCATTTCATTATATGTAGATGAAAAGTGAACCTTAGCATACCTACAAATGCATCATTAGAAGCTTCTCTAGTAGAAAGTGAAGCATTTGCGTACTTAAGGTCAGAATCCTGCGTTCGAGGAGTAGAATTTAGACAAAAATGATAATTTTGTTATATAATATACATATAATATTTACAGAATTAAGGAGTCAAAGAGATAATAAAGTAAAACGAATTCTGCTCTTTATGATTTTATTAAAAAATTCAGCTCAAATAAACAACAACCAAGTTCTCTAACAAAATATTTAACAAAAATATAAAAATAAATAACGTTTTAATAATCATAAGAAATACAACAACAAAAAACATTAAACAAAGATAAATACTATCTATAATATAGGAGTTTACAAAAATTAATTGGTTGATTTTTTGATCAAATTATAACCATTGGTGTAGATATGAGGGATCTCCAACACTCTTTGAGAAGAATATTTGGTACACTACTGAACAGGGGAAGAATGCGATTTTTGAAAATGCCAATCTCTTTACTACATAAAAGGACTCTAAAAATAAAAATATCGTCAGATGCATAATTTTCTCGTAGAAATACTTTTATGACAAATGTACATTAAAGCTAAAATTAAACAAATACATAAAATATCCAGGCAGGCTGGCTTTAAAACAACTACTGCCTAATGTCAAAATAGAATCATTGTCGAATGTCACAAAGGCTGTTTACGGTAGCTTATTGTAATTTTTTGCTTGAAGTTGACCACCCTGTATATCTCTGTTGTATTTTGATTTCACAAGGAATCTATTCCTCAAGTTTGACTATTTAAACTTGGCTCACCCTGTATATGAGCATTCTTTCTAAATTATAAGTTTTCATTATTAATAATATACTTTCAGTTGATAGCATTATTTATACTAGGTGTGTCATTAATAATGGGAAATAGCTTAAGGGCAGATTTTGAACGTCAAAATAAAGCGATTGAGTCCAACATGCCTTATACAATTGCTGCCCCGTTTCATTTTACAGGGTGTTAAAGTTGAAAAATTATTTTCGATTTTTTGCTATATTTTAAGAACGTATGGACCGGTTGTTTTGAAAATTTGTAGTCTATAACGTGCCAAAATCTCAGGGTTGTTAAGAAACAAGGATCATGCGATTGAATTACCAATAAATACTATATGATGTTATGTGGCACGCCATATGCCTTGGCTAGCTATTTCTAGTTTCAAAAATTAAAGAATAAAAATATACAAACAAAACCAAGAGGGCAGTGCCTTTCTAAGAATTTAAGGTCAATAAACTAAGACTTCTCTTAAAAGAGGGCGCCATGTGATGTCTCGAAACCCACAAGAGAGTTCTCTAAAAAAAAATAAAAAAAAAAACAGTTGACTGATAATACCAAAACTAACAATTTTCTTCTTTTTTTGATTTGTTCTCAGAATGAGAGTGGGAAGGAAATATTGAAATATACAACATCGAGAGAGAGAATCGGTATATTATTATTAGGTTAAATATTTGCAAATAAGTTTATGCCAAATTAACTAGTAGAGACATATCTAGCAAAAATCTAAAAGTTTATCATTATATTACCAATAAATGGATATCCACGATTTGGTGTATAGCTGGTAAAAGTCGTTTCTCTATATATTATTTATTAGTCTCAATGTTGTGATCAAGAGACCACAAATATACCCAATATACCAAGTATAGCTAAAATGAATGTAAGTACTAACATTATATTAAATCTATTTGTTCTCAAGCAATATTTGTTGCCTAATAGTGGAGAGTTGAGTTTAATGATCGCTAAAAAAAAATATGTATAATATTTAACAAGAAAAATTACAGAATTTGCACAATTTTCACTTATCTGGCCAACATCAAGAGTAAACAGATTCCGGAAGGTCCAAATGAGTCAAGGGCAGCTGAAATCTAAGTCGAGCGTTGAAATCAGAGTGTTCCTTCACGTGGTGAAGGACTGTGGAAGAAAATGGCAGATCCTAAGCTCCCATCGGTTGGTATGGTAGAAGTGGCCCTCAAGGGAGGTTACGTAGCACCTGAAGCAGGCGTCATTTGCGGGGAGGACAGAACCCCGTAAAAAAACCTTAGAGGTGCCGAAAAAATGCATTAATTAACGCTCAAGAACATGCAGGGTAAACTAGAAAATTACACTGAAGTACCTACCTCCTTTCTTAAGTTAGAAGGTGGTAGAACGATATTCTCCTTGATGGTATAGTAGAAGAAGAAAGTTTCCTTCTGGAAACACCAGCAGCTGCAGAAGTGGAATGAACGACACAAAAATTCTATAGTTTTGGTAAATCAATAACCAACACCAAAAGTAAAATAATTTGGCACAAAATCACCTCAAATCCCAACAAGGGTGGTTCCAATGGGCACAATAGGTTATGGCCAATATGTCGTCCGCCACTAAAAAAAGCAGTAAAACTAACTGTTATTTTCCAAAAGACAAGGTTGTTTTAAAAAAACATTTGGAGGGAAATAAAGAAAGGCACCAAGGTAGAAAGGTACTGTCGATGTAAAAATATGTCTAACTTTTTGTATTTTATACTTTTGAATTTTTTAATAAGGAACTATTGAATTACCCTCAGTTCTAAATAAAAAAGGTATACCTGTTACAAATCGATAAACTCAATCATTTTCGAGAAACAGACGATTTAAGTTTTTGAGATTTGGCGGGACTTAGAAAATTAGAGAGTGTTAGGATATCAAAACTGAACTAACAATAAAACAAACACTACAACAACTGAACCTTTCATTATTCATATCTTAACAAATAATTAATCGTAAAAGATTCTCGAAGTGACCACCAGAGACAATATTATCGGAGAGAACTCCACACCCAATATTGATTGAGAACTCTTGCTGAAAACGTACTTGATGAGGACTGTCTAGTTAACATAAATGATTATTTATCCAATTAAAAATACCTTCGCGGGTAAATGTGGCTTCATCCGTAAAGAATATTTTATTATAAAATGTTGGGCCATCTTTTGTTGTTGGCGAAGAAACTGTGCAAACCGTAACCTAGCTCTTGTGGCGTTAAATGTTGAACTGAAGTAAAATGATAAAGATACAATTTTTCTTTGTAGAGTATTCTGCTAACTAAAGACTGACTGATGCCAGTAGCTGCCGAAGTTTGACGTATGCTTGTAAGCGTGTTTTCAGCAATTCGCATTAAAATATCATCTTGGTCTCATCTCTTTTCGAGTGATATGATCCTGTTTCACCTAATCTGTTGTATCGATATAATTCCAAGTACCTCGCTGCTGAACGGCGACCACAAAAATTTTCTTGGACATATACACATATCATGTTTCTCATTTCTGAAATATAAAAAATAACAATAAAAACACTGCTGCTTAATTAATGAATTGAGTGGGATTAATTGAAACAATATGGTGTTGTAGTAACAGCTGTCTACTTATTATTTCCACGCCTACTATTTTGAAAAAATCATTTTCTAATTTAATTCCCGCCGAATGTCAAAAACTTAAATCGTCTGTTTTTCGAAAACGGTTGAGTTTACCGATTTGTAACAAGTATATCTTTCCTATTTAGAATTGAAAGTAGTTCAATAGTTTCTTATTAAAAAATACAAAAAGTTAGACATATTTTTACATCGACAGTACAGTATAACTAGCGTCCCCTAGTCGTGACATCAACACCGTTTGCTCTTAATACTACAAATTTGTAAAACAATTTGTGCATACGTTTTTACAATTTAGCAAAAAATCGAAAACATTTTTTCAACTTTAGCACACTATAGAATGAAAAGGAGCAACAATTGAGTAGGGCATATTGGGCTGAATCGTTTAACTTTGACGTTAACAATCTGCCTTTAAGCTATGCGTTATTAATGACACACCCTGTATATCTATAATCTCAGTTGCCATTGACTGAAGAATAAAGGTAAGTTGGTTTGTGAAAAATATTTAACTGAATTATATATCTGATAAAAGATAAGTATAATTACGCTAAAATACTCTGATATTGGATTTGGAAGTTCTATTTTAAACAAATGATAATATCATCTTCGAAATGTAGGCTATTATTTCGTATCAGCTGAAATATACAGCTGAACATCCTTTTGCATCTGGAACTGAATAAGACTAGTGATACCTCCTATAATACTTTCTGCCTCACGTTCGGCCCTACGAACTCCACACGGCCGATGAATTTTACATTAGGAGGCGATTACGAATATAATCTACGATCTGGATTTCGAAGCGGACCCAGACACATTATTTTAAAAGAAGGATATAAGCTAGGTTGAAAGTGAAAAGTAATGTTTTTTAGTTTCATCTCGATGCTCCCGTTTAGGTAAATAAATTCTGCATTGGAAATATTAGTAGGTCGTTCGTATTTTTTCACTCAAGTAGTGAATATTTGAAATAAAGTGTTTTGGTTTCCCAGTTTCACTTGTTATATTTCGTATAAGATTTGTATTTTTTTTATGGGTGTCTTTCTAGTTGTTACAATAATTTCAGGAGGTGATAAATACTTGATTTTGAGTCTATTGAAACAAACATACCTATACCAAGTATTACAGTATTTGTCAATTTAATCATACTTTTCTACAATTATTGAAGTGTAGAAAAAAAACTATTCTTTTTATAACAAATATTTCTATACTTTTTTTAATAAGAATGAATGGATTATTTAAATTATTTAACCAATAAAATCCATAGTGGCTTCGTTACTTCCCTAGAACTTCATAAACATGGTTTTTCTATATATTTTTAGGTATTAATAATATTGTGTGAAACTAACTACTAAGTGGACAAAAGCCCCAACCTGCGTTGAATTACACCCACAATATCTACCCATATATTCCTTATTATTAGCTTTTGTAACATATTTTTACTGTTTTAGAAAGGTATTTTAAGCTAATATAAATCAAATCTCCTACAATTCCTATCAATGAAGTCATATGTATGTTCTCTGATACCAAACATCTAGGTATGCTAATGAACAATTCCACAGACAAAGCTCTATTCAATAATTATCTAAAGAAAATAATCTAATTTACTCACTCGATAAATATCTAACTTCACTTTTTGGTAGTGGGAACACGACAAATTCAACCACAATAGATGAGATCTCACCTATTTCTGCTTCTTCTATCTAACTATAAAAATTATTATAAAAATTAAAATTATTTGAAGTTAAATATCGACAATGACAAAAAGTGACATCCTGTCAATGAATTAAATATGACAATACCTACTTGAAAAATGTTCACCTTTTATGTAAAAATTTTTATATATTTTTAGGTATTAATAATATTGTGTGAAACTAACTACTCAGTGGACAAAAGCCCCATCCTGCGTTGAATTACACCCACAATATCTACCCATAGTTAGATATTTGATTCAACTTAAAGGAGGCCACCTGAAGAAGCAATCCTAAAAATGCAGAAATAGGTCAGATCTCATCTATTGTGGTTGAATTTGTCGTGTTCCCACTACCAAAAAGTGAAGTTAGATATTTATAGAGTGAGCAAATTAGATTATTTTCTTTAGATAATTATTGAATAGAGCTTTGTCTGTGGAATTGTTCATTAGCATACCTAGATGTTTGGTATCAGAGAACGTCCATATGACTTCATTGATAGGAATTGTAAGAGATTTGATTTATATTAGCTTAAAATACCTTTCTAAAACAGTAAAAAAAATGGTTTTTCTATTTTGTAAAAGCGAAGAGTCAAATTTAAACGTTGATCTTATTTAAACTTTGTATGTGGGTTTATTCAGATATTATTAAAAACTTAATTAAGCAATGCTCTTTCAATTCCTAGAAAAAGTTTGTTGATAAACATTCTAAAAATTAACACGTTTGAGTATGTAGGGAACGCATTCGCCAAAACAGAGGACACCTGTTTAGTATGTAATAAAAAGAAGTTTAAGTTGGATCTAGCCCTTGTTAATTGGGATAATATATATTCACTGGCCTCTGTTGATGGAATGTTACATGTTTGGAATACATCTTTACTTTCAGTTTTTGATATTCATGCTCCAGTCAGAACCTTTAAAGTTACCAAGAAATCGGCACTTTGGCTTACGCCTAATGTCAAGCTCATGATTAGTCTTAAAAAGCGCGCGTTTGCTAAATATAAACAATTGAAAACAGATTCATCTCATGACGAGTATAAAGACTTACGCAATTTGGTAAACAGATGTGTCAGGGCGGAGAAAAAAGCATTTTTACTTTTTCAGTTTAATACTAATCCTAAAACTTTTTGGAAAACCTTAAAATATCTAAATGTCACTGAATCTAATGATACTGCCTTTGATATCAATCCTGATATGTATAATAACTTTCTGTGATGAGTTGTCTCAGCCTCCTAATATTTTGGATTTATGTTTATTAGGTAAATACATGAGAAAGTTTCCAGGAACGAGAGGAGAATTTAAGTTTTATACTGTTACTGCTGACCAAGTGCAAACAATTATTTACAACATAAACGCTCAAGCTAAAGATTGTAACAACATTAACCAAAAAATGTTACTATATGTTTTCCCTTTTCTTAGTAATCATTTTACATTTATTATTAATGAGTGTTTAACCTCAGGTGTATTTCCTTCGGTCTGGAAAGAGGCTCATGTCTTACCGTGTCCGAAAAACAATAATCCGGAGGCTTATTCTGATTTCCGTCCCATCAGTATTTTGCCTACATTATCCAAGGTGAGAGAGAATTGTTGTTGGACAACTTAATACATTTTTGTCTGAAAACCATGTATTACCTCTTGTCCAATCTGGTTTTAGGGAATTTCATAGTACAACTACAGCTTTATTACATATCACAGATGAGATTTTCAAGGCTAATGACCTAAATCATAATACTTGCTTAATCTTGGTAGATTTTAGTAAAGCCTTTGATACTATAGATCACACAATTTTGCGTAACAAAATGAAATATTACGGATTTGGTAACAACGCAGTATCATTTTTTTCTAGTTATCTATCTAGCCGTCGTCAAAACACTTGTTTAGGTAACATCTTCTCGTCTTATAGATTTATCAAGAAAGGGATTCCACAAGGGAGTATATCGAGGCCTACACTTTTTTTATTTATGCTGCAGACTTTCACTCATTTTTCACTCACTGTAAAATTCATCAATTTGCCGATGACATACAGCTTTACTTTTATTTTGATTCGACGGATGCTTCAGTTGCTGCTAACTATATTAATAGGGATGTAGAATCGTAAGTGCATGTTGCTAGTTTACATTGTTTAGTATTAAATGAAAAAAACTGAAATGTTAATTTTTGGCAAAAATAGGCTACAGTTGGTGGATAACCCTGATTTTGAGGTAAAAATTAATGATGTACCTTTAAAGCCAGCTGATGATCATCATCATCATCATCATCATCATCATCATCATCATCATCATCATCATTATTAAATGAAGGCATTTGCTAACAACAACGCAAACTTTGAGAAAATATTGAAGTTGTTAAAATACCAGAGGATTCAAAGAGCTAAATATTTATTTCAGTTGTTCAAATCTAAGAAGCTAATTTGAAGTTACGGCGTAAGGAAAAGCAATGTTTCTATTAAGCAGCTTGGTATGCCATGAGAAAACAATTGTCCTTAGTTTCCCTAGCAACCGTAAATGTAAATCAACTGTCAAACTATACGTTCGAATCTCAGTTAAAGTGTAATAAAGTAAAGTGCAAATATCTTCATTTTTTAAACCATTTTTATTACATATTAAACGGTTGTACTGTTTTGGCGAATGTTCTCCCTGCATTTTAAACGTGTTAAAATTAATTTCCCAAATTTTAAAATGTTTATCAAGAAACTTTTCCTAAGAACTGAAAAGCATTGGTTAGGTAAGTCTGAATAATATCTGGATAAACCTACACACAAAGGTTTAAATAAGATCAACGTTTAAATTTGACTCTTCGTTTTTACAAAGTAGAAAAAACAAGTTTATGAAGTTCTAGGTAAGTAACGAAGCCACTTTGGATTTTATTGGTTAAATAATTTAAATAATCCATTCATTCATAATAAAAAAGTATATAAATATTTGTTATAAAAAGGTTTGTTTTTCTTCTACACTTCAATAACTGTACAAAAACACAGAAAACCGCATCTCGATATCTGCTGTGCCTAAAAATTTCCGCTATTTTTCCTAACTTTGCTGGACTATCCGTCACCCGTTTGTCCTATGTACACTTTGCTACAGTCAGATTCTATAAATTATATTGCTTTCCAGTTCCCTTGGCGTTTTTTGTTTCGTTTTTATAAAATATTTTGTAGTATTTTCACTTTTAAACGTAATCTTGACATCACCATCATTGTTAAAAATCCTTCATATTTTTTCTGATAATGTTTTAATGTACGGAATTTTATAATATTTGATACCATTATCAACCACATTGTGTCTTCTCTCTAGAATTTCATTCATTTGATTATTAGAGTAAATAATTGTATTAATAACTCTTGCAGGATAATTATTTTTATTAAATATGATTTTATGAATTGTAAAGTTTGATTGTGAAATTGTTTGTCTGAAAGTCTTATAGCTAGGTCTTTAACATGTTTTATTATGTTTAATTTTTGTTTAAATGAATGTATGGAATGGAAATTTAAAAAACGTTCAGAAAATGTCGGTTTATGATATTAGTCTTTAATAATTTTGATATTGGTGGTCCTCATTACTAACAAGTCAAGAAAGGGAATAGATTCCTGTTCCTCAACTTCAATAGTAAAATTTTATTTCGGGTGGAAGCTATTAAAAACAATTCACAATAAAAATTTACACTTATAATAAATATAAACATAAATAAAAGATAATTATCCTGAAACGTCGTTACTATATTTAATATAGTAACGATTTGCCAAAAATCAGTAGAAGAAAATTATGGGCCGCCTTACAAGAGTTGAATTTTTGTTGAGAGAAGCAGAACAGGAAGTCAGTTCTAATCGATAAAGATGAAATTATTTGTTGGCGAAGATCCTATTTAAGATCAATTAGAAAATTTATTATCCAGACGAAACTTGGGTCAACAAGGAACATACTGTAACAAAAGTATGGCAAGATAAAAATGTAAAAAGTTTTCGACAAGCATTTTTGGATGGACTTTCAACAGGGTTCAAGGCACCTTCAGGTAAAGGGCGAAGATTAATAGTGACACATATAGGTAGTGGCAGTGGTTTTGTAGATGGCGGTTTACTTTTATTTGAATCTAAAAATGCAGGTGACTGTCACGAAGACATAAACGCAGTTGTTTTCGAAGAGTATTTTACACAGATGTTGGATCCTATTCCTCCGGGGTCTGTAATTGTCATGGATAATGCCAGTTACCATTCACGTCAGACCGAGCGGACGCCTACGACTGCTTGGAGGAAAGCCGATATAATTTAATGATTATCCGGGAAAAACATTTCTTTTGAAACAAATATGGCGAAAAAGAAACTTTTGACACTTGTCAATCTTAATAAAGATCAGAAAAAATATGTTATCGATGAAATGGCAACAAATCACCAAATAACGGTACTACGGTTACCGCCTTATCACTGTGAACTTAGTCCAATCGAATTAGTCTGGGCGCAGGTAAAAGTAGATGTAGCGCGAAATAATACGACGTTTAAATTAAGTGACGTGAAAATTTTGTTAAAAAATTCCTTGGAACGAGTAACGGCAGATAACTGGCAAATATGTATACATCATGTACAAAAAGAAGAGGAGAAAATGTGGGAACTCGATAATTTAATTGACGTTACTGTGGAACCTATCGTTATCAATCTAGAAGACGAAGATAATTCATCAGAATATTCAGAGGATGAATTTTCATATACCTACTTTTTTATTTTCTTTATTGTTCCTTTATACAACACTACATTTACTCACCATAATTTGAATTTTCAAAATACATATATTTTTGTGTGGAATAAAAGTCTATTCATTAAATTTTAATAAATATTTTGATAATAATATTGAATAATTTTATTTGAATTACTAAAAACCCTCTTAACCCGGTTATGATGCTTAAAGTAGCCTCTAGTTTTGAAATGCTGTTTTTATATTGTTTACTTATAATAGAAATGAACCGAGAAATTGAAGCGGCATAGACAAAGACGGATTTTCGGTGATTAAATTTTAGCTACCTGGTTCTTTATTAAAACGAATTTAGATAATCATGCATTTCCACGCGTTTTGAATTAAATATTTGACAGTGTTTTCAATTCCTCAATAGAATATCACAAATAAATGATATTTTCGATATCTCGAAACGAGTATCGTTTCGTGAAATTCCCAATGACTTTAACAGCCGCCACAAAACGGCCAAATTGTCGGTGGTGCCCGTTTGCGGTGATATCATTATGGAAGCGGCGTAAAGAAAAAATCCATAACGCCGAGGAGAGCAGGAACAAGTGTTACGAATTGTGTAATTTGGATTTCCATATCGAGAAAACGGAGAAGACACAAAGTATTGGACGATTCATCGCCCTCGTTATACCCACTTGGCGGCTGCCCAGACATCATAACCCAGTTTCCTTGCCTCCCTGAATGACGCAAAGCCCTACACCACCTACTCAGGGTCGGATTTAACCCTAGGAAAATCCATTTACAAATTTCGATAAATATCCAATGAATAATAAGCACAGAATTGATTAATTCTTGTCGAATGTGATATTGAAGCAGATAACAGAGCCGTTTTATAGTACTGTTTAATTTTATTTATTGTAAAACTCTTGCAAATTCTTTACTAACTGTAACAGCCGTAAATATTTGTGAGTGTATGAATTTAATGTATGTAATAAAACAAATTAACAAAATGTGAATAAATTTATTACCTAAAATAAAATTAAAAGAATCAATCTATTTAATATTAAAAACGGGAAATGTAATAAAATATTTGCTGTCCTTGCATATACAGCGTGTCCCATATTTTAGTTATTAGATGTCCAATTTCAACCAAATTTGAATGCGTTACATTCCTACATGGAACTTTTTTCAATTATTTTTACCAGTGTCGTGCATATTTATTATTAAGAAATGGGGTTCATTTAAAAAGTTATACTAGGCAGTTTTTTAGAAACAAACTAGTACATAGTATATTGTTGATCAGCATGTTGTGGAACTTCTATATGTAACATTTCAGAATAACGGGTTTGTTCAGCATTTTCTTATTATTTCATAAATCGAAAGTATAAGTGAAAAATAATGGATTTGCAAATTAGAATTTTATAGCCCGTATATTTTTCCTATAAAATTGCGTGCAGCATATCTCTGAGAGCGTACCCGATTACTCAGCTTCTGCTGCAGCCAAGTACGCATGCGGCGCAGCTTCTTATTGGCTGCGACGAATTGACGGATCCATCTGTTCCATTTCCAGCGCTATCATGGGCAGGTATATCGTGTGGCGGGCAAAATTTCGGGTATATCTTTTCGCTAATTTAATTATGAATGTAATTAATTTTATTAGTGATTTTGTGTTCTTAATAATGGAGAATAATTCAAGCTCTACTGCATATTCACAAAATCGTCCTAATTTAACAAGTGAAGAATATTGGATGGTGACATGTATAAAGAGTTTAGGGCTGAGGTCAAAATATGTGTGTTTATGATGTTAAAATATGTATTTCATTAACAAAAATGTACGTGAGTAGCATATATGTATAGTGTAAATAAAACAGTGGTAAAGAAGTAGGTGTAATTGAAAAGAGTATATTGATAGACAAAAACGAAATTATGATATAACAAGTGTTGATGTGTGGCTGTTATAGTGACAGTTCTTGTAACCAATAGTGAATATGTGTATATATTCTAAAGTCTTTTGTCCTTTTGAATGCGGAATTCGCAAATATTTGCGCGATTTATTTGATGGGAAAATCTCTACTTGTAATAAATTTGGTCAAATATAATATTTCCTATCACTTTTATCATGAAACTGCCATGGTAGATTGTCAGAAGCTGAAAACACATTTATTAACACCACATAATAAATAATTAAAACAGATGTTGCAAAATTCGTGCAAAAATCCGTGAATTTCGCGTCTACGACGACAAGGCTTAAGTGTGTTATCCGCGAAGGGCGCATCAGGTAGGTGTAAGTGGGTGGTGGTGGGCAATCGCCCTCCAAAAGGACGCCATTCTAATTTATAGAGAGGATGGCACAGGGGACACATTTAAAGTAAATTGTTACTGTGCTAGGTTCAGTCGATGTCAACTTATTTTTGATAATTTTGTGCGCTTTGAACTTTTCTCAAGTGGTACGCTTAGGTAATCATGCCATCCTCAGCTTCCAAACTCATCTCTGTGTTGTGAATTAGTCACTTTCTGCTATTTTCAACTTTGGGCAATTGATAATACAAGATAAAAACTTTAAATTTGGAAATAATTCTTATCATTTTTATTATCTAACGCCACGAAATTGGCAAAAACTATTATATCACTGTTTCTACTAAAAACAATAGATGTTATGTAATGCAATTATTTTTGTATTGTATATTTTTTATATCTGATCGCGTTCAAATTTAGTACGCCTATGAAATCTTACTGCTCGCACGCTTCGCTCGTTGCGCTTGTCTACAAGCTAGCGATTAGTCATTCTCTAGATTTTCGATCGCTGACTGTAGCTACATGCATTTTCGGAATATTTTTCCTGTTGCGTACTGCTTGTTTGACTCAACAAGTATAAAAAGTGTTTATTGCACGCGATGTAGACAAGACGTCGAGTACAATACACTTTTTGTACGAATTGCATACAGTATTTTTCTACGTTCATGAAAAAAACAAAAAAATGTTTTGTGATTTAGTTGATGTTTAAAGGAAACTAATTTTATTTGAAATAAATTGCATTTTCTAGTAATTTTGTAATCCAGTATGTAATAAATATGATTGAAAATTATATAAAATAAGTAACTGCTTAAAACGTAATACAATCTCATAGAAAATGATCTAAATGGCGTCAATCTGAAAGTTTATGTTTGTCATGACCACAAAACGCTACAGTAGAATGACAGATGAGTGCAATAAAGATTTTAAAGCAATAACAAAGCCCCACAAAAAAAAAGTTCATACACAAGAGAGTGACATATGTATTCCCATGTATTTTTCGACGCTGAATCCGATCCCGAGCTCAGAATTGGGCCTACACGTCTGGAATTGGCCCCAGGGGCCGAAAATCGCCTGAATTGCGGTTCCCGGGCGAAGTCGACGCTGAATTTCGGAGCTAAACCCTGATTTGTGCTCGAAAAATTTATGACCAACTGAAATTCCGGGTTTGGGTCCGAGAAAATGACCCCTTGGGGCGGGAAAATCTTGTTTTGGACGTCCCGGTCGCGACAATGGTATTTTCGTGTGTTTTTCAATTCTGGACTTGAGACTGGGTGTGAAAAGTTTTTGGTCAGCTGAAATTCCCAGTTTGGGTCCGGGAAAATGGCCCATTGGGGCCGGAATCATATTTCGGACATACCAGTCGCAACAGTGGTATTTGTGGTTTTTGTGGTGTGACAGTCAGTGGTATTTTTGTTTGTATATGATTTCCTTTTATTTTATTGCAGGATATTCTTTTGTTTCGTTTTTGTATTTGATTTTGTCCTGTTTTGTTGTATAAACATATTTTTTCTTGTTCTTGATTGTTCTTGGTTGCACCTTGTTGATCCATTTTTTGTTACAATATACACTTTTTTAAATGCAAGTTTTGTTACTGTTAATTTTCTTATCGCATATATTTTATGCAAGTTTTTTTATATTTTTACATATTTCGTTATTGTTTTTTGTTTGCATGTTTTGATATTGTTTTTTGCAAGTTTTGCTATTATTTTTTGTTGCATGTTCTGCTATTGTTTTATATATATATGTAAATGAGAGATTCCAATCGACCAAAGGCATTTCAAACACGGTATGAGTTACGGAATTTAAAAGTACATGGAAATACCAATGTCTCAACTCAGACGTACAAAACACGATTTTCCGGACCCTAAAGATCATTTTCCCGGTCCCGAACAGGGAATTTCACATGGCCATAAAACTGTCAAGCACAGTCTAAGCTACAGGAATTAGTACATAAAAATCCTACTGTTGCTATTGGTACGTCCGAAATATGATTTTCCGGCCCCAATGGGCCATTTTCCCGCATCCAAACTGGGAATTTCAGCTGACCAAAAACTTTTCACACCCAGTCTCAGGTCCAGAATTGAAAAACACACGAAAATACCACAGTCGCGACCGGGACGTCCAAAACAGGATTTTCCCGCCCCAAGGGGTCATTTTCCCGGACCCAAACCCGGAATTCAGTTAGCTATAAACTTTTCGAGCACAAATCCGGCTTTAGCTCCAAAATTCAGCGTCGATTTGGCCTTATCCCGGGAACCGCATTTCAGGCCATTTTCGGCCCCTGGGGCCAATTCCAGACATGTAGGCCCAATTCTGAGCTCGGGATCGGATTTAGTGTCGAAAAATACATGGGAATACATATGTCACTCTCTTGTGTATGAACTTTTTTTTTGTGGGGCTGTGTAATGAACCACTTTTTCCACTAAATATAATTCAATAAAATTTTGTTTTTTGCATGAATATAGAAAAAATAATTTGATGTATTGCATAGTTTCAGAGTGTACAAATATAAGTACAAATGCGTCGGAAAAATTATTTATTTGTTTGTCAATAAGCCAAAAGCAAAGAAGAGTATGATAACGTTTGTTTAGTAATTTTTGTTTTAAACATAAATTGAAGAGGTCATAGAAAATTATCTTTATTTAAAACTCATGAAATGTGGGAGAATATAATTGAAATCAGAAACGTTTCATATTACACATTTTTACACATTTTTAAGTCTTGATTATTAATAGAAAAAAGAAGAATTATTACATGAAATTTTGGCAAGTCCATTTAGAATAATGGCTTCTACGACCGATGATATTATTTAGTCTATAGTGATTTTCCGGGTTGTTAAACTGTGACCTAGGTAACTGGTCGCTGCCGGTAACAGAATTAACTTGCACTTTTCTAGTCTTAGCTGAAATTTTTTTATCTGGCCTTGTTGGTCTTGGGATAGGCTTTGTAGAGAGCGGACCCGTTTTTGGTACCCCTGGGCTCCCACATATCATGATTTTGGTTTATTTATTCCTATTGTTACTATTGGCACCGTGCTTCCGATAACGGCGGTCTTCCTAGACGTCATTTAGCAGACTTCGTATTTTAATAAATTATTTTGTTTTATATCTACTAAATTTTTAATGAAAAAATAAGCAGTATATTTTTTTTGAGAAAAGACCAATTTTATCATTTTGCACCATTGAGAAAAAAATAGTAGAATAATAGTAATAATATATTTCAATAATAGCAACTAATAATTTGGTTACCTATGCTTCATTATAAATCCTAACGTAAGTAACACGAAAAAAATACACGAATTAGAAAAAATATTTAATATGTTAATAACTTTATACTTTATTCTCTTCTTTTCTATATTACATAGCATTTATCTTTATTAAAGTAGTCAGTAATCATGGACATATCAACTTCTGGTAGATTGTCAGAATCAGCTTACTAAATTCAACTTGAATTAAACATATACTATAGTATATTACGTAATAAGTGTTGTATAATAGTACATTATACTATAAGGGAGAGAAATGCGTTATTTTGGCAGAGGTGCAATTTGAAGCCCGAGGGCTACAATGCACCGAGGACAAAATAGCATCTCTCCCGAATGGTATATACTATTTTTTCCACGGTCTCATTAACTTAAAAACACATATTTTGTCATTATGAAGTAAGTAGTATCAGAATTATTGTATTCAGATTTGAGCATTTATTTAGTAGTCGTTGAGTTATTGTCATAACAACAAAATAAACAAACAAAAAGAATTGTCAAATTAAGGTGCTAGTTTGGTTTAGTTTAGAGTTTGTTTAGTGCACAATGAATAATTGTGAGTCGAAAGAGATTATGGAGGCTGCAAATATTGCAATAAGCAATTTGCTGTCTACGAAGTCAAGATCTTTATACGATATAGCCTACAATCGGTTCAAAAACTGGTGCGCCGAGAAAAATATACAGCGAGAATGCTTTGTTGGCATACTTCAGTGAAAATGCAAAGAATTACAAGTCTTCCACATTATGGGCGCAATATTCTATGGTTAAGCCATGCTTGATAATTTACGACAACATAGATATAAGCAAATTCCCCAAGCTGATCGCATTTTTGAAAAGAACCGGTGACAGGTATCAAGCGAAAAAATCGAAAATATTGACAAAGGGTGAAATCGACCGTTTTCTATCAAGTGCAGATGACAAAGAATTCTTAATGATTAAGGTAAGATTACTTTTGTTGATAGGTATTTCAATTATTAAGTATTGTGATTTTTTATAGGTTGGATTAATTCTGGGGATTGCCGGAGTTTGTCGAACTGATGAACTAGTCATGTTAACTGTAGATGATATTGAGGATGTAGGCTCTTCCTTGATTGTAAAAATTCCAAACACTAAGACAAAGATTCCACAAACCTTTCTGGTTACCGATGTGGGAAGTATACTTGAATTGTTTCGAAAATACCTGTCCCTTCGTCCTCCCCACGTCAAGCATAAGCGCCTTTTTTGTACTACAAAGCAGGAAAATGTAGTTTGCAGCCAGTTGGCAAGAATACCATGGGAAAAATTCCGAGTGTAGTAGCTTCGTATTTAAAATTACCTGATGCTGCATGTTATACTGGTCACTGCTTATGAAGATGTTCAGCAACATTACTGACAGATGCTGGTATGGATATCACGACAATAAAGCGTCATGCTGGTTGGAAATCAACGACAGTCGCTGAGGGTTATGTCGAGAACTCCATTCAAAATAAGAACAAAATTGCTAATCAGGTTTTAGTAGGTACCACTACTAGCGCAATCACAAAAACTGTAAATGTAAGCGAAAGTAATATTCCTTCTAATATTAATTTTGAAAATTGTACAAATGTAACATTTAATTTAAATGTCAATAAATAATTTCAATGTTATCTTTTTTTATTTTAACTAGTTATTACTATTAATATTTATAGTAAAATTAGAACAATTTGAAATTGTAATTTCCTGCGGAGTCATCATACTTAAGTTGGTTTTACTGTCAACATGTGTGACACATCTATTTTCTGTAGAAATACTACTGGTAGTACTGGTGGTCTTGCTAGTAGTTGCAACAGTAGAAAGTATTTGGCAAGCAATTTCCTTCTTCTGCTCCAGTGAATTTTCAATGTAGCCTTCAGCTACCGTCGAAGATTTCCATCCTCCATGTCTCTTGATGGTAGTAAGATTTGCACCAGAATCTGCTAACAATGTCGCCGATGAACGACGAAAACAGTGTCTGGTGTAGAGTTGAGGATTTGGTAGATTCAAGAACTCTGCAAAGTCGGCAGGCGTTTTACCAAACATGTTAATTCCGACTGGATTCTTCACACATTTATTCTTCATATATTTAAGAAAAAGTCGTCTATGGTCAGCGTTGGGTGGCCGGAGTGCCATATACTTTTTAAAAAAGTTTAAATAGAATTTACCAACAACACTGAAAGTCCGAAGCACTTTCGTTTTAGTATCTGGTATGGTCACAACAACGGAAGTGCCCAAATATTCGATATTGTCGATGGTCATCTGACACAATTCCTCCCAGCGACACGCCCCGAAGACACCCACTATTGCTGCGACTTTCATCATCAGATACTTTTCGTCTTCTGCTTCTGTGAGAAATTTGTCGATATGCGTCTTCGTCAAAACTTTTGACTTTTTGCTTGATATCCTTCACCCTTTCGTTTTAAAAAAGCATTAAGTTTATAATGTTTGCTTATATCTGGTCTTGCTTTATTTTTAACATAGTTTTGATCATGGAATAATTTGACCACAGCGTTGACGATTTCCATATCTTGGCTTTTTTCTCAAAATATACCAGTAAAACACTTTCGTTACATTTCCCAGGGACCTTTTTAATGTTGCACCATTCCGAAAAACGTCTATAAGCGATTTCGTACTGTTCCTTTGATTTCGCCGGCAATAATTCCAATGTTGCTCGACTGGCGGCTTCTTCGATTTCAGCAGGGATGGATTCGTTACGCTCATTATCGAGATTATTCATTATACTTATAATATTACTAGAAAATGCTGTCAATATTTTTGTGTTTTTTCCGTAAGTAACAACAGCACTGGTTGCTACGAAAATTTTGGTTCATAAACATTGCGATCTGTGTGGTATTTTTTGATTTCTTATTTTTGTTGAGTTTAAAGTTCTTCCGATTGTTTTGTAGAAAAAATAGTGTATGATATACGTGTTAAAAGTGATTTTATTCTGTTCGTGAAGTTAAAAAACTCGCTACGATCGTATTTTAATCATCTTCACTCACAAAATAAAATCTTGCTTTTAACACGTATATCATAAATAGCTATTATGCAACAAGTACAAAAAGTAAGTGTTTATTGCACGCGACGTGAATTGTCAACACATCGACTGCAATAAACACTTTTTGTACGAGTTGCATACAATATTTTTACTACGTTCATGCAAAAATCAAAAAATGTTTTATTTAGATGACACTAAGTCTAGGAAAATATGACGTCGATTTGAACGTTTATGTTTGTCATGATGACAAAATGCTGTAGTAGACTGACAGATGGATTCAATAAACATTTTATTGCACTAGTGTAATAAAGAACCACTTTTTCCACTAAATATAGTTCAATAAAGTTTTGTTTTTGCATGAACGTAGAAAAAGTACTTTATGGTATCAATGATTTTAAAATCATAGGTTGCACGCTTAATAAAACCTAATAGTTTATATGCTTCAGCAGTGATACATTGAATGTGATTCTTAAATTGTTAAGTCATTTTGAAAAGTAACACCTAAATCCTTTATAGTTAAACATCTAGTTAAATGGGTGTCACCATTTTTATAAGAAAAAAACGGTAGAATTCCTGGACCTCGAATATGACATTATTTTACATTTATCTAAATTAAGATATAATTTATTTTTGATAGACCAGTCATACAAGGCATCCAAATCCTGCTGTATAATTTCAAAATCCAAATTAGCTTTAACTTCTCTAAATATCTTGAAGTCATCTGAAAAGAGTAAACACTCAGACTGAATACATTTAGGAAGTTTATTGACAAAAACTAAGAAAAGAAGAGTCCCAAGATTGGACTCCTGCGGCACTCCAGATTTTGCCAAGAATATATTGGACTTCAGATCCTTGTGTGATACAAACTGATACCTATTAGCAAGATAAGATGATAGAAGTACTATTACATGATCACTAAGTCCACAATGCATTGACTTAGCCAGGAGAATGTCATGATTAACTTTGTCAAAAGCTTTAGCAAAGTCTGTGTAAACTGTGTCCACTTGCCCGTCCACAGCCAGGACCTGACTGACTTCATTAACAAACATAGCAAGATTAGTTTCCATGGATCTCTTTTTACAAAACCCATGCTGATTAGGAGAAATATAGTGCTGAAGATGGGAATGGAGCTTCTCACATAAAATATATTCATAAAGTTTGGCTACAGCATTTAAAATAGCAATTGGACGATAATTATTGCATAAACTTCTGTCATCTTTTTTATATATTGGAATCAGTTTTGTTTGCGTAAATTTAGTAGGGAATATACCGCTATTAATGGATTGTAAAATAATAATAAAGAAGATAATCTTTGCAAGCTTTAATTACATAACATGGAATACCATCAGGCTCCGCAGCTCGCTTAGGCTTTATTTTTTAAATGAACGCTCAACATCCTCAACCCTTACATTTCAAAAATGAATGCAGTCAGATACCCTTTCACTAAGAAACATCTCATTCTCCAAATTCTTAATAATATTAAAATTATATGAGGATTCCTCTGAATAATTTGTTCTAAAATGACTAGCAAAACCTTCCACAATATCGGAGCCCTTATCCGTAGCGACCCCATTAATTACAAATTGACAGTTCAAATTAGGATCTCTTTTCTTTGGTTTGATATAGTTCCAAAAATATTATTATCATTAAATATCTTAAATTAAATATTCTTAATATAATCATTATAAGCTGTATTTAATTCTTTCTTGAGCTCTGACCGCAACATTCTAAATTTATTAAGATGAAAAGCAGAATAATTTTTCAGTTTCCAGTGGTAACTTCTTTAGGTTAATCAGAGATTTTATTTTGTCATTAAATCACGGCGGAAAGCTATTATTAGAATTAGTTGAGTAGCTCTTATATTTAGGAACACATTTATCTAACATAATGTATATTAAGGAATAGAAATGGTCAACCGCTTGATCAACATCCTTGATTTGTCCAATGGTGTTTCAATCACATGACCTTAACAAATCAACTAAAAACGGGAAGTTAGCTTTAGAAAAATTATACCCATTTTCAAAATTAAATGTAGAATCTTTGACAGTATTTTCCTTATGCAACTCAACTGTAGAAGTTAAAGCAGGGCGTTTCCTGTCAATAGGTACAAGTGGGGCAATTCTTCAGATACGTTAAGAGCAACATTCACAAGCACAAGATCTAAGGTTTTCACTGTATTTACTTATCGTTACCATAGATATGTATCTATGCAAGTACGTACTTACATCAACACAAATAATTTTTTAAATTTATCGTCGCGTTGGTTGACAGTGGTTAAAGACTGAAGATGAGTGTAGAAGTGGTTGATGAACTTCCCGAGGTGGTAGAGGCGGCTAGAAAGGCTGTAGAAAATTTGCTGTCTACAAAATCTGGTGCAGTATATGAAGCTGCCTTTGTCAAGTTCGAGAAATGGTGTATTGGAAATAATAAAGCGTAATACTCTGAGAATGTTTTATTGGGATACATTTGGGCAATGACACAAAAACTGAAGAGTCTAGTTTGTGGGTTGATTATTCAATGGTGTTAAGTGTGAATCATAATGTGAACATCGAAAAATACAACAATTTGCGTGCATTTTTGAGAAGCCAAAGAAATCAAGAGTCTTGTTAAGAGAACAGCTTCATACATTTATGTCTTATGCTCCAGATAAAAAGTAAATAGTATAAACCATAAAACTAATAAAATTACATTTTTTTGTTTCACATTGTGCAAACCAACTCTTACTCTTTAAGGTAATTTTGATATTTGGTATGTCTGAGGCATGTCGTTACGAACTAGTGAAGATGACAATTGATGATATTGAAGTCATGGGATCTTTAAAATTCGTTAAAATTCCTAACTGGAACTAACAAGATTAGAAATTTTACCATCTTAGAGGATTAATATTTAAGTAAATATAGAAAGTACGTTAATTTGCGCCCTCCCTATGCTTGTCGATATAGGGGGGATACTACTACGGCATGGGGGTTGGAAATGGAATGTGGTTGCTGAAGAATACATCGAAAATTCTGTAGAAAGTAAGAACAAAACTGCTAAGAGAATTCTTCAGCCTAGCTGTGCGGAGAATGTGGAACAATTTTTATTGAACGGGCCCACTACAAGCAATGGATCTTTAAAAGCAGTTGCACTCAAGAAATATTGTCATGAGTACTGATACCACAAGAAGTGGAGAAAATTTTGCAAATACTCACAATTTTACTTTTATATAAATATTAATAGTAAATAATAAATATAAAAAAATAAATATTCATTATTTATAGTACTATAATATGTTTATACTCTTAAAAGTATAAGTACTTATACTCTTAGCCATATAAATTACACTTAATATATTGAGTTCCGTTGTCACTTATATGATGTTTGAAGAAATAAATATTAGCAACAATTTTGAAAATTTTATTTTTTGAATTAAAGTTGTTTAGTCTGTTTGGAAATGAATGAAAGTAATAAAAGCTTATAATGTACGCAAATTGTAAATAAATGTAGTACTGGTGCTTATATTCAATATTTTTATATTATGTATTATCGGTATAGATGAGGTGTACTTTTAAAAAAAACTTTGTGTAATTGTACTAAATTGTAGCAGGTAGCTAAAATTTAATACCCGAAAATCCGTGTTTGTCCATGCCGCTTCAATTTCTCGGTCCATTTCTCTTATAAGTAAACAATATAAAAACAGCAGTTCAAAACTAGAGGCTACTTTAAGCATCATAACCGGGTTAAGAGGGTTTTTAGTAATTCAAATAAAATTATTCAATATTATTATCAATATATTTATTTAGAATAGACTTTTTTCCACACAAAAATATTTATATTTTGAAAATTCAAATTATGGTGAGTAAATGTAGTGTTGTATAATTACATTAAAGAAAATAAAAAAGTAGTAGGTATCTCAAAATTCATCCTTTGAACATTCTGATGAATTATCTTCGTCTCCTAGATTGATAACGATACGTTCCACAGTAACGTCAATTAAATTATCGAGTTCCCACATTTTCTCCTCTTATTTTTGTACATGATGTATACATCTTTGCCAGCTATCTGCAGTAACTCGTTCCAAGGGATTTTTTAACAACATTTTCACGTCACTTAATTTAAACGTCGTATTATTTCGCGCTACATCTCCTTTTACCTGCGCCCAGACTAATTCGATTGGGTTAAGTTCACAGTAATAAGGTGGTAACCGTAGTACCGTTATTTGGCTATTTGTTGCCATTTCATCGATAACATATTTTTTCTGATCTTTATTAAGATTGACAAGTGTCAAAAGTTCCTTTTTCACCATATTTGTTTCAGAAGAAATGTTTTTTCTGGATAATCATTGAATTATATCGACTTTCCTCTAAGTAGTCGTAGGCGTCCGCTTGGTCTGCCGTGAATGGTAACTGGCATTATCCATGACAATTACGGACCCCGGAGGAATAAGATCCAACATCTGTGTAAAATACTTTTCGAAAACATCTGCGCTCATGTCTTTGTGATAGTCACCTGTATTTTTAGATTCAAATGAAAGTAAACCGCCATCTACAAAACCACTGACACTACCTATATGTGTCACTATTAATCTTCGCCCTTTACCTGAAGGTGCCTTGAACCCTGTTGAAAGTCCATCCAAAAATGCTTGTCAAAAACTTTTTATATTTTTATCTTGCCATACTTTTGTTACAGTATATCACTCGTTGACCCAAGATTCGTCTAGATAATAAATATTCCTCCTTTCGCCACGGAATTTTCTAATTGATCTTAAGTAGGATCTTAGCCAACAAATAATTTCATCTTTATCGATAAGAACTGACTTCCTGCTCTGCTTTTCCCAGCAAAAATTCAACTCTCGTAAGACGGCCCATAATTTGCGTCTACTGATTTTTGGCAAATCGTTGTCCTCTGAAAATTCACTTAAAATTTTGTTTAGCGTATTTCTTTTTTAAAATAAAATGAGTGTACTTTTCTGCAAATGACATTGAAGAAATGATCTATAACGAATTTTGGCCTCCCTGTAGATTTTGTTCATTTTTTGTTTCCTTTAAAAGTCTGTAGATAGTCGATTTTTCAATCCCTGTCATTTTGGAACACTTTTCCACGATGTCGTCAACACTGTTGGTAGGATTTTGGTGTTTCAATGCATTACATACATTTAATATAATAATCTTCTCATTCTGAGACAGCGCATATTTTTTCATGAGTTTAGCAGGTACGTAATCTCATAAGCTCGACATTTTACCCAAACAATATTATATCCACTGGCACAATAGTCACCAAACACAAGTCGAATTTTACTCTACTGCACTAGCACGTATATTCAGCTCTAAGACTGGATTGATCTGTCACAATACACTGGCTCCTGCCCTATGATGTATCCAGTAAAATATACTAATGTACACCCATTACCTGTTAGCATTAGTGTTACCCGATAATTACCTGAAACGAAATATGACCACGCCCATGGCCGGTTCTTATCTCGGGGTTTTATTACTCTCTTTCATTTCTAAACAGACTATATAATATATTTATACGCTTAAAAGTATAAGTATTAATATTATTGAGTTACGTTGTTACTTATATGATGTTTGAAGAAATAAATATTAGCAACAATTTTGAAAATTTTATCTTTTTAATTAAGGTTGTTGATCAAAAAAATGTATTAACCTTTGCTACCCTGGATCTCAGAAACTAAGCATTTCCCGATCAAATTTTACATGAACTTATTTTCCTATTTTAAAAAGTTCTATCATTTGGTAAACAAAACTAAATTACAGAGCATACTAAAAGGGTACAGTAACATAATGATTTTAAAGGGCCGTTTGTAAAAATCTACCAATTTTTTATTAAAAATACACGATTGTAGATAATGAACTGTACGCAATATTTGTGTTTGGTATTTGAGTTTTTACCGCACTTGATAGAATCATCTGGTGCCATAACAACCCAGGACCTAATTTTTTATGTAATGTAGTTTGAATAATGGAATTGGTTCAGTTTATTATAGGTACTTAAAAAGTTACTGTTACAAAAAGTTTATTTGCGCAATAGGTTTTCATTACATTCTACGTAAACAAATTACCAAATCTTTGAGAGATACTCGAAACTAAATTTAATATTTTATTATCGTGCTCTTTGAACGAATGTTTCGAAATTTTGGCTCTGAGGTTAAGTTATTACAGAATTAACAACTGCGTAGGAGGGTTAAGAGATTCCCGTGTTTGATTAAATTTTTTCGGCCAACATGCCGTGCTTGTTTTCGGGTCATCATGCCTGCCCAGTCTGAACCTGCCCTTGTAGCGCCTGAGCGTCGTAATCTCCCTAAATGGGAACATTATTTTAATTCTTCGCCTTTCGGTTTGTACTTGAACCACGCGTTTCATGCAACGGTTTTACTCCGCTGTAAATTTTACCGCTCATAAAGGAAATCGTTTCCTTGGCCTCACTTCATCAGGGTTTTATTAAAATCGGTTTTATTTGCGTTACTGCCCTAAAACTGTTATCCTTTAATTTAGTTTTTAGGGTTATAGGACTATAAAGCGTCGTATTATGCAATACTATCCTTCTCACTATCCTGATTTCAGACGATTTATTTATAAGTAAACCGAGACAGACTGGATAGTGTTTTTGTTATGTAAGTTGTCGTGTATAAGGAATATTATGCGTTTAGGGTAAATCGATAGTAGTTGAACTAATTTTTATTGTAAGATATATGAGAAATCTAGTTAGCATGATACAGTATGCGCCAAAAGTATGGAATAAATTCAATAAAAACGAAACAATTATTTTTTGGGAATAATCCTCGAACAGGTCGATTTTTAATTAAAAAAATACATATTTTAGCGTAAAATGCGATTTTCAAATGTCATTTGTTTTCGAGTAATGACGTCATCGATTTTTATTTAATGGCAACACCATATTTTTTGCCTTGATTCTGAAAGATCGTTTATTCTCTATCAGACAGTACTAAAATTTTGACTTCAAGTATACCCATAAAAAATAGTCAAGAGGTGTAAGATCTGGCGATCTTGCAGGCCATTATATCGGTCCGCGTCTGCCGATCCACCTCCCAGGAAAACAGTTGTCCAAAAAATCTCGTACAGGGCGCGCATAGTGCGGAGGTGCACCGTCTTGCTGAAACCATATGGTATCGTCAGGAATGTCAGGGTCATTATCGTTAGGAAAAATTACTGCAAGGACTGGAACAAGGTCATTTTCTAGAAACTCTAAATATCTTTGACCTGTAAGGGTTCCTTCAAAGAAGAAAGGCCCTACTATTCTGTCGTCAGCTATTCCAGCCCACACATTTAATTTCTGAGGGTGTTGGGTATGTGCCTCTGCCATCCAATGAGGATTTTCCCGACTCCAATATCTGCACGTTTGACGGTTTACTGTACCATTCAGACAAAATGTGGCCTCATCTGAAAAAAGTATTTGCCGGTGTAAATTTCTATTTCCTTGACATAAATCCATTAGAATTTCGCAAAAGTGTTAGCGGCGATCGGGATCATCTTCATTGAGTTCCTGCACAAGTTGAATTTTGTAGGGATGATATTTTTCCTTCCTCAAGATACGTAGCACTGTGCTCTGACGAGTGTCATTGTTTAATGCAACCAATCGTGAAGAATTATGAGGATTATCCACCATACTTATCAAAATGTTCTGTTTCTGATTTTCATTAATGCTTGGACGTCCAGGTTTTGGAATATTTACAACATTGCCAGTTGGATATTTTTCATTAAATAAATCGCAAACTTCCTGCTGAGTTCTAGTCATATTCCCGCATCCGATAAGAATTAAAATTTCAATTCTTTGAGTAACAGTTAAATGTGTCATAATACTTTAAATTGAGTAATAATTTCTATGTCACAATACTTATTAGAAATTCGGTGTGACAATGACACTTTGCAAAGATTTTCACCTACGTGGTCCATAAAGGAAATATGGAATTCGAAAAACTAAACTTGATAACGTTTTTGCTTTATTTTAATTGATTTACGTTTTCTAACATTCAATCGCCATTTACTCGAAAACTTTGCTATGTAAGAGGGCAAAATTTTAGTACTGTCTGATAGAGAATTAAATGATCATTCAGAATCAAGGAAATAAATATGGTGTTGCCATTTAAAAAAAAATCGATGACGTCATTACTCGAAAACAAATGACATTTGGAAATCGCATTTTAAGCTAAAATATGCATTTTTTAAATTAAAAATCGATCTATTCGAGGATTTTTTCCAAAAAACAATTGTTTCGTTTTTATTGAATTTATTCCATACTTTCGACGCATACTGTAGAATACTAACTAGAGCTAAGAAAAGTTAATTGTGTTATTAACTAAGTTCTACATTAAATTGATTCAGAAAACACAAACGCAATTGAAAGAGCTAGAAATCACAAAACTACACAGATAACAGTTATTTGTAACGCAAGCACCACGATAATTAGCAAACGTGGAATTCGAGGAAACAACTTCTTTGCGGGCTAATGCCTCGGCCAGCATTGAATTACACCTGTAAAACCTATAGTAAAGAGCTAGAATTATTTGTCAGTAGCCCACCAGACATATACCGGTTTCGAGCTTATTAGCTCTCATTGGTATACCATAGGTGAAATCTCTGACGAATAACCGGTATATGTCTGGTGGGCTACTGACGAATGATTCTAGGTGTTTGTTATAGGTTTTCCAGGTGTAATTCAATGCTGATCGTGGCATTAGCCCGTAGAGTAGTTGTTTCCTAGAATTCCACGTTTTCAAATTATCGTTTCTTGCCGAATGCGATAAAGATCCAGCTTTCAACGATATCTGCTGCATGTAGAATGCTTCGTGTCTGTGATATTTTAGTCCAGCATGAAATAGCGAATGGCCGATTGTTGCTTGTTCTTCTTGGTTGCTTGTTCTACACCGCGTACTCATGATCCCTAGCTAGGATTATTCGTCAGAGACCTGATTTATGGCATACTGATGAGAACTGATAAGCTCGAAACCGGTATATGTCTGACGAATGACTGCAGCTGTTTGCTATAGGCTTTCCAGGTGTAATTCAATGCTGATCGAGGCATTAGCCCGGAGAGTAGTTGTTTCCTGGAATTCCGCGTTTGCAAGATATCATTTCGCGCCGAACGCGATACAGGTCGACAGCTTTCAATGGTGTCTATTGTATATAGAGCGCTTCGTGTCTGTCATATTTCAGTCCGGCATGGAGTAGCGAATGGCCGATAGATGTAGCTTGTTCTACACCGCGTAGTTATTTGTTTAGACCAATAGTGTAAAATAATACACCAGAATCCAGAATGTAATGTTAGAGCTTTGGTTATAGTCGAGGCAATGAACTAAAAAAGTTCTAAAACTAGTTATGGTGGACGGGTCGGAATGCGGTTTTCTGCATTCTCTTCCAAAAATTATTTGTAAAAAATGTGGCGACATGGTATCTCTGACAAATCGGAAATTGAATTGCTGCATTAAAATATGCATTATTTGAGAGGCCTCTTGGAAGATGTCAAAACTTGGTAAATAAGTATCAGAACTGGCCCAGATCGGGTACTCGGGGGTTTTCGAGGTCGCTGGTCACGAATATGATGTACAAATTGACCCCCCGAACATCTGGAGCTCAGGACCGCCGATGAACGTCATCTCCGTGGGACTCTCCCACAAATCACGCGGGAAAGAAGAAACTCGGCGCCCGAGGTTTTTTTGGGTCGCTGAATCCAAATCTGGCATCGGCGAACACCCCACGGGCACCTGGTGCGCCGAAACCTGGACGCGGACGTCATCTCCGAGAATTTTCCCGAGAGGAGTGCCAAAAACAACCGACAAATCATTGCAGGGGCGTTTTTGAGCCGCTTAATCCAAATTTCACGCCCAAAACTACCTTCCCAACGCCTGGCGCCTGGCATTGTCAAAATAAAATGATACTTTCTCACAGCATAAATTTAAAAAATATTCTCAGACATTTTAGACAAATTAGATGCGGCATTATTTTAGTTAGGAACTTATTTAGTACCGATTTTTAATTTATTACTATGCTACCTTGTGATCAACTTTCTTATTATTGTTACAATATAAACTATTTAATTTGTTGTTTGCAATTAAATAAATAGAAATGGAACCAATATATTTTACTTTCATGTCATTGCCATTCTTAATATTTCATCTTCTATACAGGGTCTCTCATAAAGACATGGCAATAAAACTAAGGCTGGTAGAACATTAAAAAATAAATGGGGTTTGCTAACAAATCTATGTCCGAGAGTCTCTTATTTTTAAGACACGGGGCGGGTAGATAATTTTAAAAAATCCAATTTTGAATGTAATTGTTTAATTACCAATGGGTTTGATTAAAATTTAACACAGGTACATTTTTGGTGGTGTCGAACACTTTGGTGTTTTTCTTTTTTTTTTGTACAAAATAGAGGGCGCTAGTTGCTAGCATTTTCGCCGACATTTTATTCTCTAACTTTTCTCAAGATAAGTTTTTTCTATTCTAGGTTTTGTTATTTTATGCAAAATTTAATTTTGCACAAAAAAGATGCTCTTAGAATATTTGGTAAAAATGCACCGTTTTCAAAGAAAATGCTGTGATAAAGTCAGCCAGACGATTCCTGTAATTATTGTACTATTTGTAAAGTATGTATTTGTCAATCCCCGAACTCATCAATTTATATGTCATATTTTGTATAAGAGAAACATCGGTGTGTTGATAATTCTCTAGATTGAATAGTTCTGCTCTGTGGTAATCTCCACACGCTAGAAGATGTCGTACTTAAGTGTAAAGAAATTTTTCTTACGCTGATGGCAGGATTTTCGAGGACCAAATCTAAAATGTTGATCTGTTTGATCAGTTCTAGCTGATCTAAATTTACCGGAATTATTTTCTTTAGGTTTAACGTCACCAGTTTCTTGACAAATCCTTCACACTATCAAAAATGTTTTTCTATTTGGCGGTTGCTTCTTAGCAAATTTTATGGAATAGCGTCAGCCTTACCCTTAAAATATTAGCCCAAAAGTCAACATCTGCACTGCTGGTATAAGGTTCCATAAGTATTATGTTGTAGCGGGTTACAAACACACAACACAATTAAAGTATTAAAGAGATTGTTGATTTTTCTTTTGTAGGTATAGATTACATGTAAATTTAATTTCTAGAGGTGGGAATTATAGAAAAAGGACCCAAAATAGAAAAAAAGATCCTTGAAAAGCGGAAGTGGTGTGTCTAAGAATACAAAAAAGATAAGGATTACGTCTAATCCTAGCTTGAATATCTTGCTTTTTTAATAATATTATTAATATGAGAAGTAAAAGACACATTTCTGTCAATTAAAACACCTAAACTCTTATACTCATTTACAATAGGTAGCGAAGCATTGTTCAAGATTAATTTGTTTGACAAGTCTACCTTACTATACTGTATACTGTTACGGTTTTTTGGAGGCTTAATGTTTAATTGTGTTATCAACAGATCTTGCTTAGAAGAAGAAAGGTAATTCAATTGGCAGTCACCCTGGAACCTGGAACCCAGGAAGCAATAACAGAAGAAAGATCTGTAGTATATAACATAAAAAGTAAAGGGCCCAGTATAGATCCTTGAAGAACACCAGTTTAGATATTTAATGGATTTGATAAAATTTTGTAACCGTCTAAATTTAATTTGAACTGTTCTTGCCGGCCTTGCAGGTAGATGCTAAACCACTTCAGAGGATCCCTCGGAATACCATACAAACTTATCTAGAAGTAACGTTAAATCCAGATAATCAAATGCCCAGGAATAGTCAGTATAACTGTTACTGTAAGCATCCCTCCATCAATCGCTCCAAGAGCACCATCCACTAGGCCACACAAGATTGTATCTGTACTATAGCTATTTCTGAAACCTGATTGTTTATTTAGTAATAAATCAAATGTATCTATATAACTTTTAAGTTACACACAAACAATTTTTCAAGAATTTCAGAAAAAAACCGGAAATATACTTATGGGACCCAAGTTGCTCAAACTTGATACTTTCCCTTTTTTCTATACAGGAGTAACTAAAGCAATCTTTCAACGTTATGGAATTACTTGATAAATAAGTACTATTACAAGGATAGCCTGGAGACTTTGCCACAGTCAAAATACAAATATTTCCTCGAAAACGGTGCAACAAATTTACCAAGACATCTTTTTGTGTAAAATGAAGTTTTACATAATAACAAGGCCTAGCATGGAAAAAACCCAACTTTAATCAGAGAATAAAATGTCAGTGAGCCCCTCTACTTTGTACAAAAAAAACAAATAATCGGCGTGTTCAGCACCACTAAAACCGGACCTGTATCAAATTTTAATCGAATTTGTTGGTTATTAAACAAATTACATGTAAATTTTGATTTTTAAAAATTATCTTACACGCTCAAAAATGAGTAGCTCCAAGATTAAGCAAACCCCACTTATTTTTCAATGTTCTATCAGCCCTAGTAATATTACCATCTCTTTGAAACACATTGTATACAGATTGTTGCAATTGCAAAGGAATTTTAAAAAGACAAAAATAATTTCTTAACTTTGGCAAAAAATTACTTAGATTCTCGAGCGTTTTCCGTTATTTGTTATATGAAAATAGTTATCGGGATAATAGGAGTTAAAATCAGATCATTCATAGAGACGACCACTCTATACATTTTTTTTTAATTTAAAATTTATTGGCATTCATGTGGTTTTAAGTTTTTTAATTGCAGTGCCTCAATAAATATGCAAATTTCCAAAATTGCTAGCTTTAGTCATCAGTAATTTTACGCTTCACTTGTTAACTGAAAGTTAAACATACTGGTCTCATTATTAGATATATTTTATGAAAATGGCATGTTCTTGATTATTTAGTAATAAACATCTATTAGTATAACATGGTACAATATTAATTGTTTTATAATATATTATTAATTGTATAGAAAGTTAATTATTAAAACTCTTTTATTCAAGTGCCTGGTGATATAAGGCAACAAATTTGGCAGTAAGTAGACAAAAATAAATTTCAACGTTTCATATAATATAATTTAATTTACAATGTCAATTATCACACTGAGTGCTTTAATAAAATTTAAAAAAGCATATGTGACATTCGAAGAGTGTGAAGTCATAGTCACTATGTGACAGTTATAGATAAAGTTATGAGTGAATTAGTCCGTTCAGCAGTTAGTTTCACATAACAATACTGATGCTTAATAAGAAAACGTATAGGTATAAATTTTCCATCTGTTGTATAAGGCATGCTAATATCATATTTTACGTTTTGTCTTAATTTTTCAACAAAAATTCAGTTAGATCCATCCAAATTAGAACTAATGGTCTGCCAGTTGCCGGTAATTAAAAACAAATTAAGTCCAGATTTATACTGGCTAGATTTCCTCTATAAAGCGTTTAAATGTTAAAAAATGTACATCGGCTGTTAAAATCACGTTAGAAGCGGGTGGTTGTAGATAAATAATAACCCCGTTGCAATGATCCGTTATTAAATTCTCCAGGGCACAAAAGAATTACGACCAGGCTTCATTAGAGGGTTTAAATTTTATTTCATCCATTTTTTTGATACATAGCGGTGTGCTGGAGAAATTAAAGGAAAGGGTACTCTCTTTGTATAAATCGGAATCGCTTCGGGCGTAATGTTTAATTTTCAAACAAGAGCAATTTTTGGATAACGAACGTTGCAAGAGTTTGTCACTATTTGCGGTTCTTTATCTTTTGCTCAGCACTGCTTTACTTTAATTTGTAACTGTAAGCGTTGCTTATGTAAGCAAGAAATAATAAGAAAGTTTTGCTGTGGAAATACAATATTAAGTACTAGATATTTTACTATTTAGGGTTGGGACTACCAACCATAGTTTCTCTAATGCTCTCCACTTTATTGAAGCCATAGACATGCTTTGAATGTTAACTTTTATAGAGACTACAATAATATAACTTCATTTAGACTTACTGGGCTGATGGCTAACAGCAAAGATTGCAAAAGATTTAAAATTATAGTGTAGGTTGAGGTACTCATATATGAATTTCTCTGTTAGGAGTAAAAAACAGGGCACCACTGATTTTAGTTTTGACATACGTATAACAAATATTTAAATCAGGAAGTTATTAATTATAATAATTATTAATTATAATTAATTGAAATTAAGAATTACTAATTACTAAATAAAACCAGAACCCTTTACATAGCAATATTCATTAATAATAAATGCCTTTATTACACACCTAATAATTAATACAAAAGAGTAATAGAGCAGTAGCGGCGTTCGATTTCTCCCTCTTCCACGCAACCACATAAAAAGAATAAAACAAATGTATTGTATCATAATATAATAAACATGTGATGAATATTGTAGACGCTATTAACAAATTAACAAGTTATTTTTAAAGAAGATTGAAAAAGAAAAAAAAAACAAATTAACTATACATTGTCATCTCTATGAATTTCTTCGTGATATGAGGAGCTGCTTCATTTGCTTACGAAAGAAAAAACTACTTGATGCTTCTTTTATATTATTAGGAATTTTGTTAAATATCTTTGCAGCATTATACGAAAAAGCACCTTGAAACCGAGCAGATCTGTGTTTTGGAACCAAGTACAAATGTCGAAATCGGGTGGAACAGTTATGTACTTCACTACTTTTTGTTAATTTATTGGATAAATAAGCAGGGGATTTAAGCATTTCAGTTTTATAAACTATACAAGACAAATGGAGCTCATATCTTTCTCATATCATTCAGTACGTTAAACTATTAGCAGCTTTAGGATAATAATGTGTAACTTCAATTATTTCTTAAAATTTCCGATGTCATTTGACTTGGCACATATCTTTTGAAAACCATAGACGCGAACGTTGCTACAGACAAAATAATGCGAAAAAATGTATTTCAAAATTCTACAAATACAACTTAAGGTTTTGTTATCTTCAGATTACTTTTACATTCTTCTTGTGTTTTATAGATTCTTCCGTTTCTCTTAATTTTCGTTCAATATGGTATTTTACTTACAAACATTGATACCTACTGCAAAATACAAATTTTTGGTCTATTTTATTATATTATATTATTACTATTTTTATTTATGTAATTTAGATTAAATTATTCTCCTCACTTTTTAAATAAGGTAAGGTAAGGTAATGTATGGTAAGGTAAGCCAAGGTAAAAGGTAGTGGCGACTACTACAAAAAGTTTGTGGTAGTAAAATGTGAAATGGAAGATATAAAATTGTTTTGAGAAAAAAGGATATAAGTTTATTTAACAATAGAAAAAATATTTTATAATCTATTCTTTAGCCTCACAAAGAAAAATGTTCACCGTTTGTTTAAGACAAATTGTTGCACATGTTATTCTATATCTCACATATGTGTAATTATTCGCGTGTTTCTTTTTGTTTCGTGTATGGAATAAATTCAATAAAAACGAAACAATTATTTTTTGGGAAATATCCTCGAACAGGTCGCTTTTTAATTTAAAAATACATATTTTAGCGTAAAATGCTATTTTCAAATGTCATTTGTTTTTGAGTAATGACGTCATCGATTTTTTTTAAATGGCAACACCATATTTTTTTCCTAAATTCTGAAAGATCGTTTAATTCTCTATCAGACAGTACTAAAATGTTGACCTCTTACGATTGAATGATAGAAAACGTAAATTTTATCCATAGAAAAGTAACAATTCTGAGGTATGTAAAATAAAATACAATTGATTAAATTTTATACTTAAATTAAATGTTCGAATTGCCATCCACCAACTTCTTGACAATGCGCAAGTCTGTGAAGAAATTCTTCTTGCACATTATGAATGATTTCTGGGGTAACTCTGGGTATTTCGTCCTGAATGCGATTTTGAAGTTCTTCTAAATTACGTGTTTTATTAATGTACACTTTTGACTTCAACAAACTCCATAAAAAACAGTCAAGAGGTGTAAGATCTGGTGATCTTGCAGGCAATTCTATCGGTCTGCGCCTGCCGATCCACCTCCCAGGAAAACAGTTGTCCAAAAAATCTCATACAGGGCGCGCATAGTGCGGAGGTGCACCGTCTTGCTGAAACCATATGGTATCGTCAGGAATTTCAGGGTCATTATCGTTAGGAAAAATTACTGCAAGGACTGGAACAAGGTCATTTTTCTAGAAACTCTAAATATCTTTGTCCTGTAAGGGTTCCTTCAAAGAAGAAAGATCCTACTATTCTGTCGTCAACTATTCCAGCCCACACATTTAATTTCTGAGGATGTTGGGTATGTGTCTCTGCCATCCAATGAAGATTTTCCCGACTCCAATATCTGCAAGTTTGGCGGTTTACTGTACCATTCAGACAAAATGTGGCCTCATCTGAAAAAAGTTTTTGCCGGTGTAAATTTCTATTTCCTTGACATAAATTCATTAGAATTTCGAAAAAGTGTAAGCGGCGATCGGGATCATCTTCATTGAGTTCCTGCACAAGTTGAATTTTGTAGGGATGATATTTTTCCTTCCTCAAGATACGTAGCACTGTGCTCTGACTAGTGTCATTGTTTAATGCAACCAATCGTGAAGAATTATGAGGATTATCTACCATACTTATCAAAATGTTCTCTTTCTGATTTTCATTAATGCTTGGACGTCCAGGTTTTGGAATATTTACAACATTTCCAGTTTCTCTAAATTTAGACTCTACCTTACTGACTGTTAATTGGCTGATAGGGCGATCTGGATATTTTTCATTAAATAAATCGCAAACTTCCTTCTGAGTTCTAGTCATATTCCCGCATCCGATAAAAATTAAAATTTCAATTCTTTGAGTAACAGTTAAATGTGCCATAATACTTATTAGAAAGTCGGTGTGACAATGACACTTTGCAAAGATTTTCACCTACGTGATCCATAAAAGAACTATGGAATTCGAAAAACTAAACTTAATAACGTTTTTGCTTTATTTTAATTGATTTACGTTTTCTAACATTCAATCGTCATTTACTCGAAAACTTTCCTATGTAAGAGTGCAAAATTTTAGTACTGTCTGATAGAGAATTAAACGATCTTTCAGAATCAAGGAAAAAAATATGGTGTTGCTATTTAAAAAAAAATCGATGACGTCATTACTCGAAAACAAATGCCATTTGAAAATCGCATTTTACGCTAAAATATGTATTTTTTAAATTAAAAATCGACCTGTTCGAGGATTTTTCCCAAAAAATAATTGTTTCATTTTTATTGAATTTATTCCATACTTCTGGCGCATACTGTATAAGTATTGTCTAAAAGATAATACAGGTTATTATTATAATCAACAATTTTGTTTAAGGTATACTTTAGGCATATACTTAAAGTTAGCAAGCCACCTGTAATTATAAGTCGGGCGATTTAAGGCACCTGAATCGATGTTCGATACTGGGAGACGTGGGGTTTGACGAAGTCCTTCCGCTTTCTTGGTTGTTTTGGATTCAGCTTTTACTGTTGCCAATTAAATTACGCAAAACATATATTCGTTCTTTCTAATTGTTTTTTATTTAACTAACAGCAGGTATACATTAAGCACAAAACAGAGTAAGCTTAAGTTTTGAACAGTGTTTTAAAATGGACTAAGACTGAACTGAACTGGAAACTGGTGAAGCCTAGATCTCATACGTAAACATGAAAAACACGCACTAAAATTACATGTCACATGCATCGGAAACAATAGAAAATGTAAACAATTAACTGCAGTGACTGGCGGTTAAGGCCTACCAATCGATCTATAATGATTTTCCGGGTTGTTATACTGTGACCTGGCTAACCGGTTGCTGGTAGTAACTGAATTAATGTACACACATGTCTAGCGTTAGCTGTGATTCTTTGACTTGCCCTGGTTATTCTCAGTCTAGGCTCTGCGGGGACAGACCAACTATGAGTAGTACGGGGTTCGCCCATACATTGATTTTGGATCTTGTTGTTGGTATTCCGACTGATATGGTCGAAATACCGGTGGTTTTGCACCCAGCAGTGGTAGCTTCTGCAATTGACTGCATTCCATGGTTCCAAATATTTCGCCGCTTTTCACTGTTGGTCTTCAATGGTGCCATCGCAAAATCTTAGTCGCGGCGAAATTTCTTCTATAATTCCTTGACACCTTCAGAGAATGGTGTAGAAACTTAAACTTGGCAAATCCTTGATAGTGGGAATTCCGAAACTGCAGTTAAATTTTAGACATCTTGTAGGCGGCACTAGTTACGCATTGTGTTATTTTTTATAATATTTGAATGCAAGGTGTTCAGTAAAGAATGGGCCATACTTTAAGGTTAGTTTCCTTGGACAAAAATGTGATTTAAGTCAACTTACCTTAGTACAATTTTGTCCCATTAAGAAGTTTTTGGCCTGAAAAAGTACCCTTTTATTTCATTTTTAACGATAATTTTCTTATTTGTTGGGTAATTGTATTCAAATTTTGAAAAAGAAGGTTTTTTTTAGATAAACCCGAATATCTAATGGAGTTTTGGGTTTTAAAAAAGGTATATTTGTTGTATGCCGCTAAAATGGCCCATTTTAAAGGAAACTGCAATAGCAAAAACAAAACAAGTATACCATTTTTAAAGCTAATCGAAGCTTGTTTAAAAAAAACTAATCATTATCCAAAAATTTCTGTCCTTAAAGAAAGTCTGTATCTAATAAATAAAATAAATAGTAATAAAATAAATAGTGGCATACGCACTCAGACCGCCCTGTACATGTAACGAAAAAATCATTAAGATATTTGTGTTTATCTCACAAATAAACTCATTCTCCAATATTTGAGTACAATTATCTAGCAAATAAGGAAATTATCGAAAAAAACTGAAATAAAATAGTACATTATACTATAAGGGAGAGAAATGCGTTATTTTGGCAGAGGTGCCCGAGGGCTACAATGCACCGAGGACAAAATAGCATCTCTCCCGAATAGTATATACTATTTTTTCCACGGTCTCATCAACTTAAAAACACATATTTTGTCATTATGAAGTAATAGCACCAGAATTATTGTATTCGGATTTGAGCATTTATTTAGTAGTCGTTGAGTTATTGTCATAACTACAAAATAAACAAACAAAAAGATTTATCAAATTAAGGTGCTAGTTTGGTTTGGTTTAAAGTTTGTTTAGGGCACAATGAATAATTGTGAGTCGGAAGAGATTGTGGAGGCTGCAAATATTGCAATAAGCAATTTGCTGCCTACGAAGTCAAGATCTTTATACGATATAGCCTACAATCGGTTCAAAAAGTGGTGCGCCGAGAAAAATGTTCAAGTATACAGCATATTTTGTTGGCATACTTCAGTGAAAATGCAAAGAATTATAGGTATTCCACATTATGGGCGCAATATTCTATGGTTAAGTCATGCTTGATAATTTACAACATAGATATAAGCAAATTTCCCAAGCTGATCGCATTTTTGAAAAGGATCGGTGACGGATATCAAGCGAAAAAATCGAAAATATTGATAAAGGGTGAAAACGACCGTTTTCTATCAAGTGCAGATGACAAAGAATTCTTAATGATAAAGGTAAGATTACTTTTGTTGTTAGGTATTTCAATTATTAAGTATTTTTATTTTTTATAGGTTGGATTAATTCTGGGGATTGCCGGTGCTTGTCGAACTGATGAACTAGTCAATTTAACTGTAGATGATATTGAGGATGTAGGCTCTTCCTTGATTGTAAAAATTTCAAACACTAAGACAAAGATTCCACGAACTTTTCTGGTTACCGATGTGGGAAATATGCTTGAATTGTTTCGAAAATACCTGTCCCTTCGTCCTCCCCACATCAAGCATAAGCGCCTTTTTTTGTACTACAAAGCATTAAAATATAGTTCGCAGCCAGTTGGCAAGAATACCATGGGAATAATTCCGAGTGTAGTAGCTTCGTATTTAAAATTACCTGATGCTGCATGTTATACTGGTCACTGCTTACGAAGATCTTCAGCGGCATTACTGGCAGATGCTGGTGTGGATATCACGACAATAAAGCGTCATGCTGGTTGGAAATCAACGACAGTCGCTGAGGGCTATGTCGAGAACTCCATTGAAAATAAGACCAAAATTGCTAATCAGGTTTTAGTAGGTACCACTATTAGCGCAATCACAAAACCTGTAAATATAAGCGAAAGTAATATTCCTTCTAATATTAATTTTGAAAATTGTACAAATGTAACATTTAATGTCAATAAATAATTTCAATGTTATCTTTTTTTTGCATGAAAAACATTCTCCATAATGTAACCTCCTTTGGGAGCCTTATACTCCCTTAGGAATAATCGACTACTTCTGTTATAATTTTGATGTCATAGAAACTGATTTCTACTCCCGACCGTGGAAAAAAGTAGTTTCTCATGCCTCTAACTACTTAAGAAAGTAAAATTGTTCTAAGGTAAATTGGTTTAAATTGCATTATTTTTGTCTAAAGATGCTAGCCTTTAAGTATGATCTATTCTTTACTGAACACCCTGTATTAATGTGTCGAAGCCGCTCCGATTTCAAGACATTAATCAATCAATCGAAAAATATCACGATGAAAAATATCTACCATATATCTAAAAATTAAAAAATCCTTCTATTTTGACGTCTACAATATACAGTTACTCTTTGACCCACTCATTACAGACCAACCTGTATATATACACTTTCATATTCCTGATCACAAATACTCGACTGGCAATAACATAGTCGAGGTCCAAAATAATTGAGACTGATTCATGTTATAAGCCTTCTCTCCTTAAAGCAGTCACAGAAGAATAAATAAATGCAGCCCTTATATTTATTGTATCAAATTTATGTGCCGCGTACCTATAAGAGAATGCCCAATTACAGAGATTCTGATGCAGCAAATACGCATGCGCCAGATTGGAAGGATTGGGAAAATTTCAGGTATGTATATCTTTCCGCTAATTTAATTGTGAATCTAATTAATTGATGAGTAATTTTGCGTTTTATAATTTTAATATGTAGTTCATTATCAAGAATGTCAGTGAGTAGTGTATATAGTGCAATAAAGAGTGGCAAAGAATATACAACAACAACATACAACTGCGAAACGGAAAATAGCGAAAACTCGCGGGTACAAAAGATAGAGGCTTATGATGGAAAATACGTGAACGATTCATGGATGGTGGTGAAATGACCTTCCGCCAATAAAACATTGAGGTTGCTATCTCACAGAATGAAACTTTGCCTAGAATATCTAAAAGGATGCTTTTGCGAATTATGCGTGACATACATTTTCGGTTTTCTTTAGTTTGATTGTTTTTTCCCACATTTCTGAAAAAATAAAGATTAATTAAATAAGCACTTGCGCCAAACGAATCAATCAAGGGTTATTTTTGAAACTTACTTTGCCTAACCAAAAAATTCCGCACTGAAAAAAGAAAACGGTCATTTAATTCAATGGGGTTCGGCAAACATTTTAGAGAATGAAGATAATGCAATAAAAAGAACATTAAAAGAGACCGCGATTATTTTGTTGATCGGAAATAAGTGTGTCAAACTGTTCAGGAAACATCGATCATTGTTGGCAACAGTTGTATCAAGAAGACGTAAGTAACAATAAAATAAAAATCATTTAACATCTTTATGGAAGCAGATAAACATATTTTAAACTGTCAAACTTGATATACTTTTAATACTTTTACTATTTTGAGAACGAAAACAGTTTTTCGAAACGGAAAAAGTGCGCAGTAGTGATGATGATGATTTTTATTTTTTACTTTTCTGCTTTTTCAGTGTGAGATTTTTTGGTTAGGCAGACTTAGTTTCAAAAATAACCCTTGACTGATCCACTTGGCGCAAGGGCTTATTTAAATAATCTTTATTTTTTTCTGAAGTGTGGCAAAAACCCAATGAAACTAACGAAAAACTAATAAATACATTTTCGTTTTAGAAAACGAAATAAAACAGGCCTAATAGCCGACGATAAGTGTTAACGTGCAACCATTATAGTGATAGTACTAGTAATCAGTAGTGTATACAGTGTATTTAAATAGTGCAGTGTATTATGTGTTAAAGGTATGATATTCGTGGAGTACGCATCAGATGTAAGTGGTGGTAGGCTACAGCCGTTTAAAAGGTCACACACATTATGCCTGCACGGATCTGCCGGTTCATGAAGATCCCCAAGTTACTGAATGGAGCATCGTATACTAGACTAGTACCTGCATGGACCGGCACCTGCCACGACCGCCACTGCAGGTCGTGACGGTTGGCCGCGCCAATCCAAAGTAAGTTCTGCTCCCACAAAAATTAAGGAATTGGTTTCAAAATGTTAGAAATATTCAACCAATTGTGAATGTGTTGCTGAACTGTCGGACACCCTCGCTTGTCAATAACCTCTATTTACGTACTTTAAACGAATAGCAATTTTTCGTCATATGACGCAGAGAAATCTTGTGTTTTGGTGGCAAGGACGATCCAAGAGCTCAAAAAATTTGAATTGCGACCTTCGGAAATACAGAAAAAATCTCCCTCCAATTAAGAAAATAAATTATAAAATTCACCATAAAGCCTTCTCTCTTTATTGAACTTTCCTATTTTTCTCACTTTTTTCCCTCCTTCTTTCATACATCATTAATATACAAATTTCTTCTTCTAACCTACACTCAACTACTACTTAAAAACATCAAAGGGTCTACCACACACAACCTACACAAAAAATTGCTGGTCCGAGCTGGACAAGTGTGCGAAGTCGTGCAGGTTTGCAGGTTCGCACGGCTTTCTACATGTAGGTATAAACTTTTTGAAGTAAACTATTAAAGTGCTAGATTTACACAACGTCAACTGATTTTTGATGATTCTTGTTTCTTTGAACCCTTCTCAAGTGGCATGCCTATGGAACCTTGCCCCCTGCAACCCTTACCTTACGTGCTCATTTAAGTGCTGTGCATGAATCACTCTATTATTTTGGGTCTCAACTATAGATTATAGCACTTGATATTAAGAAAGTTACTGCAAAAATATTTTTTTTAAGAATTGAAATATCAAGAATAAAATTGTTTCAACCAAATAGAAACTAATATGGCTAAAATACATTCTTCCATTCTTAATAGACGGAGCTAATACATTTTTTCTCTTTATGATACCACGTACGATAAGCACATATTTAATAGAATATTATAGTATAACTATAAATTGCAACTAATACCATATCATTTAATTATATAGGTAATAATATTTTTATCTGAGTTTCAAGAATGATGGAAGGGCACTTATCTCGTACTGTAAATGCTCCCTGCGGACTATATTTGTGTCATAGATATTGGCTTCCTCCCATGTCCTACATATTTCCGTGTCCTCTTCATACTTTATACAGTTCAATATATATCCAAATCCCAAGAAACTACTTATGGACGTAGTAGATATTCAGAACTGCAAATAGGATATTTTGCATTCCATATTCTTTTCTATGATGAACGTACCTAGTCAATATTTGTTCCTATTATTACCCTTGGACTATGGTGGCGCATATTTTCAAAATATATAGTTGTAGTCGCTAATCGTACGAGAGGTATTTGACTAGTAATGATTAGTTTGCACGTAGACAAATTTTGCAGTAACTAGGAGAACGTAATATACCAAGAGTCTCAATTTAATTCTGAAAAAAAAAGGAATAGATAGCGCTTAAAAAAATTAATGAGTCGACTATAAACATATTTCGAAATCTAAACCGTTTCCGAGACTGTTAAAATTGAAAATGTTTCTTCTTTTTTTATTAATATCTCTGAAATTTTAAACATTAGTCAGTAGCGTAACATATATTATTCACAAACGGGGTTCAGAAGTACTAGTTGCACTCCACTGACATTTTCTGTCTCCTTGAAATTTCTTTATACCAATATTTTACTTATACTTTGACATTTGTCTCATAAGAAATATACTTTGATATTTGACAAAAAATTTAGAATCAATTGTCTTTCAAAAATAAAAAAACCACTACATCACTCTGTATCCCGGATTTTTTTTTTTAAATTTCAAATTAAGTTTTGTCCCAGTAATTTATTGAATTCTATCTATTCCTTTTTTTCAGAATTAGTGGAGCAACTTGATAAATTAACGTTTCTGTTATTAGCGTCAGGCAAGGGTTTTTAAGAATGAAGAAATGAATGGTTGAAGAGGTATAAATACCTAGAATAAATGTCCTAGATGAACCCTTATTAGCACGGCATTATAAATCGATTATTGCAAAGGCGAAAGGTGATATGTTACAGAATGTGACAATGAGAGTTTATGATAAGTAGCACAAAATTACCATAATAGTATTGGTGGATCGCAACTGGTGCCAACTCTCTACGCATTTTGATGAAGTGGCTCAAACCCTCCACAATAGTGCTGGTGCAATCAGTACCACACCGTCAGCTGCTCTGGAAGTCCTCCTGGATCTACAACCTCTCCATATACTTTCGGAGAGAGAAGCCAGGTGGGCAGTATACAGAAACAAGCGGCTATTTGTATGTCGAAGGTTAACATAAAGGAGCCCAGTGGAGTGCTGGAGGACATAGGAGGACGAAGCTCTCGGATGTTATGCCTACAAAAATCAACTATAGACTACCTTTTGAAATTCTCCTTCCTCGGAGGGAGGTATGGGAGCGGGGTGAAACTGACTTTCTGAAGGCGGATAGTTGTTGGTACACCGATGGCTCCAACACTCCAGAGGGTGTTGGGGCTGGAGTGTATAGTTGCAACCCAAAGACCAGAGCAAAGACGCAACTATATTTCAGGCAGAAATCTATGCCATGGAACTGTGTGCATGTAGGCTAGAAAAGCTTATACTTACACGCAGGTCGATAAAAATCTTTCCGATAGCCAAGCAGCTTTAAAATCACTTGAATCCTACCGGTGTAATTCAAGAACGGTGTGGAATAGTGAAAAGGCTCTGGAGCGGTTGGAAACAAGCAACAGAGTAACCCTGGTTTGGATACCTGCTCATGCAAGTGTTTTGTATGTAAATAAGTAGTTGAAAATTGGTTTTTAAATTTGTTCATATTTTTTAGTGTTTTAAACACGTAGGAACAATTTTTTAAATTATTAGATGCTGAAACATATATTTTTTTCTATTATTTAGTGATGTTATTTATTTTTTTTAATTTATGGTTACAGTAGGGCTATTGGCAAAGACCTTTATAATTAAAAATGGTCAATGCGTCAAGGAATATTACCTCAGGGGAGACGTGTAAATTTATTCCTATTTAGGTATTATTTGGGCCTCACCTCTTGCAGCTACCACGAGCCGCCACTGCATTGGGACAGCTAAGGGCACATCTTTCAGAAATCCAGGCAGATCATTTCGAAGGAACCCGAGATACTGAACCTCATCCGTTCGATTTGGTAATACGAATGGTCCAATTAAGCAATCATCGACAATCGCTGTCCAAACATTTAAGGGAAAGCGTTACTGAAAACGATCCTTTGAAAGCATAAGTTTTATGAATGTTATTCATGCCATTCCGTGTAAAAATAGCTTTATCTGTAACTAACATGTCAGCTATAAATCTGAGATTTTCAGCATTTTGTTGCAGCCATCATTGACAAAATCTAATTCTTAAGGAATAATCCTTTGGCATTAATGTTTGAACATGCTGTACATGGTACGAATATAATTAAGTCTCGGTTATGATACACTACACTGTTGATTGGGCTTTCCTTGAATGATTTACCTGTTACTTATTAGGGCATTCTCTTAAACAATGTTTAAAATTTGTTTCTCAGCTGCTGAATTTCGCCCTGGGCCTACACCTCTTCCACAATTAAATTGCAAAATTCCAGTTTATGCTCGCTTTGCTCTATAGAGGTAAAAGTAGCCGCATTTGGCACATTTCTACTGGGAAATCGTTTTGCATACAGACGAGAAGCTGTTAAAGCATTTTGTGTTACTTCGTGCTAAATTAAACGGATATATATGTGAATATATAATTTTTGTTATGTTATGTGTTTGTTTTATTTTATATGATTTTAATTTCTATTGGGCGCCAATGTTTTATTTTGTTTTGTTTTGTTATTTATTTAATTTGTGTAGAATTATATGTTAAATTTGATGTGTGACTTCTATATGTTTGATTTATTAAGAATATAATTTATGCAAAATTTAAATTTTGATTTTATTAAAGATAATATTGTTTTACCTGATATTTCTATATCCTGGTTCTGATTTTACTCTTTACCTCTGGAGTGAATTCCAGCAGAGTAACTAACAGCTTTTTTTATCTATAATGTTCTTATATCTGCTACCACTCAGTATACATAAAATGATACATGGAACTGTACATTTTTTTATGTACACAATGAGAAATTCTCAAATAAGAAATAGTTTCAATAAACAATAAGCATTAAGCAATATTACCTAACAATTATTCTTAACATTTAAACAAGACATTTTATTTTTACATTCAGTTACATACCTGTATATTTTATTTAATTTTATATTTCTGGTAATACTATTTTAATTTATACAATTAGAAATATACAAATGTGTAGTGAAAATTGCCTATATTTTATCATAAGTCATATATGTTCTATCAAATTAAAATGGCCGTCTCAGCTGATGGTATTATTTCGTGAAACAGTTAATAATTGAATGTTTAAAATTAAACTTTTCATATGGTTCAAATTTTTATAGAGGTAAGTCTTTATATGTTATATTTTACTTTTATCATCAGAGAAGTTGAATATTGGTTATTACGCATGCTAGCTAGCTAAATTTTTGTTTGTGTACACCTGAATTTCATCTTTCTTACTCTTTCTGTAGACTGTAGACGATACTTTGAAGTTAATTTTCTCTCTCTGGAAGTCGTAGAAGTCCCAGGATGCCGTTGGATGCCTAGACTGGATATGATGTTCAAATTATGGAAGTTCTACCTGGTGATACTTTTGATATAATTTTGGAGATTATTTTCCACTGGATGCCTATGCCTTGGACTTTCTGCAAGTCCCAGCTCTAACTATGGAGATGATTTCCACCAAACTTCTTGAATTTTGTCTTTGTAGATGTTAAATTTGAGTTACTTTTCTTTGAATAATTATGTGAAACTGGTGAGTATGAAATTATACTGTTTAACTAATTTTTTACTATTTAAAACTAAATTTCTTCTCTGCCCAAATTTTTACACCTTCTCGTTTTCTCAGTTTCTTCGTAACTAAGTAAATACACTTTTGTTTCCATGTATTTTTACCCTCTTGATTCCTAATAGTTTTTATTAAGGTCAATACACATGTTTCACTTTAAATTTAAATTATTCTTTTCATAGCACTTTGCACTTCACTAGTTGTCTTTTTAAGCTAATAAACTAAATTTACAAATATATAACAATTTTTATTCATTTTTATTGTCAAATATTCTTTAATTTGGGTTTTTTCTAGAGTGCTGTCAGATATGTTGTTTTTTGTATTGTATATTGTATCTTAATATTTGACAGTTCTATTTGTCATTAAATCTAATATTGGAAATTTTCATTTTATTATGCAAATATTTTTATTTACTGATGTTTTCGTCTAGCGATATGCATATATAATTAATCTTTGATCTTTAAGCTTTTTATTATTGTATCTATGTCTGGGTTTTTAATTCATTTTCTTTATGTACTATTCATTTATATATAGTCATGTCCAACAAATTTGATAGAATTTTTGAAATAAATTTAATAAAGTTTGTAAAGGTTTGTCTATAAATATTATAATAAGTTTCTTTAGATATATTTTAGACTACATAATTTCAAAACTAACAATTTACCTATATTTTACTAATAATAATAAACATTTCAATAATTCTTTTATATTTGTTAGTAAAGTAAATTTTCATAGCATTTAATTTTTAATAAATTCTATTTTATCACAATATCTACTCCGAATTGGTATACATGAAAATCTAATGTAAACACTATCGTAAAAACATACTACTTACAATAAGATTTCAGTATCCGGAATCGCTTGCATTCCTATGATGCTGGAGACTACAGTAGTCCAGCATTGTAAAGTTTGAAAACACTACAAATCAATCATTGTTTTCTCGGGAACTATAAGGATTTTACAAAAAAAAAATGTGATATTGACTCCATTTTTCATGATGCATCTGTTTTTAAAGTTTTTTAGACAAGTATATTCTGTACTCTGTATATTTTTCCAGCTGTCTATTCCTTGCCCTATTAATATTTCTTGCCTTGCATCCCAATATCTTTTAAATCTTATCTTGTTTTGCAATTCGAGCTATCAAGTCTTGTTTCGGTCTTGTCTTTTTTTGTCTGCGAGACTAAGACAAAAATAAGAAAAAGCAACATTAATTAAGACGATTAAAAGAAAATTATTAATTTTCAATTTTCTTGATACTTGTAAACATATTTACGTAAGAACTATGTACGTTTCTGTCAAGCGTGAGTAGAACTACTTTAAATTTAATTACAGTAGACATACATTTAGGTCACGATCACAGCGTAGGTAGTTCGCCAGGGGGTAACAGGTTAACTAAGTCGCCCTTCGTGTCTAAGGGTGTGACCGAGATATGCTCCAGAATCACGCCTAGTGCATTACGAATTAGAGAAACCGTTCTGAAGTTATTGTCCAAGTTGAATTGGTATTTCGATAAAAGTTCATATTTCTTCATAAAGTATTTGTAAAAATACGATTTAGTATAAAGTTAGTGTCAAACAGTAGGTATCGTATGAGAATGCATCATATACCTTTGATTTTGATAAATATTCAGGCATATTTTATGTTCATATCGCAAATAAAGGAGATGATTCCTTTGCACATTTTAGGTCCATAAGACCAGAGGACTAAAGTTATTGGTTGCCAAGACAAAAGGCGTTAAAATTTTTAACAGTTGTTTATATATCAAGGGCGTTAAGAGGCGATTGAAACCGGTAGCTTGAAAATATTACAAGCATAATGACGCATGAGATTTATACGGCTCTATGCACTGCAGGTATTTAGAACACTTATAAATTTGCTATACATTATATTGTTTTTGTGAAAATAAGTGTCGCGATAACTGATTTTTGTTGGAGGCAAATTGACAGTTGCGACGGGTGCCTAGGAATAATATCAATAGAAGCGGTTTTCACGTACACCATATTTAGTGCGCAAAAACTTTATAGTAAAGTCAAAGATTTTTTCGTATATGGATTTCAATAGTGAAAGTAGCACAGAAGAAAATCGAGTATGCCTACTGAAATTTTTAAAGCGGTGGAGGAAGCAAAAGGAAGCTGGGAAAATCAAAAAAAAATTATAACAATACTTATGATGATTTTATTAAATGGTGTCCCTTTAAAAACGTGAAACACTACACTGAAAATGTGCTGCTAGCATATTTTTCGGAAAAGTGTGAGAACTGCATGCCGTCCTCTTTGTGGTCGTGTTATTTCATGTTAACTTTTACATCGATATTAGCAAATATTCAAGATTGATAACATTCTTAAAAAGAAAAAATAATGGTTACAGCCAACCAATGGAAATTGACACTTTTCTAATAGATGCCCCCGATGAAATATTTTTAAGGACCAAGGGAAGTTATCATCTTCAAATTAACTTACATATATTTTTGGATGGCACTGATTTCTGGCATATATGGAACTTATCGTAAAGAAAAATTATGTAACAACAATAGATAATTTTCAGGATTTAGATAAAACTTTGCTAGTAATTATCAAATAGTCCAAGACACACACATTTAGTATAATTGATAATGAAAACAAGTCAGCAAAATATTTGGATATGAACAAAAGATATGCGTCTCTTCGTCAACCGGATAATGAGCACTCAGGTTTTTTGTATATTATAACAATAATAAATGCTCCAAGCAAGTGGTTGGAAAAATATGTTGGATCAGATTCCGTAGAAAATAGCAAACTATCTTGAATTATCAAATCCAAAGGGATATACCGGGCATTGTTTTCGGCGTTTTTCAGCTACTTTATTAGTCGACGTTCGAGTAGGTATAACTAATATTACACTCCATAGTGGTTGGAAATCAACCACTGTTGCTGAAAGCTATATTGAAAATTCATTGACCAACAAGGTGGAAATAGCAAATTATATATTGACACTATGCCTTCAACTAGTAAGCACTCTGGATCTTCCGCAAAATTTTTCAGAAATACTAGTGTTACTGAAGTTACAAAAAGTAGTTATTCAGAATAAGTAGAAAATGGACAGGACAAATTCTGTCCTAATATTTTTATAAGTAATTCCGTTAATTGTATTCGAAACATAAACATATAATTCAGTTATATTAGTATGATAAAATTGTAATTTGTAATTCTTTATCCTGTTTCATAAAATGTGGTACATAAAATTATATTTCCTTTCAATAAAAATAGAATATACACCCGTGATTTGCACTTATTACCGTATCATTATTGACGTTTCGAAAAACTCTCTGTTTTCGTTCTCAAAATAGTAGTAAAAATATTAAACGTATGTCAAGTTTGACAGTTTAAAATTTGTTTATCTGCTTCCATAGAGATGTTAAATGATTTTTATTTTATTGTTACTTACTTCTTCTTGATACAACTGCAGCCAACAATAATCGATGTTTACTGAACAGTTTGACACACACTTATCTCCGCTCAACAAAATAATCGCGTCTCTTTTAATTTTCTTTTTGTTGCGTTATCTTCCTTCTCTAAAATTTTTGCCAAACCTCGTTGAACCAAATGACCATTTTCCGTTTTTTTACCGTTTTTATGTTCCTCAACTCTAACATTCATAGGTCGAAACGTTTCTCCAACATAATGTTTATTGCATTCACAAGGTATACTGTAAATGCAATTATTTGAATTTTGTATATCATTTTTTGGACGCGTTTTAGACAAAAATGATCGTAAAGTATTAGTTGTCTGAAAAACTGTTCGAATATTAAATTTATTACCGATTATTCTTAACTTTTCTTATAATATAGGAATGTATGAAATTTTTATTGTATGATTAATTTCTTTTATTTGTCTTAAAGTGTTAGTTTTATCTGTATTATTTTTTAATGTTCTATCAAGAAAATTTGGAGTGTATTCATTATTTATTAAAACATTAATAAATTTTAGTTCCTTATTAAAAATATCATTGCTTGATGAAATTAATTTTGCTCTTTCATATAAACATTTAACAACACCTTTCTTAATATCGATGTGATGGTTAGTTCTATTGGTGTTAGTTTGTTTTCTATAAACACTTTTTTATACAGAATTTTCGTGTTTTTTAATTAAAACATCTGGTAAATGGTAGCATATTATTATTTTCTGTTTTCAAAGTGAATTTTATTGTTGGTTCTTTATTGTTAATATCATTTAAAAATTCATATAATTATGTAACAGTAAAAGGTCAAATTGCAAAAATGTCATCTAAATATCTCCACCAGATAGTTGTTTTTTTATTTATATTTTGAATATATTTTTTTTCAAAAAAATCCATAAAAATATTACTTAAAATTGGTGATAATGATGAGCCCATTGCCATTCCGAAATTGTGTTGATAAAATTCATTGTTTAGTTGAAAATATGTTGTCTTTATACATAGACTTAGTATTTCCATTTTACATCCTACGTTTAATTTTGTTCTGTTTGCCAAATTGATATCATTTTCCAGTTTATTTTTAATGATATTCAGTGTTTTGTCTACTGGTACGTTAGTGAATAAACTAACTACGTCAAAACTCACCATTAAAAGATTATTATTAAAATTATTTGAGGAAGAAATCTTTTCCAGATGTTTGCTATTTTTAATATAAGAATCGGATTGTCCAAATAAAGGTTTAATAATTTGTAATAAATATTTTGCTAATTTGTTGCAAGTAGAATTTATAGAACTAACTATTGGTCTTAGAGGTATATCACGTTTATGGATCTTTGGTAAACCATTAAAATGTGGTGGTTTACTAGAATGTGGGTTTAAAACTTTTCTCTCAATATCTGAAAACTCTGTTTTGTATTTATATAATATTCTATAAATTTTGTTTTCAATATATTTAGTTGGATCTTTATTTAATTTTGTATAATTTCCATCATTAATTAAACATTAACAATAAATTAATTTCATCAAACAATGATATTTTTAATAACGAACTAAAATTTATTAAAGATATTTTAATAAATAATGAATACCCTCCAAATTTTGTTGACAGAACATTCAAAAATATTACAGATAAACCGAACACTTTAAGACAAATAAAAGAAATTAATCATACAATAAAAAATAACCCTTGACTGAACCGTTTGGCGCAAGGGCTTATTTAATTAATCTTTATTTTTTCAGAAGTGTGGCAAAAACCCAATAAAACTAAAGAAAAAAAATAGAACTTTTTGTTATAAGACTTTTCTGTTACAAATATCGTCCAGACGTTATACTTTAATTTTTGTACAGTATACACGCCGTACCTTATATTTTAATACGCAAGAAATACAGCTAACTTAGTTTTGTAAAAGAATAAACACGTCTTCTAGACGAAACATGTATTAGGCTGTCTAGATCGGTGTTAAACTTTTGCCTTGTTAGTTCCCTTGTATGTACGGTTTGTTTACCAAATTATTTATTCAACCCTCTTACCACCTAAACTGCCACCTGCGGTGTGGCTGTAGGCTTAACTCTTATGGTTATATATATGTTATGTGTATATAAGGTAGGATAAATAAATGAGACAATTTTGCCAAAATTAATATAAATGATATTTCAAGAGTGTGTACCTTTGAAATCATATATAGATTTCGCGCTGCTTCACACAGGATGATATTATCGGTTTCGGTTTCTGTATCGGTATCGCATGCAGTGTTCACACTTACCAAAAATGTAACTATTTTTCAGGCAATCCTGCAGATTTAACACATTTGCTAAAGTTTAGTCAGTGGTGTACCTACCTAACCAGCGGACGTCAGAAATCTTATTATTTGGTTTGACTAAAAAGTAGTTACTGCACACCTGCACCGACATTTCTTTATCGGTTTGTGTGAACACTTGTATGTATTTTGAATTGCTGTCTAAAAAGGAATGATATATTAGTTAGATTATTAGATAAAAGATTAGTAATTAGATAAATGTTTCCGGTCACCTCCTCCCCTTTGCCATTCCTCTACCTCACCAAAAAAGTATGTCTCTGTAGGTATGTACATGAAATTGAATTTGATTATTATCAATTTTTACTACATTCGAAATGATTTAACATAATAGGACCAGGTACGTAAGTAACATATTTTTGTAAAGCCGGATAAATAAAAAAATAACAAAGTTATATAAATTTACTTACTATAAGTCGTTTCCTTAGAACGTTATATATAGAAGAAAAATAATATTGAAGTAATTAAAGTTCATATTGATGTACAATTAATAAAAAAGTAGAGTGTACGTCGTTACAACCTACCCAATGGTATGGGTCAAAAGTAACAGAACATGGGGACGTTTGTACCATATGAATAATAGGTAATAAATAGGTATAGAAAGTTAGTATTTACATGGTATTTGTTTATTGATTATACCTATATAAAAGTAAGTTGTAGTGTAGGTACATAATATATTTTTTTATTTGAAAAAAATAAATATATAAAAAAATAGAATAATGAAACAAAAATATAAAATAATAATAATTTTTTTTTTGGTAATAACAAAGAATCCTATCCGGCTTTTGCACGGTTGTCTATCGCCAGACTCGTCCATATTCCATGTTTGGGATGGACCAAGTTTTCCCCAATCCATAACAATCTTTCCCACAATCTGTTGTTTGTTGTCTTTTGATAGACATCCTAAATAAAGATAATGAATTTGTATATTCTCACACAATATAACAAATACTGAAGTAATTATCTGGATATCTACAGAATTATCATTTTAAAAATGACAAATACGATCATATGTATTAAATATAACGGACGGTTATAACATGTTAGAATCGTCCCATTACGCATTTTTCACGCCTTTGACAGGATACTTGGTAAAAACTTTTTTTAACGATTATTTTTAATTAAAATACCATGCTTAGGTTATAGCCAATATTGGTATTAACTGAACAAGCCAATAAAATAATTCAAAATAATGTTCAATTCTAGGATTATGATAGATTAAGATAGATAATGAAAACTTACTTTGCATATTATTTTGCACCGTGCAGGTCTTAACTCGAACTAAAACACACTACGGATATTGTTGTTCAAATAAGTTAATGTAGATTTCACTGCCGACTCTATGATGATATAATATCATAAACAAACCTCTTTAGAAAGGCAATAGGCTTACTGTTACAACCAACCCGTGTTACTTTTGTACCCGGTCTCCCCTACTATCGTTATCACTATCACTGCATTCCATGTTAATCTTTTCACTGTTTGAATAATGCGTCATATTTTACTTAATCACACTGTATTTTATAAAAAATATTAATTAAATACACAAGACAATTAAAAGAAAAACACTGTCCTGGAAAATAATAAATCGATTTGAATACGTTTCATACGTTAGTGCTGCAATGCTGAAAACAAATCGCTAGGCATTGCCTTACCATAAACATTACATGTTTTCTTTTCACTTGTACCTTGTCCTGCAGTCCCTGCATCGATATTAACATAACCTTTTTGTCGACCTCGCTGGTTGTCCGTGGAAATAATAAAACGATTTAATACGTTAGTGCCGCAACTCAGATATGATGGGCATTGCTTTACCACAAATATTACATGTTTTACCTTTAGTTGTACCTAGCCTTACAGTTCCTGCACCGATATCCCTACGGACGTTGTGCCTATTGCCCATACCCTTGACATATGTGCCTTCGACACTACAAGCTTACGCAAAACCTTTAATAAAATATGTGACGTAAGACCAAGTCACCTTTGATTGCGACTGTTTTTGATGCATGTGTATGTATAATTTTTGGAATCGTAGGATAGAGTAACTTTCTGAATATCTTAATTGGTAGTATCGAACATACAGAAATTCATTTCTTAATCATTTATGGTAGTAAGGTTAGTTAAGAAGTTAAAATTTGGGTTAATGTTACTAGACTCATCTGTATGATGAACTACACCTGGAGTTAAAATATTTGTATTTATTTAAGATTCACCCTTTATCTACATAAAACAGTGAATTATTTAGAGAATTCCATGATAATTTCCATCAGGAGCAACGATTATTTATTTTATATTATTTAGGAGATTGAACATAGTAAAAAAAAATTGTAGAATTTTGCAATGGTTTTTATGCAATAGTATATATAAAAATATTATCAAACACTATAAACAACAAATAACCAAAAAAAGTTTTAATTCATTACACGTTTTTTAAAAAGTATTATTTTATTGAATAAAAATTGTGCTGTCTAGTGCTTTCGAAAAGTAACGAATAAATTCATTATTTTTGAAATTGAGAAGTTTTCGAACATATACCCTGGCACATTGATTTTGTTTTTAAAAAAGGCACTTTTTGATATACGAGCCATATTTGTGACGTCATCGTTGTTCGAGATATGACGTCACAGAAATTTTTTTAAATAGCAACCCCCAATTTCGACCATGCCATTTGAAAGATCGTGTCAATCTACATACATACATCATGAAAAAATTATGATATTACATAACAAAAATTTTAAGAAAATAATGTTTGAAGATTTTACAATTTAATTTTCTGGTTGCTATTTAAAAAAAATGTCTGTTACGTCATATCTCGAACTGTATACACTGTATACACACACTGTATAATAATTTAGGAAGTATATTAAGTTACAGTGACCGATAACATTGAGGCATGCCTTGAATAAGAAATATACAACACTTCCTCAATAAATCAATAATAAAAAAAGAAATCTAATCGAAACGATGACTGTGCAAATCGTCTACCGGAACAAATACGCAAGAAGAAATATTTTCTCATACTAACCCTCTTCGACCCTTTTTAGACGGATATCAGTTGTTATATATCCATTTGCTGAATTTATTATTCTATTGTCTAAAGGCTTCCAATCCGCTTTCAGGAATAAATTCATGGTGCGGTTTATTATTATTTCACCAAACAACGAGTATCAAACATATCTATTTGCTCTGTTTTTTTTTGTTTATAAATTTACGTAAAAAACTTCTCATCTTAAGGATAAGCAATTTGTTTTTTTTAGATTCTGCTCAAATTTTATAATAACCTCAATCGTCAGGCTAAGGACGATACCACTTCTACCAAGGAAGAAGTAATGATAATGCAAATAAAAAAAATCTTAAAACTGTATGTTGATATGAAGATTGTTATAAGAGAATTATTATTTTAGATAAATAAATACAATTCTCATAGGTATCTTATACTGTGTCATTTTAAACTTTCCATATTACATTTCATTTAGTTGAAGGTGTCTTGTGATATTGTATGAGATGCAATTTTACTTTGATTGTATGTACAATGGATGTCCATTTTACTTCTATACTATCAACCTACTGGACCAAAAATGGACGTCCAATGAATGCAGGTTTTTGTGACCCCTGGACATGTAATGGATATTCACTGAAACAGTTCTGGACCTCCACTGGATTACAATGGATATTGCCAACACAAGATCTGGACGTTCATATATAACAATAATAATATATAATTTATTTTTTCCACGGTCGGGAGTAGAAATCAGTTTCTATCATATCAAAATTAAAACAGAAGTAGTCGATTATTCCCAAGGGAGTATAATGCTTCCAAGGGAGTTTACATTATGGAGAACGTTTTTCATGCAAAAAAAGATAACATTGAAATTATTTATTGACATTTAAATTAAATGTTACATTTGTACAATTTTCAAAATTAATATTAGAAGGAATATTACTTTCGTTTACATTTACAGTTTTTGTGATTGCGCTAGTAGTGGTACCTACTAAAGCCTATTTAGCAATTTTGGTCTTATTTTCAATGGAGTTCTCGACATAACCCTCAGCGACTGTCGTTGATTTCCAACCAGCATGACGCTTTATTGTCGTGATATCCACGCCATCATCTGCCAGTAATGTCGCTGAAGATCTTCGTAAGCAGTGACCAGTATAACATGCAGCATCAGGTAATTTTAAATACGAAGCTACTACACTCGGAATTTTTCCCATGGTATTCTTGCCAAATGGCAGCGAACTACATTTTCCTGCTTTGTAGCACAAAAAAAGGCGCTTATGCTTGACGTGGCGAGGACGAAGGGACAGGTATTTTCGAAACAATTCAAGCATATTTCCCACATCGGTAACCAGAAAGGTTCGTGGTATTAGTGTTTGGAATTTTTACAATCAAGGAAGAGCCTACATCCTCAATATCATCTACAGTTAAATTGACTAGTTCATTAGTTCGAGAAGCTCCGGCAATGCCCAAAATTAATCCAACCTATAAAAAATCAAAATACTTAATAATTGAAATACCTAACAACAAAAGTAATCTTACATTAATCATTAAGAATTCTTTGTCGTCTGCACTTGATAGAAAACGGTCGATTTTACCCTTTGTCAATATTTTCGATTTTTTCGCTTGATATCCGTCACCGGTTCTTTTCAAAAATGCGATCAGCTTGGGGAATTTGCTTAGGTGTATCTATGTTGTCGTAAATTGTCAAGCATGACTTAACCATAGAATATTGCGCCCATAATGTGAAAGACTTGTAATTCTTTGCATTTTCACTGAAGTATGCCAACAAAACATTCTCGCTGTATACTTGAACATTATTCTTGGCGCACCACTTTTTGAACCGAATGTAGGCTATATCGTATAAAGATCTTGACTTCGTAGGCAGCAAATTGCTTATTGCAATATTTGCAGCCTCCACAATCTCTTCCGACTCACAATTATTCATTGTGCACTAAACAAACTTTAAACTAAACCAAACGAGTACCTTAATTTGACAATTCTTTTTGTTTGTCTATTTTGTAGTTATGACAATAACTCAACGACTACTAAATAAATGCTCAAATCCGAATACAATAATTTTGGTGCTACTTACTTCATAATGACAAAATATGTGAGTTTAAGTTAATGAGACCGTAGAAAAAATAGTATATACCATTCGGGAGGGATACTATCTTGCCCTCGGTGCATTGTAGCCCTCGGGCTTCAAATTGCACCTCTGCCAAAATAACGTATTCTCTCCCTTATAGTATAATGTGTTATAATTATTCTTCCAAAACCAAACAGTTTATAATAGAATTACAATGTAAATTATTGGTTGATATACATGTATCTAAAATATTCATTAAAAAATGTTATAATCTACTTTGTAATCACCATAGTAATCGTACATAGCAATAGACATCTTTAAAATCTCTATTTTAAATCCTTTTTAAGTCTGAAAGCATAAAAATATGTCTTTAAGACGTCCTGACTCTGACATATTTTCGTATACCCGAAAAATATTTAAAAAAGAAAACGGTCGATTTCACCCTTTGTCAATAAATTCGATTTTTTCGCTTGATATCCGTCACCGGTTCTTTTCAAAAATGCGATCAGCTTGGGGAATTTGCTTAGGTATATCTATGTTGTCGTAAATTATCAAGCATGACTTAACCATAGAATATTGCGCCCATAATGTGGAAGACTTGTAATTCTTTGCATTTTCAGTGAAGTATGCCAACAAAACATTCTCAGACAGACATTATTCCTAAAATTAGGAAGATGTAAGGTAGAAGAACACAAACGAGTGTTCAAATTGGCATAAACCAATATAATAAAGCAATTTGGAACACTCAATCCCACCATTGCTAGTTTGTAAAGATATAACAAAATATTATTCACAACGTAATTACAATTGGAATAAACCAAACCTTAACAATAGAATGTCATTAGAAATCTCAATTGCTGAATAGACTATAAATCTCTTAGGCTATAAATATTTAGCAAAACACCTTCGAGGTTGTTCAATATTTGTAATATAACAATCATATAATGGACTCCAGGCAATGGAAGCATCCTCATACTCAAGTTTCGATCTTGCAAAATCATTATAAAGTAATATTGGAGTACATACTCCAATTGACCAATCAATCATGCTCTTCAGAGTAATAACTGTTACGTGTAATAAGTCCAAGAATTTTGTTGAGCTAGATATAATGGTGGCGAAAGGCGAGGTGGTACTCCTGAGATTTAATAAAAAATTTAAAACATTTAATTAAGTCAAAAGTAGATACTGTTTGCAATATAATATCATTATCCAGTTTGTCAAAGGCTTTACAAAAGTCGGTGCAAATAATATCAACTTGATCATTGCTTTCAAGTTTTAGCGATATATACTGTCTGGGTATACCCCCGTACTGGTCGATACAAATTAACAATTTCACAGTGCTACATAAAATTTCATGCATAACTATTGAAAATATTTTAGTTATTTAGGATAACAACAGACATATAAAGTATCAATAATTTTGCTATAATCTTTTTTAAATATTGGAGTGTGTAGATTTTTTGCGATTAACTGGAAATAATGCCGATTTAATTGTTTAGAGACTGCGATGCCCTCTTTGACAGAATGCATATAGCTTTGACCCAAGTTAGCACACAGCAAAATTCCCTCGCACTTATTGTTTCCCCCCCTACTACCGCTGTGATGCAGCAGAAGTTCCCATCAAACGATATCTTTCAAACAAACAACATGAAAAAATTAAATAAGATTTATTACAACTAACAGATTGATATAGGTAATACGATAGATTGTGTTATAACAGCTATGCAGCACAATCTGCTGTCATAAACCAAGTATATCAACAAGTAATACTCCCATCTAACTTAAAACAGAATATACTAATAGTGGTTCAGAGTATATATTGCATTACTTTTTCTTTACAGCGACAGACAAGCTTATCCAAGATAAATTAATGTCTAATAATTAGAGAGTATCTCTTTCATATTATAAATCACAATCGAAACTCAGTAACCCCATATATAGGTATATAGTCTGTCTATGTAAGATATTACTTACCAAGAGAAGCCTGGCATGTACAATGTCAATGAATAACGTTAACTATTCTCTTACATTTGATCATCAATTATTATATTAGTATTATATCTGTATACAAATAACAAAGATAACAACTCTATGGCCAATTAAGAAACAATATTAACCACCAACAATAAATGACAATCAACGATAAGTGAATATACACTGACAAAGAAATATGTTCCAGCAACCCATGAAATGGCAAGAAGAAGTTTTGCAAATATAATCTTACAGAAGTAGGACTTACCTGGTTACTTCAGCAGATGTTCTGCTTCCTGAGTGCAAACAAATGATAACTCGTTGCTTTCAATACGATATCACAGGAATCAACTGTCAAATACCTCGAATGGAATCAGAGGGACCTTTGCTATCTCGTACAAGGTTCCTAGACTCGTACCTGCACCAATCATGTAGTAAATTCTACCACAACAGGACCAGAATAAAATATGAGTAACAACTCCTACATGAAACAAATTTGCCGGTGCATCTTAGAACCAACATGCTCCGACATCAAAATTGTAGCTCACTAGCTAACATATAAGGGTAGGATGAAAAGCCTACAGCACAAAATAATGTATTAAATAAAAAATATTAACCCTAACTTAGCCTTAATCGTAACCTTAGTCTTAATCTTAATCCTAATATCTTGCCACATAAATATTTAGTCATAACTTAACCTTTACTTTGGCTCCACAAGCCCCTAAAATCGCCGACGCCGTAGAAGGCATGTAGAAGGAAATGAACCACTTTTACGCATGTGTACTTATTTGGTCTTAGTCTTAGTCCTAAAAAGTTAAAAGATAGGAACTTTCAAGGTCAGGTCTTAAGACCTCCTTAGGACTAAGGCTAAGTTACGATTTTTATAAACGTGCACATGGAAATATGTACATTTAACTTGATAGAGGTAAATATTAACCCATTATAAACCACCGTGACCATATTGTCACACTAGATAGTACTTCAAGATCCTACCACAAAAAAAAAATGCTAAACGCGCTTTAAAATGTATTTGACTGATGTTTGTTTGTGTTCTCTGTGTAAAGTTGGGTTAGTAGCATTTTCTCACAGCTGAAAATATGAGTGCTTCGAAAAACTAAGTACATTTGATTTATATATATTTTTTGAGGATGTTATCAGATATAAGTATTGGATTATAGTGCCAATGTATAGTATGTTATATGTATATTGCTGATTTTTCCAAAAGTAGTTTTCTAACAGTCACAGTATCGGTTTTAGAACCCTGTGACCATATGCTAGTCACGCTAGTCTGTTACACTCTGATTTTTTTCAAATAGTTTTTTTACCAAATTATGTCATATATATAATGTTTAATGTTGTAATATGTAAAGAATAACTTTATTTATTTCAGATTAACTGTACAAGAATTGGCAGATATATTAGAGTCTGAAAGTTTTTGGGAAGATGATGAACTTGCAGGTGTTTACATGGACCACCAATGAATCATAAGCAATCTGATGAAGATTAGGGCGAAGAAGACAGTAGAGGGCAGCTTCAAGGTAGAGCCGAAGCAGTGTTTACTAGTGGAAGAAGACTGGGAAACGAAGACTTCGATGAAGAAGATGATCTCCCTCTAAGCCACTTTATAGAAAAGTCTGTTCAGTGGAATTGGGTAAAAGATGACGATTTGCACGTTACAGGTATAATTTTTCCAGAAAAAGATTACACTACATAAGATTTGGCTACAAAGTATGGGCTTTGAATACTAAAAATGGTTATCTTATAAACTTCCAAATTTATCAGGGCTCCATTTCAAATGTAAACCCATTATCAGAAAAAGTTTGGAAAAGCTGCAACGCCATTGCTTCAGCTAATAAATGATTTTCCACAAGAAGTTAAAGCTCTTCCATTCAATTTCTTTTTTGATAACCTGTTTACTTCCCCAAAATTATTGGTTTTTGTACTAGAAAAAGGTTACCAAACTACAAGTACAAATCGGGATAACCGGTCCACCGCGGACAATACGATTACGCTTTGGACAAGAAGGAATCAGTTATAATAGTAAGGTGGATGGACAATGCCGTTGTCACAGTGGCGTCCACTGTTCATGGTATAAATCCAATGGGTACAGCCAGCAGATATTCAATGGCACAAAAGAAGAGAATTGGTATACAACGTCCGAATGCTATAACAGTATAATCAGTTTATGGGCGGCACTGACCAAATGGATGCAAATATGGGAGCGTATAGAATTGGCATTCGTGGTAAGAAATGGTACTGGCCTATTTTTACTTACTTTATAGATGCTTGCGTCCAGAATGCTTGGATTATTGCAAGAAACACTGGAAATAGTATTTCCGAATTGAACTTTCTTAGGGAAATTGCGCAAGTATATTTAAAAAGGTACGATACTCGTCCTAAAGGTCCCGTCCATCTTCGCATTCAGATAGTTCCCGTGTGGCTCATGATTTTCGTTACGACAAAAGCAGTCACTTGGTTGAATTAGTTCCAAACAAAAAAGGCGACATTGTGTGGGTGATAGATGTAATAGTGTAGGCCGAACTTAATGCCAAAATGTCAGGTGGGACTTTGTGTATCTTGTTTTGTACCTTTTCACAACGAGTAGTAATTATATTTATTTGTTTGTCATAATTTTTCAATAAAATGTGTATGTTTTAATCTTGATTTTTTTTAATAACCATAAAAATGCCATAAAGTAGTTATTTGCAACATATTAGTTTCAAAAATATAGAAAACATAGTTACTTTGAAAAAATAATTAAATCAGTACATAATGGGTTAAGGCTAAGTTACGATTAAGTTTAAGAGTAAGGGTTAAGCCGTTTTTATAAACTCACCATAAAATGAAAAACTTTATATGGCTTTCAACTTACATGATATATTCAAATGTGGATCGTGCTATGTGAATTAGTTTATTATGACAATCTGACTCTATAGGGCAATCCAACGAACGGTCAAATCACTTTAAAAATGGCGGCTGTAGAACAAACAACTCGACATATGACAAGCAGAAATTTGTGCTTTTGTGTAGAACTTTTAGTTATTGGTCTGTGTGAAGAACTGTGAGTTTTGCTCATTATATTTTATACTTATTTCGGAATACCAAGTATAATTCAGACTATCATAATGGTTTTGTTTTGTTGTGTTATGAATTGTTGGAGTAGAGGACAGCGAGAAGATCAAGTTAGATTTTTTAGGATTCCTTCTGCATTGAATTATAGACAGAACTGATCTCAATGAACTTTCATATAAGACGGCAAAAGTGGCTTAGTGCAATAAAACAGCAAGATCTAACTCAAGAAAAAATTAAATACAGTGCACAAGTTTTAAATATATTATTTATAAATAGGTACCTAAGTTCTTTTTTCTCTCCAACTAGTAGTATAATTACACCCCCGCCAGCCCTAGCAATTCAGGGTCGTGGAGAATACTATATATAATATTAATAAAAAAATATATTGATAACAATATTGGCAGTTATATATAATTAATTAGTAAACTATTACAGAGGTACGTAATTTGATTTTAACAATTATTTATGCATAGATACATGGCAGACTCGCACAACAAAACAAAACCATTATGATAGTCTGAATTATCCTTGGTATTTCGAAATAGGTATAAAATATAATGAGCCAAACACACAGTTCTACACAAAATCACAAATTTCTGCTTGTCATATGTCGAGTTGTTTGTCCTACAGCCGCCATTTTTAAAGTGATTTGACAGTTCGTTGGATTGCCCTATTTTGATTCGTTATCATGACAACCAGAAAAATTTTCGGAATTTTTTTCGTGGCGAGGCGATAATTAAATGGTAAGGTAAACATATATGATCTACATACTGGCATCTTATCTATATAGGAAATATGGTGGATTACCTACATATGAATTTCTTCGAATATGCGTCATGTTACTTGTAAAAAAATATATTTCTACCACCTTTAGTGATCTAAAATTACCAAAGAACGATAAATTGAACTACTAGCCGTCTGAGTTTTAGCATGTAACTAAAGTTCGTAATTTTTGTATTTAACGAAATATGGTGGATATACCTGCAAAATTCAACAAATTCGAACTGGTAATTGACATCTACTGTAACAGAACGGTTTAAATAAAAATGATAAATCAACATACCTTAGCCGTATCAAATTAATTTAAAATGTCAAGTTTGATTTATACTTGGGATGTGAAATTTTCTTACCGAATACCACACAAGCGTAAATTACACTGGTCTACAACATTTTTGCGCACGGGTTATACATACCTAATTTTTATTCCTTTTATATCTAGAAATAAGAAAGATAACAAAAAAATAGTTCTATATTTGTTTTTATGTGTGAAAAATGGAAAATTTAAATAAATGAAAATACATAAAAAATCGACATAGAGATGATTTATTAAAAGATACCAAACATCCATTTATGATTAATTCTTACAATAGAAGTTTCAAAATAAAGTCCAAACGTTTAAAAATGAATAGTTTTACTTTTCCTTTCATGTTCAGTAGAAGTTTCTCTTATTAACCCCCAAATATAGTCCCCCATCATGCCTTCGGTATACTGGCCTTGTTAACGTCTCTCAAATTCCATTATATCTTGATAGAAGCGTTCCCCTTGCTCTTCCGAATAAGCTCCCATATTATTTTTAAATTTATCCAAATGAGAATGTAACATGTGCATCTTTAGAGACATTCTACATCCGATGATGGAAAAATTTGTTAGCATGTCAGTGATCAGCTCGTCATAATTTTCAGCTCTATGGTTTCCAAGAAAACCATGAACTACTGCCTTAAAACTGTTCCAGGCTTTTTTCTCCTCATTGCTAAGTAAGTCCGGGAAAATATCACAATCCATGATTTTTTTTATTTGAGGGCCCACAACAGACAAACTCGTATGAGCGGGAACGTGTCGCGCAGATCTTCGCGCATGCCGCCTATGCCGCCATTTGGGGATAGGTAGCGGCAGGGACGTGTGGTTGTAAAATATGCCTTATAGCCATGCCATTCGACGACTGCGTTATTGGTGCACGAATGCTGATTCTGTGGTTTGTTGATTTTTTTGTATTTTATACTGTTATGTTATTTTATTTTTAAACAATTTCAAGTAAAACAAATTTATATTTAGCATGACACTTTTTAAATTAAGACAACTATTTTTAATCCGGCTCTGACGTGTATCCCGCGCGAGAGAGAGACAACAAGCTTCAAGGACAAATTTTCAGGTTTTAATACTTCAAAGGTGCCGCCGTAGAGTCTGTGAGCTGATTGTTATTTAAGCTGTGACGATAGCGCGCAAAGACCGACATTAATCAGGCGTGAAAATCAAAAATGCTATAACTTCTTAAAAAGCAAATATTTTCGTTCTGTAATCGCAATTTTTTATATAGATTTGCTTATATAATCAAAATATATTAGGTAAAACCCATGCGCAAAAAAATTTTTTTTTTTTGTTAACCGGTGTTATTCCTGAAAAATTTTTTTTGGTCACTAATATTTTAATTTATCCCTCGTCTCTGCGCTTGTGATATTATAAGTGATACAACTTTCTATTTTTCTATCCTTAGTAGTCTTAAGTTTAAGTTTCTTAAGAGCTCTTAATATATTCGTATGTTCTTCAGAGATGCAATAATGTATAATTAATATATCAACCAACATAAAGAGATAAATAACAAAGACATTAACAATTGATATAAGTAAAATAAGCAATATTTTAAATTAAGAGAGAACTTTATCAATTTTAAATTTAAAGGTATTTACAGTAGGGGCATTTGCTAGGTTAGAAATAAAGTATTCCTTATAAATAATACTAAATTTTTATGGGAGTTTACGTTGCATTTGTTGGGATTAATTCTCATAACCAATTATTACACCATCCCTATCTAACTCAAGTTGTCCATAAGGCAGAATGACGAAGTGGATTCACATAAAATTTGGTATCCTAGGCGTATTGGGAACATTTACATGGAGTCAAACCAGTTAAATCGGAAGAGAAGTAATATTGAGCCCAGGACAGATCCCTGGGGAACACTATTCAGAACAACTAGGATAGCAGAATAAGAGTCGCCTATGCTAAACTTCTTTCTAAATAAAAATCTCCTATTCAATGAAGCAATTTCCCACGAACATTTAAAAAATTCAACATAGCAAGTAACCTTCAAGTAGACACTTTATTAGAAGCCTTGTCAAAATCCAGACATGACATTAGTAGGTTTAGAACCGTCAAATAATTTAATATAATTATTGAGACACTTATATAAATCTCTAACACTGAGGATCTTAGGTATCGGTTAAGTTATTTGTACATGAATTTACAGGGTAATAAATATTTACATATTGACTGGTGTTATCAATAATTTATTAACACAATAAATAGAAATCTCTTTTTAAAATGTTTTAAATAATTATGAGAAGAATTAACAACTCTCTCTCTCACAATAAACATAAATCAGACGACCTTTAGGCAGTGGAGATACAGTTCCTTAATAAATTCTCTTAGTTTTACCAGTTTAAAATGACTCTCGAGAGGATAATGTCCTTATATTTTCATTATAGTGTATTTTAACTACTACTTAGAACAACAATAACTCTAATTTACCATCTCTTTATCAGCTTACTACATAAAAGGAAGCAATTAAATAAATTCTTTGGTAAATTTAGGGTCAGTATTTTAGATAAATGGAAGTTATTATCATGAACTTTAATTCCAATTTTAATACTTTAGATATATTTGTAAAAAGTGAAATTTGGTTTGAATTCATTTTATAAGGCTTGAAATGCAACTAATTTATACCAAATTTAAGTTTGTTGTTTATTGTGTACGGTGTATGAAGTTTTCTGCACTAGTGCAATAAAGAACCACTTTTATAATAATAATAATAATAATAATAATACTCATTTATTGCCCAACAGATACAAGATCCAATTGCAGGACAAATACATAATATAACAACAAGAATTTTTAACAAAATATAAAAGAAAAAACAATTTCCAGTGCATTTACATTAAGAATCACAAAACTATTAAATGTAGCAAAAAAAAATAAAAAGACGGAATTAAGAAATGAAACTTTAAAAATCTATAAAATATAAGAAAAAAAAATAGAAACACTTCATTTACATTAAGAATCACAAAACCATTAAATGTAGCAAAAAAAATAAAAAGACGCAATTAAGAAATGAGATTCTACAAATCTATAAAAAATAAGAAAAAAAAGAATAAAAACTAGAATGCTAGATACAAAAAGCATGTATATATTAAAACAAATGTTGGTATTCAATAATAAAAAAACGCAATTGTTTAACATCTACAGAATGAATGTCACAAAACATACCAATTTTATTTAAATTACTACACATGACATACAATGGAGAGCGCAGCATTATATTGGTTCTAGCTAATGGTAACACAAAATCAGCAACCCGTCTTGCAGAATATTGCGAACATGAAAATTTAATGCGTGCAATAGATCATAACACTCAAGTTCATTATGCAAAATTTTGTAAATCAATGTACAACTAGAAATGACACGTCTAACTTCTAATAATGTAACATCAAAGGTATTCAATAATACATCATGACTAAATCCTCTTTCTGAATACGAACCATACTCTTTAAAATAAAGAAATTTCAAGAACTTTCTTTGTAAACTCTCAATAGCTGCAATATGATACCTATAAAACGAGAACCATACTATCGAAGCATATTCAATTTTAGATCTAACGTAGGAGTAATACAGAATCTTAAAACTTTATCCATTACGAAAATTTTTACAATTTCTAATTAAGAACCCTAACATCTTTAACGCTGCTGATACGATTAAGGAAATATGTCCATTAAACGACCATTTGCTATCAAAAGTTATGCCCAAATCTCCATTACTATTACAGATAACAATGACGAATTTAATCTGTATTCAAATTCAATAAACTGTTTCTTCAAAGAAATACTCATAATTTTACACTTGCTAGCATTTAAGTATAATTAATTAATGGTACACCAAGTCTCAATTTTATTAAGCTGACCTTGAATAAATTCACAATCATTCACTGATTCCACGCTATGATATATTTTCAAATCATCTGCAAATAAAGCAAATTTGCAGTCTATTATACTAATATCGTTTATAAATAAATAAATAATATTTTTTCTACTATATATAGTTCAATAAAGTTTCGTTTTGTTCATTAAATGGAAAATAATATTAATTGTAGAAATATAAATTTATTGCAAAATATTGAAATAAGGATATTCATAAACTTTTACCGTTTCATAGGTAAAATTTATAATACTTTTAGTTTAAAAAATGATTAATGTATGGTGGTCGAAGCTTCTCTTCTTTAAATTTATTTGATAACCACAATATATCCTTGTATTCATTTAACGGAACTATATATTTTTCTCAGTTCCACTTAGGAAAATTAACGTTGTAACAAATTTCTAAAGAAACTACCTTTTAGATATATTCAATATCAGAAACCGCGATAGGTTTTATGCAATAAAATGGTATAGTTGCGGTAAGAATTCAAACGACTTTCGTCACGAGTAATGTTACGCAATTGTTTTTATTGTCAATACAATTTTCAATAGTTTGTCGCATTAAAAATAATAATTTGTTGTCATTCAGTTTAATATATAGTGCAACCATTTAGTGTAGTATATAGTTTTATTTTTCTCTGTTGCAGTTTATTAAATATTTAGATGAAAACGTAACGAATTATTCATTTGCTCATGACGTAAGCCGTCTGAATTCTTGCCGCAAATGTCAATCATTTAATTCCGATTTTTATATTTTTGTTAATAAAAAACTATGTGGATGCAGTATATTGTAATATTAAGAAAGTTGGCTTCTAATTCCTTCTTACACAGCTTAAAGCCACTGGTTTTTATGTACAGGGTGTTACATATTAGTAGATCAAGCCGTTACCACATATTCTTTAGGCTAAAATAATAGGACTTTTCTTATGCCACTTTTCATTTCGGAGGGAAAATAAAAACACTTACTAAATGATAATTCCTTTAATCTGGGGAAATTCTGATGATTTTTTTACCTTTTTTGCTACCCCTTTATCTCACTCATCACAGAATATCAGTACTCTCATCTCAGACAATTATGTAGATAAGTCTTATTGTAATTCTGATTACAAGTTCATATTTACTGATACTACCGCTTATAAAATTGATAGAATTATTAGTAAACTTAAATCTTCTGCTAAAGGCTGTGATGGAATCGACCTAAATATGGTATCTCTTGTTACTCCATATTTAAGCAATCATATTGCTTTTCTTATAAACAAATGCTTTTAGGAGTTTTTCTCTTCTGCATGGAAAGATGCAGGCATTATACATCTAATATCTAACTTTCGACCAATTAGTATTCTTCCGACATTGTGAAAAATCTTAGAAAAAGTTGTTTCTGAACAGGTTAGTAATTATTGTAACAAAACCAATATTCTCCCTGATACTCAGTCTGGTTTCCGAACTCATTATAGTACTTGCACTGCTCTATTAAAAGTCACTGATGATCTAATTAGAGACATTGATGTGAATAAATGTGCCTGTCTTGTTCTTTTGGATTTTAGTAAAGCATTTTACACTCTAGATCATGTCACACTTTGTACTAAATTAAAATACTTTGGTTTCAGTGACATTGCTGTCTCATTCTTTAAAAATTATCGGGTAGACGCCAAAGAGTTATTTTGAATGCTGATATATCTTGATTTAATAATATTTCTACTGGTGTTCCCCAAGGTAGTGTCCTAGGACCTCTTCTCTTTTCTATTTATACTGCTGACTTTTGTAATTACCTTCACCATTGTCAATCTCATCAGTACGCTCAGAATCCTAGATCCTAGAGAGTTTAAGCATATTACCAGTTTTATCAAAGATATTAAAAAAGTTTTAAGTTCACAAATAAGAAATCATCTTGAACAGTTCGATTTTTTGCCTTGCAGTCAGTCTGGGTTTAGGCCAAGTCATAGTCGCACAGCTGCGTTGTTAAAAGTGACTGATGATATTCTGTCGGCACTTGATGACAATAAGTTAACTGCTTTAGTTTTATTAGATTATTCTAAAGCGTTTGACAGGATTAATCATCGGTTGCTGTTGCCAATCTTGCATTATTAGTTTAGTGATTATGCTGTATCAATGATTCAATGTTACGCACCCAGAAGGTTATGTTAATTGGATTATTTTCAGATTCTTTAAATATTAGCTGTGGGGTTCCCCAAGGCTCCATATTGGGACCGTCATTATTTATTATTTAGACTACGAACTTACGTACGTCACCTTTTGTAATTTTCACTGTTATGCAGACGATTACCAGCTATATTTTTCTTTTGGTGTTGATGACTTGCATGTAGCTTGTTTGCAAATTAATGTTGATTTAGAACCCCTAATTAAAGCATCAAGTAACCACTCCTTAACTATTAATCCTAACAAATCAACGGTGTTGTTGTTTAGTATAAAAACAAAATATCAACGGTGTTTACCTAATTTAAATATAAAAAATTGCAGTGAGCGATTAAATGTAGTAACTAATGCTCGCAAATTGGGTCTGCATATTGAATAAGAAGGATACCATTATATGTGACCCAGATTTTATTATCAATTTGGCCATCCTCTTGTTCCTTCTGATAACTGCAAAAATCTTGGTTTATGGGTAGACAATTCTCTTCGATTTACTAAACATGTTAACTATCTTACTCAGAAATCTTTTGGTAAGTTGAAAGTTCTTTATATGCATAAAGATCTTCTTAGCACTGATATTAAATTAAAAATATGTGACTCGTTAATATTATCCATTTTGGCATACTGGATAGTTGTGTACTGGCCTGCATTAGTACACACGGTGTCTCCAAAAGATTCAAAATGCTTGTATCAGGTTCAGTTATAATCTTTGCAAGTTTGATCATGTTTCTGCTTACTATAAACGTTTGAATTGGTTGAATCTTAATACCAGATTTCAGATTCAGTTATCTTACTTGACATTTAAGATAGTGTTCAATCATACCTCTGAATATCTAACCTCAAAGTTTATTACATATTTTAATGTTCATCAATTACCCACTCGTAATCGTTACAAGTTTTGTGTACCAAGGCATAGAATTCTGTTTCAGCGGTCATTTACTTATAACGCTATAAAAAATTATAATTCCTTGCCTAATGATGTCAGGTCCCTCAAGTCTGTTCACAGTTTTAAAAAAAGTCTTTCAAAAATGGTGAGTTAAATTAGGGTAATTGGTGTGTTATATGTTATTTTGTAATTTTTCAGTAGCGTACGTTCTGTTATGCTTTCTTAATTTTCTGGATGGTTATATGGATAAGCACCGTATGGCGAATATCGCCTTTCTTAGAATTATTATTATTTTGTTTGTATTAATTTTTTTCACGCATTAATAAAGGCATTATTATTATTATTATTTTATTGGCCAACTCACGGATTTCTAATATATGGCGAATGCGCTAGTGACAAAGATTAGATTTTTATTAAATCATCGTCAGAAAGTAAAAATTGTGTCAATAATATGTAATATAACACTTGTGTGAAAGCTAACCAGACAGCAAACAAATGTTAAGATACTAAAAGCAATTTAATATACGGTTATTCATTATAATATTTCACTATAAATGGAAGAATCGTAAAATAATTTTATTGTCTGGGTTGCTTTCACACAAATGTTGTATTACATACATCCTGAATGTATTTTTTACTTCTGTTCCAAGTAACTGAGACAAATTTACTTTTGAAGGTCTCCACTATATATAACCAACTATAAGGTTTTTTCATATTTTACTTTGTACAAAGTACAGTGTACAAGACTTTTTATGCATAATGCCCTTGTTATTCATAATATAAAAAAGATAATATAAAAGTTATATAGGATCAAGAAACCTAAACGACTAAATTATTTTGAAAATACAGGGCGATGAATAAAACTGGACACGCAAATATTACATATTTGAAATAGTATATTAAGTATATTTTAAACATATGAATTTCTGTGATAATTCTGTATATCACAATATAAAAAGTGTAACAATTTAGTGCAGGGTTACCAAGTTATGTGGTCAATACTTAAAATTTTGGAAAAACATGTCCTCAGAAAACGATGCCTTCGCGGACTTATGTTAATATGAACTTATTTTGTTAGAATAAGCCAAAAAATCACCCTTTATTTTTCGATACATGTTTTGAAACATCCTATATATTAACTGACCGAATATAAAATATATTTTCTATTTTCTATTGCATAATTTCTCGGTTTAATGATTTAAAATAATTATTTTGAGCATGTGAAATGCATTTTATGCATGTATAGATATGAACATATGCTCCGTAAAGCCTCTTAACTAAATGATTTTTTTTTAAGTATCAAAAATAGGATAATGTGTTTTGTGTTATTACTTTACTTCACCTTTCTTTTCTGATTGAAATTGTCAAGCGTTGACTCATCCTCCTCTGCATCTACTTATACTAAGGATTAATTTGTTTCTCATTTAATTATATTCAGGTTTATCAGCTTTATTCGACGCCACGGGCAGATTTCTTTGATTAATAAGACATATTTAGAAAACATCTTCCAGGATTTGTTTCATTTTTTAATTTGCTTCTCAAAGTCGCTATAAGTAAATAATAAAAATTATGCGATCCCATATAAAGGTCTTTTATAGGTCTTATATAAAAAGTGTTTCATAAACATATAACATCCATGCTCATGTACAATGGTCAAACTATTGATGATCCTCAAGCTATAGTGAACTGGTTTTGTAGATTTTTTTGTCAGTCGTACAAGCAGCCTAGCAGTGGTTCTTTTGTAACATCTGCATTAAATCTCAATATCGCAAACATATCAAATTTGTCAGTAGATGAGGTATATGCTGCCATTAGGCGACTCAAATCAAGAATGATTTCCGGACTAGATTTAATACTAGCGTTTTTATTAGGGACTGAGCGCCTGCCTTTGCTGCTCCACTAACCATTTTTTAACTTATTGTTAAAAACATTGAGTTGTCACATATCCTGGAAATTATATAGAGTGTCTCGAATACACAAGAAAGACTGCAAGAGTAAATTGTGTAATTAATGGCCAATATAATTATTTTCTTTCCTAAAATATTTATTTTGTTTACAATGTTTTATATAGTTCTCTATCATGTTTTATATCCAGTAAGTTATCCGCACTGATTTCACTAAGGCCTTTGACAGATTTTACCACGATGTTTTATTAACCAAACTAGATGTATTTGGACTATCTGTCTCTACTTTGAAACTTTTTCAAACATATTTAAGTAACAGATATCAGTTTGTTCAGTATAGTGATTTTAAGACTCACACGATTTAACAAATATCTGACGTTCCGCAGGTTTCAATATTCGTACCTTTACTTTTTGTGTTACTTATAAATAATTGCTGGAAACTTGCAGGTGTAGTATCTGATGGATAGAGATGACATCAAACTGTTATGTGAAATTGACACTATTGCTAATTGTGACAAGTTACAGAGTGCACTTGATATTGTTTGCATTTGGTGTCTATATAATGATTTATCTTTGAACGTATCTAAATGTAATATCATTATGTTTACTAGAAAAAAAAATTGAATTTTATTATAAACTGTATAATATTGTTACGGAAGCTCATCTACCTTTTTAGTTTGTTAATTATGTTCCTGTTTGCGTAAGAATTTATAATTTTTGTAATACCTTTATTTTGACGTTTTCCGGAATATTCCAGGCTATATTCTATTTGTTTCTCGACACGTTCTCGAGATCGCAGAAATTTCGAAAACGCTAAAAATGTATATAAGCGGATTGACTTCGCCGTCACAGTCGGTTTATATTGAGCAGCCAAACGCGACAGAAACGTCAAAGTAAAGCGTTGACAGTTGTGAAATTGGTTTGAAGGATATTTCTTGTGTAATCAAGGGTGACAATAAAGTTTATTTGACTACTCAATATAGAGGTTACAATATAATACTTCATAGACCAAATTACATTACAGATCTTGGAGTAACATTCGAACCAACTTTAACCTTCTCAAAAGTTTGTCAATATCTCTACTCTAAATTTGCTATACACTACGTTCATTCGTTCTATATTACAATATGCCAATCATATTGCGATGAAGAAAGAATGCAGAGTAGAGCATTTTACTTACTGGACGGTACATACCATCTTTGGAGTTTTCCTCATGACTTATTACCTGATCGTTTCCATATTAATACTTTATCTGAAAAAAGATCAGAAGAAGTATTTGTTTTGTAAAATGTTCATAACATTTTGGAATATCCAGGTGTGCTAAACAATATCGAATTTAAAATACCAGGATTTCCGACAAAAAGTAATAATGTTTTCAGTCTTCCTACTGCATGCACCAGTATTCTTGTAGCGTCGCCTTTGTATCTAATTATCTCAGAATACAATGAAATAGAATCAAATGTAGATATTTTTTACTGTTCAATGCAGTACTTAAGTGAAAATAGATTGTACATATGACTTTGTAACTTAGGTGTACTTGTATATTTCCCTGCTTATAAACTAATTTTTTTCTTTGTTTTTGTCTCCCATGTTTTGTTACTATTTTTGTGTCTTGTACATATTTGTTTGTATTACTCTGCACTGAATATGTTTTACCATACCCTGTAATTGGGCATTTGCCTGTTGGAAATAAAAAAAATAAAACTACTTTATTTTTGTTCAAATTATTCTACTTTTTATACTCAGTAGCCGAAAAATAATTAGCATTTTTTGTACTGATGTAGGAAATTCCGCTTACGTGCGCCAATTAACCCTAGATATGTAACGAAGTGCGCGCAAAATAATTCGAGGAGTTTGTGTAGCGAAGTAAATGCATGAACCGTAAACGCGAATGTTTTACATGTGATATGCAAATGCGGTGGAATTAAACAACGCATCTGTATTGACACAAATTACGCTAGCAAGAAGATTTTTCGTTTTATGGTGTACGCTCTGACTTGAAAGTAATGCTCCACAGTACCAAAATGTATTTCAATTTAATAAAATAAAAAATGCATAAACTAATTAGGGATATATTATTCTCCTATGTTACCTCTATGATATGGTAGTTTTTCTATTGCACTTCTAGAGAAAAGAAGAAATGTTAAATCGTCTACTCAATTTTAAAACTCACCGTTGATATTAGAGAAGGTTCCTCGAAAGTTGTTCGATAGAGAGTGGATAATTTGGAAATCTACACTGTAAAAAATAATTACACATTTTAACACAAAAGAACACAATACTGTGTTAATCGAGGTCCACACGGAATTATGTATATTTTTATACATTTTTCTATATGTATCAGTGTGTAACTTTTACACATTTCAGTGTTATTTGTATCATTAAAGGTGTAGGCTTTACACATTAACATGTTAATTTTATTGTATAACAGGTATTGATATGGAAGACTCACCTACCTTTTTGTTAATTATGTTACTATTTGCTTTTCTAGAGGTTTTGCCAGTCGTCAAGAATGCATTAAATTTAAATATTCCCCATTTGTACTCAGCGAACAAGAGGTAACTGTACATAACATGACATGACCAATATGGCGTAGTAACGTGTGTTGGATCAGCTGATATACTGCAGCTGCGAAGTTGTGCTCAACCAGTCAGGACTAGGAATATAGACCACAATTAAGTTGTGTGCGTGTTAAGCTTACACAAAATGGTGTACTTTTAACACATCACTGGTAAATATTACACAAATTCAGTATATTTTATTATAATACTAGTAATTTTAACACATTTTTTGTAAAGAGTATAAAAAAGCCATACTGTGTAAAACTATTAACACGGAAATTTTATACATCCTAAATTACACAATGGAAAATCTCACTGACACAGTAACTTTTTTTACAGTGTAACAGAGTTAAATTAGGAGAATACAGCGGATACGGAATAAATGAGCTCCTAAATAAGCACTTCTGCTATTTCAGCTGTTAGTAGTGCACGTCACCGTGACGCAAAGTTACACAAAAATGTTTTCCTAATGTTCTTGGTTGCAGGCTTCAGCAATGGTTATTGTATCAATTAATTTATTTTCATTTATTTATTTCAAAATTTGGGGATCCACACAGGCTGTTAGCCCACATCTGCATCCGCTAATGCACCAACAAATAAAAGTTAAACATAAACGTTAAGCATAATAATGAACTAATTTAAATACAAAAAAAAAACAGTGGAAAAACTTACATAACGACAACTATTATAAAAGATAGCGTTCATCATTCCTGCATGAACCTGCATGGATCAGCAACTTATTGTACAGGTTATGTGTGTAGCAGACGATTTGAAGTTTTTAAGTAGTGTAGTTCGGAAGACGAAATGTTTGTTTTAACGATGTTGTATAAAGAGGAGGAAGAAGAAGAGGCCAGGAAACTGGAGAGATCAACAAATTTTTTTTCAGTATTTCCGAAAATCCAAAAAATTTTTTTCAAAGTCTTGGATTGTTCTCGTCTACAGCTAAAGCCATTCGTCGGTGACACACCAGACATATATCTCAGTTTCGAGCTTAATAGCTCTCATCAGCATGTCATAGGTGAGATGACCGACTAACTGAGTTTTTTCAGGTGTAATTCAATGCTGGTTGAGGTATTAGCCTGCAGAGTAGTTGTTTCTTGGAATTCCACGTTTGCAACATGACGTTATCGCCGTTTCGAAATAGAAGGCGCTAGCTTTCAATAGTTTCTATGGCGATGTAGAACGCTTCTTGTCTGAGGCTTTTTTAACCGACGTGGAGTAGCGAATGGCTAGACTGTTGGGTTAGACAGACGTTGTTCGTCAGTCACCTCACTTATGACATACTCATGAGAACTAAGAAGCTCGAATCTGGTATATGTCTGGTGAGTCATCGACGAATGACTTTAGTGGTTTTTCAGGTGTAATCCAATGCTGGCCGAGGCATTAGCCCGCAGAGTAGTTGTTTCCTGGAATTCCGTGTTTGCAAAATAGATTCTTGATAAGCGAGAGTTCCTGACAGTTCATACATTCACAACTGGCGAATATTTCTAACAGTTTGAAACCAATCTCTAAATTTTGTGGGAACAGAACTTACGTTGGACTAGCACGGTCAAGCACGCTGACACCGGTTTACAGTGACGGTCGTTGCAGGTGACGGTCTATGCAGGAGTTAGTCTAGTGTGCGATGCTTTACCAAGATTAAAACAAGTTAATATTCCTGAAGGCTCATTTGAAATTACATATAGTAACAAAAATATCTAATTTATTTATTTATTTTAATTTTATTTACTACGCTGTCCAGACAGAAATCCAATTATAGGACAGGAAATACAGTAATATGTTACAAGTCAACTACATAAAAAGAAAAACGTGAGTTACATCACTAAAAACATAGGTATAAAAAAAGAAATCATACAAAAATAAAGTACAGAGCTCAAGTACAAGAATGATCAAGATTATTTATGTAAAATACATCAAACTCTAAAACTAAGTAGAATTTTAAAAAATGCACGTCTTACATCAGTAGATTTACAGCAAAAAACATCAATCCTGTTTTGAACAGTAAAATGGTTATTACACATGACAAACATTGGATAATTACTATGTTCATTAGTTTTAAAATTAGATAGATGAAAAGTGGAAGAACGCAAGCGGGTGCACGTATTTGGTACTGAGGAACAATCTGTACAAGTACAAAACTGAATAATATTTACGACGTAGCTTCAATTCAGACAAACCAAACCTGAACAACAATACATCCTCAAGAAATCCAAGTGAGGGATGGACTCCATCAATGTTAAACCATAAATATTTAGCAAATAGTCTCTGAGGCTGTTTAACATTTTTTAAGAAAAGCGTTATATGAGTGTTTCACACCTTTCAAAATTATGGCTATTGCAAATTATAAAACCCACATTTTTATTAGCAGCGGCCACGATATTCTCAATGTGACTGCAAAACGACAAATTAGCCGAAAACATTACCCCAAGATCTTTAAATTGTGTGACGGCATTAAGTTCCTGTCCATCCAGGCGAAAATTAAAACTTACAGGTCTGAGCTTTCTAGTAAATATCATGGAATTGCATTTATTGATATTTAAGTATAAATTGTTTTTAATACAACACAACTGTTGACCAAGTCTAAATCGTGCCGGAACAGCACACAGTCATCTACAGATCTTATTACAGTAAAATGTTCCAAATCATCAGCATATAACAAACTCCTACAGGTGAGGCCAGATGTGATGTCATTTATAAAGATATTAAATAGTAACGGTCCAAGTACTGAACCTTGAGGGACTTTTGAGGTAGCCACGATCTCTTCAGAACTAAAACCACGGCACTGAACCGATAGACGTCTATTATCTAGATATGAATTAATAAATTTCAAAATATCCTTACAGCAGTTTCCAGTTTGTCCGAAATGAACCGCGTGATGCAGAGCAAATTACTTACTGTTGATCGTCCAGGCATAAATCCATGTTGGTAAATACATATCAGTGACTTAACATGAGTAAACAATATCTCATGAAGAACTGTTTCAAAAGCTTTACTAAAATGATTTAATATAACAATAAGTCTACAATTGTCAATACATTTTCTATCGAGTTTTTTAAAAACCTAATTCTAGATTTATTCCATACATTAGGAAATGTTCCTGTTATGACCGACAAATTAAAAAGTATGGATAATAAATAAGCCAGTACGGATGCACAATCTCTCAGTAGAAATGCTAATCCAGAATTAATAAGATAATTGTTATAATGAACGTCAGTTCTATATAATGGACAATTAACATATATATTAGTGTGCTGGAACGTAAACTAAACAGATTCGCACTTCTGGTATACCTAGGATGAATATGAAAATTTGTTAAAGAAATTAAATAGAGACAGTCTTATATTCACATTATTCAATAATTTAAATAATAACAAATCAGCATGAATGCTCCAATGCTCAAGTGGCATGATGTTAAACTGTTGTTTGTTCATATCTTGAAAAAAATACGCACCATTTACTCTAAAATTAGGATAACGAACAAATCTATTTTGAATCCTTTCTAACCTTATTTTATAAATATTATAAATAGGATTCCAAATAATACAATCAAAGTTAAGTCTGCTATATATATCGGTATAGTACAAAGATTTGAGAGATATTTCCTTCATATCCTAATTATAAATCCCAACATTCTACTTACTATTAATATAATCTACATGGTAACCAAGTTCAACGCACAGTCAAAGATAACTCCCAGATCTTTAATTTGTGACACGCGTTCAATTTTCTAAGTGTTGGAACACCCTGTATAAAAATTTCGTAGCAATGGTATGATAGTTTCTGAGGTATAGCACTGAAAGTTTGGGGAACACCCAGTATAAAAAGCGAACGAACGCAGTAGTTCCCTGGTATATCCGGAATCCCTCTGTATTCGCTTATTCATGCACTTTAAATGTAGTCACTGTAGTTTAGGAGATTAGTATCTATTGAACATTGATAACGTTTTTAAGAGAATCGAACAATGCATCATAAATTATTGACTAATATCTTGCTAAATATGCATAACCTATTCTTTTATAGTGTTTCACACAGTTTCTAACTTCGGTATTCTTATAAACTGGAATGAGGTATGCCCTTTTCTGTACTGACGGAATTTTTCCCATACGAAAAGATATAGAATGCTCAAAAGTATGTATAAAACTTTAGCACAGTTCCTAATAAGATAAGATGGTATGCGTCAGGGCCAGCGCCTTTATTCGCATTAATTTTGTTAAGCTGATCAAATACATCGATAATAATTGATAGTCTTCTTTGTGTACGAACATCAGCTTACAAGGAAGAGTACCAGTTTTGTTCGCCGTGTCACCTTTCTATTAGGTCTAAGCTATCCATACACCTTTTTGACGTTGACACAAAGGAAATTTTTTTTTCATCATCAGTAAAATTCTTCTTCAAAAAAGGGCGATGTTCTTAATGAACTAAATTATGACAAATCTTTAAAGACCACAAGTAATGTCGACCCGCTGATTTCATTTGTCATACGAGACCCTTACATCCAACATTTAAATTTTGCGCATTTGACTTAAATATCGTACTATGGTGTTAACTGATTATTATTCACCATATCTGCTAAATCCCAGGTTGATTGCTCTATTAATTCAACATGAATTAAAACGTTCAAACAATCTCCATTAGAAGACATATCAGTCAGTCAAATAAAATCTCCGAATACTATTTTGATTAACGCAGTAAAATCGTAAATGTATTATGAAAACACTTAGTTCTGGAACTGTATGATGTCTCATTGTCTGACTTAAGGTCCAGTTTGAACCAAAATCGAACTTCCGCCCGCCGTGCTTGCTGGAAAGCAAGCCCTTTTTCCGTTTGGTTTTTAATATCGAATTCCTACCGATCTAAAACCCTGTATGGCAAAATCAATCATATGGTCATATGAGAGTATTATGTATTTTACATTTTCCGAATTTGATACGACAGTATGGATAAATAGTGTAAAGATCAGAATAGTTCTTCGTTAAGCTGTTCACAGAAGGACATCTTGACGCACTGGTTGCAAAGAATAATCAGTTAAACTTCATCTTCTGCAGTATGAGATTGAACTTACTTCTGATACCATCAGGCAACGTTGTTTCTCTGACTAAGCAATAAGTCGTCGATGAAAAGGTGAAGAAAATGTTAGAATATGGTATTACAGAGTCTTGTAAAAATTTTGGTTTTTACCAGTTTGCCTAATAATAGAGACATATGATCCCAATCGTTTCCGTGTAGATTATAAACAACTTAATGCTGTAACTTTTAAGGATCCATTGCCCCTAATTGATTCTATTTTTGAGATCCCAGTTACTGAATTATCTACATATAACATATACATTTAAGGTTCCGAATAACATCGTTGCAACTTCATGACGCTTGGTTTGATCAATGCCTCAACGACGGCAACTTTTTATAGATTCAGTTTTGTGTAGTGTCAATTTGAATTTTTCTGCTATGGTTTACTTAGATCGTGCTATTATTATTGTTGTCTCTGAGAATTTTGATTCACGCTTAGAAGTTCTGGATAAGATTTTCGCTCTGTCATTAGTCCAGGGCTAGTAGTTAATTTTGGAAAATGTTCAGACGAGTTAGGATTTTAATTAACGTATTGTATTTTACCACATTCATTCATTCATAATAATATATTAATTTAATTTAATTTGAATAATCAAATGAACAATATCAATTTTTTATTTATTTATTTATTTATTTATTTATTTATTTATTTATTTATTTATTTATTTATTTATTTATTTATTTATTTATTTATTTATTTATTTATTTATTTATTTATTTATTTATTTATTTATTTATTTATTTATTTATTTATTTATTTATTTATTTATTTATTTATTTATTTATTTATTTATTTATTTATTTATTTATTTATTTATTTATTTATTTATTTATTTATTTATTTATTTATTTATTTATTTATTTATTTATTTATTTATTTATTTATTTATTTATTTATTTATTTATTTATTTATTTATTTATTTATTTATTTATTTATTTATTTATTTATTTATTTATTTATTTATTTATTTATTTATTTATTTATTTATTTATTTATTTATTTATTTATTTATTTATTTATTTATTTATTTATTTATTTATTTATTTATTTATTTATTTATTTATTTATTTATTTATTTATTTATTTATTTATTTATTTATTTATTTATTTATTTATTTATTTATTTATTTATTTATTTATTTATTTATTTATTTATTTATTTATTTATTTATTTATTTATTTATTTATTTATTTATTTATTTAATTTATTTATTTATTTATTTATTTATTTATTTATTTATTTATTTATTTATTTATTATAAGTATGATACAAATCATAATACACAAAAAATTGTTTTATAACTTACAAAAAAAAATCATTTCATTTTACTTTTCTTTTCTTTCCCTCTTTTTCTTGCCTTTTTTATTTAACAAAAAATATTTGTAAAGTGTAAAATACAATGTAACCAAACCATAATAAATACCAGTGTGTTTGCCCACAAAAGGAACCTTGTGCGTGGGCAAAAATAGAGCAGCAAAGTGAAATAGAATATCTTACTTAACAAAAAGAAAAAAAATAATTTTAACTTAGCATAAATGATTATTTTTAGATATAACTATGTAAATACATGAAAAAAAAACAAAAAACTGAAATTAAAAAAAAAATAAAAATAACAGGCAGATGTCTTCAACAAGCAACAAGCTCATATCAATTATAATTGGTAAGTTGTTTTTCTATTAATTATACTATGTATTTTAAGACGTGGCGTAACTATTAACCACTCTCGTATTTTCTTTTTCAGTAATCCAAGAGAATTTATCTGTCTAATAAACTGGGGAACCTCAAGCATGACTATTGAACTCAGGCAAGCAAAACACCTCTGACCGATTGTTTGATTGTTTGATGGGATTTTGGAATTATAACAGATACATCTTTAAGTCTCGTATTATGTGAAAAATTTTGTATACACGTTTTATCTTTATATTGTTTAATAACCAAAAACTGAAAAAATAATTGTCTAATATCTAATATTTTCGCTTCACTAAAAAGTTGGATACATACACGTTTTTTTAAAAATTGTTTTTAAAATCCACCTTTGCACACACTCAAGTTTTTGCAAATAATAATTAGTCACTCCCCCCCACGCAAGAATTCCGTAAGAAATGTGTGACTGTACCAGAGCGTAATACAAAATTTTTAAAGAGTTTATATCAAATATATCTTTATAAAATTTAAATCTATTTAAAACACTTCTAATTTTTTTTACTACAAAATTAATTTGAAAGTTCCAGCGCAAATGTTTGTCAATGAATATACCCTCATATTTTACAGAATCAGCTGCTGATATTTTTACGATGTTTTGATCCAACTTAAAATTGAGATTGTCGTAATTTGGAAGACCATTACGATAGCAAGCGAAGGGTACAAAAACAGTTTTTTTATAATTAATTGTTAACAATTTATAAATGAAAAAACGCATTATGTTTACAAAGTCATTTTCGACAACATTTTTCAATAGTGACCAATTATCTTCTTTGTAAAAGATTGCTGTGTCGTCGGCAAAAGTAATGATTTTACCTAAAGAATGTTGATTAAATAGATCATTAATATATATATTAAAAAGTGTAGGCCCCAGAACTTCTGTCATTGGAAATTACTACATGTTGAAATCTTTCTGTTAAATAACTTGTCATTAGTTTTAGCGGAATATCTCTAAATCCTATATTTTCGAGTGATTTTATTAATTTGTCATGACAAGCAGTATCAAATGCCTTGGCCAGGTCTACGAAGATACAAAGAGACTTTTTATTTTCATCAAGTGATTTATATATTTCGTATGTTAAACTAGCTATTGCATCTTCCGTTGACCTGGCCTCCTGAAACCCATATTGGTTACTTGATAAAATGTTATACCGTTTTAGATATGAACATATTCTTTTTTCAAAATTCTTTCGTATATTTTAGACAAGGTACTTAACAGGGAAATTGGTCTATAGTTTGAAACCTCCAGCTTATCATCAGATTTGAATAAAGGTTTTACCAACGCCTCCTTGAAAACCTTTGGAAAAATGCCCTTATCCATTGACATATTTATTAGGAAAGTTAACGGTTTAGAAATAAACTTTGTGATTTCTTGAAGAGTATCAGTTCTTATTCCGTCAGCACCTGGAGATTTTCCACGTTTCAATTGTGCAATGATTTGCCCAACCTCGTTTTCATTGATTGGTTCTAAATAAAAAGAATTTGAAAGTTTTGTTTCTTCGCACCTATAATCTGGATCTATTTCTATTTTATTTGCTAGTGAACTGCCAATATTGGTGAAAAATTCATTAAATATGTCCGCAATTTCAGTTGGGTCGTGTTTTACGATTCCTTCAGATTTTTTTATTTCGCTGATACCTTCATTTCCCTTTTTCTTATTATTCATGTGTATATTTTTTTAAACAGTTCCATAATTGTTGTGAACTGTTTTTATTATCATTTATTAAAGATTTGTAGTAATTTACCTCATCAATGTAATCATTAATTAAATAAGAACGGAATCGTTACAAAACCTTGTCTGTGTAAAAATTAATCAACAAAGGAACCTAGTAACAAATTACGAACACATAAAAGATTTGCAAAACCATCAAAAGAGAGAGTTACTAGTAAATAAATTGAAAAATTAAAGTAATAAACACGATATAAATTCGTAAAACGATTTATGAGTGAACTAAATATATTCAGCCATGATGCAACTTCAGTGTACATAGTTAGTAAGTATTTGATAGACAAGAAAGGTCATAATATTATATAGGGTGTCCCTAAAAGGTTGTAAAAACGTTGCGCTACATAAAGTACAAGTCAAAATAAGTCGATTTAACTAAACTTGTCTTAGTCCAAAAGTTGATAATCACAAAGCTACAGGATGTTAAAGGTTAAAGAATAAATCGCGTTTTCTTTAATAACTTTCAAGCATAGTACAAATGAACTTTGTACGAAGAATAAATCTTTGCATACAAGAAAAGAGTGGCCATTTCGAGCATTTACTTTAAACTTTAATTATTTATGTTTGCGTTTACTTATTTTTTTTTACAATTCAGATCACTGCAAACAATAGATTTATATGTGTTTTTCTCGAAAACCGTTGCTCCTACCGACTTTAATAAGGTATACCTCTCTTAATTAAAAAGGTAGGGGATGAGATTTTTCTAGTCCAAAATAATATACAGGGTAGAACAAAAAAGTTGTAGCAGTTTAAAGGGTTCGAAATCGTCGCCGGTGGCGTCCTCTAGAAGATACACCGAAATGGACAATAGAATTGAATTTGCCATCCCAAGAAACCCCCGGATAAAAAATTTTGTGTAATTAACGTGAAACAATCGAAAGCTATTAAAGAAAACGCGATTTATTTTTTAGCTTTTGACACCCTGTAGCTCCGTGATTATCAACTTTTGGACTAAGACAAGTTTAGTTAAATCGACTTATTTTCAGCTGTACTTTATGTGGCGAAACGTTGTCCCAACCTTTTAGGGACACCCTGTATAACTTAATCCGATAATTTTTCAATTGAAAAAAGAAAGCAATATGAAATTTCGCAATATCTGACTAGCATTTTATCTACTTGACACTATTTCTTTTGCAAATAATTTACACAACAAACAAGACCATTCAGTTGTGTCCACACAATGTAAGCTGGATAGTGATGATCAAGACAGTAATAAGAATAGTGTATATGTTGTATAAACGAGAATTGTACCAGCGATCAATTTTACTTTACTTTTAAAATCACCATGACGCAGGAAATTGCTGTTTTGATCATAATTAGTTTACAAGAATGCAATGAAATCAATACACGAAAATAATGTTAAAAATTTAAATTATAAATTTGTGTTTACACTTTTAAGTATTTTTTTATACGACTGCCTTGGAAAATGGGGTTTTGCACACGGAAAACACGCTCTGAAAACGGTATTTTGCACACGCCGTGTGCTAAACATTTTGCACACGGTTATGTCATCTTTGCACACGCCTCTCCAGATTGTGATTTATGTTTGATGTCATCCAAATTATGCTGGCCACAATTTTAGTCAATTCTGGTTCAAATCTGCTTGCCCTCAAACGTCATGGAGGGTGGCAATCCAGTACAGTTGCCGAAGGCTACGTTAATGCTTGTTTGAGAAATAAAATGGAAGTTTCGAAAAAGATAGAGTCTGCTACCACAGAACCAGAACAACGATCGCCTACTGGAATACAACAAGAAAACAACGACCGCACTCTGAAAAACTGCACTAAAAACACGACACCAAAAATATTCTCTATTACCGAAAACAAGGTGCACAGAAATACTGCTTTTCCCAGCGTAACCTTGAAGAAATGTTCAAATGTTACCATAAATATTAAATAGTTTCTTTTGTTAATGCGTTAGCAATTTTATTAATAAAAACGAGTTAAATTAAAAATTGTATTTAATTTATTTTGTTGGCAATTTTAGTAATAGAAACGATTTAAATTAATTTAAATTAAAATTTGATTTTTGTGGCCTCTGTTTGCAGTCGTATAAAAAGTATCGTAAAAAACTCTTTTGAAAACCTCTTTGCACACGAGCGAGACATATTGGTGGACCGAGCCGAAGGCGAGGTCCACAAGTCGAGCGAGTCATTTTCAAACCTTGTTGTTTAATATACTATTATGTAAAACGTTACCATTTAATACCAGCATACTAACTGTTTGACGGGCCTATGATCGAACACATCCAGTTAGCATTAACAGGCCTGTTAACGGTATCTGATAGGTTAATCAGAAATTCGTATGATTGGCACACCTGTCAAGTTTCTTTTTCCCAGTTACTTAACTTGAGAATGGTCACGTGACCCAGTTATGAAACTGCTTGAAATAACCTGCCGTTAAATGTAACAGAGGCCTTTCATTGGTCAAATTTTAATTTTATTTCTACGACGTCTATTTGACATATCATTTTACTATTTATTTGCCTAGCACAGATCAAATTCCTAAAGGTTTTGACTGCCTACGTAAACTGTGATTCTTTCCTTAAAAAGTGAGAGATTATTTATTAATTTTAATTCTAAAGCCAATTTATTAGATTATAAATATTTCAATGTATGAAGCAAGTGTTTGTGAAATAGATTTCTTTCATAGAGGAATTTCAATATAAGATAAGTAATATTTTATAGTTATTTATTTCACCATAAAAACAATTTATTTTATTGTAATTGAATAGCATGCATAGAAGTATAAATAAATAAATATTTGGTAAATTTCTAATAATAAGTAATGCAGATTCTTTAAATAAGTATGAAATATACATGTCATCTTTTAACTAATATTTTTATTATGTATTTCTAATGAATTACAGTAAGACTGGTAGGCCATTTATACTATACCATATTGATTTAACCAAGGCGTAGTAAATAGTACAGTTTAACAGATTACATGCCTAAAGGTACATTTTTCATTGCCTACGAAAAACTACAAATATTTAATATTTGTATTCAGTTTTATTAGATAAATATTTAATATTTCTGTTGAATTTTATTAGTTTTCGCTTCCTGATGAAGTTTTCCGCTCTTCCTTTTTACATTCTACTTCCACCCTGCAAGGACCTAATATAAAAAAAAATAATTTAAATAATTATTTCAATAAGTTAATTATGAAATATTAAACGTACCTATCGCCATAGTTGTTTTTTTTTCCTATGCCCCAAAGAATTTATATGTTTTATATTAACATCCTTGTATTCATTAGGCTTTATTTTGCCTCCCAACAATATTTCATTACATTTAGTGAAATTTAGCATTTCTTTATATTGGCATTGGATCGTGGGCCCTAATTTTCTTGCCACTTGTACCCACTGTTAAGTACCTATGATTTAAATTTGAATTGCGTTAGTCGACAATTTTTGACATTTGAGTGACAACAGACGTATGGTAAAAAATTAACTGCCATGACAGGATTACCTGGCCATAATAACAGGCACAGATAACTGGTCGTTCGATCATAGCAATCTTTCCATTTCGGTTAAGAGCTCAGTTATGCCCACCCAGTTATCGTAATTTAACTATCATCGGTTACGCTAACCTGAATGTTCGATCATAGGCCCGTGAATTTGTTAAGATCGGCCTATCACCAAACTATTTATAGTCACATATTTTGGACAATCGAAAGCCAAATGAAAAGTATTTTTTAGGCAAAAAAATGTATAGTAAAAACGGTTGTTATTAATTACTACTGCTGTTACTTCTATTGCTAACATCATCATTACAAGAATATTTATAGCGAGAATATGTTACAGAAATTATGGTTTCAGATATCTATTACGCGGGATGTAAATATAACCAACGTGAGTTATTACTATTTTTTTTAACTATGACTCTATAGATTTGTTAAATATAGCGAAATTAAGCTGAAAGGTTTAAACAGAATTACAGCATTTATTTGCTGGCTAATATGTTTTTTAGTATACATGAAAACATGAATTTTAAACGTTAATTTTATAACACAATTTCAGTTAACTTAAAATAATATAAGAAAGTCAAATGTAGGAATAAAAACAATTACCTATTCTTTGATGTCTATTGTATTTTATGTTGTTATATTAAATATTGTAAATACATAAGAATTTAACTTTTATACAAAAATATTTTCAGAGAGAATTCCCTTTTTGCCGAATAAATAAGAAATTCTTTGCTGAATTGTTTAGTATTTTCCAACAAGTTCTGTGTTTTTTATCCATAGTGCCATAACCATTTATTTTCTGGTAATATTGAATTTCTTTTCTACAAGCAAATGGAATTACCAGTTTAATATAGATATTCATTGTGTTTATTACATTTGAATAATTTTTATATCAAGTATAATAGAAATAACGCTTTCAACGCTTAATGTATCGTTTGTTTGTATATTTTGTAATGATAGTAGTTTATAAAAGGATAGGTTGGGAAATACATTTCATAATTCTAATAATTTTCTGTTATTAACAATAAAAAGTGATTTGTTTAAATAATGATATATTTCAGTATTTGTATAGATAGGTATCTATAATACTATGAGCATTGAGTTTACAATCGTTACATAAAAAAATCTGTAAAACAATAACGAACCAACATATTTATTTAGTCATTTAAAATTACATCCGCATCAAAGAATAACAAGTTATTACCGTAGGTGGACCGTTCTGAAACAAGCCATAGGCATGGATATGGTAGAGCACGAATCACGATCAACATAAAGCAAATAACAACTTTCCATGCTGTTTTCAGCTGCTTCATAACTCTATCGATACAGAGCATGCACCTGTAGAGGATCTTAAAATATGCCGCTTTTCTGGGATGTACGGTTAAAGAGATATGGTCTCTAAGATGAGTGTTAGATTGTGAACAGCAATAATATTTCAGTAATGCCTTAACATAGAGTAATCGAATTTGGCATATGATTTGCCTTTATTGTTATCTTTAATTGGAAGAGTACGAATTTGTTGGAAACACAAATAAGGACTGAACTAGGGCTAGAGAGCTCTTAAAATGATATCATTCTTTATAAGTAGTAGTAGTATAAGCGAATTATTACATAGTTTTACCAGTATAATAAGAAATTTAATTCTAAATTGTTAACATATTGTTAGTATTGGGATTTTGTGAGGGTAACTGTCGACGAATTGTCCGTACAGAAGTACTGAAGAAGATTTCCTAATCATTTGATTCCACACTGGGAGACCTTTGCTAGTATTGAGAGGAGGGCTCGAGAGACTGGATCACTTCTAGTCAGCAACGACGAAGACGTGTTAATGATTCAGTAAACGCACCAATCGGTAGTTAATTATGTATATAAGGAAAGGACGGCTTTAATAGTGTTGAAAATGACCCCCATATCAGCACAAGTCGATTAATTATAAGACGTAATCTGATTCATCCTTGTCATATCCAGAATATTTAACACTTGTTACCCCAAAATTTAGGCCAAAGACTACCTTTTTGTAATTTCATTTTGCGTCAGGGTATTAGTTTTCGCGAGAAGATTCTTTACAAATGCAATAATCATTTTCAAAATTAATTTAAAATAAACGTGTGGGCTGGTATTGTTGGAGGTTATTTGTTTGGGCCAGTTATTCTGACAAACCGGCTGAGTGGTCGAAAATGAAGTATTTTTTTACAAAATACTCTTCCTGGGCTACTCGAGGATATACCTTTCCAGTTAAGATGTCAAATTTAGTTCATGCACGATGGTGCTCCACCGCATTTTAGTGCTAATATTCCCGAGTAGATGGATAGGATGAGGAAACAATTGTCCAGAAAATTGGCCTCCGAGGTCCTTACAGAAAGATTAACTTATTCTTGTATAATAACATTATGTATTCATTTAAGAATAAACATTACTTGAAATCAAGAAAACTACTATACTTAATAGGAGATAAAGTTATGTTTGTTTAGAGATTTATTTTATTTAGATAATATGAATTACTTGAGTCAGCAATTGTTATTCTCAAAATAAAGTTACACTTTCTTTATTTAATTAGTTTTAAGTAAGAATTACTGCAAATATTTGAAATAATATTGTAACCTCTACGTTAACTAATCCTTGAAATAAGTTACGTAGAAATACAACATTTATTACTGTCACTTCTTGATTATACAGCAACTGTACTTCAAACAAATTCACAACTGTCAACTCTTTACTTTGACGTTTGTCAATCGCTTTCGGCTTCTGAACATAAACTGAACTAAGGCGGTGAAACCGATCTGCTTATATATGTTTTTAGGGTTCTCGAAGTTCCTGCTACAAATAGAATAGAGTCTAAATTCTAGAAAACGTCAAAATAAATGTATTACATAAATTATAAATTCTAACGCCAATAGTAACAAACTAAAAGGCAGGTGAGTTTCCGTAACAATATTAAATAATTTTGAATAAAGTAAATGATAATAACATTGTAATAAGAAAAAATAAAAGTGAAATACATAATTAGTATTTCAGTATTATTGCCATATTGCATTCCTTTCTACGCAAATTATATAAATAATTAAATACTAGTTAGTCAGCAGTAGTTAATTATGTATACCAAAGAACGACTTATAGCAAACTATCACAGTCATTCAGTAGCGGCACACCAGACATAGGTATACCGCTTTTGAGCTTGTTAACTTTTCTCCAGTATGCTAAAGGAGGCTAGGCAATCGATGACTTTTCCGACAGGAGGAAACATGATTAGACTTGATGCAATATGTAACTACATCTTGCTTCCACATGCTGATCCTGGCGGTTCACCTGCACACACAACATTAATACAATTTGTAGTAAACGAAACTACAATTTTGTCTCTATAGTTTTGGTAATGATCACCACAGGTGTTATATTCATATAAATACTACTATTTTGGGCTATAGCCTGATTTTAAATTTTATAGTAAGACATTACAAAGAGTTAAAAAATAAGATGACATCTGGCCCAGATTCCATCATTTATTGTAAAAAACTGTGCTGCAGGTCTAGCCCACCCTTTATGCAAAATTTTTAATCTTGCTTTAAGAACTAAAACATTTCCAAGTCGTTGGAAAGAGGCCAGCGTTTGTTCTATATTTAAGAGTGGCGATAAGTCACAAGTGGAAAACTATAGACCAATATCATCAATATCATCAATCAATAATTTATAATTTCGCTAAGATTTTGGAGATAGTTCTTTATAATCGTATCTACCTTTTCGTTCGTAACCTAATTTCTCCATACCAACATGGATTTGTTGACGGCAGGTCAGCTGTTACTAACTTAGCTATTTTTGCTGAATATGCCACCCATGTTTTAGATAATAGAGATCAGGTAGATGTGATATACACAGACTACTGTTCTACTTTATAAATTGGCTATGACTTTTGGTTTCTCTGATGACTTGGGCGAGTTTATCAAGTTTTATTTATATAATAGAGTACACTTTGTTAGTTATAATGGACTTGATTTGGTTAATTACGTATTTCTGGAGTACCCCAGGGTTCTACCCTTGGACCGTTACTATTCATTTTGTTTATTAATGAACTTAGTGAAGTAATTAGTAGTAAAAAGTTATTATATTCAGATGACTTACAAAAATTTTGGTCTATTGCTATCTTGGATGATTGTTATAATCTACAGAGATAGTTTGATGAGGTACAGTCTTGGTGTGCTTCAAGTTTTTCTAGAAAACTGCCTACTTATGAATTTAATTACGTAATTGATAATACTGTACTATCTCGTTATGACATAAGGATTTGGGTGTATTGTTCGAAAAACAATTTTCATTTCATGATCATGAAACTATTAAGACAAATGAAGCGTTTACAATTTAAGGATTTATCCTTAGTAATTGTAAGCAATTTACACATACAAGCTATTAAAACTTTATATTACGCTTACGTACGTTCGAGGATAGAGTATGCAGTGCTTATCTAGTATCCTTTTTATAATATACAAAAGAAAATTGTGGAAAGAGTTCAAAGAAAGTTTTTAAAATACTTGGTATTTAAGAATGATGGAGTTTATCCTGAGAGAGGTATTGATTACAATATTTTAACTAGCCGTTTTGATGTCACTAGTTTAGAGAGTCGAAGAATATGTATTTCTGTATCTTTTTTATATAAAAACATAAACAATCTCATTGACTGCCCCGAATTGCTTTCTGCTGTGAACTTTTATGTACCTAGGGTGAATTCAAGAGGTACGTTAAGTTTTACATGTGATACTGCTAAAACTAATATTTTATCCGATATAAATTATATGCGATAACTTTAATCGGTTAGAGCACCCTTGTGATATTTTTGCCTGTTCATTGAATAATCTTGTTAATTTAGTTAATGAGTAATACAGTTAACTTTCTTTTAATTTTTTTTATGTACCCAACATTTTTATATTTTAGGTATGGGAATATTTCATGTATGAATTTTAATTTACTATTATTTAAGTATTAAATTGTTAATTTAAGATTTTACCCTGTAAATGGAACTCTGTTGGGCAATAAAGCTTTATTATTATTATTATTACAAAATATTAATAATTTTAATTCGTACAAATCTATAGACTTATATTTAAAGAAGAATAACCTACACTATAATTAATAATATTTTATTTATATTTTAACAAAATATTATTCTTTATGTAAATCTGAAATTTAGTGTCATTTTAAGAAAGAAAAGTGTTGATTAAGTATAAGAATGCTTCGATGTCAAGAACATGTAAATATTTATATGTAATATACTGAAGACAAACAGACTTGAATGAAATATAAAATTTTAAGTATATTATTATACTTGAATGCAGAGCAAATATTTTGCGTGTAGTATAAGAATATTTATTTACAATTACAGTATATTACCATAAAATAACTAACTATGCTAGAATTCATTAATTAATTTGTGTCAAGCACTAATGTAAATCTGCAAATTGCTGTATAAATAAAAATTTGGTTACTACCGAAATGCAATCTTCTTAGCAAGCCTTCCAGTCGCCCAGATTAAAAGTTACGTTCTGCTTTAAAATGCAATTATATCTCTTTTTACTAATACATCTATGGAAAAATCAAATTCACTGATTGTCCGTATTGTCTTCCGCATTATTTAATATCAAAACTTTATGAATTTTATAACCTCCGTTCTTTTGTATGTAATTAAAATTGAAGAAGCATATAAGAACTCAATTACCGTAACAGAATTCTATTTAATACGATCTGAGTTTTGTGAAATACACCCATAAGATCCAGATGTGGCACTCCAATTTTCATTATCCGGATAGCTAGAGAATATCCCCACTGTCACATCTCGTCAACCTTGGTTTATTAAGGGATTTAAAGAAGGGTGCCCCATGCAGATTATGATTATGGATGCTTTATTAGCTGGGTAATATAACAGAAAGTTGCAGTTCTTGTAATATTGTGGGCATAGAAATAAGATACTTAATAAATAATGTGAAAGAGAAAAGCTATATTTTGTTGTTTATTTTACATGCTATTAGATTTTGGTGTTAAATTTTATAATGAAATAAAACATCTTACTGCCTTTATTTGGGTTAAAAATACTGTCACGGGTTTCCTACCCCGACTTTTTCTTTTACCAGAAAAACAAACACTTAATTTTTACTGATATTTATTAACCGAATACTAATTACAACTCAACTAAACACTATTTCACTTCGAAACTCTAAAAAACTTCCAACTAAACACCTCACAATTCAAAACTGTAATTCAAGGCTGCCTGACTCGGCCGTTTATTCCTCTTTTATAGAAACGAATATTTTAGGTATTTTCTAGCATCTCTAGATCCATTTCTCGAACGATTCTTGTCGATTCTCAATATTCAAGTCGCGCCTCGATACACGGCATTATTTTGTTTGTTACCAGTATCGCGTTGGAGCGATCGGGGCTATCTAGCGGTTTGCCATACCACCGTCGTCGATTTGGGTGTGAGCGGGGCAAATTCTGTGACAATACATTTCATTTTTATATAAAAGAATAGCCTAAAAGACTTTAATGTATGTCTTTGTGCATACCGATGATGTTTGATGATGACATAGGCACCGAGGGCAAGAAGAGTGCTTGCTCCCCTTAAATCTGCAAGGGGATAATGTTTACGAAATAGTTCCTATGTGATTTTTATTTTATTTTGTTAAATATTTCATATTTTTGTGAGCAAGAATTTATGCAATAGATAGATATTTAGCTCAGGAATATTTTATTTAACGTTTTAGATAAAATAACTTATAAATAAATAGTATATGTATTTAGAATGTAGACGTCTATTACCCTAGCAAACCAACTTCAGCGGCAGCCAAAAACAAGTGGTGGATATTTTGTTGCTAATGTGTATCACCAGTTTCAATTTTGTCTCGTAACGTTTTCAAGAAAAATACATTAATAGCGTAATACGCTAATAGCGTAATATTACGCTAGCAAATCATAGAATTGCTCCGCAGCTAAAAACGATAGCAAAACGATTTTTGCGCTATATTATATTGTTCTCTAAGTATTTTAAGAAAGTGTACAGTTTTTTCAAAAATAAAAAATATTGGCTATTTAACTTATAGTCTGTTAAAATTTTGTTACTGCCTTATACGTTTTTTTAAAAACGAAAAATTAAATATCGCCGGCAAAAACAGGTCTGGATATTTTGTTGCTAATTTGTACCACATTTTTTTAATTTTGTATCTTATGCCCTTTTCGAAAAAAGTGGTGGCTGCTAGCATAATGGAGGCCTTCGAGCGGGTAGTACAGATGAATGCGATATATACTGATTTTGGCAAGGTCTTTGATAAGGTTGACCATGACATATTAATAAATAAGTTTTGTGTATATGTGGTTGTGGTTGTTGGATTCTGTGATTGCATAAACAGTAACATATCTTCAAGAGCGTTCAAGTTTATTATGAAGTACTGTTCAACCTTTACACTACTGTGGGTTATTTTCAGATGGGTATAGATCAAACTCAGGTGTTCCTCAAGGATCTAATTTGGGACTGTTCCTATTCTTAATTTTTTTTATAAATAATTTTATTTTTTTCAATTAAATTTCATTTTATAACCTGCAACTTTGTCGACCACGTGTTAATAAATAACTTTTTATTAACCAGAAATATAATAATTTTTAAATTATAATAATTTATTGATCTTATAATAATTTTAAGATTTCTTAATCTTTCGTTTATGAATTTTTCTATTTATTAAATATTTCCTAATAAGAAAAATTTAACAAATAACTATTTTTATTCTGTTTTATTTTATTTGATTATTTTTTATAGATTGAATTATAACTGAATGTTTGTAAATCGTATCAACTTGCTAACTTAAAGTTACTAAAGAGATCTAGATTCTACATCGTCTGGCAAAATTACACCATACACCAGATGTGAAGTACTACTAGGTTTTCAGTCAATTTTCACCAATTCCTGTCATCTCTACCACCAAGGTCTTTAGTGAAAATTAAATGTGCAAAATTTTAATTTTGTTAATACTTATCTTTATTTAATTACTCCATTCCCAAGCTATAGAGTAAGGAAGTAAATTTTTGAGAATAGATGCGTCGTCAAAAATGGGGTCAATATAATTTTTTGTAAAATCCTTATAGTTTCCGAGAGAAAAGTTATTGAAGTTGTAGTAGTGTCAATCTTTCCACTACTGGGCTACTGTAGTATCTAACCAGGCGATTTCAAATATCCGATTAATTGTCATATTAACTTTTTTTGTGATGCCAGTCTTTACATTAGTTTTTCAAGTGCCTTACTTGTTTAGCGGAACGATTTCCTGGTAAACATGTGCCAAATGCAGCTACTTTTACAATGTTCGCAGTGAGTGCAAGTGTAGTGCAAACGCAGGCGTGACGCGGAAAATTTGCAACCAAATCATGGAAGAGATGGAGGTCTAGAGCGTCCACAGCGTTTACAGCAATGTCGCTCAATTATATCCATACCATGTACAGCGTGTCCAAGCATTAATGCCAGAGGATTGGATGAGATGGACCGGTACCATGGCTGCCACCATGTCCTAACTTTAAATCATTTGGATTTATTTTTGTGGAAATATTTAAAAATGAAATACACACACACACACACTTACATAACTTACAAGTTTTAAACGGAAAACAAGCAGAAAGATTCATGTTTTAAGAAACTGGGTAAGACGGGCCCAAAATTTTGTATCATTCGGTATGTCAAACTAAACTCCTGGACAAAATCAACGCACCACAATAAATTGGCAACAAGTTCCATGCTGCTGTATTTCTAAACTGATGGTCTGATTTGATTGATTTTTTTTTGAATTGTAGGTGGATTCCTTGGAAATTTGACTGTTCTCATTATTTTTTTATAAAAAGTTGATTTCGGTTTTATACAGGGTGTAATAACGTTATAGGTTTTTTTTTCGAAAATTCGAAGCACCCTGTGGAGTATACTACCAACCAGAACATACCGCAGATCAAACTATAGCACCGTCTTTCCTGAGCATTTTCTTTTTTTGTTCACTTCATTATCTCTGTTATTAGTGGAGATACATCGGTTTTGGCCCATTTCGGTATTTTATAACTTTATTATCGCATAGCTCTATTTTTATAGTTTTTAATAAGTAGGCCTTTTTCTCATCTGACATTTCAAACATCAAATGTTTTGTTTTGAGGTTTATAATTGTCAAAGTCAGTTTTGGTCAGTTACAAGTAATGATTAGTGTGTTAAATTTAATTCTAAAATGAATCGACCAAGACATTTATCTGTGGAAGGGTCAGTAAGAGCATTAACTTTGTTGGATGAGGGTTACTCGATGCGTTATGTTGCTGATCTGATAGGACGTCATCAGTCCAGTATATGTCGCATAGTTACACGATTTAACGAGACAGGATCTCATTCTCGAAGGACAGGACAAGGGCGTAAACGATGTACCGATCTAAGGGATGAACGTTTTCTTAGGCAAACTGTTCTTAGAAACAGAAGAATCACTGGAACTGATTTAAAAAATGGTCTCGCAAATACTCGAAATCGTTTAGTATCATCTCGGACAATTAGAAGACGTTTAAATGAAGCTGGATTAATCAGCAGGAGACCGGCAAAGAAGCCATTACTTACCAGGAAGCATAGAGTTCAAAGATTGCGTGTTGCCAGAACACTGGACTATTAATGATTGGAAGAAGGTTTTATTCTCAGATGAAACGAGAATAAGTCTCAACTGTCCTGATGGGCGTGAACGTGTTTGGCAAAGATCGGGAGAAACATTTGCAAGTTGCAATATCTCTCCAAAGGTCCCCTTTGGTGGAGGTTCTGTAATATTTTGGGGAGGAATCTACTTCGATGAACGCACAGTTAGTTCCTATACGTGTAAGGTCTATGAACTCGAGTTATTATTTAGAAAACATTGTAGTTGAACATGTGATGCCATTTGTCCTTTTTTTGGTACCCAATTGTTTATTCATGCAAGATAATGCTCGTCCCCACGTGGCTAGACCGGTTGTAGACTACTTGAATGCAGTTGCTATTCCGTTGATGGAATGACCTGCCCACAGTCCCGACCTAAATCCCATAGAGCATCTATGGAATGCTCTTAAAAAAAAGATTAGGTGTCGGACACCTCCACCGGTTAACCATCATCAACTGGTGAATGCAGCAATAGCAGAATGGGAGAATACTCCCCAAGATGTAATTGAAAATTTAATAGCTAGTATGCCAAGGCGCATGAATGCGGTAATTCAGTAGAGGAGGGCATACACGCTATTAAAATTTGTTTATAATTTTTTTCTTAGTTTATAATATTGTAATTAAAGTAACTTTAATAAAGTGGTGTTAGTTTTGCTTTTATAATTTAATGATAAAATACCGAAATGAGCTAAAACTGATGTATCTCCACTAATAACAAAGATAATGAAGTGAACAAAAAAAGAAAATGCTCAAGAAAGATGGTGCTACAGTTTGATTTCATCTACGGTATGTTCTGGTTGGTAGTATACTCCACAGGGTGTTTCGAATTTTCTAAAGAAAAACCGAAACCCAGTATAAAACCGAAATCAACTTTTTGTAAAAAAATAATGAGAACAGTCAAATTCCCAAGGAACCACCTACAGCTCAAAAAAAAATCATTCAAATGAGACCATCAGTTCAGAAATACAGCAGCATGGAATTTGTTGCCAATTTATAGTGGTGCGTTAATTTTGTACAGGAGTTTATTTACAGACAGAGTCCTCTGTACGTTTAATTTTTTTTAGATAAGTTTTGTATCACTCTGTATAGGTTGTCAATTAAACTAAAATCTAAATTTGTTTATCTCCCTTCAATACCTCTCAAGTATTTGATTATTCCGATTACTTGCCCTTCGCCTGTTACCTAACACTAAATAATAAAGGTAATAAGATGAAATTTTGTTCATTTAACTTCAACAAACCATTAGTTTGAACGCTGTATTCAAGCTATGTAAAATACGTTTGTAGAAAAGTTTTGTAATAGCGTCAATGGGGTAATTACTTTTGTGTTTGAGTGTAAAATTTGCCGTTTGAAAAGCATTCGAGGGTTACATAAAATGGTGAAATTTAATTTAATACAAAATTAAATGTAATGTTCAAATTTAACGAAACAGAAAAGCGGCGCTCCGCATATAGCAACTTTGTCATTTTTTCTATGCTGACATTTATAATTAAATCATATAATAACGAATGGTAGCTTGAATGGATAATTGACTAATTAATTAGTTTGATTTAAATGAATAAATATTTGTTCTGTATTATTAATTTGTTTTGTATTGAGATATAAAAAATTGTATTGTTAATATAAACTTATTATATATCAGTCAAAACATCATCAAACGATTTATTTATATCCGTTTTAGTTAAAATTAGCAAAAGAATTTTCTGTTTGCAGCTGTTATTTATTTGTGACGCAATTTTAGTACCGTTTGGGTATTGTATTTCACCAATTTTTACGCCAAAAGGATCAATCACGTTGCTATTATGTAACTATTTCTACATAACTAAAAATTAAAAAAAAACATTTAAAATGAATTTTAATATATCTCCATGGCTAAATAATTTCACATATAGTCGGGTTTGAAAATACTAGAGTGACTCATAAACCTGCTCAGAATTTATACAGTCAACACAAAGATATATCCGTGCAAGTAGTAAATTGTATAACAGAATTACACAGATTCTCCTACAGCAAATACGCATGGACCACATTTATGTGCTCGATTTCTATTGGTAATAACGCCGTGACGAGTCTTCTATTCTATCTGCGGCGCTGCCATGGGTGTGAGCATGGGAAATTTCGGAATTATGATTGTAATTAATTTATTAGTGAGCTTGTGTTTGTGTTCTTAAGAATGGATAATAATTCAAGCTCTACAGCATGTTCTCAGAATCGTAAACGTCCTAACCTAACAAGTGAGGACTATTGGACGATAAATTATTTGTATGAAGAGAAAGGCGCGAAACCAAAATATGAGTGTATTGATGCGGTTGAAATATGCAATGCATTCACAAGAGTGGGAAACAACATAGACGTTGATGACGACTCAAAATACGCAATTCATAGAATAACTCATGGATGGTATTTTCAAAATAAGCTTCCCATATGAAAAATAATTCAGGTTCAGGTTGCTATCTCATAGGATAAAACTTTGCCTAGAATATCTAATGTGTTATTGCTAGAATTTCGGTGTGATGTGCTTTATATAATATAATAATAATAATATTTATTCAGTTCAAAATACAGAACAAATACATGAATAAAATTGAATAAATAGAAAACACAGAAGCAACTAGCGAAGTTACTTGTTTGTGTTGTAGGCTGGCACAAATTATATTAAAAATCTCTATATAAGGTTCTACAAATAAAACATTCAGTAGTATTAATTTATACGTAATAGGGTAATTTGTCATAGCCAGTACTATGTTAAGTCACATTCAGGTAGGTATAAGGTATGTATAATTATATATGTATTCTTGTAAACATAATTTGGTAATACATATATCAATATAACAATCAGGTAAGTATATATTTTTTTCGTTTAGGTTCAGAAAGATGTAGAAAAGTGTCAATCAAAATTTAGTGGTTTTTAGGCTTTCACAGCCAGTTCTGTAATTTGATACATAGTGATTTTCCGGGTTGTTGTGCCATGACCTCGGTAACTGGTAGCTGCCAGAAACCGAGTTAAAGTGCACATCCCTAGCATTAGCCGGGATTCTTTTACCTGCCCTGGTTGTTCTCGGGCTAGGCTTTGTGGGAACAGACCCGCTATTGGTGTCTCTGGGCCCGTCCATATATTGATTTCGGTTCCTCTTGTTGGTATTACGACTGCTACGGTTGGAACCATTCCTCGGATAATGGTGGTCCGAGGCGTTCCGTAGCCGCCGCTGTAACTGGTCGCATCCCATGCTTCCAAACGTTTCGCCACTCTTCACTGTCGGCATCTTCAGTGGTGACTTTGCAAAAGCTTCGCCGCAACTGATGTTCCTCAGTGTACGGTTTTTCAAATATTATTTTTAAAATCCATTTCTGTAGGACATGTAGAGCATCTAAGTGACTGTAATTTACACCACCCCAACTCATAATTCGATATGTCAATTGATACTGCTCTAGAGAAAAGTATAGCGTTTTTAAGTATTGTAAATTTAGAAATTCTTTTAAATATTTAAACTTTGGTAATATCCCTCTATTTTTTTTTGACCAGGTACTTAATTTGCAGGTCCCAGCGCATATGTCGATCTATTTGTACATCAAGATATTTAACCAATAAAGTCTCAGAAATTTCAGAATGATGGCCAATTTTTAAGGGTCAGATATTAGGTAATCCAGTTTGGTAAGAGCTGAAAGGCAGGTAATTAGTTTTACTGAGATTTAATGTAAGCTTGTTGTATTAGAATCACTGAGATAACGGAAAATCGTTAAATATAATTTGTCTTAATTTCTGCCATGTACTGCCTGTATATATAACATCAGTATCATCGGCAAGACTAATAATTTTGCCAACAGTATCTACTCTAAATAAACTATCCATATATAAAATAAATAACAGTGGCCCCAACACAGAACCCTGAGGAACGCCGAATGATATTCTTTTTGCATTACTATAAACTCCATTTATCTCTACCCTTTGCATTCTGTTGTTTAGAAAACTTTGTATAATTTTACCGGCTCTCCCCCTAATCCCAAACAAACTCAATTTATTTATTAATTTCTTATGAAACATCGTGTTAAACGCTTTCGAGAGGTCCAAAAAGATACTTATCGTTGGTATTTTTTCGTCTAGTGTTTTGTAGATATAATTTGTAGATGGCCTCCTCTGTAGATTTGACGTTTCGAAATCCAAATTGACAATCAGACAATATTTGACAACTTTTTAAAAAATTTGTTAAACGGGTTTTTAAAAGGTGTTCAAGAATCTTGGCAATGTTCGAAATCAAAGAAATAGGTCTATAATTTTCTAATTTTGATATATCCCTAAGCTGAAACATTTGTACAAACAAATGGAGTTTTCCAAAATCTTATTTTTTTCACTAAATTTTACATCCGGAATCTTGCTCGCAAGTTCTTCTCCAAGACTATATAGTATTCATTAAAATCATTCGTAATTTAAACATTATCTGTAATAATTTCTCCACTCGGTATTTCAAAACATTTTATTTCTGTTTTAGGTTAATTTGTTCCACATACTTCATTTACAGAGTTTATTGTTATATACTACACTGACGTAAGAGTTGCTTGAATTTTTTCTTAAATCGTGGTTGTATCTAATGTTTAGTTCAACCATAATTACTTTAATTAGTCTCTTGTACTCTGGGCAGGTTTGTAAATTTGAAGTAAGATGATTTCCATTTCATGTTTGCTATATTTTGACAATTATGTGTAATATGTTCGGCGCCACATTTGCATCTTGGTTTGCTGTTACACTGTTTACCCAAATGTCCATATCAATACAAAATTAAAACACAGTAACACTTTTTGTATATAAGGTTTTATTTTGGATATATACCTATGTAATTTGGTAGTGAGTCCTAAATGTTACCACATGTACCTATTGGAATGAATATTTTTTGTTCATCTTGAACAGTTTTTCTATTCATTCCTTTTACTTCATCCACTTTAAATTTACAATCGACTAATTTGATCTTATCTTCTAAATATTGTTCTGAGAGTGCGAAATCAAATTGAGTATAAGTGATGCGGTTGAAATAAACCGTGGTTAGATAGTTCATATTGTGTAATAAAGAGTGACAAAGAGAACATATAAGTTGATGATGGTACAAAATACACAATTCATAAAATAATTTATGAACGGTATTTTCAAAATAAGCTTCCGATAATGAAAACAATTAAAGTTCAGGCTGCTATCTCATGAAACTTTGTCTAGAATATCTAGAAGGGTACTTTTGCGAATTTAACCTGACGTGGATTTCCGTTTTGCAAAACGAAAGTAGAAATAGACGAAATACTGATATGACGAAGAAACTGTTGAAGACAAATAATAGAAGGTCGAAATCTGAATTAATATATTCCACTATGGTGATAAAAGTATAGCACGATTGCAATATCCATAGCAAATGGCAGGCATTCCTTGAAAGATTTTCGAGTTGATTTTTTGGAAAAGGACGGTGCCTAATAATAACGGATATTGAAAGTACAGAAGAATTTTTGGAACAGGGTTTACTTGTTTTCGAATCTCCACGAACAGGACACTATCATAACAATATGAATAATGAAATATTTGGAAAATGATTTGAATGTTTTGTCACAATACGTATGCTGTGGTTGTAATGGATAATGCACTCTATCATAACCGACGATCAGTGTTAATGTGTGACTGTTATAGTGTCAGTACTAGTAAGTAACCAGTATTGTATAGTGTATATGGATAGTACAGTGTATGATAAATATTAAAGTGAAGTAAGACAACTACCCAATGAAGAGTGCGCGTCATAATTATGCAATAATTGTGGAGATGATAACACTACACACTTTTTAAAGTAAAACATCAACTTATTTTTACTAATTTAGTGTTTTTGAACCCTTTTCAAGTGGCACACGTGTGGAACTGTAACCAACTGTCACTGTCACTCTACTATTTTGGAGCACGGGTACAGTTAACGTTTTAAATTTAATTTGATTTTAATAATTAAAATCAACGTTTAACTTCGGAATAAATTTATATTTAAAAGTTTTTAATACAATTTACAAATTAATACAAAACGTCAGTTGCAGTTTTGCGAAAGAAAATTTATTAGTTTCTTAAATATTAAAAATAGTTTAATAAAAACAACACTGATACGTTTGCCGTGAAGGTTTAATTAATTCATAAAATTCTTTAATGTTGGCAAATACCCAAATATAAAGAAAACAAATTTACGGATAAATTTTAGAATATTGAAACGTATTCCAATTTGTAAAATAGCAACTTTTGCGTCAAGATTACTTATACGTTCTATTGATTTAAGAATAATATACAGAATGTTGAAAAAAAGTAGAACAGTTTAGACAAATGTCGCAATTTAGGCAAATATCTTAGAAATTGTTTAACATTAATTAATAACTGAATAAAGAAATAAACTCAATGAATTTACTTATATTCATATTAATCGTCCCGGAAATATTGGAAGAAACAGTTGGTAAGAACCCCAGAATTTCAACATATAGAATATTTCGGATATTTGATTAGCCAATATCCGAAGCATCTTTTTTATTTCATTAGAAAAATTAGTCATTCAGTTAAAAATAAACAACACAGTTGAATAAGTAAAAAATAATTATTTTAATGTTCGGTCTTTCCGTAGTTTCATATAAATCAAACTTTAACTTTTGCAAAATCGAAAACTTGGCATCCAGGAGATGTTTTATGTACCGATTGATATGTTAACAGCATAAACAGATGTGTTGCCAAATAGTAAGAGTTTTTTTCAAATCTTTGGTGATTCCTCAAGAAAAAAACAGAAACTAACAAAATAAAGATAAAAAATGTTATTTTTGTTTATTTTGCTCGGTACTCAATTATTATGTTATGCCACATCCACACTCTCGCCGAGACTGACTATTAAAATACTGGACGAGTACTCTCATCACTCTCGTGTTGTCGCGTTTGTTTCGGCAAGACAGATGCCAGTGAAATTGCAGTCGCTAGTGCTTTTTACTTTATAAGTTGTTATAATTACTGTTATATTAGGAACCTTTATACAATTATCATGTAACAAAATCGAAAAGTTTGTAGAGGAAGAAGAAGACGGTGAATGACAGCATTTTTTTATTTTATAAATTATTAATCATCAGAATAGTATACATTTTTTGCAGAATGGCCATAGAAAAACAGCTCTCAGAGTTGAGTTGCGAATCTGCTGGAGAATTTCAAAACATTACTCGCGTGTCATTAGAGGATTTTAACTATTTATTAAACAATATTTTGTCAGTTACTAAATTGAGGCAAACTATTCCAGCCAAAATGCGATTAGCAATTACTTTAAGATTTCTGGCGACCGGCGACAGCTATAAAAGTCTTTACTATTTATGCAAAGTGTCACCCTAAATAAATTGAAAAACTATACCTTGATTATAGTAATATTCCTATAACATTACATACAGGGTGTATCAGGTTTAAATCAGAATGGATAGTACATCGAAATATAATTATTTTTTGCTAACATTTTCTTTTAAAATGCTTAGTTTTGGAGATACAGGACGTTCAATATTATTTTTTTTTCTGTAGCACAACTTTTTTTTAGTTTCATCTATGTATATATATTTAAATTTGTATATGGTTAATTTTTTGGAAAGAACATGAACTGACAATAGATGAAAAAAAACCCATTATCAATCACATGGGCGTAGAAATGGGGATTTAGACCCCCATTTTAAAACCAAAATGTACTACGACATTTGGAAATATTTTTTTAATCTTCATAACTTCCTTGACAAAAAGTTTCATTTGGCAAATTTTGAAATTGTTATTAGCTTTCCAGGAAATCGTTCAAATGGTGTGATGTTTTTCACAGTATCTATATCTTCCATTGAATTGCAACTTTGATTAAAATAATAAGAAAAAAGTAACGTATAAACTCTTTCACCTGCAGCTTGTAGAAATTAGACTCTTTTAGTCCTAGTACTGATAAAAATAATATTTCACATTCCTGACTAAAAATAAAAATGTAGATATTGTGGAAAACACCAAAACGTTAATAACCATTTCAAAAATTGACAATTGACATTTTTTTAAATTTATAACATTCTTGACAAACCATATATCAGTATTGTATCACTATATGTATGTAACTAACTTTTGGTAGTTTTGTATTCTTTCATCTCTTCTTAAGTGACATGGTTATGGAATATTGTGTCTTGCAACCTTCTCCTCTTGTACTCATCTAGGTGCTATGACTGCTGCGAATGAATCACTATCTATTATTTTGGACCTTGGGTCATGCATATCAAAAATCACTACGACAGCATACAGGAGTGTAGACATGTATCTCGCCTCGCCATGTTTTTCTGAAAAAATCCTTTGACTCGTGTTCCAAATACCGACATCGAAGCGAGCGCTGGCAAGAGGGAACGAGACATCTCGAGGCGAGACAAGTCCATCATCCATATTCTCGTGCTCAATTGATCTCGTGCTGTATCGGCGAGAGTGTGGATGCGGCATTAAACTCTAAAGTAAATTATTTGTAGACTTTAGACACAAAATAATAGTGATAGCAACATAACACATCACTCATAACTACTAAAACAGCATGCATAAAATAAAATTAAAACTTACCAGTCTTAGAGCAAATGTTGAAAATTACCTCTATGAGCGTGGTCATTCTGGTAAACATCTTCCTAGATTTTAGGAATACCTCTAATTGTGCTAGCAGCTTCAAGTATACGGTATTGTAATTCTTCCACTGTGGCAATAGGAGCACTGCAAATCAGTGATTTAATGTGACCCCAAAAATAAAGTCCATTAGGGTCAAATAGGGAGATCGCAGTGGCCATACCACAGAACCAAAAGGTCCCAATCCGTCGTTGTGGAAATATTTAATTCAAAAGCGTCCTTACTGCTCGAGTGCTCTGAGGAGGTGCCTCATCTTGCGGAAACCCTCCCAAAAATTGTATTGTTACATCGTCTAATAATTCAGGCAATTGGTTCTCTAAAAATCCTCAGACGCTGAGCAATTCTTCAAAAGAGTTACGATCACTGCATATTCTATATTAGGGTAAACTTGCCTGCCAGGTCATTCTCCTCATAGAATAACACTTACCATATCTCGTAACCCCTGAACAGAATATAGGATTGTATGTGTACTTAAAATGCAACGATTTGGCTGGCCATCGTTCTCTGTACAACTTGTCGCGAGCACATTTTCTTCGACTGCACCATACATAACCCATAATTATAACCCATATAACCCATAACCCATATTTACATGTTCCATAGCAGTAAATATATTATTCTTTTCTCTGTTTGTTGTAATAATTTGTTCACAAACAATATTAAGTGAAATGGAAAATATAAAAAAAATATTTGTAAGCGTAAAGGTCAAGTGATTTTTATTTTAAATACACTGATACACTTCGTCAAAAAACTTCTTAGGCACTTAGAACTTATTTGATTAATGTGCGCCGCCCTATTGTTTTAATGGATACTGATTTAAAGTTACGATAAAAAGCCGAACCATGATATATTTACATAGATTTTTATTTTAAACCAATTTTAGCTCGACTGAGCTAAATAAGATTGCACAAAATGCTCGGGTTGTTTTTTTGGTTTAAAATCCTATGGCATTTTTAAGAAATGCTAAACACAATACGCCCGTCATGTTTTAGGCTTGCTACAGACTACGCATTCGCAATTCGCATAGTCTGTAGCAAGCCTACAGACTATGCGTGTATTCGCGATTCGTTATGCGTGATTCGTGATATGTTAGGAATAGTGTGTAGGGTCTTGTTCGTTTAAAATATATTTATAAAAATCCTACACATCATGCACGAATTCCATACAAATCACGCATCGCGCATCTCGAATCACGCATAGTATGTAGCATTACATGTTCAACGAATTAATATAAAAAATACGTAAAGATCGAACTTTTTGATATAATAATTATTATTCCAAATATTGCCAAGAAGTTGTGCTATAATTTTTATACATTATAAATATGTTACTGTATAATCCATCTGTGTAATGTGATAACAGTACCTACTCCATTCCGTGTTAACTTAAGGGAGCCGTATTCTTGAAATATTGTTTTCTACAAATACAAATAATTTTAGACATTTAAGAACTGAATAGAGAATAGAGCTTAGCAAAGAACAGGAATATTATTACATGCCACCTGCAAATATTCAAAGGTACGAAAATAAAACGAATATATAACAACAGAAAGCGACCTAACCAAATTCCTTTTTCAAATCTTCCATCATTTCATCTCGGCTACTCTTCATTTCATCCTGACTGTTCTCCATTTCTTTCTTTAAGCATTCCTTCATCTCATCATGGTTGTTTTTCATTTCATTTTTTAAATTTTCCATCATTTCGTATTGTCTATGCTTCATTTTAATCTGTTGTTCTTTATTTCTGTTTTATTTTGTATCCTATTTCATCTTGACTCTTCTTCTTTTCTTTTTGGCTCCTTTCTATATCTTTCATCGTACCCATTAATTGCTTAAATGTTATTTCCATTTCCGTCGCTCTTATTTTCGTTACTGGCATTAATTTTTTAGCTCCAAAGGCCTTCTTTGTGGAACATCGCACTTCTGACACCAATGTTGTCTCTACGTTGACTTTGCCTTGGAACACTACACGTAGAAAAATAAACTTTATTGTCTTGATTACACAACTAATATACATCAAGCAATTCAATCCATCAAATCTTTACTTTGACGTTTTTGTAACTCGCGTTTGACTTTTGAGCATAAACTGAAACGACTGTGGAGAAGAAGCCGATGTGTTATACAGGGTGTCCGGAAATGATGAGCAAAAAAATTTAGGGGATAATTCTATACCGAAAATAAATGCTACTTCTTTCTATAACATTTTTTTCCAAACTGATTATTAACAGAGTTACAAGGTGTTAAAGTTAAAATTTTATTTTCAATATTTGTAAATAACTTCTTAATAAATCCATCTATTTACATAAAATTTGTAAATCGGGGGTTCTTGCGGACGAGAAATTTAAATATGTTTCTAATTTTGACGTCACTAGTAGAGAGCGCCACTTATGGCACATCATGTTTCTTTTAAATGACAGAACTTTTTTGCTGCTTAGTGTATCCATCTGACTATTGAAATAATAAATTCTCCTACCTATTATATCTGAAAAAGGTATACCTTATTAAAGTCGTTAGAAGTAACAGGTTTCGAATTAATCTTATTTGAAATATTCAGTGCACCGATTGAAAACTGTTATCGTTTCAATATAAGTGCCTTTTCTACTGAAAATACAACAACATGTAACTTAAAAAAGTTTTTCAGAACGCTAAATTATGGAAATGCGCAAAATTATAAAAAAATCGACCTGCTTTGATAAAATCTTTGTGCTTTGTTGAATAATGGTTTTATCAAACTCGCCGATGTTCTTGAAATTTTGCACGTCTCCATAATTTACGACTCTGAACAATTTTTTCAAGTAACATTTTGCTGTATTTTCAGTAGAACCTGAAACCAAAACAGTTTTTTCTCGGTGCACTAAACATTAATTTCAAATATGATTATTTCAAAAATTGTTACGCCTACCGACTTCAACAAGATATACGTTTTTCAAATAAAACAGGTAGGAGAATCGATTTTTTCGATAGTCAGATGGATACATTAACATGCAAAAAAGTTCTTCCATTTAAAAGAAACATGGTGTGCCACAAGTGGCGCCTTCTACTAGTTACGTCAAAATTAGAAACATATTTGAATTTCTCGTCTGCAAAAACACCCTGTAGCTCCGTTAATAGTCAGTTTTGGAAAAAATGTTATAGAAATAGATAGCATTTATTTTCGATGTAGAATTATCCCCTAAATTTTTTGCTCATCATTTCCGGACACCCTGTATATTTTTTTAGGGTCTAGAACCAAATCGAATATAGCCTGGAATATTTTGGATAAAAAATAAAGGTATTACAAAACATAACAATATTAATATATTTAATATACTTAATTAGAAACATTATTTTCAAGGTGTAATGATTTTATGTATTTTGAGCATAATACGATTACTTCAGGATATGATATTTTAGGAACATTCGAGCCGATACTTTCCACATCTTTTGCGGACCTGCTTGTTTATTTTCCTTCTCAGACTGCATTTGTACCTAAGCCACCTTGATGCCTCGTTCAATTTTCTATCCACAGCCGGATTTTGGAAGTGATATCGGCTACCGCGTAAAATACTTCTTCGATACTTAAGTGAACCCCAGGTGAAAACAAAGAATCTAATTCCATTACCCTGAGCTTCATGTTCCCACTAACATTGTTTGGTCAATTTATAAAGATTTTTAACTAGGTACGGTAAAGTGCTGATAATATTCTATATCTATAGATTGTATTTACCACCAAAATATTAATATATACATACATATTGTAATGTATAAGTTGTCATGTGGTAATAATTATATATATATATATATATATATATATATATATATATATATATATATATATATATATATATAATTAAAATAGTAAATCGCTTACCAAGATTGAATTAACCTGTATCAAAGCCGGCTAGCAAAGTAGCTTTAATATATATATATATATATATATATATATATATATATATATATATATGAAATTAAATCAGGTGGCGCTTAAAATATTATATATATATATATAGTTAGATTTCCAAAATAAAGTGGTTCACTCTCAAGAAAAATCACGAAAATGTGAAAGAAAAGAAAAGGTCTTAATTTAACTTTGCCTACGGAAAGCTTTAACCAAAAATAGTGTAAAACGCAATATGTAAATCCAAAGGCTAACCCAAAAAATAAACTGTTAAATAAATATATCTGCGTATATTTATATGTATAAACATATACAGGGTGTCCCAAAATAGGCCAAGGCCATACCATTAACCACATATTCTTTGGACAAAAATAATGCGACTTTCCTTATGCCATTTTTTATTTAGGCGTCCCTGTTTTAATATACAGGGTGTTAAAGTAACATTTTAAAACACTATTTTTGTTAATAATCCCATTGTTTTGTAAGATACACACTTGAAATTTTGCACGTACTTTTATCTTATTCCGGCATACTTATCATGTAATTTTGGTGAAAAAAATAGAAGGGTAAATGGAGGTTACTGAGGGATGCAGTACCCTTTATCCCCTCCACTGTGCTCTGACTAGTGTCATTGTTTAATGCAATCAATCGTGAAGAATTATGAGGATTATCCACCATACTTATCAAAATGTTCTGTTTCTGATTTTCATTAATGCTTGTACGTCCATGTTTTGGAATATTTACAACATTGCCAGTTTCTCTAAATTTAGACTCTACGTCACTGACTGTTGATTGGCTGATAGGGCGATCTAGATATTTTTCATTAAATAAATCGCAAACTTCCTGCTGAGTTCTAGTTATATTCCGCATCCGATAAGAATTAAAATTTCAATTCTTTGAGTAACAGTTAAATGTGCCATAATACTTTAAATTGAATAATAATTTCGGTGTGACAATGACACTTTGCAAAGATTTTCACCTACGCGATCCATAAAAGAACTGTGGAATTCGAAAAACTAAACTTGATAACGTTTTTGCTTTATTTTAATTGATTTACGTTTTCTAACATTCAATCGTCATTTACTCGAAAACTTTCCCATGTAGGAGGGCAAAATTTTAGTACTGTCTGATAGACAATTAAACGATCTTTCAGAATCAAGGAAAAAAATATGGTATTGCTATTTAAAAAAAATCGATGACGTCATTACTCGAAAACAAATGACATTTGAAAATCGCATTTTACGCTAAAATATGTATTTTTTAAATTAAAAAATCGACCTGTTCGAGGATTTTTCTCAAAAAATAAATGTTTCGTTTTTATTAAATTTATTCCATACTTTTGGCGCATACTGTATATATACATGGCTAACCTAGCTCAATACGATATAATTAATATAATTCAAATGCCAATATACTACAAATAACATAATAAGATGCCAATCATAATATCCAGATAGGTGTGTGATTTCCATTTCATCATCTAACATTATAAAAATAGTGGGCAAATAGGAAAAATAACAATATACTTTTGGCACGAAATTTGGAATAATTAATTATTTTATTATTTTAAATTTATATGAAATTCATGCTGTGACAAAGTTCATAGAGTTCATAGAGTGAATTCAAAATGTATTTCTTTTCAACAAAAGAACTTGCATCTAGTCAATCAGTGATATATTCTCCTCTATTATTTACTATTGCCATTCAGAATTTTTTATTACATTTTTTAAACGATTTTGTAATTTTAGTGCGATCTGAAAAAAATTATAATTTTCTGACACCTCTAAAGCCTTGAGGACATGAACGCGTGTAAACTGCTGTGCGACGTCACTATCTCCAATAGCATGTCGGACTTATGGCCGATTCAAATATCCAACTTATTATGCGAACACTATGAAAAGAAAAAATCAAATTTTAAATATGGTATTGCAATATTCCAGTACATCGATAAATATCCAGTTAAATTATTTATTAGTTTACTCTGGAATCCCAGTACGTGAGACGTGGCAAAACGCAATGAAACACGACGTATTTTTTGGATCCAAAATATTGTATAGTATAATAAGATTTATAATAAAATCAGTTTAATAATAATACAGGGTGTTAAAAAAAAGTGTAAAATATTTCAGGAGGTAATAGTATGAACCAAAATAAGCAGAATAAATATGGGTCCGCAAAGTAACGGTTGCGGAGATATGGACCACTATTCGTTTTTCAAACATTTTATTTTATTAGGAATAAACCGACAAAGGAAGCTTTTAACAAACAAAAAACAAAGTTACAGAAGGTGTTCAGAGTGCCCTCCCTCCATTTCCAAGCAGGCACGACATCTTCGTCTTAAAGATATTCGAACTCTTTCGAAAACACCCTCCTTGGTTTGGATTTCTTGACACTCGTACCTGGATTCTGCGCTACCAGTGCTAGAATTTCTTCTTCTGCTCTAAGAGTGGACACCGACCTTGGTCTTCCGGATAAATGGCACTGTTTGCTGAAGGAATCGGTATCACGCAATCTTTGGTGAATTCTTCCAAACATGCGTTGTGAAAGAATCTGGCGATTTGGATAAGCGTCAACATAAATACGTCGCGCTTCGGTGGCGTTCCCATTAGCACGACCATACATGAAATGCATGTCTGATAATTTTGCGTTAGAGTAACCAACCATAGCGAAAGAAAACTTGTACTCTGTCAAATACGTACTGTATATTTCACTAAACATCAAGCAACTATTATTAGAAAATACACAACGTTTTTGCAAAATAAGAAAAGGGACTAAAAAACATAAAACATTCCATATCTCCGCAACCGTTACTTTGCGGTCCCATGTTTATTCAGACTTTTCTGCTTATTTTGGTTCATACTATTACCTCCTTAAATATTTTACACTCTTTTTTATCACCCTGTATACTTATGTATAGAATTTATTCGTGATTTAATGTTTAAATTCTTAGTTATGGTAGTCGGTGAGAGCCGTAGACAGGATTATATTTACGTTAAACGCCGAAATATTCAATTTCGCCAATAATAGTTTAAAATAAAATTAAGTACCTACCTATATAATGATGAATATGACTATTTGCAAAAAAAATGTTAACTACAAATTTTTATTAAATGTTATTATGTAATTTTAAATTAATATTTTCCAGCAAGGACCACGATGAGGTAGGAGCGTTTTCTGCCAGGAGGGTGGGTTTAGGATTTGGTAGGGTAAGAGTTCATAAACTCTTGACACAATAATATTAACGAAAACATAATAAACAAACACGTTTCTATATCAACTATGAGCAGTGTCGCAGGACGGTTGGTAAAACTTGAGGAATAAAACCAAAGGTGGTTATATGGATATACACTGGCATTGTGAGACCAATGTTAACCTATGGAGCTGTTGTCTGGTGGCCGAAAGTCCAACACACGACAGCTAAACAAAAGCTCATGTGGAATTTATTACAGATCCTTACATATTCGATATTAGTGGGCAATGAATAGACATGCTACCGTGGTACAAACGGAATTAAGAGGTATAACCATAGTCGCCAAAGAACAAAGAGATACATTTATAACAAACTACGCAAATAGTAGACAATCACTACTGATCTACGTAATCATAGGATAACAAATAGATCAGCAAGGGAATACCATCAAGCACTGGTAGTGGCCTCAACCAACAACAACATATCTGTATGCTGGGTAAAGGAACACGATCGGTGCAATGGCATTAAAGTGGCTGACAAGCTGGCTAGAAGTGCCTCGGGTCTGAATAGCTGTCAATTTGCTAAGGGGTTGCTTGAGTAATCCTGCAAAGATACAGCCAAAATATACCTGGCCATGTCTAGGAGAAATGTTTGCCTGGTGACGGGTGTGAAACAACTCTTTGTAGAGGTTACGAACAGAACGACGAGACAGTACTCTATGCACTCTATGAGTGCACTGCCATCTCGTCAATAAGAGAATCCGTGTTGGAAGAACGATAGCCTACATTAAAAATATCTTTCTAAGCAACGTCACCATCTTTTTCACCTTATTAGGTGGAAATAGACCAATACCTTTTCTTTTAAAGATGAAGTGTTGTTCTCCATGCGCTATTGGTTGAAGGTTTTTTCATGGCAAATTATTGATTTTACATGAGTTAATGCATTACTTGCGGTACTCATAAACACCCTAATAAAAAAACGCAATTTTTTTCGTTCAATGCTGCTTGCATCCGATGAATTACGTTGGGCACAAGAATTGGCTCAACAATACAATAGGGGTACTGTATAATGTAACAAAAATCGTGCGGAAAAGTACTCCTCGCTGCACAAATAGCTATTATTAAAAAAAAACATTTTCCTTCCAACCTTGACATTGCTTTTGAAATATCTGACAGAGCCAACAACGGAATGAAGTAATTTCTAGTTTAAATGAATATTAACATATTGGTTCTCAAAAGTTTAAAAAACCACATTTTTACAAATACCACTTTCTAATAAATAAGATAATTAATGATCGAGTCTTGTGAAACAGAAGACATTTTCGACAAGTTAGCTTAGTTCAAGAAAATTCCGAGTTAGGATAGAGATATAAGATGATGTGTAATCTCCTATCTAAGGGTAATTCCCTTCTGCTCTTAAGCTTACGCCTAATTCCGTGTTTTTGAGCATCAAAAAGTAATTAAATGTGAACGGCCTACGCGCTGCTAATTTTTAACCTTGTTGGAAAGGAAGGGAGGGTGAAATATAGAGCCGCATCCTTGAATTTGGAAATGTAGTCGTCTCCGTAAATTCTTTAACTCATTTGGGATTCTGGATTTGTACATAGGGTTCCAATTTCTCTAAATATAATTTCTTGTTTGATGTTCCGATTAATTGGATTATTTTCCAAATAATTGCATTTTAAAAATATTCAACGGCGTATAACTGAAACGTCTTAAAAAAATAGAATGCTTTATAAATATCAATCTGTTGTACAGATTTATTTTGGCAGTGGAACTGGGTCGCATATTCAAATGGAAATTTAGTTTTTTTTTCGTTGCCGTGTTTTAAAAATAGCTATTTTATTTATGATTACATTTAAAGCGGTTATTATTCTAAAAAATATATACAAAAAATATACTGCGTTTTGCCACGAAGCAAGCAATTTTTAATTTACTTTAATTAAAATTTGTTTGTTTTTTAAATTGATTTTAATTAATCAAAAACCTCATAATCGGAATATGTATTAATTGTTCCGTTTATTTTTTGTTTCTTTGTGTTTTCTTTATTATATATTATTGTTTCATTGAATAGTTTATAATAAAATAATAAAGGAATTTATACAGTAGAAGAATATCGAAGATGCATTGTTTATTTTTAGTTTATTAATGCAGTTGGCCTATCTCACACATTACTCTGTTCTGGTGTGTCATCTGTGTATACTAGTACAGGTGCAGGTTATTCACAAACACTTTTCTTAATCTCAGTTGTCGATAGTGTAGAATTTTACATATCACAAGACTTTCTATAATAGTTAAATGCTCGTTAATGGATTAGTCTTATTGCAGCTTGCAAAGTTTTCATTCATATACAGTCTGTCTCATCTCTTGCTGACACGCATCCGTTTTTTTAGTTTGTTTTTGAATTCATTTTCGAATTTGTGTCACATATTTGTAAATTTTTTTTGTTTTATTATTAATCACGGCAAATGTAAAAGGGTTAAATGGGGAAGGATCATTACAAATCCTAGAAAGAGAAGCAAGTAGATACAAAATGGACATAATAGTGATACAGGAGACGCATATAAAGGAGACGGACACATGAATTAGAAAATTATATATTCTTTACGAGCGGAGGCGAAACAAGGCGATACGGAACAGCATTCTTAGTAAATAAAAATATGAGGGATAAAATTTCTAAATTTTAAGCAATTTCAGATAGGTTATGTATGATTAAAATCAGAGAAGAAATAAACATATTCTTTACGAGCGGAGGCGAAACAAGGCGATACGGAACAGCATTCTTAGTAAATAAAAATATGAGGGATAAAATTTCTAAATTTGAAGCAATTTCAGATAGGTTATGTATGATTAAAATCAGAGAAGAAATAAACATAGAGATATTAAATATATATGCGCCAACAGAAGAAAAAACAGAAGAAGAAAAAGATGAGTTTTATGAGAAGCTAGAAGAAAATTATGGAAAGCTGAATAAAAACACAGTAAGAATGGTGGTAGGGGATGCAAACGCGAAAATAGGGAGAGAAAGGATGTGTGAAAGTCGATATCACCAAAATAATTATAATAAAAGTCTAATAGATTTTGCGTATAAAACATTATAACATTGTGAAGGAGTACATAGGTAGGCAACTGCACTTCAACAGTATCTGATATACAAAAAATTAAACAAGGTTTTCTAGGTAGCAAACGAACGAGGTTAGTAGTGTTGTTCTACTTATTGTGGTAGTGTCAATTTTTATCATTTTCAAAATGGCTCATGTATACAGCAATGCTGAGTTAATTGACATAATTTCTATTTATGGTACCAAATGCATTGGCAGCATGAGACTTTTACGGCAGTAGTGCAACGTGGACGTCATACCGTTAATTTTCGTGCAAATCGTAGACGATATGGTAGTCCCGGGCGACCACATACCATATATCCAGCATATTCAAGCACTGTTATCAGCGGATTATCCATTACGAGATAGGTTTTGTGAGTGGTTGTTGCAGCGAAATGCTGAAAATCCCCTATTTAATACTGAGGTACTACGTGTTATAGATGAAGTTTTCTTTACTCGCAATTGATTACAAAACATTCACGATGCATGCGATTGGGAACTCGAAAATCCTCATGTAATTGAACGTGACCACTTCCAACACCGATTTTCACTGAATGTTTGTACAGGAATTGTTGATGTGCACCTGGTTGGACCGATGATATTGCCTTTCTTCAAAATGTACCGCTAGCTGGCTAGATGTTCGAGATTATTTCCATCCAGCACAATGTGCGGTGGATTGATTGGGGTGGATCGGTAGCATGGTCTCCGCGGTCTCCCGATTTAAACCCTCCTGACTTGATTTTGTGGGGCTGTTTAAAAAATGTACCATACCAAAGTGGAATCCGTCCAGGATTTGAGCAAACGTATAACAGCTGCCGCAAATAATTTGCATTTAGAAGAACACCAACCAGGAGGAATATTCGCTTTAGTATGGCAACAGTGGACAAGGCGTGCCCAAATGTATGTACAAATCGAGGGACACGATTTCGAACAGTTTTTGTAATAAGGTATGTGCTAATTTTCTTTTTTAAATTTCATGCTTCTAATAGTGATCAAGTATAACAATTCTTATTCAAAATTAGTGTTACAAAATTTTATTCATTTTAAAGACACGTCATTTTGATCAGATCTATCTATCTTTAAGTTTGTTTTAAAGTAAAAACGCTGCAAAGGACAATGTTAAAAATAGCCGATTTTTGGCTTATCCGGGGGAACGCATACGTCATAAAAAAATCAATTGATTATTATTAATTGACATTAGAAATGGCCCAGAAATACGTCAGATAGCTGGAGAAATGTCGCTACTACCCCTAAACCTATATAAACTACCCTTAAATAGCTTTAAATGGATAATCATTAATTATTGTTATAAAATTCGTGTAAAATGAAAAAAATGCTTGCAAATGATTTGAACAGACAGTATGTCAATATAAAAAGTGATAAATGAGTGTAAAAGTGCCCATTCAATGGCGAAATAGCGCCAATTGTTCTCACTTTGCGAGCGCGTACTAAAAAAATGGCAATTTATCCTTGCGCCCATTTTTCAGGTCACAATAGTATAAATGAACCTTCAAAGTGATTTAAGCATTTTTTTCATTCTAAACGAATTTTACAACAATAAATAATGATTATCTATTTTAAGCTATTTAAAGGCAGTTTATATAGATTTAGGGGTGCAATTAATATTTCCCCACTTACTTAATGTACTCTAGTATCAGTTTTTGCATTTTTTGACAGTAATCTATAATTTTTTTCTAGCAATAGGCGTTCCCTTGAACATTTAAGCATTATCTATTTTTGATGTCGAAGTAAGCTCACCATTAGCTTTTGAAAGTCGTTTTTTAATTTTTAGGGGTTGAATGGACATTTTTGCAGTTATTTATCACTTTTTATATTGACATACTGTCTGTTCAAATCATTTTCAAGTATTTTTTTCATTTTACATGAATTTTATAACAATAATTAATGATTATCCATTTAAAGCTATTTAAGGGTAGTTTATATAGGTTTAGGGGTAGCAGCGACATTTCCCCAGCTATCTGACGTATTTCTGGGCCATTTCAAATGTTAATTAACAATAATTAATTGATTTTTTTATGATTTATGCGTTCCTCCGGATAAGCCAAAAATCGGCTATTTTTAACATTGTCCTTTGTCTTTGCTGCTATGAGTTTCAGTATGCAATAAAACATTTAAATACGATTATCTCAGAAACGGCTGCTCGTAGCGACACCTACTAGATATACCATTTTTGGACAAAATATACCAAGGAATAAAAATTTTTAACTAAAAATTTAGTATACCGAGGCACAAAAAAGTTATGAAGCTTTAGATGCGCAGCTGATGGCGCAGGCTGGCTGGCTCTCCAATGTACACCAAAACTGCGATCAGTTAAATTTAGTGCGAGTCATGATATTATTAAGATAAATATTTACAAAAAAGTTAAGAAAAATAATAACTTTAACGCCCTATAATTCGGAAACTCCCGACTTTTGCACTAAGGTCAGATCCTTATATTTCAGCCTCAGGAATTTGTGCTAGTATTTTGTACAGACCTTTTAGAGATACCCTGTATTAAATTTATCAATTCAGGCGACCAAGAGAATATCTCTCAATGAGACTTCAGTTTGAATAGCCCCACGCGTGTAATTTCACAGTTATGCGATTTTTATTTTATTTAAATTGCAGCAGTAAAAGAGATAACACTGTAGGGGAAAATAAAAAAGACGTTAATTGCCTACTTTATAAGACAAATGTATCAAAAATTATGGTAACATTTATTATTTCGATTCAGAATAATATGAAGAATCGAATAATAATTTTTTATTGAAATGGAACTACCAATGGTTTTTTACATTTTTTATTACCTTGTTATTTAAACATATTATTGATTGCCTCTATTTAATATTATTATTGATTGTACAGACTTTGCTATGTGTCTTTAGAAGTAGCAAATCGAACATAGATAAAAATGATTATAATGAAAAATAGCGATAAATTAACTTTTGCATAATTACATATGTCTAAGTGCTGAGACAAAATTATTAATTTTTATTTGGTATACCAATAAGGATTTATCAGTGTTGTGAATTTAGAACTGTTACGTAATTCTATGGGAAAAAATCTATAGATACAAACAGTGTTATAAATAAGTTATCTTCAGTAAATCTTGAACAATGGATCATACATTTAATTTGAAGAATCCTAAAGCCTTGAAGACTTAATTATAATTGCAACCAGCAACCACATTCTTTGATAAAATGGGTTTTGTTATTAGACAGTCTCGTATGATTTACGAATAGCTCCTAAACAGACAGTAAAACAGAAGCTGGTGAGCAGTAGCATCAGTATTCCAGAATGAAATTTGCTATATTTTGACACCATTTATAGAGAACGTTTCTCCATATTCTCAGATAGTCAGTCTGCAATAAGGCTAAAGATTTAAACAAGATGTGTTCAAAACTAGCTCGAAACTGTTTACAATTGCTAAGTAAAATTTACACATTGTAACTACGTGCTAGTATACAAAAGCATTGAAAAAACTTATTGAAAAGGAGTTAAGGAAGCCTCAGTGGAGATAAAATCAGAAAGAGTAATTGCGTGTGTGGCTCAAGGCCAGGACATACTCAAGCGAATGAGACACGAGATTTTCTTCTCTAGAGGAAAAATAAAGTAATGAGTAGTAGTAAGATCAGATTTTTAAAAAAGGTGAACATTTTTCAAGTAGGTATTGTCATATTTAATTCATTGACAAGATATCCCTTTTTGTCATTGTCGATATTTAACTTCAAATAATTTTAATTTTTATAATAATTTTTATAGTTTTATAGTATATATTTGATTCAACTTAAAGGAGTCCACCTGAAGAAGCAATCCTAAAAATGCAAGAAATAGGTCAGGTCTCATCTATTGTGGTTGAATTTGTCGTGTTCCCACTGCCAAAAAGTGAAGTTAGATATTTATAGAGTGAGTAAATTAGATTATTTTCTTTAGATAATTATTGAATTGAGCTTTGTCTGTGGAATTGTTCATTAGCATACCTAGATGTTTGGTATCAGAGAACATACATATGACTTCATTGATAGGAATTGTAGGAGATTTGATTTATATTAGCTTAAAATACCTTTCTAAAACAGTAAAAAAAGAACTCCGCTTACTGAAGAAGTACTTTTACAACATGAAATTCGTGGAAAATCTAACCTACTAGAGTTGGAGCTATGAGTAATGATTTCACCGGCTGAAGTAAATAATCCAGTTTTTACAATCTTTTTGGAATGTTTCGGAATGGTATATTTATTTAGACACGGTCCTTTTTCAATTTAAGAGAACCTAACCAGAAAATGTCACATTGAAAAAGCAGATAAGTAAAAAAATAACAAGAATCACATCACTATCGTGCACTTCAGTATTTTAGGTAGTCAGAAATACAGCCACTTCTGAAAACGTTTTCAAAATTGTGCCTACATACTGTGTAGTACATTTTTCAACGATATATCACAATAAAAATCTCATATCAGCATTTGTAGGTAGTAAATTGATGTATTTTCAACACATTTCTACAAGATTCTAAAACAAGCTTCTTCCATTTTCGTGCAACTTCTTGAAATATTTGTTTTTGTATTCGGAATGAGTACGTATACAAACAACTGCCTTTGTCATGGACATGGATGATATCCAAAAAGGTTAATTCATTACATCGGCAAACATCTGTAACTACCATGATCATTGCAACCTGTAAAGAGTTATAAATAAAACGCTCATTGTATAAATTGAAATGTTGTATTTTTTACCTTAACTTGTAAATAACTCCACCGGTGCTTTTTTAAAAAAATCTTCGATTTGGTTTCTCTCCAGTATCTTTACCTTCTTTGGTTTATAATTTCATGATTTTATTTTCAAATATGAAGTACACATCGAAAAATCAATACCTTTGTGCACTTTCATCATTGACTTTAGCATATAATATTTTGTCCACATCAAAGGGACAGCAAACCGTTTCTCCACATTAAAAAAGTAGGATAGTAGCATATCTTCTGTCAATCTTTCTTCTCGCATGCCACTTTTACTATTCGCATGAAACATACGTAATGTTGCTTATTGGGTTTTTTGTTGGATTTCAGCTGGAATGAAGAAATTATCAGCATTCTAACTCATTTTTTGTATCGATATTGTGTCGAAATTTTTAGATTTTTGGCTACAAATTGGTATCTCTGAAATAGTCTTGCACTTCTCTGGTTGATACACGTGGAGCCTTGATACATTATTGAAAGATATGTTAACTGAGAAATATAGTTTATTCCCTTTGCGTTATTCGAAAGTTTAGTGCACCGACGGTTGTTAGTATGCTGTTGATATATGTAGCCAACGTTATTCCTTCATTCTGTGCAGACATTTGTTTTTCGATGGAATTTTTATAATACAAGACAAATAATTTTTACAAAAATCATTATATAATTCGTCAAATTTCAAATACGTTTGTGAAATGATATTAATTTTAGATGTTTTTAAGACATCAAACAATTTTTTTTTATTCTGTGGTTATGCCGTTAAACTTATTTTCTGTCAAAGTTGTCTTAAGGGAAGATAAATATCTTCCACTTAGAGAGCAATTATACATATATCAAAGCTCCCTATATTACAAATTTACTTATTAAATACATCCTACACATTTTTTTTTTCAGAACAATAATGGCTTTCAATTTTATGATTTCTAATTTAGCACAACAAAAATATTATTGCTCTAGTAGAAAAATCTACGAAAGAGTTTTTATTCTTACTAATATTAGAAAAGAATTTTTAAGTACGAGCATTTGACACTTTGCTTTTCTGGTTTTCACTGATGCAGATTTTATAAGTTCCTCTGTAAGGAGTAGACCTCAATTTGATGAAAATAGGTCTTCAAGATTTGCCTCGAGTAATGATAAAGAAATTGTTGAGTATTAAGTAGTGAAGAAACTATTAGCTACTATGTTCAGCCAAGATTTTCAAAATCTTCAAAACAAACAATGCCAGAAAAAGAAGAACATACCTCTAAGTAACAACTAACGGCAAAAGGAGAATGCAGGAAAAACGCAAATTCACCAAAAACCGTTAAATTGTTCTTAAAAACTTCGAAAGATATTCACGCTTTTTCAGTTGCATTGCCAAAAAAAAAAAAAACGCAGAAAAACAGAAAACCAATAAAATCTAAAATTTTGATGGATAGGTAAACCAAATATGCAAGAAGGAAACACATGCCTAACGTCAAGGCAAAAAAGATAGGAAAAAATAAAAAAAATGTTTTTAATGACACGGCAAAGGAAGTTAACGTAAAATGTCGACCTAAAGAAAAGAAAATACCTGACGATGCTGACGATTCGGATTGATGTTTCTACTATTGCATCATTTGGTTCATCTGAATTAACTGATCTTGAAGAAAAAATTCGTAAAAAGCTTAAAGAAATCCACTATGACCAAGGTAATATTGAGGTAAACGACTTTGATTTGACCCGATTTAAAAAAAAACCCTAAAACGTTATGTAGCAAAGGTTTTAGAGATAACATCCGAAGAAGCATACTTAATTCGAAAGTTTTCTGAATACCGTTTTGTCTTTCCTTGATGTAGTTGTCACATTAGTAGTAACAGCTATGGACATATAAAACTTCTGCCACTATGCTTAGTTGGAGGCACTGCACAATTTAAAGAACACTAAAATTTGTCGTCAATTTCTCAAAGTATGAAAACGTTTACTGAACGTTCTATCTCTGTTTTTGACATACAGAAAATATTTATTTATTTTTATTACATATATTGTAACAAAAAGACTGTATTTTAAATCAATGTAATGAAATATCAAACAGTATATCAACCATCCCTAGATTCCCCTATATCATCTGTCGGAGAGGTTATGTTCCCTATCTTTTTGATAAGACTTCGTATTAATATTGCAAATATCTGTATGATTTACTGCAAAATTTCATATTCATATCAATTTAGTCTGATTACAATTCAATGTTCCCTAAACTCCAGTAACTATAAACTGCGTGCGAAATTAAATTGAAAATCTCTTGGGAGAACAGTATGTTACCCCACAACCACAAACTGATAAGCCAGGGGAATTGAACTGGAGAACTTTATTTCACCAGCAGAAGAAAATAATTCAGTTTTCTCAAATTCTCCGGAATGCTTTTGAATGGTGTATTTGTTTAGACACGACTTCCTCGGATACAGATACCATACAGAGGTCCGAAGGCAAGCTACCAAAGGAATAAAGGCCATGTGTAATCGATGCAAAATAAACTCCTCTGAGCGTCATCCGCGGCGAATGGGTCCATGTGGCGCCAGTCGGATCCCGATCTCGCCGCGTTCAGTTGTTCGCTCCAGTCGACAGCATCCCCTAATATCGGCCCGTTTGCATGCCGTTAAGTGCCGTTCTCGACTAATAAAGCAGAGTTGGTTAAGTGCGACAATATCCTCCGCACATCGCGGAATATGCTAGGGGTTATTAGCAGTTAATTGAAGAAGTTATGGTGAGTTGCTCGCAGTTTGCTAACTTTTTGGCTTTGAAATATTAGTTAAATTTTTGGCGACTACTTTTTTATTTTTGCGCCGCCACGTCTGGCTCCTTCGTTATATTTGCGTCTAGAAGCTAAAAAAAAATGCAAATGCATATGTTCCCGATTTGATTGGATATGACATTCGCTAATTACCTACTATTTATTTCTTATGTGATATCATTATTTTTCAGTAATATTACGACTTTTTATAATTATTTATATCAATTAGTATACTTGACAATTAATTTATAACCAAGTTATACTAACGTTTTAAAAAATATATTTTTTTATGAAAAACGTATACTATATAAATATATGGGTCTTTCAATTGAACGTCAGTATTTAAGGGGATTAATCTGTGCATCAAAAAACAAAAAGATTATAAACATAAGTCCGGATTTGCTTTGTTTTCATATACAGGGCTCTAAAGGTTTTTTTATTTCATGTAGCTGGTACTTTGTAAGTTCATGTTTTGTTAAAATTAGTAACAATATAGCTTATTTAATTGTTCTTCAATTTTTTATTGAAAACAGTTGAAAATACGAATAAAAGTCAAGAAATGAAGTAGCATTAAAAAAATAATTTTGCATTTTTGAAGAAATCGGTGGTGTATAATTTTTTTATTTAAAATATTCAGAGCTCGATTAATAATTATGACACCACTAGGTAAAACTGAAAATTAATTTTTTCTCCGAAAGATATATCTGTACACCTAGTAGTGAATGTAAATATTCACCAAGTTCTAAAAAATATCAAATGAAGTTTCGGAGTTATTAAAAAAAATATTTCAAAAAAAAATCTTTAACCTATGTTTATATGAACTTTTTATCTTAAAATCATATGCAGATTAACCACCTTATGTATTGAAATTCAATTATGACACACCCTGTATATTGTATGGTGTCATTAATACTTACATTACGAGTTAAGTATTTTCGTTAACAAATTATGTTTAATCATGCGATAAAAAACGAGAACATGATTTTTTATATGCTGGGTGATTTTACGACTAGTGACCAAACTTGTGTGGTGAGATTTTTGAAAAATCATAGCACTTAGTTTTATAAATTTGTGTTAACTTCTTTCCTTAAAGAAATACGGGATGTTGAAGATTAATAATATAAATCGTTTTCACAGCATAACTTTAACAACAATGAAGTTATGACCCGCATAATGTGTCATTTATTCGAAGAGTTTATGCATTCACATCCAAGGTGGCTACGTCTTATACGACCTGAATACTGACTTTCTTATTTATTTATTTTCGTAATTGTATCACTAATGATAAAATTGTTAAATAAATTAGGATTTATAGGTCGAAATTTTGTTAATGCTTATCTTTAATATAAAAGAAAATATTGTAAATTTCCGATTTTGTAGTGCTAAAAGTGAAAATCACACAGATATCAGATGTACCTAGATTACTTTTTTTTATTAAATTTGACCAGTTGTATTTCTACAACAATGTTACTACAAGTGTCTGGGTATATTTTTTCTGCGTTGAAAAATATCTTATTACATTTGTATTTGTCTAAAACTACCAAAATAAACTTGCCACTTATTCATTCCAGTGACACAGTACAATTTTTTTAAAAAGGGTAACCCCGTTGACCTGTGTCTGCGCCACTGGATAATATTATTTGATTTTTTTCTTTTATAATTCAAAATCAAGATGTCATACCTAAATTGAAGAAAGAAGCTTTTAAAGTTAAACTGTAAAAACGATTTTAATTATTAACTTTCTATACCCTGCATTTATTATGAAAAAAAAAAAAAATAATAAAATTAGGACAGGTTTATAAAGCTGAGTGCTATTACTTTTCAAAACGATACCTACCAATCCTGCCTTTTCAGTTGGACATACCTAGATCGTAGATCACCTTGTATATTAAATTATAGTTTTCGACATAAACGTCTTTATTCCTCAAAATTTCGGAAAATTTCAAAGAGGAATGATGTTTAATATATCAATTCTAAACTCACGTGTCAATAGACAATTCTTTAACGATTTTCTTTCCTAACGGAAAAACAACAAAACATAAAGAAATTTGTAAAAAATTCAAACACTGCATTAGGAAGACATCAAAGTTACAAAAAGTATTATTAATAATAACAAAAGTAATAAAAAAAATGTAACTGTTTTATTTTAATTTTATTTTCTCTACTCTATTTTTATTATACAATAAAAGGAATGAAATTTGGATACTACCTCTACATTAAAAAGAAAGGATTCCAATTTATTTTCTAAACACGTTATTTAAAAACTCCATTTCATCTAAAAACTGTTACAAAGACAAAAATCTTCTCTACTTAAAAGACGCTGATTTTAAATTAAAACTTCAGAAAGGAACGTAAAGGAAAAGTTAACAAGGGAAATATTACATTACTCCAACAAACATGTGCAATCCGTCATACCAATAAAAGTTGGGTAATTACAATTTTTTAAGATTAATAAGCAACTTTTATTCGAAAAATCGTAATACTTATACTCAGCTTAATGATTCAATTATACAATATACAGGGTGTTCCAGAATGATGGTCAAATATTTTACCAGTGTATTCCACAAGCTATTTCAGGGTGGGATCTTCATATGAAATTTTTCAATTTGGATCCTCCCTTTTGAGATATTCGAGTCTCAAAATGATGAAAAAAATGTTTTTTTTATTTTTCCTTAAAAACGGTTACACTTAGAAATTTCAACTTTGGTACACATTATCAGCTAATCAAAAGCTATTTTGTGGTGGTGTCTATTCCTTGGCTCATATTTCTGGAGGGCGGGAATAAGCAACCCCTAGATTTATTTCTTTTAGAACTTTTTCCTGCAATAGCCGATTTCAACATTTTAAATATTACATCTAATTTTACTACTTTTTCCCCTCTTGTAATTTTTTCATATAACTAACAGTTTGCGCGGAAAAAATAAAAAATCTCAACAGGGAGGACCCAAATTGAAAAATTTTATATGAAGATCCCTCCCTAAAATGGCTTGTGGAATACACTGATAAAATATTTGACCATCATTCTGGAACGCCCTGTATACAGACACATTATGTTAATACTGAATTTTATTGTTTTATCTTACTTTATCTCTTATGCATTAATTTTAATGTTATTGTTTTTTAAAGCTCTTTCTGTTTACTTAATCGTCGATTAAACGAATTGAATCACTTTTTCAATTTCATGATATATCAAATTATATTTATTTGTAAACGATAGATATAGAAAAATACAAGAGGTTAGAGAGTGTGGAGGTAGAACAAGAAAGATGATTTATAGCAGAAGATGTTGTCAGCATAAAAAGGTTGCAAAGGGTAAGGGATCATATCAAAAAGGAAAGAATCTGAAACGACGTTACCTTGAATTTCATTTCGAGTATAATAATATTCATTTATAGAAACTGCAAAAATATTTCCGATGTCAAATTTGAGCTATATCAGTATTTTATACATATGTAGAATGTGTGCCAGATGACAGGATAAGAAATTCTCCGCATTCTGAAAGTCGGACATTTCGGATATAAAGTTTATATAAAATCACCCATGGAATTACAATGAAATATTACATAAATAAAAAGCAGTATGCCTGTGTACATGCAGCGCAGTAGAAACTTTTGATATATGGGTTTTATTGATTTATTGGGCTATAACTATTGTTATGTGTATAAGATGTTAATAGAAAATTCTTAGTGAATAGAATAACATAAAAAAATACTTACAGTCTTCTAAAATATCCAAATAAAACAAATTAATTTTGATAAAGACAACTGTACAGAGTGTTCTGGAAAAGTCATAATCAGAACTGATAGACAATTTTAATTGCGAGTCATCGTCAACATCCTCATTCTATACACTGAAATTTGATATAGTTTTATATTGTTTCTGACTGGAAAAATTCGTCGAAATTCGAAAAATTGTTAGTTTTTCACCATCTGCATAAGGCGCTGGCCTTCCTCAGCAACATTTTTGAGGTTATTTTTACACTGTTGTAATATTGTAATGTAAGATTTGGTTTTTCATGAAAAGATAGGTACTCTTGTTAAAAATGCTGAAAGCTTTTTTTGAAAAAGACAGTTTATTCCCCCAAATTTAAATAACAAATATTTATGGAGTACTATATCGAAAAAACAAAAAACTTTGTGGAATGTATTCAGTACTTAATATAAAATCAAAGCAAATTCTCAATACTATGATCCAAATTTCAGGACTATATTTCTCGGGCCAAAATATTTAACTTTAGCTCAGGCAAAAAATTTAAGATTACCGACCTACAGGGAGTCAAAGTTAAAAATTAAATTTTAACGTTTGCTAATATTTAAAAAAAAAATAAGATATTTGTTTCAAAAAGAGCACTGGGGGGTTACTTAAGTAGCGCTAAGTGAGATTGGAACTATTACGTAACCTCAACCAAATTCCTACTTTGTCTTAAAAAATAAAAGTTAACAACAACGGCATTGTATATTCGACTACATACTTTACATGATTTCTAGGTAGCTCTCCTTGCTGAGATGTCTTAATTACTAGTGGGGCGATCCTTAAGTTTTAAGAACCTGAAAGAGGCAAATGGTTGTACCAGTGAATTATGTTACCAAAATATGACTTCAAAGCTGTAACAGTTGCCGCGTTCAGGGAACATTAATTGTTTGTTTAAAGTTATGTAAACTTATAATTATATAATAATAATAATAAACGTCTTTTATTATTTTGAATAATTTTACAATTAAAAAAAAAATACAATAATGGGTGAAGTTTACCTTTGATTACAACGTACAAAGATACTCTTCCACTTAGCCCAACAAAAAACCTGTGTAAATTGACTAAATGCAGTGTAAATAACATGATCGAGTACAGTAAATCACAATGCATCCACTGAAGAAGGCCCACCAATACTTATCATATAAGACATGATAATAATAATTATTCAAAGCGATAAACTTAATGATAATAGAATGACTGAAAGTAAAACAAAATATAGCTTGTTAATTCCGATTTTTCAAAATGTATGATCTGACATTGGTTTTAACACTACAAATACCTAATTTTTTAAACTCTGGCGAAACCATGTTGTATAAGTGACAAATTTGAAAACTAAAAGATCGTTTAAACAGTTCTGTTGTAAATGAAGGAACAGCTAGTAATCCCCTATTTCTTACGTTTATATTATGGACATCCGAAGTTACTTTTCGATGTAAGTAAGAAGGTTTCTTGCTTACGATTGTCGTATGTCAAAGGGTGAGAAAATGATATTTCCTCTGTTCTCCATATTCAACCATTGTATTTCTTTCAGTTTATGCGATACCCACTGACGTCTTCTTATGCCAAATATCATACGTAAGCAAGCCCTTTGAACTTTTTGTATTTTCTTTTTGTAAATAAGTGTCAAATTAGGTTCATATAATGCATCAGCATAGTTAAATAGAGATAATACTAGGGTTTCACAAAGTAGTATTTTTACATGAATTGAGAACAAATGACGATTTCCATATATTATTTTAATATTACAATAGGCTCGTTGTAGTAACTTATTTACATGCTCCTCAAACCTCAAATCAGAATCAAGTATAACACCTAAATTGCTTGTTTCAATTACTACGTCAAGTAATTCATTATTAATGACAATATTATTGAATTCGACTATTTTTTACGGTGATATTTACTACCGAAAACCATTACTTTAGATTTAGTAGAATTGATAAGTAGACAATGTTCAGTTGCGCAATCAATAAATGTTTTTAAATTATCATTAATGATAACACAAGCTTGTTGTACTTCGTGCGGTTGAAAATTATAATAATATACTTATATTAAATATCACCATGAACAGCAACTGCAAAGTGTATTTTTTGGTATGATGAAAGCAGATATTTCTTTCAGTTTATTTTATAAATTTGCTAGGAAACATTCTTCAGGTTGAATCGTGGTGAATTATTAACAATTATATTTAGTTCGTTGTTGATCATACTAAAAACTTCATCAAGAGAAAAACTTCTTCTTCAATGTGGATGGTGTTCTCGAGCATTTAGCACAAAATAAAATAATATGACAAACAACGTGATATTTTGCAATGCCTTTCTTTATCAAGACAAGCACCTACAGGTTCGATAATAGGTGTAGATTTTCAACGACTAAATGACATGGTTATTTATTAATTCTTCTACTGGTTCAAGTCAGTGAATCTATCATGTTTCCAAATAATGTGTGATAACTAAAATGTGAATTGTACTGTTAAAATGAAACAAAATTGATATACTGTTAATTTCGACATATATCCAAAAACGTTGGAATCGCTGAGTTTGCCCCTAAGAAAGTTATATTTATGTGTGAGTGACAAACTATGCAATAATATATCTACCCCATCATTCTTATCACAAGGATTAACTTAGAAGTCGGAGAATTGTGCAGAAGAAGGGACGTCATATTATTATTAAGCAGACCACATGTCTTTATTTCTCAAAATTTCGGAAAACTTCAAAGAGGAATGATGTTTAATATATCAATTCTAAACTCACGTGTCAATTGACAATTTTTTAACGATTTTCTTTCCTAACGGAAAAACAACAAAACATAAAGAAATTTCTAAAAAATTCTAACACTGCATCAGGAAGGCATCAAAGTTAGAAAAAGTACTATTAATAATAATAAAAGTAATAAAAAAACGTAAGTGTTTCATTTTAATTTTATTTTCTCCACTCTATTTTTATTATACAATAAAAGGAATGGAATTTGGATACTACCTCTCTACATTAAAAAGAAAGGATTCCAATTTATTTTCTAAACACGTTATTTAAAAACTCCATTTCATCTAAAAACTGTTACAAAGACAAAAATCTTCTCTACTTAAAAGACGCTGATTTTAAATCAAAACTTCAGAAAGGAACGTAAAGGAAAAGTTAACAAGGGAAAAATATTACATTACTCCAACAAACATGTGCAATCCGTCATACCAATAAAAGTTGGGTAATTACAATTTTTTAAGATTAATAAGCAACTTTTATTCGAAAAATCGTAATACTTATACTCAGCTTAATGATTCAATTATACAATATACAGGGTGTTCCACAATGATGGTCAAATATTTTACCAGTGTATTCTACAAGCCATTTCAGGGTGGGATCTTCACATGAAATTTTTCAATTTGGATCCTCCCTTTTGAGATATTCGAGTCTCAAAATGGTGAAAAAAATAGTTTTTTTATTTTTCCTTAAAAATGGTTACACTTAGAAATTTCAATTTTGGTACACATTATCAGCTAATCAAAAGCTATTTTGTGGTGGTGTCTATTCCTTGGCTCATGTTTCTGGAGGGCGGAAATAAGCAACCCCTAGATTTATTTCTTTTAGAACTTTTTCTTGCAATAGCCGATTTCAACATTTTAAATATTACATCTAATTTTACTACTTTTTCCCCTCTTGTAATTTTTTCATATAACTAACAGTTTGCGCGGAAAAAATAAAAATTGTTTTCCTTACTCTAAACATCTTTTCGTCACTGGTTACTGAGAGCTGCAGTAGACGGTTGCTATGTTGATGTTTCTCTGCTGACTTGTGAAACAAATCGCCATTAGGTCTATAATTGACAGTTTTTGCAAATATTTCTAATCAAGGAATTCCTATAATTGTTGCCAATTGTGCCGTATGCATTTTTCGTCAATTTATTCGCTAATATTTGTACAGAAGAGTCAGTTTACAAATATTTGCAAAAACTGTCAAGACTGATTTGTTTGACAAGACAACAGAGAAACAACAACATATTATTATTAAGCAGACCACATTTGTGCATTAGACGAAACAATTTTATAATTGATGTTGATGTATAAAAAAGCTATACTGCGACTAAATTTTCGAGAAACATTAAAGTAAACCTAGCATACCTATGTAAAATACCTGTTTATTATTTTTTTTTTTTTGTTTATTCTTTCCTTCCCTCTTACAAAATATTCTTATTGTACGAATTTCGAAACACTCAGTACTTTGAGCATGATGTCCTTTATAACCAGTACATGGTGAAACGGGTGATTTAGGATTTAATTCAGATGTAATATTTATTTCGACAATTTGAGCTTCGACAGGCCACGAGAAATTTGTTAGTACTTATTGTTCCGTGTCCTGAATTTTCATCTTGCCTTAATTCAGCCGTCTTTATTATATTCAATAAACCTTTCTTTGTTGGTTTACAATTTTATGTTTCAATGAACGGAAGGTATTTCTGTAAATTAAACATGAATTTTCTATATTAAAAAATAACGAGTATAAAAACTAAAATAAAATTTAATATTGTTTACTGTTCTTTTTGTTTTATATAAAAATTATATATATAAAACACAATGATTATGCAGGGTGTCCACGAAAAACCCCTAAAAATACAGGGGGTGATTCTACATAAAAAAACATGAAAAATTTTTCATGTGAACGTAAGTCCGAAAATACATCGTTACGGAGATACCATGTGTTGAAATAGAACCTTTTTTATAACTTCTGCAAAATATAAAACTTTCTCACAAAATTGGAAAAAGGTTTTTTTTTTTGTGAGAAATCATTAGTATTTGTAGCGCTTAGAGGGCGTACACTATTATTATTTAATTTCAATTCAATTTGCCCTAATTTTTTTGTCAATTATTTATGAACGGATCGGAGATTCTCTGAACAAAAGAATTACATCATGTCTTGAAAGCAACGGTCATCACGTGGAGCATTTATTATAGTTTAGAAATCGATACCTTAACTTTAATTTTATAATGTCTTGAAATAACACCTTAGCTTATTATTAAAAAGTAATCATTTTTTTAAGATTAATAATACATTAATAGTTTAATTAAAAATTCAATTTAATTGAATAAAATTTAAAAATTCAGTACAAAATAACAAATAAGTAATTGTATTAAAAAACCAAAAAGGTCCGCTCCACATCAGATGTATTTTTTGGAAACGGTTGGTTTTGACGATGATTCATTCATAAAGAAAACAAAAAAAATTATTGTCATAAAAGTTAGGGCAAATAGAATTAAATAATAATAGCGTACTTAGCACCCTCTAACGCTACAGAAAAACTAATACTAAATTATGACTTCTCACCCCAAAAACCCCCCGCTACCCAATTTTGTCCGAAAAATTATATTTTGCAGAAGTTGTTAAAAAAATCAAAAATTAAATTTCTATTTCAACATCCTGTATCTCCATAACGAAGCATTTCTGGACGTTCATATGAAAAAATGTTCATGTTTTCTTATGTAGAATCACCCCTTGTATTTTTTAGGGTTGGTTTGTGAACACCCTGTATATACAAAAAAAAATGTTTTTTTCTTATGGAAAATATAGATTTTTCTAACCTTTGTCTAATTTCGGAGAACATATTCTACGCCCCAAGTGTAAGCTTAGCTATGCACATGGTGCACATACAAAATTCAATTTCTTGAAAACTGTAACACCTAGCGAAATAATTTTTTTTAAAAAACGTTTTCTATACTTTTGAATACATTTACCTCGATATAACTATAAATCAAATTTGGTTAATAAATGTAGCTCTCCGCATGAAGTTTTTAATGCACAAATTTGCTGGTGCCAAGTTTTGAACTAATTTATCAAAAATTGGCATGTATCATTAGAACCGCTATAGTTTTGTACATAAGTTGTGAAAATATTATGATCGTTCGTAAAATCGTTGATTTACAAACCCGATGTATATTACGAATAACATAATTATTGTCAAATAATATCCGAAGCATGAAAAATTTGATTTTAAAAAGTTCGTCCCTATTGAAAACAGTTGTAGAAGTTCATTTCTGATGCCCAAATTGCCCCTCTGCAAGATGGTAAAAGTTATTTGGGTATACCTTTAAAAAAATCTACCAGAAATAAGCGAAAGAGCGAGGGGATTTTACTTCACTATTAAATGAATATTCTATTTGTACTACAGATTCTTGATTAATGGAACGGAGCAAGTGACATAATGTAATGTCAAAGCGATTGTAAGGCATTGGGGTCAAATGAAGTGACCCTTATTATGGTTTCTGAATGATAGGGTCATTTAAATTAAATCACTTGATAACCGCCTTTGTCACAATAACGTAACTGACAGTGGGAACACGAAAATTTCTATTCGATTTTGCGAAATGTATTTATTCTGAAAATTTGCAGTACAAGAAGGGTTATGCTGTTTAACATGTTAGTTTAGTTTAATATTTTTTATACTAAATAAGATAAGTTTCACCAATGCTGTACGAGCTAAAGTCGGGAAGTATTTCATATGCAAATTTCAACGAAAATGGAACGACAACCAGGAAAAAGGTAATCTATAATAAAATTAAACTAAATGCTGAATGTTGCCATCCCTTCACGGGACATATGTTTTGGGCCCTACGCTCCAGGGATTTTCTAACCCTTTGCAATTTAAACGAAAATAGAAATGTTAAACATAATAATAAAACTAAATTAAGTGCTGAATACGGCTGTTCTTCAAGGCATATATGCATAAAGGAATTTAGTAATACAGCTTTGGTAACTATAATGTAAATAATAATTAAATAAAAGTAGCACATATTTTATGCGCTATATTTTATCTTGTGTTTCATAGTTTTGGTTGCCTTTACCTCTTAAAATAAAATAACTTTTGATTTTTCCCTTTGATAATCTAAAGAACAATCACAAAGCAGTTTCTACCACCTATCCGTGATTCCTCATCATCCAGTTAAATATACAGAATTGAATGGATGGACCTATACCGATTTCACTAAAGCATTTGATAAGATCGATCATGTTTTACTATTATATAAACTTAACAGCTGTGGCCTCTGTCCCATCTTAATTAAACTATTTCAGTCTTATCTGACCGATCGCTATCAGTTTGTTCAGTATCGTGGTTATAAATCGTTTACTTTTTTTTCTCTTTTATTTGTAATATATATTAACGATATTGTCAATGACCTAAATATTAGCTACCTTCTATATGCCGATGATGTAAAATTATTTTCTAGAATTAACTGTTGTGGCGACTGCGAGAATTTGCAAAGTAATCTTTGTAAATTTAACAATTGGTGTGTTACAAACAAACTATCACTAAATGCAGTGAAATGTAAAGTAATGTCTTTTGGTCGTATGACGTGTCCGCTACTTTTTAACTATAAGATTGACTGTGATATTCTTGAGAGGCCTGAAGTCATTAAAGATTTAGGAATTTTATTTGACTCCAAATTTGGGTTTGCACGGCATATGGATGTTTGCATAGCGGAGGCATACAAAAGCCTTGGTTTTGTTATGCGTAATTCAAGAGAATTTAAAGACCTTTCTACTCTTCGTCTGTTGTATATTACGTTTATTAGATCAAAGCTTGAATCAGTATTCAAGTTCCGCCATATGGAACCCAATTTATGAATGTCATATTTCTGCGCTTCAATTACATAGCCTTATCTCTAGACGTGGGTTGCATTCTGCAGTAATTCTTTTAAAAATCAGATTATTTACTAACTTGTTTAAATTTTAGAGTACCAAGATCTAATAGTCGATTCAATAGTTTATTTGCCAATCCACATGCTCGTACAAATATGTTAGTTAAATCCCCCTGCACCAAATTTTAAGTAACTATAATAAAGTAGAAAGTAAGTAAAGATATTTTATCATGTACACTTCGTGATATAAAGCAGCTTTTTCTCACATAGAGTACACACTAACTGTCCGTATAACAGTAGTTATCACATAACGTAAGTTTGATCCTTAGGAAGCATTTTTTGATCAGACGATTTATGTCGATATGAAGTCATTCCTAGAATTTACTGTCTGTTTGTCGGTTTAGTTTCCGGACACCTTGTATATTGGCATCCAATAAAGCTTTTAATTTTTCGATTGTCACCCTGCTGTAGCAGTAGAACATTTGGTAATAATATTTTAATTAAGGTCTAGGTCAAGGTCATATTGCAATTCGAGAAGTAAATATGTATATTAATTGGAATATCTTAGCACCTAAGATCTAAGTAAGAATAACAAGTTAGTTAACTATTTTAAACGAGTTTGCTCTAAATTTAGGTGGCTATTACGGATATTAAACTAACCGTCATATTCTAAATCTGCATCATAACTTCAGAAGGTTATTTCTTGGGTTATTTTATACCATATACCAAAAGGCCTTAATTTATCCAGAATTTACTGCTCTTAGTTTTCAAGATAGGGGATGTTCAAATTTATAAAAAATAAAATGTTTCTGCTTATGTTTGATTTGAAGTAATAATACCAGTAGTCATATAGCTCATAAAAAATTAAGAAGGTAAAAATTATGAGTTATAATATCCCTAGGTCATTGATAATGTATGAGATAATTTTATGACAATCGAAAGCAACGTGCTTGAGAAATTTGACATAAAATAATGAAGCATTTGTCGAAGTCACAACATAATATAACAACTATTTATTTATTAAAAGTACAGCTGGAAAGGTACAGTTATTAAAATTTAACGCAACTACTCCGTTTTTGGTCGTTGTTTAAGTACGGTTTTATAGAATTTGTATTGCTATGACCAGTCATTTTCAGCAATTGTTGTTCTTGCATACCATTTTTTGCCAATTTCCTAACAACAGTTGATCTTTTTGTCCTTTACTTTCAGGTCCAGTTAGACTATTTAGTCCATTCACTAATAGTATTTTCTTCTTTTTCTTTAGGTTTATTGGGTTTTTGCCACACTTCTGAAAAAATAAAGATTAATTAAATAAGCCCTTGCGCCGAACGGATCAGTCAAGGGTTATTTTTGAAAATTAGTTTGCCTAACCAAATAATCTCACACTGAAAAAAGCAGATAAGTAAAAAATAACAAAAATCACATTACTATCGCGTATTATTGACGTTTCGAAAAACTCTCTGTTTTCGTTCTCAAAATAGTAGTAAAAATATTAAACGTATGTCAAGTTTGACAGTTTAAAATTTGTTTATCTGCTCACATAGAGATGTTAAATGATTTTTATTTTATTGTTACTTACTTCTTCTTGATACAACTGCAGCCAACAATGATATTTTTAATAACGAACTAAAATTTATTAAAAATGTTTTAATAAATAATGAATACCCTCCAAATTTTGTTAATAGAACATTCAAAAATATTACAGATAAAACGATCACTTTAAGACAAATAAAAGAAATTAATCATACAATAAAAATTCCATACATTCCTATATTATCAGAAAAATTAAGAAGAATCGGTAATAAATTTAATATTCGAACAGTTTTTCAGACAACTAATACTTTACGATCATTTTTGTCTAAAACGCGTCTAAAAAATGATATACAAAATTCAAAAAATTGCATTTACAGTATACCTTGTGAATGCAATAAACATTATGTTGGAGAAACGTCTCGGCCTATGAATGTTGGAGTTGAGGAACATAAAAATTATATAAAAAGACGGGAATTTGAAAAATCCAAAATTTGCGAACACGCATTTGATTCAATGGGGTTCGGCAAAAATTTTAGAGAAGGAAGATAACGCAACAAAAAGAAAATTAAAAGAGACCGCGATTATTTTGTTGAACGGAGATAAATGTGTGTGAAACTGTTCAGTAAACATCGATCATTGTTGGCTGCAGTTGTATCAAGAAGAAGTAAGTAACAATAAAATAAAAATCATTTAACATCTCTATGGAAGCAGATAAACAAATTTTAAACGATCAAACTTGATATACGTTTAATATTTTTACTACTATTTTGAGAACGAAAACAGAGAGTTTTTCGAAACGTCAATAATACGGAAGTGCGCAATATTTATTATTTGTTATTTTTGTTATTTTTTACTTATCTGCTTTTTTCAGTGTGAGATTATTTGGTTAGGCAAACTTAGTTTAAAAAATAACCCTTGACTGATCCGTTTGGCGCAAGGGCTTATTTAATTAATCTTTATTTTTTCAGAAGTGTGGCAAAAATCTAATAAAACTAAAGAAAAACTAAAATTATGCCACAAATAAATAGCTTCAGACAGTATTTTCTTCAACAGAAATATTTTACCAATTATAGGCTTCCGTTGTTCTCCAGTGCCGATTTAATTTTGAGAATAACCGTGGTGAAGTAATATGTTCCACTCGTTTGGTCAGTTTATGAAAAAGACGTAAAGGGCAGTTTTGACTTTCATTAAAGGCAATCAACCATTTACAATTTGCTCTTTGAACCGCCTTGGCAAGTTTAACTGAATACTGGATTATATTCAATGCAATTTATAGTATTGTTATTTTCCTCGATTTGAAACAAATCCAATTGCGTCGCCTCATCTCCACACTAATTCTACAGCAGCAATATGGTAGAATTTATACATAAAACCTTCAGTGGTATTTTCATCCCAGAACAATATTATTCTACTATTACTACTATTATTACTTTATTACAAACTTAACGAAACTGAACTAGTTTTACGTTTACCTGAATTTGATTGCAGTTTCTTCCTGGTTGCATCACGGGCATCTCATGCAGGTTTAAATAATACGCTATTAAACGAGTCAATCATAATCTTATAGTTATTATAGCATTTCTTCTGAAAAGTTTGCAAGAAATGTTTCACATAGTCTTCACTCTTGCTTCTTCGAGTTCTGTTCCTCATATTGACCGCTCAATCTTTTAGTATCAATACCAGTTTTTGTACGCTTCTATGCTCATTTAACTCGTATTTTCGTTCACAGCAAAACTCCATACATATTCCCTACACATATTTATGACTGTTTGTGGAATTTATTTTGAATATTTTCTTTAATTAGTGCGTTAATAAATTCGCATTGCCAAATTTTTATGAAATATGAAGCTAACAAACCTAAACAATCTTGGTGTCATAGTGATTGAAAACATCCCTGAATGCCGCTATCAGTTAAATGTATAAACAGTTGTGTGAGTCGTATCACGTGAGAAAAAATAACGAAATTTAAATGGCTGATCAAACTGTAAGAAAAATGTTTTCAATTATTAATAAGGAACAACTGACATAGGGTGATAATTGAAACCAACATACTCATATAAAATCAGCAGCCGTCAAGTTTCAATAGACTTTAATATTACAATAAAGGATTCTACTACAAATCTTCTATGTGTTGTTGCATGGAAATTGATTTTTAAAATCTGCAGATTAAGGTATGCACTCTCATCGTAAGATAAAGGTTTCAACCTGAATTATGTTTTGTTTAAATTGTGAAGGCTTACTTGTTTGTCTATATGAGTTGTCATACATATGCGCGCGCAATTATTGCAGGTCCTAATAATTAATGCCATTCGAAATTCTTATTAATAGTCCACCGACTACCCCTTTAAAAGTAGAATGGCTTTATGTTGGAAACCTTTATGTTGCGGTGAGTGTATATGAGGAATAATCTACCCTTATTAAGATTTGTGGAATTGATAATTTGAAAACTGTCGAGTTTTATTGTTAATTTAAACAATAAGTTTTTGGGTTTGTGCTGTTTTTAGTAAACATCGGATCTATATATAGGGTGATCCGTTTTTCATGGCACACCAAGAATTTACAAGAAATCGATTTTCGTCCTAATAAAATTTCTACGGCCACAAATTTCGGTTGTGTAACATTGAATTGTTCTTTTTTTCTTCTGGGCGCTATACTGGAGCTTGACAGTAACAAATGGAGAATAAAATTACGAATACGTCAATATATAACACTACTATTTTATTTGAAGAATAGCCCATAAAATTATAAAAAATCAATAATTTAAATAAAAAATCTAGTTGTTTTTGGCACAAAACAAAAATCAACAAACATTGTGATTGATTTGTCATTTGCTAGCTTTATCGTTATTATTGATAGCCTTACTCTCAGAAATATTTAAATATTTTACAGATGGAAATAGAGGATGCACTGATGATATTTCATTATAAATATTTTACAAATATACAGTGTGTCCACGAATGGGAGGAGAAAGTCTTTTGTTTTTGACTTTATCGAAAAATGTCACTCTTTATAAAAAGTTCTACTTCACGAAAAAATTAGATTCCCATAGAAACGTTTTAAATCAGATATACAGGGTATTCATAAATTTAAAAAAAAAACACGAAAAATTCAAAAGAGAAATACTATTATTTATTATTTTATACAAAATTTCTATAAAACGAATCTGTTTATAACCTCAAATATTACAAATTTTAAACTCAAAATTAAAATTTTGACTTTTACTCTACATAACCTCCCACGCCAACACATTTTTCCGCTAACTTGATAAATTTTCAGATCATTTGAATAAACCTCTTTTTTTAGGGCACCCCAAAGAAGAGAGGCTAAATGTGTAAGGTCAGGTCATTTAACAGGATAATGAATTGGGCCAAATCTTCCTATCCACCTTTCACCAAAATGATCTGTTAACCATTGCCTGAGCAAGGCTGTTCGCAATATGCTGTTTTGGCAACAGAATGGCTGTCCTGCTCATTATGTTGGCGATGGTTAGCAGATCATTTTGGTGAAAGGTGGCGAGGAAGATTTGGCCTAATCCGGATTTTACACCCATTGTCTTTTTCCTTTGGTGTGTCATAAAACAGAAGATTTATTAAAATGATGTGACACATGATAGGGAAATATTAAAAGAGCACATACGCAAAGGAAAATATGAATTGAATGAGACGCCAACGCAAAAAATGTATTAAGTTAGTGGAAAAATGTGTTGAGGTGGGAGGTAGCTATGTAGAGTAAAAATTAAAATTGAAATTTAAATTTATTTAAAATTATTTAAAAATTTTTCATTGGTTTTAAAAGCTTTGCTGATATTGGAACATTAAAGGACCTTGATAATTTGAATTGTGAATTCGTAACAGTGACATTCTAAATAAACTGTCAAAATTTTTCTGTTAAATGGAAAATCATTGAAAAATTAATGATACTGTAGTATTTACTGACTCAACATCAATCTTATGTTTTTATAACTAACTACTCTGTGGACTAAAGCTCCAACCAGCGTTGAATTACACCCACGATATCTACCATATTATTCTTTATTATTTATTACAAAAGCTAATAATAAAGAATATATGGGCTTTAGTGCACATAGTAGTTAGTTTCACACAATATTATTTATACCTAAAAATATATAAAAAAATCAATGTTATGAGCTGAAACAGTTAAACTTAGTTGAACTTATAATTCTGTGCTAGGCTGACTTTCTTTTCTGTGATCAAATAATCTTTGTAATATCATAATACAGAATTAAAACGAGCCAAGATGATTTGATCGGAAAGTCCATGACTGATAAACCTTATTCTGACAAATCTAATGGTTTTGCAGCCCAATACTCACAGATTACAGGAGGTTTGATTTTATAAAGTAGACAGATAGAAATCTAATAACCACATAACTCAGGAGATTGTTTTAGCAGCAAACAGATAAAATTTATGTAACTTCATAAAAAGAAGAAAACCTGTATGGCGAACCCTCAAAAATCACGTAACTCTGAGGAGAATTTTGACAAAGCAGTGAACACCCAATGTTCGAACTTGGACAGGTAAATCACCGAATGGCTTATAACCGTTTCTATTTTTGTTAGCATACATGTATGTTTCCGTGCTTTTATATCTGAAAGAGCAAAACAACTCGTATGAAAGAGATGCCCGCAACGAATAGTTGTAGCTACAATACAGTACCAAACTAAAATACAAATAAGAGTAAACAGAAGTCCTGTTAACGGAATTTGATTTTCTTATCAATAGAACTACAAATAGGGGAGTATCAAGCAGGTTTTAGAAAAGGAAGGTCAACAACGGACCAAATCTTCATGGTGAAGGAAATTCTGACTACATGCTATGAGTATGGGATCAAAGCAATGGTTCTATTTGTGGACTTCAAGAAAGCATATGATTCGATCAAAAGGAATAAACTAAGTAAAATTTTGAAACAATTTGGGATACCAACCAAACTGATTAGGCTATTGAAAATGACCTTAGAAAATACCAAATTAAAAGTACAAATAAAAGGTGAATGTTCGGAAGGCTTTACTATTGATACAGGACTGAGACAAGGAGACCCACTCTCAACGCTTCTTTTTAATTTAGTACTAGAAAAGGTCATAAGAGATAGTCAGTTGAACATAGAAGGGCACATATTGTTTAAAAGTCATCAAATTGTAAGTTATGCAGATGACGTGGCTATTATTGCTAGAGATAGTAGGGAATTAAAAGAAGTAACGAGAAAACTTGTGAAGGAAGCACGTAAAGTGGAATTGCAGATAAATCAAGAGAAAAGTGAGCTTTTGAGAATAGGAGAACAAAAAAAGGATACCAATTTTAAATTGAGAACAGAGCATGGAGAGATGGAGTTTGAGGAAGTTCAAGAATATGTATATTTGGGGGCGCTAATAACAGCTAACTGTGATGAGGAACAAGAAATAAATAGGAGAATAATAAAAGCAAACAGAAGTTCGGCAGCAGTCAACCACTTATTGAAATCAAAAAATTTGTCCAGAGGAGTAAAATTTAGAATGTATAAAACAATTTTGAGACCTACAGCGCTGTATGGTAGTGAAACCTGGGTTCTCAATAAGAATTCAAGAGAAAACCTTTTAAGGTGGGAAAGGAAAATCTTAAGGAGAATTCTAGGGGGTAAGAAGACGGAGGAAGGCTATGTAAGGAGAAATAATGAGGAAATATATGCAATGTACCAGGCACCAACAATAGACGAAATTGTAAGAGCCAGAAGAGTGGAGTGGCTAGGACATCTAGAACGTATGGAAGATGAAAGGGCAGTTAAGAAAATAGTAGGGAGTAAACCTAACTACAAGAAAAAAAGAGGTAGACCGAGGAAGCGATGGAGAGAGGCAGTGGCAATAGATCTAAGGGAGAAAAATGTAACGGATTGGAAAAGAAAGGCGAAGAACAGAATGGAATGGAGGAGAATAACACAGCTCTGGGCCTAAAAAGCCTGCAAACAGCATATATATATATATATAGATATTAAAAATTTAAATAACGAAAATTTTCCTAAAAATCCTTCAAGCTGTAACATTCAACAACAAACATCGCAATTCATCATCTGAATTTCGACGGTACCATATTAAACTACTATTTCTTATATTTACTTTGCTTGATGCAATCTTGCGTAAATGTTATATTTGGCTGTAACTGTTACTTTAAGAAATATGGGAAAATTGAAATATGCGTTGATTTACTAATTTTTCACAAGGATTTCAACTTTCTTAACAGAAAAACGAGCATCACACTACATAGGTATTGATATATAAACTTGTTTTTTTCTTTTGGAACCCCATGTATGTTTTTATCTTATTGGATTTTCCACTTTCTCATGCTTGTATTGATATAAACATGTAATGGTTTATCTTTTACCACGAGATATTGATGAGTAAGTAATTCCTAATTAAAATTTAATTTTTTATAGAGAATACAAAACTATATTCGAATCCAGTTTATGGTGCAATTTAAAGAATAATTTATACAAATTATTCAGACACATGCTTTTCTATGCAAAACCTATATCATTTTTCCAAATATTTGAAACAATTATGATTTAATTTTGGATGTTGGTATATGTGATCTACAGTTTCTTGAATTTTATCTTGAATTTCTAAAATAGTGGTTGATCTATTTTTATAAAAACTATTCATTAAATACACTCACAAGAATGACACATTTTTGGTGGTGTCAAGTCTGGATTATTCGCTGACAACAGTATGGTGCCGTCAGGAAAATTTAAAAAGCTAATGTTATTTAGATATTTTGGGTCTCGAAATAAAGAACTTTGTTACCCAATTTAGTAGATCGACGGGAAGGTATGGCAGCAAGATGGGGCTCCACCACATAGTGTAAGATAAGTTACAGAATAATCTAATATATAAAATTCTCGTGTCACAGTTTTAGACGCCATACTCTTCGGAAACGGCTTGACCGATTTCTATGAAATTTTATATGTATATTCGGTAGGTCTGAGAACCGGTCGTAATCGGTATTTTTCATACCCCTAAGTGATAAGGGTGGTCCACCCCAAACATTTTTTTATTTTTTGAACAAAATTTTTTATTTCTATTTTTTATGATGTGGCATTAAAAAATACATACAACCCTTAATTTTCATCCTTCTATGACAAACCCCTATTTTTTAATAACCATTTTAAAAATTTAATCATTTTAACCCTGGTCGATAACTGATCGATTATCACTAGATCAGTTATCCCCGCCAGGCATCTACCGGTGTCACTTCTCACCCAGTAAACAGTACGGAGTAGGGATGAGAACGAAGCCGGTCTCCTGTCTCAATAAACCTTCTCTCATTCCCTACACAGTTTTCGACCATTATTATTGTATATGAATCGAGCGTAGTAGTGACGTTTACAATTATCATTTTACCTTCTTAGTGTAATTCTTAAGTAAATTTATTATTAATTTGCTGGGCCATAATTATTTATTTCCTATTTTATCAATAATTAATAAAATTATTAATTTTAAGTGTAGTTCTCATTATTAGTTAATTAAGTGATACATAACCTCAAAAGTACACAACACGTGTCACGAGCTCCCGCCAACAACGGCTGTTATTTTACTATATGGCTATTTTTTGTACAGTGAACAATGCCAACAAGACGTAAAGGGGATAATTGGGGCCGTCAAAGAAGTAAAATTGCAGGCACGCGAAATAATTCATAAATAAAGTCATATACCACATCTCCACACACTTACAATAAGTTAGTTATTTTTTATTTAACTGCCAAAATATTTACTAGAAATAATTCATATGGCAAAACAACGTTTGCTGGGTCACCTAGTAGTTATATAGAATGGTTAGCAAAATATGGTACCATACGATGTCTGGCGAATACTCCAGGCTTGACACCACTTGATACATTTTTGTGAGGCTATTTAAAGAACAGTGTTTATAAAAATAGACCAATCACTATTTTAGAAATTCAAGATAGAATACAAGCAGTTATATATTATATAAACCAACACTCAAAAATGATTCATAAATAATTTCGAAAAACGTTATAGGTGTTGCAGAGAAAAACAAGGAAATATGTTTGAACGATTTTTAAGCTTTATTCTTTTAATTGCTCCATAAAATGAGTTCATAGTTTTGTACTCTTTGTAATAAAAAAATAAAATTTGAATTATTGAATTACTTAATTATCAATTAATATAAGCAGGAGCAAATGGAGAATCCAAAATAATATATGGGGTGTTTAATAAGAAAAACCCAATACCTCAGTAGTGAGATGGCCGATTGTTTATTTTGATAAAAAAATGAAATCCTTGGGAAAAAATAGTCACGTTTCAATTTTCCGATATCTCTCAAAATAACAAAGTTAAAGTCAAATCTAATGTGTTCTTAAACAATAATATAGCATTTTGGAAACTATATCCAACATGATACGGCGAAACTGGACAAAGTTCTTTGGCTACGAGACCTGTGTATGGTGAACATTTGCCGCAAGCTACAGTAGTCATTTTGAACGATAATTATAGCTATTTCAAACTTTATTATGTGTGGTGATAAGAGCCCTAAGCAAACTATTCACGACAGTGTGTGCATTTTTGATTATTTTTATAAACGCTTGACATGGTCGGTATGTCCTATTGCTACATTTTCAAAATCTGTTTGCTAATATAATTCTATTATTATTAAATAGATAGTATGATCAGTCAATTATTTGTTTAGTACAAATAGCAAAATATAGGCATTCATATACCAACCACCCTGTATTTTAACGTAACCAAGAACGGCATTCATTTTAATATATTTAGATATTTATCATATTTTCTACCACAAACGCTGGGAATTTCTTAAGGTAAATATTACATTTTGCCTACTAAATCAACTGGAGGTTCCCATTTACCCACGTAAAGTAAATTAGATTTATCAAAGTAAATTTATTAAACAGTACATCTTGTAGTGTGCACTAACATGTTCAGTATTGTAACGCAATGTGATTTCAAGACGTAATTTCCTTGAGTATTTTAGACAATGAAATAATGAGGCAATTTACAGGGCTCTAGGTGGAAGTAAATACGTGAATTTAGAGTACAATGCATTTTTGTAATGAAATGTAATTTTTGATTCAGCAAAATTAATGTTTTCCATTGTCACTGATTTACAATACTTTTTGAAAGAATATTGTTCGGAAAAATGTTTCTATTTTTTCGTGTCATGTCCAAAGGTTTATATTACTAATAATAATAGTAATAGTTGTTTATGTATTAAGAGCGAAAAGTGATACATTATTGAGAGTGACAGTTACCTCGAGAGCAGTAATGTTAATTTTTGCTCGTAATGCATACAAATATGTTTTCCCACGGTCGGGAGTAGAAATCAGTTTCTATGACATCAAAATTAAAACAGAAGTAGTTGATTATTCCCAAGAGAGTATAATGCTCCCAAGGGAGTTTACATTATGGAGAACGTTTTTCATGCAAAAAAAAAGATAACTTTGAAATTATTTATTGACATTTAAATTAAATGTTACATTTGTACAATTTTCAAAATTAATATTAGAAGGAATATTACTTTCGCTTACATTTACAGTTTTTGTGATTGCGCTAGTAGTGGTACCTAGTAAAACCTGATTAGCAATTTTGGTCTTGGGTTGATCTCCAACCAGCATGACGCTTTATTGTCGTGATATCCACACCAGCATCTGCCAGTAATGTCGCTGAAGATCTTCGTAAGCAGTGACCAGTATAACATGCAGCATCAGGTAATTTTAAATACGAAGCTACTACACTCGGAATTTTTCCCATGGTATTCTTGCCAACTGGCTGCGAACTACATTTTCCTGCTTTGTAGTACAAAAAAAGGCGCTTATGCTTGACGTGGGGAGGACGAAGGGACAGGTATTTTCGAAACAATTCAAGCATATTTCCCACATCGGTAACCAGAAAGGTTCGTGGAATCTTTGTCTTAGTGTTTGGAATTTTTACAATCAAGGAAGAGCCTACATCCTTAATATCATCTACAGTTAAATTGACTAGTTCATCAGTTCGACAAGCTCCGGCAATCTCCAGAATTAATCCAACCTATAAAAAATCAAAATACTTAATAATTGAAATACCTAACAACAAAAGTAATCTTACCTTAATCATTAAGAATTCTTTGTCATCTGCACTTGATAGAAAACGGTCGATTTCACTCTTTGTCAATATTTTCGATTTTTTCGCTTGATATCCGTCACCGGATCATTTCAAGAATGCGATCAGCTTGGGGAATTTGCTTATATCTATGTTATCGTAAATTATCAAGCATGACTTAACCATAGAATATTGCGCCCATAATGTGGAAGACTTGTAATTCTTTGCATTTTCACTGAAGTATGCCAACAAAACATTCTCGCTGTATACTTGAACGTTTTTCTCGACGCACCACTTTTTGAACCGATTGTAGGCTATATCGTATAAAGATCTTGACTTCGTAGGCAGTAAATTGCTTATTGCAATATTTGCAGCCTCCACAATCTCTTCCGACCCAAAATTATTCATTGTGAACTAAACAAACTTTAAACTAAACCAAACTAGCACCTTAATTTGACAATTCTTTTTGTTTGTTTATTTTGTAGTTATGACAATAACTCAACGACTACTAAATAAATGCTCAAATCCGAATACAATAATTCTGGTGCTACTTACTTCATAATGACAAAATATGTGTTTTTAAGTTAATGAGACCGTGGAAAAAATAGTATATACCATTCGGGGGAGATGCTATTTTGTCCTCGGTGCATTGTAGCCCTCGGGCTTCAAAGTGCATCTCTGCCAAAATAACCCATTTCTCTCCCTTATAGTATAATGTACTATTATGCAATCACTGAACAACATAAAACTTTTCAATTATTAACTTTATTACGAAAACATTAATTATAACAAATAGAACAAAGGTACAAAATTCATTTGTTAGCATTTGTAATTTGATTTTTGAAAGAACAGTCGTTACAATCTCTAATAATAATTCCTGATCCAGAAGATATATTAGGGTTATATTCTGATATGGCAAAATTTTCTTCACTGCGATTGCTACATTCAGTTTGTACATTATTTGATGGCTTAGTTAAAACTTTCTTACTTGTTTAAATTTTTTTAATGTTATTATCTATGCATCCTTCTCCAACTGCAGAACTCCCAGAACTTCTATCCATTATGTCATTATGTTTTCAGAAACTGGGTCAAGATTGTAGAAAAACTCTCAGACCCGTCGATTTTAAATTAAAGGCTGGTATTTTTGACTCCGGCACTTTCTCCCCCAAGTAAGGGTAAGCATCACCCCAAAATATTTAAATGGCATTGGGGGTTGGGTGATATTTATTTTGAAAGTTCTTTACAACAGACTTTAAATATTATAATTCCGTCCAATACTTAATAAGAATTTTGATTTTAAAGTTAAAACCTATGTACAATCATTTAGTAACAGTAAAAATGTCACTCATTCGAGTTAAGAAAGTCATTGGTATAAATTTAGTATTTCATGGGTTACATTGGTTTTTGGCGATTTCTTATCACTTTCGTAAAAAAACACAACTGTAAAAAACAGAAATGAATACTTTCTAGTATTATTTGGAAGCGTTGGTAGTTTATTTAATTGTGTTTTTGAAAATTAAGCACTATGGTTTATTAAATTGCGGAAAGGGTAGATTTCATTTCGCTTTACTTTATGAACAAGAAACCTACGAATAGAACAGCTCAGATATTTAATGAACAACATCAGGAAGTATGTTTTAGAGTTAGTAATAAAATTTCAAGAGACAGGGAACGTAGTCAATAAAGAACGAGAAATTCAAAAACCTAGAGTTAATGAAGCTAGTGAAGTTTTGGAAAAAGCTCATCTTGATCCTACATTACAGGCAGCTGGCATCTGTGCCTGCGATCAATCGAGCTAGCATACAAACCATTTTGAAGAAGAATAAATTCCGTCCATACAAAATACATTTAGTCCAGGAACTTCAAGAGGATGATTATGACCGCCGTTTGCAATTTTGCGAAATAATGAGTGAGCGAGCAGAGAACGATACACAGTTCCTTTTTAACATCTGTTTTTCTGATGAATGCAGTTTTTTCTTGAACGGGATGGTAAATCGTCACAATTGCCACTATTGGTCAGATTCAAACTCAAGAGTTTTTCACGAGATGCATACACAGCAACCGGAAAAATTAAATGCTTGGGCTCGAATTTTCAGTGACCGGCTGGTGGGTCTTTGTTTTCTATCTGGTAATTTGACTGGCAAATGTATTTGCAGTTACTGGAATACGCTATTGACCCTGCCTTCACTGATATTATTAAAAATGTTCCAGAGCATGATGAAGATGATTTTATTTGTCAACAGGACGGTGCTCCTCTGCATTATGCGTTAATTATCCATCAGTATATGGATCAACGTTTTCCACGGAATTAGATTGGGAGAAGAAGAAGCAGCATTGAGTGACCTCCACGTTCACCGGACTTATCGCGCCTTGATTTTTTTGTGCGGATACCTAAAAAGTAAAATCTAAAAACACAACCAACGTCGCTGCAAGATTTGCGTCAAAGAATCGTCGACGAATGCCGTCGAATCACTCCAGAAATGCTTCAGAATGTGCGCGAACGTTTCGAACAAAATCTTTATTCTTGTATGGAAGCGGGCGGTCATCAGTTTGAACATTTAATCAATTAAGTAGTAAGTAATCAACTAAACATAATTTAAATTGTAAAATGTAAATTGTTTTTCAAAACATTGGGCGGAATAAAATTTAGTCTGTTGTAAAGCCATTTAAATATTTTGGGGTGATGCTTACCCTTGCATGGGTGTGAAAGTGGGGGAGTCAAAAATACCAGCAAAGAATGTCCCCTTTTAATCTAAAATTGACGGGTCTTAGCAAGTTTACAATCTTGACGCAGTTCCTGAAAATGGCTCTATTTCGTTTTCATTTGGCCGCTATTGTCGACGAGCGTTTGCTAGATTTTATCGGTCGGCAAGCAGTAAAGTGACTCTTGTTTTCCATCATAAAACGCCATTTATTTTAAAAACAGTTCGCGTTAAAGCTTTTAACGATGCGTACCTTTTTTGCGTAAAAATTATTGGCGGTTTAAATTGTGCTTTCAAATTGGCTATTGTAAAAATTTTAAGCAAATAAAACAATTCTAAAATCTTCGCCACTGGAATATCTTAAATCAACGCGGTGTCAGTCTGCTTTAATGCTCAACGTATCATGAGCGCCAAAGAAATGCCCAAGGAACAATTTGTAGATAATTTACCGATGTTTTAAGTGATCTAACTGCAGATGCAAAGTGTCTTTGAATATAGAGCTAGCCAAATTTGAATTGAAAACACATTAATTTTCAATAATTCAATAATGTAGTTTACTTTTTGCTTCACATGTCTGTTGTCATGTGTCACATGTGCCGCAAAATGTTACTTTTAATGGTTCGGTATCTAACTCGGCAAATGACAAGAAGTAATCTTCAAAATAAATGGATATATTCAGGTACGTTAATAATGCAGTACATTAACTAAATAATGATTTGACGGCTTCTGTTGTCCGAGAACTGGAGCTACAGAATAATAATGTAAAGTTTGATAGGAATTGGATGGGAATAATAGTACAGTACATTACGTTGATTTTTGCTGAGCTGGTAGTTTCACTCGGTACAGCCTGTTAGCTGTTGGTTTTAGGTAGCCAGCTTGGAGGTTGCTGTTTATAGGAATTTATAGCGTTCGCTACAGAGGATCTTGTTGATGTGAAGTCGTTGGCTGCTTGACTTTATTAGGTTTGTGTAGCAGTAATGGAGCGTCTCATAAGCTTACTCTCTTCACTTTATTTATATGTGAACATACCAATGAAGGAACAGCCACTTCAATTGTCGGTCATCACATCTATGGCATACTGATGAGGGCTAACAAGCCCGAAACCGGTTTATGTCTAGCGATGTGGCCGACGACAAAGATACTGCAGGTGTAATTCAATGCCGGTCGGCAAATTACTCGCGGAGTAGTTGTTACCTGCAGTATCATTTATTGATGTAATGGTGCGTCGCCCAGGGCGAGAAGGTCTGCGTTAAAATACCTGCTGTAATGTAGATCGTTTCCTGCAAGTCGATCCGTTTAGGCCGAACAGACCACTTATATCTCAGATCCTATATTGTCAATGTGGCACTGATAAATTGGAAACCGAATAATTGATCCATACTCAAGCTTGCTCTAAACTTATATAACATTTTAAGTATTGACATATTAAAATCTTTACAGTTTCTTAATATCTTATTGGCATTACTAACTATGTGATCATCTTGACTAAATCACAAGTGACCCACCGCGCGTGGCAGCACCCTACAGCACAAGTGACGTAGTCGTCAATTGTTTCACAGAAATTATGAGAAATTATTAATACGTATGTACCTAGTTTTATGAAAAATGTAAGATATTTAGATACAAAAGCTTTGTGTCAAGTATTGGAACGGTATCAGTGTCGCGTATTTTAAAACTTTAAAATAGTAGATAAAAATACGTACATTTTTGTACCAAATTAAACAAGTATAGGTTCTATTAAAATATATGCTATTATAGTGTCAATATCAAATGTCAAATTCTGACATATGGCATGGTGTGTATGTTTCCAAATACTAACGTTGATGTCGCCACACTACAGCACATTACAGAATGTACTAGATTGAAATTCAGGTGATTCGACAGACAAGTATTACAAAGGCGACGCGATTTAGCAGACGATGATGTGATTAACATGTTCAACAAATGTAAGATTAGAATCAAAGAAGATGCCTAAATCCTTTACACAATCACTTCTTGAAATTGTAATATCATTAAGTGTATAGTCATAAATAAATACATTTTTCCCCTACTAAATGATACAACAAAACATTTGTTGATGTTTAAGTTCAAACGGTTTGTTTGACACACCATTTGTTAAGCTTGTTAGCCTGAGTTTGCAAATATACACAACGTTCCACATTCTCAATATAAATCATCTGCAAAAATAAGATTAAAGCAGGATATAGTATCAGGCAAATCGTTAGTAAAAAAAGGAATAAAAAGGGTCCTAAATGCGAACCCTGCGGAACGACAGATACAACCCTGAATTTCGATAAAGTAAATCACTCACACTTTACAAACTGCTGTTAAATAAAGTATTATAATAATAATAATAAGGAGAAAATTAATCTACACTGTCATTTTAAAAACTATTGAATATTATTTAATATTAAAAAAAAATTTAAACTGTTTTGCATCTTCTGAATTTTTTAAATATAACCATGAAAATAGTCAGCAAATTATTAAATAGAATAAATACATGTACGAGTATTTTGGGTTTTCATATTTTCAATATTATATATTATTCTTGACACTCACTGTATTATTATACATCTAGTATTATTAACTATGCCAAATATGGACCAGATGTAGCACAAAAGGCTATATTTGTTATATAATTTAATTGTTTAAACAACTCTTTACTTTGCATAGATTTTTCTTTAAGTAACGAAGAATTCGTGAACCAATTGCACTACGCAACATCAATTTTATTAATTTAAAGTTTTTTGACAATTTCCAAAATGTAAAGTAGCAACTATTATATATTATTATAAATGAACTAATAATGCAGAAATTACAAGTAGGTACGCTATTGAAGTCTACGTAAAAAAACTATATTAGAAGCAATATTCATCACTCCTGTATCTCAGCTATTCTCAGTTTTTCGAATTTCACCATCTATCTCAAAAATCAAGAGGTCTATGAAACATCAGATTACTGCATATTGAGTTTCTGAAAATGTGGTCCAACATCGCGAAAATCGCATCCTTCTATATCATAGTTTCCGGGATACTCTGCAATGGTGGACGCATACAGTCTCCTCACAGACAGTCTGGCGCAGACAATCTCCGTATCTGAAAGCGCTTCAAATAGTGATATTTTCTGCCGAAGATATTGGATAACCAGCTATTTTGTTTCACCCTGTATACCTATTAAATTTAGTCATTAAATTGAACTAAAATAGATATTTAGAACAGACACCTTGTCTTATTGAACTTGAACTGTAGTCGAATTTATTAACCAAATACCTAAGAATTAACTGCCTGTTTGAAACAGGCATTTGAAATATGAGAGTTTACTGTTACTCACTTTATGCTATGTCCTTTCCTAATTAACTTCGCAACTAGGCCATAGTCTAATTATTGGGCACTATTTGGTCTAAACGTATTTGAATTAAAATAAATGAGGACGACCCTGTTAATTTTATGTAACCGGTTATATTTTTAACACAGACTTAATCCTATTTTTAAATTAGAATTAGTACTGTTTGTACAATTTGAAAATATACGAATATTGAGAATGTCGCCTCGTTATTATGATGTCGCATTAAGCGAGTGGGCATAGGAATGTTTTGATGTATACAAACAATATATTCGGGTTAAGGTTATTATGAGTTCATTATTTTTAATTACGTAATCTATTATTTTAGTCAATATTGTTATTTTCTGTATGAGTTCTAGAATATTTAGGCTCAGTGTGACAATATATACAATCATTTGCAACAATAATGACACTCATAAATAGTTATTTATGCAACAAGTACAAAAAGTAAGTGTTTATTGCACGCGACGTGAAATTGTCCAACGAGCCATCAGGCCGAGTAGGACAACACGTCGAGTGCAATAAGCACTTTTTGTACGAGTTGCTTACGATATTTTTTCTACGTTCATGCAAAAACCAAAAAATTATATTTAGATAAGTCTAGGAAAATGTGACGTCGATTTGAAAGTTTATGTTTGTCATGATAACAAAACGCTGTAGTGAATGACAGATGAATGCAATAAACATTTTATTGCACTAGTGCAATAAAGAACCACTTTTGCCATTAAATATTCAGTAAAGTTTTGTTTTTTGCATGAACGTAGTAAAAATGAATTTTGCTATTTCTTTCAAACTCCTGACGTATTCGTAATGAAATATACTTTAAATTTTTAACATCAGTTCTAAGTTGTTTCACTCACCAATGGAAATTTAATGAAATTTCTACTCAGAACATCCAGAAGTTCAAAAACTATTTTGAGAGAGTCATTATTATTGCAAAAGCATGTATACTTATAAAAAGACTAAATATTGATTTTACTCTTTTTTTCGAAAGTTTCACTATAATAATTTCATATTGCAGATGATTGTTCAATCTAAATTATGCTGTTAACATTTCATTTTGTTCTCTTCCACAAAGAAACTTTAAACATTTCGTTGGCTTGTCTGGTTTTGAGTTTTAGAACACACTATTTTCTTTTTGCACTTCAAGACATGGGCACTGTAAGGTAATGTGAGAGGCTGGTTCTGCTTACCTTATATCTGATATACAGATTCGGAAAATGCAAAAGTGCAAAGTGCAAAATACAAAGAAATAAAAAATACATGTTAAGATAGTCAAACAGAAAAAAAATATATTCAACGTTGCCAGTCTATGAAATTATCTGTTTGCTTGATTTTATTTTGTTCAAACAAAATAGGATAGCTATAGCTTTGGTATTCAAGAGGAAGTGTACAGTGTGCATAGTTCAATGATATTATAATTATTAATATTTAAATTTTAATCCGTTGTCTCTGTTTATCGCACATATGTTTAGTGATTTTTTTCTCTTACACAAAAAATGGAAATGCCTGAACGTTCCGTACCTGTATATGGAATATTAATAGCATCTCTATTTGTAAAATCTCAGATTTCCTGTCTCTCTATTGGTGTCTCGGTTCCGCAAGGTTCAGCAATTGGCCCGTTTCTATTTTCGTTTGATGCGATATACGAATATAGTAATATTTATTTTTACTTCGATGATTCTCAAATTTTTCAATCATTTCACTTGACAGACACTCTACAAGCAACACTTTTTTAATGACATCGAGAATCTGCCCTTTCAAAAGGGCAACTTCTATATCATGTCAATCCAACCAAAATTGTAACATTTACTCTGCGATCTAAACATAATATTAATAAGCTTGTAACGATGAATCTAGATGATCAGAATAGTATTTATTATAATGAATGAAGAGCCTTGGTATTATCTTGGACACTTCCCTCAGATTTAAAACCCATATTAGCAAATGTACCCATGTTACCTATGCTAATCTCGAGATGATTTACTATTGTCGACATTATTTAAACAAGGAACATAAAATTATCCTATTCAAGTTTTTAGTGTTATTCAGATTTAATTTTGGAGACACCATTAAAGGTTCCTGTATTGGCTCCCATGACATTCAACGTCTACACATAATTCAAAATGCTTGTCTCAGACTTATCTATGGAATCAGGAAACGTGAAAACACTCATCATAAATAGTCAGAGGTGAGTTGGCTCACTATATCTAATAGATGGTATTTTTCTTGCTCATTTGATAAAATTATCAATTACAAAGTTACCTTTTTCAGAAAATAATATCCAGAACTGATGTACGTAATTTGAGTATAAGATTGAAACACCAATCCACTGAACTCAACAGATTCACAGGCTAAGCCTCCTCTGCGGTGTTTGTAGCATTACCAAGAAAATGTCTTTTATTTATTTTTATTTTATATTACATAAGTACCTACCTATATCATATTTTTATATTTATTTTGTTATAAATCTATTTTCACATGCAACTAATTACTAATTGAGATCTCGAGTGAGCAAATAAATACGTGAATTTTGAATGTGCTTGAAATTTTGCGCTCTCCGAATACGTGCTCATGCTAACGGAGCTGCTGGCCGCTAAGCGCGGTAAGCCTCCAGCGAATTCATATATGTATCTAACAGTGCCCGACCTTGAACGATATGGTTAGTTTCAATACGTTTGCGCCCGCAAATAAATCTGAACACTTGTCACTAGTCTCCATCAACTATCTCTTTTTAACATGTAAGTTCTTTAATTTAGCCATCCTTCTTCTACCACCACGCGTTCGCCCGTTGTGCAGCCTCGGCACTCTCGGCAGTAATCGGAAATAGACAAATAAAAACATTTGTCATTGTAATTTAAAAGTGTTTTTTTAAGAATTTGTGTTTGACAAGCAATCTTTTACATTTTACTGGTACGTATTTAAAACTTTATTTAAAAAATGAGTGCTTAATGCATTTGGCAAATTTGACTTAAGAAATAAATTAATTGGTCAAACCTATGATGGTGCCGCAGTTATGTCGGGTCATGTTAATGGCCTTCAAAGAAAAATAAAAGACGTTGCTCCTCAAGCTTATTTTAATCACTGTTACGCACATAAATTAAATTTAGTGTTAAGTAAAGCTTGCAACGGAATTAAAGAAGTGAGAATTTTTTTTTCAAATCTCTCCGAATTTTCGTCATTTTTTTTCAAATCTACTAAAAGATCTGAAGTATTAAATAGAATAATGCAACACAGAATTCCAAGTAATGCTTCCACTCGTTGGAATTTTTCTTCTAGAGCTGTTTTTACTGTTGAAATTTATAGAAAAAACTTGAAGTTTTTGATTTCATCTCGGATAGTGACGATTTTTTAAATGACCAGAAAAGTTTGGGATCGGCTTATGGATTAAAACAATTGTTGTTGGACAAAAACTTCATTTTTTTCCTGAAAACCTTTAAAATGATTTTTGAACGAACCGATGTTGTATTCCAAATTTTGCAAAATAAATTAACAGACGTAACATATTCTAAAAAGAGATTTAATGCACTTTTATCAAAATTGAAAGACTTTCGCAATAATGAGATACATTTCAACACTTTGTATAGTATTTTCTTAGAAGACATTGTAGAAACTATTAACGATGGCCCGCCATCAAAGAAAAGGAAAACATCATATATATTTGAAAGAACTGATATTCATTAGAAACAAATGTTTGTGAAATATTAGATACTATAATAGTTCAAATTGAAATTAGATTTTCTGACTTAAATAGTTTACAATGTTTCGATTTAGTAAATCCTGATAATTTTTCAATATTTTCAAAATTATTCCCGAATGATTTAATGGACAGTTTAATAAAACAATATACGATGTTTGATAGAGCGTTACTGCGGAATGAACTATGTGTACTGTACTCCGATCAACAACAAGTTATTGATTATTTTGCTGGATCACATAATCGCAGATTGCCATTGATATATAAAAATATTTAAGTTATGATACTTAATTTATTTGCCAAAGATATTTTTATTTTTAATAAATATATATATATACCTATATATTATATATACCTATTATATGCATTGTAAATATTAGATAATAATTTCTTGAACTTTATGCTCCTCCATTTATTGCTGATTTTAAAAAATAGATTTTATTTTGTTTTTTTTAAGTAAGAGATTTATAAGTTAGTTGCGTGGGCTAGAGTATCTGCGAACAACCCACTTAAAAAAATGTAACGCGCCTATGGCACTACCTCAAGGGTGGGTGAGGAAATGTGCCAATGTCATTATTAAACGATAGTTTGAGGTTTTTCGCTTCAAATCTCCTCTACTGAAGACATCACGAGCCGCCACTCATTCACAGCTCTTCCACATTGGTTGTAATTGATTCTCGATAATTACTAGTTATTGCTGTAAATATTCTGCTCTCTGCTTCATCTGCTCTGTCAACTTTATTATTTATTTTAATTTATATAAATCATTTTGCTGTCATTAATTAGTTTTAATTTTTAAAAACAAGGATCATTCTTGTACTAGAGGTTCATCTGATCTTTGATCATATCTGTGTTACATTTATGTGTCTTTTTTTGCATAAATACTTTTTGTGGAGGAATACTCATATTTAGTAACTTCCTTAGATCCGTCTACATTTACATGGGGACGAAAATATATTAATTATTGTACACTTTCAAGTCGCTTAATGTTCTCGGCATGTAATAAATCAAATTTATTATTTAGGTACTCACCACCCTTTTTAGACTTATCCATAATAATTTTTCGGTTTATACTGTGACGCCTTCTTTGATGGAATGCAAAAGGTAGCTCTCCCTATGGTAGCTAGTGTGGAGAAAGGCATGGATTAAAAGAAATAATTACTTCCCGTACCACCACTGTGATGGAGCAGAAGTTCCCATCAAAAGAATATCTTTAAAACAAACAACAGGAAAAATTAAAAAAGATTTATTACAACAGATTGACAAAAGAGCGGTACGTTGGATTATAACAGATATGTGGAAAATATGCTGTCATAAACCAAGTATAGCATCCAGTCCCAAACTTTCACCTCTATTGTAACCTGACACAGTACTTATAGCATTACTTTTCCTATTCGGAGGCAAACACGCTCATCTAAGACACGCGTTCAATCATTACACACGTTTTTGTATTATAAGTTACATTCAGAACTCAATAATCAATAAATCCCTCGTATATATAGTCGGTATCTGTTAGTTGTTGTTTACTCGAGATGAACTTGACATGCCCACAATATCAACGGCTATAACACTATCTGCAAAAAGTCTTACTCTACGGTATTTGATTAGCAATTATATTTCTATTAGGTATATCTATATACATATAAATAACAAAGAGAACAACTATGCGGTCCTGTAAATAGCCAGTTAATAAATAATATTAATCGCCAACAATTAAGAATATACTACAGATGATGATAAAACAAATAAACAGGTTCCAACAACGCATTAAATGGCAAGAACAAATCTTCTCAGCTAGCAAAGTAGTTCTATAAATTTAGAGTAATAGGAGTTTTATATTCTGTTAATATTTTATAGTTGTATTTAGAATAGTAAATTGTTGCATTAATGTGACACCTGAGACTATTTTACCTTCAAAAATTAAATTGTTTTTTAAATTTGTTGCAAGAACGTTCTTAGAGCATAATTTATAGAGCATTTATAATATAACTGCTAATGTAGTCTTATAAGTGTGTACAATAACACAATTTTACAGCAACGGTACTTATAGAATCAAATTACTGTAAAACCGATGCAAAATACTGCTTTATAGAATTATACTATCTCCTGTGACACTATTATAAAATTATTCCGTAATGTCGCTTATAGTTTAATTATAGAACTATTGTATAAGACGTTGTTAAGTTACAATTCTGCTGCGGAAAACAACTTACAAACATTACAAAGCTCTTTAAAACAGTTGTAGAGAATAATAATACAGTTGTTATAAAATTATTATAGAGTAAATAAGTAACAAAAGCCTTTTTGTTTCATAAAGAGACGCTATAGAACTATCATTTATATATGTAGGTTTCCCATTACCCCCATCTGACGAGACCTGCGTGTAAAAGTACGAAATATTTTGATTCAAAATATAATGGGAAAATTTATATAACATAGTCGTGACTTGCAAAAATTATTGTCTGCTTGCAGAAAGAAAATTTCATTACGATAGGTAAGATTTATTTGATTGCTACTAGAAATTGATTTTCTTATAGAAATTTAGTAACATATTTAATTTAGACCATTCCAAACCTTATCCATTTGCACTTCTAGATGTTGAAGTTAAAGAATTTGATTAGATTTGTTAAATAAGATTGAAATACCACAATAAAATATGACAACACTGTGGATATTAAGTGGCATAGGTCTGTTATAGTAGTTGCTTACCAAGCATATTTGCTCCATAATCATTGCAATCGACAGAAAAATGTCATATTAGTGAGAATCCATTGGAAGTACAAGATAATGCCTTTCTTTCTGTCGCCATATTATGAAGAAAGAAAAGAAATCTTAATCAAAAATATTTACAATATAAATAGGTGAAATGATAACAATAATATGGATATGCTTACTTTCTGACAATTTTATATACAGTTGGTTGTTAAATTCATCAATATAGAAAACATGTTTTTTAATTAAATTTCCAGGAGCATAGGAAATATAAGATTAACTGAGGGCGCGTCAAAAAATTGCCATTATGTACTACATATTTCACGATAAAACTTTTTCCGCATTAAAATGTACTGCTCCCTGATGGACAAACCAACTAAGTGATGTGAGTACTCCTATGCAGGCTGATTAGGTCCATCTTATTGGTTCTCATTGGCCCATCCATATTACTTCTAACATGTGTGATACAGAAACATTTTGTTTTTAGAAGATACAATTAAACGATTTTAAAGTTCTCTAAATAGAACACCATGACACACAAAAATTGTATAACGAAGTGCTATAGAATTTTTATGAGATTGCTTTATAACTGTGTTATAAAAATTCTTTAAGGCTGGCGTTTCAAGGACAAATAATCGTATCTAAAGATGCACAAAAAAAATACGCCGAGTAGGTGGAGGTTCTTATTAGTGTAATACTAAAATATAATGTTGAAATTGAATCACTTCCTTTAACTTTTCAAGGGAAAATGTGCTAGAGAACATGAAAACCCGTGAATTTGTACCTTATTACTGTGTTATATACACCGTGAAAAATACTTAATAATTTACATAAATGCAAGTGTTACAAGTTTTTGAAAAGAATTCTGCGGGATGTGATAATGTTTATAATGTTGCATACAATTTTCTCAATGTGCAGTTGACTTGTAAAATTCAGGATATTTTATGATAAAACATAATAGGTGAAAATAATGCTCTTTTTTCTTATTCTAAATGACTTGTCAGCCTGGAAATTGTTTTATATCATAGAGAAAACTTGTATAATTGACATAGTGAAGAGATATTCTTTCTAACTTACTCAGATTTTGTTTAGACTGTCTGAGCAAACAACTATGAAATTCGTTCAAAATTTGCGTATAAAAACTGCGCCCTTAAGAACTGTGAAAACGCTTATTCAACAATTCTATAAGTATTTTCTGCAAACCTTACAGAACCGCTTAAAGAACTAAAAGGTTCTATAGAACGGTGTCCATGGGTGAATGGTGTAAGTGTTGTAAGAACGTTTTGACTTCAGCAGCATTTAACTCAAATAATTTTGCAGAACATGAATTTTTAACTTCTTATGTGACAGATCGTCCAATTCCTGCAAACAGTGCACTACCATCTTCAATTCCAAATTCATGTGAACAGCCATGTACATCCACAAATCAATCCGATCAACTTGACACCTCCTTACCAGTTATATTCGAACAAACTAGTCCTCATAAACCTCTCCAGCTTTCAGTTATAAGTCCAGAAAATGTAAGACCTTTCCAAAAGCAGAACCTCGGAAAATGTTTTCCAAAGGTCGTAAAAGGGGTTATTCTAGAGTGTTGACAGATACTCCGGAAAAAGAAAATATAGAGCGACAGTTACTTGAAAAACAGTGCACCAAGAAAAATAAAACTGAACCAAAGAAGAAAGCAATAAAAAGGAAAGTGTTTGAAGAATCAAGCGATAGTGACGTATCTCTGAAATATGCTGAAAGCGATGAAGATGATTTTTTACAACCAGAAGAGGACAATATATCAGACCAGAACGAACCTCTTGTATTTGGGGATCATGTTCTAGTTAAATTCGCCACGAAGAAGACAATAAAGTTTGCTGTAGGGAAAATAGTAAATGTTTTACCAGAATCAGAATTTACGGTTAAATTTATGAAGAAAAAAAATGATGTTTATCATTTTGTCTACCCCGATGTTGACGACATCGCTGATATCGAGTTAAAAGATATTGAAATGAAACTTCCACTACCACATGTTACTCAGGAAACTGAAAGAATCAAATGTTTCTATTCATTTAGCATAGATTTTGAATTTTTATTGTCCCTTTCAGTCCTACACTGGGTGATGAAAGGGACGAAAACATGATTTGATTTAATAATTTTTATCAAAATTTAGAAAAATGTTTTCGTTGTTTTGTAATAGTACTTTGAACTAATAAATATCTTACAATATACCTTTGCAGTTGAATTTCTAATATACATTTATTTTGACCAAATTTTTGTATTATTTTGCATAATGTCCCTTTCATAGCTACTCTCCCCTACATTTTGTATTGTTATCAAAAAGAGAGATGTGTTTGACGGCAATAATCACATAACAATTAAAATAATAACAATAATAAATTGTCAGGGAACATAAACAAAACCACGTGGTAGAAATTGCAATATCATTGATGTGTCATCACATGCTGCATGATTTCGCAGCTGTACATGCAATGTTACGGTGTTCATGATGTAAATAAGTATTTGTTTCTTAGGTTTTTGCGCTTTTCGTGGCATTTTTGGGTCATAGATAATGTAAATACTGTAAGGTAGTGCTGTGCAAACGATGAAGGAAACGGATTTTGTGCAAACACAATCGGCAATTTGCCTCGAGGGGATTTATTTATGCTTATAAACTTCATTGTTTGCGCATTCCAACTTCATTGGTGGAGAAATACGGGGTGTCAAAGCAAGTAGATGCATCTATCTTCCATTTTTAACATTACAGTAATTATTAGTGGTGATGTGGTGAACTTACTGTTAGGCATTGTTAAATGTAACTTATTTATTTGTTTACAATATAAATCCGCTCGTGACAATTATGGCGATAATCCTTACGTTTAGGTTAAAAGAGATGCACTGCTTTGCACAGTAAAGGGGAAAATACTATTACTATTTAAATTTTCCATGCCTAACAGAAAATAAAAACTTTTAAAAGGACTTTGTAAGACACACATGATTTTGCTATTCTATCCCCACATTTTAACAATTATTTTCACATAATTATAAATAAAATGAACAATCTTGTATGTAATACTAAGTAAGTAAGTGTATGTTATAACAATATTTACATATACAGCTAAATTTAGGAAAATGCATATTTTGAAAGATTTCTGTACCTAAAAATTTGCTGGATCAACCGTTTTTCCCCCATTATTTATTCGTTTTACTTCGGTGTCTTTATACAGGGTGTTAAAAAAGTGTAAAATATTTCAGGAGGTAATAGTATGAACCAAAATAAGCAGAAAAGTCTTAATTAACATGGGTCCACAAAGTAACGGTTGCGGAGATATGGACCACTATTCGTTTTTCAAACATTTTATTTTATTAGGAATAAACCGACAAAGGAAGATTTTAACAAATAAAAAACAAAGTTACAAAAGATATTCAAAGTGCCCTCCGTCTATTTCCAAGAAGGCACGACACCTTCGTCTCAACGATATTCGAACTCTTTCGAAAATACCCTCCTTAGTTTGAATTTCAAGACACTTTTGATTTATCCGTAGCTGCAGCTCTTCCAGGCTATTTACAGGAAATCTAGAGGGATCAGATCAGGCGATCTTGGAGGCCATAAAACAGGTCCGGCCCTTCCTACCCATCTATGTGGAAAAGTTTGGTGTAAATTCTCCGGCCATGGAAAAATAAGCTGGAGCACCATCATTCTGGAACCACATTTGTTGCCTCTGATTCAGAGGAATGTCTTCCAAAAACTTATACAGTGTGTTCTGCAGAAAGTTGAGGTAATCTGTTAATCGGTTTGGTAAAACAACAGGACCTAGAAATCTGTCAACTACAACAACCATCCAAATGTTTAATGAAAAACGTGCCTCATGTCCAGATTCTATTAGAGCATGAGGATTTTCGTCGGCCCAAATATGCGTATTGTGAAAATTAATCACTCAATTTCTTGTGAACCCGGCCTCATCAGTAAAAAGAAAGTTTTCAAGAAAACGAAGGTCTTCAGCATTATGACGTAGAAACCAGCGGCAAAAAACCAAACGTGCTTGATGATCATTTATTGGATTTAAGACCTGTATTCGTTGCACATGGTACGGATAAAGCAGTTGCTCGTGAAGGATTCTCCAAACAAGAGAACCACTAATTCTTCGAAACATGCGTTGTGAAGGAATCTGGCGATTTGGATAAGCGTCAACATAAAGACGTCGCGCTTCGGTGGCGTTCCCATTAGCACGACCATACATGAAATGCATATCTGTTAATTCTGGGTTAGAGTAGCCAGCCATAGCGAAAGAAAACTTGTGCACTGAGAACAACTATCAAATTTATTTTACTAAACATCAACCAACTATTATAAGAAAATACGCAACGTTTTTGCAAAATAAAAAAGGGGCTAAAAACATAAAACATTCCATATCTCCGCAACCGTTACTTTACGGACCCATGTTTATTGAGACTTTTCTGCTTATTTTGGTTCATACCACTACCTCCTTAAATATTTTACACTCTTTTTTAACACTCTGTATATCCGCAGGTGACATGAGATAACATTCCTGTTATTTGCTAAGCCCTTGATTATTCAGTTATTAAATGTCTAAAATTATTTGTATTTTAGAAAACATTATTTTAAGAATATGGCGTCTTTAATAGAAATATTTGATTTTTTACGGTCTCTACATTTAAATTTTTTCTACCTACTTATGTATTTCCAATTAAACTTACACAAATGGTATTCACAAAAAGCAATGTTGAAATGATGGAGAGCTTTACGTTTTTTCTTCCATGATTTTGATTTGATTATAAGTAATGTACTACGACAATTTGATTTAAACCGTGCCAATACGTATAGATCTTAAAATTTGAATGCAGATAAAAATATATTCCTGTCATCCATTATATTTCACATACACTTCACAACAAGGCGAAACAAGGAAAATAATGTAATGCTGAAAATTATTTCATCTTTATTGTATCCGACAAGCTGGAAAAATTCGATAGGTTCTCATATTTTTCTTTTTCCGATTAAATTCAATTACCTGCAAAATCCCATGACAGCGCCCTTTAACTTGAATGCGTGAACTTTCGCTTAGTCATTCAACCGATTAAGTAAAGTTACATCTGGTTTCCAGAAACAGAAAAAAAATTAAATGCTGTAACACACAATGTGTTAACAGCTTTACCTTCTCCATTGGATTTATAAATCAAGACTTTGCCAGGCAAATAACTTTTTGTCAGTATTTTAAAACATCCCAGGGTTTGGCTTAATTTGATTTTATAGAGGATGTAAGGCAGTAATGTAGAAAGTTCCTTTGTGCAGGAAGGACTGTGTTAAGGACTTTATCAGTCAAATGGAGGCTTTCTCGTTGAATTATTGCTTTTAATAGTTGACTTAATGTTATGGGTGCATGCACTTTACTTCTCTATTGTATGGCACGTTTATAATCATATTTTACTGCACGTAAAATAGCTGCCTGATTTGCAAAACAGCCTTTATTTTCGTAGTCTTGCATAGGTATGGTAATAAGTCCTTGCTATAAGTAGCTAATATAATTTTGCTTGTTTAATTCGAGAATATATTTCTATTCTAATGTACTACAATTACCATATTTTACAACATTATGCGATGAATGGCGATATAAATAAAATAACACCTCAAGGAATTATAAGCAGACTTTGGCATGGAATACAATCATTAAAAAACAAAATAGAATGTAGATTTTATGAAGTACAAACATAGTCGAAAGATATTCTACTAATAAGTGAGAGCAGTCCTTTGATATGATCAAATATATCGTCGTACACCGGAAGACATACAACTTACTTTATATTAATTAAACATTTTATAAAAATTAATAATAGCTATTTATGATATACGTGTTAAAAGTAAGATTTTATTTTGTGAGTGAACATGATTAAAAAACGAGCGTAGCGAGTTTTTAACTTCACGAACAAAATAAAATCACTTTTAACACATATATCATACACTATTTTTTCTACAAAACAATCGGAAACAATAAAAATAAGAAATCAAAAAATACCACACAGATCGCAATGTTTATGAACGAAAATTTTCGTAGCAACCAGTGCTGTTGTTAGTTACGGAAAAAACGCAAAAATATTGGCAGCATTTTCTAGTAATAATATAAGTATAATGAATAATCTCAATAATGAGCGTAACGAATCCATCCCTGCTGAAATCGAAGAAGCCGCCAGTTGAACAACATTGGAATTATTGCCGGCGAAATCAAAGGAACAGTACGAAATCGCTTATAGACGCTTTTCGGAATGGTGCAACATTAAAAAGGTCCCTGGGAAATGTAACGAAAGTGTTTTACTGGCATATTTTGAGGAAAAAGCTAAGATATGAAAATCGTCAACGCTGTGGTCAAATTATTCCATGATCAAAACTATGTTAAAAATAAAGCAAGCTCAAGATATAAGCAAACATTATAAACTTATTGCTTTTTTAAAACGAAAGGGTGAAGGATATCAAGCAAGAAAGTCAAAAGTTTTGACGAAGACGCATATCGACAAATTTCTCACAGAAGCAGAAGACGAAAAGTATCAGATGATGAAAGTCGCAGCAATAGTGGGTATCTTCGGGGCGTGTCGCCGGGAGGAATTGTGTCAGAAGACCATCGACAATATCGAATACTTGGGCACTTCGGTTGTTGTGACCATACCAGATACTAAAACGAAAGTGCCTCGGACTTTCAGTGTTGTTGGTGAATTCTATTTAAGCTTTTTTAGAAAGTATATGGCACTACGGCCACCCAACGTTGACCATAGACGACTTTTTCTTATGAAGAATAAATGTGTGAAGAATCCAGTCGGAATTAACATATTTGGTAAAATGCCTGCCGACATTGCAGAGTTCTTGAATCTACCAAATCCTCAACTCTACACCGGACACTGTTTTCGTCGTTCATCTACACCGGACACTGTTTTCGTCGTTCATCGGCGACATTGTTATACTCGCGACAAGAATTCAGACGACTTACGTCATACGAACAAATGAATAATTCATTATATTTTCATCAAAATATTTAAGAAACTGCAACTGATAGTAATAAAACTATATACTATACCAAAAGTTTGCATTATATATTGCACTAAATTTCAAAAAATGATTGTTTTTAACACGACCAAATATCGAAAATTACGTTGACAATAAAAACAAATGTGTAACATCAGTCGTGACGTAAGACGTCTGAATTCTTGACGCGAGTATAGCAGATTCTGGTGCAAATCTTACTACCATCAAGAGACATGGAGGATGGAAATCTTAGACGGTAGCTGAAGGCTACATTGAAAATTCACTGGAACAGAAGAAGGAAATTGCGTGCCAAATACTTCCTACTGCTGCAACTACTAGCAAGACCACCAGTACTACCAGTAGTATTTCTACAGAAAATAGATGTGTCACACATGTTGACAGTAAAACCAACTTAAGTATGATGACTCCGCAGGGAATTACAATTTCAAATTGTTCTAATTTTACTATAAATTTCAATAGTAATAACTAGTTAAAATGTTGGTTTGTACTTATTTAAAATAAAAAGTTGTTCATGTTTTTGTTAAAATGTTTTATTAATTTTCAAAACAAAATTTAAATAAACTTTTATTTACTTTTAACAATAGTGTTAAAAGTAACTTACTTTTAACACGCGTGTCAAAAAATTACATTTTTAACATCAAAAATGACAATTAAAAAGCCCAGTTTTAACAGTTTTGTAGAAAATAGCTATTTATGGTATACGTGTTAAAAATAAGATTTTATTTTGTGAGTGAAGATGATTAAAAAACGAGCGTAGCGAGTTTTTTAACTTCATGAACAAAACAAAATCACTTTTAACACGTATATCATACAATATTTTTTCTACAAAACAATCGGAAGAACTTTAAACTCAATAAAAATAAGAAATCAAAAAATACCACACAGATCGCAATGTTTATGAACCAAAATATTCGTAGCAACCAGTGCTTTTGATTTACTTTTAACACGCGTGTTAAAAGTAATTTACTTTTAACACGCGTGTCAAAAAATGACATTTTTAACATCAAAAATGACAATTAAAAAACCCACTTTTAACAGTTTTGTAGAAAAAAAAAATTTTGAGTTATTTAGATGCTAGTCCTGATGGCATACCGTCGTTTTTTCTTAACAGTTTATATGCCCTGTTGATCATGATTTTTAATAAATCATTTGAGGAATGGGTTGTGGTAGCAAACTTATATACTTCCTGTTTCAAAAAATCCAATAGAAATGTTGTCACTAACTATAGGCTTTATTAGTAAAATAAATATATTCAGTAAAGCCTCTGAAAAAATAGTTTATAATTTTTTTCTTAGTAAAGTAAAACTTAGTGTGATTGAACAACAACAACAACATGGATATTTTACTAATAGATCCATAGAGTCTAATTTAATAAATTACTCTGGACACATTTTGTCTGTATTGGATTATCAGATACATGTATCTACGCGTACATTGATTTTAGTGAAGCTTATGATAAGTTAAATCATAATATTCTCATTGCTAAATTAATGAAAATGATGCCCACAGAAGTCTACTTCGTTGGTTTTCGTCTCATTTATTCAAGAGGTCACAAATTGTATCGTTAAATGGGTTTCAATCAGCTCCTTACGTAACTACTTCTAGGGTGCCCCGACGTTCTCACTTGGGGCCACTGTCTTTTATTATCTATCTTAATGATATACATTTATGTTTTCATCATACAAGTTTTTAATGTAAGCTAATGACATAAAGATTATCTGAAATAAATAGTTTAGCTGATTGTTTACTTATCCAAACCGATCTTGATAGATTTTTTGCATATTGTAATATGAGTAAACTGCTTCTTAATAGAGAAAAATGTTTGTTCATTGCTTTTACTAGGAATATTAATATGATATAATTTCAATCAAATTAATCTAAAACAAGTTTCTATGACCAAAGATAATGTTTGATAATAAGATGTTATTTAATACGCACATCGATAATGTCATTGTAAACGGCAGTAGGATGTTGGGTTTTCTTATAAGAAATAGTAGATTTTTTAAATCACCTGAGGCATTGAAAACATTGCATTGTATTGTAATTTGGTTCCCTCAGTATAACATTTACATTTTTATTATTGAATAAGTTCATAACAAGTTTATTCAATTTTTGGATTATAAAGTCAATGGAGTATATAGCAGTAAATCTACAGTATGCGCCAAAAGTATGGATTAAATTCAATAAAAACGAAACTATTTTTTGGGGAAAATCTTCGAACAGGTCGATTTTTAATTTAAAAAATACATATTTTAGCGTAAAATGCGATTTTCAAATGTCATTTGTTTTCGAGTAATGACGTCATCGATTTTTTTTTAAATGGCAACACCATTACTAAAATTTTGCCCTCTTACATAGGAAAGTTTTCGAGTAAATGACGATTGAATGTTAGAAAACGTAAATCAATTAAAATAAAGCAAAAACGTTATCAAGTTTAGTTTTTCGAATTCCATAGTTCTTTTATGGATCACGTAGGTGAAAATCTTTGCAAAGTGTCATTGTCACACCGACTTTCTAATAAGTATTGTAAGCGACATAGAAATTATTATTCAATTTAAAGTATTATGGCACATTTAACTGTTATTCAAAGAATTGAAATTTTAATTCTTAATTAATGAAAAATATCCAGATCGCCCTATCAGCCAATAAACAGTCAAGAAACTGGCAATGTTGTAAATATTCCAAAACCTGGACGTTCAAGCATTAATGAAAATCACAAACAGAACATTTTAATAAGTATGATGGATAATCCTCATAATTATTCACGATTGGTTGCATTAAACAATGACACTAGTCAGAGCACAGTGCTACGTATCTTGAGGAAGGAAAATTCAACTTGTGCAGGAACTCAATGAAGATGATCCCGATCGCCGCTTACACTTTTGCGAAATTCTAATGGATTTATGTCAAGGAAATAGAAATTTACACCGGCAAATACTTTTTTCAGATGAGGCCACATTTTGTTTGAATGGTACAGTAAACCGTCAAACTTGCAGATATTGGAGTCGGGAAAATCCTCATTGGATGACAGAGGCACATACCCAACACCCTCAGAAATTAAATGTGTGGGCTGGAATAGTTGACGACATAATAGTAGGACCTTTCTTCTTTGAAGGAACCCTTACAGGACAAAGATATTTAGAGTTTCTAGAAAATGACCTTGTTCCAGCCCTTGCAGTAATTTTTCCTAATGATAATGACCCTGACATTCCTGACGACACCATATGGTTTCAGCAAGACGGAGTACCTCCGCACTATGCACGCCCTGTACGAGATTTTTTGGACAACTGTTTTCCTGGGAGGTGGATCGGCAGACGCGGACCGATAGAATGGCCTGCAAGATCGGCAGATCTTACACCTCTTGACTATTTTTTATGGGGATACTTGAAATCAAAAGTGTACACCAATAAACCACGTAATTTAGAATAACTTCAAAATCGCATTCGGGACGAAATACGCAGAGTTACCAGAAATCATTCATAATGTGCAAGAAGAATTTCTCCACAGACTTGCGCATTGCCAATAAGTTGATGGATTGCAATTCGAACATTTAATTTAAGTATAAAATTTAATCAATTGTATTTTATTTTACATACCTCAGAATTGTTACTTTTTTATGGATAAAATTTACGTTTTCTAACATTCAATCGTCATTTACTCGAAAACTTTCCTATATAAGAGGGCAAAATTTTAGTACTGTCTGATAGAGAATTAAACGATCTTTCAGAATCAAGGAAAAAAATATGGTGTTGCCACTTAAAAAAAATCGATGACGTCATTACTCGAAAACAAATGACATTTGAAAATCGCATTTTACGCTAAAATATGTATTTTTTTAATTAAAAATCGTCTTGTTCGAGGATTTTTCCCAAAAAATAATTGTTTGGTTTTTATTGAATTTATTCCATACTTTTGGCGCATACTGTATAATGGTCCTCACAAAGGAATTTAATATTATTTGTTTAAGGTCGTCGTATTTCTCGCTGTAAAATGATAAAACATCTGGTGTTTTTTAGATACAGAAATTATGAAAAATAAAACACACAGTAATATCAAAAATAAAATTATTGATGTTTTATTTACCCACTTTTACTTCAAATTCAAATTCTCCGCAAATAATATAATAATTTTTAAAGTGCATTTGTATGACATACATTATTTTGCTATTATAATATCACATTTTAACAATTATTTTCACATACTTATAAACAAAAGTCGTATTTACATCTACAGTTAAATTAAAAAAAAACTCTAAAAATACTTGCTACAATCTATATTATTCCGTTCTTAAATATCTAAAATTACTTGTATTTGCACAAAACACTATTTCAAGAATACGACGCCCTTAAAGAATCGACGAGAATTGAGTGACGTTTTGTATCTACATATATAAAGTGCTCCATAGCTAATATTAACTTTTATGTGTCTCCCTGTAAATTCAGAGCACGTCACCATTTTTCAATAAATTTTTGTTAAACTAAATCTGGACACAACTTTCCAATTAATAGAATGTGCAAGTTTTTTAATACTAATTTTACTAATGTGGATATTTTTAATATTATATTAAACTACTTCTTCTAAAACAATGTAGTTTTTTTTTCTCTTAATTGATAACTGTACTAACATTACGTTTTTGTAGTGTTGTTTTTTTTCTTTCCAATATTGTACATAAATTTCTTTAATTTTTTGTAACCTATTTTGTGGAACGCTTTTTTAGGATATTCTGTCTATTGTGTAATCCCCTATTACCGACTATGGTGGTCCGTTCACCGCTAGGTTATTTATTTCGCACGATTGACGCTCAGGGGGTATGGCAACCAGCAACATTGCACGGAAAAATTCGTTGCCACTGCACTGAAATCCTATGTGTTTACTTTGTGATTTGGTGTTTTCCTTCTGCATTCAAAGTTATCTATTATCTATTAGTATTCCTTTAGTTAGATTTTCTTACAATAATTGGGTATTTTATTTAGCTGCATGCGAAAAAAATAAATATAGTTTTCCTTACTCTAAACATCTTTTCGTCACTGGTTACTGATAACCGCAGTAGGCGGTTGCTATGTTGATGTTTCTCTGTTGTCTTTTCATGTGCAGTAAATGATATTGCAAGAAACAACTACTCCGCGGACTAATGCCCCGACCGGCATTGAGTTACTCCTGCAGTATCTACACAGATTTAATGGCTCGTGACCCAGGGCGAGAGGTCTGCGTTAAGTACCTGCTGCAATGTAGTTCTCTTCCTGTAAGTCGAGCTGCTTAGGCCGAGCAGGAAGTAAGCAGACCACTTATATTTCACCATATCTCACCTGCACTCAATTTATATGTGAACATACATATGAAGGAACAGCCAGTTCAATTGTAGGCCAATTCACCTATGGCATACTGATGAGGGCTAACAAGCTCGAAACCGGTCTATGTCTGGTGGTGTGTTCGACAAGGGTTCTTGGCTGTTCACACAGATACTGCAGCAGTATTCAATGCCGGTCGGGGCATTAGTAAGCGGAGTAGTTGTTTCTTGCAGTATCATTTACAGCATTAGAATGATATAACAATTAGAAATTTCGAGATAAGTTTTTACAAACGTTGGAAAGCAACGGCACAGCTTACATAAAACCTAAATAGTTATTACTCACATTTTGTCTGTTTGAAAAACCATAAAGAGTTATTCAACTGATAATGTTATATACAGGGTACACCGAAATTAGGGAGCAATATTTCTCCAGGGTGTTCTGGGCCAAAAAAACTTTTTATTACTCTGAAACCAGTTGAGATAAGTTTTCGACTATTGACTGAAAAATATGAAATTTTGGAGTTTTTTAATAAATAAAAGCACTCATGGGTCATACTGATATTTTTTTATTTTTGAGTAAAATCCGTTAAAAAATAATGTAACATGAGTTGTTAAAAATGGGGAAATTATTTTCTATCATAGCAGGTTGTGAAAAATAAAAATAAACTTAGGTTTTACAGTTATATAGTTTCTATGAATTGCTATTTTGAGATAAATTTTTAGTAAATTATTATTTGACAATATATAAGTTATAAATAGTAATACAATAAATTAATAATAATATTTGAAAACAACTACAACAACCATCCATTAAACGTATGCGTATAAAGGTATGTTGGTGGATTATATTTCTCAATATCTTTCTACATTCTACCTTGGCTTGGCCCCAGATTAATACTATACCCAAGTTTTACCCTTGCCTTCCAAAATATTTTAACTATTTCATTACTGTTTTTTTATTGATTATTAAATTTTTATTGTCTATGTGTTATTTCTTTCGTAATTTACACATATGTTTAAGAAATGTCAAATAAATTTATAATATCTTTCCTTTATAATTTTTTTTGGCATTGTTTCTGAATATATTTGTTGCATTGCAACCCCTTTTACATATACTTGTTCCACTTCTTATATTTTCCACAATATTTTCTGTCCTGCTTTTAGTATTTTCTATCGAATAGAAAGAACTATTGTTTTCTTTATATATTTTTTTCTCTCTGGGAAAGTCGTTGGTTATAGACAAAAGAACAGAAAGCCCTTGCTTAGCTTTTGTTAACCTGTGATGGAGAAAATGGCATAGAAAACATAATGGATTTCAACAGTTGTCCAGTTCTACTCAGGTTTACTAAATTTAGATTAGTACCTTAACTTTTTCTTTGAAAATCACTTACGATTATAGGAATGTTCAGTTAATGTTGCGTCCAGACCAGATAAGTGAGCAAACGCTAATATTTTCTCAAAAATTACCAAGATTACTATGTGACTATTTTCATCTACACTATTGATCGGGATGCTCTATGCTCATTTATGTATTATTAAAATACGCATATTTTAAATAAAGATACTAAAATTATGTTTTGTGAAACTATGGTATTATCTCAATTTAACTATTGTGATGTTTTATATAATGGTTGTATAGATAGTGTTGATTGCAATAGAATTCAGAAAGTACAAAATGCCTGTGTTCGTTTCATATGTGGGATAAGAAAATTTGATTACATATCTAATGCTTTTAAAAATTTAAAATGGTTGTCTATGAAAATAAGAAGATATTATCATGCTCTATGCTTTTATCATAAGTTATTTTTTACTAAGACTCCCCCTTACCTTTATAACAAATTAACATTTAGCAGTGACGGGCACAACATCAATATTCGTAGCAAAGGACTATTAACCGTGCTTACGCACAAATCTGCTTTCTTTGAGCCATCGTTTTCATACAATATTGTTATATTGTTCAATAGGTTGAATTCTGAATTAAAATCATTGTCGCCATATACTTTTAAAATGTCTCTAAAAAACTTTTTCATGATGATTATTTGTAGATTACTATCAATATTGATAATTTTGTTGCTCTTACATATCTGCTTTTTCACGCGCTTCTGGGATACGCGGAAGATCAGGGAACTAAATTCTTTTGGGCAAATAAACTTTTATTATTATTATTATAAAAACGGTAGCAGAGAAGGTGGCGCAATGTAACAATGTAAATTGACATTTTTATGGTGGCAATAGTTTACTGAGGGATATACAAGCAGAAGATTCTGGTAAATTTAAGAATTTTTGCCACACTGATGTTATGACTCTATTAGCCTTACATACATGTACAAAAGTGCAGCATACGTAAACAATAAATATTTCACCCAGACTAAACATGTCAACATTTTGATGTAACGGGGTTCGATAGAGCAACGATTTGCTCGCTCCAAGATCCATTTATGCCACGTGAGCATTCGTGGAAAATACTTCTACTCAAGCAGCACAAACCACACCGAATTTAACTAACGACTAGTTTTATAGCAAAATCATAGGCATTATGACTACAAAATTGGTATAACATTACGTCTATGGTCGAACTTTAAGTAATTTTGGTAGGAACCGCTTACGTAGCTATTGCAGACGTCACAACGACGTCGGCAATGTCGACGTCGGTATTTCGACCTGTTCCATGCTAAAAATAACAATAAATGAATAATAAAACAGGCCGGATAGGCCGCCGTCGGTGTTTTTAACTGTCTTTAACCAATGATATACGTTAGTTGATGTCATCCACACCGACGTCGCCACTCCAAATTACTAAATACTAATTGTAAGGTTGGATGAGATAGGTACAGCCGACGTCGGTGTTTATACCATATTTTGACCTATATACCAGCCACACGTATCTGGAATATTTTGACGCTTGACACGATGTTACCTATATTGTTAGTGAAGTAATGAAAAGTGTCAAGTATTAAGAAATCTGATAATGAAAAATTTAAGCGACCACTGACCGACAACATCAACAAGAAAAATTGATACGAAGGTATGGCTACAAAAAAAAATTTCGAATTTGAAGAAGGTATGGTGAGATCGCAATTATTATATTTAATGCTAACGAAATGGCAAAAAAAAAAGAAAATAAAATTATTATTAGTATATTACTTTCAAATGGGGTTATTAAGTACCTATTCAAAATAATGTGCAATAAATAAATATCTAATTCTAGGTTCATTTAACTCCTATATATATATTTTTCAAGTGTGTAGGTATGTAGGTACTTCCTACATAACATTGAAAAACTGAATATGAATGTAATAATTTACTACGAACCAAACATATATAAATGATTGATTCCATTTTTCACTTTAAAAATTTTTTTTTATTGATTCACATTTTTACAATTAGCATTAGAGTAATCATATAATGGTGTTTTTGTTACTTTGAATTATTGCACTTCTACGAACTACGTTTATTAAGTTACCGGATACTTGCCAAATAATTGATAACTGAACTTGGTTCGTAATATATCATCTGCAGGTATTCAAAGTAACAAAATAAGTTGTTATAATTTATAATATTATTGGTAAAGATGAGAGACAAATCATGTCTTTAACAAATTTGTTAATTATTTGATGAGTCAGAATCCATACCACTATTATTAACTGATATGATTAAAGGTTCAATGAGATCGTCCATAATTCCATCAAGTGTTCTCATTTTTTCTTCCTCCTTAATCACATGTTCTACACACTTTTTCCAGTTCGTATTTGTAATATTATTAAAAACCTGTATTAGTAGTTCCCTTACGTCTTTCTATTTATTATGTTTTATTTTTGCTTGCCACTTCATTCTTCACCTGCGCCCAAATCAATTCTATAGGGTTTAATTCACAATGATATGGAGGTAATCGTAAGACAATTTTATTTTCTTTTTTTTTGCCATTTCGTTAGCATTAAATATAATAATTGCGATCTCACCATACCTTCTTCAAATTCGAAATTTTTTTATTGTAGCCATACCTTCATATCAATTTTTCTTGTTGATGTTGTCGGAAAAGCTTCTACTTTTCGACTATGGTATGATGCATTGTCCATTACAATAACAGAATTATCTGGTACTTTTTTCAAAAATTCAGAAAACCACTTTTCAAATACATTTGCATTCATTTCCTCGTGATAATCCCCACTCTTCTTGCCTTCGAAAACCATTAACAAATCTTCAACAAATCCTTTCTCTGAGCCGGCGTGTAAGATGATAAGACGCTTTCCTTTACCGGACGGATTTTTTAATCCCATAGACAGCCCTTCATTAAACGCCTCACGTTTACTTTTAATATTAGTATCAACCCATACCCTTTCATTTGTATGACCTTCATTTAACCATGTTTCATCTAAATAATAAATAGGTCTACCTTCAGATCTAAACTTTTTAATTGATATCAAGTAGTCAAGTCTCCATCTCACTATATCATCACGTTCTATCAACACACTTTTACGACTTCGTTTTAAGTATCTGCACAAAAAATAAAAGGTTTTTATTGCAATTATACTTGCTTGAGATATGTATTCAACCTTACTTGAAGTTAATTTGTTTCATAACTTTGTATAATGATGAACGGGACATCTGTGGCAAATCCTGACGACTTTTTACTGCGTTTAATATTTTGTTCAACGTGGGGATCTCATTTTTAAACAAAAAGCGCCTTATGGAATTCTTCATTACTTCATCGAAACATGTAACAATCCCAGGTCATCCACCACAGTGTCTGGAAGTAGACACTTTTCCAGTAGATTTATACTGTTTTATGGCTCGATATACTGTTGGAAAAAACGAATGACAAACAATATAATAAGTTGTTTAGTTCTAATAAGAACTGATTTATACGTAACAAAAATAATAAATAGATAGAAAAACAGGTAAAAACACAATGACAACGAACTGATGACAACTAAGAAGCAAAACGCCAACAAATGCCAAAATGTAAAATTTATTAGCAGTGTAAAGTAGGTTCGAAATTAACCAATAAGAAACCAACATTTTGGCGCACAATATTCAAAACGCTCCTTTTAGTTTACAAATAGAGTATAGTACTTGCATTGCTGTTAGAGAAGAGAAGCTGAAGTATTCACTTTAAAAATTGACATAGTTGTACCTTTAAAATTTATAATAAATATAAATTTTCATTGTTTTTAATGTTTCATTTTTACTATTAGGCACTAGTGTCCAAAAAAGTCATTTTGAAATTCTAATCAATATCAAAATTTGTCAATTTCGAAACGCATTCATAAAAAATATATTTCAAAACTGGAGAAGGTATTTGCACTGAGTTATATAAAATAACTTCTTCAAAAAAATTAACAGTATATTTGAAATAGTAAGTGATATTCTTTTGGTGGCAAATCTAGAGAGAACGGTAGATAGATAGAGGAATGGGAACCAGAAAGAAACCAGAGGATTCTCTTTATTATGAAGGATTACTTTTGCAACTAAATTTTGAGGCAGAAACCAAAAGCATTGAGCATTTTGTCAACTTAAATAGAAAGTATCCACCATACTCTCTCAATTAAACACTTTAAAACAAAATGAATGCACTGCATTTTAAGGATAGAATAGAAAAATGTTGTCTAGTGTTGATTTTATAAGATATTGTAACTTTTCCATAGGTACCTAGATAAAGTAAGTTTTATCATGATCCTTGTACTGGTAAATTTATAAATAAACATATTTTAGTCATAATATTAGTTACAATTTTTCAATATTTCAATTATAAAAAGTTAAATAAGTCTGTTATGAACCTCTTTGCTGCCGTCAGAACATGTAGAACAAACTGAAAAGTTACATTATACTATACGGAATATTTAAAATTGCTTTCTTAAGGAAAATATGAAAGTGTATTATATCATGTAAGGAAAATATATTTAATGGTTTATATATGTGGTTCTGAAGAAGTTACTTTCAAACAATTACTGTATGAGGTCGCAGAGGTAAAGGAAATTGATTTGCAATTTATGAAATATGTGTTATACAGGATGCTGAAAAATAGAGTAAAAATGCATATAAACGTTATTAGTTATTCTAACGTTCTAACCTCATCTAGAAGTAAAATGATCAGTTTAGTGAAATTAAATGTAAAAGTAAAAAAATCAATTTAAAATTTATAACTTCTAAACCTCTTATATATTTTTTCCAAATATGGCATAATTTTTTTGTATACTGGTAGGTATAAAATATATAATTTGCAGCTTACGTGTTATTAAGAAAATTTGCTAAACAGCTAGCGATACAAAAGAATGTGCAGAGAGAAATAAATGATAAGAGTGCAATGGAACATATAAAGATCAATTTTGTTTGTCTGATTATTAAGGCCGATATACTCTTTCTCGTGAAAATGTCATGATAGTACCGATAACTCTGTCTGGTACTTTACGTAAACTGCAAATTTTGTAATTTAGAACTACTAACATACTAAAAAATTATTCTAAATTTAGCAAAAATATCAGCATATACGACACCCTATATCTCGGAAACAGCTTCGTTGGGACTCTATGCTTATTTAACAAAATTACTATAATTTTTACCATGGAATACGCTCCTGGATTTTATGCACGCACGCTTTGTGCAGTGTGGCTTAAATTATAAAAAAGTTGGATATCTTTATACCTTTCAAATTCCTTAATAATAAATACCTATGAAACATGAGAGTTTTATTTAGCTGATTTTATAATAGCTACGGCTGGTGATTATCAAGTTCTAATTTATAAATTAGTGAAAATTCTAATTAATTTATGATCTTTAAAAAAAGTTATGTACCTACTATTTTAATTCTAAACAAATTGTTAATTACGTAACGCAGAGGAGCAAACCTACATCTAGCGGCCACAGACACGAAGCTTTATACATAGAAACCATTGAAAGTTAGCGACCTCTATCGCGATTCGGCGATAACGATTTGTTGCAAACTCGGAATTCCAGGAAATAACTACTCTGCGGGCTAATGACCCGACCATCATCGAATTACACCTGGAAAACCTATAGCAAACAGGGAAAGTCGTCAGCAGCCCTCAAATATATACCGGTTTCGAACTTATTAGCTCCCATCAGTATGCCATAGTTGAAGAAACCCCCAAATAACCTTAGCTGTTTAAGCCTACCTAACACGATAGTAAGGACCATGACCTCCTGGGATAATAGGTCAAAACAATAAGAACACAAAAAAAAATCCAAAAAAGCTGTTTACGTACGTTACTTAAATAAACGTATCTATAATCACAAATATAACATATCAACTAATAATATCAATTCCACTGCTCTTTCTAAACATGCAATAGAAAACAGCCATAATTCTGATTTTGATAACGTTGAAATCCTCAATAACGAATGTAACTTACAAAGACGTTCCATTCTTGAAATGATCCAAATTAAAAGTAACATTCTATTAATAATAATACTGATATTGACGGTCTTTCCCATGTATACTTTGACTTAATTAATAATTAGTTTGCATAATTTTATTGCAGATTTTTGCAGTACCTATATAAAATTGTTAATTGACTTTTCATACTTATATATTTCTTTCTTTTTTGATCTGTTTTTGTATAAAAAAAATCTTATCGACATTGCTAGAGCCCGTCGCTTAGCATCTAACATTTCCAAAAATCAGTAATTTCATTCTGTTTAGAACCAGGAAACTATTACAAAAAATAATTCTTGAAAAAAATATTCCTAAAAGAATTAAACGCTGCTAATTATTTGTTTTCTCCTTAACAATTAGAATTCGTTCTTCATTATATTTTTATTCGGAATATTTTTTGGAAAAGAAGGAAATTTCTTTTTGAAAAGTAATTTCTTTTATTCATTTGGTATGTATTTATTTTCTCAGTTTTGTTTTTAAATTTCTACTATTGTTGATATTTTTTATAGTGTTTCTGAAGATGGGTGTTATAAAAATAAACCTGAAACGAACGTAACCAGATTTTTTGGAAATTTGTTTTATTGTTTTGACCTATTATCCCAGGAGATGTATCTTAATATACATTTCTATATTTAACCGTTTTCGAGTTATTGAAAATCCTATTTAAGCTATTTATTATACAAACGGGGATTTTATTTATTTAATCAAGTCTATTGAAACTGAAATAAATATTTTGAAGTTGAATGGTTAAATATAGGTATGTCATATGTCATATTTTTGAAATCAGAAAAAGAAGAATAATTAAAAAATTCAACATTACATGGGGCGTTCCATTAACTTATTAAAGGGGTTCAGTTACTGTCCTACAACTTTTATTCAAAACTTTACTTTGTATCTCTAATAATAAACATAATAAAGCAGCGGCGGCTGGTGAGATTTCAGGTATGTCATATCTCAATAACCAGATATGGGACCAAAACCAAACTTTAGGATATATGTACTATGGCTATACAGGGTGAACCTTAAATAAGTACAAATATTTTAACTGCAGGTCTAGTTCGTCATATAGATGGTGGAAACCATTTGTAAAAATTTAAAATATTGTAGCATTTAAAAATACTACTCAATAATTAATAATTCAATCTTTAAATTATCTTAAAACTCACTCACTCACAAAATTTAAACATTACTGGTTGTCTAACTAACTTTTCCTATATGGTCTGCATGGTGCTGTCCTCTGTTTAAGATATTAAAATTAGTAAAAGGCAAAAAAGGTTTGAAATGGTTTTTTTTACAAAAAAGGTGCGCTAGCGAGAATTGCTAAAGAACTCACGAATTGAGAGCACACAAATATTTTAAACAAATGTGGTGATCATAAATATATTGGATAAATTATCACCCATGTGTTATTTTGTTCAGTGCAAAATCTCAATTTGCAAATAATTAGCAACACGATTAGGGCCGCACGTCAACCTAGGTAGGCAGCATGGTTCTGTTCTGGTTCGTTATTTAATTCCATAATTTCTCCATTTTTAGGCCTTTTTAGTTTATTATCAAGAAATAATTGCTGTGTCTCTATATATATAATTTATATAAACTCTGGGCAATATCAAGTATACCGGTTGTCCACTAAATATCATTCCATTTCTGACTATAAGGACGATATAAGAAGATTGAAACCGCTAGAGACCTAAATGTTTGATAAATCATTGGATTCTGGATTCTAGTAAATCACCAGCAGGATATTTGAATATTTACGTCATCCAATTTGTTAAGCACGCCAAGTAGTCGCTGTCTTGCACCACCAATAGTCAAAAGGAAACCCAGCTAAGCTAAATTTATTTATATATTTCACAACCTTTAAATTAAACTAATTTAAGTTAACACCACCTCAATTCAATTTATTATATTTTAAATATAATTAAAAATGTACGCAAACGTATACGTATGCAAAGAGTAGACAGTGGGTTGAAGTTATACTGTCTAATTGTTGTGTGTAATTTAGTTGTCTCATGTCATATAAAATTTAGCCATTTCTACTTGAAACATTCCTTACACGCTTTGTTTAAATTTTTAATATTTTAGATTATTCTTATTAGTTACATCATTATTCAATTTCATTAATCAATTCGATGAATTTGCTATGTATGTGTGTGTTTTTGTGTGTCCTAGTAATATAAGTTTCAAAAATCAGTCTCTTTTTTAAATTCATAGTATAATAATTACAAATTTATTAGTTTAAGTAATTATTTTTTAAAACATTTATTTTTTTTAAACTAATTGGCGCCCTAATTACGCAAGTATAAATCTATTATAACCCACGGCCCTAATGCTCCAGTACTAACCAAAGCTAGCCTAGCCCACTTACGATATAATAAAAAAAAATATAAATATGGTACAATATTTACGGAGATATTATTTTTTTTAAATACCCATATTTTGAGGAAATAAGCTGTGTGCATATTACAAGTGGAAACAAAACATGTAATAATTGATAATTTCAATACGTGTAAATTGAAAGTTAATATGAGATGTTTTTGCATCTTCTGAAACCGAACTAAACTAATAGTTTCACTGCTTGACGCATCTGTTTTAAGAGTTGTGGCACTAACGTATAAAACGTATTTAAATCGTCTCATTATTTTCATGGGCAGTGTTTTTTGCTTGTGTATTCAACTAAGGTTTTTCGTAATATACAGTGTGGTTAAATAAATATTAATTATGTGTTCTACACAGTGAACTGTGCTGCTGGTTACAATATTTGTACTTATTTAAGGTTCACCCTGTATAGACAACTTTTGTAGAAGGAGAACCTAGGAATTTCCAGATTGACTTTTTAAATTTTAGTGAACTATTTTTTTTTCATAAATTAGATGTAATTTTATCGAGGTATTTCAAATTTTATTAAAAACTAATGACATTTGTAGAATTTATAGCGCTTTGAAATTTTATTTACAAACTATTCTAATAGATTATAAATTTCAAAATGCTATAAATTCTACCAATATTGTTAGTTTATAATAAAATTTGAAATACCTCGATAAAATTACATCTAATTTATGAAAAAAAAAATAGTTCACTAAAATTGAAGAAGCCAATCCGGAAATTCCTAGGTGAGGCAGCGACTTTTTTTAACTTTTTTTGCAAACTGCAAAAAGGTTCTCCTTCTACAAAAGTTGTCTATATAGCCATAGTACATACATCCTAAAGTTTGGTTTGGGTCCTATATCTGGTTATTGAGATATGACGTACCTGAAATCCCACCAGCCCCGCTGTAATAAAGGGTGGTCTAAATATGAATAAATAACATGTACATGATTCAATTCGTTATTTTTGCTCTTTCATATGTCTCAAAAATGCCAACATCAACTCTGCGGAATGCGTAATAGTACATTCTCTACTACTATTTCTAAACACCTATAAAAAATAATATAATTAACGTAGTAATCAAGACGATGTTCCGAAAATGGCCAATACTCGAATTGTATTAAGCACGCTTTACAGTTGGCAATTTTTATTGCAAGACATTTTTATTGCCGGCAATGTTTCTTGCAACTTGTCTTTACACTTAGCAATTCCACGGAATAAAGCGGCAATTCTTATTAAATATGTATTTAAAATGTACAGGTATACCATCTTAAGAAACAGAAACTAATATTAGGTTAGGTTTGAATTGGCAGCTGTCAGGAGGAATATTGTGTATGTAGAGTTCATTTTAACAATACAAAAACACGTCTACACAGTACACTTCCAATATTTATAACCAAGTAAAAGTTTAAAGAAAAGCACAGAAGCAGCAACTTCTGCCAGTTCTGTCTCTGCCAATTCTCCAATTTCTATAACGTTGGCGATATAAAAATTACCAAAAATGTCACCAGAATTGCAACCGCAATGCAATAAAATTAGGATAGGTTCTATTTTCTGCAATGCAATGAAAATTGCCACAGCTGTTCGAAGAGAGCAGTAATGCGCAGACTCGCAAGAGCAAAATGGGCAATTTTTATTGCCGGCAATAGAAATTGATAACTGTAAAGTGTGCTTTATAGATATAATATAGAACAGATAATTGTCTGTATTATTTATTAGATAAACAACGATTATAATAGATTTGATTGAAAATACACTAAACGGAAATCATTGATCTTTGACTCGTAAAAAATGAAATGACAGGGCAGTAATCAATTATTGCTTGAATTGATGGTTCCATCTTTCACCCTACTTCCTTTGTATTCGATAAATTTAGATTATCTAGCGGAATGATTTGGAATTCATTTTAACGAAATGATAAATTGTTCATTCCACATGATAATTTTAAAGAAATCATTTGAATGTAAATGTTTAAGACTTGGCTTACACAGAGGGAAAATATCACATGTAGAATGTATTTAAAATATGATAAAGTGGCTAAAGTTTTAAAAATATTATATACTTCATTCAGTAAGTATAACATTTAACTATATTCACACATCTGAGTATGAAATTAATTTTATTAAATAATTTCAATTTTATTTTTGTTATTCCTTTTGTTATTAATCTACCTATTCTCAGTCAAACTTTTCTAAAAACCCAAATATCAGTTTTATTTTTTTCAAAACCAAATTGAAAAACTCCTACTTTGGAATTTAAAAATAGTTAAATTAATACTATTCTATTTGTAAATGCATTCAAATTTTAATTATTAATGTATTTCATTCGCCTTAGAAAATATGTTGAAATGGTTTCACTAATAAAAATATTTTATTCTTGAAATATTAGTACCTATATATTCCTTGGTGTTTGCAAATATTTATAGATCTGTGTGAAAATAAATATTTTTAACTTAAGTTTTAGTTGCAGTAGATTTATAATTAACCTAACTACAATAATGTTAAAATCTGTTGTGAGCTATTACTATTTTTAATCAACTCGCAACAAGTTGATATTCGGTAACATAGTACCAATGTTGGGGGGCAAAACATCAAAGAATTTTGTTGTATGTTGCATGCATCCGTGTTTTCAATTTGAAATAACAAACATCGCTCTGTCTGAGCGGTGTTGTCATCAAGTGACGTCGAAACAGGCTAGTGAGGTTTGCCTTCGTTGCTTTATTTTGTTATTTTCTACAGCTAATAATATGGGCATATATTTTTTTTCGTAGTCCACTTGGCTTCGTCTTTTTTGATAAAAAATATAATTTTTGTTTAAAAATGATTCAAACTGCATAAACATACTTCCAAAATAAATTAAACACCAGCAACAGTTAGTAGACAGGTTCAGTTTTAATGTCAACACTGCGTTTAATTGACACCATTGCTGACCACATGTATCCTGATACAAGTTGTCGTGTCCAATGTTGCTAACATCTGTCAACATATTGCCATCAGTTGGCAGTTGGTTACATTGGTATGGCTCTGCGCATGTGCAGCAGAAATCTCATAAAAACTTATGTAAAATTTCATAATAAATTGAGTAAAAGTAAATAGTTCCATTGTAGTACATACATTGTATTATGACACTATTTCTGAAATGTTCTAATTTTATTATGTAAAAACACATACACTTAAATTTTTCTTAGTATATAATGTAAACTAAAAATTTAGTCCACAGAGTAGTTAGTTTCCCTAACATTATTAATACCTAATAAGAAAATGTATAAAATGTATAGGTGATTGTTTTTGATTTATATTTATCTTAACAGATTGTCACTGAACATTTATCGAATCCCCCATAGTATGATACCACCTTTATGGTGAATATTTTTGAAGTTGTATTTATTACAGCTTCAAAAATATCGGTAGTTTCTGCGAAGACTTATTTCAAATAAAAAACTTTAAACTGACTTGCTGCGCACTGAACACAAGAACAAAATAACTAAAATTATAAACAAATAGACACATGACCGTTACAATTAACTTCGCGGACCTATTCCACATTTTTCTGTTTATGAGTCTCTATTCCACAATATTAACTAGTAACTCTTGTCCGGCTTGACTCAACGTTCTTATATACGAGCAGCCATTTGAAGAGAACTCCAATGTTCCAGTAACTTTGTTGAGTGTGCAATCCACCGCCAAGTTTGTCATAAAGCCTATGCATGTGTTATTTTATTTCATAATTTCATAGTTGATGTAAAAATTACTAGTTTGTGCGTATCTTCATTTTCAAAGCATATTTTTTAAAATGATGTAGCGGGACGCGGGTTGTACAGCCCTGATTTAACTCGTTAACAACCAACTGGTTCTGTCGCAGATTGTAACCGGTGACGAAAAATGATGTATATACGTCGCCACTAAGAATAGGAATGAATATCTAGATCCTGATAGAAAGGCAGCCGATCCATCTGCGTGTGCATCTGATAGGACAAATGAGGAGTCACTTACTATGAATTACATCAGGATGATATTGAGTGGTTTTGATAACATGATAACGATTGTCCTCATATTAACAAGAGCTAAATAAAAATGGCTATATTCGCGAAAACATCGGAGGAACTAGTCAGTGCTATAATACCTACTAGACATGATCAAATAATATTTCTACCTATTACCTATAAAAATGATTATTTATTTTTATTCTTTAGATGCCTTTATATGAAATTTGTGAGTGACCTGGAGGAAGAAAACTTGGGTACTTCTAACAGGCTTACCTTATGCGAGGGGTCACGTCCCAGTAGTAGGACTTAAGGCGCTGTACAAAAATATTTGTGAAAGAGCTTCCAGCAGGGCAATATATTTTCGGTCAGAATTATTTAACAAATATCCTATAAAAGCTTAACAATAAAATTAATCTATTGCTACACTAAAATATCATTACTGTATTAGAACATTAATAGGACATCAATTCACAAGTAGGTAAACACACGCGAAACATGTATCGGATAGAGCATGAAATGTTTTTTGTATAACTCTATAACCTCTTGCGACAGAACATTACGCGGAGGGAGAGATCCGCTTATCTTTCCCCTGACAATCGCACATAATGGATTATTTTTACAAAGGATCCTTTTAAGAAAAAGTTAAGAATGGAGGACTCACGAGAATGGTAATGAACTGTTTCGTAAAATTGATAGTGTGTATTTGAGCAAGATTTGGCTGCATTAGTAATATTGGATCCCCTGATCCTCGACCTCGTTTCCTTCGAGGAGGCCTAGCGAGCGCGGAATTATAAAAGTTACGTTTACAGAAATGTTAAAAAGAACAGCTCGGCTTCGTTGACTAATGTACTGAATTTGGAAATGTCTCTATGTCAACATTTCTCTTCCCAAGGGTCGTGTACGGCATACGGAAGGTAATTATAAGAGAAATTTCAATGAGGGATTGTGGTCTTCATCTTAACAGTATGGATATGTCTTGTTGCATGCTGTCAGAGTCTCAAATGTTATTTTAAAGCACTGGTTCTACAAGTAACTTGCTTTTAGCATTGCTGCTAAAAGTATACGACGTCATTTACTTCTAATACTGGTGCGAAAATAGAAAACAATGCAGACATTTTACTTAATTAAATGTATAGTTAGGAATACTATGATCGGTATAAGTAATTTCATGGCTAATCTCATTAGTAGCTGTAGAAGTAATTATTTTTTCTAATTTTGACATATAAAGTGACACTCTTGCGCTATAAGTTTTTTATTATTCATGGAATTTTCAACATATCCCTCCGCAACAGAGCTAGATTTCCAACCTCCGTGCCCCTTTAATTTTAAAATATCAGCGCCACTGTCTGCTAGGAAAGTGGCAGAGCTCCTTCTGAAGCAGTGGCCAGTATATAGAACAGGATTTGAAAGACCAAGAAATTGTGCAATAACTTTTGGCAGACTGCTAAATGTGTTAATTCCCACAGGATTTCTGGTACATTTTCCATTCGCATATTTTACAAAAAATCTGTTGTGTTTAAGAACCTGGGGACGCAACTTAATATATTTTCTTAATATTTCAACAAGATTCGTATTTTCAATGTCTCCAGTGGTAATTGCAAACTGCCGTATAACTTTTGTTTTTGAAGGTGGGATATCAACACGAAAATGGCTTCCTTCGTCTATAACATTTTCAACTGGAAGAAATGTTAATTCTGCTTTTCTGCTTTTCTGCTTTTCCAATTATCATTGCAACCTTAGCCATTAAGTATTCTTTGTCATCAGCTTCCACTAAAAATTTGGCAAAATCTTCTCTAATAAAAACTTTTGACTTTTTAGCACTGCACCCGTCCGCTTTCCTTTTAATATATGCTACCAAATTTGTATGTTTTTTAATATCAATATTCCTTTTCAGATTTAGTTCAGACCTTAACATTGAGTAAAGTGTCCATAATGTGGAAACTTTTAGATCTTTCTTACCCTCAAAATATGCAAGTAAAACTTTCTCATTAACATGTTTAATTTTCTTCTCATCACACCACGTAACAAATTTTTCGTATGCCAAATCATAAACTGCCTTTGACTTTTTGGGAATTACTGATAATAGAGCATTACCTGCTGCCTCTTCAATATCGCTTGGTAGCTCTTCAGAACTTGAATCACTCATTTTTTAAAAATAAAACTAAAAATATATCAATCTCGCTAAAAACCTTCCGTCTAGACTTTTTTACGAAATGTCAAACTGACAACTAACATGAAGTAACAGCAACAAACTAAATTTATGTTTTCCAAATTTTTGTGAATTATATTAAATTTTATTTTTTTATTACTTTCTTCAAAATTAGAAAAAATCTTGTATGCAATACGTTACGAAATGAAATTTTTTGTAACTTGTGAGTTTTTGCGAAACTCACTTCGTTCGTTCCACAAAAATCTCACGCGTTACACAAAATTAGGCATTTCGTAACTGATGACATAAATAGCTATTGTGAAACTTGTACCAGTGTAGAGAGCAATGTTATCCGCTAAAGTTTTGAAAAAAATTTGGCCTGAACTTCCATCCACCGTGTCTCTTAATTGTATAACATTAGCGCCCGAGTCTGCCAGCAAACTAGCCGAAGATTGTCATCGTACGAAATGTGCAATTCCAACTGGAGTGGTGGCATATTTATTCTTAGTGTATTTTATGAAAATTCTTGAATTTGTTGAACGAAGGGCTATGTACTTTTTATACTAGTTCAAATATAATGTACCAATAATAATAAATGCTCGATGCACATCAGTTTTTGTGTCAGGTATATACACAACTAGTGAAATCTTCAATATTGTTAAATGCTAAGTCGTACAGTTATTAGCGAACACAAACTCCAAATACATCAAACATTACAGCAGCTTTATCAATGAGATATGCTTCATCCTATGCTTCTGCGAGATATTTGTCGATTTGTTCCCTGGTCAATAATTTTGGCTTTTTAGGTAGACATCCTCCATCCTTTCGCTCCAAAAAAGTAACAAGCTTGTAATATTTACTTAGTTTTTCACTTAACTTGCCACTAACATTTTTCAGATCATTTCATCTCAAGCAACAATTGTACTAAAACTCGTGCTGTTGCTTTAACTTACTAAGTAGTAACTGGAAAATGGCTTTACTAACAGCATCTTCGATTTCCGCTGGGAGAAATTCATTTTCATGATAACTCACAATAAATATTTCAAGTTACTTATCAAAAAATGATCGAACTTTCGCTATCTTCAACAACAAACCTCATCGACAATGGGATTTAAAAATGATATTTTATAAATTTTATAGCATGAGAAATTCGTTGGTTTGTACTTTTTATGGTGTAGAAAAATTGATGTAATATATTGTGCTAAAAGTGATTCTATTTTGTTCGAAGGAGTGAAACATCACAAAATTAAAGGCCTCTTTTAGCAATATATCATAAATAACTATTTCATAAATCAAAATTCTTGTTTTTATTAAATAACGTTTCCTCTATGTACTTACAACAAAATTATGTCTGAATCAAATTTTACTGATGCGTTGAAGCTTATTTTAAATGTTTTCTTTATATAATTGTTCTCATTAGTAAACTAAAAGCTGTTGTTATCCTTACAATCACTTAAGTAATGAATTGGTCATATTGTATACTCTTTCGCTTTTGGTAGATCAAAAGAAATATAGAAGCCTACATTTTCTAAGAGAGAAGAGTTACCTAATTCATCTCAAATTGATCTGAATTGAATTGATTGAAATTGATCTCAAATAGCATCCGTTTTTAAAGAGGTAGAAAATTTTCTAAAATTTGAAATTTTTCAAATCTATAATATGTCACATACATTCAGCAAAACTAGTTGATAAATTAATATTTGATGCATGTTATATCTTTAAAATTATAGAAAATATCTGAAAGTATACCTCTGCAATATAGTAATTTTTATGCAACTGATATTGTTTGTGTCACAAACAACAACACAAAAACAACAATAAACATAATGTGACGCATGGGTTAAAAATTTCAGAATAGAAAAATAATCTACTAAATGAATACAACAAATGTGTAACATATTTTTTTTTGTGTGTGGGACAGCTGTTACAACAAAGAATAGACGGCACATTTACTAGAGGATTGCAATAATATTTATTTACCACCAACACATGTTTATTTAAAAACCATAAAATATTATTGAAATTATTATTGTTGTTAAAATTAAAATACAGTAGAATTGAACAAAATAATATAAAAATGGACAATACAGAGCATATAGGTTGATTATTATACTGAAAATTAATTAAATTAAACATTTTAGAAAATAAAATATAGTTAAAATTTATCTAATGTTGTGACATGATCTCACATTTATGAAGAGTACATAAACAAAAACAGATGTAAACCCAGAGCAAAGTATATAGAAAGAACAAGTAAAGATCATATATTAATTTACTAAATATATCAACAGCAGTCAAGCAAAAATAATAAAAGTATTAACAATTTATGTAAATAAATTTTATAAAATGTTCAGAAATGTCACATAAATTTCATAGCCATGAACAAATGTCAAGGATAAAGTTGGCTTCATAAAAGATATCACAATGTACACAAAAAAGTAGTTTTTTTTATATATTTAAGAATATTTTAATATTTAGTTATAAGTAAAATTGTAAATACATATGAACCATAATATGTATGTAAGTTTTAAAACAAGATATCAAATTGATAGAAAAATAAAGGAAAAACAAGTTTTTGTTGATTAGATACGAAGAAAAGAAAGAACGTGCAGCGTCGGTTTTTAGAGAGGTTCCCGAAAATTAAGAAAATTAACAAGAAAAAGTTAAAGTAAAAGTAAAAAATTAATACTAACGTTATAAGAAAATTGTTGATCAGCATTAGAAACAGAGATCCAGGTCCAATCTAGGAATTTGGACTTACCATATTGTGGGTAAAGCATTCACCAACATCTGCAGCCCCATATTACAAGTTATGAGGGATCTCTAGAAGATTTCCAGTAGAAGTCCTAAAAAAAAGATCACCATTAATAAAGATATTTTATGTGCACAAAATTTAATAAAAGAAAATAAACGCTAGCTAGACATTAAATTCTACAGAAAAGACAGTCACACACTCAAAATTTTCGTATAACAATAAAGTTACTTACCATATAGTTAATGATATTCACGTTTCCATTTACTATATAAAAATTTATTATTTTACCATCTGTCAGTATAAGAATCACTTTACAATATAGTATATCACCAGTAATGAACATCAGGCAGAATAAATACCACTGAATAAGAAATTTTAAGAATTTTGTACTATAATTTTAAGAATTTTAAGTTCTAAAGATAGGCAACTTTTAATACGCAACTGCATTTAAAAAAAATATCTTACCTATAAATTAACTGTACATAAAATTTAAAATATTCTTGAATAAGTATTAGACAACAATCTATTATGAAATAAACATTGTAAATTGTGGAATGATATTTATTTGATAAAATAAGGTACAGTGTGTTGTAATAAGATTTGACTTGTCGAGCGAACCGACTACTAGAGTCTATGTTCTACAAGCAGCCAGGGTAGTTGAATAAGCTAAAAAAATAATATACAGGTTTGTAGCTCAATAAATACAATTTTTTTTAATGAGACATACATAAACACAAAATATAAAAACAAACACAAATTAAATATCAATATTAATTGGCGCCCAACAAATTAAATATATCACTATAATATATACTCTGTTTGCTGATGATACAATTATATCAGTATCGAAATCAGACAATCCTTCATGATGTTCAGGAAATTGCCCAAGGCTGGTTCATTAGTAACACATTAACAGCCAAAATTGACTGCATAACTTTATCACTTTGTAAATTAGAATCAAAATAACCCTGACAGTAAAACATTTCCCGGTGTTCATTTTGATCTAATACTGTTTTGCATAGAAGTATGATTAAATAGTGTGTGTTTAATTATACTGGAACCCTCTTCATCTTGGGAACTTTTGTTTTATATTCTATTTTGGATTTACTATTAATGAAAATTAAGTACGGTCCTGGCACCCTTGGATTAATACCACAGTCTAATCCAGTTAATACAGTTTATCCGAAATCATAAATTGCGTATAACAGCCTACACATCCTTCTGAGACTGCAAAGACTCTCGACATCTTACTCCTTAGCATATGCAGAGATATATTCAAAACTGTATAGGTTTGAAATCTTGTTAGGTCAAATTCGGAGTTAGTAAAAAATGATGGAATGAATCGACGCATTGTTTTTAAATATAAAGAACGTAGAAAAAATTAAATACTGATTTCTGATAACGTATCGGTTGCCTATTCAAAGGCTGAGACAGTGTTGCCAGATGGCTTAATTTCTCGAAAATTTGTAAAACGAAGAAGACAGAATTTTCAAATACTAATTAAATTTTAATTTGATTTTTTAGGGAAATTTATGCCAGCTGTTAATAAAAACCTAGTATAACCATACCGACATTCCACAATTATTTTTATTCTTCACCAGAGTCAATAAAAATTAATTACGAAATTTCGGAAAGGTTTAAAACAAGTATTATTTTTTTCTAATAAGTCTAAATTCCCGTATGAAATGTTGCTCAAAGTCAGTATAAATATGGACATTAATTAATAATTTTAGGCTGTCTAAAAAAAATCCTTATTTTAATAAAGAGAAATATAGTGTAAAAGATGAGCTAATTACTTCTCTGTTAATGGCAATATGTGATACGAGAGAAGATTTTTGTAGAATCAAAACACAGAGTATTAAGGAAAGGACTACTATTAGTTTAGCATAGGTTGGATGTCTACAAACAAAATAAGTGCAAAAATAACACTATTATACACTCGCTCTTCAGTTACTCAAATTAAAACAGCAAAACAAACACAATACAGCGCAAATCAGAACAGAACTTGAGTTGACAATTTCAACATTTTTTTACATAAAAAAAAACCTTAATAGAAAAGTAAAAATAATTAGAATGCAGCTCATAAATTGCGTAGATATTATAATTTACAAAGGCCTATTGTTCAAAATAATGCCAAATCAGTAAATAGTTCTAACATTTTACTATGACACACTACATTGGAATTAGACTATTTAAATCAAATAAAAAATGCAGAGAAAACTAAAAACTTAAAACTAAGTAAATCAGAAAATTTTTAACATTTTAGTGATTTGAAAAAATGTTTTTTTCACAGAGGTCAAACTTTTGGTCAAAATTCTTAAATGTGAAGAAAATATTTACATCTGGCAACACCGCTCTTATAGCATCCACAGCACCTACTTCACATGTGCATTTATCAGATCACAATGCGGGATACGAGATTGCTGCGCGCTTGTAAAGGTCTATTTACACACATCAGTGCCGTGTTAGTTCCGTATCAGTATCAGTGAAAATAAAAAATCGTTGTTTAGATTTTAAAATGGCGTGTACACGTCATAGTGCCGTTTTCACTGCATGATAAATATATTCAGAACACTGTATTCGATCATCTACTAACACCTTTTTATGAACTACGGATGAATTTAGTGAGGAATATATTTTTTTCTATATTTTTTTCCTAAAATTGAACTTTCGAAAATATTTGCAAAAAATACTAAAACCTCCGTCCCAGGGGTTTAAACAGTATGATGCACATCAAATTTTGGTGCCCATTTTAAATTGTCTTCTTATTACGCATAAAAAAGCGACATAAAAAAAACTTCCACATAAATTTTATGGTCAACAGAATCTCTGAGTTCTAGATATTTGGTATATGCCATTAATAGGAATTGTAAAAAAATTGATTAGAAATAGGTAAAAATCTTTACAATACAGTAAATAATAAAAAATATATGGGTAAATATTGTGAGGGTAATTCAACGCTAGTCTAATAAGGAAAGTATAAAAAGTTAATGTGAATTAATTAAATATTTTCGCTACCTGAAACTTTATACTATGCTGAAAGCTGTAGAATAACATAGGTAATATTTTTAAATTAATATATTTTAAATTCTGAATAAAAATATTTTAGTTGAACGGTAACATAAATTGTACAAACAAAACTGAAAAGCTATTATTTTCAGATAACTCCATTAATAATTGGCTGATAAAAGGATATATTTCCAATAATTGGAATGTCCTGCTAGTCCAAATAAATCGAATTCCATTTCTCCGAGAATGTTAACTCCTCGAAAAAATGTTCCGTTTCCAGAAGACTTTGCCTAAGGGTCTATTAAACAACAGGGTCTGCCCATCAGAGAGATGTCCCAAATAAACTAAATCTTATTCAACTTGGATAGCGCATACATCCAACGCGAAGGCGCACAATTCTCGGCCCTTGGAATAATAAATAGTAAACTGGAATAAATAGAATCTGTTTCAGAAAAATTTCCCGGATGCGCAGCTGAGATTTCATTAGATTCAGGAGCTGAGCTTAGCGAAAAATGTTCAGGATTTGCATATTAATTTCAGCTGGCATTATGAAATCGCATATAAATTGTTCATAAAGTTTCTAGGTAGTAAAGGAGCCATTACAGTTACCTCTAAGTATTTATTCACGACTTTTTTACATACATATTGAATATTGATACACGCAGAGAAAACATTGTTCAATTTAACAAAATATTGTTTAAATTAAATAAAAGAAAGTGTCATATATCCACAATTAAATTTGTAGTTAATTGAAATAAATATTTGATTATCGACCAACATATTTATTTAATACAATGCCAAATATTTTGTTGAACTGATATATGTATGCGATTTAATTGAATACATTATTTATTGAATTAAATTTGTGATTAACTTAATATTCTTATTTTATAAATTAACAAAATATTTTGTTTGACTAATTAAATATGTCATCAATTAAACAGTATATTTTGTCATATGAACACACCCACTTGATTTGATTTATTGAATCTTTAATTAATTTAATCTTTGTTTAATTAACTAAGTGTATGTAATTATTTTAACAAACATATATATTGTACATTAATATATTTTTTTAATACTTGCCTTAGTATTTTCTTTAGGCATTTTTCAAATTTTATATATTTATTTATAAGGTGTTCGGAAAGATTATGTCAAAAATGAAAGACCATGCAGTGGATGTCAAAATAGTTGTACTAGTTCTAATATAATTTTTTTTACGGTGCTTTGTTGTGGAGTTATTATAGCCTTGAAAGTAAGGAGTTGAAATATAAATTTCAATTACAACTTTCAAGTTGTTCCCATAATAATGAAATTTGAACAATTAACATAACTCGTAGTAATGCTTGATTCCATGTTTAGATTGATATTCAATAGGTATGCTTTTATTATAATACAACACGTTATCAAATTTGACATTTTTTTATATGAAGTATTAGAACTATTTTGACCTACTTTGCATGCCTTTTTATTTTTTATATGACCTTTTTGGACAACCTGTATACACCATACAATTTTGTGTATATTGATAAGATCGATAATTATTATTTATAGTCTATATAATCAAAACAAATTTGTTTGTAAAATCAAATAGTGATTTGGAAAGAAAATTGTTACAAAATACAAAATAGTTGTATAAAATATTATGACTCTAATTTACTTGTGTAAAAACCAAAGTAGTGTGGACCAAAGAAGTCTGAAGACTTAGAAATCGTGTGGGGATTGGATAAAACTCAGATTTTAAGCTGGTGAAAATAAAATTATGAAATTAATGATTAGCATTTATTTTCATACCAAATATAGCATAGTATTGGTGGAATAACTAAAACTAACAAAAAAATCTAATTCAGAGAACATTTACAATTTAGAAATTGAAACATACTTACATAATTGAAAAATACATTGACTTGTCGATGTCGACATAGGCGACATATTAGTTTATACAATAAGGCAGACTGCAGCCCTCCTTTAAAAATATATTAGTGAAAAAGAAATGATAATTAAACGCAAAATATTCACCGATTGATCTAGCATGAAGCTGCAGAACCCCATATTCATCAGTACCTAATTAATTGAACTTTTAGAAAAGGAAATGTAATAGTAGTGGCTAACGATCACGCCATATTGGATACACGAAATTATGTGCCCTTATATACCTAGATCATATATCTAACATAAATAAATACATACAAATAATTATTATATTGTCTTACCTACCTGTTTTCATATCACAAATATTACTAATTTTTGGTATCACTTATCACTCAGGTCCGAGATCTACCAAAACTCTGTGTTTTCTAGGGTTACAAATATACAAACCACGTGTAAACAAGAAGACGAATACATGCAATAACAGACAATAGTCGAGGTCCAGGTCCAGGTGGCGTGCTGTGACCGACGACATGTGACCGTAAAGCTTCACAATTGGCTAATTCGATCACGTTACTGTAAACTGCTTTGCAATTCGCTGAATTCAAACATAGATAGTTTGAAAATATACTTCCTTTAAAGGAACAAAATATTTTGTAATTCCATTTAGATGATTTAAAAACATTAATCATCTAATATGGTTGAATTAACAAAAAGCCAAAAGAGAATTTAAAAAATATATTTTGTTGAAAGTTAATCTGACTTTTTCGCTTCAAGCAAAGTTAAACTTAAATAAAATGAATAAAACTGTTAATTTTAAATTTTATTTAACATTTTTTGCGTTTTACATTAACAAAATATTTATTTGTTTCATGCCTAATTTATGTTAAATTTAAGAAAATTATAAGTATATTATTTTGTTGCTTCTAATCTGACTATTTTTTTAGACCAATATATAAATTAGTCGAGTGAAACATGTGTTTGTTAAAGTAATATTAACAAAAAAAAATTAATTGATTTGACAAATCTGTTTTTACCGTGTATATATTGAATTTTATTTTAAATTAAAAATTCTAGATATCTAATACACGTTCTACTATTCAACATTATAAAATATATGACAGTTGATAAAAAATAGGTATATTATAATTTGGAGAAGAAACAACAGATGACCATTCAGGAAATTAAACTCAATTTTGTAAGCATATTATGGACTTACTTGATACATATGTCGTATTAGTTCCACTGCAAAGTACCTTCACCCAAATGTTAATAGAAATAATTGCATTTAAACATGTGTTTCATGTACATCCTAATACGAATTGGCTAGGGTTGCTAATCAAAACCGGGTCCTAGAGGCATTTATTATGCATTAATAAATATTAATTATGGAGGTTAACTACAAATTAGTTTTAATGAAATAAATAATGTACCATTTGTAAACTGACAGACTGATAAGTAAAAATGTATAAGATTGTCACTTCTTAGGAGGTTCTCTACATAGGTTGCGTAAACATTGTCTGTATTATTGGCGTACCACTTCACCGGCTGTTTAACGAAACAAAATATATACCAATCGAAAGATCCTAGTCTGTGTTTTAAGAATATACAGGGTATCCCATCGAAAATTTGACCCCCCCTATAATTGGAAAACCGAATAATATTTCAAAATTCGCCGAGACCTGTCGATTTTTGTCCTTGGGGTGAGCTTTTTTGACAGTCAAGCCAACTCGATATGTTCATCTCCCTAATGCCTAGCAACCCCAACTTAAAAATTTCAAATGCAACTACCCCACTTGTGGCACATCATTTTAAAGCCCTTTTCATTGCGAATACAGTGATGTACCGTTTTTAGAAATCGGTTGAGATTTGACAGAATTATTAGTTACAAACGAAAAGATGATAAACCAACTTACGCGTAGTAATTTCTACACAAATGCCCACCACTAATAAGTTTTTCATCTACTACACATGACCGCATTACCTAATTGTTATTGATGTGTCTATCAGTTTACAAAAAAGTCAGAAATGAAATAAAAAAGCTGTTTCTCCGACGAATGCACATTTATGTTGAATGGCGAAGTGAATAGACACAATTGTCGTTATTGGAGTGATACTAATCCGCATTTAATCAGGGAATTTCATACTCAGACACCTCAAAAATTGAATGTTTGGGCAGGCATTTTGGGTGACCATCTTGTTGGACCATTTTTCATCCAAGGTAATCTCAATGGAAACACCTATCTAGAATTATTGGAAAGTACAATTGATCCTAGGATAACAGAGATTTTAGAAAGTGACGACAATTTACTAGAAAATGAAATAACCTTCCAACAAGATGGTGCGCCCCCGCACTATGCTACTGCTGTGCGACAATTTTTGGATGGCCATTTCCCGGGGCATTGGATTGGCAGAAGAGGTCCCGTCGAATGGCAACCAAGATCTCCGGATCTGTCCCCTTTGGACTTTTTTCTGTGGGGTCATTTAAAATCACGAGTGTACGCCACTCAGCCGGAAACATTGCAAGTGCTACGTCAGAGAATTGTAGAAGAATGCCGATTAATAACTGCGGATGTCTTTAATAATGTTCGAACAGAATTTGAAAATAGGCTGTATTATTGTTTAGATGTTAACGGAGGTCATTTTGAGCAATTCATCAAATAAATCTGATTTATTATTTGCTTCAGCTTTTTTATTTCATTTCTGACTTTTTTGTAAACTGATAGACACATCAGTAACAATTAGGTAATGCGGTCATGTGTAGTAGATGAAAAACTTATTAGTGGTGGGCATTTGTGTAGAAATTACTACGCATAAGTTGGTTTGTCATCTTTTCGTTTGTAACCAATAATTCTGTCAAATCTCAACCGATTTCTAAAAACGGTACGTCAATGTATTCGCAATGAAAAGGGCTTTAAAATGATGTGCCACAAGTGGGGTAGTTGCATTTGAAATTTTTAAGTTGGGGTTGCTAGGCATTACGGGGATGAACATATCGAGTTGGCTTGACTGTCAGAAAAGCTCCCCCCAAGAACAAAAATCGACGGGTCTCGGCGAATTTTGAAATATTATTCGGTTTTCCAATTACAGGGGGGGGGGGTCAATTTTTCGATGGAATACCTTGTATACGGTTGTCTGTATATTTTCGGGTCTAGTGATACAACCCTCCGCGAAAAGTTTAAATTTTGGGCGCAAAAATAAAACGAAATACCGATATACGCTCAAGGACAAATTCAGTTCCAGACTGTCCGTTGTTTTTTATAACTATGTAATGTGTTTCTTTGAATGAAAAAGTTATTTTTTTCCCAATATACATATTTCAAGATTAATATATTATTTATAACAGGATATTATAGTATATAATTTATAGTTTGAAGTAAAAATCATGATTTAAATCTTAAACATTTTAAAAAAATGACAATTTAATTCACAGTAAATAATGTTATTGACAAATTTATTATATAAAAAAATAAACAAATGGTTAATCTAATACTGCAATGAAAGATAAAAATATTTAACTGGAGAATTGTGCAAACATGTACAGAATACATTGACACAGTTAGTGTTAATATTTGGTATAATACTTGAATCAAAATGCTATTTTCTCTGCTATTTCAATCCCACTCATTCTTAATATTAATCTCAAAAATCGTGTTTTGTTTTTTAAATAATAATCGCCTTTCGTCAAATAAAGAAACGAATTATCTAGCTTACGAAAAATTGCACCCAATTATCTAGTGTTTTAGAATGCTAGAAAAATAGGTGGATATGACAAGACAATTTTAATTTTGATGATCGGGTGGGTGATTTTGCATAGACGCTCAATATTCCTCCGTCTTCTCTGGTTTTTTCTGAATTTCTACATTTTACCCCTAAACGTCACTAATAGTTATTTAGAATAATAACAAATTCCTATATTTTTTTTACCAAAAAATAGGTTTGTTATGAGGGCGAATGTTTATCTGTATATAATATATAATATATTTTTTTTAATTGAATTTTTGTTTTGATAGTTTTGGTATATTGCAAAATTAAATACTTTATTAGAACATAAATAGGTAAAACAAAATACATACCAATCGAAAGCTTATAATTTGTCTTTTTAGAAAATATACAGTTGTCGGCATATTTTCGGATCTGAAAGTGGAAAGTCGGAAGTCGGAAGTGGACTCGATAGGTTTAAATTTTGGTAACAAAAATTATTTTTAAAATATGCAAGCAAATAAAATAAATAACTTCTGTAAAGCATAGAAAAATGTAAATTTTGATTATCTAAAATGAACGACGTTTGCAAAAGCGTTTACAGTGCTTCAGTGCTGCAGTGTTTACAAAAACTTGATATTGATTCTTATATTTTTTTATACTTACCTATATAATTTGTTTTTTGAAAAAAACATCTTTATTAGTCATAATATAATAAAAAATAAGTACAGAACTTTATTTAAATTATTAACTATTTTATTATGATTTAAATCAACTTATTAAATATATATATATCAAAGTAAATGATATTGCTATTACATGAAAAATAAATCAACCATTTTTATTAAGAAAAAACAAACATTTTCAAACCAATGAAAATTAGAAATAAGTATGTATTTAACTGGAACATTATACATATATATATATATATATATATATATATATATATATATATATATATATATATATATATATATATATATATATATATATAATAGTACATTTTGACAATTACAGTACATATAGTTCATGTTAATTCTCGTTAAAATACTTCAAGCAAAATAACCATTTTCCTGTTTTAGCAACTCAACAAAAAACATGTTTTTATTTAAATCAATAATTAATTTTTTTAATAAAAATTTCGATTTGTTCAACTCTGCTAAAAACATTATATATTTTTGAATAGTATTTCATGAGTGCACTCATATAGAATTTCTCCTGGCGGTAATCCAAAAACAGAACTATCTAGCATACAAAAAAAATATTGTGACGGTCGGGTTATTCTTTTACATGGAACAGATGCGCGAGTTCTCTCGCCTTCTCTTGTCTTTCTGTCTCTCTGCGCATTTTACCTGTGCTCTTTGTCTATATTTGACCCCTAAAATATCCTAATGGTTATTAACGATAATAAAAAATTGTTCTGTTTTTTTTTCAGTAAAAAATAGGGTTGTTTTGAGGATGAATGTTAATTTGTAAATTATTGTTTTTAATTTTTGTGATAGAAATGTGATCTGTAAAAAGTGTAATTTTTAATTAACAAATTAATAGGTACACATCGATTAAGCATTTTCAATCGTATCATGAAATTTTATTTTCATTATACGGATACCCTATATATTCTTAAAATGCAGACTAGTAGCTTTCGATTGATATATATTTTATTTCATTAAACAGCCGGTGAAGTACACCAACAATATAAACATTAATGTTTAAATAACCTATGTCGAGAACTCCCTAAGGAGTGACAACCCTATACATTTTTACTTATCAGTTTGTCAGTTTCCAAATGGTACATTGTTTATTTCATTGAAACTAATTTGTACTTCACCTCCATAACTAATATTTTTAATACATAATTAATGACTTTAGGACCGGGCTTTGTTTAAATGCAATTTGATTTATTAACATTTGGGTGAAGGTATTTTGCAGTGGGATCTTGAACTATATGTATCCATACAGAACATCCACTGTGACGGATCTATATTTACTCTAAACAGAAATGTCAACCGTCAAGTTTGTAGGTGTTAGACTGCTATAAAACCTTATCAACACACTCAACAATGACAAAAAGTCAACGTTTAGTCTGGCATAATTAATGATCGCGTAGTGCGACCCATCTTTTTTAATCTTTCTGAGCAAGTTCTCAAAGATAACCTTGTTAAAGTTTTAGCATCTATATAACCGAATGCAGAAGATCCAGATTGACACCATCTCGTTCCAACAGCATGGATCACTTCACTTCGCGATTACTTAGAGTTTAGACCTAATTTTTCCTAGCGAATGGATCGAAGGCGAGAGTTTCTGGAACGGCTCGCTAAATTGTCAGATGTCAATAATTTTTTTTTCTTTGGTTACTTAAGAAATAAAGTAGCTTAAGATAGTTTAAAAGAACGAAATATGACAGAAATGAGAAGAATAACACCTAATAGTTTCAACGATGTTAGAAACGACTTTCTTCATTGGTTGGAAGTGTATGATAAAATTCATGAACAAGTCCTTCAACAGTTGTTACGTTAAATAAGGTTTAAATTTGCTCCATAACTAGTTTTCATACTGTAGAATATGAACAGTTTGCAGTAGTTTTGCGATGTCTTTATAACAGTAAGTAAGAGTATGTAAAGACTTTGGAAGTGTGAATTTCTTAAAATCATCATATTTTGCTTATGTATAGAGTACGATAAATTTTCCTTGGACCATTTGGAATCTCCATTATATGACTTGAAGCAATTCTAAATAAAGTTCTTGGATATCTAAATTTTAGTGACCGGGATTTATACTTTTGAAAATTCGGTACTCCTACAACAAACATTTAAGATCCAATCTTAAGAAACTTTTGAATAATCTCCTTGATTTTCCTAATAACGAAGACCTTATAAATATTTGTGTACCATCTAGGAGGTTTAGATGTAATATATTGTTTCAAGAGTCTTGTTACCATACTAAATCTAGAGAAAGCCATTAAACAGAATGATCAAGACTTACAACAGTTTATTTTTCAATGCAGATATATTTGCGTAAGTATCACTGTCTAGTTTTAAGACAGCTCTAAAACAAATAACTTCTGCTTAATATAAAATATTTGTTATAAGTCACAGAAACATTTAAGTATGTTTATACAGAAACTATACAATCTAAGTTTAAACCCTATTATAAAGCAGTGTAGCCACCGTTGAGATTTTTCTATGACCTGTAGGAGACAAATTAAAAAATAGTTATATAATAACAACAAATCAACTAAATAACAATTTTATAAGAGCTCAATTTTAGTACTTTTAGTAGCAATTATACGACATTTTTGTAGCGTAAAATCCATCAATAAAATTAAATTATTTATTAACTGTATTTTAAACATATCATAAAGTGTAAAGTAACGAACATCACTGTTTAATCACAATGTCTGCAACTGGAATGTTATGTGGTGTAAATATTACTCAATATTATTTTACGCATTTTACTGCGCTTTGTGAAAGCAATTGTTATTACGGAGAAAATTTTATTGTGATATGTATGGCCATAGTGAATTTTATATGTCCCGTATGTTAAGTGATTATTTACAAGATTATCATAATAAAAAAAACTTTTTGAATGGTTTTTGATGTTAAAACTAGCACTGAAAGCATTTCAATCGTCATAACTTTTCATAATTATGTTTGTTTTGACTATTCAATATTAGGGATTTTGAAAGGTATGTCAAAACGGCTGCTTCTTATAAAATAATTTGGCTGTAAAAAGCAGCGTTAAATGGCAAGTAAGCTAACTGAGCGATTTCTATAAAACACTGAAATATTTCAATAAAACGGTTAAGATAAAAGTAAGAATTCTTTCAATTTCGAGATAAAGCAATAGTTTTTTTGTTTTGATAACATTTCTTTACTTCTCTTCAAAATTCTACTTGATTTTTTTTCTAGTACAATTATTTTTTGGGAAAAATCCTCGAACAGGTCGATTTTAAATTTAAAAAATACATATTTTAGCGTAAAATGCGATTTTCAAATGTCATTTGTTTTCGAGTAATGACGTCATCGATTTTTTTTTAAATTTCAACACCATATTTTTTTCCTTGATTCTGAAAGATCGTTTAATTCTCTATCAGACAGTACTAAAATTTTGCCCTCTTACATAGGGAAGTTTTCGAGTAAATGACGATTGAATGTTAGAAAACGTAAATCCATTAAAATAAAGCAAACACGTTATCAAGTTTAGTTTTTCGAATTCCATAGTTCTTTTATGGATCACGTAGGTGAAAATCTTTGCAAAGTGTCATTGTCACACCGACTTTCTAATAAGTATTGTAAGCGACATAGAAATTATTATTCAATTTAAAGTATTATGGCACATTTAACTGTTACTCAAAGAATTGAAATTTTAATTCATATCGGATGCGGGAATATGACTAGAACTCAGCAGGAAGTTTGCGATTTATTTAATGAAAAATATCCAGATCGCCCTATCAGCCAATCAACAGTCAGTAAGGTAGAGTCTAAATTTAGAGAAACTGGCAATGTTGTAAATATTCCAAAAAATGGACGTCCAAGCATTAATGCAAATCAGAAACAGAACATTTTGATAAGTATGGTGGATAATCCTCATAATTCTTCACGATTGGTTGCATTAAACAATGACACTAGTCACAGCACAGTGCTACGTATCTTGAGGAAGGAAAAATATCATTCCTACAAAATTCAACTTGTGCAGGAACTCAATGAAGATGATCTCGATCGCCGCTTACACTTTTGCGAAATTCTAATGGATTTAGACCAAGGAAATAGAAATTTACACCGGCAAATACTTTTTTCAGATGAGGCCACATTTTGTCTGAATGGTACAGTAAACCGTCAAACTTGCAGATATTGAAGTCTGGAAAATCCTCATTGGATGGCAGAGGCACATACCCAACACTCTCAGAAATTAAATGTGTGCGCTGGAATAGTTGACGACAGAATAGTAGGGCCTTTCTTCTTTGAAGGAACCCTTACAGGACAAAGATACTTAGAGTTTGTAGAAAATGACCTTGTTCCAGCCCTTGCAGTAATTTTTCCTAACGATAATGACCCTGACATTCCTGACGATACCATATGGTTTCAGCAAGACGGTGCACCTCCGCACTATGCGCGCTCTGTACGAGATTTTTTGGACAACTGTTTTTCTGGGAGGTGGATTGGCAGTCGCGGACCGATAGAATGGCCTGCAAGATCGCCAGATCTTACAACTCTTGACTATTTTTTATGGGGATACTTGAAGTCAAAAGTGTACATTAATAAACCACGTAATTTACAAGAACTTCAAAATCGCATTCGGGACGAAATACGCAGAGTTACCCTAGAAATCATTCATAATGTGCAAGAAGAATTTCTTCACAGACTTGCGCATTGTCAAGAAGTTGGTGGATGGCAATTCGAATATTTAATTTAAGTATAAAATTTAATCAATTGTATTTTATTTTACATACCTCAGAATTATTACTTTTTTATGGATAAAATTTACGTTTTCTAACATTCAATCGTCATTTACTCGAAAAATATATGGTGTTGCCATTTAAAAAAAAAATCGATGACGTTATTACTCGAAAACAAATGACATTTGAAATCGCATTTTACGCTAAAATATGTATTTTTTAAATTAAAAATCGACCTATTCGAGGATTTTTCCCAAAAAATAATTGTTTCGTTTTTATTGAATTTATTCCATACTTTTGGCGCATACTATATAACTGGGTGTCCTCATATTTACAAAACAGATATCAGTATGTTAGTTTGGCTCATTCGGATTTAGGTCTGAATAGAAGTATAAGCTCGGAATACAGTGAAGTACTTACAGGTGTCCCACAGGGCTCAATATTAGGCCCAATTTTATACTTATTGTACATAAATGACCTTCCATCTTGCATAAATAATGAAGCTCTTATTACGTATGCAGATGACACATCTCTGATTATATCAGATAAAACTGATCAAGTTTTGGAGGAAAAATGCAACTCAACTCTGCAGCAACTTGGTTTGGAGCTCATTCTTTGTATTTTAATCCTATCAAACAGCTTCTATTAGATTTCACAATTATCAGAAACAGTACTCTAAAATTAATATTAAGATTCATGACACATCCTTGCCAGATGGCGGAAATAGCCATCTATTTATGCCTCATTACCGGTATAGAATATCTTTAAATTTGAGATTGAAGGTTTATGAAAACCTTCCAGAGGAAATAAGAGGAATCCAAGTTTTAAATTCTTTTAAATTTAAATTAAAGCTATTTTTAACCGATAACTGTTTTTACACTCTTAATGAGTTTTTACTTTAATTTTATGTAATTTTCATGACTATTCCTATATATGTATGTACATATCAGAGATGAAAATAAATTATTATTATTAATAATACGGCAATAAAACATAATTGTCATATAATCTGCAAATTATAAAACTGCTTCGCTGGTTGAGAATTTATATTATGTATGTATAAATTTATGTGATATAAATTGTATAACCTCCAAAGTGTGTTTGATTTAGCCTTTTTATGTTCCCGTTTCTAAGTTTCTATAAATAAATAGATAAAACTAATCTGTAATACTGTTCCGTATTTTCCAGAAACAATTATTGGTAAATTTTCAGAAAAGTAAACAGTAAAGGTAAATTTCATTTACATTTTTATCATCATTTCGAGAGAAAGATCTCACTGGATGCCGTTTTAATTATTAATTATTTGAAGTTTACCTTGAAACGCAATAAATGCTCCTACTTTAGAACAAACCAAGAAACTCTGCGAGTTGTGTAATAAACGTCGTTAGCGAATAATTTCGGCTTCTAAACGTGAATAATGTTCGTCTTAATCGTAATTCATATCGCTGCACACCATTCAGGTACACTGAGTCATGATTAGTGTACAATTAGACAGTAAGATAATTACCTACCGGTAAATCTGATCAATAATTTAATCTGGCAGGTCGTGTATCTAACGACGTTGAGTAAAGTAGGCGGGTGGAGCTGCGGAGGCTTGTACAGGGTGTACCCGGAAGTAGGTGCGCATCTAATTTTCTCTTACAAGATATTAAGTAACGCCTAATAGCAATTTGGACGTAATGTCTTTACTTTATCCTGTACTCGTATAAAATATACAAAGTGCTTTGTTTAGAAGAGAATTTAATTGTGAAAGCTATTTATGGCACGTTTTCCACAATTTGTACTATTTTTTACTATATCTGATACCAAACATAAGTACGTTAATGAACAATTCCACAGACAGAGCTCTATTCAGTAATTATCTAAAATAAAAATTAATCTAGCTAAATTTACTAACCTGCTTTAATGAAAATATTCTATAAATATCTGTATTATTTATTATTAGGGGGCTTTAGTCCGCAAAGTATTAGCATACGTAGATGTTTGGTATCAGAGAGTATACATATGCTCCATTGATAGGAATTGTAGATTTCATGTTAGCTTAAAATACCTTTATAATACAGTAAACAACTGCTGCTAGAATCCAAATTTTGTTGATAGGACATTAAAAAATAAAACGAAGACTTTAAGACAAATAAAAGAAACTAATCATACAATAAAAATTCCATACATTCCTATATTATCAGAAAGGTTAAGAAGAATCGGTAGTAAATTTTATATTCGAACTGTTTTTCAGACAACTAATACTTTACGATCATTTTTGTCTAAAACGTGTCAAAAAAATGATATAAAAAATTCAAAAAATTGCATCTATAGCATACCTTGTGATTGCAATAAACATTATGTTGGAGAAACGCCTCGGCCTATGAATATTAGAGTTGAGGAACGTACAAATTATATAAAAAGACGGGAATTTGAAAAACTCAAAAATTTGCGAACACGCTTGGGAAACGATCATTTGATTCAATGGGATCCGGCAAAAGGAAGATAATGCAACAAAAAGACACCGCGATTATTTTGTTGAACGGAGATAAGTGTCTATCGAACTGTTCAGTAAATTTATCATTGTTGGCTACAGTTGTATCAAGAAGAAGTAAGTAACAATAAAATAAAAATCATTTAACATATCTATGGAAGCAGATAAACAAATTTTAAACTGTCAAACTTGACATCCGTTTAATACTTTTACTACTATTTTGAGAACGAAAATAGAGAGTTTTTTGAAACGTCAAAAATACGGAAGTGCGCGATAGTGATGTGATTTTTGTTATTTTTTACTTACCTGCTTTTTTCAGTGTGAGATTTTTGGTTAGGCAAACTTAATTTCCAAAATAACCCTTGACCGATCCGTTTGGCGCAAGAGCTTATTTAAATAATCTTTATTTTTTCAGAAGTGTGCCAAAAACCCAATCAAACTAAATAAAAACCAAAATTATTCCAAAAATAAATAGCTTCAGACATTACAGTAAAAAATCTTACAAAAGCTAATAATAAAGAATATATGGGTAGATATTGTGAGTGTAATTCAACGTTGGTCGAGGCTTTAGCCCGCATAATAGTTAGTTTCACACAATATTGTTAATAGCTAAAAATATATATATATAAAAAAACACAATTTGTACCGTGCATAAAATGTTTATGTACAATTTCACTATAAATTTTTCTTTATTGTACAGTTCGTCGGCCGTAAAGTAACAATTTACAGCATTAATAACATAAACTGTTCTTTACGGTACTAGTACTATAAAATGTTGTTTTATAGCCGCTAAACTGTACAATAGAGACTACTTTATAGTGAAACAGTACATAAAATGTTGTATGACAACGCTACATAATAAAGCTTCATCGAACTCGTCTTCTACACAGACTCGTCCAATAAGTATTATGGATTTAAACACCTATTATTTCACGAGTTTTTTGAAAACGGGGTAAATTAATAATAACATGATATGAGAAAATACACACCATTTATATAGAATCAGTGACCTATTCTTCAATTTGACCTATTTCTGGATTAACCGTAAATTTTAAAAGGTTATTTTTATAACGCCAATGGAATTAAAAAGAATCTATAGATTTTTTAAAATTTGATTTTGAAGTCCAAAAGTATTAATAACCTGCCTAGATTCCATATTAAGGGGACCGTTTCTGTATACAATTTCAACGAATATCATAGCTGTTTACTGAGACAGTCTAAAAAAAATCTGTTAGAAGTATAAAAAAATATCTCTTCACTATATCAATGATACAAGTTTTCTCCAGGATATAAAACAATTTCCAGGCTGACAAGTCATTTAAGATAAGAAAAAAGAGTATCATTTTCACCTATTTTCATGCATCTTTAGATACGATTATTTGTCCTTGAAACGCCAGCCTTAATATACACGGCATTCTATCAAAGAGGTAACACGTAATATTCAAGAAAAAATAGCAGAAGTAATTTACAGAATTTGGCATAGCAATATTACCATTTTTAACGTAAAGCGTAATATATTTTTAATCATAAATTCATTTACAAGCTTTGAATTGTATGACTTAAATATACAATCTTTCAAATGACTACCATTTTCTACAATTCAAGCTTAAAGATCTTGAGGGAAATTTACCATGACTCTAGTAACATAGGAGATGTGCTTTAATTTCGGCAGTAACGCGTTTGTTAATTCGTTTTAGTTATTAATTCTTACTGAAAAAATTTATCCCTCCCTTAAAGAAAAGATATCTGCAGCTGTTAAGTCTGGATTGCATAGAATATCAAACGTACAGAGAATATGTTACATAAAGTTCCTAATGATCGGCGGACAGTATAAACTATTGCTTCGTCTTGCTCAACATAAACATTCTCGCCGATGTAACTCTGGTTGTAGAAAATTTATAAACATCTCAACATGATCCAGCAGCATACCAAACATTCACCTTTGGACTGTGCTGTGGTTTTTGTGAACTTCCCTAAGATTTCTGTCTGATCGGTGGTCGGTTACTTATGGCATACTAATAAGCTCGAAATCGGTATATGTCTGATGTACTGCTGACTAGTGACTTTAGCTGTTTGCTATAGGTTTTCCAGGTGTAATTTAATGCTGGTCGTGGCATTAGCTCGCACAGTAGTGGTTTTCTGGAATTCCGTGTTTACAAGACTTTGATTTTCCGTTTTTTAATATTATTCGGGTATACGAAAATATGTCAGAGTCAGAACGTCTTAAAGACATATTTTTATGCTTTCAGACTTAAAAAGGATTTAAAATAGAGATTTTAAAGATGTCTATTGCTATGTACGATTTCTATGGTGATTACAAAGTAGATTATAACATTTTTTAATGAATATTTTAGATGCATGTATATCAACCAATAATTTCCATTGTAATTCTATTATAAACTGTTTGGTTTTGGAAGAATAATTGTAACACATTATACTATAAGGGAGAGAAATGCGTTATTTTGGCAGAGGTGCAATTTGAAGCCCGAGGGCTACAATGCACCGAGGACAAAATAGTATCTCTCCCGAATGGTATATACTATTTTTTCTACGGTCTCATTAACTTAAACTCACATATTTTGTCATTATGAAGTAAGTAGCACCAGAATTATTGTATTTGGATTTGAGCATTTATTTAGTAGTCGTTGAGTTATTGTCATAACTACAAAATAAACAAACAAAAAGAATTGTCAAATTAAGGTGCTAGTTTGGTTTAGTTTAAAGTTTGTTTAGTGCACAATAAATAATTGTGAGTCGGAAGAGATTGTGGAGGCTGCAAATATTGCAATAAGCAATTTGCTGCCTACGAAGTCAAGATCTTTATACGATATAGCCTACAATCGGTTCAAAAAGTGGTGCGCCGAGAAAAATGTTCAAGTATACAGCGAAAATGTTTTGTTGGCATACTTCAGTGAAAATGCAAAGAATTACAAGTCTTCCACATTATGAGCGCAATATTCTATGGTTAAGGCATGCTTGATAATTTACGACAACATAGATATAAGCAAATTCCTCAAGCTGATCGCATTTTTGAACAGAACTGGTGACGGATATCAAGCGAAAAATTCAAAAATATTGACAAAGGGTGAAATCGACCGTTTTCTATTAAGTGCAAATGACAAAGAATTCTTAATGATTAAGGTAAGATTACTTCTGTTGTTAGGTATTTCAATTATTAAGTATTTTGATTTATTATAGGTTGGATTAATTCTGGGGATTGCCGGAGCTTGTCAAACTGATAAACTAGTCAATTTAACTGTAGATTATATTGAGGATATAGGCTCTTCCTTGATTGTAAAAATTCCAAACACTAAGACAAAGATTCCACGAACCTCTCTGGTTACCGATGTGGGAAATATGCTTGAATTGTTTCGAAAATACCTGTCCCTTCGTCCTCCCCACGCCAAGCATAAGCGCCTTTTTTTGTACTACAAAGCCGCAAATGTAGTTCGCAGCCAGTTGGCAAGAACACCATGGGAAAAATTCCGAGTGCAGTAGCTTCGTATTTAAAATTACCTGATGCTGCATGTTATACTGGTCACTGCTTACGAAGATCTTCAGCGACATTACTGGCAGATGCTGGTGTGGATATCACGACAATAAAGCGTCATGCTGGTTGGAAATCAACGACAGTCGCTGAGGGTTATGTCGAGAACTCCATTGAAAATAAGACCAAAATTGCTAATCAGGTTTTAGTAGGTACCACTACTAGCGCAATCACAAAAACTGTAAATGTAAGCGAAAGTAATATTCCCTCTAATATTAATTTTGAAAATTGTACAAATGTAACATTTAATTTAAATGTCAATAAATAATTTCATTGTTATCTTTTTTTTGCATGAAAAACGTTCTCCATAATGTAAACTCCCTTGGGAGCATTATACTTCCTTGGGAATAATCGACTACTTCTGTTTTAATTTTTAATGTCATAGAAACTGATTTCTACTCCCGACCGTGGAAAAAAATATTTATAGTCAAATGACTTATAAAAAGCTGACATATATCAGATATCATGCACACATGAAATACATTAAATGAAAAAATAACCAGGAAGAAGCTTATTGCTGTTCATCGTCATTTCATTTTTCAATCCCGTCGAAACTTTTGCCTTATTATATCAACAGCCACTACTATATTTTGTTGTATTCTATATCTCTGGTATCTTCATGGCACTCATTCTAATCACTAGACACTAGTACAATTTTCTTCCAATTATTTAAGTTCTGCTGTCCATCTAAAATGCAAGTAACTAAGTAAATTTTCTAAAACTTCCATTGCGATTTAGATTTCTTGACAATCATTTTTCAGTCCAAAATAATTTTGGGTCAATTAAATCCTCGGAGCTTTTTGCTGAACCAAACACATCATCCTTTTCATTCCCCAGTATCCCTTCAGCCCTGGTATCCAGGCAAAATTGGTTTGTATTCCGAACTCCGACTGAGCACATAAATAGTCCCAAATCAGCCTTGCGTTGACCTCCGCCAAGTTAATTGTTTTCAGCGTTGGTAGACTATCGAAATATATGGCATTGCCTTTACAGGGTGGTCTTTCTCTTTGTTCTCTATCATTCTTAGAAATAAGGAAAGAATGAGTATACAGGAGAAAATGTAGGAACTTTCTAAAACTGTTTATCAAATTATTCCAAAGCAGTGAATGTTAGTTTACCCGTTAAATTTTGTTTTCTTTTTAACGGTTTGCATACCTTTATCCTATAATTTCTTAATTACCTCTGAAATTAGATCATTAATATAATAGAATATTTTAGCAAAAATAATTATGACAAAACCAATGCAAAGGATGCAGGCTATAAGGTTGATTTACAATTTATCCAAAAAATGGGAATAGATGCGTCATGAGAAAAAAAAATTGTAAAATTCTTATAGTTGTCGAGAAAAAATTATTGAAGTAGTATTTTCAACCTTTACATCGCTAGATTACTGTAGTCTCTAATGTCACCGGGATGCAGGCGATTCCGAAAACTGAAATCCGATTGTAGTATTAACGTTTTTACGATTAGTTATTTAAGTATTAAAAATGACTTAATTCGAAGTTGATGGATATTATTTTAATTTATGGTGAAATAATTACATAGTTCAAAAGAAATTGATAAAAATAATGTATGAAAAGGATGCTACTTACCCAACTGATGACCTTTGAGCAGAAAGTGGTATTATTATTACAAAGAAGCTCCGGGTTAAGGAAATTCCTGTACAGCCCTGACAAATATACAATTAATTAAAGTGAAGTATACAAATAAAAAGATCAAAAATAAAAAAACAGCAAAAAGACAATGACAAATAATAGAATGTTAAAATAACAGAATATTTATCGATCGTATAAGGGGCTCCGCCAAGCATCCAGGCGATTCTTGAAAGCATTGATGGAGGGTGCAGTAACTACGGAAGGAGGAAGTGAATTTCATACTGAGAACACGCGGTTTGGTAGAAACGATTGGCGAGCAGATGTCTTGAAGCTCTCCTTTCTCAGTTTCAGGCGACTATCCGGATTCAGGGTTTAAAGCGAGGAAGCAACAGAAGTGTTGTTAAATAAACCATTAAGTGCTCTAAATGTAAATATTAAATCGCCGCGGAGCTTCCTTTCGGCGAAAGAAGACAGATGGGCAAGACGTAGTTTCTTCTCATAGGATGGTCGAATACGTCCATAAGCGAGCTGAGTAACAACCCATTGCACAGATTCCAATAATTTCTGATCCCTTACTAGATCAGCACCAGCGAATTCAAGCAGCGGTCTGACATAATACGTATATAGTCTCACGAAAGTCTCCAGACATGCTTCAGTAAACGACTTCCTCAAAAGGTACACCAATGAATTTGCCTTTTTGCACCTGGATTGTATGTGTTCAGACCATGACAAGTTCTGCGAAATTAATACTCCAAGGTCGTTTTGTGAGTTAACTAATTTTAATGTCGTATTTCATAGTGAGCACTGATGCAAGGTGTTATTCCTGCCAAGACGGAGAACAGAACATTTCTCAGCATTCATAGGTATCATCCAGTCCTGACACCATTTCGAAATGTTCATCACGCTGAAGGATGTTATGGTCTGTGTATATTACATTCACGTCAGCTTTATTTTTACACCTAAAAATCTGGCATCATAAATATTCTATTTGTTAAAAAAAGTTAGCATAATTACGATATACCTAATAAGGATTATGTTTATTCTAAAACTCTATTTTTGTTTAGGACCCTTAATTACTTACCTGAATATGTACAGAATATGTGCCGTATTCCACTTGAAAAAAAAAATAATAAAACGCTATGTTATTTCTATTTAGACAATTTTTATGTTCAGAATTTTTAGATCTTACGAAAGCGTTTGACTGCATATCTTACGAAATTCTTATAAATATACTGCATTATTATGGTTTTACAACCCAAAGTATTGATGTAATAACAGCGTATCTTACCAACAGACAACAATATGTAATCTATAACAATAACAGATCTACTTATCTTTCACTCAGTGTAGGCGTACCTCAAGGATCTGTACTTGGGCCTGTGCTGTTCCTGATTTATGTGAATGATTTGTCGTGTTGTATTGATGACTCTCTATTGACTATCCAATTTGCGGATGACACTAATGTCACTTGTCAAAGTTCTGAAATAAATGAGTTACTTGATAGGACTAAGCAAGCGGAATTGATGATACAAGAATGGTTCCTTTCAAATCATCTAAGCCTAAATATATGCCATAAAATTTCAAAAAATTTATACTTGCTCCGTAATTTGACTCATCTAGTATCTCTACCAACTTTGATTACAGCATACCATGGCCTTATTCATTCAGTTTTATCTTATGCTATCCTTATCTGAAGCCATGCTACTTCAGCTTCTAATGTATTTGGTTTACAATGGAAAGCTATAAGAATAATATCAGGACTCAAATTCAGAGATGACTGCAGACAGCAATTTGTTATGTTGAAAATTTTAACATTTCCTTGTGTCTATATATTACAATGTTTGCTAAGTGAAACCCACTGTCATCATACTGGATACAGAGACATGCTTCACAATTCGTACCTGAGGCTTAGAGAACGCGAAATGGAACTGCATATTGGGGTATTAAATTTTATAATGCTTTGCCAGATGAAACAAAAAAATTAAATTTTAATTGTGTCCAACAAAAACAAAGTAAAACAGTTTTTGTCAATCAATGCTTTTTATAGCAGAATTTCTAAATACAAAAATATCATAAATGTATGTTATATGTTTCCAGCCTATTCTTATTTTTACGTATATGTATTTGTATCTCAATTATTCATAATACAATTTTATTCACTTAACATTATTATATGTATGTATGTGACTATATGTAAGTATGTATGTGTATTATACATTTTTAACTTTGTATCTTTTAAATTTTACACATCATTTTGTTTTATTTAATGTGTTTTTTAAACTTTGTCTTTTTCTCTCTCTTTTTTCATTTTTTTTTGACTTGTGTAAATACTTTTGTATATATAGCACCAATAAACTGAATTGAACTGAACTGAACTAAATTCCTAAGACTAAAATCCGCAATTTAGATGAATTTAAAAAATGTGTAATTAAGGGAAAAATTATTATGTATTGTAGACATATTCTGCTATGAATTACAAAACTCAGTTTGTCTTCTCTTTCCTATAGATGCCAAGGCATGTTGTAATTGAATATTGTCATATTTAAATTTATACAACTTTTTATGTATATTAAATTTTTCCCACTCAAGAGTCAATGGGAACTATATGTTTTTTGTAATTATAGCTATTGTGTTTATTTCTAATAAATTCTATTAATATAATATATTCTTTATTGTTGCCTTGACTCATAAATTGTTCATTATAATTCCACTGAATTGGAAATATAAGCTCATTACACCAATTTCAATGTTTGGCCGCTCTTTATTATCGGCATATTCAGTGGTAAATCCGCAAAAGATTTGTGGCTTCATGCCAAATTATAGAGCCTTCAAAGTACCTCTTGATATAATAGATGACATGTTGAGAGATTAGCAAATATTTTACAGCTCAATCTGTATTAGGAAACTATTTCAATACTGAAGTGAATGCCAATATATCTCATAATGCTCAACGTTGATTTTAAAATTATTTGAGTACCGTAAACAGGGGCTACTTTGACTTCGAGGGTTACCTTGACATTTTTTGGGGCTACTTTGACAACGTCCCTCGTAGAAGTGAGAAGGCCAGAATTTTGATGTTATGTTAATGTAAATAGTGGTAGGTCAGTGTGTAAGCATTACGATTTGTTTTGAGGTGTTATTGTGCCCTAAATATTTGAAAACATTATGTAAAAATGGTTGGAACCTATAAAAAACCGAAGAAGAATTAAAAAAGCAAAGAATATTATTTTTGTTTTTTGTTGGCATTATCTTTTTTTTTGTATTTTGTAATCTGCCGCTTTTCTCACATTATTATAACCTTTACTAAATAAAGTTTAGCTTGAACAGAATCTGTGTTTTTAAATGTTTAATCCTTCAAAATACTATAAAAGAAAAAAAATATTATTTTTTTTATGTTAAACCACCCCCGAATGATACTAATTTGACCTACAATACAAAACAGCGCCATGTCAAAATACTTTGACACCAAAAAATATATTTTTTTTATATCAAGGAGTGCTTTTATAAAGCTGTTGTCTAGAGGCAATATTCTAAAGGCATCTATTCAAACAATAATTTGTTGATTCAGATAATTAAGAAAAAAGTTACAATGAAAAAACTCCCTGTTTGTCAAAGTAGCCCCAGTTTACGGTATTGATTATCAAATCTGTACTGAAGTATAAAATATCTGAAACAGGGATATATTCTTAATTATTTCTTTACCAGTTTATTTAAATATTCGCTACTATACTGATGAATTTATCTTTTAATCTAATTATAAACTAATTAGCGTTTAAGCGGTTAATAAATAATTATTTCTTGAATATTGGGAAAGATCTAAATCTTAATAATTCAATAACATCAGCACTTACGACTGATTTCTGGCAATGTAGTAAATTGAATATAGAAAACTAATTTTTTATAACGCTTCCTTAATGGTTCATAATTGTAAAAATAATGGCCTTACTATTAAAGTTTCATGTGATATGTAAATCATTCAAACATTGCAAATGCTCCACTTAAATTCCCGTGCACGAAGAATTCATATTTTGCAAAACCGATGCACGGGTTTACGTGTAATTTAAAAAGAAGGAATTGCTCCATATTACTGTATAATTTACATTTCTATAATGAGGCAAATTGAAAACCATGGAAAATTTCTGCATTAAATATTATATTTTTGACATGTTACTGACAACAAAAATAATTTTGTGATAGAAACCCACTTGTGATTAAAAGAGGTTTTCGTACTTTTAATTAATTGTTTCAATTACATCCTTGTTATAGTAGCTGGTGCAATTCTTTATTTCAGAAAAAAAGTTTTGTTGATGCTGTTAGATTTCTCTAGGATGACTAGGATCCTAGAATGACTAGTACGAAAGCAATACCTATTAGCAAATATTTCTTCTTGTTTCAAACAAGTAACATTTTAGACATTGCTAAATGACTTTAAACTTTCATATTATATTAAACAAATTATAAACGAAGACACTTTAGATATGATAAACTTAATTTTCTTACTTACTTAAATTTCATTTTATAAACAAAATTTAAATGAATGTTGAAACAGAAATTAATGTAACAAACATAGAAGACATGTAGACATGCAACTTTTCATAAATGAAGTATTTCTTCAATATAAATCGGAAAAATACTCACACGTAATCACGCCACTTCTGCTAATTCTTGATCTGAATACGACATTTTTTAATAAAACGACGTAAATCAAACTTTAGTGAGGAGTCAATACCGCGTAATACTCTTAGACGACAAGACGCTTAATAAAAATGTTTATTTTGGCGCCCTTTATAATCCCTTTGAAAGAATTCATTTAATTTAGAAAAATTTATAAACTTCTAGCTTAAATCATCTACTTTTGTTTGTACATAAAAAAATTTAAAAGGAAAAATACACAATTTAGATACCGATAGAGCCCTGTAAAATTCCGACATCTCATACTACCACAGTCAGTCATACCAGAATATAAAAGTGTCTCTTGAGAAATACAGAGTGATTCAAAACCTATCTAAAAAAAATCTGAGTGTACAGGAGACTCTTACAAATACAATTTTGTAAAGAAAAAATAAAAAAGGGCAGTTACTAGTCCACTATAAAACCTGATAAGGCGGAAATCTGCGACTGGACGAAAAAGGGAAAGAAATGCTCAAGAAAGGAATTTTACTGCTTTTGTCGCTATTGTTATTAACTACTAGTAGATTTAATTTGTGGTTTTAATTACTAAAATAATTTGACATACCTGCTGATACAACATTTTCTAGTTTCTACAAACTAACATAAATGTTTCTGCTTCTTTTTCGTTTTGAACTCGTAAGTTATTGGCGGCAACTATGATACGTTTCCGTAAATCATCAATAGTATGTATCCACTTCGGTGCGATACACTTCATTATTTAAATATCCCCAGAAAAAGAAGTCCATATGATTTAAAGTCAGGAGATCGTGGTGGCCATGGTACCGATCCTACTCGTGCAATCTGGCGTTACAAAAACTTTAGAATCACTAAAGTAGCATGTATCGCCTGTAATCTGCAGCTAATTATGGTTTTGTAGGTTATTGTAATCTTTTACAAACAACGAACTTTCTTTGTGGTTTGTATTGGAGTCGAGCTTAGTGGTTATATTCTGAATTAGTGTTTTACTTTTTACGTCTCTGTAAAACAATTATTAATTATTTTCAGTATCTAATCCTTTTGTTATTTGTTCTTGTTTTATGTTAAAGATAGTGGTTTTCATAGTTATAGTTTTAAATTATTATTGAAATTTGCTTAAATTATGAAGCGTAGCTAATGGCTGCAAACCTAATATTTATGTCACTCAAACTATCAATGTTTTGCCCATAATACAGTCGAAAAGTTCTGCTTACAATATAAATAATTAGCCAGTGGATAAGAAACAGAATTTCCCTTTGTGAGGAAATTAAGTGGTGCTCTTTAAAAATTAATTAAATATTTATTTGATATATCTATTTATTATTTTAACTAAAAACTAACTGACATAAATAAAGAGAGAAACTAATTAAATGACAACGGGTTAAAATTTACTAATTTCATTTTGCAATATAGCTATCATATTTACAGTAGCACCAACATAAAGTAAATAATTTTTTATATATTTTTGTGAAACTAACTACTCAGTGGACAAAAGCCCCAACCTGCGTTGAATTACACCCACAATATCTACCCATATATTCCTTATTATTAGCTTTTGTAACATTTTTTTACTGTTTTAGAAAGGTATTTTAAGCTAATATAAATCAAATCTCCTACAATTCCTATCAATGAAGTCATATGTATGTTCTCTGATACCTAACATCTAGGTATGCTAATGAACAATTCCACAGACAAAGCTCTATTCAATAATTATTTAAAGAAAATAATCTAATTTACTCACTCCATAAATATCTAACTTCACTTTTTTGGCAGTGGGAACACGAGTAGTTAGTTTCACACAATATTATTAATACCTAAAAATATATAAAAACTTTTACATAAAAGGTGAACATTTTTCAAGTAGGTATCACTTTTTGTCATTGTCGACATTTAACTTCAAATAATTTTAATTTTTATAATAATTTTTATAGTTAGATATTTGATTCAACTTAAAGGAGACCACCTGAAGAAGCAATCCTAAAAAATGCAGAAATAGGTCAGATCTCATCTATTGTGGTTGAATTTGTCGTGTTCCCACTACCACAAAAGTGAAGTTAGATATTTATAGTGAGTAAATTAGATTATTTTCTTTAGATAATTATTGAATAGAGCTTTGTCTGTGGAATTGTTCATTAGCATACCTAGATGTTTGGTATCAGAGAACATACATATGACTTCATTGATAGGAATTGTAGGAGATTTGATTTATATTAGCTTAAAATACCTTTCTAAAACAGCAAAAAAATAAAGTAAATAAAGTATCCATTTTGTCGACTTTAAGTCTTTAAGAAACACGGCATCTGTCACGTGACCTATATCATGAAACGGCGCCGTCTATAATTTTTCTAGGTTTGTGGTGCAAAGGCTTTAGGAAAAAGAAAAGCTGCCTCAAGATACTTACGTTTCTTTACCATTAAACATACATAGTTGCAAAGGATGTGAACCGAATCCTCATCTTGCTTAATCTAACCTTATGGAGATGCTTGTTGAGGTACGCGTGTGTCCAGAGTAAGCCCTAACACACTTGACCATTTTTACCCTTTGAGTGGCAACGTTGAAAATAGTCGGTTCTCTGAAGTCAACCACCTTCCGCCTTCTGGTAAATAGAGCAAGATCGACCTTAGAGGTATTAATCCTAAGCCTCTGTCCTGTGAACAAGCTTTCTATAATGTTTAGATAACGACCAGCGATTTCCCTGATATGAGTATAACTAGGTCATCAGCGTAAGCTTGAATATAAATCTCTCTTTCGTTGAGCCCACGAAGAAGACCATAGAGTACAAGGAAACACAGAAGTGTTAGAGAAAGTGCTCCACCCTGCGGACATCCTCGACTCACAGCCACACCGATCATGGACCCATCTAGAGTGGTGTAAATCTGATGGTGGGTTAGCATGGCCTCGATCCACCTTAACCTTGATGGAAGAAATGCTATGCCCTTCCATTGCTCTCTGAATGTAGTCATAAAAAGTATGTTCCAGCTAATACGTGAATGTGCAGTCGCCTCAAGATAAAGGTTCTATTTTCAATCAAGGCGCGCACTGATGTAGTCACTGCCACGTCACTTGCTGGCCACCTCAGTGCGCGCCTTGCCTAAAAGCCATTCTGCTTTTAAAGGGGTGAGCCAGTGGAATAAGTTTAATGAAATAGGAATAAGTTCTAAAGTTTTATGTTGTGGCGAGTGTATGACAAAATATTTTGTATTTACTAGTGTATAGAATGTAAATACAATCGTTCTAATATTTGCTTTTTAAAAAATACATTTTTTTCCGGACACTCTTTATACGTTCACTTGGAAACCTACGCTTTATTCAGCCTAATATAGATTTATAGAGACCAGAAAGCAGATGCTTTTCAGAGCACCTAATTATGTTGTGATATTTAAATATTCAGGAATTAAATTGGGCGTACTCAATAAAAATTAGTCATTTAAATATAAGTCGGTAATGATGTCGATAGGTCGCTTCTACGCCTAAAGTTTTTATCTGGGAACAATTTACAACTACTCAATCATTTTCTTAATTAATGTGATTATCAGTAATAAACATATTACTAAAAATACATAAATAATTAAACTGTTATATAAATAAACAGGGTGGTCCATAATGAATGCGCCATAGACTGTAGATTCTAGATATTAAAATATACCATGTGAGCCATATTGTTTTAGTCCGAATGTCAATTTTTAAAAAGATACAGGGTTTTACAGCCAAAAATTTTCAAATTGATTTTCTCAATATTGCAGAAAGTTTAGAGACTTTTCTTTGAAATTCGGTATAGGGAGGTTTTTTTGAGAGGCATATTATATCGTAACCTCACATTTAATATACCACATACAGGGTACTATTTATAGTGTTTTTACCGATATAATCAGATGAATTTTTTTATATGCATCTTTATTGCAATTCTTTATAATATAGATGAATCACCAATCATTTGTAAGCAAAAAAGGTTACTTGTTTTATTTCGATAAACCGCACCGTTTTCAAGACACTCTATCAATGCGCCATTAACATGAATACATTTTCTTATAGCCCTGTTTATATATCGTCTTACTTATAAATAAAGCGGAGCACCTCACGCGTTCGAAATCCTGTGTGTTCGAAGTGCTACGTGACCGAAAGCCCACGAGCCCGAATACCTGCCTGTTCGAATAGAGATGTGCGCGCTTCCGGCTGACTGGCGGAGAGAGAAGACCACGATGCAATTCGCCTAGATGATTCGTTCCCGCGGTAAGAAGATAACGCAACGGTTTTCACAGTGTACTTAGTTATATTATTTCCGATTCTGGTACTATGCAGCTGTAAAAAGGTCACAGATAGAATAGTAAAAATCAAATTTAGGAATACATATGTATGATAGTATCTAGTATCAAAACAAAAATATATTTATGTTTCAGTATTAGTTATATTTAAATATTTGCATCTAAGTATTTCTTGAAAACATTTATCAAACATAGGCTCAAAGTTTTATATGTTCAAAATCATCTTCATCAGAATTATGTTGTTAAACCAATGTTAATATTAAGTCATGCCTTTCTTACTTTCCACTAAACATGAATTAACAAATGTTTTTTAAATACATTTACTAAACTTATGACTAAAGTTAATTACATAATGTTATAAATCGCACTTGTCTCCAATATTATGAATGGTTAATAAAACGTTAACTTTACCTAAATAAAAAAATATATATTCACCTATGACCTTAGAATTAGAATGCGCCTAACAACGATAATCATTATTACACAGATAATTACCACCAGCATCGTTTTTCAGACACCCTATAATAAAAATACTCACATCTATATAAATAAGTAGCGAATAACTATTGTAATATAATAGCAATATTACAATCTTGTCCCTACAACTATTGAAATAACTTCTGTATAAATGGGTATATCAATTCTTCAGTCGAATTATATTTACATGTATTTTACAGTTGAAACATACAAAAAACAGTACTTTTATAGTTGACTACTGCATGCATACCAAGTAAATACGTAGATAGTATTTAACACATGAAATAAAGTCACGAGTAAGTACATATAATAATAATTAAGCGTGTGGAATCATTTTAACAAAAGGCTGCATTTTGGTAATCAATTAATAATGTTTCTAAAACTGTGGAAAGTGATACATCACTGTGAAAACCGTTGCGATATCTTCTTACAGCGGGAACGAATCATCCAGGCGAATTGCATCGTGGTCTTCTCTCTCCGCCAGTCAGCCGGGAGCGCGCACATCTCTATTCGAACAGGCAGGTATTCGGGCTCGTAGGCTTTCGGTCACGTAGCACTTCGAACACACAGGATTTCGAACGCGTGAGATGCACCCAAATAAAGTACCTTTCTTGTTCCGAATTACATTAACACCATCATGAATCTTTTGAAGAAGGTTTTCGCCGATAGAAGTTATTTATAAACTAAAATTATTTTAAATGACCCCAACAGAAGAATTCTAAGGGGTTAAGGTTACGAGGTGGCTAAGGAAATTCGCTGCCACGACCTATTCATCTATGTAAATGTTCAAGAATTATCTAACCAGTAGGGGGAAGTGGGCAGGTGCACCATCGTACATATACCATATGGCTTGCCTAACTGCTAGTGAAACGTCTTCTAACAATCCTGGCAAATTATCTTGCAAAAGTTTCAAATACGCACCACCATTAAGGCGGGCTGACAATTCATACAGTCCAACTATAAATCATCAACAATACCGCATCATATATTTATGGAAACCCTAAGTGAAGATTTTCTTCTTCCCAAATGTGGTTATTTCTCCAGTTGAATACTACACGTCTCATAAAGGTTGCTCTGTCTATAAACAAGATCTTGTTTAGGAGTTCATTATCTTGTTTTTGTAATAAAAAGTTTATTCTTGAAGGTAGGTCGCTAGGTAAGAAATTCTGGACAGGGATAAAATGATAAAGATATAGTCATGGGGAACTTTCAGAGTATTATGAACTACACTCACCAATATTTCTTCTTCCTATTTTTAGATGACCAATTCTTCGCTTAGAATGAGATTCACAAGTTTTAAACTATCGGATAAAAATCTATGATATATGTTACGATCTGGCTGTCTACGGTTTGGGTACAGTTGAAAATGTTTACAATTACAATTACAATTCATGTCTCGCATTTCAGAATTCGTAAATGTATTATATGTCGGCATTTGTTATTGTTTTTTTTTAATATAAAAGCAACTGCAACGTAACTTTTTGACAACTTCTGACGTTTTTTGCGATGTAAAGGCACAATATTTGTGCGCAATTGCAATAGTTTTTCAAGTGAAAGTCAAATGAATATTGTTGACTGTTATCATAAAGTCAACGTGCATTGAAAGATTGAAGTTCAAATATCTTGAAAATGGAGCGGTTTATCGAAATGAAACAAGTATACCTTTTTTAGTTAAAAATGATTGGCGATTCATCTGTGTTATAACGAAATACAATAAACATACAAAAAAATTTTATCCTGTAAACAGTGCCTTATATGTGGTATATTGAAAGTCAGCTTACAATATGATGTGCCTCTCAAAAAACATCCCTATATCGTATTTCAAAGAAAAGTCTTTAAAACTTTTTTAAACATCAGGAGGAAAATCATTTTGAAAATGTTTGCTTCTACACCCTGTGTTTTTTTTTATATTGACATTTGGACCAAGACAATATGGTTCACACGGTATGTTTAAAAAATCTATAATCTGCAGTTATTCTATGGCGCATTCATTAAGGACCCCCCTGTATATATTTACATATAGTACCACAAATACAATTTGAAATCATCATTATAGTAACCTTTATATAAAGTGGTTCATCAGTGTGGAGAAAACATTAATTCCGTAAGTGTTAGTCAAGATTATAAAATTTTCAAACAAAATGTATAAAGTGAATTTGTATTTTAAGATAAATTTTTATTACATAGCGGTTTTTAGGCTTTCACGGCCGGTGCAATCATTTGATACATAGTGATTTTTCGGGTTGTTATGCGATGATCTCGGTAACTGATCGCTGCCAGAAACAGAGTTAAAATCCACGTGCCCTCAGCTGCGGCGAAGCTTTTGCGGAGTCAGCACTGAAGATGCTGAAAGTGAAGAGCGGCGAAACGTTTAGAAGCATGGGATGCGACCAATTGCAGCAGCGGCTACGGAACGCTTCAGAAGACCGCCATTGTCCGAGGAGCGATTCCGACCATATCAGTCGTAATACCAACAATAGGAACCAAAATCAATATATGAGCGGGCCTAGAGACTCCGATAACGGGTCTGTCCCCACATAGCCTAGCTCGAGAACAACCAGGGCAGGTAAAAGAATCCCGGCTAATGCTAGGGACGTGCGTTTTAACTCTGTTTCCGGTTACTGATGACCGCGTTGATGTTTCTCTGTTGTCTTGTCACACAAATCAATCTTGACAGTTTTTGCAAATATTTGTATACAACTGACAACTCTTCCGTGCAAATATTAGCTAATAAATTGACGGAGTATGCATACGGCAGTATTGGCAACAGTTATAGGAATATCTTTGTTTAGAAATATTTGCAAAAACTGTCAATTATAGACCTAATGGCGATTTATTTGACAAGACAACAGAGAAACATCAACATAGCAACCCTACTGCGGTCATCAGTAACTGGTAACGTAAAGATGTTTAGAGTAAGAAAAACTATTTTTATTTTTTTCCGAGAAAAATATTGGAAAAAGTTCTGAAAGGAATAAATCTAGGAGTTGCTTATTCCCGCCCTCCAGAAACATGAGTCAAGGAATAAACTCCACCACAAAATAGCTTTTGACTAACTGATAATGTGTACCAAAATTAAAATTTCTAAGTGTAACCGTTTTTAAGGAAAAATAAAAAAACTGTCTTTTTCCGCCATTTTGAGACTCGAATATCTCAACAGGAAGGACCCAAATTGAAAAATTTAATATGAAGATCCCCCCTGAAATGGCTTGTGGGATACACTGGCAAAATATTTGACCATCATTCTGGAACACCCTGTATATCAAATGATTTTCATTAGGTACATAGTACGTTCGTCATAAGGCGATACAAATAGCCTCCCACTTGAATCTTGTTTTGGTTCCGATAGTAGACTATTCAAAATTACTGAATATTAATAAGAGCTGCTAATCGATAACAGAGTGAAAATGCTTTTGAATAACTATACAGATCTAGGATCCTTCAAATTAGAAACCAAAACAAGCTTTTGGTTCCCAAATAATTTAGAAAATATATTAATTTTTGTGATTGGTACAAGCTACCTAGGTTTAGTTAAAGTTTAATTTTTAAAAACGGCAACGTATTTTTGGTAATTTTGTGTTGGGTGAACCCTTCTCAAGTGGCACAAATATGGAACCTTGCTCCTTGCAACCCTCACCTTCCGTATTCGTCTATGTGACTTAAATTAGTCTACTATTTTGAAACTCAAATATGGTGTGTGACACTATGTAGTACCTAAGTGCGAGTTAAATGTGTATGTCTCACAGTATTTATAAAATTATTTTCTTAAACAATCTATGTCTTCTTATAAATGTATTACTTCATTTATTCCTGCCTCCTAATCCGTCAATTTTCCTTTGTGATACGGACGAGAGCAAAATTGTATTCCCCTTATATTGGAGAAATTTGTTGGTGTTGATACTGACAGGAGAAAGAAATTAATTTTCTATATATAAGATGAATTGTTTCATGGCTTATTGGGAATCTTTCTCCTTTCATTTCCGGATATCTGCGGGGAATATATGGCTACATTTAAATAAAACATCGCAGCTGCTTACGGCAAAAACTGAATTATTCGCATACTTTGTCTTCTATTAAATTTTTAAGTAACGTATGCCCTCAAGATCACGCCCTTTTTCCGTCTGAATTTACTCAGACATTATTTTTTGTACTTAATAAATAATTTAGGAAACAGTATTTTATTTCTTCGTTTATAAATTATTTCATATTATCACTTTAAATAACCACGATATGTCCATAAAGTAGTACACAAATTTATTGTTTTTACCTTGAGTTTATTTAAACAGGGTGTTAAAAAAAGAGTGTAAAATATTTAAAGAGGTAATAGTATGAACCAAAATAAGCAGAAAACTTTCAATAAACATGGGTCCGCAAAGTAACGGTTGCGGAGATATGGAATGTTTTATGTTTTTTAGCCTCTTTTTTTATTTTGCAAAAACGTTGTGTATTTTCTTATAATAGTTGGTTGATGTTTAGTGAAATAAACAGTACTTATTTGACAGTTGTTTTCAGTGCACAAGTATTCTTTCGCTATGGCTGGTTACTCTAACGCAGAATTAACAGACATGCATTTCATGTATGGTCGTGCTAATGGGAAAGCCACCGAAGCGCGACGTCTTTATGTTGACGCTTATCCAAATCACCAGATTTCTTCACAACGCATGTTTGGAAGAATTCACCAAAGTTTGCAAGCAACTGCTTTATCCATACCATGTGCAACGAGTACAGGCCTTAAATCCAATAAATGATCATCAAGCACGCTTGGTTTTTTGCCGCTGGTTTCTACGTCATGATGCTGAAAATCCTCGTTTTCTTGCAAACATTCTTTTTACTGATGAGGCCGGGTTCACAAGAAATGGAGTGTTTAATTTTCACAATACGCATATTTGGGCCGACGAAAATCCTCATGCTCTAATAGAATCTGGTCATCAGGCACATTTTTCATTAAACATTTGGATGGGTATTGTAGGTGACAGGTTTCTAGGTCCTGATGTTTTACCAAACCGATTAACAGGAGCTGCTTACCTCAACTTTCTGCAGAACACACTGTATGAGTTTTTGGAAGACGTTGACACGAAGATGTCGTGCCTGGTTGGAAATGGACGGAGGGCATTTTAAACATCTTCTGTAACTTTATTTTTTGTTTGTTAAAAGCTTCCTTTGTCGGTTTATTCCTAATAAAATAAAATGTTTGAAAAACGAATAGTGGTCCATATCTCCGCAACCGTTACTTTGCGGACCCATGTTTATTAACACTTTTCTGTTTATTTTGGTTCATACTATTTCCTCCTGAAATATTTTACACTCTTTTTTTAACACCCTGTATATGTATGGGCAAACAAATGAACATTGCAAATAAAAACAGACATGTCTAAGAGCTTTTCCCAAAATATAATCTATCTATATAGGTTGATTATTAACCTATGCGCATAAACTAGTGAAATTATAGCTTTGGATAAATAATGACGATAATGAAAAAAAAAATGTAGCAACATATTATTTGTTACGGAAGTAGTAATTTTTTGTTTATAAAAACTAAAGAGTAAACAATTACACGCATTTCCAATTTTATGAAATTCCTGAAGTTTATGCATATAGGTTAGTATATAAATATACTACACAGTGCAAACGCATGCTCTGGAAGGGTCCAAATATACAATTCTCTATTTACCTAAGTGTAAAGCGCTCGGAAAGTTCGATTTTGTTTTTCAAAAACTCATTATGTCTGACAATGCAAACTTTTTACCAAACTTTTTAAAATTTCAAGCTCCAAACAAACGTTCAAAGGAATAATTTGTAAATAATTTGCCGAGGTTTTAAATACCTTAACTGATTTTTTACAGATTGTCTCTGAACATAGGGCTAACAAGAAAATTTAATCAGAAAAAGATTAGTTAAACACACACTACAAGTTAATTTAACAGAAATATTACTATTTTAGTTCATTAATTCCATATTTTAGTTTACTAATTGCTCGACAGGTCCGCCTGTTTAACAAATGCAAGCTTTTCTAATTAATAAAAATCTAATATTTAAAAAAAACTGTGATTTCTGTTAAAATTATTTATTCATATTCAACTATTCATAAATTCAATGGACTAAAATTAGGGGGTGACCACAGAATAGCATCTTTCATCTATATCTATGTATTTGGAAAAAATATTTTTTAATTAGAAAGTATTGAAAATAATGGAAAATTCTAATTGAATCGTATGAGTGGAAAAATTGAAAATTTTGGCAAAATTTGTTTTAATTATAAAAGGTCGTTTATGCATTGCTAAAACAGGCGGACATATGTAGCAGTTACTATAAGTGCGTTTTAACTAATCTGGTTCTTAAATACTGTTATAATATTTCTTAGTAAACGAAATTACATACGAACATGTGTTTGCATAAAATGGTAGATCCCTATATTTAGAAATACTCTGTATAAAATCAGTTATCAGATATTTAAACCCACGGTAAATTATCTACAAATTGTCTATTGGGTGTTTCTTCAGAATTTGAAATTTACAAATATTATTAAATGTAACCCAAAGCAGAGTTAAATCGTCACCAAATTCATCCATTTAATGGGATAACCTGATTTATGGTACATCATGAATTCAACATGAATATCATTGTTGCCATGGAATAATTTTTATACAGAATTAACTATGACTAAGTACAAATATTTTAACTACGAGCTCAGGAAGGCCTAAAAGACAATAAAAAAGTTATTCCAGAATTTTAGCTTCATATTTAAAAAATGGGGCAAACCCCCTTTTTCCTACCGAAAGTCGGCGCCTATGATAAGTATCGACTGAGATGGCTTACGGCTTAGATCCATAGTTGACTTTATATCTGTCAACAATGTACTACTACCATGCGGCCGTTTGTAGTGTTTCTAAACGCAGAAACGACAAAAATTAACATTCTTATTAGTAATAATACCTCATAGGTAGGTAACAGTCAATCCAGTTAGCTCCAGTATTTTGCATTCGTTTTTCATTATTTGGTTACAAACTGGTAAAACTACATTTTCACTCACTACCGATAAAAACACTTCCCGTAGGTACAATTAGATAAAATGCCTATGTATTATAACAAAATCGAAGAAAGGAATGAGTAGGTAGGTTCTAATAGAAAACTTTTAACACCAGCGGCAGTCTTGTCCCATAACCTAGAAAAACAAACCGGCGAACTGTAGGCACTAAAAACTGAAGAAGAACACAAAACTACAAGATAACACAGGAATTAAATTATAACATGACAGCGAGTACAGCGACACCGACTCGACTGGACCGACTGCCGACTGTTGCATGACTGGTTGCCTACTCTGATTCTCGCATTGGCGGCGTTAAATAAGGATTTAATATAATATCGAAAAAAAAATTTTTCGCTTTATAAATAAGTTTGGAAATTTTTTGAAAGAAAATTCCGTTAATTCTTATTTTTTCTATACCCTCTTAAAATATTTGTACTTAGTCATAGTTAACCCTGTAAATTTTAGACAAATTAATGTTGTACCACAATAACAATTCAACAAAATGGAATTAATAATGACAATACTGGAACAACAACAGTAAATTATAATAATGAAATAAATTATGTCAAAACAAATACAGAAAGAAAAAAATTAACAATTAGAATATAAATAAATAAATCTAAAGGCATAAGGTCAGCTGACCGAACCGACTATTCAATTGTTCCCCGTCAGAAAAACTTCATTGAAGTTCTAACTTCGAATAATGAAAGATAAACTTTAGAATCAAATTATGTAGTACAATTGTTAAGTATAAAGATTTAGTATTAATAATTGTTTTCCAAGCTTACTTTGACATTCATATACGGGTGATTTATTAATAATGAGACAGAGCTTAAGAGCAGGTTGTTGATCTCAAAATAGAGCGATTAAGCCAAATATGCCTTATTCAAATGTTGTTCCTTTTCGATCTACAGGGTGTTAAAGTTGAACAAATATTTTCGATTTTTTTAAATATCTTGAGCGTCTTTGAACGGATTGTTTCGAAAGTTTCTACACCTAACCTGATAAAGGACGCATAATACGCTAATATGTATAATAATATTTTGGTATCTATCTAGTATTTCCAGCTTAGTATTAACCCTTTCTTTCTGACTCACCCTGTATATAGCGACTTCAAACAGTGGCAAAAAATATGTAGTTGGAGTAATATAAGATGTTCGTTTGCTTTACGTGAATCAATTATCTGTTAGTTTCAGTCCCAATACATCATGGGTAAAATGGTATACCTACGCTAAAAAGTTGTTTAGAAATTCAGTAAAATGTTGAAGTTCGCAGGTTTGTTTTTTATTTAAAATTATATCGTAAAATGTGGCGGTTAGTTCACATTTGTAGATTTCTAAAGGTATTTGCATTTCTCAAATGGAAGAATGAGCGTTCTATTCCAAAAACGGCCAATGTTTTAAAGAGGAGTTTGAAAGATTTCTGTTCCTGACACTACTGATAACGATTGCTTCAAAAGATTATAACAAAATTCGGATTTTTTTTATCGATGTTGCGATGAACTTATCTCTTGTCTTCTACTGCAGCAGTGTTTGCACCAGTAGATGGTTCAATTTCGACTATTTCATCATCCAAATTTTATATTATCGAATATAACAGTTGTACCATGACTTCTAATATATATGACACAATACATGAAATTATGATTTACAATTTTTTTTTATTTTTGTGACCTGTGACCCACATTCTCCAAAAATATGAGATTGTCTACTATCAGTTAGTACGTATACAATAAATCAGTAACAAGCAACAAAAATATTTGCTTAAATTTTAATGAAAAAATCTACTCGAGGAATGACTAAAATTAAAGAAAGTTATATAAACATATTTACAGATATAAAGGATGACGTGTATAATGTACAAAAATTTATATACAGCTTCTTGACTATATTTGTAATAGAAAATTCTTAATCGTTATATCTTTGCGTTTTTTTTGTGTAAATTAGTTCTTTTATTCACAAAAGATTGATCCTGTGTTATTATTTATTAAATATTTTGGAAACGTTTTTACATTATTTAGTTTAATACAGGGTGATTCAGAACTTTTAAAAGAATTTGGGAATATACTCGCATCAAGAATTCAGACGTCTTACGTCACGGCTGACGTTACGCATTTGTTTTTATTATCAACGCAATTTTCGATATTTGGTCGCGTTAAAAACAATCATTTTTTGTAATTTAGTGCAATATACAGGGTGTCTCAAAATAGAAGGTCATACCATTAACCACATATTCTTTGGACAAAAATAATGCGACTTATGCCATTTTTTATTTGGGCGATCCTGTTTCAATATACAGGGTGTTAAAGTTGCATTTTAAAAAACTAATTTTGTTAATAATCCCATTGTTTTGTAAGGTACACACTTGAAATTTTGCACGTACTTTTGTCTTATTCCGGCATACTTATCGTGTAATTTTTATGAAAAAAATCGAAAGGCGAATGGAGGTAACTGAGGAATGCAGTACCCTTTATCCCCTCCAGTTATTTATAAGTAAGCCTATGTAGCTTTCTCTTGAAATATCAAACGTAGAATTTTCTTCTGATCATTTTATCTCTCTTGAAATTTTTTGTTTAAATGCTCCGTTTTGGAAAAAACGGCAATTTGTAGTGCCCATAAATCTATCATACACTATCATTTTCAAGTGAAACGGAAACTTTGTGAATATACCTATTATTACAGTACCTTGGCAACCTAGCAAATCGTAATACTTACTGAATGAATATTTGCTAATTAAAACAAAATGGATAATTCTAAATTTTATAAAATGAATTGAAAAAATAATATGCCATTAAAATCTGTAATACAGTTCTCTTATCAACCAAAAAATAATAGTCTCATTTAGCAATAGTAATAATGAACGATCAACATAATATTTGTTTACCTAAATAACATTAAATAAAATAATTAATTAATTACTACTAATTTAACAAATGTTCTAGTTGCCCACCCCTCTCATTAACACATGTACGTGCTCTTTTAAGTAGCGAAAACCTTATCCTTATCCAAATTTAAGAAAAACTTCCTTTTAGGATGTGGTCTGTTGGGACAAATTTGTGCCCAACGTCGCTCTGTTAGGCTTGCATTTCCATTGCATTTTCCTTATTTTTTTGTACTGACAAAATGTTTTACGAAAATATTTTCTCACAATGTGGCAATACTTTTTCGTAAAAGTAATGAAGATTGAGAACATGCATATCTGTCATATCTGCAAAAGTCAAATTAACCATTGTCACCCTATTAGCCATATTGTCTTAAATTAAAAACTTAATAACCACTTACTACTTCTGTTGACAAGAAGGACATTTGTTTTCAGAACTCACTATTTTTTCCTGACATTCATCGACCGCTAAGACATTTGTAACCCTTCAATACATGTCGTTTTTCTCCAGAACGGAACATTTAAGTAAAAATTTACAAGAGAGATAAAATGACTAGAAGAAAATTCTACGTTTGATATTTCAAGAAAAAAAAACATACACGTACTTAGAAATAATTGGAGGGGATAAAGGGTACTGGATCCCTCAGTTAAGTCCATTCGCCCTTCAATTTTTTTTATCAAAATTACATGATAAGTATGCCAGAATAAGATAAAAGTACTTGCAAAATTTCAAGTGTGTATCTTACAAAACAATGGGATTATTAACAAAAACAGTTTTTTAAAATGTAACTTTAACACCCTGTATATTGAAACAGGGGCGCCAAAATAAAAAATGGCATAAGGAAAGTCACATTATTTCTATCCAAAGAATATGTGGTTAATGGTATGGCCTTCTATTTTGGGACACCCTGTATAATGCAAACTTTTAGTGTAGTATATAGTTTTATTACTATCAGTTGCAGTTTTATGTCCCATATACCTAAGCTTCCTAATGGAGGTGGAATGTCGTTTTTTTTTTGTTTCTACTTTCATTTCATAACATTATAAAAAAGGAAAAAAGAAAATGCGCGTTTTCAGATTTCAGCCGGTATTTCAGGAACTACACAAAATATCTTTTATTTCTTGAAAGTCATCAAAATATGCAACTTATTCCTAATTTATATTGGACTTCGTAAAAGTGACCACCCTGTAAGACCTTTTATTATAATTTTAATATTATCAACGTCTTACAATTTTTATATATACATCTTATCCTGTATTTTTAAAACAACTTGTACAGTTACTGTGATAGTCATTTTAACCGTAATGAAAACAATATAGTTTTATATTTCTTTGTAAAGAAATTTGAAGCAGTAAGAATTTGTAAATTAACAATAATTTTCATCATATCGTAAGTAATGTTTACAACGAAATATCAATCGTTATTGGCTTTATCTGATAAAAGAAATAATTAATTTATTCTGTTCATTTATCAATTCTAAATTAATATATCTCTTTACCCTCCACATTTTCGATATTTATTAATGGGTTCTGCAAAGCATGATTATTTCTCAGTACACTAAATCATTGTACCTACTAATTTAAAATTATTCGGAAAATTTATCGTTTCTCTCAATTATTGTTGTAAATTGTATTGCTATTTATAACTAGAATGTGTTATAATTGTGTTAATCAAAATGGAATAATAAATGATAAAACATGAAATGAGATATTTACTATAATACAGTATCAACATATTGGTCTGATATATGCCTCTTACTTTAGCAATATAGTAATGTTTTATTCTATACGGTGTACAATCTATAGCAATAATAATGGCACTTTTTAAAACAAATTTGGCGGTTCATTTCAGACTGCTAAAGTGTTCATGATGAGATCTACTTTTAAATTTCAATATTAGCTCAGAGTTCTTCCACTCATCAATAGATAACTATGAAATTTCCTTTCGGAATCTCCAGCAGTTCAAAAACTTATTTCCTACAGAACCATCTACTACGTATTTAGTCCTAATAAGCAATGCTTCTTCCTAAATAATAGATAACATTAAAGTTTAACACAAACAGTAAAGAGCTATTCCCTTGGCTACTGCGAAGATAAAATATAGAAGCAAAACCTGCTTATACTAATTTATTAAAACAAATTTTATTTATCTCCAGAGGTGAGAGCTAGCCAACGGTTAACCATAGACTACCTACCATTTATCCAGTTTTTTGCAATTTATAAAATAATTGTATCAGAATTATAGCACTTGACTGAAACAATAGGAACAGTTAGTAAATCTAGTCCTCCATTCATGGAATAGTGTGAAATGTTCATTTAAGTAGATCTGCAATGGGACTCTTCATTGATTGTAAACATTGTACAAAGGACATATTTTGTTATATGCATCTTTTGAAATATTTGCATATATTTTTAAAATAACATATTGTGCACCAAATCCATCGAATTGAAAGAATTTAGATTTTCATGGATGTTTAGTAGAGACTTTTATTGTTTTTAATTTAAATTTCTAAACTATTATCTCAGATAACAAAAACAAAACTTTAGTATATTATAATGTGAGGTAGTCTAATCAGGCAAATAATCTATTTCTACATTTTATTTCTAATTGTGCTTTTGAAGTTATCACGTCGACTGGGTTTTATGTTTGTTGTCGTTGTCTATATTGTTCATTTTTAACTGAAGTAATACATTTTTATTTTTAAAATATTTTTCATTTGCATATTTTCAATATTTTGTGCATATATTTACTAAATTCTGTGCATATTTATGCTCATATTTTTAATATATTTTTTTATATGCATATTGGGGGATCCCTACTAATTATGTTTATGATTCCTCTATTGATGAAATAATTTGGTGTATGCCCCAAAATGTTCTTTTTCAAAAGAATCTATTATATATACGTCCTCATTTAGATATACTTATTTTACGAAGCAGGTACCTACTTTTTCTTAAAATATTAGCGTACTCTACATTTTGGCATACGATCCATTGGTAAAATTAACGATGTAAAATAATGACTGATCTTTTGTGCTTACCAATTTAAGAGAGTATAATTAATATAATAAAAACTCATAGTAGCTTCTAACCTACTATGGGGTTTTCATATTGTTACTCTAGGTAACTAGTCAGCGGCAGTTACATAATTTATATGCCTTACGGCCGGTTTTTCAATTGATGGTTAACTTGTATCTTAAGTAACATGCACCTACAAGTTGACTAATGGTTAATTCCCAAATGAGATTTTCATTACTTTTTGTTACTTCAGTTAACTATCTGGAGGTTTGCAATTTATTTATTTATGTTGGCCAAATTGCTGGCACATTTTATGTATTTTGCTACGATTGTTATATAAAATGCACTATGTTGGCAACGAAAACCCAGAAATTGGTAACCTAACTTTTTCAAATTTGTTTATGACAACTGTCAAGTATATTCTTAAAATATCGCAGGTTGCAACAACTGTCCACGGTGACAATCTAAATCTATTAAAAAGTCTTTACCGTCATATTCTTCGAAGTAGTTTGGTCTAGCTCGTATTATTTTAGGCTGCTGTATGCATTAATATCGTATTTCATAATAAATAGTAACAAATTAAAGACTTTTTACTATTTTCTAGGTTAAACTTCTGAATTAACTGTCACATCCTTAGTTAACCCCTACTTCATGGATAGGTGATCTTAACCAAAAGTTAACTACTAAATTTTTGGTAACCAATAATTGAAAAACTGAATTTTCGATGTAACTATCGGTTTACTATTAATCACAAGTTAACCATCAATTGAAAAACTGGTCCTTAGTTGGTAATTTTTGACCTGCACTTACTGTTTTCGGACTAGGGTCTATAGAGACTGAGATCTGTTGTGAGATGCACAGTGTGTATCTCATGAACTATACTTAGATTGTTGTCCGACCAAAAATGGTTGTTTCAAGTTAACATTTTTTCTGTGGGACCTGTAGACACAAATTGCCTGAATCAAGGCTGTGTGGCATATACAAGATTTGCGACAACGCATCATCCATGAGTGAGAACATACCTATTGAACAACGTCTACACTGCACGGAGGTGGTGGGCATTTTCAATATTTAACATATAAAACAAAATTAGTCGAAAAATTTCACTAATGATAGGTAATACTTAATACTTAATGTAATGAATACCTACTAATACAATAAATCCGCGGCAATTCAGCACTTCTGTAAAATCTAAAGTCGTGCACAATTACCTAACTGCGCTAGATTTGTCCTTGACTCTAGAAAAACAAACAACACATATTATAGGTCAAACCATGTTTTAGGAAAATATTTGTATCTGACATAAATTCTTTCATTTAATTACTATCGTACGACCATGGAAGAATGAGCTGGAGCGCCATCATGCTGGAACCACATTTGTTGCCTCTGATTCAAAGGAATGTCTTCCAAAAATTCATACAGTGTGTTCTGCAGAAAGTTGAGGCAAGCAGCGCCTGTTAATCGATTTGGTAAAACAAGAAACCTGTCACCTACAATACTCATCGAAATGTTTAATGAAAAACGTGCCTGATGTCCAGATTCTATTAGAACATGGCCGTTAGAGAGTATTTACACCAAACTTTCCCACATAGATGGGTAGGAAGGGCCGGACCTGTTTTATGGCCTCCAAGATCGCCTGATCTGAACCCTCTAGATTTCTTTGTTTGGAGATATTTGAAGACATTAGTGCATGGTACTCCTGTAAGTAGCCTGGAAGAGCTGCAGCTACGGATTAATCAAAAGTGTCAAGAAATCGAAACCAAGGAGGGTGTTTTCGAAAGAGTTCGAATATCGTTGCGGCGAAGATGTCGTGCCTGCTTGGAAATGAACGGAGGGCACTTTGAACATCTCCTGTAACTTTGTTTTTTGTTTGTTAAAAGGTTCCTTTGTCGGTTTATTCCTAATAAAACAAATTGTTTGAAAAACGAATAGTGGTTCATATCTCCGCAACCGTTACTTTGCGGACCCATGTTTATTAAGACTTTTCTGCTTATTTTAGTTGATACTATTACCTCCTGAAATATTTTACACTCTTTTTTAACACCCTGTATAAGAGACAGTAAATTCACTGGCTATCTAACCCATTTATAAAAAATGGACCATGGTTTGATTTTTTATGTCGGTTTAAGATGAATGCGTAGAGACAAAGCGCAAGCAGGGGAGGTACGAGGGCAGGCTGTAAATTAATACTAAAGTTAATCTACGAGGTGATCTCTAAAATTATAACCTTCAGTTTATTAGAAAACCTAATTATGACACATGATAATAAAAGGTTTTATTTAAGTTGTAAATCAATATGTATCAAATTATTTCTTATTCCAATATAAAAATGATGCATATTATTAATTCTTCGCACAAATATCGCATTTTTATCTGAAGAAGGTTTTTTGAAAATAATAGTTTAGATCGTACACGCTCAATAAAGCGACACTATAAAAATTTGCCTTTTGTCGGAGTAATGGAAAGGCCGAATTATTGGACAAAATAAAAGAGATCTTCAAATAGGTAGTTACAAAAGTATTCAGTAATTATTAATAATACTTCTGAATAAGAATTGTGATTGTGTGAATTTGTGAAAAAAAATTGCAAGCAAACTAATGACTTACCGGAAGTGAATTTTAAAATTCAATATAATACTTTACCGACCACAAGTGATGTAATCGTTTATCAGTGGTATACACGTGAAGAAATGTTATTTTATCTGTGATGACTCCACAAAAGCATCGCCGTGACTCAGTCTCGGGGTCACTACTGAAGCTGTCGACAGTGATGAAGAATTTATGAATACCCCACCAGACTTGCAAGAAGAAGCTAGCAATGTTTCTCTAAATTTGTTACCTACAAAATCAAGACAACGTTACAAAAAGTACCATAAAATTCTGTCTATATTTATAAAGTTTGTATGTAATATTTTCCTATTTTGCGGAGTCACCACTGAAGATGTCGACTGTGAAGAGCAGCGAAACGTTGGGAGTATGCTTCCACAGAACTTATTCCAAGAACAAGCAGGACAAGTCAAAGAATCCCAGGTGAAACTAAGAATGTGTACTTTAATTATGTTATTAAAAAACCACTGTAATTGAATAATTTTTAAAATAATGTAACACCCAATACAATTTCCCATTCAAAAATTTAAAGGTGAAAAATGACATTAATAAATTATGTCCTTAAAACAAAAACTGATGAGTTCTTGAGCATGTAAATCATGAATTTCAAAATTGTTTAATTTTTACATTAGTAAGTGGCTTGTGCATCTCTTTGTGTAGCCTACAACTTTTGCAATAATTGGAAATCACAGAAATAAGAGAAAACATTAAATTTTCTGTATTTGAAGAGTAAATTCCTTTATGTGTTTATTTTTTTCGGAAAGCAGAGCGCTTCTGCTAAAACCAGTGGAATTAGCTAATTTTGCGCAGCGTACGTGCTCATGAAACTAAATATTCAGAGTATTTTTTAATAAATGCCATACTGCACTAACAACTGCTGAAATCGATACTTTCAACCTAAAACAAAATTCTGGCCGAGCATTTTGTTGTGCAAGTTTAGGGTGTACGTACACAGCTGGTTCCACAGGAAATATGATCTATATCATATATAAGTTCAGCCATTATTATGTCCTATAATCAAGGTAGTAATCGTTTAGGAAAAGTTTCGCATATGAGTTATACTATAATTTCATGATCAAAGTGCAACTTTCGTATTCTCTATTTCGATATATCACTAAATAAGTAACTTTAAGAATTTGTAAGTCTTTGATAATTAAAAGATTACTGAATGTGTGGTTCCGTGAAGAATATTGATGTTGCAGTTAGGTTTTTACATGAAAGCCTTGCTTGGTAAAATTAAAAAGAGACCAGTTCTAAAGTACAGGGTGTCCCAAATTTTTGATAGACGAAAACAAGTAGCAATACCTTTTAGTCGTAAACCTAAGCTTTGTTTGTATCTAATTTGTGAGATGAAAAAGTGGATATGCTACTCGTATTTGGAGAGGCAAGCAAAAACTCATATTTGGCAAGGAGACTACGCAGATATCCAGAGAGGGTAACGTCAGATCATAAAACGTTACCGCAATTAGAAATAATTTTACGAAATAATGAAGATGCTTTTTCTTCAAGAAAGTATAACAACAAAATGAAGTATAGCAAATGGTGAGAATTGTGCCAATATCATTGGCTATCTCGAGGAAAATCTTCAAAATTCAATTCGACAGGCTTGGGCTGCTCTTCGTATTTCTAAATCGACGATTTAAAAAATGTTCACTTTCATAATTACAAAATGTACAAATGCTAACAAATAATGAGTATCATCGAAGGTTAAGTTTTATTGCTCAAATGTTGCAAAATAACTTCTATAGTCATATTTTTTGAATGAACGAAATTAAATTCTTAAGTAGTAATATATTAAATAGCCGTGTGTATAACAAAGTATAAATTATACATTGTGGAGTGTATGTGTAAATGTTGTCAGTCTTTAATAATTATTGAATATTTTTAGTCACATCTGTCAGTGAGTATTAGTTTACTAGGGTATTTTTTTAACTTTTTTTTTAAATACCAAAGTGAAATTGGTATGTATATTTTTGTTACGAATATTTATCCGTATCCAAATTATATGATTATGCAGGATATACAGAGTGTTCTATAATAAAACGCTCAAAATTTTAGATCACTAACTATAACATTTATTGTCTACTGTGTCATGTAAATGCAATAATATTAGTCATGAGAGAGAAGAAAGTATTTTTTCTCTCTAGAGAGGAAAAGTGATACCTATAAATTAGGGAGGAAAGTGTATACTTTCCATGTAGGTAGTACAAAAAAAAACATTTTTCGAGTAGCTTTTGCAATTTTCCACCTTAACAAAAATTATTTGAGACTGCTAGTCTCATCTTAGGATGACCACTTCTATATCAATAACAGCAAATATTTCTTTATACAGGGTTAATTATGACTAAGTACAAATATTTTAAGAGGGGAAAGAGAAAATTAAGAATTAATGGAATCGCCTTTCAAAAAAACTCCAAACTTATTTATAAAGCGAAAAAATGTATATTAAATCCTTATTTAACGCCTTTAAACGAAAATTACGTTAATATAATATAGTTAATTAATAACTAATGAGCACTACACTGTCTCATGTACTCATGCGTCTTATATCTATAGCAAAATAATGTATACATATCACAAAGTCTTGCTGGTTATTGTTACCAGGTACTTATATAACATAGTTCTTTTGGATAACATGTGAATGCAGCGCCTCGTTCCTCTTCTAATGCTGGACACAAAATGGCTATATAACGCATGTATCTGTGTATGTTATCTATGACCAAAATATCTAGGTGCTGTTATAAATTGTTTACTTAGCCTAGCCCTAGATAAATTATTCTTAACCATTAATAAGTAAGCCTCAACTAAAGTCAGTTATCTACTGCAATAGGTTATCTAGTTATCTTTAGTAAAAGTGATAGAAAATACCATTCAACGTTAGAAGGTGCTTAGCAGCACGACTTAAAATAGTAAAATACACTTTTTTGTTATTGTAAGTAAATTGCAATTTACTGCTCAAATATATGACTACCACTTTTTAGAACAAAATAAAATCGTAACAACAGTAAACAACCAATCATACACAAGTTAAAACATACTTGCATATAAAATAGTCCATTCCAAGAAAGACTGATCAATAGATCCATTTTGTGGACGGTAACTTGAGACATTATGATTCTTGGATCTCTTCTAGCAGCGCTATCATCCGATTTTGTAGTAAGGTCTTATCTTCATATGCGAGAAATTTAAAAAGTTCAGTTTATTATATATTTGAATAAACTTCATATCGAGAATTTAAAATGGAATAGACAAAGATTAACCTATAAACAAAACTATAATATCTAAAGATATATACCAAACAATTTTAAGTTTATGAAATTCTTAGTAAGTTTTATATAAAACGTATCATTTTGTTTGAGTAGCTTAAAAGTTTATCAATATAAGGAAATAAAGTTGCATTTGGACTGAATATTGCTTCGTGGTTTTATACTTTAGATACAATTTAATATTTAAAAAATAATGTGCCTTCGTTTTATTTTTATCTATTCCATTCCTACCATTTGAAAGGCAAAATACTTTTAACGTTGAATAATCTAAATTGTGAGGAATTTTTATTTCATGTTGTTATAATGTACAGTGTGTCCACGGATATGGACCTAACTATACCTGTGAACTTTTTATTTCACTTTTTTTTCGAAAAATGTTATTCGTTCAAATAAGTTTTTGTGAAAATGATGTTGAAATGGTGTTCTGGAATTCTAGAATTGAGGGAGGGTAGCTTAAGACGCTACAGCATTTAGGCCACATTGGGCCCCTTGTACTTCCACTCATTAAGAGATCAATCCACCTGAGTCACTAACCAACCTAATAAAGAGAAAAAGGTGGTGACGATGTTTAGGAGGATCTCTCTAATGTATGCCATAGTAAGCCATCGCCCGTCCAATTTGGATTCTCTTGTTGATGAGGCAGCAGTGCGCTCACTGTGTGCATGAAGAAGTGTCTCGTTTTCACGTTCGCAACCACTCCAAAGAGGGGCTTCCTTAGCCAATAGTGTTAAGTTTGAATACCTATGACTAGGCGAAGGTTCACCCTAGATATAGCCAAGTAGTTTTCGGCTGTATTCTTAGTGGGATGCTTTAGGAAGTCCTTGGCAAATTGACAGCTATTTGTTTCCTCCCACCTTCTTCTAAATCCTTTGTGGGCGTCCTCCTTAATAATTTCAACGAAAGCTGACAGCGGAAGCATACTGGAGGAACCATGTTCAAAACTATTGACACTCGATTCACTCTCAGCCAGCTTTTCAGCTGTTTTTATTACCATAGCACCGCTCGTGTCCCTTTACCCAGCATACAGATATACTGTTGTCGGTTGAGGCCACTTCCAGTGCCTGGTGACATTCCCATGCTGATCTAGTAGTTATCTTATGATTACGTAACATCAATAGGTACTATCACTATGTATAGATTCTAATGGATTTTTTATGCCTGCTAATTCCGTTTGCACCACGGTAACATGCCTAGCACTTTACTTATATGCTTCAGCAGCGATGGTTTGAATGTGATTATTCAATTTTAAATTATATGGGTGTCACTAATTTTATAGAAAAAAATTTTAGAATCCTTGGATCTCAAATATGACATTATTTTACATTTATCTAAATTAAAATATAACTAGGAAAATAAGAGGCCCAAGATTGGATTCCTGCGGTACTCCAGACTTTGCCAAGAATACATTGCATTTTTATATGATACGAACTGATACCTACCAGCAAGATAAGATGAAACAAGTACTATTAGATGATCCTTCCATACTGCATTAATTTAACCAAGGGAATGTCATGATTAATTCTGTCAAATGCTTTAGCAAAGTATTTTCCACGATAGCCTCGTCCTAACGAGTAATTGTTTATTTTTTCAATACTTATTGTTTAATATCTATTGAACTCATTTTTTTCAAGAAGTTTGTATGAAAATAGGAATAATACATAGGAAGATGATACTGATCTTAACGCATTACTAATTGTGATATTTTAAGTTTAATATTGGTAACATCTACTTATGAACTCACACTTTTGGTTTCTCCATTTCTTGTTGCACTGGAATGTTTCCAACCATCAATTATGGAATACCTTCTACATGTGCATATGTGCCGATTTCTTGCAACAAATACATGATAGTGTATTTATGTCGAAAAAATAAATTTACTTACTTAAACTTAGGTTGATACACCTTTCACACATTTTAATATAATTTCTCTTTGCTCAAATAAGAAAACCTAGCAAGCTGCTTTAAAAACTAACTTACAGAATCTCAGTAAATAAAATAAATCCTAGGATATACTAGAAGCCTTAAAATTCCCTGGAGTTTCAGGATAGACTTGAAATGCTGCTATCCTAAATTATTCAACCATTTTGCAGCTAACTGTTTCAGTGAGGCAGGAAATTATAGCTTTAATTGAATAGTCTCCTGTTTCTAGTAAATTTACTTTAATATTATTTATCAGACGAATTCATTTACTGCTGTTCAGACTTGTCAGTGAAACATTAGGTTATTTATATATACAGGGTGTCCGGAAAGTAATGGGACCCAGCTTGAACATAGCTTCCTCTGATCAAATAGAACCGATTTAGACAAATTTAGCTTAGTTGGGCTAACAAGCTCAAAACCGGTATATGTCTGGTGGGCCTCTGACTATTAACTTTGGCGGGACAATATCCCGCAGAGTAGTTGTTTCTAGAAATTACACTTTTACGAATATCGTTATCGCCGACTTGCAATAAAGGTTGAGCCCTTTCCTGTCCAGCATGGAGTAGCTAATGGCCACTAGATACACCTAGCTTTATTACATTTCGCGCATTTTTAAGTACTTAGTTTTTTCATAGAGCTGAGGTCAGGTTAGGTTAGTATTCACAGGTAAATCAGATTATAACGTTAGTTATTTAATTAAGTTTACCATAATTTTCACACAAAATCAATATAACATTTGAACTGTAACGACTTTCATAGAGAACGTTGAAAATATGAAAACTCCACATATTGGTTTCATTTATCCGTCCGTTACAGGTGGTGAAAAAGAGATTAAAGCGAAAGAAAATAATAAACATTCAGAAAATATAATTTGACGGCTAATTATATTCACAGATAATATTGCAAATAAGAAGCTTAAGTGATTCTACCTAGTAATTACATTTGTCAGCCAGTTGGTGAAAAGGGAATGAAAATGAAAGAAATAAAAATTTAAAAATATTATTGAAATATGAGTGAACCGGTTTTTGATTTTTTCCATTTTCGTCCTTATTTCACCACCTGTGACGGACTGAGAATTGAAACTAGTAGGCATGTGGAGTGGCTTAGGTAATCTTATTTCCAACGAAAATGATTACAGTTCGAACGAGTTTTTAATTTCTTTCATTTTCATCCCCTTTTCAGCACTTGTGATGGGGTGACAAATGAATCGAGAAGGTGGAATGACTGAATCTTATTATTTCCAATATTTTTTTACAAAAATAATTAGCGATCAAAACATATTTCTCTAACTTTTATATTCCTCCGTTTCTTTAAATTAGTTTCTAATTAGTGGATAATATTATTTTAATTGCTTGTTCTCAACTTACCTGTTCAGGGTGAACCTTAAATAAGTACAAATATTTTAACCAGCAGTAAATTTCATCGTGTAAAACACATAATTAATAAATTTTTTACAAAAAAAATCAGGAATAAAAAAGTCAAATTTTTAAAAAATTTCGTGATTTTTCAATCTAAAACTTGTTGAGGACCGCTGATCCGAATTCGAACTATTATTTTTAAGACTCATGGTGAATGAGAATTCCACAGCGTTGCCAGTGTTACACTAATGTCTTCGAATAGGCTTCAACAATCTTAACTAGAATTTTTAGACATTTAGAATCATTAAAATATGTTAATTTATAAAAATATTAACTGCCACCTCCTTCCTTTTGCCATTCCTATATATCACCAATAAATTGAAAATATAAAGCAGATTCTCTACTCCCAATCATAGTTATTCAGAATTTGATCATTATCCATTTTTACTACACTGCAACTGATCACAATACTTCGTTATCACTACTTAACACATATGCTTTTAGCATGTCAACCTTTGCACTGTTTAAATAAGGCGCCCTATTTAATTTAATCACACTGTATTTCACGAAAAGCATTAATTAAATATATAAGACACTTTAGCACCATTAGCTTCGTTCGGTTTCAGAAGATGCAAAAGTATCTCATATTAACTTTCAATTTACGTGTATTAAAATTATCAAATCCCTTTCCACGAGTATTACATGTTTTGTTTCCACTTGTAACTTGCCACAGCTTATTTCTTTGCGCTGAACCATACTAGTGCACCGATATCAACATCGACATAACCTCTATCAAGAGAATAGGGCTTGCGCGGGACAAATCGCCTACTGCTTGTGACACTTATATGTTATCTGTGCCTACGACACCACTGTTTTCTTTGCATGCGATTGATTCTGCTTTTAAATATTTTACTTTCAATTTACGTGTATTAAAATTATCAAATCCCTTTCCACGAGTATTACATGTTTTGTTTCCACTTGTAACTTGCCACAGCTTATTTCTTTGCGCTGAACCATACTAGTGCACCGATATCAACATCGACATAACCTCTATCAAGAGAATAGGGCTTGCGCGGGACAAATCGCCTACTGCTTGTGACACTTATATGTTATCTGTGCCTACGACACCACTGTTTTCTTTGCATGCGATTGATTCTGCTTTTAAATATTTTACTTTACCTTCTCTTGATATTGAACGCATACATCAAGTTAATTATTTTGTTATTTCATGTTTTGTGTTTATTTTTAAAATCTGTTCCGCCCACTAAACTACAAAGTACGAAATAGTTAGCACTGACATTCTTATTGTTCTTCAAAAAATAATTTAAGGGAATAATTTGTGATAATTTTTCTAATAACAATGGTATACTTGTGAAATATGGATAACTGTTTAAATAGTTGGTTTTTCAGTAAGTAAGTGAGGTTTTATGCATGTTTATGGATATTTGTTGGAATCATTGAGCAAAGTAACTTCCTAAACACTTTAATTGATAGTATAGAATATACGGAAATTCATATTTTAATCATTTATGATAATTTTACTTTACTTATTACTAAAAACAAGTGTTTTTAAATTAGAAACAATGGCAAAAATTGAATTTAGGTACGTTAAACATTATTTATCTCACAGGCCATATGGCAACCTAGCCTTCAGTAAATCATATGGTTTATTTTATTAGGTTACGTCGGTGGTTTATCTGGTCAGCGGTCCTTAAAATGAGGGTATTTAAAAAAAATTATACTTCCGTAAATATTTGAAATTTTTAAAAATGACTCACTAGACTTATCTCTTGTCTCGCTTAAAAGGGGAACAAGCCTGTAACATGCCTACCGTTCCACCGATTTCAATAAATTTTTGTTTGTTATATACACCTTCAAAAAGTATCTTCGACGTACCTGGTGTTCTCTAAAATTCGAAACCGTGGCCGACTACGATAAAATTTATGTGGCTTAAAATCGGAAAATCAGATTAGTGATTTTTTATTCGAAAAATTCGTTGCCTTAAAAGTGGAACAAGCCTGTAACATGCCTACCGTTCTACTGATTTCAGTAAACTTTTTTAGTTAGATACATCTTCAAAATGTCTCTCTTGGACATACCTGGTGTTCTCTTTAATTCGAAACCGTGGCCGACTACGATAAAATTTATTTGGCTTAACATCGGAAAATCATATTAGGGATTTTTTTATTCGAAATATTCCCACGAATTCTTGATCAGGACCACAATAAACCCTACCAACCAAATTTTCGTTGCCACATTATACTATGGCAACGAAAATTTGGTTGATAGGGTTTTCTGGGGTCCTAATCAAGAATTCGTAGGAATTATTCGAATCAAATAATCCCTAATATGTTTTTCCGATGTTAAGCCACATAAATTACATCGTAGTCCGCCACGGTTTCGAATTTTAGGGAACACCAGGTATGTCTAAAAGAGACATTTTGAAAATGTATCCAACAAAAAAATGTTTATTGGAATCGGTCGCACGGTAGGCATGTTACAGGCTTGTTCCACTTTTAAGCGAGACAGCCAAGTTATTCTGAGCACCCTGTATACTGTGGCAACAAAAATTTGGTTGGTAAGGTTTTCTGGGGTTCTGATCAAGAATTCGTAGAAATTATTCGAATCAAATAATCCCAAATATGACTTTGCGATTTTAAGCCACATAAATTGTATCGTAGTCGGCCACGGTTTCGAATTTTAGGGAACACCAGGTATGTCCAAGAGAAATATTTTGAAGATGTATCCAACAAAAAAAAATATATTGGAATCGGTCGAACGGTAGACATGTTAGAGGCTTGTTCCACTTTTAAGCAAGACGCCCTGTATATGACGAACTACACCTACAGTTAAAATATTTGTACTGATGTAATGTTCACCTTCTATAATAATTTGAATAAATTTGATTTAGTATCGTATTATATGTATGACCATTACTGCTTTATCGATTAGAGCCGTACCTAGATCTGTGGATGTGACTGATTTCACACCGGTTAGGTAGAAAGCCTCTCATCAGTGCAAATTAACACAGCTTTGATCTCAGATTGTTCGATTCATTTAATACGTAATTGTCGCAGTTTGTGCGGGTATATCATTCAGCTTTAGATATAGAACTGTCATTTGTGGATTGAAAACCCAGCCTACGAATATAAGTATACAGGGTATTTTTCAAATAAGTGCATTCGTTTCTCCTCATACTAGCCCAAGCAAAACAGCTTGTGGCTTAATTAATCTAATCATTAATTAATTAATTCGCAAGACGTAGGTCAATCCCGTATCACTATACTCATCCAGCTGTATATAGGGTGTCCGGGAAAATGTGGGAAATCTCTCGGATGCATATAGAACAAAAAAAAAATAAGATGAGAAGTTCCTATATTTTTTCCAGGCCCTCCCTTAAAGCACCTAATATAATTTAATAAAAATTTAATATGCTGGACAAGAGTGAGGATCTCTTAAGATAGCTCCCTTGAAATATATTTAGCTTTTTTTTAGTTTACCAGGGGCGGGCTAAGCTTTACATCTTAATGCCTAAATTTTTAACACCCTGTATGACAAAGACTTTAAAATAATAAATCTGGGTAGCTTCAACCTTAGACTAAAAAAAGTCGATAAAATGAACTATTTATGAGAAAAAGTTCGAACCTATGTTCGCATGTTGAACCCTCTTATAAAGCTTCACAATAATTTCGTTAAGGTGACTCCTGGGACACCACTGTGTTTTTTAAAAAATAGAAATCATGACCCTTTTTATTAAAAATGAAACATGAATTTGTTTATTAATCTTTTTCGGTTAATTTTATCGACAATAAAGAAGAGTACCTTTTTTAGTCTGAAATTGAAGCTGCTCAGATGTATTATTTTATAGTCTTTATCATACAGGGTGTTAGTACTTTAGTCATTAAGTTGTAAAGTTGAGCCCGACCCTGGTAAACTAAAAGCTAAATATTATTAAAAACTATTTTAAGAGGTCCTTACTAGTGTCCATCATATTAAATTTTTATTAAATTATATTGAGTACTTTATAAGTTATTCAGGGACACATATCTCCGTAAGGAGATGCATGAAAAAAAATTATAGGAATTTGTCATCTTATTTTTTCATGTTCTATATGGACCCGAGAGATTTATTACATTTTCCGGAACACCCTGTATAATACACTACCTGAGTCAAATTCAGTAGTTCATTGTGGTTAACGGCACCGTTGGTGACATCTCCTGGCAGTTGTAGATTATTTTTACATAGTTCTACTTAAAAATATCTATATATAGTTAAATCAAGAATTATTATACGGGTGGTCATACAGATAACACAATATGTTGCCCTTATTATTCCATAAAAGAATGTTTGGAGTGTTTTGGTGTTCATGTATTGTACTATGTAGGTATCAATGTATTTTGTAACAACTGTTTTTTTTTGTATATTTATCTGTATTATTATTATTATTATTAGTTAGGATCTTCGTCTATTTTAATATTATTTTCTTTTTATCGTCACATTTTCGCTATTTTTAAACACTGAAGTTTTACTCATTCTTCAATTTATTAACAAATTATACAACCTTATAGATGAGAGAAATTTGTAAATATTTGTAATTATATTATACATTACATTATACTAAGTGTTCTGAAAATTATTAAAATTAAAAAATTGGAAATTATTATTTGCATTATTTATTTTTATTTCAAGGAAAAGAATTTTTTAAGGCAAATTATCTAATATGCCGTTACCACCATAACTTATTGCAAACGCGTCGATTTTTTATTATTAGCTTCACTACTTCACTCTATTCACGCATTCAATAATTAACCTAGTAAACTTTGTATTTGATTTAAGGCAGTTCATTTAATATTATTACACACGCACTAATTCCAGCACAATATACAGGGCTAACCATCACTAAGTACACAAATTGTACCCACATGCTCAGGTAGGCCTAGAAAAAATATTATTTTTTGGAATTTTAAATGACGCAAAACCTCTTTTCTACCATAATTTTGGTGCCTATGATGTCGTTCGAGATGGCTTTGAATTGTACCGTCACTTTTCGCGGCGTTGATAATTGTAAAACTAATGAATATCCGAATCGTTGTAGAATTTTAAATTCGTTACATCGTTGCAAACTACTAAACATATTAGGCCCGGCGCAAAATGAGACGCAGCTTGGTGAGGTGACGCAGCGTGAGTCAAGGCGAGTTTTTGTGAATCTAAGTAATAATACGAGAGTTGTCCGCAAATTAAAGTCTCCAATGTTTTTTCAAATAGTAAACATCATTTTATTGCAAAACTAAGTACATACTCTAAAAGCTTGGACTTTTAGCTATTTTTCTACGTAGTCTCCGTCACGATCAATGCATTTTTGGAGACGTTCTGGGAGCTTTTTCATACACGCGTCGTACCACTCTCCCGCCGACTCGCGCAGGAAGGTATCGACGGCTGCCTTCAGCTCTTCGTCACTAGAGAATTTCATTCCTCCTAAGTGTTGTTTCAGATTGGGAAACAAATAGTAGTCACTGAGGGTCAAATCAGAGCTGTAAGGAGGATGGTCCATGATTTCCACAAGCAAATGCTCCTCAACTTTCATCATTGACTCGTCCGAAACAGATGGACGCCCGCTGCCGGCCTTGTCGTGAACGTTTGTACGATCGGCTGCGAACTCTCGACACCACATTTTTTATGTCCATACACTTTTCTCCATACACATAGGTCAACTGACGATGAATTTCAATAGGGGGTGACCCCTTAAACCACAGAAATCTAATCACAGAAAGCAATTCACACTTAGTGGGAGCGTCGATTTTTCCTTCCAATATTAACGGCTGCTAAGCCAAGACTCCAAGACTGACCGTCACAGCGAGGTAGTGACCAGCCAGATTAGTGGTGGGGGAAGCAAGGAACACGGTGCTGTTGTCAGATTTAAGGTAGGGGAGCTTGTTGGATACCTTAATTTACGGACAACCCTCGTAGTTATTGCGCATATTTCTGCACAGCGTGACGTGACGCAGTTTTGGCTCAACGTGATCCTGCGGAACGCAGTGTAGTTGCCGCAGTTTTCTTTAGAAATCAGGGCGCGTGTTTGAAAACATGGAAGAAAAATTAATCGAGGCTCTGTGAATTCGACAAGTTTTGTACGATACAAGCCATGTAGAATACATGAGAACAAAATCGTCACCAAATTCTTTAGATAAGGCAAATTCTCCATGAGTTTTTGTTTTTTTTTCAGATACATTGAGAATCAATGAGTGCAGTAGCAGTTGTCATTTTTCAGTAATGTAGCAGAAAACTCGCCGTGACTCGCGCTGCGTCACCTCACCAAGTGCGTCTCATTTTGCGCAGGAGTAGAGAACTATCACGCCGTGTTGTGCTGTTCAATTCAAGCAACTATCTCAAATTTTTAAGTATCAATTTATTGCTATTACAATGGCTCTTTTTATTAAGCATTAAGTAAACATGTAATAAATATAGGAACATACCACAGAAAATATTTATTACAAACAAATACTATAACATCGTCAAATCATAACATTAAAATATGTCAAAAAACATAATACATAATTACATTCTACCGATGGTTTGACAATTTTTAGAGTATGAAAAACAAAAATATTTCATTATTAGGTACAACTGATAAGACATAGACGTGACATTGTTGTGTTGATGGTTGCATATTTAAGATTGCGAAATTTAAATTTGTAGCGAGGCGGCACGTGCGTCGATAAATAGGGGTTTAATATGCTTTAGAAAAATAAAATAATTCTGCTTTATACATAATTTTGGAAATTTCGTTAATTCTTATTTTTCTCTCTTAAAATGTTCGTACTTAGTCATAGATAACCAATGCTTATTTATTTATTTTATTTATTTAATGAGTACATCCAGTAGGCAAAGCCCATTTATAGGAGTACATTATGAGGAATAAAAGTGTACAGAAAATGTTAAAAATACATTCATAAGCGACTTTGCAAACCTATAGACATAAAATAACAAAGTTATATTATATTGTTACTTAACTTACGTATTATTTTAGTATTAACTTATCTACTTAGTTGTTGAATTAGGGAGCAGGTTTAAAACCAGAGATTTAAATTTATTTAAATGAAAAATATCTAATTCAGACACTTTATTAAAGTTTCTGCACATAGTTGTAATTGGCGAATTAAAATTGCACTGTGAATTAAGGATGGGAAAATAAAACGTTTAATGGTTCCTAGATGCCTGTCTAGGTATATTTAAACATAATTGATCTAGTAAAGTAGGCGTATAAGATAAATTATGTAAGATCTTATAAAGAAATACCATGCCTAACATCCCACGCCGTTTACGAAGTAAAGTAAAATTTAATTCATATAGTAAAGCAAAGGTCCTAACTAAAATTTATTTCATGATAAAAATGATATTTTTTGTAATATAAAAATTTCAAAAATGTTTTTTGAACATGTTCCAGAATATTTATATATTTAGCAGACAACGCTGCAGTACTCCAGCTTACTTCTAACAAATGCAAAATAAAGGATACAAATTGTTTTTATTGATGTAAATTCTTTGCTAGTTCCTATTAGAAAACCTAACATTTTTAATGCATTTTGTTTTGTTTTTTCAATATGCTGATTAAAAGTTAGTTTTGTGTCAAAAACAACTCCTAGATCTTCAGTTTCAAAGACTCTAGTTAGTAGCATATTATTAATATCATAATTAAAAGTCAAAAAATTTATCTTTCTCTGGTAGCTCATAACCTTACATTTATTAATGATAGTGAGTGATAGTTTATTATTTGAGCACCTTTTATAATGCTATTAAATCATTTTGCAGCAACACACAATCTGATATATAATTAATTTCTTTATAAATTTTCATGTCGTCTCCAAAAAGGAGAAAAGAAGATAATAAAACATTGCATACATCAGAGATGAATAGCAAAATTAGTAAAGGACCCAAATTTGACCTTTGCGGTACACCAGAACTAGCAATAAACTCAAATGATTTAGCGCCATTAATCTCAACATACAATTTTTAATCGGACAGATAAGATTTGAGTAAGTTTATAGTACAGTTGGAAATTCCAAAAGCAGATAGTTTTTCCAAAAGTTTGGTGCACGAAACGCTATCAAATGCTTTACTGAAATCAGTAAACACAACATCAATTGCATTGAAAACAAATTCAGTAAAAATACATAGGTTGGTTACAGTACTACGTTTCTTGACAAAATCATGTTGTTATTAAGGTTTTATATCTTTAACATGGGTGCAAATTATGTTTCCTAGAATTATTTCGAATAACTTTGAAAATGCTGAGATCGACGCAATAAGTCCTCAATATCATCTACACTTAAATTGACTAGTTCATCAGTTCGACACGCTCCGGCAATCCCCAGAATTAATCCAACCTATATCTTACCTTAATCATTAAGAATTCTTTGTCATCTGCACTTGATAGAAAACGGTTGATTTCACCCTTGGTCAATATTTTCGCTTAATATCCGTCACCGGTTCTTTTCAATTATTCATTGTGCACTAAACAAACTTTAAACTAAACCAAACTAGCACCTTAATTTGACAATTCTTTTTGTTTGTTTATTTTGTAGTTATGACAATAACACAACAGCTACAATAAGTCTGCAATTGATTATTTCAGATATCGATCCACTTTTAAATAATGGAGAAATTCTTGAAATTTTCCAAACGTCTGGAAAAGCCCCTGTCACAAGAATTAGGTTAAATATATAGTATAAAGAAATTAAGAAAGACTGTATATAGTTTAATAACTACAGAAGAAATGTTGTTAGTTTCACAAGATAGCTTACTTTTTAACTTTCTACTTACATCTAATATCTATTCTTGGGTAATGTTATTCATATTTAAATAACTGCTTACGTTTGTATTTTCATTAATAAGGTTAACAGTTAATTTGCTTTCATCAGATATGAATATTACTATAATTTAACTACCACATGGAGAAATAGTCAATTCACAAAACTTTTCAGACCATGAAATAACTATTCAAATGAAAAAGAGTAACATTTTTCACGCCTACTATGACAGTATATGGAAACATATGAGAGAAAATAACGTAAAATTTTTTGTGCTACTGTTTTTTCATATAAATTTGTATTAGGTATAACGTTTATCAGAACAAAAGCAGCATCCTGTAGATAGTTTTAAAACCTACACTAGCTATGCTATTCACTTGAGCTTCAACTCCAGCCAATATTATGTAGCCTTTATGTAGGGCTATAAAGAACTACGTAATGCTATCAGACTGAGTGCAGTATAAAAAATTTTTTGTAATAAAATTCTTCATATCTTTATAGTGACCTATAACATTGTCGGTGGAGTAATAGAGTTCGTAGTTATAACATTTTATTAAGATCTGTTTTAAATTCATAAATATATAACAACACACTTTACTCATGTATTTATAATGGACAAATATGTTAAATATATCAGTTATGTTTATGTATTACCTATAAATGTAATGTAAATGCGTACGGGGTGACAGAATTGTAAGACGTTTTATTTTTGTCTTTATTGTTGTAGCAATAAATGTAATGTAAATGTGCACAAGCAAAAATAACTCTAAGCAGTTTTTTTCTCGGTTTCTCGAATCAATCATAGCTGAGGATAAAGACAAACTATATGCTGCTGTATTAAGATGAATGCATAATAAACGATGTGAAAAATGTATACCTAGATTAAATAGAACAAACGCAACTTAAGCTTAAAGCAATAACTTAAAAAGCAAACAATTCACATAGAGAATAAAAACATTTCTCCATGGTCGGGAGTAGAAATCAGTTTCTATGACATTAAAATTAAAACAGAAGTAGTCGATTATTCCCAAGGGAGTATAATGCTCCCAAGGGAGTCTACATTATGGAGAACGTTTTTCATGCAAAAAAAAGATAACATTGAAATTATTTATTGACATTTAAATTAAATGTTACATTTGTACAATTTTCAAAATTAATATTAGAAGGAATATTACTTTCGCTTACATTTACAGTTTTTGTGATTGCGCTAGTAGTGGTACCTACTAAAACCTAATTAGCAATTTTGGTCTTATTTTCAATGGAGTTTTCGACATAACCCTCAGCGACTGTCGTTGATTTCCAACCAGCACGACGCTTTATTGTCGTGATATCCACACCAGCATCTGCCAGTAATGTCGCTGAAGATCTTCGTACGCAGTGACCAGTATAACATGCAGCATCGGCTGCGTGTTTTTTTTACGAAAGTGATATCAAATCACCAAAAACCAATGTAACGCAAGAAATACTATATTTATATCATTGGCGTACTTAACTCGAATGAGTGACATTTTTACCGTTACAAATTGTTTGTACATAAGCTGCAACTTTATAATCAAAATTCTTATTAAATATTGGGTGGAATTATAAAATTTAAAGTCTGTATTAAAGAGAACTGTAAGGGCTTTAAAAATAAATATGACTCAACCCCCAATGTAATTTAAATATTTTTAAATGATGCTTACCCTTGCTTGGGAGTGAAAGTGGCAAAGTCAAAAATACTATCAAAGAATGTCCTCCTTTAATCTAAAATCGGCGGATCTGAGCGTTTTTCTACAATCTTGGCGCAGTTCCTAAAAGTGGCTCTGTTTCGTTTTCATCTAGCCACCCTGTATTACTAGTTACTACAAATTATATTAAAGAAGTTCTTATGAGACCTCTAAGTCTATTATAGAATAAGCCAGTACCCGCTAGATGTAGAGACTTACATTTCGCGCATTCTCGACCTTATAACTAGTCAAGATGATAAGAGAACTAATGACAATTGATGATACTGAAGACGTGGGATTAAAATTTCTAACACCAAAACTAATAAGAGTGGAACTTTCACCATCTTGGGAGATGAATATCGATGAATTACGTTAATTTGCGTCCTCTCGATTTTAAGGAACGACATTTTTTTCTTTTTGAAATATCAAAATGGGAAATGTTATAAAGCTGTTATGGGTATCCATAAAATTGGTACTGTAGCAAAGGATGTGGCACTGTATCTGAAGCTTCCAAATTAGGAATAGGTAATATACAGGGCATTGTCTGACAACAACTTCCGCAACAATGCTTGTCGATAGCGGGGGGATATTACTACGCTAAAAAGGCATGGGGATTGGAAATTGGATGCGGTTGCTGAAAGATACATAGTAAATTCTGTAAAAGTAAGAACACAATTGACCCAAAATTGATTGATTGACAGTTGACCCTAGATATATTGTCGTGAATACTGATATCGCAGAATCCTGAATTCATAGTACTATAATGTGTGTATTCGCTTAAGAATGTGTCACAAAAGTTGTTACTTAGGTATATGACATTTGACGAAAAAAATATTTAATTCTATTTTAAAACTACAAACTTATGGTACACATCGCATTTAGATTTCTTTTCGTGTAGTGTTAAAGGTACTTAACTTCTTAAGATTTTATTTCAAATTTGGACCCTGTACATTACAACACAGCATTTCATAAAACTAAGGAGCTACTTTTAAAGCACTACCCTGTATTAAAATGTATTTCCCTTGTTTTATCAGTTTCCAGACTGCTAGAAAGAAGTTCGTGGCTAACAAATGGCGATAACAGAGAAGTACGTATCGTTTACAATTACCGTTTGCTAACGTGAAAAGAACCCTACAGCCGTGCTTGGCTGAGCTTCACCTAATAAATCCGATACAAGTATGTAATGAAGTGCAACCCCTTCAGTGGTAAAAATAAAATCCTTACACCACTTCACGAGACATTGCGAAACAGAGAAACTTAATTCGCTTTGTATTGTTCCCACCGCCGTTACCAAGACGGCTTTCATTGACTACGCCACCACATTGTTTAGATTCCACCGCCTGCCTTACTTGAGCAAGTGAATCACTGTAATTGTGCCGGTGATGGATTGTTTATGCGGTCAACATTAATTTGTTAGGGTAAGGGTTAGCTAGGGAACGATCCGGTAGAGCTCTACCTTTGTGCGCCCATTTTCTCCGCGGTCAACCACCATGTGGTCTGCAAACTGTTTATTAATGGACAGACAGTACTTCAACTTCTTATTGGGGAACAATACATGGGTTGAAACAGATGGGAACGATTTTACAGCGGACAATTGTCAGAGATTCAAATGTGACTTCAGTCTGAACTATACACTAAGGGAAAGCTACCAATAAGCAAGTTTTACTAAGATAATCTGTATCTGATTTGATCTTTTCCCATTAGTGGTGCAATCATCATAAAAATTAGTTTTTGTGAAAGCGTTTCAAAATTGACAAATTTTGTTATTGATTAGAATTTCGAAATAACACTTGTTTAGGCACTAGTGCCTAAAAGTAAAAATAAAATATTAAAAACAATGAAACTATTATAAATTTTAAAAGTACAATTACGTAAATTGTTAAAATGAATACTAGAGGCATCCAGCTTCTTTTCTCTAACAGCCACGCAAGTACTACTTGCCAGACAAATATATCAAATTCTGATTTTTCCTCGTTTGGAGAAATTTGAAAGCACATTGTCTGGCGTATGACTTACTAAATCTATATTCACATACGCAAAATTGCGTCAGGCGTTAAAGTTGGTTGCTGATTGCCTTGTGTTTGAGATGTAAACAAACACGTAACTGCAGAATAGTTATTGTAGTTTATCTAAATACTCTGTAAATACTGTGTAATGGAAATTTATCCACAGGACTTAATGTTTTGGTATTTGTTAGCAGAGTTCAGTATTTTATTTTTGCGAAAAAGGTAAAGCTACTGAAATGAGTTGAATAGTTGCTCGTAGTGACTATTTTTCTGTGCATAGAAAGAAATGTTCGACTCAAGACTCTTTTTAAATTAACTGCAAAGAAGTATAAATCTTTTAAAGTCAGTTCAATCTATTAATCTTTAACAAGTAATAAAATTGAATATAAAACGTATTTAATGTGATTTATATTTAAGTTGCTGAAACGTTCAGTGTTTGTTAAGAGTTAATATTTTTTATTTTAGTTATATTCATATAATTTCATGGCCTGAACAAGTAATATGAATGAGTAATATTAAGTGTTGGCCACCAAAAACTTGCCTGTAGATTTTCTTCGTTTTGATGCTCAACTTTTGTTTTGCTGACATTTAATGAATCTACTCATTCCACATATTTGTACTCATTTTCTATGATATAGGTACACCTTCATCTCTAAAATATTAAATGAAAATTGGTATTATTTATGCATTTATTAAGTATTAAGAAACAAACAGATCGTAACCTAATTACATCTTTCTAAACAGATACATATACTTGTGTACAAAACTACTCATAAAATTAAATATAGTTATTGAAACATGGATCGTTACGTCATACCATCATATGCTAAATCGCAGCGACCGTTATCTAGTCTGTTCTATTGCCCGGTTGCAGTGAATTACTTGTCATTGCAACACACATGACGTAGTTATCAATTGTTTGTATCAATAATTTAACGTTTCTTTAAAATTATGACAAATATCTGGTTGAATAATTTCCGGACTGAAGCCACGTCGTCGGTTATGGTAGTTTGCCGTTTTGAGAGCCATGTCGCCCTTTTCATCAAAAGATTTAGAAGAACTTCATCGAAGACTTAGGGCAGAAGGCAGTGGTGAGAATTTAGTAGATTTAGCAAAAATATGCACCAGATGGAACTTCTTTTTCTTCGAGGGTTTGTTCTACGAACAAAAAGAGGGAGCTGCTATGGGGTCGCTGTTGTCTCCAGCTTTGGCAAATATCTGTATGGAACAGGCCCTGGAGTCAGCAGTTCTGAAGCCAAAATGTTGGTTCAGATATGTGGATGACACATTCATCATATGACCACATCAATGGAATACACCAGTTCACTATGGAATTAGAAGAAAATGACACTCTGCTGTTTCTAGATGTTCTTGTCAAGAGGAAGCCAGATGAAACATAGGCACAGTGTTTACAGGAAACCGACCCATATTGACAGATATTTGAATGCCTCAAAAATAAGGTATCATCAACACCTTGGTGTATGGAGCAAGCACCATTTGTGGGCCAGAACAGCTTGGAGAAGAACTACACCATTTACGAACGGCTCTCAGAGGAAATGGATACACGAAAAATAACATCGAACAGGATATGAAGAGCACCCCAGAGATAGAGGAAAGGAGACTTCTCAAGCAACAACCTATCTGCCCTACATACAAGGATGTGAGGATAAAATAGGGCGCCTTTTAAAAAACATGATATTAATACAGTCTACAGCACTTCGAAGAGCAACATTTCCTAAGACCAACAGCAGCAGTAGCATATTCCAGGGCCCCAGTGTCTACAGTATCCTGTGTACATCCGGCAAGGTGTATATTGGACAAACGGGTAGACATGTGAGTACATGCTTGCATAATCAGTTCTCGAAAAATTTAAAGTAAAAAGTATACATCATCAAATTTACTGACCTCAAATTTTACTTTATAAGGGCCGCATCTTCACGATGAGCTATCATGCTGGTCCACTATAATAGACCATTGAATGCGTCGACCATCACTTTGCACTGCTACTGTCCATGTTCGGCCATGATGAACCATTATACACTGTTCTAGACAATTGCGCTCACTACACAATGGGTCATAGTGGCTCATCGTGAAGAGGGGCTTTAACATTATCGAGTAGTAAAGTTATTAGCGATGAGTTGCTGCAATCTTGTAATGATTCAGGTATACATGGGATCATGCTAAGTGCAACCATACAAACTCCTACAGAACTCGTTTCGGTAAATCCACTATAACCGTATGACTTCCCTTACATTTTCCACCTTTGCGTACCTCGTATCTCTCATCATCTTATTCTATTTGAGCGTGAGCGATTTTTTACAGTTTCTTAGATCCAAATTTACAAAGGTTGCTTAAATTACTTAACTCTTACTCCCTTACTCTTAGGGAGGCCATACAAAACAATAATAATAAAAAGCCGTCATCTTATTTAATACTATGTATTGTGAAATTACATTTACTTTTTTAAATATTAAGTTTTAATACTGCCTTATGCAAATGCTGAAATGGCCAACATGGTTTATATATATATGGCCTTGCAGATAGAAATGGTACTGAGGCTAGGCGAATTTATATAGAAAGATTTCCAAATCACTCAACTCCAAATTCAAGAATGTCCAGAATGTTTCTCAACATCTTTCAGAATCAGGCTCATTTCAGACAGATGCAATTCCTGGAAGACCTTTGAGTGTTAGAACGCCTGAGTTAGAAGAAGCTATTCTACACGAAATAGAAGAAGATCAAAGTACTAATACTAGGAAGTTCGCTGCAAGACTTAATGTGAATCACAAATTAGTTTTGTCCATTCTGAAGCATGAACAGTTATACCAGTATCACATACAAATGGTTCAAGTCTTACATCCTGCTCCCCTACAATTTTGCTACTGGATTTTGCAAAAAAAATAACAAAATATTGACTTTACCGTTGGCTGAAGGTGGCCACTTCTAGCTTTTGTTATAATTAGACCTCGAAACTTCTCTCGTCACTTGCGGTTTATCAGGACTGCACTGAGGTATATACATGTAAAAATATGTTAAACATAGGTACTTACATTGAATTGGTGTTATGTCATTTCTAGTGACTCGCATCGTCGGAATCGCATCGCGTATGCAATAATACATAATTACAATTGGTTGGAAGATGTATTTTGGCATATCTAGACTATTGTCTTCTGCAGTTACATTACCTAACTAAAAAAAAAACGTCACGGTCCCACAATTCTGTTAAACTATGAGACACTATTTTTGTTATAACTTTTGCATTTGCGTGTTCTAATGCAGTTATATATATATATATATATATATATATATATATATATATATACAGTATGCGCCAAAAGTATGGAATAAATTCAATAAAAACGAAACAATTATTTTTTGGGAAAAATCCTCGAACAGGTCGATTTTTAATTTAAAAAATACATATTTTAGCGTAAAATGCGATTTTCAAATGTCATTTGTTTTCGAGTCGTCATCGATTTTTTTTTAAATGGCAACACCATATTTTTTTCCTTAATTCTGAAAGATCGTTTAATTCTCTATCACACAGTACTAAAATTTTGCCCTCTTACATAGGAAAGTTTTCGAGTAAATGACGATTGAATGTTAGAAAACGTAAATTTTATCCATAAAAAAGTAACAATTCTGAGCTATGTAAAATAAAATACAATTGATTAAATTTTATACTTAAATTAAATGTTCGAATTGCCAAAGTGTACATTAATAAACCACGTAATTTAGAAGAACTTCAAAATGGCATTCGGTACTAAATACGCAGAGTTACCCCAGAAATCATTCATAATATGCAAGAAGAATTTCTTCACAGACTTGCGCATTGCCAAGAAGTTGGTGGATGGCAATTCGAACATTTAAGTATAAAATTTATTTTTGTTCCATACCTTTGGCGCATACTGTATATATATTATTTGTAATATTATACAGGCTGAAATATATTTTTTTACAAATAATGATCGATGATACCTACACCTCCGCCACTGCTAAGTTTCTAAAGCTGGTAATTTTTGTTTTATATCTAGGTCATACTAAAAATATGCACACCTAAATATACACACCGAAGTTGGTTAAGTTATCTCAAGGTTTAGAAATCAAAAATTAAAAACGCTTTTTTTTTAATTTTTGACACGCCGCAGACCCCACATCCCACAAAAAACCCTTATTTTTGACCACAAAATACGCCCTTGAATTTTTTACCGCTATTTAGGAAACACCCTTATAGTCTTTACTATTGCATGGAGATTGGTGGTGGGTTCAACTTCTAATAAAGTAATACTGGTGGTAAGTGGATTTGATTATCTTATGTTTCAAATTTTAATTTTAATTTCTCGAGAACTAATCTTCAAAAATTAAAAAGCTGGATGCTGCAGTCCACAGAAATAAAAGAGGTTTAAATTTAATTTCTATTTTAAATTTTAGTTTTGATGCTTTTATACAAAAATATTAACTACTTAAATGTAAACCACTATTTATTATAAATAATAACATAGGAATTGTAGGAATATTGAAGAACCCCTTTCAGTCAGTAATTTCCATCGTTTGGTTTAGAGAACTCCTGATTAATCTGAAGGAATGATTAAAAGCCTACAAAAACATTTTTCAAAGCATAGCCCTATTATTCTCAGAATCTCATTTACGAGCCATTTAGGGTGTAATCACATTCCTCCTGAATTAATAAGCACATTAACTATAGAGACTGGGATTCAATGAAATATTTTAGTGGAATTGTTTACAGCGGTAACCTATTTTAACTATAAATGCGTGTTTATTGTTTTTTTATCTGGATATCAATCTAAAACTAATAAAAATAGACCTAAATATAATATATCTTAATGAAATCGAATGCAAATTAATTTTACATTCAGTATTGGAAAATCGTATATACGAGTAGTTCCAGGTAAACAAATTAAGTCAAGGCTTTACTTTTTTTAAGTTTGTAACTGTATCGAATTTATTTGAAGCAGTAAAATGTACTAAGCTACCAGTTATCGCGGCCACGGCATAACAACCTGGAAAATCACTATGTATCAAATGGTAGCACCTGCCATGAAAGCCTAAAAATGCACTAGATAATGTTTTTCTTTGTAAAATTTTTCAAGATTCACCACCAAACAAATGTTTACCACATTGAAAGTTAACGATTCTCCATCATTAAAACATTGTCATCGATAAAATTAAGCACAGTAATGGTATACACAGTAACAAATGACAATACCAATCGTCAGGCAAAAAATTGTCGTCATCTAAAGAAAAATAGCAATAATTATTACAGTAAGGGAAAATAAGAAAAAAGAGAAGGTCTGAAATAGATTAATATAGACTAATAAACTAGATCAAAATCATGAGGCTGACCTAAGTTGATGTGCCGTCTTACATGTTAAGTTGCAAATAAATTTTAAATAAATATTTTGCACTAACAAAATGATAGATGGGTAAAAATGTATCTAACATATAAATTTTTGTACTCTCAATTTATTATACGTTTTCTAGTCAAGCAACATTTATTAACTCGCCTTCTTAATCGTAAGAACATTTGAATCGTATTTGTATTTAGTAAGACTTTAACAGAGGGTAGCACTATGCAGATTGCAAAGGAAAAGTATTTAGACAATCAACACCACGAGATAATTTTAATGATTTATTTATAAATAAATTAATTAAATAATAAGTAGCATATTTATCTGTTACACCAATTTACATCTATGTGACGATGCCGCTGCAAAAGTCGTTTGAATTCCATACATATTGGGAGAAATACCACTTCTGGTAATTTGTAAACATCATATGCGCGTAGGTCCATTGGATCAAGTGCTGTACTTTGTCATGGAATGTATTTCAAACAAATACAATGAAAATATAGACTTCTATGTCATTATTATATATTTTGTCTTTAAAAGTCATATATTCATTTACCACTTCTACACATAAATTTACGTCCTACTTTAAGTGTCTTGGAAAACATGTAAATTCTGATTATTTTGCTGTAATGGGGATTATTTCCATTTAATGCAGTGTGATTCACCCTTGCTTTCAAGGATTATTACCAAACCTTTGATCCATTTTGAAAGTTACATGTAGCGTTACCCTATATAATTCTTAAACATTTTCACTGTTAAAAGTTCATGTTCATTATATATATATATATATATATATATATATATATATATATATATATATATATATATATATATATATATATATACATTTTTATAGCAACCTAATGATGACTAGAAAAATATAAAGGCTGATGTAGAAAAAAGAAACAAGTTCTCTATGAATTTTTAACCTCTGTCCCAATTAATTGCTCTTTGAGAAATTTGGTATTGAAGGTCACCACTATAACCAACTGTTAAAAGTTGGATAAGAAATAAATAGAACTAAAGTGTAGTCCAAAAGTAAAATATGGAAATACCTTATGTTTGTTTTGCACAATGTCAAAATTAATAGCACTTCATAACATTTAAGGCAAATTGACGTCCAAGGATAAATTAAATAATAGTGTCTAAAGGGCTTTTCTTGCAAATTAAATTGACCTTTTTGTCCTGAACGTAATTAAATTAAATACTTCGTTCTCTCAATTAACATTTTGCCAACAAAGGCATAAGTAAACCTTCCTCCCCAGGTGCATATATTTAGAGTTAGTCGGAAGAAAAACTAAAAATTATCCATGAAAATGTTAATGAAGTGATTATGGTAACTGACATAATGTACCTCACGAAATTGCTAAAAAATATAGATATAGAAAATAAATAAAACGTTATTAGGGATATAAATGTAATAAATAAATTGTAGACAAAGTTGCAACCAAACAAATATTTTTAGAAATTTCAATTTCTATATTTGTTACAAGTAACTTTCAGTGTAAAGGTATCCTAAATTGTTAGGATGACTTTTCATTTTAAAATAATACTTACTGTTTATTTAATATTTCTACATCGTTATAAAATTAAATTGCACAATGCAATTACAGTATATTTAAGAATATACGAGTATAATACCTATGCTATTATTGGCTACCAACCTCTGATTAGAATTTTCGAATTGTGGCGTTCCATTTTGTACCTTAGTGTATTTTATAAGGAGGCAGTAAAAGCTAATCCAGTTAACTGACTTAAATTATAACCTTCTGCAATTTCACTGCTTATGATATGAAGTGCTTCTTTTCAATATTTCCTATATTCATATATTCCTTACAGATAATAATGTTGGTGCAGTTTTATGTTTAAGATACATGAATCATTTGAATAATTGAACTATTTTTAACCCATAACAACCATTAAGCTTTAACTTGTTCTATAAATCAGTTTTTTTGTACATATCAATTTAAACAAAACTCTCAGCTATGCCTTATTGCATTGGAGTATAGTTGGAAGAGGTATAAAGAAGTTGAAGGAGACCATAACATGGCTTACATTATTTATTTATTTAAAATACAGGATACAGGACAAGGTAGAAAAAAGTATTCAAAATATACAATGTAAACAAACAAAATCAGACAATAATAAATGTGAGACACCTCTTTGTAGGGACACAGTATCTCATGCACTATGTGAGTGTTCTGCTGTCTCGTCAACAAGAGAATCTGTGTTGGGTGAATAATCGCCTTCTATGGCCTATATTAGAGAGACCCCCCCTGAGCAACATACCATATTTTTCTTCTTAATAGATTGGTTAGCGGCCCATGTGGGTTAATCTTCTAATGGGAGGAAATAAAAGGGGCTCAATGGGGCCTAAGTGCTGTAACCTCCATAATTCCAGATTCAAGGTTAATAATCCTGTTGTCGGTTTAAGTTTGAAGTTGCGGTAGATATATTTCTCTACACCCACCCACCAAAACATTTGGTGTTATTTTTTGAAATCATTTGCGTTCTTCTATAAATTTTATTGTTCAGTCATCGTGAGTATAAATTATATATGTATATTGCATACATTTCCTCATTATTTTTCCTTACATAGCCTTCCTCTGTCTTCTTCCCTTCTAAAATTTTCGTAAGATCTTCCTTTCCCACCTTAATAGGTTTTTTCTTGATTTCTTATTGAGGATCCTGGACAAATTTTATGATTTCATTAAGTGGTTCACTGCTGCCGAACTTCTGTTTGCTTTTATTATTCTCCTATTTTTTCTTGCTCCTCATCACACATAGCTATTATCAGCGCCCCCAAATACACATATTCTTGAACTTCTTCAATCTCCATCTCCCCGTGCTGCATTCTCAATTTGAAATTGGAAACCTTTTTTTTTTGTTCTCCTATTCTCAAAAGTTTACTTTTCTCGTGATTTATCTGCAGTCCAACTTTACATGCTTCCTCCACAAGCTTTCTTGTTACTTTTTCTAATTCCTTACTATCTCTTCCAATTATGGCCACGTCATCTGCATAACTCACTATTTGGTGATACTTTAAACAATATGTGCCCTTCTCTGTTCAACTGGTTCTTATAACCCTTTCTAGTACTAAATTAAAATATATAATTAGGGTATAACATATCTGCAATCTGCCGACTAATTTAAAGTAATGCGATTCCTTAAAACATCAATCATCCTGAACGTCTATTTCGGGACTAAATCTCTTATTCATCCCTGATAATTTATTACAATTTTGTTTTAGACAATTAACTCTTAATTCTTTCTTTTCATGTACCTTGGAAGGTAATATTTCTTCGGCAGAGAACAATGCAGGTTGAGTACAATTACTATTTTCATTGAAAATCGTATGCAAACGAGTACATTAAACTCTTGGGTTACGCTCCAGCCAAGCAAGTGTACTAGCAAGAGATAACGTCGGCGCCGGTGCGGTTTGGCATGAAAAATAGGACACACGTATTAATGGAGATCAAAATGATCTATTTGTTACCGTAGTCCATTAATCAGGAGAACGACCGAAGCTTTGATTTTGAATAAATCAACCGATATACTAATATATTTTTAGTCCTCAATTTTTGAGAATAAATTTATGGATTAACGTCTGTCAAAGAGACAGTGTGAGTGGATATTAATCATTTATCCTTTCAAGGCAAACATTACAAGATTGATAACAATTTAACACAAGCAAATATTTAAGGATTAAATATGAGAGATACCAATAATGGCGGGATCCAGTATGCTCTAGTTACCACTTCTTTAGCAGATTAAAGTAGAACAAAAAACACAGTATATACAGTGTGTCCGGGAATAATGCGTCAATATTCCGGGGGTGCTTCTACACTAAAAATTAATGCCACGAAATCCTATAACAATTTCTTAAAAACTCAAAATTAACGGGACTGCATGCATGAAGCTAATTTTTTTCTACGATCGAATTAAATTTGGTTTTATTTCAAATTTGATTTAAGATACAATAAATATTACTAGTTTTTGAAATAGTTCTAAAATAGCGTGAACAGTTTAATCTAATGTTATTTTTATAAAATTAGTCTGATGTAATTAAAAATATTGAAAATGGGTTATACCAAATTAAGTTTTGGCGGGATTATAATTTATTAAGTCTTAATTACTCAAAAACAAAATTCATATCATTTACAAACAATTTAAAAAGTCAGCCACATATAGACAAGTTAATTACATTACATGCCAGGTGTAATTTAATAAACTGCTCATGTACAAATGAAATAAATACCTCCGAAATTAAATATTTGGACATAATATTAAATCAAAATTTAAAATTGAGTAGTCATGCAGATTATCTTAATATGAAATTTAAAAACCTTGTACATGTTTTCTATAAATTACGTAAAATTTTACCATATCACACATTAAAATTAACTTATAAATCACTAGTTGAATCTTTATTGACATTATGGAATAATTGTGTGGTGAGGATCTTACAACAGGCTGCTAAAAAATGTTAAAGTTACTCAAAAATGGATACTCAATAAACAACAAGGCAAAGGACTCATCGAAACCTTACCGTACCACATCCATTATAGCTCTGTATAAGACATACATAAATTTCACTGGCCCAAAAATATATAACATTATTCCAACTTCAATAAGACGTATAACGTGTTCTCTAAAAAAGCAACAATTTTTATTAAAGAAAATTCCAGTTTATTTGTATAAATTAATACATTATATAATAGCTATTTATGATATACATGTTAAAAGTAAGATTTTATTTTGCGAGTGAAGATGAACTTCACGAACAAAATAAAATCACTTTTAACACGTATATCATACACTATTTTTTCCACAAAACAATCGGAAGAACTTTAAACTCAATAAAAATAAGAAATCAAAAAATGCCACATAGATCGCAAAGTTTATGAACCAAAATTTTCATAGCAACCAGTGCTGTTGTTAGTTACGGAAAAAACGCAAAAATATTGACAGCATTTTCTAGTAATATTATAAGTATAATGAATAATCTCGATAATGAGCGTAACGAATCCATCCCTGCTGAAATCGAAGAAGCCGCCAGTCGAGCAACATTGGAATTATTGCCGGCGAAATCAAAGGAACGGTACGAAATCGCTTATAGACGCTTTTCGGAATGGTGCAACATTAAAAAGGTCCCTGGAAAATGTAACGAAAGTGTTTTACTGGCATATTTTGAGGAAAAAGCCAAGATATGGAAATCGTCAACGCTGTGGTCAAATTATTCCATGATCAAAACTATGTTAAAAATAAAGCAAGATCAAGATATAAGCAAACATGAACGAGAACGTATATGGCACTTCGGCCACCCAACGCTGACCATAGACGACTTTTTCTTAAATATATGAAGAATAAATGTGTGAAGAATCCAGTCGGAATTAACATGTTTGGTAAAATGCCTGCCGACATTGCAGAGTTCTTGAATCTACCAAATCCTCAACTCTACACCGGACACTGTTTTTTGGTCGTTCATAGGCGACATTGTTAGCAGATTCTGGTACAAATCTTACTACCATCAAGAGACATGGAGGATGGAAATCTTCAACGGTAGATGAAGGCTACATTGAAAATTCACTGGAACAGAAGAAGGAAATTGCGTGCCAAATACTTCCTACTGCTGCAACTACTAGCAAGACCACCAGTACTACCAGTAGTATTTCTACAGAAAATATATGTGTCACACATGTTGACAGTAAAACCAACTTAAGTATGATGACTCCGCAGGGAATTACAATTTCAAATTGTTCTAATTTTACTATAAATGTTAATAGTAATAACTAGTCGAAATGTTGGTTTATACTTATTTAAAATAAAAAGTTGTTCATATGTTTGTTAAAACGTTTTATTAACTTTGAAAACAAAATTTAAATATCTTTGATAACACGCGTGTCAAAAAATGACAATTAAAAAGCCCACTTTTAACAGTTTTGTAGAAAAAGACTATTTTCTAGTAAATCGCTCGTTTTTATCCTTGATTTGTTTAAATTTTTGTTTTATAGATTAGTTCTATTGTGTTCAGACAGGTAACCCTTGTAAACGGTATTACATATGTAACACGGTTCTAGTACACCACAATTTCACTCGGAATCAGGTGCATAGTAAAATAAATTAACAACATATATGTAACATATATTGTAAGAATTGGGGTTCAATAAATTGTATTGTATTGTATTGTATTGCAATTTTTTGAGTTAATTTCAATTTTAATATCGCAGTTAGAGCTATTTTGTATGGTAACTGATGGACAAACTTCATTTCCAGTTATTTTTTAAATTTTGTTTTAGTTTTTGCTTGTAGAGATCTCAGGTTCTTCACTTAAAACTCTTTTTCGGATTGTGATGAAGCTTCCGGTACTGGTACTTGGTTGACGTTCCAGAAATTGAATAGCTATTTCAGTTTTTTAGAAATTGACTCCTCAATGTAGCCCTCAGCTAGAGTTGAAGATTTCCATCCTCCATGACGTTTTAATGTTAACATGTTTTCTACTGATCTCACAAGCAATGTTGTAGATTGTGAAAACCGTGTCCTGTGTATTGCATTGGGTTTTTAATATTTAAGTATTTTGCAATATTACTTGGAATTTTAGTAAAAGTATTCACACCAACAACACGTTGGCGATATATTTCAACAAAATTAACATCTAATTTTACTGCTTTTTACTAATGATCGAGGATATCATATCAAACAATTAATAAAACTAAAATAAAACAACTTTTCTTCTGTAACATAATAATTAATTCATAGAATATACCATGAGGAACTAAGAAAAACATTAATGTAATATTAATTATGTTCGAAATGGCTCCCATTTAACTGACATGTTCGGTATCTTTTTAAGAAATTTATCCGAACATTGAAAAATTATGGGTTCAGGTTTATTATAGCATTTGCAGCTGCAACTATTCTTTATTACAGTTAATTTCTATTGCTGATAGCACTATAAACCATGGCATTAATATAACCTCAGAAAAAAATTAAATGGATTTAGATACGGACTATGTAGAGGTCAAAGTTGTTCACTCCGTCTTCCTATCCATGATGAGAAAATGTTATCTAAATGTTTCCTTACTATTATCTAGAGGATACTAAGCAAGAGCACCATCATATAAATTGCAGATGTCAGCTCAAATGTTCAAAGGAATTTCTTCTAATATTTCAATTAAATTTGATTGTAGAAAGTGCAGAAGATGATCATCAATTATTCTGAATCAAATATTGAACTTAATCTCATGCTGAAAGTCTCGTACAGTGCTTTCATTTGGATTTTCTTCGACCCACATATGAAAATTATTTTGATTAAATATGAAAGAAACGTGGCACAATTAAATGATTCCCTACCATGCCGGCCCACACATTGAAAGAAAACCTATTCTGAAATTCTAGTTCCATCACTGCATAAGGGGTTATTTTCAATCGCATTCAATACATGAACTTCCGCTCCTGAAATTTGAGTATTTCGTTGGCGACAAAACATCATACAGCCTAGTCTCCCAGTTTTTGATGTATACTAATAAACAGTTGCGATCGTGGTATCCTTCTATTGGAAAACTCTTCTCTGTAAGGTCTTGCCTTCAGCGCAGTTTCCCAGCTACAACAAAATAATAATGCATGTCATTGTTATTATTCATCTTATCTAAATTTTAATCTTAACGATTTCACAAATAAAGCTTGCATAAAATTATTATCTGTCAACTGGTTTCACACAAAAATAAAGCGTTTGTTTTCAATGCCTGCTTTGTTAATTTTCGAGTGAACGGTTGTTTATTTACACACGTGAATGTTTAAAATCGTTTTTCCTGAAAATGGCAAATTTTAACATGACATAACAAGATTTAGGGATTTTTTGATGATCTTTCCAAATTTATAAAAATGTTCAAACAAAACAGTTATAAGTCATTATTTGAAGGCCAAGGGCAGTTTATGCTTTTTGGCATTAGAGCATATGCGTCAAATTATGAACGTGGATACAAGATACCATTCTTTTGACGTCCTATAACTCCACAAGTTTTGAGTTTTCGCATTATAGGGCTTTGTGGCATGAATTGTGAGTGTCTAAAATCACCACAAAAAATTTTAAATGTACAGGTGATCCTTGACAAATACAATTTTGTAAAAAAATATCCGGAAGGGCAGTTCCAAAATAATTTAAAAATACACTTCTACACAGCACTGGAAACTAACCCACTGTAAAATCTATTAAGGCGACAAAGCATGCAATAGGCGACGGGACAAAAAATGGAATGAAATTCCCAATGAAAGAAATAAGCAAATTCAACTGCTTTTCCGCTATTGTTATTAATTATTAATAGAATTAATTTGAGGTTTTAATTAATAAAATAGTTTGACAAACAATACAATACAAACATTACAATAAAATTTTGGGCCCGTCTTACCCAGTTTCTACAAACTAACACAAATGTTTCTGCTTCTTGGCCGTTTTGAACCCATAAGTTATTGACAGCAACTATGATACGTTTACCTAAATCATCAAGAGTAGGTATCCACTTCGGTGCAATCACTTCTTCTTTTAAATATCTCCACAAAAATAAGTACAAATGATTTAAACTCAGGAGATCGTAGCGGCCATGGTACCGGTCCCCCTCGTCCAATCCCTTGGTATTAATGCCTGGACACGCTGGATACAGGATATAAAACCTATCTGAAATCACTTGGCGCCCTTAAATAATATCTGTAAATTGTGTCTCTATCACTAGGTCTAATAAATGTGCTACTTGCTTTGTTAATCTGGATAATACAGGGTGTCCGGTAAAGACGTGTACAACGGAAGACCACAGACTCCTGGGTTCAAAATAAGCTGATTTAGCCCAACTTACTTATTTCCAAAATTGCTTCGTTTAGCCGCTAGAGAGCGCCAAAGTTTGTGAAAAATTTTTGTTTATTCCGAATATCTCGAAAACGACTTTATCGATTTTAACCATTTTTGGGCTACGCAGTTATAAGTCTAACCGACACTTTTTGACATCATTTATAATTTTTTGCAGTTATTAGAAATATAAGAAAATTCAGGTATCATGCAAATATGAGCACATACTTTTTTAACCTCCTGTACAATTACTCTCAGTTTTTTTTTCTATTAGTAGCTAATTTTATTTAGAAACTTTTTTATTCTTACAGAATTTTGAATAGATGAGTAGTTTAGGCAGAAAAAATATTTTCATATGTCAACCATATCAGCATTCGTTCTGCAACAACTAACGAAAATTGCAAAACTCTCATTTATATTTTATTTAATAAATACAAGATAATAAGATATAACAAAAAATAGTTTTGATCACTTTACAAAAAATGCTCAAAGTTACCACCATTTTCTCTTATGCAACAAGTACTCCATTTTATAAAGTTGTACTGCAGCCTCTTCATGATTCCTGGATTACCTTGTAAAATGTTAACTGCGTCTTGGATTTGCCTAAACAATTCCTCTTCATTATTAACTACAGAGGCATATACTTTAGTTTTTACCGCACCCGACAAAAAATAATCGCAAGGAGTTAAGTCTGGTGCTCGAGGTGACCATTTTATAAGAGCATCGTTTCCTCTTTCGATCCACCTGTTGGGATACAGATTATGTAAATATTGACGAACGGGTATTGCAAAATGGGGGGGGGTGCACCATCGTGCATAAACCACATGTTACGACGAAGTAATAACGGCAAATCATCCAATAAATTAGGTAATACTTGCTGTAAAAAATTTAAATAGTTGACCCCATTTAATCGATGTGGAAGCACAACCAGGCCAATAATAAAATTGTCGATAATTCCCGCTCACACGTTTACTCTGAATTCATATTGAAAATGTCTTATTTCAGTACAGTGTGGATTTTCATCAGCATAAACGTGTTTGTTATGGTTATTAATAATGCCTGACCTAGTGAAACATGCTTCATCTGTAAATAAAATGTTTTTGCTGAAGTTGATATCATAGGCTCTTTGATCTTGTATAAAATTACAAAATGCTAAACGTTTTTCAGGGTCAATGGGTAGCAATTCATGTACCGATTGAATGTGGTACGGATGTAGTATCTGCTCCTTCAAAACATCATGAACTATAGATTTTGGTATCCCTATTTCATGTCCAATGCGTCTTGCACTAATTTTTGGGTTCTCTTCTATCTATTATAGGATTTGTTCCTCCACCTCTATAGTTTTTGTAGTACGTTGACGGACTTGAGCCGCATTGATTTGGTGGAAGGACCAAATTCGCAAAGTCGCCTTTCGATGTTGGCAAAAGTTTGATGATTTGGCACTCGTCGATGAGGGAATCTTTCCATGTAGACCCTAACACTTTTGCGGCCGTTATCTTGACAAAATCCATAAATCAAAAGTATATCTACTTGTTCGGAATATGTATACGTGTCCGTGATGAAATAATGAAAAATGAGAAATATAAACAAACATAACAATAACGACAACAAATAAAGTAAGATCTAAAGTAACAAGAGCAAGAAAAATAAACCGAGAGACTAATTCCAGTAGCTGATTAGATTTCACATATAACTGACACTTATATATCAAAGCCAACTTCTGGTACTTCACTATTTGTTGCAGAACGAATGCTGATATTGTTGACATACGAAAAATATTTTTTCTGCCTAAACTACTCATTTATTAAAAATTCTGAAAGTATAAAAAAAGTTTCTAAATAAAGTCAGATACTAATAGAGAAAAACTGAGAGAAATTGTACAGGAGGTTAAAAAAATATGTGCTTATATTTGCATGATACATCATTTTTCTTATTTCTAGTGACTGAAAAAGATTCTAAATAATGTCAAAAAGTGTCGGTTAGACTTATAATTGCGTAGCCAAAAAATGGTTGAAATCGATCAAGTCGTTTTCGAGATATTCGGAATAAACAAAAATTTTTCGCAAACTTTGGCGCTCTCTAGCGGCTAAACGAAGCAATTTTCGAAATAAGTAAATAGGGCTAAATCGGCTTATTTTGAACCCAGGAGTCTGTGGTCTTCCGTTGTACACGTCTTTTCCGGACACTCTGTATATAAATATTTCTGAATCTAAGCTTATCTTGCTGCTACCACTTTTAAGATAAATTAAATAAGTAAACAACTCAGAGGAACGAAGTAAAATATATTATTGCTTCTCTAGCTGTAATGATTATAACATTGAAACCTGCATATACTCGTAGATTTGATATCTTTATTATTGTAATCTGTTTTTTTCAAAATTTACTGTTCAATTAAAGAAGAAGAAAAATTAAATCTATTATAAGGTTGTTCATTTTATTCTCTATTTTCAACCGATCATTTTTTATAAAAAGTTAAGAATAAATCAATTTATTCCTTGTTACAAGCATTTACCATTTCCCCTAAAATAGCTACATCTTTAAAATGCAGAGAGATACGTTTTACGTTCCAAGGGTTGGTTGTAGCATATAAAACTACGATAGTCACAGTGTCTTTGCTTAGAGATAAGTAGGCTCTTTGCCCTTGAACGACGGCTTTTCTGTGAAAAGTTCTATTTCTTTAGAAATCGGTTTTCCTACCTCAATGCTTTTCGTTTCCATGTCGACATTCGGATCTTACCAGTCCCACTGACTGTCTGAGTTTTCCGATTCTGTTTGATTAGGTTTTTTCCGTTGTGTCTGGCTATTAGATGTAAAATTTATTGACGATCTATTAAAAAGATAATTGTACCTTTTTGTGCACAAGATGTTTAGTTATTAGTTAGTTAGCACCAGAAATATATTCTACATGGAAATTAAGAAAGATAAATGAAATATAATATAATGTTGAAATTGTAAAAATGTAAACTATATTCAGATGTATCAAGCAAATTCGTTAAGAATTTTTTTTATTTTGATATGAAGAGTATTAATTCGTACATCCTTCATCACAAATAATAATCCATCCACAAAATTTATTTTTCTGTTGAATGAAAAATATAGGTTTATAGGTGCTATAAACAACTGTATACAAAGCGTGCTTTAGAAACGAAAACAAGATTTATTTAACTACTTAACAAATAAAACAATATTTACAAAAGAACTTCAAAATGGTTCCCTGCTACTTCTATTTATAAATTAATTCTTCGTAAAAATGACTGGCGGGTTCGTAAAAATATTCCGGTCTTCTGTCTAATAATATTACAACTTTCGATTATTCTTTCTCTTATTTCTGCATCGCTGTTTATTGGTCCGTTATAAACAAGGGTCTTGAGGTATCCCCAGAAAAAAAATCCATGGGATTAAGATGTGGTAATCTAGGGGCCCATTCCACAAATCCACCATGGCCAATTCATCTATTACGAAATTCCAATATATTCCCTTACTGGTACACTAAAGTGTGGCGGAGCACCATCTTGAAGCAACCAGAGGAACGTCTTCACAATATCTCCAAATCAGCATGGTTTTTTCCCTAACTGCTCAACATTATCTAACTCGGCTGAGCTTACTCAATATACGGAGAACCATGTTGACAACAAAGGACAAGTTGATGTAGCTTACTCAGCTTTTGACAAGGTGAATTACAGTATATTCCTTTGCAAGTTGGAGCGTTATGATTTTAGTAACAGCTTACCCCGCCTCTTTAATTCTTATAATAGTTTCAAGTCCAACACCTTTATTGCAACGACAGGAGTGCCCCAAGGCTCCAATTTGGGGCCACTTCTTTTTATCCTGTTCGTAAATGATTTATACTTATCATTAAAATCAAATCATATTTTGTTTGCTGACGACTTGAAACTGTTCTTGAACTGACTGACTGACTGTTTGATTCTGCAACACTTTGTAAATTATGTTTATACTTGGTGTACTGATAATTATTTACCTATTAAATAAATAAATGCAAAGCATGTACCTGTTCTCTCAAAAATCAGCCAATATTTAATTATAATATAGGTATGTCGCCTATAAGACGTTACGAGGACATTAAAAATCTTGGTGTAGTGTTTGATAGCAGATTATCTTTTTCTAGTCATATTAATTCAAATATTAAATCTGCGTACAATACCCTAGGCTTTGTTATAAGGAATTCAAAATCTGACATCTGCTGACAGGGGCTATGACCATTAGCTTTACAAAGATTTCATATGCAATAGTATGCTAGAAGGGTGATTACTAGTATAACTTTTTTATTTAATATATTTAATGGTATGGTTGATTCTCAGGGTTTTATGAAAATTCACTGTTCTATTGTTGAAATGCTAGAACAAATATACTTATAAAATCTCCTATTTATTTAATGGCTAATAATTATAAAAAATAGCAGATCAGTGTGATATTAACGACTTATTAAGAATTGCGTCCAATTATTTTAATAATTTTCAATATTAGTTGTAGTTTCTCTTTTTAATTTTTGTATTTATTATTTTTCTTGTTTTTTTTCGACAGTATATATTTAACTTGTCATTTTTTCTTAATTTCTTGTACTTTATTATGGTTTATATTATATAAATGGTATATATATTTTTTAATTTTTATTTCATTCCTTTTAGAACGTGTTGTTGCACCAGAAATTTTAACTTTTCACCTCTACTTTAACTCTGATATTTATAGCGTTTGAAATACGTTTGAGACAGTTAGCATATAATTTAAGGTATTTTGGAAGAGATGGTTATTTCACGAGTTTTGGAGCCACGAAGCACAAATATACATTGTATTATTTATTTCTCACTAGAGAATAACAAAACAAATGAAATAATAAGTGATACACATACAGTATGCGCCAAAAGTATGGAATAAATTCAATAAAAACGAAACAATTATTTTTTGGGAAAAATCCTCGAACAGGTCGATTTTTAATTTAAAAAATACATATTTTAGCGTAAAATGCGATTTTCAAATGTCATTTGTTTTCGAGTAATGACGTCATCGATTTTTTTTAAATGGCAACACCATATTTTTTTCCTTGATTCTGAAAGATCGTTTAATTTTCTATCAGACAATACTAAAATTTTGCCCTCTTACATAGGAGAGTTTTCAAGTAAATGACGATTGAATGTTAGAAAACGTAAATCAATTAAAATAAAGTAAAAACGTTATCAAGTTTAGTTTTTCGAATTCCATAGTTCTTTTATGGATCACGTAGGTAAAAATCTTTGCAAAGTGTCATTGTCACACCGACTTTCTAATAAGTATTGTAAGCGACATAGAAATTATTATTCAATTTAAAGTATTACGGCACATTTAACTGTTACTCAAAGAATTGAAATTTTAATTCTTATCGGATGCGGTAAGTAACAGTCAGTAAGGTAGAGTCTAAATTTAGAGAAACTGGCAATGTTGTAAATATTCCAAAACCTGGACGTCCAAGCATTAATGAAAATCAGAAACAGAACATTTTTATAAGTATGGTGGATAATCCTCATAATTCTTCACGATTGGTTGCATTAAAAAATGACACTAGTCAGAGCACAGTGCTACGTATCTTGAGTAAGGAAAAATATTATCCCTACAAAATTCAACTAGTGCAGGAACTCAATGAAGATGATCCTGATCGCCGCTTACACTTTTGCGGAATTCTAATGGATTTATGTCAAGGAAATAGAAATTTACACCGGCAAATGCTGTTTTCAGATGAGACAGAATGTGTCTGAATGGTACAGTAAATCGTCAAACTTGCAGATATTGTAGTCGGGAAAATCCTCATTGGATGGCAGAGGCACATACCCAACACCCTCAGAAATTAAATGTGTGGGCTGGAATAGTTGACGACAGAATAGTAGGGCCTTTCTTCTTTGAAGGAACCCTTACAGGACAAAGATATTTAGAGTTTCTCGAAAATGACCTTGTTCCAGCCCTTGCAGTAATTTTTCCTAACGATAATGACCTTGACATTCCTGACGATACCATATGGTTTCAGCAAGACGGTGCACCTCCGCACTATGCGCGCCCTGTACGAGATTTTTTGGACAACTGTTTTCCTGGGAGGTGGATCGGCAGACGCGGACCAATAGAATGGCCTGCAAGATCGCCAGATCTTACACCTCTTGACTATTTTTGTGGGGATACTTGAAGTCAAAAGTCTACATTAATAAACCACGTAAATTAGAAGAACTTTAAGATCGCATTCGGGACGAAATACGCAGTTACCCCAGAAATCATTCATAATGTGAAAGAAGAATTTCTTCACAGACTTGCGCATTGTCAAGAAGTTGGTGGATGGCAATTCGAACATTTAATTTAAGTATAAAATTTAATCGATTGTATTTTATTTTACATACCTCAGAATTGTTACTTTTTTATGGATAAAATTTACGTTTTCTAACATTCAATCGTCATTTACTCGAAAACTTTCCTATGTAAGAGGGCAAAATTTTAGTACTGTCTGATAGAGAATTAAACGATCTTTCAGAATCAAGGAAAAAATATGGTGTTGCCATTTAAAAAAAAATCGCTGACGTCATTACTCGAAAACAAATGACATTTGAAAATCGCATTTTACGCTAAAATATGTATTTTTTAAATTGAAAATCGACTTGTTCGAGGATTTTTCCCAAAAAATAATTCTTTCGTTTTTATTGAATTTATTCCATACTTTTGGCGCATACTGTATGTCTATATAAAAGTTTACTTCATTGTAAAATTGAGAAAAATAATATAACAATAGCCGTTTTTATATGTAGGTATATGTAATGTCAAGTTTAAATGGAAGTATTTTGAAGTCTAGCTCCAAATTGTTAGTGTATTACAATTTTGCACTTTTTATGCGAAAGTTTAGATATTCACGAACCATGCGTAACTTTTCATCACTGTAAACTGCATTAATTTATTAATCATTAATTTGAATAGTTTCTTACGTTGTAGAAGGCAAATAAGCTATCTGAAGTTGATGACAGTCTTTAAGAATCGCGTTGGACTCGTTAAAGTTCTCTGTATTCACATAATAACAAACAAAAGCCATAATTATTTCATTGTTTGTTTTTCCTTTTAATAGCATTGAGACGTATTTAAGAAGCTTTTTTGTTTTGATATAGCAACAGAAGTTATGAAAGCTTAAAGGAAAGTAAAAATAACTAGCTAAACATAAGACAACAGAGGAATATTTGGATTTGACATGGTATTTTATTCGATTTTATTTATTTCGGCAACAACTAATTGGCAGATATACTATACAGGTCAGTTGGTGATCGAAAGGTTTAAGACGTGTTTACTAACCGCCTGGGTTCGAATCCCGCGACCGGTAAACCGTAGATCAGCTATACTTGTGGAGAGAATTGGCACATTCTCTGTGGGTATGGTAGGATGGTTTGACCGTCCCCCTAATTAATGAGGTTTTGCAGGTTTCCTTCATTCCTGCACTAATTGTTGGCTGGAGCCACCGTAAGTCGATCCTGGGCGCAATGCGGCCTGTTTAATAATAATGTACCACCCCCTCTTTCACACAAGACTCTGACTTCTAGACTAATCCTCGTGATTAGAATGAGCGGTAGATATTATTATTATTAGTATATGATATATATTTTTTTCTAAAAGGTGACTAAATTCGGTATGAAATTATTGCAAATCCTTTTAAAGGCGTATTGGTCACTTTAACGAATACGAATAAATACCATTAAAGTCAAATGTAAAAACGGATATTAAAAAGTAAAGCTTGAAAAATTAATTAAGGTAAATTATAGGTATTACCTGAAAAACATAGGTACCTAGTATTGGAAATTTTGTTTTGCTTTTTTTGTTCTTGTCTTGGAATCGCAAGACAAGAAAAGACAACACTAAGACAAGATTTGGCAGCTTGAATTGCAAGATTTAAAAAATATATGTATATTTAAAGGACATTCAGCATGTAAAATTGTTTTTATAATCAAAATTTATAGTATAGGCCTAACTAATTATAAATGCGCTTCCACTTAACTGAAAGAGTTTCGATTCTGTTTCACCTATTTCATTCATTATTTATATCTTATTATGTATAACTGACCGTTTTTATATTTTATGTTTACCAATCGATCATTGTCGACGATCGACCATAATTACGTGTGAGCTCAGAGGGGCCGTAGCCAACCGAGAGTAACCACCACTGTTAATAAATACGTTTTTTTGAAAAAAAAATTGTCTCAGCCAAAACTAAACATACCCAATTTTAATTTCTAATTTTCTTTTATCTCCTTATTTTTCTGAAATGTTCTTATTAAATATTTTATGGGCATATAGATCCAATGAATACATCAATTGAGGAATGAGTTAATTATTGTCCTAAGTTATGCAGCAATAAGTAGAAAATATATATGGTGATTACTGGGTTTAAATCTAAGCCAAATTAATTATGGGCAAGCAGCAATTATGGATTTAACTTGTGATATTTCAGAACTTTGAAATAAACGGTTGTTGTTGTGGACGAATGGCAGTTCTGATATTATACGTCATATATATATAAAGCTAATGAAATGCCTTCAGCGACATTTGGGCTGATATGGCCTGACGCTAATCCGTGAATGATCCTGAATATAATAAAATATTTGATTAACTGAACAAATTAGCTTAACTACGAGTATATTTGTACAAAGCATTTCAAACTCTGATTTGGAAATATAAAAAATACATATTTATGCAATAGCTGTGAGAATTATACTTTAAACAGAGTTACATATGAAAAGTCAAAATTTATAACAGCTTATTTATATATACATGTGTAATAGTATATTACTTACCGAGATGAAAAGTGTTTTATTCTTCTCAAGATAATAATGAAACTTTTCAGCGAGGTTTGTATACTATTTTATTTACAATCATACCTTTTAAATGCAAGTAACGGTGGGAAATTAACAGAGTAAGATCCCTCCACCAGATTACAGATACAGAAAACGTCAAGTTAGCACTAAAAAAGTCAAACATACAAACTTAAATTAGTTGCAATTTTGGTGGATTGTAATAAAAAAGTGTTTTCGAAGACAATGAACGATTCAGAAGAAATTATTAGTGCTTTCAACTGAGAGAAGTCGCTGAAAGCTTGGAAAAAGATTTGTAAACTTCGTGCAAGGTACGATATAGTTTATGATGTTTCTGAAACTATTATGCTGGCATATTTTAGTGAAATTTCCAAAAGTCAAGCACTTTCTTCAGTTAGAACATTGGCTTTTGTGAAGAATTCATACTATAAAGGTTGCACTCATAATGAGTGTATTAGGTGCATATCGAAGTGACAAACTATATAAAATGAAATTTACTGATGTTAATATCGTAGAAAATAAGGTTTACATCGAAATTCCAACATCAAAAACCTAGCAGTCAAGCGTATTTATAGTGAATAATGAAGAATGGGTGCCGTTAATTATAACATACCTATGTTCAACTTCGTTTAGACGTTCTAAATGGATACTTCTTTTTATAATTAAGATTCAGTAAAATCACCAATGCCAATTGGCAACAATTCGATAAGTCAATTTCCCAAAAAATGCAGTGTTTCCAAAGGATCCGCTTTGTGAAACATAAACGGGACTCTGCTTCCGAAGAACGGCAGCAATTGGTAAATAGCAGTGGTCACAATTTCCAGTTGAAAAGATTAGGCGGATCCAAATCTTCCACCATAGCGGAAGGGTACGACGTCGATTCTCAGGTAAAAATTGCCACAAAAATATCTGGCCAAATGCTAAACTCCATTACTAAAAATGTTACCATTCCTTCGCAGGATGTTCAGCAAGGATTAACAATTTCTGTTGCCGCTTATAACCAATCGAATGTTACAATTAATTTAATAAAATAATTTGTAATACTTAATGTGAATAAAATTTGTTGAGAATGTTTTAATATACAGTAAGATATTTTTAAAACACATATCTTGGTTATTCAATGAATATTGACATTTACCTGAGTTGAAAGTGATTTGTTCCATTTGGATATATGTCAATGTCAGAAATATGTTTCTTTCAAATTAAGAAAGTTTGAAATATCAACACTACATATATGGTTGTAAATAAAATATTTATATGTACTCAGGGCCGAATTATAATATTTTTCGCATATAGGCAGATATATTATAACGCCCCCCCCCCTTCCCTCACTAATTTCTTGGCTGTAGAAATGATATTATTATATAATAATTATAATATCTATAATATAATATATTATTACTAGGTGACCCGGCAAACGTTGTTTTGCCATATGAATTATTTCTAGTGAATACTTTAGCAGTTAAATAAAAAAATAACTAACTTATTGTGTGTGGAGATGTATATGACTAAAAGAGGAATGGAGCACTGTGAACGATGACGGCCTATAAGAATCACAAAACACAAAACATTCATTTTTTGAATTATTTCGCGTGCCTGCAATTTTACTTGTTTGACGGCCCAAATTAGCCGCTTTACGTCTTGTTGGCATTGTTCACTGTACAAAAAATAGCCATATAGTTAAATAATAGCCGTTTTTGGCGGGAGCTCGTGACACGTGTTGCGTACTTTTGAGGTTATGTAGATCACTTAATTAACTAATAATGAGAACTACACTTAAAATTAATAATTTTATTAATTATTGATAAAATAGAAAATAAATAATTATGGCCCAGCAAATTAATAATAAATTTACTTGAGAATTACACTTAGAAGGTAAAATGATAATTGTAAACGTCACTATTACGCTCGATTCATACACAATAATAATGGTCGAAAACTGTGTAGGGAGTGAAGAAGGCTTATTGTGAGAGAGACAGGAGACCGGCTTCGTTCTCATCCCTACTCCGTGATGTTTACTGGGTGAGAAGTGACACCAGTAGATGCCTGGCGGAGATAAGTGATCTAGTGATAATCGATCAGTTATCGACCAGGGTGAAAAATGATTAAATTACTAAAATGGTTATTAAAAAATAGGGGCTTGTGATAGAAGGATGAAAATTAAGGGTTGTATGTATTTTTTAATGCCACATCATAAAAACATAAAAATACAAAAATTTGTCCAAAAAATTTAAAAAAAATTGTTTGGGATGGACCACCCCTATCACTTAGGGGTATGAAAAATAAATTACGACCGATTTTCAGACCTACCGAATATAAATATAAAATTTCATAAAAATAGGTTAAGCCGTTTCCGAGGAGTATGGCGTCTAAAACTGTGACACGAGAATTTTATATATTAGATATAATAATTATAATAATAATGACACTAGCAATCAGTGTATACAGCAACTACCTGTATATTACACTTTCAAGGGCGAAAAATAAATTTTAAATTTAATCTAGTTGGGGTGAGGCACTTCTTTGATGGAAATGAATCAAAAGTCATGTTTTGTTGGGTTATAGAGAGGGGCTCTGAGTGACACAATAAGGTTTCCTTAGAACTCATCTACACAGCTTCATATTTTTTAGCGGGTACCGCTGTCACATAACGGACTGAAATTACTTACTTTGTCCGAGGCACCGCATGTTATGAACTTGTCAAATTCAGTCAGGTACTTTCTCTTTCAATAATCGTTTTCGTATCTATATAAGAAAATTACTCACAGGTTTTATACTGTTTTTCATTTAAGGTCAAAGTTACAAATAAGGTGAAAGAGAAACTACTTGGATTGTAGTTTATGTTTAAAGTAAAATCTTATATTGAGCCTTTTTTAAGTCTTATAAAAAACTGAAAAAATAATAGTATAGTCAAGAAACGCTGCATAATTTTCAGAATTTTAACCAACACAATCTGAATTACATTTTTAATCAGTTGTTTCGAAATTAACCCACACGAATTTCCCTAGCAAAACTTGTGTAGATTGTCCCAATTATTTCAGAAACTGCAAGAGAAAGAAGGATGTAGTTTTTACAATACTGGGCTGCTTTTTAGAAAAACTTAAGATGCTGCAATCAGAATGTTTAAAGGCCTCATCGTTTTTGAGATACAGGGCGAAATTTGAAAAAAAAACTACTAAGAGGTTCCTCGCATCTCAGAGAATAGCTTAAATATCGGAATGGTGAAAATTGCTCAGTTGCGAACTTGTTCTTTATAGGATATCTCTTTTACAATATACAGTTTTTTAAATGGAACACATATTTTTATACATTTCAATTGCATTATTTCATACCTTCCTTTTTAGCCATCATCTTCTGACTAAGGAAAGTTCGGATAAATTGCATTAAATATTTTGTCGTCAGGAAGTCCCATTAATCTCATCCCATTAATTTCGGGATACTCTGAATATGTTTATTGGCACAGCTTTCAAACGTTCATTTAAACATCACTACCATTCATGTTTGAGTGGCATTCTCTCAATTTGAAAAAAAAGTAATTCTAAGATGTTCCTCGCATCTCAGAGAATAGCTTAAATATCGGAATGGTGAAAATTGCTCAATTGCGAACTTGTTCTTTATAGGATATCTCTTTTACAATATACAGTTTTTTAAAAGGAACACATATTTTTATGCATTTCAATTACATTATTTCATTCCTTTCTTTTTAGCCATCATCTTCTGACTAAGGAAAGTTCGGATAAATTGCATTAAGTATTTTGTCGTCAGGAAGTCCCATTAAGGCTTACGGTGAGCGCTCTATCAAACAATATATAAGGTCTGTTCCAACAACCGTCGAGAACTGGCTCAGAACCGTGAGAAATGTTTGACCAACACCGTCTTACGTCGCATTCGCCGAGAGTACATTAACAACTGAACTGACTGACTAATTCTAGACGGTTCGGAATCGATTCTTGCTGTGTTGGAACAAACCCATAGTTATCGCTCAGTAACTCCTTAACGGATAATGACAAAAATATGCGGTTTTTTTAATAAAAATATTATTTTACGTCGACGCTGTGTTTAGAAATTTTGAAAAAGTGTAAAATTATTTTTTTTGAGTTCGGATAAATTGCATTAAGTATTTTGTCGTCAGGAAGTCCCATTAATCCCATCCCATTAATTTCGGGATACTCTGAATATGTTTATTGGCACAGCTTTCAAAGGTTCATTTAAACATTCATGTTTGAGTGGCATTCTATCTGATTCTCATCATCTTTTCTACTATTTAGCTCGTTTAAATTAGTTAATATACCTTCAACTACAATGTTTTAATTTCTATATAGCTTTCCTTGACGAATTCTCAGAGTTTTGACCACTACTTTACCCTATTAGAAGAAGACGTTGCTGCTATATATTCTGCTCTAATACAGGAACTCTGTACGCCAGATGGTTATTCTTAGTCTGGTGGTGTAAATTGCTTACAAAAAATCTTTTGGAGGTGGAAGATTAATATTTACACAGAGTTCAAAATTGCTACATTTATAGATTTACCCTGAGTGCAACAAGCAGCTACATTTTTTTTAAAAGGAGAGCTGCAGTACCACGTTTTTTCAAATGAAATGTGCAAAAAAACTCGTTGCAGCTGTTCATCGCATTTAATGCGGAAAATATCATAATTCTGATTATTTTTGTAGAATTGTCAAATACTTTTATGGCTATCTGGAATTAGATAACTGTCCGAAATATGGTGACACTTCTGTAAGTGTTGCCGTTTTATTTATAGTGAAAAAAAAAATGTCTGAAATACTCTGTATGAAAAACAAACTTTGCTATTTTAAGTTTGACTTCGTAGAAAATTTGCTTATGGAAATAATTTGTTTCTAGATACTTAATTTTTTACTAATCTGAAGTAATCCATTGTAATTTTAGTATATAAAAATAATATTTGAGTTTGGAATAATGTTTTGGAAATTTAACAAATTAATCTACATAACAGTTAAATATCGTGCACAGTTCAATAAACATAGTCGTATTAATGCCATTATTGCTATTAAATGGCACCATGTGGAACAAAATAGAATATAATGAATATTGAACACCATAATAATTTAATGAAACGCATTCAGTACCGTTGATTAGTTACGTATCCTTTGGATTTGTGGGTAATTAAAATTTTAATATAAATAGGCACTGCAACCATTATTAATAGTGCCTCCCTGAATTGAAAATTCAATTGCATGGAATCACAGTGTTGAGCAGCTAGTCATTTGAACAGCTTCGTACTTTGATATGATTTTTAAAACGTATTATATAATATTGGCAAAAGCTTGCTGCATGAAATATTTCATTTAACTTTCCAACAACAGAAATTATGAATATCAATTTAGGAATTACGTAATGAAAAAGGTGGATACTTTTATAAAAATTTTTGGCGCGTTTCGGCAAACAAACAACAGGCAATAATATATAATTTCTGCTTGCAATCGGTATTAGCCCTTTTCTGTCAAAGGAAAACAAAGTAATCTAAACATACTTCGAAAACATCTACAATTAACTGAACTTCAACTATATAAAAATTAAGACGTTGAATGTAACGTAATAGTTGCAACATCTACTAGAAACATATCTCCAAATGTTGCAATAAAGTAGTTGAGTAAAAGAAGAATATGGTTGCAAACTAAATCTGAAATAGATTAAATCAGATTGAAGAATGCCTCTGATAGGGTAAACATTGTCTAGCTTGAATGATATTTACGAAAATTCCCCTGAACTTTTCCCAGATGTTGAGAATGAGTTACATAGGGTGGACCAGCTTTTTCGTGACAAACTTTAAGGGTATGTTCTACGTCAAAAATAACCGTAGTTTGCTATACAAACAATAGTCCAAAATTGCTTCGGTACGAAAATACAGGGTGTTGAAATTTATTCTGAAAAACAGAAAAATATATTTTTTTCTTAAACCGCTTGAGATAATTAAATGAAATTTGACAGGTGTCAATGGCGATGGAAGACTTAAGTTTTGCAATGCAAAAGTTTATTTTACTGTCACCAGTGGCGCGAGTAGCAGATCATCAGTGGCTATTTTTCAACAAATAAATGGTACGTCCCTGGTTTTTCTAAAAATTAATGATATTTTTGAATTCCTCGTTCAATTTGGTAGAAAATACTCTCTTGACTTTTTTTGTACGATGCACCGTTTAATATATATTAAATTACTTTAAAACTTTTCAAATACCAGATACACTTGCTGCAACCACTAGATAAACAAATTTACAACGACTAGTTGGCGTCGGTTTTCATGTCAACGTTTGACAAATCTTAAAGATTTGAAGATCTTTAAGAAGACTACTTGTCTTCTGTGCAGTAGTATCATGGCGTTTAGATTTTCAAATCAAGAATTATTATTTTCAAAATGAATACCAAAAACTAAACTAATTAAAATTATTAACAAAAACAGTTATAAAAATTGTTCAAAATGGTAACCATTTTTTTCAATGCACAACTCGCACCTACGTACAATACATCTATTTAAATTAATTAGATGTGGTATTGTTGCATTACAACCATTTCTTACGCGAGTAATAAGTTCATCTTGTGTGTTTAAAAAATCCCACATAAAGAAGTCTAACACGGTAATATCCGGAGACCGTGGTGGCCATGAAACTGGACCACCTCTGCCATTCCATCTGTCCGGAAAGTTATTGTTCTGCCAATTTCTAACATTTCTGCCAAAATGAGCGGCACAACCGTCGAGCTGAAAAAATGAAGTCTGTCTTAAAATTATCGGTATTTCATCCTACATATTGTGATGTTCCGTTTCTAAAAACTGTAAAAACTTTTCTGCGTTTAAGCGCCAAGGTAAAAAATAGGGTCCAAACAGATTGTTGTTGTAAATCCCTATCCAAACATTTACGCTGAATTCAACTTGAAAATTTCGTGGTTTAATGGCGTGAGGATTTTCATGTGACCACACCATGGTGGTGTTTTCTTGAACTAAGCAAAGGACCCACCGACAAAGTCATTATTTTCTCTTCATCTCCTGGATGTAAGCCTTGAACAGGTTGTAGGTGAAATGGACGCCTGTGTTCCCTTCTGAGAGTACGAAGTATATTGGATTTAGACTATACAGGAACTTGTGTTGTCGGATCTCTATCAAACTCGTTTAATATCCGTGGAGAAATTCTTCATTGCTATTGGTTTGGGTTGGCATTATTTCGATTTCCATGTAAATTTCCTAAACTATTCTCCATTAATTGCTGAATCCTTGTGAACACATTACGACTAGGATGTGGTCTCTGCGGATATCTCCTTTTGTATTCTCTGGCGGCCGCCCTTGAGTTTCCATTAGGAAATCCACACACAAAATGGATATCCGCTATTTCTTGATTTGAAAACCTAAACGGAATTTTGATACTACTGCACAGAAGACAAGTCTATTTAAGATTTCTTAAACAGTGACATGAAATCCGATGCCAACTAGTTGTAAATTTGTTTATCTGGTGATTGCAGCAAGTGTATCTGGTATTTGAAAAGTTTTAAAGTAATTTTATATTTATTACTGACGATCCGCTACTCGCGCCACTGGTGACAGTAAAAGAAACTTTTGCATTGCAAAACTTAAGTCTTCCATCGCTATTGACACCTGTCAAATTTCATTTAATTATCTCAAGCGGTTTAAGAAAAAAATATATTTTTCTGTTTTTCAGAATAAACTTCAACACCCTGTATTTTTGTAACGAAGCAATTTTGGACTATTGTTTGTATAGCAAACTGCATTTATTTTTCGACGTAGAATATATCCTTAAAGTTTGTCACGAAAAAGCTGGTCCATCCATAGCATTCCAAATAATAGTCAAGATTTGACCTGACAAACGTATTATACAATATAGACAATGTAAAAGCCCCTTTGAGGAGTTTAACGTTTTTCATAATGCAACCAAGATTTTTATTCTCAAGAGATATAATATTATTAATATGAGGAACAACGGTTAATTTAGAGTCAAGGCTAACTCCCAAGTATTTAAATTAAGTACAACGAACAACAGTTTCTGAAGCAATGTACGCATGCAACTAATAGAAGTAATTTTCCTTTCTTAATGATACATTTATAAATATTCAAAGGAAAAGTTACGAAGGCACCATTCATTAACTACATTAAATCATTTTGAAGTATAATATATGTATATCATCTGTATCTGATAAAAAAAAATGTATACTGTTTGAAATCATCCACATATAAAAGAACATTGGCTCGAAAACTGTCTCACATATCATTAATAAACGTATTAAACAGTAGAGTGCCAGGAACTGAACCCTGAGGTACTCCAGATGTAGCAATGATTTCAAATGAAATAGAACCACAATATTGTGCGCTTAGCAATCTATTAGAAATGAAACATTAAAATTATTTTAAGAATTTTAAGAAGTTTAGACAAATCGAAATTAGATAGCTTACGAAAGAGAATATGGTGATCCAGCCTATCAAAACCCTTTGATGTACCTGTGTAAGTCACATTAATGCGCTAACGTATTAGAAATAAAATCAGTAATACAAAGAAGATAAGAGTAAAAGAGATCTACCGGTCAGGAATCTATTTTGGCAGCTTGAAATTTGTGACAACATGAAAATGAAGTATATTATGAATAATAACTTACTAAAACTTGCTCAAGATTGAAATAGGTTTTAGTTCTCAACCAAATTTTTATTATGTTTTTGAAAATGGGACAGATCTTAGTTTTAGTTCATATAGATGAAAGTTTCAGTTTGAAGGGCAAAATTATAAACAATAGTCAAGAGATATGCTAATAATATTGCACAATCTTTCAGCAAAAAAGACGAAATTCCATCAGTACCTGTAGTTAACTTATTCTGTTTGCTTTTAGAGCTTTTAAAACATTATCATCTGTAACAACAGGAATATTCAACATATGAAAATTACAGTTCGAGTCTAAGTAAACTGTATCAAATGAAAATGAAGAAATATAAGCTGATTGGAAAAAACTGGCAAATATATTATGCTATACTCGCGACAATAATTCAGACGACTTACGTCATACGAACAAATGAATAATTCATTATATCTTCATCAAAATATTTAAGAAACTGCATCTGATAGTAATAAAACTATATACTACACTAAAAGTTTGCATTACATATTGCACTAAATTGCAAACAATGATTGTTTTTAACGCGACCTAATATCGAAAATTACGTTGACAATAAAAACAAATGTGTAACGTCAACCGTGACGTAAGACGTCTGAATTCTTGACGCGAATATATATATATCCGATTATCTTGATGTTTCTTCATTTAATTTCCATTATTCAAATGTCAAAATTGTACGTTTGTCTTTCATTTCATAGAACGTGAGGATGCTGTTTACTCTATGTTATTGTTTGTTATTCGTGATATGAAATTATTAATAATTCTATTTCACAAAAAAGTTTAGTTTTTACAGTTTAATCCTTCCAACTGCTGAGACAGAGTTTTTCTATTACTGTTGTGCATTTGGCAAGCATCCCTGTCAGCTCATGGTTGGAACATTATTCTTCACAATGGCAAAAGTTGTTGTACTTGAATTTCTGAAACTATTGATAGTTTTCCAAACCAGATTTTACACATACAAATATATTTTCCATTAGTGCAAGTCACAACATAAGACCTTTTGCTGCCATTTTTGCGAAATGACAGCAAAATACAGAGTGATTCAGGTTTAATCCTGATAACTTCAGGAATCGATAGAACAGGTTAAAATAATTTTCTTTTGTGATATAAACTTATTTCCTAAAACGCATCGTTTCCGAGATAGAGGGCGTTGAAGTAGGAATTTTTTCCTCGTTTTTCTCTCATAACTTTTGAACCACTTATCCGATTTAAGTGAAATTCGAAACACAAACGCTCCTTATGATCTTACATAAGCTTCTTAAGTTTGAACTACCTACCCCTCTTAGAAGTGTATTTTGTATGCTACCCCCTCTTACTTTATTTCAAAACTACAAAAAAAAAAAAATTTCAATAAAACATCTACACACCACTTTGACCTGATTAATTTCGAAACTTTTTCGTCTCCTGTTTTGTTTCGACGTTTGGTCTTGTTTCTGAGATATTCAAAGAAATTGGTGACAGTGTAGCGCTCCAGCCGCGTAAATTTCATTTAACGTTATAGCAACCCATGAAAATAAAATTGATTTGTGTAAACTGACGTTTGTGAAAATCATTTTCAAAAGTATTATTTAAAGTGCATTTTTAGTGCTAAGAAAAAATGCCAAGAACGTGTTTATGGTTTCTGTGACGGAAATTCCAACGCGTCAGTTCGACAGTACCGAACACGCTTCCCTAATAGAAGAATTCCAAATTGCGCCGCTACAATGATCATAATCATAATGTACCGTCAAGAAATAATCAGCGAATTCTTAATATTTTTGATATCGATAGAACTTTAAGCACACGAGGAGCAGCTCGGCAACTCCATTTATCTCAATCAAAAGTACTGAGAGCACTCAAACAAGATCATCGAAGGGCTTTTCATCACCAACCAGTTCAAGGGTTGTTGCCAGGAGATGCTGAAAAACGTTTAAATTTTTGTAGATGGGTTTTAGATTCAACAGAAATTAATCCACAATTTCTGCATAAGGTTTTATGGACCGACGAATTTAATTTCACAAAAGCTGAAATTGTGAATTACCACAACATTCACGTTTGGAGTAAAGTCAATCCTCGATGTGTCAAACAATCTTCTTTTCAGCAATAGTTTAGTGTAAATATGTGGATAGGTGTTTTAAGTAATAACGTCTGTGGGCCGCATATTTTGCCTCCTCGTTTAAATGGGGATTTATTTCACGAGTTTCTGCAAAATTCTCTCCCCGACGTGCTTGACGATGTCTCCTTAAATTTACGCCAAGGGAACTGGATGCAGTTGGATGGTGCCCCTGCACATTACGGAAGACAAGTACAGCAGTGGTTGGATGAGAATTATCCTCGTCGATGGACCTCTGTGGGCCGCATACTTTGCCTCCTCGTTTAAATGGGCATTTATTTCACGAGTTTCTGCAAAACTCTCCCCGACGTGCTTGAAGATGTCCTCTTAAATTTACGCCAAGGGAACTGGATGCAGTTGGATGGTGCCCCTGCACATTACGGAAGACAAGTACGGCAGTGGTTGGATGAGATTTATCCTCGTCGATGGATTGGACGGCAACCCAACAACCATCCAAATATGTGGATTCCTTGCGAAGGACCAGTGGCTTGGCATCCGCGTTCGCCAGATCTGAATCCTCTGGATTATTTCATTTGGGGTCATCTAAAAACAATTGTGTATGATACGCCAGTACATACCCGTGAGGAATTGATCCAAAGGATAAGACATGCTTGTGATGACAAAAAACCATCCTATTCAAATAGCAGCTGCGGTTGATACACTAGTTCGTCGATGCCAAAAATGTATTGAGGCTGGAGGAACGCACCTTGAACAATTATTGTAATTTTTTTAGTAATTGGTAAGTTTGTTGTAAATCTTGTAATAAGTAGTTGTTACTAAATTTATGTTTGAGGTTATTGGCATTTTTTCTTAACACTAAGAACACTCTTTAAATAATACTTTTGACAATGATTTTCACAAACGTCAGTTTTTTTTTGAGAGCCGTTCGACAGTGTTCCCGGAAGCACCGCAGCCTATAGACTTATTGTGCATCTCTCGATGAGCACAAACATCCATGGTACTACTGTGGGATTCGAACCCACACCGACATAGCCGATCCAGACTGGTTCCACGAGCAGTCGTCTCCCAGCCACCTCGGCTATCGCGGCGCCCAAAACGTCAGTTTACACTAATCACTGAGTTTTGTTTTCATGGGTTGCTATAACGTTAAATGTCACCAATTTCTTTGAATATCTCAGAAACAAGACCAAACGTCGAAAAAAGAACAGGAGACGAAAAAGTTTCGAAATTAATAAGGTCAAACTGGTGTGTAGATATTTTATTGAAATTAATTATTTTTTTGTAGTTTTGAAATAAAGTAAGAGAGGAGTAGCATACAAAATACACTTCTAAGAGGGGTAGGTAGTTCAAAGAAGCTTATGTAAGATCATAAGGAGTGTTTGTGTTCCAAATTTCACTTAAATCGGATAAGTGGTTCAAAAGTTATGAGGGAAAAACAAGAAAAAAATTCCTACTTCAACGCCCTCTTTCTCGGAAACGATGCGTTTTAGGAAATAAGCTTATATCACAAATAAACGTTATTTTAACCTGTTCTATCGATTCCTGAAGTTATCAAGATTAAACCTGAATCACCCTGTATACATATGTAATTAAGTGGCACACTAAGAGCTTCAAATCCGTAGTTTAAGCAGTAATTACGATTTCAAACCCAATATTTAGAACATAGACGTCTTAACCATCTTTAACAGGATTATCCATTTGCTACCTTGTAATGGTTTTGCAGCTAGTTGTAACATAACATCTTAACCAAATCTCATTTCATGATGTTGCCTGGCCTCAACTAGATGGTCGATAGGAATGTAATTTCTCTGGCTTACTCTGTTTTTCCTAATCGCTTTCTGGAAGCGAAAATTAAGACGATTCAATTATCTGAACCACTATTACGAAGGATTACTTCTTTAGATCAATAGTGAGTCTCGAATCCAATTGTAATAATTTATAAATTGGAACGCTCAACTATTTGCTAGCGAGTATATTTTCAGAATGAACAGAATTAGAAGACGCCAGCATGAAGGGAAAATAGGTATTACATAATTCAGAAGTAGAAGCAGTTAGTATTGATTTCGAATATGCTTGCTATTGAATCTCTTTGATTTTCCATATAAGTACTACTACTTTTATTTTCTATAGACCCTTACAAATACAATTTTGTAAAAAAAATCAAAAAGGGCAGTTCAAAAATAATTTAAAATAATTTAAAAATACACTTAAGTATGACACTGGAAACTGGTCCACTGCAAAACTTGATAAGACAAAGCATACAATCGGTTATCGGAAAAAAAATTAAAATAAATTTGCAAGGAAAGAAGTAAATTATATTTTATAACACATTTTATACAGTAAATTCAATTGCTTTTGCGGCTATTGTTATTAATATAATTAATTTGTGGTTTTAGTTAATAAAATAGTTTGACTTACAATCGTTTGCAATAATAACGACACTCTTTAAAATGAATTTTACGATTTGTTTTTAATTGCTGACGTATTTGTAACGAAATATACTTTCAATTTTTAACATTAGCTCTTAGTTGTGTCACTCACCAATAGAGATTTAATGAAATTTCCAGAAGTTCAAAAACTGGTTTGATGGAGTGTCATTATTATTGCAAAAGCATGTACCTGATGTTACAATAACAAAATTTATGGCCCGTCTTACCCAGTTTCTACAAAGTAACACAAATGGTTCTGCTTCTTGTCCGTTTTTAACTTGTATGTTATTGGCAGCAGCTATAGTAGCCCAGCGATGTAAAGATTGGAAATACTAGAAGTTCAATAATTTTTTTCTCGGAAGCTATAAGGATTTTACAATAAATTTTTTACGATATAGCTTCATTTTTATTAACGAATAGGAATCTCGGAAGCGGTAATATAGACAGGTTGGCTTAAATTAGGAAAAAGTTGCGCATTTTTATGCTTTTTAATTTTCTGGAATGAAATATGAGATATTTTGTGCACTTCTTGAAATAGCGGCTAGATTCTGTTTCCTTTAATTTTTATTTTTCTAAGTTAATGTTGTGATGTTGGGTACATATCTTGTTAGACATGAGCTTTCCAGTGGAGGCGGAAGAAAATATTTTACACCTACTAGATGCCAATTCATAGTCAACTTTTGTATTTTCTTATAGCCATCATATTTGATTTTGATACCACCGAAAACAACGAAAAAATACATAGAGTGATTTCAAAGTCTGTCATAACTTTAAAATATTTTTACTTGGATCTAATACAGCAGAATAAATAAGTGCATTTAATTCAAAATATTCATCAGAAACAAGATGTCCCACTTTATTAAAAAAAAACATAATAATATATATTTTTTAAAATTTGCATACATTTTTGTAAATTCGACATTCTACATTCTTGACTACTATGTGCTCTATGGAATTGATGTCTCTCGTAAATGATGCTTTCTGAAAGAATCCTATAGAATGTTTTCTCTTTTTTTGAATCACATAATTTCTTAATTTTGTGGTAATAAATTTCATTTCTGCTATTGATTTTATGATAATTATACTCAGGAAAATATCTTTAAGCCACTAGAAGAAATTAATTATCCCCGGCAAAATCATTGCATTGGATAGACTACAAAAAGGTAACAATTATAACAATTTCCACAATTTTTTCCCCAGATTTTTTTTATTCAGGCTGCTAGCTAAACAAAACTTTTCTATCTCCTCTGCATCCGAATGGAATGAAATAGAATATATTTTATGAAAACAAAATATGACTTAACAACAAGTTACTGGCTATATTATATGATATGCATTACACCAAAATTACTTAGGTGTACTTTTTTGTAATTCAACATATCACTGAAATTTATTTAAAAAACACATGACATATGTGTTCATTTTATAATGTTTTTGTTTTGATTATATTGAAATTTTTTTATCATGCAAATGAATATGGAACAAATTGTGGAGAGAAAATATCATATTCATCATTTAAAAATTTCTGCTATTTTAACTTAACCCGAGGCAATTTGTTTGCGTTTGCTTTTATATTTTATGAAAATACATATAAAAATATGTTTGCTTGAGATTCATCTTAATATAAACCACATTGAAAATATAAATCAACTCCTTTGTTATCATGGCGGCATTTACTGCGCTCTTTATTACCTAACGCAAAGAAGAAAACGGTGTAGATATAGAGAGTTTTTCCGTATTTCAGTAAATAATTATGAAAAAGCTTTTGTTTTATGGATATATTAGCTAGCACATTTTCTGATACTCGTTCCTTTAATAATTTCTAAATCATTATTTGAGTATCTATCTAAAAGATCCTTCTCTACACTGTTGAGTGAACGGTCAAATTAAAATGTGACAAATTCAAGCTAATCTAAAAAGACCTTTTTTTAAACAACAATATGAACATTTTTCACTGATTACGAGTTTGCGACATATTTCATAATACAATATTCAGTTGACTTTAAAACACCGTAAAAATGCTCAAGAAAATAAACTAAAATAATTGTACATCAAAATCATAGACCTATAAGCAAATAGACACCAAACCGTTCATTTATAAATTGTCATTTGTTTTGTATCAAATATTGTGCATGTATCTGACAAAGAAATCCAGGAAAGGGAGAGAGAAAACGTGAAAATTCCGACTCCGTGCAATGCAGCACAGTTTGCTGTAAAGTAATTTCCGAGCGCGTTTTGACAATTTCAATTGATTAAACTTACCTATAAAAAGACAACTCAAGATGAAAACTCAATTTTTGACGCACTTGACACTGACGTATTATTTTCTTAACAATTTGAATAAAACCTTTATTAATAAAACACAGAGAAACACAACAAAAGTCACAAATTTCTACTTACAGTAACACTGTACACGTTTCCTTATTAAGTGTAGCGATTAGACGGATATATCAATGGAAACGTGCGTAGAACAGTAAGCAACATTGTCATACTTCCTCCACATTTTGTAGGCAAAAAATATATTTAATAAATCATAGATGTATTGCTTTGGAGTAAACAAGTTTTGAAATAATTATATTTAAATAAAAACATTTTGTGACATAACAACCATTCATAAAACATCCCTGTTTTGTGCAGCCATTTAAATTTTGTATTTTTTTGTCATAAATCACCCAATCATTTAAACTTAACTGATAATAGCATTCAGTGCCAATAGTGAAAGTCAAACCTGCCTGTCTGTACGTCTTTTTCATAAACTAATATCAAAACGAGGCAAACATATTACTATATCACGGACGGTCTTAACATACACTATGCGCCAAAAGTATGGAATAAATTCAATAAAATCGAAACAATTATTTTTGGGAAAAATCCTCGAACAGGTCGATTTTTAATTTAAAAAATACATACCTATTTTAGCGTAAAATGCGATTTTCAAATGTCATTGGTTTTCGAGTAATGACGTCATCGATTTTTTTTTAAATGGCAACACTATATTTTTTTCCTTGATTCTGAGAGATCGTTTAATTCTCTATCAGACAGTACTAAAATTTTGCCCTCTTGGTGATACATTAATAAACCACGTAATTTAGAAGAACTTCAAAATCGCATTCGGGACGAAATACGCAGAGTTACCCCAGAAATCATTCATAATGTGCAAGAAGAATTTCTTCACAGACTTGCGCATTGTCAACAAGTTGGTGGATTGCAATTCGAACATTTAATTTAAGTATAAAATTTAATCAATTGTATTTTATTTTACATGCCTCAGAATTGTTACTTTTTTATGGATAAAATTTACGTTTTCTAACATTCAATCGTCATTTACTCGAAAACTTTTCTATGTAAGATGGCAAAATTTTAGTACTGTCTGATAGAGAATTAAACGATATTACAGAATCAAGGAAAAAAATATGGTGTTGCTATTTAAAAAAAATCGATGACGTCATTACTCGAAAACAAATGACATTTGAAAATCGCATTTTACGCTAAAATATGTATTTTTTAAATTAAAAATCGACCTGTTCGAGGGTTTTTCCCAAAAAATAATTGTTTCGTTTTTATTGAATTTATTCCATACTTTTGGCGCATACTGTATATTACCCAAATCTGTTCATTAGTATTTACAAACTGGAAGCTAAAACTGTCCAATAACGGAATATTAGCCGAGCAATAAGTGGAAAGTTGAGGATATAGAACGAATCCCTTTTTCCACATTTTTAGGTCGAAACATTGTTTTCATTTTACGTTTTAGGTGCATTAGTGAGTATAAATAGAATCCGATATCGTTCTGCAATTTACCTAAAGCGGAATCAAGCATCATTCTATCCCTAAAATAATGCATAGGCCTTGACTAAAAAAAGCAGAGTAAAGTATGTACCTATCCCAACAATGAAGGTTTGCTATTTTTAATTTTAACCTAATCAAATGAAGATGTTTAATTACCAGTTTTGGAATTAATAAACACACAGTATGGAATTAATAAATACACAGGGTTCTAAAATGTTTTATTATATATATTTTTAGGTATTAACAATATTGTGTGAAACTAACCACTCTGTGGACTAAAGCCCCAACAAGCGTTGAATTACACCCACAATATCTACCCATATATTCTGTCATTTGCTTTCGAGTAATGACGTCATCGATTTTTTTTTTAAATGGCAAAACCATATTTTTTTCCTTGATTCTAAAAGATCGTTTAATTCTCTATCAGACAGTACTAAAATTTTGCCCTCTTACATGGGAAGGTTTTCGAGTAAATGACGATTGAATATTAGAAAACGTAAATTTTGTCCATAAAAAAGTAACAATTCTGAGGTATGTAAAATAAAATACAATTGATTAAATTTTATACTTAAATTAAATGTTCGAATTGCCATCCACCAACTTCTTGACAATGCGCAAGTCTGTGAAGAAATTCTTTTTGCACATTATGAATGATTTCTGGGGTAACTCTGCGTATTTCGTCCCGAATGCGATTTTGAAGTTCTTCTAAATTACGTGGTTTATTAATGTTTATTAAGGTGCACCGTCTTGCTGAAACCATATGGTATCGTCAGGAATGTCAGGGTCATTATCGTTAGGAAAAATGACTGCAAGGGCTGGAACAAAGTTATTTTCTAGAAACTCTAAATATCTTTATCCTGTAAGAGTTCCTTCAAAGAAGAAAGGCCTTACTATACTGTCGTCAACTATTCCAGCCCACACATTTAATTTCTGAGGGTGTTGGGTATGTGCCTCTGCCATCCAATGAGGATTTTCCCGACTCCAATATCTGCAAGTTTGACGGTTTACTTGTACCATTCAGACAAAATGTGGCCTCATCTGAAAAAAGTATTGGCCGGTGTAAATTTCTATTTCCTTGACATAAATCCATTAGAATTTCGCAAAAGTGTAAGCGGAGATCGGGATCATCTTCATTAAGTTCCTGAACAAGTTGAATTTTCAAGATACGTAGCACTGTGCTCTGACTAGTGTCATTGTTTAATGCAACCAATCGTGAAGAATTATGAGGATTATCCACCATATTTATTAAATTGTTCTGTTTCTGATTTTCATTAATGCTTGGACGTCCAGGTTTTGGAATATTTACAACATTTCCAGTTTCTCTAAATTTAGACTCTACCTTACTGACTGTTGATTGGCTGATAGGGCGATCTGGATATTTTTCATTAAATAAATCGCAAACTTCCTGCTGAGTTCTAGTCATATTCCCGCATCCGATAAGAATTAAAATTTCAATTCTTTGAGTAACAGTTAAATGTGCCATGATACTTTAAATTGAATAATAATTTCTATGTCGCTTACAATACTTATTAGAAAGTTGGTGTGACACTTTGCAAAGATTTTCACCTACGAGATCCATAAAAGAACTATGGAATTCGAAAAACTAAACTTGATAACGTTTTTGCTTTATTTTAATTGATTTACGTTTTCTACCATTCAATCGTCATTTACTCGAAAACTTTCCTATGTAAGAGGGCAAAATTTTAGTACTGTCTGATAGAGAATTAAACGATCTTCCAGAATCAAGGGAAAAAATTATGGTGTTGCCATTAAAAAAAATTGATGACGTCATTACTCGAAAACAAATGACATTTGAAAATGGCATTTTACGCTAAAATATGTATTTTTTTAATTAAAAATCGACCTGTTCAAGGATTTTTCCCAAAAAAATGATTGTTTCGTTTTTATTGAATTTATTCCATACTTTTGGCGCATACTGTATGTCAAATCTCCTACAATTCCTATCAATAAAGTCATATGTATGCTCTCTGATACCAAACATCTAGGTATGCTAATGAACAATTCCACAGACAAAGCTCTATTCAATAATTATGTAAAAAACATTAATCTAGCTAAATTTACTAACCTGGTCTAATGAAAACACTATAAATATCTAAGTTCACTCTTGAAACTGTGGGAACTTGAAAATTCAACCACAACAGATGATATCTAACCTATTTCTGCATTTTCAGGATTGCTTCTTCAGGTGGCCTCCTTTAAGTTAAGTCAAATATCTAACTATAAAAATTATTATACCAATAAATTAAAGTTATTTCAAATTAAATATCGACAATGTCAAAAGTGAACATGTCAATGAATTTAAACATCATAACGACCTACTTAATTAATAACAAAATTTTACCCTTTATGTAATCGTTTTTTAATAGTTTGGCTGTAACTTTAAGCACTGGCGCCCCTAGGCTTCTGGAAAAAATATTCTTTTTGTTTAGCTAACGGCTTTTATCATGATCGAATGGTTGCCTAAATGTCCCATTATTCGTCAAATACTGCTATTGTGCACATTACTTGTTTTATTTTTCTGCTGTTTTCTTCTAGTATTTTAAGATCATTCTCATTACTTTAAGTTTATATATCATGAAATGAGAAATGTATATTCTCGAATACCATGAATGATTGAATTGAATATTATTCCATATTTTTCCGTCACTGTAATCTATGTTATTTTTTTTTTCAGATAGACTCTTATTAAGATGGCGAAAGAAGAACAGTTTCTCATACTTGTGTTGATTATTACATTATTAGGTAAGTGTTATGAAAAAACATTTTTATATTATGTACACAAGTTGCGTTCCTTTCACTAACAACTTATGCGATTTACTAATTTTTGTATTTACTTTCTTACTGAAGAAACTATCGGCACGAAACAACAGCAGCCTAGGAATAAATGTGAAAATATTAATTAATTTAGTTATATATGCCCATATTACTACTAAAACGCGTGATAATAATGAATATAACTATATTCCAACGTAAAGTCTACAATTTGTTGTAGCAGAATACCTAACTTATAGATATTTCTGAAATAGATGAAACAGTGAAACACCTTCTTTATTTTCAAAAAACAGAGACGGTCAAGAACATGAGTTAGGAAGTTTTTGATAACTTTAATGTTTTTCTTAAATCTTAATGATAATTGCTACTGGAAAAAATATATTAAATATTTAATAATTTTCCGTAAACTGATATAAATAAGTTTCTTAAAATATTTCATTTCAATTATTGTCTTCACCTTCAATTCATTAGTGATGAAAAAATTTAATTAATGTATATTAATGTAGAAAGTAAGTTGTTATTTCTGCCAATTAACTAAATAAAAGGACAACAAAATGTCGTATGTCATGTAAGCTGACGTGACAACATGTCTCTTTCGCAATGAAAGTTATATTTAATTTATCACCGCACCACAAAAAAGTAACCTGTTCGATGGACTAGATCTATATATTCTTATGTATTTTCATTCTCTGAAATCGAATATGGGATTGATTTATTTCCATCGATTCCATCAAGGTCTTTCCAAGGTCAAAATGAATGATAGATATGCAAATGGACCATACTACCATACATTTATGTTTCTGGGGTCGCTGAATACGATTGGTAGAATTATTTAACTCACGTCAGCTTCAAGGCCATTCCAAAGTCAAATCGAAAGATATACAGGGTGTCTACTTTTATTTGTGTACAAATCCGTCAAAGTCTTTTCTTCAAGATAATCATTTTTTTTATTTTAACCCAGGTCAGTTTCAAGGCTATTCCAAAGTCAAATCGAAAGATATACAGGGTGTCTACTTTTATTTGTGTACAAATCCGTCAAAATCTTTTCTTCAAGATAATATTTTTTTTTAAATTTTAAATGACATCGAAAACCTTTTTGCCTGGCCCTACGGCATTTAAGATGGCGATCCAATACTTGCTATGTTTTGTATACCCCCTTCAATAAAAACGTTTAGCGATTTGTTTCATTTAAAATCTGATAAGGTGGTGTTACTTCGGTCACCCATATGTATGAAACTTGAATAAAATCTATACAGAGTGTTTTCTTCTATATGTCCTCAAAGTTTTATTTTTATACAAATTTGTAAAAACTTTATTTTTCAAAGAAACGCAACAAATATGTTTATGCTTTAAATGACATCGAAAATCGCTCCTTCAAATCTTATCACGGCGTTTAAGATAGCGGTCCAAGGCTTGCTATAATTATTTTTATACCCCCGGAATTAAAAAAATGTTTAGCGATTTTTTAATTTAAAATCTGATAAGGTGGTGTTACTCAAGGTTCCTCAATAACCCTACGTATGAAATTTGAATAAAAGCTATACAGAGTGTTTTGCTATACACGTTCTCAAAGTTTTATGTACACATTTGTAAATCTTTATTCTTCGAAATAATCCAACATTTTTTTTTGTTTTAAATGGTATCGAAAACCGCTTGTTCTGATCCTACTATGGCGACCCAAGGCCTTATACTCCCGAAATTTAATATGAATATTTAGCGAGTTTTTCAATTACAATTTGATAAGGTGAGGTTAATCACAACCCCCCCTCAAAACAAAATACTGAATTTGAAAGGCACTAGATGAATCAAATGTTGAGTTATCGAATTATGTTAAAAGGTTTTCGATGTCATTTAAAGCATAAAAATATTTGTTGCGTTATTTTGGAAAATAAAGTTTTTGCAAAGTTTTATAAAAATAAAACTTTGAGAACGTGTAGAAAAAAACACTCTATATAGTTTTTTTTCAATTTTACACATATGCGTTCTGTGATAACCTGAGTAACATCACCTTATCAGATTTTAAATAAAATATCGCTAAACGTTTTTTATGAATTCGGGGGGTATAAAAATAATCATATCAGGCCTTGGATCGTCATCTTAAACGCCGTGATAGAATAAGACGTAACGATTTTCGATGGCATTTTAATCAAAAAATATTTGTTGCGTTATTTTGAAAAATATTTTTTACGAATTTTTACAAAAATTAAACTTTAAAATCATGTAGAAGAAATCACTCTGTATAGTTTTTGTTCAAATTTCACACATAGGGGCTTTGAGGGGTCCTGATTAACACCACATCATATTTTTTAAAAAAATTCTCTAAACGTTTTATTGAATTTCGGGGTATAAAAAAAATACAAAAAATAAAAATTTTTGATTATCTTGAAGAATAAAGTTTTTACGGATTTGTACACAAATAAAAGTAGACACCCTGTATATGCAAAATTATCATACATTTAAATTTTTGGGGTAGTTGGATCCGAATTTGGACATTTAACCGATTAGGCCAGCTTAACCTGACTGAATTTTTATCGTTCTGTTAGCAATGTTATGCAACATTGGTTTTATATTCAATGAAGTCTCCTTGATTGCTGTTGTTTCGCAATGCTCATTTTTGAAAATATTTGGAAAACTTTGGCTTGCAATACCATTTGATCCTGAGAGAAATTGTTTGTGTATTGCATAAACATGAATTTTAGAGAGGATTCCTTCTTTGAATTGTAGTTAAAGTCGTCTGGAAATATTGACCAGGAATTTTGTGATGCAACAGGTGAAGCGTACTTATTCATTGTGCGGCTAACATTCAAAATCTTCCAGCATTTGAAAAAGTCTACACATATTAATACTTATACCTATTGAGTTTTCGAAGTTGCCGTGTATATTTCATACATTCGTATAGTATAAGTACATGCATATCTGTTGCAATCATAATGGCACTTCCTTATAACATGTTTTCAACCAGTGGAAGTCCCGAGAAAGAGCTTCATTAAATCAACTAGTAAGAGGACAACTAAAAACTAATGTTAAAAGTTGAAATTATATTTTATTACGAATACGTAATTAGTTCAAAACAAGTCGCCAAATTTGTTTTAAAGCGTGCCATAATTATTGCAATACATTGTACTTCAATTTTAGTAAACAAACGTCTTATACTAAAACAGCAACACTAGAACATGATAAATATTCAGAGCTGTAGTCAAAATAAAAGAGTAATATATTTTTTAGTTATCTACTTAGTGTTTCTAAAATCAGTGCGTTCCTTCAAATGACTAAGGCCCGCTACAGACTATGCGATTTGCTATGCGTGGTTTGTAAGGAATTCGTGCATCGTGTGTAGAGTTTTTATGAATGGGTTTTTAACGAACAAGACCCTACACACTATTAGCGAATTCCTCGCATGTCACGAATCGCGCATAGCGAATCGTGAATTCACACATAGTCTGTAGCGGGCCTAATAGAAGATGTGAAAATAGACATTTTTTTCAAAATTAACTGAATGACTGTAATGACACCTTCTTATATTAAGAACAACATCTTACAACATTTTTTGATAGACTGTGTTCATTTGAATACTTTTATGTTTTAGAATGTGTTGAAATACCACTGGGACTAAAATAAATTTAAAAAATAATGGAACTAAACTACATATAATAAATTTATATTAGTAACACACGCCACGTAGTGCTATTTTAAACACTAACTTCACGTGCAATATGGCTCAAGTTTTCATCGACAAGTTGTAAAATGCCTATCTTCCAATTTGAGACACGTTGCGGTATTTAGAGTCCACGGCCTTCATACATTACGTTCACTCTATCAGTGTCGTGTAATTTGTGCACAACGTTTTGTACCGTTTTGGAACTCGGTTATTGTCTTCCTGAACAACGATTTACATACAAACGACAATTCAAATTTCAAAACAATATTAACTTATTTTAGTACCGCACCGCTAATTCTTGATTTGAGTAGTGCAATGTGGAATATTAGAATGTAATTCAACTTACAGAAGATACAATATTGAGCCACATTTAAAATGGAATCATCATATTGAATATGATGTGAAAAAATTAAGGTAAAAAGTAAATTTTTCGAAGATATATTAAACAGTAAGCAAATGAAAAAAATAAAATAGAAAAAAACATAGGACAAAATCACTGGCAAACAATACAAATATATGTATACAGGGTTAACTATGACTAAGTACAAATATTTTACGAGGGGATAGAAAAAAATAAGAATTAACAGAATTTCCTTTCAAAAAATTTCCAAACTTATTTATAAAGCGAAAAAAAATTTTTTTCGATATTATATTAAATCCTTATTTAACGCCGCCAATGCGAGAATCAGATTATGCAACCAGCAAGCTACCGTCATGCAACAGTCGGCCACAGTCGGCAGTCGGTCCAATCGAGTCGGTTCGCTGTAATGTTATAATTTAATTCCTGTGTTTACGTTGTAGTTTTGTGTTCTTCTTCAGTTTTTAGTGCCTTATTTTAATTTAAAACGTTTTATAGTTAATAAATAAAGGTATATGTGTCGGGTACAGATATTTTCCCACAATATAGTTCGTCGGTTTGTTTTTCTAGGTTATGGGACAAGACTGCCGCGGGTGTTAGACGTTTTCTGTTATCTATTAGAACCTACCTACTACCCCTTTCTTCGATTTTGTTATAATACATAGGCATTGTATCTAACAACTGTACCTACGGGAAGTGTGTTTATCGGTAGTGAGTGAAAATGTAGTTTTACCAGTTTGTAACCAAATAATGAAAAACGAATGCAAAATACTGGAGCTAACTGGATTAACTGTTACCTACCTATCAGGTATTATTACTAATAAGAATGTTAATTTTTGTCGTTTCTGCATTTAGAAATACTGCAAACGACCGCATGGTAGTTGTTGACAGATGTAATGCCAACTATGTATCTAAGCCATAAGCCATCTCAGTCTATACTCATCATAGGCGCCGACTTTCCGTAGGAAAAAAGGGTTTTGCCTCATTTTTTAAATATCGAGCTAAAATTCTGGAATAACTTTGTTATTGTCTTTTAGGGCTCCATGAGCACGTGGTTAAAATTTTTGTACTTAGTCATAGTTAACCCTGTATAAAATTGAGAAAAGAATAAAAATAGAGATAAATATACAAAATAAAAACATAAAATCTACATGTTAGAGTATTCATTACATTCACTTACGCTGTAAAAACAATGATCTAAAAGGAATCTTTTAGCGAGTTTGTGAAAAGTAATACAATTCATAGATTTGATATTATCTCTCCCATGAACGCTCATAAATTTATTATATAAAGTTATGTCTAACTTGATTGAGTCGGTCTCAATCTTGAATAAGAGAGCATGAGTTTCCCCTCATGCTTAGTGTTATAGCAATGTTTATATGAGTTGGTTCTCATGTTAAGTGCCTCTTTATGTATTATCAATAAAGTTTGTAAAATATACACACTAGGCATCGGTAGAATGCCATACTGCAGGAAGGAAGTTCTGCCAGCAGCAGCATCAATAATATCTGTGAGGACATTCTAGAATAAACACTTTCATCATATGGGGTTCAATGCAGACCAGAATCTAAAACACCTAACAAACGTATAGGCTTACATTTAACGGCTGTCGGAACAGTACTAAATATTATGTCCTTAGTTTTGGACTCATTAAGTTTTAAGCCATTACTGGCAAACCAATTCCTCGCTCTGTCAAGACCTACCTGATTCGCATGTCCATTTCCCCTAGTGAGAACGGTTGTATCGTTAGCAAAGAGGACACAACATATATCATCAAGTGAAGCTGGTAAATCATTGATGTAGATTAGAAACAGTAGAGAGCCCAGGACAGACCCCTGAGGTACCCCACTTGAAATCGGAAGATAATACGATGAAATATCATGAAGATGTACATATTGCCTTCTATTCGTGAAGTAAGACCTAAAAAGACTGAGAACATTACTTCTGATTCCATAATGTTTCAACTTAATCAGCAACACTTCAGGATCAACACAATCAAACGCCTTTGTCAAATCACACATAGCAGCAGAAGTTATCAAACCCTGTTCCATACCCTACAATGTAATCAATAACTTCCAATAAAGCCTTGACAGTAGAATAACCCTTGCGAAATCCGTATTGGCTTGGTGAAACAATGGATTTATTTTCTAAATAAGTGATCAGTTTGTCTTTAACAATAATTTCGAAAATCTTGGAAATTATAGGAACAATTGTAATAGGCCTATAGTTATCGAACTCGCTACATTACCCTTTTTTTTGCAATGGATGTACTTTTGACAATTTTAGATTATCAGGTCAAATACCTTCCTGAATACATTTGTTGAACAGTTGTTCCAAAGGTTCAGCAATAACATCACACGAGACCTTCATGATATTCAAATCATAGAAATCAAGACAAGCTGAGTTCTTCAATTTTAATATTAACTGCTGGACGTCCGAAACAACAATTGGTGTCATGAAAAATGACGTAACCAAACGCTTAATATTATTGAGGAATAATTGCAGATGATTACTAGAGTCATTGATATCGTACGTAATGACTTCACAGATTGTAAAAAAGCATACATTAAAGTCCTGAGGAGACAAGGATTTTATAAAAGAGTGGTTTTTATTGAACAATTCTTGTTTAACTATATTCCAAATTGTTTTGCTTTTATTATCCGAAGAAATTACGACCTTTGACCACCGACAACTGTTTTTTCCAAGTATTTTCATTTATCTATATAAATATACAAAAGATATAATATTTTTCGATCATGATAAATCTGCCAGATCTAAGTCTGCTGCCTAGAGTGCCTAAAGTTAATAGAACTATCGGCCAAAGATTTTTCATTTTCTTTCTTCCATTTATTTATAGGTATATTCCACTTAATATCAAAAATATAAAATCTATAACTTTATATAAGAAAAAAGTTAAATTTTTACTTCTGACAACACCTACAAATATAATACATGAAATATTGATAAAAGAAACTATGTTTATTAAATTAAATCACCTATAAAAACATAAAAGATAACGATATTGCTTACCTATAAATTTTCTTTTGACTTGTTTAAAACAAACAAATGTTGTAGTGCAATTGATAACGTATGAAATTGAAAATGTATATATTAATATTAAAAGCAATAATTGCTATGCAACATTACACGTGGTGTATTTATAAGAACAATTTTTTGATATGTTTAAACTGAACTTCCCCCACGTATAAGGGGGTAACTTTTGTGGAGTCACCCGTTTATTTATCAGATTTAATCATACGTATTATATCATATTATATCATATAATATCATTATATTATATCATGTGAACTGCATATTTGAAATTTAATACTGTATTATGCATTTGTATATATTTATGTGGTATGGTAAATAAATAATAATTATTATAGAAAATCAGTTTCAAATTTCCAAGCAAAACTCTTTTACAAATCGAGTAATTTCACATTCCAGTTCCGAATACATTGTATAATCTTAAACTTGAAATGACACTTAAGTAACTTGAAACCGCTTTATGTTTAGTGACATTGACTGTTTGTTATAAGTTTTCCAGGTGCAATCCAATGCTGGTCATGGTCTGCAGAGTAGTTGTTACCTGCAATTCCGCGTTTACAAATCGTTAACCGCCGAACGCGATATATTTGGAGAGTTTCAATATCACCTTGTAGGATGCTTTGCGTTTTGTGACCGATGTCCAGCATGCAGTAGCTAATGACCATTTAGATGTAGGGGCTACAACTTGCGTATTCTTAAGTAACTGGCCAAAAATTGTATTTCATTTCAAATATTTTAAAGCTAATAGTTGTGTTTGGCATAAATTAAATTCTTGGTCTATTACACCTTATGTAATAAAAGCCTATATTGGCATTTAATAAAGACGTAAGATAAATTTTAATCCAAGTATCATAAACTATTTTTTTTATGGTAGATAACCGTAATAATGCAAAATATTAATTATATGTTACTATAAACGTCCCCAGTTTAATACAAATGTTCTCCACATTTGTGGTATTTACCAAATTGGAAAAAATTTAATATCCATGGCGAAGAATTTTATGAAAAATTACTCTAGCATTTTTGGCGTAATCGGGACGACACATTTTTCATAAACTACACCTCCAATTTTATTAAAAAATACTGCAGTTCCCCGAATTCCACCAGAAATCCGTTTAAAATTGAATGAGAAATAGGCTCTCCCGTCTAAGAATGAATATAATTTCATACTCCGCCACACAGAATGAATAAATTTTAATTACGACATCACACGGGACTAGCCAGCTTTCATAAATATCGCCTCTCTTCCCCTTCTTCTTGCCAACAGGGATTTTAATTAGATACGATATTTACCTAGTGAGGCTGTCCTAGTAATATTGGAAAACATCTAGGGAATAACTCAGTGGGGGATATATGCAAACGTAGCCACTATTTCATAATAAAAATATTTTTTGTGGAATTTTATACTAAAATTTTAAGTGGAAAGAGTAGTTACATATTTTAACAAGCTCACATATCTGTATAAATATGCCTATAGTTACTAATTAATATGAATGAACTTGCAACGTATACCTAAAAATTTACAATATCTATATCAAATTACTAACACCTACATAATTTACACCATTCAATAGATAGCAAAGTTAACCTTTAGTCTAAAGCTCTATTAATAAGTACAACAGTTAGTTTGGCTTGTAATATTCCGTGGTAGTTCTCACTAGTTGAACAATTTCCGAGTTGGATGTCACGTCGTCGGTTCTGGTAGTTTGCCGTTTCCAGGGTCATATCGTTCTCTTCTTCAGAAGGTATTCTAACTGCAGATTAGGTGTGTCTGGTGTTTATAGTACGTTGTGTGCACTATGTCATAATGTTCCGGTTCCTACATTGAAGTCAATGAGCTGTGAAATTCCTGGTAAATCTAACTCTTCATCTTTGTTAAAGTTATTTTCTTTTTTTTATTTCCATGGCTTCCCTGTAGAGTTTTGGTCATAATCATCTCTCATTTATCAGAATCTTGGTTTGCTCGAAGTTTATATAGTGTCTCGTGTTCGCTTTGTGTGATCTAAGTTGGACTATATAGTGTATTATTCTTGCTATTGACATTAGGAAATGACGTTCTTTCTTCTTCGAAATATTGTAAATTGTATAAATATGGTCTTCTCAAAGATGCCCTATTTTATCCGTACATCCATGTATGTAGATAGGCCATTGCTCGATAGGTCTTCTTTTCCTTTATCTCTGGGGTCATATTAATGGCCTGTTTGATGTTCCTTTTCGTTTATCCATTTCATCTAAGAGCCGCTTGTAAATGGTGTAGTCGTTCACAAATGCCCGATATACCAAGGTGTTGCAAGCAGAATGGTGATGATAGTCTTCAAATATCTAGTAGTATGGGTCGGCTTCCTGTAAACACTGTGCCCTCATGTTTCATCTGGTTTCCTCTTGACAAGAATATTTAGGAACGGCAGGATGTCATTTTCCTCCAATTCCATAGTGAACTTGATATCCTGATGTATTCCACTGATCCGTTTTTGAAATGAATGCGAAAATAAACAACTTTCATTAAATAACCTGTGATCTAGAGTGAAAGTTTAGGATAGTCCCCGGAGATGACGTTCGTCGGCGTTCCTGAGCTCCAGGTGTTCGGGGGGTCAATTTGAACATCATAATCGTGATCAGCGACCTCGAAAACCCCCGGGTACCCGACTTGAGCCAATTCTGACTCTTATTTATGAAGTTATTAAATTTGCCAAAAAGCCTCTCAAAAGATGCATTTTTGTATGCATTTTTGGCTGCAGCAATGCAACTTCCGGTTTGTAATAGGTACAAAGTAGGTACGAATGATATAAATAATTTTTGCAAGCGAATTCAAAAAACCGCATTCCGATGCGTTCTATCCCAAAAGATTTCCTATGATAATGCTTCATTGCCTCAACTATATGCAGATATGTAGGAGTCTTGTTAACTACAATTTTATGGAATAATATTGCTGTCTGCAAAATTCTCCTTTTAGACATATCTAACCAGTTATTATCTTTTATTTTATGGGTAATATGTTCCCTCCTACGAATACCATATATGAGACGGAGACAAGAATTTTGCACCTTCTGAATTTTGTTTTTGTATTGCATAGTTAAAAATGTACCATAAAGTACATCGGCATAATTAAAGACAGACAAAATCAGTGTTTCACATAATGTAGATTTTACATGCAAAGGTAAAAAGTGTCTACTTCCATATAATGTACAGTATGCCAGTTTTAACAAATGATTTATATATTTCTCAAATTTTAAACCAGAATCAAGTATTACACCCAAACTTTTAGCTTCATGAACAATTTGAATACGTTCATTCTCAATAGATATGTTCACATATTTCATCTATCTTTAATCTATTACCAAATATTTAAACATTAGATTTATCACAATTAATATTTAAACAGTGATTGGATGTCGCTTTAATAAAATTATTTAGATCTCTGTTTATAACAGTACAAGCATTTACCATTTCCTTGGGGTCAAAACTATAATAGATCTGGGTGTATGTACTTACTGTTAATGGTTTTCTTAGAGCTCTTTTCACAACACAGAATAATAGTTACAAATGTTTAAAATGACTTATGTTTCTTGCAAGAAGCGTTTACTGTATAAACGTCTCGTAGCCAGAGAGTTTTGCCTAGATTCGCCGTAAATTAACATGCAGCTGGTTATGGTTAAAATAAATTGTTCCATTTTTGTTTATGTACACTCACAAACATTAAAGAAAAATTAGACAAAATGAATCGCACTAGCTGTACGCACCAATATGATTAATATTACTTTTAAGTTATCACCAGCAACCTAACACTGCTCCGTTGTCGTACGTGTTGTCGTACGTTACAGTACGTTACAGTTTTAACTAATTTCTCGAAAACTTCAATTGTTTACTTCATTAATACTAATCCAAAAATCAAATTATGATCAAATTACATTACAGGCGCTTTTACTTAACCTTAATTTTACCTTAGTTTGTAATTTCGTAACATAGTTTTGCATATCGTTGCAGGTGTATTTTTATTTTTCAAAATACTTTTGCGTAGACAAACAATTCGTTTTAGATATTTTTTTCATAAAAGTTTTTTTTATTGCATTTACTCATATATAAGCCCTTAAAATTACGGCACTCATATTCCGGACACCTTGTATATCATTCCCAGAAAAAATAATTAGGAAATACTGAATTTGGTAAAATTCACTTCAACTAAAAGTTATTGAAACAACACTGTTTTATAAAATGTATATGTTTATAAAAATTCATTTTATTTTTGATAGATACTTATGCATAAAATAGTTTACAGTAACATACTTTGAAAATAAATAATATATTTTGCACAGAACTCACAAAATAATTGCTTATCTTTGCTAAAACAAACAAAACTCTCTAATTGGCCACCATTAAGCAACTGACTACTTGTTAACGTAAGAAGCTGGTAACACACAAATGTAAAACAAATATATTTTAGGTTAACAGCATGTACTGAAATTCTCTTTCTTTTTAAAACATGCTGCAACACCAGTAGTTCATCATTTCTTTTCATACGTAAATAATAAAATATTCACAGTTAATGATGTGCATACATTATATAATAATTTAGCTCTGTTAAATATTAGTATTTGAAGGGTATAAGAATAAAAAATATATATTAATTAATTAACAATTCACTGTTCTAATTCCTTAAATGAAACAACCTGAAATAAAAATTTCCATTGTAAAGTGAATCAAAATAAAACTACTTTATACAGGGTGTTTATTAATTGAATGCCAATACTTAAGGGTGTGAATCCTTCAGCCATTTTAAGAAGAAAACTTAATATCAACATATGTCCTAAACCTCTTAATTATTGTGCTACAGAGTGTTATAGTTTTAAGAGAAAATTTACTTTTTTATTATAATTTTCTTATCACTCCAGATATATTTATGAAATTTTGTACACACCTATTAATCATTAAGGAGCATTGTTTGATGTAAAAAATGTTTTAAAATTTTTGCCAATGACTTGAGGAAAAAGCTTTTTTGGTTTTAATTTTCTTACGTGAAAATGGTGCGTCGTACGAGAGTAAGTCTAGGGACCGAATTTGCTGTAAAATAAATGGAGATTTTAAAAATAATATTATTTTTTAGAAAAGGCATACCACCTTTTTCTTCAAAAATGTTTAGTTCAAACCTCGTAGGAACGTCACAGTATCTATCTTTTTTCAACATTTTTTTAAAGTGTTTTTGTTCATAATGATTCTATTAGAGACAATTTACAATCCATTAACTCATATCCACAAAATTGCTTGAGTTCCAGTATGCGCTAAAAGTATGGAATAAATTCAATAAAAACGAAACAATTATTTTTTGGGAAAAATCTTTGAACAGGTCGATTTTTAATTGAAAAAATACATATTTTAGCGTAAAATGCGATTCTCAAATGTCATTTATTTTCGAGTAATGACGTCATCGATTTTTTTTAAATGGCAACATCATATTTTTTTCCTTGATTCTGAAAGATCGTTTAATTCTCTATCAGACAGTACTAAAATTTTGCCCTCTTACATAGTAAAGCTTTCGAGTAAATGACGATTGAATCTTAGAAAACGTAAATTTTATCCATAAAAAAGTAACAATTCTGAGGTATGTAAAATAAAATACAATTGATTAAATTTTATACTTAAATTAAATGTTCGAATTGCCATCCACCAACTTCTTGACAATGCGCAAGTCTGTGAAGAAATTCTTTTTGCACATTATGAATGATTTCTGGGGTAACTCTGCGTATTTCCTCCCGAATGCGATTTTGAAGTTCTTCTAAATTACGTGGTTTATTAATGTACACTTTTGACTTCAAGTATCCCCATAAAAAATAGTCAAGAGGTGTAAGATCTGGCGATCTTGCAGACCATTCTATCGGTCCGCATCTGCCGATCCACCTCCCAGGAAAACAGTTGTCCAAAAAATCTCGTACAGGGCGCGCATAGTGCGGAGGTGCACCGTCTTGCTGAAACCATATGATATCGTCAGGAATGTCAGGGTCATTATCGTTAGGAAAAATTACTGCAAGGGCTGGAACAAGGTCATTTTCTAGAAACTCTAAATATCTTTGTCCTGTAACGGTTCCTTCAAAGAAGAAAGACCCTACTATTCTGTCGTCAACTATTCCAGCCCACACATTTAATTTCTGAGGGTGTTGGGTATGTGCCTCTGCCATCCAATGAGTGTACCATTCAGACAAAATGTGGCCTCATCTGAAAAAAGTATTTGCCAGTGTAAATTTCTATTTCCTTGACATAAATCCATTAGAATTTCGCAAAAGTGTAAGCGGCGATCGCGATCATCTTCATTGAGTTCCTGCACAAGTTGAATTTTGTAGGGATGGTATTTTTCCTTCCTCAAGATACGTAGCACTGTGCTCTGACTAGTGTCATTGTTTAATGCAACCAATCGTGAAGAATTATGAGTATTATCCACCATACTTATCAAAATATTCTGTTTCTGATTTTCATTAATGCTTGGACGTCCAGGTTTTGGAATATTTACAACATTGCCAGTTTCTCTAAATTTAGACTCTACCATACTGACTGTTGATTGGCTGATAGAGCGATCTGGATATTTTTCATTAAATAAATCGCAAACTTCCTGCTGAGTTCTAGTCATATTCCCGCATCCGATAAGAATTAAAATTTCAATTCTTTGAGTAACAGTTAAATGTCCCATAATACTTTAAATTGAATAATAATTTCTATGTCGCTTACAATACTTAAAAGAAAGTCGGTGTGACAATGACACTTTGCAAAGATTTTCACCTACGTGATCCATAAAAGAACTATGGAATTCGAAAAACTAAACTTGATAACGTTTTTGCTTTATTTTAATTGATTTACGTTTTCTAACATTCAATCGTCATTTACTCGAAAACTTTCCTATGTAAGAGGGCAAAATTTTAGTACTGTCTGATAGAGAATTAAACGATCTTTCAGAATCAAGGAAAACAATATGGTGTTGCCATTTAAAAAAAGTATATTTTAAAAAAAATGTTGTTCCAGCCTATGCATTCCCCTCACCTTGCTTTATAATCAGTCTCTTTCTTCAGGTAAATTTCCTTGTGTCTGGAAAATAGCTGCAGTAGTTCCTATATTTAAGTCAGGTAAAATGAATTTAATTAATAATTACCGACCTATAAGCAAATTATCAGTTTTTACAAAATTGTCAGAGCGGATTATTTATGGTTATTTATTTAATTTAACTAAAAGCCTCATTATTCCGGAGCAGCATGGATTTTTAAAAAATAAATCAATTGAGACAAACTTATTAACCTACTCGGAGTATTTTCATAGTAGCTTGGACGACTTTTGTCAAGTGGACACTGTTTACACCGATTTTAGTAAGGCATTTGATAAGTTAGATCATGAAATTCTCTTAATTTGACTTGCTGATGTCGGTGTGCATGGAACACTTTTGCGATGGATTGACTCCTATATAAAAAATAGATCTCAGTTTGTGGTAGTAAATAATTGCAGATCTACATTATTTAGTACGTTCTCTGGTGTCCCGCAGGGATCCCATCTGAAGCCATTACTTTTTATTATTTACATAAATAATATAAAAAATTGTTTTATACACTGCAAATTTCTGCTGTACGCTGATGATCTTAAGGTTTGTGTATGATTATAAGGTTTCTGATTCAAATTTGAAGAGAGTTAATTCGATGAGAGATCTCGGTGTTCTGTTTGATTCCAAGTTAGTTTTTTGTGATCATATTAATTCGATTATTTCTAGCGCATGAAAAATGCTAGGCTTCATACTTTGTAAATGTAAAGATTTTTATCATATTAATTCAATTATTTAGCTATATTTTAGTATTTAGTAAATTAAATTTTGCTTCATCAGTTTGGAATCCCCAGTACAAAGTTTACATTACCCGTTTGGAGAGTTTACAGAATAAATTTATCAGATTTTTATCTTTTAAAACTAATTTTACCATTTTAAATAAGTAATTATGATGATGCTAGAATACATTTTAATCTTATATCTCTTGAGAAACGTCGAGTTGTAAATGACGTATTAATTTTACATAAAATATTAAATAATAATATTAACTGCCCTGATCTCTTATTCATAATAAACTTTAATGTACCTAATCACTTGTTAAGACGTCATGAGCTATTTAATTTACCTTTTAGAAGAACTAGTTATACGAGCAATTCACCCATTTGTAGAATGATGCGTTCGTCTAATAATATCGGTTATATTTTTATCGAAAAACGTTTATCAATCAGTACAACGTTTTAAAAACGTAATAGAAACGTACGTATGCCCCTTGGGTACAAGTTTAGGACATTTTTAAATTTTTAATTTAATTTTTCTATTCCTAAAACAGGTAAATCTTTGACATATCGATTTAATTCTTTAGACAAACGTAAATTGATATGATATTTTCTTCTCGTTATCTACTCAAATCTATAGCCTAAACAAATGATTTGCTATAGCAGTAATTAAATATAACTGAATATTTTTGACGTCTACCATACTCATTCTTCTTTCAATATAAGAATAACAAAACTATCAATAAAGCATTTTAGATACAAAAGGTAACTGGATTCATATAACGCCTACCTTAACCTTACAATTTTATTATAATAAAAAAGCTTCTAATGAAACATTTCAGGTATGAAATCTTTAAGAAAGAATGGGAAATGAGCTTGTTAAAATTTTCATCTTAATAAGTATATTGCATCTCCTCAGAAAAAAGTATAATTACCATTGTTCGATATAATTTATTATTTTGAATTTTTGATGCAATTGGAGACATGGCATGAGTATAGATGCGCGCTGACAGTATGTCATAGTAGACTTACTACTCATAGGTGAAGAGATGTGCTTTCTATAAGGTACAATTGAAGAAATGGTAAACATGATACAATTTTATTTAGACGAATGAAACCAACACAGCAGTTTTCGTAGTCTTAGCAGTTAAGTTGACTGTTGTGCGAGATGCTAGATAGACCAAGACACACATCTCTGCTAGTTGCCTTCAAATTTTTTGAAAACTCTTTGTGAATGGTATAAACCATGAGCCGCTAGCTATAAAAGCTATTGTATGCCATCTTCTATAAATTTTGCCGATTCGATTGTCGAGACGGCATAAACCGCTGTGTGTGTGTATCATCTATGTTTGAACATTTCCTCGTACAACCGTAACCGTAAGTAAATTCACTACACAAAATGAAAGAGAGAAACAAGTATGTTGAATATGAACACAGGAAACACAAATCGTATCTCAATGTAGATATCAAGTAACTATTATCTTTTCATTCAGGAATATTTACTATATTTTCACCTGTACCATATACAAAAAATATATATAATTCTAATAGTGTTTTAAAAAGTTGTACATTTAGTAACTAATTTGAGGAATTGTAAATTTTACCTGTAACTTTTATACAATTGGTTGTGGAAAGCCCTGCGCACATACTTTGTAGTGGCTAAGTTTGTATTTACATTGATCTCTCTTTGACCCAACATTTTTGAGGATATTTGATGTTTCTCTTGAAATGAATCCTCTATCTATCCTTACCTCCACCTATTTACACCAAAGCATTGTCTTGTACGTTTTCCATTTCTATGTCCTTGGAAGAATCTTGTATGCTCAATTGCTGACAGACGAAGACATCAATATTTTCGAAACATTACGACAAAATTGACTCCTTCGATGTTCCCATTACAAATAGTAAATTCTCTTCTCACGTTCGTTTTTGTATTGGGAACCTCTATCAATATATATTCTCCCATGTCTTTTATTTGATCAAATGTTAGTTCTTCACGACGGCATGCTCCACTGAGACCAATCAACACTATTTAAAATAAGAAACAGTTTCAATATTTGGAAATAAGTGTGAAAATTGCTCTTTACCTTCATCATTAAGTAGGTTTTATTATGTGCTTCTTTCAAACATTTCTCAACTTCTGATTTTCTTAAAACACTAGACTGCCTGAATTTATGTCCTACCAATTTATTTTTTAGGAAAACTATTAAACTTGGAAATCTCTTTGTCAATGTGTCTTTTCTGCATATGACGTATTTTTTTATTTCGGTTGGCGCCTCGATCGAAGAACCTACCCCTGATGCAGAAAAAAGTCACTTTTCTTAACTTAATGCGCAGCTATCTTTTGCAGCAAATATGGAAATTTTTTAGTATCTATGTTTCGTTATTCCTGGATAATGCAGATTTTTTTTATTTTAGTTCTATGTATGTATAGTGTTCAAGGTTCGTGACAGGGAAGAAAACCCTTTTTTGATTCATTACAATGAAAATTATTTAATGTTCAGTATTTTGTAAAATTTAATAAATATAATCACTTTTCAACTCTATATAAAAATCTAAATTTATTTATGGTATTTCCATTATTTTGACAAGGATTTTTTTACTGTTATAGAAAGGTATTTTTATCAAATCTCCTACAAAAGCTAATAATAAGGAATATATGGGTAGATATTGTGATTGTAATTCAACGCAGGTTGGGGCTTTTGTCCACTGAGTAGTTAGTTTCACACAATATTATTAATACCTAAAAATATATAAAAAATACATTAAGATGACTTTTCCTCTTCGTTTCATAAAAGAAGATTCTTTTCGTATAAAGTACCTTCCTACATTATAGTATATTAAAAAAATAGAAAAAATTTGAAAATTCAATCTTTCTTAAAGATATTGGATATTTGCTGAATAATATTTAATAATATATCGCAATGAAAGTTAAACCATATCACATATTCCATTCTGCTCCATACAAGGATGGTCAGAAGTATGGAATAAAATTTATATCTTTTGAATGAGTGTATAAAATCTACTTAATAAGTGAAATAAAATTGAATTATCTTCAGTGTTATCCTAGATGAATTTGCACAAAATAAAATAAAGAATTTGAAACTGTACCTATCACGCTATAGCAAAAAAGATATCTTTTTTATGTTGCGTTTTTTTGAGTAGCAATTATTTGCCTGGCTTTCTGGTTAATTTTTCGCTTTAGTTGTAAGTTGGAGTTTGAAATGTTACTATTGAGTCAAAATCAAGTTATTTACTGAATCGCAATGGTATTGTCGGAAAGGAAACGCATCGAAATCTTGCTATTGCTTGGATGTGGAGACAAAATATGAAGTCAGCCTGACGTGCGCGATTTATTTAATGCGAAATATCCAGAAAACCAAATCTCGCAAGGGACAGTTAATAAAATATTTCACAAATGTGAGGAACACGGTACAGTACAGACTTTGCCCAAAACTGGATGAGCACATGCTTTGTACGATGAAAAGAAATTAGACATTGCATTAGAATTTGCTGAAATTCCCCATACTTCAACTGTTTCATGTTTCACGATGCTTCTCGAACTGCAATTCGAATGTATTTGAAACAAGAGAAATAGTACCTCTATAAGGTGTGTCTCGTCCAAGAGCTTTTGGAAGACGATTATGACGATTACAATTTTGTGAGGAAATGATGAGACGGTGTGATGACAATTGGTTTTCAATGAGATGTACTTTTTTCGGATGAAACTACGTTTTATTTAAATGGACTGGTTAACAGGCACAACTATTGCTTTTGGTCCCAGGAAACACACTCGACATGCGAATCGCATACGCAGCACTCAGAGAAAGTTAATATATGGGCAGGTATCATCAACAGCAGAATCTTGGGCCCATTCTTTTTTGAAGAAAATCTTACTGCCGCACTCTACCTGGATTTTATAACATTTGACCTGACACCTGCTCTAGCTGTCTGTGACTTTCCCTCATGACATTGATCCAGATATACCGAATGAAAGAATTGGGTTTCAACAAGATGGCACTTCCCCACATTTTGGTATTGATGTTCGAAGATACTTAGATGAAATGTTTCCAATTTGTTGGATTGGTAGACGGGGTACAGTTGAATGGCCACCAAGATCCTCCGACTTAACGCCCCTGGATTATTTTCTTTGGGAATAAATGAAAGAAAATTATGGCGGAGATATATAATTTACCAGCTGAAGTCATTCGGAATGCTGTGGACAGCTTTTACTATCGTCTTGGAGAATGCCAAATAGTGAATGGAGAACATTTTCAGCATAAGTGGCATTGAATTTATTTTTGTAAATTATATAGTTGTTTCAGTTTCTAAATGAAAAAAACTTGTTATTGGAAACATTAAACTTGTTTATTTGGTATAGCTGGACTCTGTTTTCCATAAGCTTTTCAACGAGCCCCCTCATGCCTTATATTTCCATTTGGAAAAAAGTAGGGTTAGCTGGGGGTTAGGAGGCTGAAGAAAAATTATTATATAACCGAAAATGGGAAAAAATCAAGATCAGTTAACGCGTTTCGGCGTTTTAAAAAAAAATTATTCCGTACTTCTGGCCATCCCTGTATAAATTCTTTAATACATGAAATTTATTTCTATTGAATTATTGATGAGCCTAATTATATTTTATAATAAATGGTATCTGTTTACGTGAAAAAATTAAATTTGTTATTCAATACACGGTACTAATCCTCATAAATATAGATATAGATGCTTAGTAAAATAAACCCTTCTAGAGAAGTTGCGTTGAAATTGGCTAAGTTTGATCAAAACGGCAGGGCTCATTAGCAGTAAAAGTTTGTATGAGCAAACACTGCTTTAGCCTAAATAAGCATATTTAAGTTATAAGATTCAGAAATGTGTACAGATAAAGTATAATATGCAAACTTGGATTACTTGGATATAACCGTATTGCTTTTATTGCCAAAGAAACTGTAGAATTCTCTCTGCGCTTATCGGCCACAGTCCCAACTGGACCAAAATAATTATTAAAGTTATGGTATTATTCCGGAATCTGATAACTATGTTTATTACAGAAAGTTTAAATTATAGTCTGATATTGATTTCAAATTTAGACGACGTTGAATATAATTTTTTTAAACAGAAAACTTTTCTAATAAATAAATAGATCTATTATTTGAATACCTACTTTGACATACTTATGTATTCTGTGGCAGAAAATTTATTTCGAATAAAAATATAATTCTAAACCAAAATAAAGTAGAGCAATTTTAACAAAAGCCGCTTTAGGAAAGTTTCTAACAATATATTGAAAACTGATGCAAGCAGGTAAGTAAGTATAAATTGAGTTGGAAGCTACGAGAAACATACAATGGGACAGCGTTAATAAAAATTTGTAGTCTAGGTAAATAAAATGAATAGCAAATGTTTGTTTGCTTTAGCCAATAAAAAGTTTGTTATAACTAACTCAAATTATTTTAAATACAGGAACGTTGTGGAAAAACTGTAGCTACCAGCCAGCAGACGTTTGAACGAACTGATATACCCTATTTGCTTCCGGGCAATTGTTGAATATCCTTGTAGACTACAACAAACTTATTATCTAGTTTCACATTGATTCAATGATTCAAAATTGATACACGTGAGTCCATCCATTGTAAAATTCAAAGGAATGAAGAAAAGTCCTATCACTCATAATATTTTATTCATTTAATGACAACCGGTTTCGAGGTCAAATTCTACACCTCATCTTCAAGCTACAATATAATGCAATTGGCTAAAAATTTTTAAATACATAGATTTCAATAATAGAAGTATTCTAGCCTCTTATATGATCTGTATATTAGATGAATTTGACCCAGAAATCCATTGTCGTTAAATGAATAAAGAATTGTGAGTGATAGGATGTTACCCTTTGAATTTTGATTCAATGAATTAGAATTTAGTAGTAGGTACAGTATTGGTGACTGTTATTTCGTAAATTGAGTTGGAAACTCTGCAGGTCTAAATCTGTATTGCATTTACACTCTTCCAGTTTTTCGTTTCTCGTATGTAATTATTCCCAAAATAAATACATCTCTGAAACACTTGTATTGACCGTCCTTTAATTGTTTAGGAAGTACCTACCAAATTGATTTTTTTTCGTTGTCATGTATGTCTATTCAAACCTATAGACTGAACACAGTATTTATTTTTCTAGTACCTAATTAAAGATATCTGTATGCTTCTGACGCCTACCTTCATTAGCCAGTTTACATTACAAGAATAACAAAGCTTCTAATAAAACATTCCAGAAATGTTTTCAACTGAAAAATATGCAACTTTGTACATGACGCCTACCTTACTCAGTCCTTTTTCATTATAAGAAAAACAGAAATAACAAAGCTTGTAATGAAACATTTCAGGTATGAAATCGTTCCGGCTGAAACGGGAGTGGGCTTGTTAAAAGTTTCGTCTTAATAAGTTATTATACATTACAAAATAATTGGTTTCCTTAAGAAAAGTATAATTGAGTTACTGCATAAATTCATAACGTTTCTACTGAATTCATAACTTATTTCTTTTAATAAACAATATACATAATTCTACTATTGACACAGGACTGCGATAAGGAGACTCACTCTCAACGCTTCTTTTTAATTTAGTATTAGAAAGAGTCATAAAAAACAGTCAGTTGAACAAAGAAGGACACATATTGTTCAAAAGTCACCAAATAGTAAGTTATGCAGATGACATTATTGCTAAAGATAGTAGGAAATTAGAAGAAGTAACGAGAAAACTTGTGGAGGAAGCACGGAAAGTGGGATTGCAGATAAATCAAGAGCTTTTGAGAATAGGAGAACAAAAAAAGGATACCAATTTTAAATTGAGAACAAAGCATGGAGAGATGGAGTTCAAGAATATGTGTATTTGGAGGTGCTAATAACACCTAACTGTGATGAGGAGCAAGAAATTAATAGGAGAGTAATAAAAGCAAATAGAAGTTCGGCAGCAGTCAGCCACATAATGAAATCAAAAAATTTATCCAGAGGAGTAAAATTCAGAATGTATGAAACAATTTTGAGACCAACAGCGCTGTATGGTAGTGAAACCTGGGTTCTCAATAAGAAGTCAAGAGAAAACCTTTTAAGGTGGGAAAGGAAGATCTTACGAAGAATTTTAGGGGGTAAGAAGACGGAAGAAGACTATGTAAGGAGAAATAATGAGGAAAGATATGCAATGTACCAGGCACCAACAATAGACGAAGTTGTAAAAGCCAGAAAAGTTCAGTGGCTAGGGCATCTAGAACGTATGGAAGATGAAAAGGTAGTTAAAAAAATAGTAGGGAGTAAACCTAACTACAAGAAAAAAAGAGGCAGACCGAGGACGCGATGGAGAGGGACAGTGGCTGTAGATCTAAGGGAGAAAAATGTAACGGATTGGAAAAGAAAGGCGAAGAACAGAATGGAGCGGAGGAGAATAACATAGCTCTGGGCCTAAAAGACCTGTAAACAGCTTTATATATATACATGATGCAATCAATAATTTATTCTCTTTCATTGCTTAAGATTACCTCCAATAATGTCGCAGTTTCTCTATTTCATAACTAAGAAAGTCCGATGATTTGGGAGTAAAGATTTTTTATTAAAAGAGATTGGCCAAAGGCTGTTCAACAGAAAAAAAATATATGTAGAAGATGTTTAGTCTTTCAATGCAGTTCCTGAATGGCCGATTTTGTGATGTTAGCGCTATGATCTTATATGTTATCAAAACATCAGTAAAGGTTACATTTCTTGGAAACATTTCATAGTAGATGATGCCTTCTTTACCCCATCAGAACTTAGGGCTAGGTAATTTCTTCACGGCGTTGACGTAAATGTACGATTCTTTGTCACTTGTAAGAACTTGGCACAAAAACAGTCGATGCTACTAATGACGACGACCTAGACGATGATAGTCAGCAAATAGATTCACATGTTGCCACGTTGACTTTTTCAATCAATCAATTCATTCACAAGTCTTTATGTGGCGGGGCTCAGCTTTAGTTAAATTTATCTTATAGAAATAAAAATTCGTGTCTGTTTGTCTTGTTTAAAGAATACATACATTTGATCATCAATGTATTTTTGATTGAATATGTGAATGAACATCAGCTGTGTAATACAAATAACAGGGGATCTAAGATAGACCCTTGAGGTGAACCACTCTTAATATTTACTTCATTAGAGATTACATATTGGTCATTTTTCTTTATTTTATTTACCTGCTTATGATCAAATAAATAATTTTTGAACCATAATAACGAATCGTTAGAGACCCCATAACATTTTAATTTTGCTAAAAGTAAATTGTGATCAAGACAAAGTCCAACATAATAGTTACCGTAACCATCTGGTCATCAATAGCACGTAAAATATCATCAGTTATATCCAACAAATATGTGGATGTGCTATAACCAAAACGACAACCAGACTGTCTTAGGGAAAGAATATTATATTTCTTAAGTCTTTAAATCGAAAATAAACAAATCTTTCTAAAAGTTTCGAAACTGTTGATAATATACTGATAGGTGCTGGAATATATCCTTTTAATAAAGAAGTGACACATTTTTGCTGTTTTGGCTCAAACCTTGCCAGTGTAATGCAAATGTTCTACTATGATCAACTGGTTAAAATCCATTGTTCTAGTCAGTTGTTAGGTTGATCAACGCGGACAGTCGAGAATTGAAGAGTTCAAATAATCTTCTCAGTGAGGAGTTCCCGAAGTGTAGAGAATAGTAGCCCTTTTTGAAATGAGAAATCGTTTCTGTTTCTAAACAATTGAATATTTTGGAAATAGAAACCAAACTGTTCTTCAGTGCATTTTTTTGAAAATTATTACCCCATCGGAACGACACTATATAACACTTTCTAACAAAAAAAACTCAGTTTTATCAAAATTAATAACAAATTTTCTTGCGGTATACAAAATAGTTCCAGTAATTATGCTTAATTTTGTTTTGTTCCATTTACACTAAAATATAAATACTTTCACGTGGTATAGGTCTTAACCAATGTCACTAAATATGAGAGAAAAAGATTATTTTATTTGTAGAATAAAATGCGTTTGGCACATTTTTTCTTTCAATGTGTCTACTAAGTTTGGATTTACAACAAATGCATGTTATTATTTATTAAATTTGAGTGGTAAAACATCAATGTCATGTAAACAATAGTTTACTATGTGACAAAAATAAAATTAGATAAACAAAATCACATTTCAATAACATTTTGTTTTTTATATATTCCATAAATCTCAACTACCCGTTTGCATTCTACATTTTTGATATTTTTAAAAAATATATTTATAATATAAATATAAAAAAATAAAAAATAAAATTAAAATATAAAATACAATTATATTTTAATGAATAATTTTATTTAACAATGTCTTAGCTTTTGTCTATTATTTATTAGGTAGACACAGAATATTATACCAAAGGATTTAACCAAGTCGTAATTATAATAAAGCTATTAAACTACAATACGTAATCATTTCTATTACTCTTTTATAAAATCCGTCACGTGTGGCAGTACATAATATATATATACATATATAACAAATTTTCAATAGACTACAAATATTATTTTACATCGACTGAAAAATTTATTAAAAAAAAAATTATTTTAAATTTTTTCAAAATTTCAAAAGACAACATCGATGTAAAGTAATAATAATAATAATAATAATAATAATAATAATAATAATAATAATAATAATAATAATAATAATAATAATAATAATAATAATAATAATAATAATAATAATAATAATAATAATAATAATAATAATAATAATAATAATAATAATAATAATAATAATAATAATAATAATAATAATAATAATAATAATAATAATAATAATAATAATAATAATAATAATAATAATAATAATAATAATAATAATAATATCTCTACCCCTCATTCTAATCACAGGGATTATCCCAGAAGTCGGATACTTGTGCGGGAGAGGGGCGGCATATTATTATTAAGCAGGCCGCATTTGCGCCCAGGAACGACTTACGTTGGTAGGCCTTAACCACTATTCAGTGCAGGAATGAGGGAAACCTGGAAAACCTCATTAATTAGGGGGGTAGTCAAATATCAACCGGTATCAATCTCTCACATTGACCCAAGCCAACATTCTTCCACCCTACCATACCCGCAGAGAGGGCGCCAAACCTCTCCACGAATATAGCTTATATACTGTCTACCGGCAGCTGGGCTCGAACCAACACCGATCTAGTCACCTCGATTCAAGTACTGACGCCTTAAACCGCGCGACCACTGACCGACCCAATAATATTTGTAGTCTATTAAAAAATACCGCATATTTTTATCATTTTCCATTGAGGAGTTACTGAGTGAAAACTATATCCCGTTTGATATAGCTTTCACCGTGATCCTTAATCAATTCTCTCAGTGTTGGACATTTCGCATCTAATGTGATCGTCTCTTTTTGAAAGCCACCGCATGGTGGCAGCATTTTATTGCTACGAAATATATTTTCAGTTTTCGCTCAATAACTCCTCAACGGAAAATGATAAAAATATTCGTTTTTTTAAACAAATATTATTTTACATCGACGCTGTTTTTTTAAATTTTGAAAAAGTCCCAAATTCATTTAAAACAATTAATTTTACACTTTTTCAAAATTTCAAGAAACAGTGTCGACGTAACATAATATTTGTAGTATATTTAAAAAAAACATATTTTTATCATCCGTTAAGGAGTTACTGAGCGAAAATTATATATCGTTTGATAGAGCGCTCACCGTAAGCCTTAAGGGAATTTGTGTGTCTCTCTCTCTCTCTATAACGTGAAACGTAGATAATTGTTCAAATATTTGATTTTTCAGCAAGTGTGTAAGCTTTTATGCACGTTTATTTATAATAAATATTTTTGTGATAATTAAACAAACTAACTTTCTAAATAGTTTAAGTAATATCGAACTTGAGCAAATTTATTGTTTAATCGAACTCATATGGTAAGGTCAGTTAAATAGTTAAAATTTAGATTAATATTACTGTGTAGCGTACTACCTACCCAATTTTACTTTACTTAGAGCTTAAAACAAGTACTTCAAATTAGAATCAATTGCAAATATTTATTTTATATTAATAATTAATATATTAATTAGTAAAAAAAAAGATTTTAGAGACGATATGGCAATTTTCCCTTCAGCAGATCATATGGTTCATTAGGTTAGGTCAGTATCTGGTCAGCGGTCCTCAAAGTGTGGATATTTTTTAAAAAATATCTTGGTGAATATTTGATATCTTTAAAAATGACTTTCATTAGACATCTATATGACGAACTACACTACAGTTAAAATACTTATTTATGATTTTCCTGTATAGTATTTTGGTTTACTTACTGATTTTCGGTATTGCCATGACCACAGTGCATATTTATACCACCAATTCAAGCACACAATGGAAAACAAAAAGATAATGGATCAAATATTAAAAACATATATACATATTAAATTCGTAACAGACTGCATCAATATAAAAACAGAAATAGTTGCATATATCAATTTACTCAGACAAGTTAATTTGCTAAAAGGGAGCAACGTGCTTTAAGTTGCCCTGTCACATTCTTGAACCTCACCGCCATTGAGATCAAAGTTTATAATGACACTGCCCTAGTTGTTCTATACCATTCTAAAGACGAATTTATTCTCGACACAGTGGTATATAAGTTATTAATATAACAATCTACACGTTTTAGATATAATTTGACTCGGTAAATTTATACATTAGCACTGATTAATGTACACTCTCCGCAGCATAATAAAGTTTTCCAGTCCGAATCAGTTTCATATTTTGATTACATGATGACGACAAAGCCACTTGTCCATCATACATGTGACTAGACAAAAAAAATTACTGACGCATAGTACAAGTATAATCTCACAGGACCATAGGCCTATAAATCATGGACCGGCCGTAGAAAGAGAGGTCCTCTGTCCTGATGTGTACAAGAGGGATGAAGCTAGTCCGGGCAAAACCAGATGTTCTATGACAGAAAAATATATAAACATAACCTGACAAAACCTTTCCTGTTAATATTGTTAATGATTTGTGTGCCTTTTGTGATTTAGTTGTGTTTAGTGTGTAATAAACACAGCAATAGTTTTTAAAGACTCATAAACTATGGTGGAGTCGGTGTGTCACCGTAAATGTCATACGTCTGTCATTTACGGTTTTACTTTTTTTTTTCGGCCAATGATCTGTGGGTTTTTGCCCGGACTAGCTCTATCTCTGTCGCACACATGTGAGCATCATTGATTTGTATAGGCAGAAAACGGTTTTGGGCGAGTCCATGATTTATAAGGTCTATGCATAGGACACATTTTAGAATTTTTCAAATTTTCAGTAAGCCATATAGTATCTGCACAGTCGCGACCTTGGCGGATTTTGGAGAATATCGGGTTATATGCAATTCTGTTTGTTAAACAGCCTTTGTGGTCAGTTCCTTTCTTAAAAAAATATAACAAAGTTGCTTCGTTACCGTTCCAAGCTAGTTCTACTGCATCTATGTGAAAAAACTTCTTTTGGAATCCCTCTGGCGTGTTAGCCCATTGTTAGCACGTATTTTTATATTCGTGTGAAGTCATAGCGACAGAACTCATTTTCCTTTTTTCGGGTACAGCTTGCAACAATTTTCACTTACTATCACGAGCCGCTGTCGTCTCTTTGAAGAGATCAATATGTCTGATACTCGCAAAAATATTTTTTTGTACTAATTTTGCAGTAGTGTTCCATATGGTTTTAATAGCACTCTCCTTGTAATCACTACCATCAACTTTCCGCATATTAAATGCCCAGTCTTTTAGAATGAATATTAGGTTTTTGGTGCTAGTTTCTATATCTAATTTGTAGTTGCGTGACCCACATAATGTCATAAATTGTCTCCATATATATGATTTTAATTTTTTTGTATTGGGGTATATTTTTATCAATATTTTGATACATAGCACCGAAGCTACTTCTTTTGACGTCTACAGTGACAGTTATTTTATGTCAAACTTTGCTTTGCGATCTATATCCATGGTTACATCGTCGAAGACACAAAGTTGATAGACCAATCAGAATTGAAAGACAACTGGTGTTTTCGTGATAATATGAGCTGTCTTTGGTTTGTGATTGGTCAGATTTTGTGAAAATTTTAAGATGAGTGAAATAGTCACTGAATTGCAGTGCTATTCGGGCATTCCTGAAATCATTTTAATCGTTATTCAGTTATTTAATTTTCCCGTAACGATTCCTGGAATATTTCCAATGTTAGCAAAAACAACAGAACATTCCTTGATATAAAACGCTGCATTAGATCGATAGTGGATACTTCAATTATGCAAAACTTTCCAGTATCTTTATTTGCTGTATAATATTTTCTGACATTTTACCAGCTAACTACACGGTAGATAAGATCAGATAAAACTAGATCACGTCTCAAGCAATTTGAATGTTCTAGGAAATGGGCTATTTCTTTTTTTTATTAAGATGGAGATTCAGTGACACGACAGTTCGAGATCTGTTGAATTGTAAAGTCGAAATTTACATTTCTATTCCTTGCAGTAAAATATGTCGTTTTTTCCTATGCAAATGAAACTAAGACTAGCGGCAGCCTGTCATGTAGGAAACGGAAGTAAATTTTACAATTAGCCTGGAACTTTAGCGTTACCTTACTTGGCTTTAATATTATACGTTTTTCGCCAATTAAGGAATTAAGATGTACTGTGATGAATATTTTAGTACATATCGTTTTCAATGAAATGGATATACAGTGCATCCAAAATGTAATACAAATTTTTGATTTTAATTTACTATTTTTTCAAATAACAACTTAATACACAGGGTGATCTACCTTCGAGTAATGACGTCATCACCGTTTTTTTTAATGGAACACCCAATTTTTAACCCATTTCCCTTACTGAGGTGATTCCAAAAATGTATCACAAATTATTGCTTCAAATTGGTACAAGGTGGGCAACAATACCAAAGGTGTTTACAGAAATTTATACGTTATTAAATTCCTGTCAACTTTTCATCAAAAAAATATGGAACAAGAATTGTATTTCTCACAATACCAGCCGACACATTAACCTTATTGTGGCGTTTTACCGATACAAATATACCCATACAAATAAAACGTTGCCTCACCGGAAAATAAAACGTTAGCAATGAAATCGTTATTTCAATTATTTTGGTGCATCATATACGCGCAGAATTCAGTTCTTCCGTCAACGTCGTCTTCAGCCAATTCATGGCTGAGACGTAATCACTAATAAAAGTGTTTGGGGTGTTTTTTAATAGTTTATCAAAGCAGTTATAATAATAATACATAATTTAATGTAATTTTTAGTACATTTATTCAACTGTAATTTTGGTATTGTTGGCCACCCTGTACCAATTTCAAGCAACTTTTTGGTATCAGCTCAGCAAGGGAAATCCGGAAATGGGGAAAATAATGGGGTGTTCTATTAAAAAAAAAAACGTTGATGACATCATTACTCGAACGTAGATCACCCTGTACAACAGATTATTATTTGGAAAAAACAGTAAATTAAAACAAAGAATCGACCAGTTTCCGGAATTTTTAATAATATTGTTTATTTACCTAATAATGAAATTATGAGTTACAGTATTATAAGTATTTTAATAACAGATCTCTATTATATTGAGTGTTTTGGGGTTTAGTGTAAAGATTTCAAGTGAATCAGCAACGCCAAAATAATATCAGTATCTCATAAGCATTTTCTATGAGATAGCCCATGTACTAGGTTACAAAAATCTAATATTAAAAATTCAAATTTAATTTTTAGTTATCCTTTCTAAATTAAATGTTGCAAATTTAGTGTATATTGAGACAAAATGAAATATCAGACCTTCAATATAAATGAAAATTTACATGTTTATTTAAAATCATAAAATATTATTGAAAGTATTATTGTTGTTAAAATTAAAATACAATAGAATAGAACAAAATAATATAAAGATGGATAATACAGAGTATATAGGTAGATAATTATACTGCAAATTAAATAAATTGAATATTTTAGAAAATAAGATATAGTTAAAATTTATCTAATATTGGGACATGATCTCACATTTATGAAGAGTACATAAACAAAAACAGATTTAAACAAAGAGCAAAGCATATTTAATGAACAAGTAAATATCATAGAGTAATTTCATACATATATCGACAGGAGTCAAGCAAATATAATAAAAATATTAACATTTAAAGTAAATAAATTTTATAAAATTTTCAGAAATGTCAAATAAATTTCATAGCCATGGACAAATGTCAAGCATAAAGTTGCTTTCACAAGAGATATCACAATTTACAACAAAAGAGTAATATTTAAGAATATTTTAACATTTAGCTATACGTAAAATTGCAAATACATAAAAAAATGTAGTAGGTTAAGCAGTGCAGTGAAAAACATTAAAACAATGCATCGAAAAACTCATTAAAATCATATGTATGAACCATAATATGTAAGCAAAATTTAAAACAAGGGATCAGGGTATCAAATTGATTAAAAAAAAGCAAAAACAAGTTTTGTTGATTGGATACGGGAAGAGAAAAAAGAACGTGCAGTGTTGGTTTAGAGAGCTTCCCGAAAATTAAGCAAATTAGCAAGAAAAAGCCAGAATAAAAGTTAAAATTAGTACTAACGTTAAAAGAAAATTGGTGATCAGCATTAGAAACCGAGATCCAGGTCCAATCTAGGAATTTGGCAGTACCATTAGTAGGTGAAGCATTCTCCAACATCTGTAGCCCCATATCACAGTTATGAGGGATTTCTAGAAGATTTCCAGTAGTAGAAGACTTATAAAGACCAACGTTAATACAGGTATATTATATGTGCACAAAATTTAATAAAAAAAAATAATAAACGCTAGCTAACCATTAAATTCAACAAAAAGACAGTCAAATATACTCAGAATTTTCGTAAAACAATAAAGTTACTTACCATATAGTTTTAATAATAGTCACTTTTCCATTAACTATAAAAATTTTGTTATTTTGTGGACCATCTGTCAGAATAAGAATTATTTTACAATTTAGTATATCAGTATCAGCGAACATCAGTAAATAGAATGCCACAGAATAATAAAATTTCAGAAAGTATGTTCTATAATTTTAAGAAATTTAATGCCTAAAGATAGACAACCCTTAATATACAATTGCATTTAGAAATCTGTTACCTATGAATTAAATGTATAGAAAATTTAAAATATTCTTAACAAGTATTAGACAACAATCTTTTATGAAATAAACATTGTCAATTGGGGAATGATATTTATTTGCTCAAATAAGGTACAGTGTGTTGTAATAGGATTTGACTTGACGAACGAACCGACTATCAGAGTCTATGTTCTACAAGCAGCTAGGGTAGTTGAATAAGCTAAAAAATATATTACACAGGTTTGTAGCACAATAAATATAATTTTTTTTCTGCAAAGAGACATACATAAACACAAAACAGTACAAAATAAATAAATAAGTAGATACAAGCAAAACATAAAATATACAAAAAAAACAAACAACACAAATTAAATATCACTATAAATTGGCGCCCAACAAATTAAATATAACAATAACTTTATTATGCTGTTCATAATAATTTCCGTAATAATGATCCGATTTCGAAGCGATTTGCACCAATTTCTAGAATGCCCTAAGTCACATTGTTGATACGAATAAATTATGGTTTAAAACCTAAAGAGATCAATATAAATGGGCATCCTAGAAGCGACGAGTTATTTTATTAATTTATACACAATCTGTTTCTGAAAATAATTGATAATAGCTTTGATTGTGAACTAAGAAATTGCATTACGTTCAAATATAATAAGGGGATGAGAGATACGAGGAAGATAAATGTGAAAGATTTAAGGGAAATCATACGATAATGACGACCTTATTTAACATTGTTGACTACGGACACATCGCTAGATGGTGTAAACTAATATACGGAAAGACAACAAAATAAACCTATTTGGTCATTGTCTGATGTACAGTCGATAGGAGGATGAGAGTCCAAGAGCCGGATAATTTGAAGAATTTCAGAAACAAGTCGGGATAAGCCGACGTTCTTACTCATAGACGGAACGGTGACGGTAGCTCCTGAGTGTTCCGAGAGGGATCAGCCAACCCTCAGATAGTCGGACAAGGATTGGAACACTTTGGTAGAATGGGCCGGTAGAAAAAGAGAAGGTCTTACTTCGTCTTGAGGATAGGCTGATCAATATTACCGACTGGTTACATAGACAATATGTTCAGTGGCTATCAGTATCTGGATACATTAAACACAAAATTCCGCTTATACATTGTAAACATAAGAAAAGGTAATCATTCATCAGATATTAGCTTGCGACTAAATTAAAGTTCGTTATACGGTTATAGTACTCTTACCGGAACGTAGCGTGGGATCGGTCGAGTTGGCTTCCATCTATGCATCTTAATTTAGTATTTGCACTGTAAAAAAGTGTGTAATTTAGGATTTAGTAAAATTTTCGTGTTAATAGTTTTACACACTATGGCTTTTTTATACGTTTTACACAAAATGTGTTAAAATTACTAGTATTATAATAAAATATATTGAATTTGTGTAATATTTACCAGTGATGTGTTAAGAGTACACCATTTTCCTGACTGGTTTAGCACAACTGCGCAGCTGCAGTATATCAGCCGATCCAACAGACGTCATTACGCCGTATTGGTCATGTAACGGTGTTGTGTACAGTTACCTCTCATTCACTGTGTTCAAATCGCAGTCCTTTCCAATTTTATTAAACACATCGCACATCGAATATATTGGAGATTTAGACAACATAGAAATACCAGAGTAAAATAAAGTTTGTTGTCTTGAGTTACCACGTGATACACGAAATGAGATTTTACTCAACAAAACCGAACAGTCAATTTTATTATTTAAAATATTAAACAAATAACGAATTAATGAGACATTACGACGTATCTCCAGTGAACCCATATCAAAACGATTCAGAATATCATTATGATTAAAACCTTGAAGGGGATAATCACCATCTTGCAAGAAAGCTGAAATCTTTAAAAAAACGTATTTGAACGGACTCCAACCTTTGACGATGTATATTATAAATTGGATACCATACTATAGATCCATATTCCATCAAACTAAATCATGATCAAACTAGAGAGCAAAATAAAATTTTAAATGTGCGTATATTTGTAAAATCCTTACAATTACGGTATATAAAACCCTAAGTTCAGAATTCACAGGATACAGCATTATTAATATGCTCGATGAAAGTAAGTTTTCTGTCAAATGTAATACCTAAATCCTTGAATAAAGAAACCCGACTTATGACATACCCATCATGTTATAATTATAAATAATAAAGTTGGTTCTACGAGTTAAGGACATTGTTTTACATTTAGAAATATTAAGGAACAAACAATTTAACTGACACCATGACAACATACGATCCATACAGAGTTGGAGATGATCACAATCTGAAGTAGAATTTATTGAAGAGAATAATTTAAAATCATCGGCAAAAAGCAATTTTTCACAAGAAATAATATCTGAGAGATCATTAATAAAGAGTAAAAACAAAGGTGGTCCTAAATTAGAGCCTTGCGGCACACCTGAATATGCAGAGAAAGAACAAGAAGTAAAGTTTTGATATCTGACCATAAATTGCCTACTTGTTAAACATGCTTCTAATAGAGTTATTAACGAGCCTGAAAATTTAAAATCTTGCAATTTCGGTAGTAATATCTGGTGGTTTATATGATCGAAGTCTTTTTGGAAATCCGTAAATATTACGTCAACTTGCCCTCCACCATCCAAAGTTTCAGAAATAAATTGAAAAAACTGCAACGTTCGATATAATATGCACGAATATCAGTTGCTTAGTCAGATAGTAGATTACGTTATGCAAGGTGGATTCAAAGACTAGAAAAATTGCATAGGAAAGATATACTTAGCTCTACAATTCTTAATATCACTATGGTATCCTTTTTTAAAAATTGGACACATACATATATACTTTTTTCCAAAAAGACGGAAATGTGCCATGTTTTAGAATAGCATTGAATAAAGTACACAAAGGCTGAACAAGTGGATATGCACAATCTTTTAGGATGAAACTTGGTATACCATCGACGCCCATTGTGAAAGAATCTTTAGATCTTCTAATAGTAGATAAAACCTCTTCTTCTTTAACAGACGAAATGAGATAGGTAATGACACTCTACCACTTGTAATAAATCTAGTTGGGTCTATTGGATTAGACTGGATAAAAACGCTATTGATATATTCACCAAAGGCATTTACAATGTCAGAAGGATTATACAGTTTTTTATTAATATAAAACATGACAGCTGGAATACGAGATGTGCCTTGCTTTTTTTGAATAAAATTCCAAAATATTTTAGGGTCGTTAGATAAAGATTATTCAGTATCGCTTATAAACAATTTATAGGCTTCGTTAATAAGACGTTTACAGGTAGATCAGAACGATGCTTCCTAAATACATTATAATGTTCAGTAGGTCTATATTTTCTAAATTTTTCGTTTACAGAAGCCTTAACACGAATAAGCCTAATGATCTCACCCATGCCAGGGGGGATAGTGATAACGACGAACATAAGATGTTGGCGAATACATAGGCACAGCTACATCAAACAGACCATATAACTTGTCATAAAACTTCGAACACATATCCTCCACATTACCAATACCATAAAGAAAAGTCCAATTAGCTTGGCAAATGAGATCGTATAACAAGGGAAAATTTGTTTTTTAAAGTTATAAGCAGTACTAAGAAAATTCACTAGAAATTCATTTTGAGACTCAGACCTTCTACAGAATGTAATCAATAACGAAGGGTGATGACAATCCTCAGTAACTAATGGAGATACAGATTTATCAACGATACATTCGAAGTTAGAAAACACAAGTCCAGTATTGTACTCTTTTGTTTTAAACTGTGTAATTATTTTTTACAGTGTGACTATGCCTATTGGTAAATAATCAGGAATTCTCACCGGAATAACGATCATGATCTATAAATTGTGCACGTAAATAACATAAATAAAGATTAACACTTTTGGAAAAATTAAACACTTTATGTGGTAGTACGTTTCTTGGGCGCCTTAACAATTTTTGTGGCATCATAGTGGCAAATATAAGAGATAATATTCCCGTCGTTGAAACAGCTGATATGTGTTATCATTACTTTAGTTAATTTAATTATATTAATACTTATTCAAAATATGACCACAGAATAATAAACAATTGCCAACATCTTGTATGATGAAAAGTGTTTGAAATTGATAAAGTTAAAGAAAAACCTAAAAACAGTGTCACCCAGCATAAGGTAGCCAATTATATTTGTAATCATTCGGAAAATAAATAATATTTTTATAATAATTTTACGTACAATTGTTTATTCAGATTATGCCAATATGGATATGTGGAATATCCTGTAAGTGGCCGCCTCTGCTTCTCCGACAGCAGTTGATACTTTCGACGACATTTTCCATCACCTCGAGGCATAGCTGTGGCGTAATGTCATTTTTCAGTTTTTCATTCGCAACCGGATTATTGGCATATACTTTTCCGTAGCTCAAGAAAAAGTCTCACATGTCTACCCGTTTACGTAAGGGATTGAAAGAACTCAAGAGTCACCTCAAGAACAATAAATTTAAGAAATCGATGGTTACAGAATATACAGCGAATACGGCACAATGTATAGATGTGGAACAAACCATGATTCTGGTGAAAGGAATATATATTAAAAACGAAATAATTTTAACAGAGATGAAGGCCTAGATTTACTAGGAATTTGGAAAAGATTTATACGTACAAATCAGGAACTAGAACGTCACACTTTATTGAACCAGAACGTTATGGAACAGTGTAAACAGCGGACTATAAAAACACCGAAGTACCTAATCCTAAGTTTCAGAATTCCTTTTTGAAGGAAAGCGACATGACTCTAGAAATGTCAAACTACCAGGACCAACGACGTGGAAGCCTGCTCAGAAATTGTTCAACCCCTGACAAACTTTTATACACTCTGTTTCTGAAAATAATTGATAAAAAATAATGACGTAAATTTCAAACTAAGAAAGTGTAAAGTAACTGCTTACGTTCAAATAGAATCAGTCAATGAGAGATATGAGGCAGACAAAGATGGAAGATGGAAGATGAAAGGAAAACCATATGGTTATAGTGCGCTTAAGCTTGGGTGCAGTTAAGCGGTGCCTTAATATAGCGTTCGTAATATAACGGTAAATGACATCAGAAAAAAACGTTGTTATAGTTATAAATGGGTGTACGGTAAACACCAGAGTCGCGTGAAATTAGTTAAGTGAGCTACTGACGAATATCCTGAGCTGTTTGCTATATGTTTTCCAGACGTAATACAATGCTGGTCGGGGCACTAGCCCCAGAGTAGCTGTTTCCTGGAATTCCGGTAAATTGATATTCATTTGGTGGAAAAAATATCACATTTAAAACTAACACTAAACAAAAAGCCTCATTCTTCTAAATACATATGACGTCCATTCTGCTCTAGTTTTATATGCTCACCACCACAGCTATCTATTTTTCGTTAACGTTATGTGACGTTATATTAAGGAGTCGCTTCCCTAGCAAATCTAAGCTTTAACAGAACGCATACTGTACGAGTTTGTACGGTTGCATCTAGCGTGGGCCTTTAAAACTAACTCAATAGCAAGTGGATATTAAGGTCTTTAAAACACGCGCTGGAGTGCTCGAAATAGAGCAGTTATCCATGAGTACTTTACGGTGTTATTTTTTATTGTTACACTTTGAAATCATAAATACTGGTATTAATACTACAAAAAAATGGAAATTTTTTGTTGTCATGAAAAAAAGAAAAATAAAAATTTGTAATCTACTACGTAAGATTAATTTTTGTCACGACAGTTATTACTGGTATATTGTTTAAAAATGAGTTCTAGCACTGGTTACTTAAATAGTAAAGCAGAATCGAGATTAATACCGCAAAAATCGGAAAACGCTTATAAAAAGGAATACGACAATTTCATCAAATGAATGGAAGAGCAAAAGGTAACAGATACAGATGAAATAGTTGTGCTTGCTTACCTTCTGGAAATGTCGGAGCAGTTCAAGGCGTCGGCTATGTGGGCTATCCATTCGAAATTGCAAAGCACGTTGAGGATAAACAAAGGGGTTGTATATAAAATGTATATAAAATTTCAGCAATTTCATTAATTTTGTTTTTCACTTTAGCTGTGAGTAATATTCACAGTGAATGATTTCCGTGCAACAAACACTTTTCTGTAAAGTTTTCAAACTATGATTTACGTTTGGAACCGTTGGTAAAGCTGCATTAATTATTTTTTCGCACCAGTAACTTCGTATTTTATTTTAATTCAGTTCAATACTTAATATAAGCCATACATACGTTTGCAAATATATTTTGCAAACATGTTCTATTCACTACTTTTTTCATAGGGGGACATATTAAAGCTTTGCTAAAGTTTGTCTATGCTTAAGGGATACAGAAACAAATTTTTAATGGAACTAATTTCAAGGATATATATAGAGATTCACCTGACTGGTAAGGTAAGGACTAGATTTGAAAAATTAATTAATCCAGGTATAACAGTCACATAGGCAAGAAAAAAAGAAAACTCCTTATTTATTTTCAAGCTTTCGATGCTTATTGCTTCTTCATCAAGAAACTACAAAAACGTACAATAGTTTTATCAAAATGTAAAAGGAAAAGTTAAAGGGACTTGCGAAAAAGATTGAAATTAATAAAAATGCAATGAAACCGTCCATAAAAAACAGAAAAATTCAAAAAACATTGGCACAATGTCACAACTTCTTAGATCACTTGTACTATTAAAACAACTTAAAAAACTGGCCTATAACTCAGGATGAACACAGATTACTCAAACATTATTCAAAAATATTCGAAAAAAAATCTCTGAGCCCAACAGGTGGTCAAAGAAGTAAAGTTAGGTTAGAACAAACAAAAAACTTGAAACCAATGAAAAGAGTTGATCCAGCTGCAGGCTGATCAACCCAAAAATAGAATAATTGAAAAATGTGATAATGCCAACCTAACAAATTCGTCGGCATTACTACCAAAATTGAATAAGAAAAGAAAATAAATAAGGAAACCGTCCAAAACCCAATAAATTATAAGAAAATCCAAAAAAATTATACCAGAAAAATATAAAACCCTACTAGGTGTCGGCAAAGGACTGATCAATACCAGTGTCACTATTATTGTTAAAATTATTATCAAGAGTAAGCAAAAAAAGTGTAGATCACACTGAGGCCATCAACGTCTTTTCTGGAATTAATACAATTATTGTCGGCATAAATATGACCACCTCTAAAAAACTTCTTTTGAATAAATTATTTTCAAAATCCAAAATCCTGACGTCATCATAAGAAAAAGAATGCCCGTCATCAATTACATGTTTAGCTAAAGCATAGGAAGATTTACCAACCCTTACATCACTCTTGTGAGTAACAATCCTGTCTTTAAGACATCTACCTGTATGACCTATATGCAATAAAAAATATATAGGTGTAGAAAATCAAATACTAAGTGTAAATTATTTAAAGCAGGACATATTTCGTCAAAATTTGACATAGATACGTTTTTGGTGTCCGTCATTTTATTCTGTAACTGTTCTTTCGAATTATTCCACAGATATTTCATAATTTATATAAGAGGAATTACGATATGATGTATACAAGATGATTTAGACCTTATCAAAAAAAAAAAAAATAATAATGTACTCTTACATGATTTAAAAATACACTTCTCACGGGACTGGAAACTGGTCCACTGTAATACCTGACCATGCAGTCAGCGACCGGAACCGCGGTAAAGTGTGATAAAAAATGAACAGATAAAAAATTTGTTTCCAAAGTAAAAAAATAAAATACATTTTATAACACCTATTTTATATCATCAAATTCAACTGCTTTTGCCGTTATTGTTATTATTAATTATTAAAATTAATTTGTGACTTTAATTAATAATAATAATTTGACATACCTGACAACAACTGTGCAAAATTTTGTAAAACTAGAGATGAAACGGATATCCGGTAACTGTCCGATATCCGGCCTAAATTTGCTATCCGGCCGGATGCCGGATAGTAGCTTAATATCCGGCAGGATACCGGATATTCAAAAACTGCGACACAATTCCCTAAAATTCACTTTAACACATAAATCTTTGTGAGGCAAATAATAAAAAATGACTTATAATTATGACGGCTTTTATTTAAAGCTGAAAGTTACAGAAAGTCATAAAGACCAAAAAAGAACCATCCAAAAACACCTTAATCTTAATACTCAAAATTAACAAGTGGTAAATTATGGTGAATAAAGAACAAATTTTTAGAGTTTGCAGGCAATCGGTTCGATCCTGCCGAATATTCGCTATCCGGCCTCTCAACTCGCCGGGTATCCGGTATCCGGTATCCGGCCAAACAACTATCCGTTTCATCTCTAGTGTAAACCCATCTTACCTAGTTTCTACAAACTAACACAATGTTTTCTAATTTTTGTCCGTTTTGAACCAGTAAGTTATTGATAGTAGCTATGATACGTTTGGGTAAATCATCAATTGTGTCCACTTCGGTGTGATACACTTAATTTTTTACACATATCCACAAAAATAAGTTCAAAGGGTTTCTCCTCGTTCAATCTATTGTACTCCTTGAACTTCATTAAGGTACTCCAGAACATTTTGTCGAAAATGAGAGGGAGCATATCATTCAGAAGTCCAGGCAAATCATTTTGAAGGAACTCGAGATATTGAACCCCTTCCATTTTATTTGGTAATATGAATGGTCCAATTAAGCGATAAGCCTGTCCAAACATTTAAAGAAAAGCGTTGTTGGAAATGATCCCTTTGAATCGCGTGCGGATTTTCAAAATCCCTAGCATTCTATATAAAAATAATTTGTAGCTGTAAATCTGGGATTTTGAGCATTTCGTTGCAGCAACCATTCACAATCACAATCTAATTCGTAAGGGATAATTCCTTGGTATTAATGCTTGGACATGCTGTACATGGTACGGATGTAGTGAAAATTTCACAAAAACATGAAAATAATAAGAGAACTCTATATTTTTTAATCCTGTAACTGAGGACGAATTACTTAAAATAATTGAAAATCTGAAAACTAAATCATGTCTTGGAATTGATAGAATTGCAGCAAATACTATAAAATTAATTAAACACAATATTATAAAAATTCTAGTACATCTGATAAACCTGACATTTGAAAAAGCTCAATTTCCAAATTTGCTTAAGTTATCAGTTATTAAACCGGTTTTTAAAAATGGCGATAAACATATGATGAACAACTATAGGCCTATATCCGTAATTAATAGTATTGCAAAAATTTATGAGAAATGCATTGCGTCGAGATTACAAAAACATTTAGAATATTATAAAATTTTATCCCCAAATCAATTTGGTTTTAAACAAAACACAGGTACCGAAGAAGCTTTATATCATGTAACTAATATCCTACAAGAATACTTAAATCGTAATTATAAAGTTATAGGAATATTTTTAGACTTAGCAAAAGCATTTGATAGTCTCTCACACGAACAACTTTTATCTAAACTTGACAACTATGGTGTTAAAGGACATGCGTTAACTCTAATAAAAAGTTATTTATCAAATCGCGAAGCTGTAGTGAAAATAAATAATGTACATAGCAATAAGAAAGTAATAACTTATGGCGTCCCACAAGGTACTGTATTAGGTCCACAGTTATTTTTGCTTTATATTAATGATATGCTTGGGGTAGACATAACTGGTGATATAGTATCTTATGCTGATGATACTGTCTTAATATTTCATGAACGTACCTGGTCTGAGGTCGTCAAAAATAGCGAAAATGGATTGTATAAAATTAAATGATGGCTAGATTAAAATTTGTTGAGTCTCAATTATACAAAAACGAAATTAATCTTTTACAAACAGCTCGAAAAGTCAGCCGCACATTTATAAATTTACATTTCACTCCAGATGTAATTTAATAAATTGTAGTTGCACGAATCAGATAAATAATACATCAGAAATAAAGTATTTGGGTATAATATTTAATGAAACCTTAAAATGGAATAGGCATGCAGATTATCTTAATGGGAAACTTAAGAAACTCGTGTATGTTTTTTATAAATTACGAAGTATTCTACCATATCACAAATTAATGATAGCTTATAAATCGCTAGTCCAGTCTATTCTTACATATGGAATTATTATATGGGGGGGGGGAACTTACAGTGGGCAGCTAAATAATGTTAAAATTACATAAAAATGGATTCTCAAAATCACACTTCAACAAAATAAAAAATATTCTACAGATCGGCTTTGCAAATGTATTTGGGATAAAAGAGTTATACATTTTTACTGCTGCAAAGTTCCTATATAGGAATAAAAATATCAAAAAGATTATAAATCATTCATATACAACTAGACAAAAAACTTGTCAAAATCTTAATGTGCCTCATCCTACCTCTACCTTATATAAGAATTTCATTAATTTTACAGGTCCAAAGATATATAATATTATTCCAGTTCAAATAAGAAATATACATAACTATAAATTATTTTCAAAAAAAAAATATGTGTTTATTAAGGAAAATTTTAATTTATTTCAATGTGTATAGAAGTCACAATTCGAAACCAATATTTTCATATAAATCACTCACCTTTTATGTTTTTGTTTTAGATTTTTTGTTTAGTTTAGCCTTGATTATTTTTTATATTGTATAAATTAATATTTTGAAACCCTGGTAATACTTTATTGTCTACTGTACACAATGATTTGCACGATACGATTTCTTGTGAAATCAGGTGCATAGCAAATGTTGTAAACAAAATTTTGTAATTGCATTGTAAATTGTAATTGTTGTTTCAATAAATTTAAATTCACACTGTTGATTAAAACATTCCTTGTACTTGTTGAGTGATTTGCCTTGTACTTATTTATTCAGAAATTCTCTTCAACAATCTCTAAAATGTGTTTGTCAGCTGCTGTGGACGGCATGAACCTCCATATCTTCCACGATTCGGTTGCAAATTTCCCAAGTCATGTCCACGTTGAATGCCATAACAAAATTGTCTTTATTACATACTGTTAAATAACTATTTCTCAGTGTCATTTGTGGCCGAATAATTACAGTATCTGATGAATTTTATTTAAGTTGGAATTATATTAATACTGTTAAGACCTCTATGCGAAGTATAATTTTTTCTGGATTAAACGATGCTAAAATGATATATTATTTGACAGTGGTAAGCAAAAGATTGCCAAGTAATATTTTTTCAAATTTAATAATTATAACTTTTTATTTATTTTAAAAAGGATTATAAAGACACCTATGAAATAAAATATCAGTACTTAGTACTCGTTTATATTCCAGTAAAACAACTCATACTGTAATAAATCGTCTATCAGGCCTATAGTGTAAATTATTATTGCAGATAAATGCGTGTATAGAATACGAACAGAGTAACGACTGCGTCCAGACCATTATAGAAAAGTTCGAAGCATCTAACTGTAGCAGCACTGCTAAAACATTCCCCTAAAGTCAACAGCGTATCTGTATCCTCACTATTAAGTTTCCATTTTTATTAAGTAGTAGCGCCTAGCAAACATAGAGCAGAATATAATCTTCACAAGTTTAAAATATTCACTAAAAGAACAAATTACTATTCAAATCAGAGAAAAAACAATCTACAATAATTTCCTTTATAAAATTTTTACAGGAAGAGTTCGGGGCATGACATATACACATTTGATAAATAAATACTACTACAGGGATCGCCTGGTTGAGTTTGCCACAGTTTTTTGCATTTTCCTCCAGAAGGGTGCATTTTTACAAAAAGCATCTTTTTTGTGTAAAAAATGAAGTTTTACATAATATCATATGATCTATAATGATGAAAACCTAATTTAGAAAAAGTTACAATATAAAATGTCAGTGATAACAATTAGTGCCCTCTACTTGTAAAAAGATAAAAACACTAGGATGTTCGTCACCACCACAAACGTTCCTGTATTAAATTTTGATGACGTTTAAGAAATTTACATCTAGAATTTGATTTTCTATAATTATCTTACACGCCCTGAGTGGTTCTAGAACATATGTTTATTAAGCAAATCTGACTTATTTTTCAATGTTTTATTAGACCTAGTAAAATTGCCATTTTTTAAAACAGTCTGTATTAATTGGGCCCAAAAATTAAGGTTTTTTTAATAAAAATTACGTACTTACAGTTAATTGTAACAAAATCTCATGGAGGATTACACGATTCCACAGTCTCTACAGATTGGTAAAATGGAATATAGAAATGCTAACTCTTAAAGGAAAAAATATCGCACAGTAATAACCGAATACTTGTGAACCAGAGTGGATGATATGAACATTAGAGTTTTTTACTACTGCAATTTAGTTGCCTTACATATTTTCTTATACGATATCTGTAAGTCAGTGACAGCGCAGATTTAATAAATAAAATTAGAAGAGCTATTGATGAAATTTGACTTGCGTTATATGAGACTGTTTTGAAGAACTGGACATGTCGACGAAGATAAAAGGAAAAACAATATAATTTATATATTCTGTTTTATTCCATTTGATAAATAGGACACCATTATTGAGAGACCTTTTATTTATGACAGCCCGTGTTTTTCTGGAAAGAAGCATGTATAAAGTGGCATTTCAATAATATAAAATCGAATATAAAAATGTTAGAAAATATTTACAAACTTCTATTTTTTTTCAGTATATTACATCACTAGAATAATCAAATGTGAAAAGAAGGCATAGGCACGACAGTATTACTAAGACATGTTCCACAATTGATGTGATCAAAGTCATAAAATATTTAAAAGTTTCTACAAACTTTCATTCTAACATCCGTTTTCGTATTTCAAATATTTAATACAATTTTGATACACTGTATTATACAGGGTGGGCCAATAGTGTGTGGATGGAACATTGTGGTTGTACTGATATATATTTTTAAAATCTGCTGTTGGTGGTGGTGGTGACAGTAAGACCTACAAACTAAAAATATTTTTACTGGAATTCCTAGGCATATACAGGGTGATTCATATTAAAGTTACATTTTTTAAAATGGAACCCCCTGTATATTATTGCATATTTGGATTCCTCGATCAATTCTAGTTTGACTTCATATATCATACTTGGTACCTAAAACGTACCGTTTGGACGTTATTCAATATTTTGTCAAAAAGTCGATGTTGAATATCAGAAGTAGGCGGCTGCATAGGAGGCTGTGATTAGGGGAAATTATTGGCCATCGTCCATACTACCAAGAGCTAGAAAGTCAATTATGAACTCTGTTTGTTATGACTGACATCAACTTTTTGACAAAATATTGAGTAACGTCCAGACGGTACGTTTAAGGCACCAAGTATGATACATGAAGTCATACTAGAATTGACCGAGCAATCCAAATATGCAATAATATACAGGGGGTTCCATTTAAAAAAATGTAACTTTAGTATGAATCTACCTGTATGTGTCTAGGAATTCCAGTAAACATATTTTTTATTTGTATCTCTTACTACCCCCCACCTCCCACCAACAGCAGATGTTAAAAATATAAATTAGTATAACCACAATCCTCCATACACACACTATTGGCCCACCCTATATATGTATGGAGATCACTAGCTGGTCTTATTACATTTTTTCACCTCATTTTGAGTGTTTAGTATGTCAGTATTTAATGACCACCTAGATCGCCTGAATTAAATTCAATAAACTTTTTCTAGTCGAGATATCTAAAAAAACGTTTATTTAACTCCCATACATAATAGAGAAGATCTTCTCTAGGCGTATTACTTCAGAAGGGTTCAAAAATCACAAAATTGTCAAAAATAAGTTGATGTTGAACCTAGATATGTAATAGCTACAACTTCTACTTTAAATAGTTTACAAACTCACCCTCTCCACAATTGTACGGTGTTGTCCTTTTAGATAGCGATGGTCCACCACCAATCACTTACACCTACTTGATGTGCACTCCGCGGATATCACATTTTAACATTTATGATATACTACACACGTACACACTATAAACTACTGGTAACTTGCACCATCACTAAAACGGTCACACATTAACAGTTATTATTACACTACACTACACTGTACTACTACTACATACGTGTATATAGACATTACTTGTCACTACCTAGCTTTGTCACTATTACTGTCGCATTCGTAAGGAGCTGATATCGTGTTCAAGGGGCCTTCTTTTATCCATGTTATTCTTCGATTCTGATTTCGACCTTCAAATATTTATATTTGTATTAAATAGTTTCATTGCCTTAACGGATTTTCGTCTCTTTCTGTCAGCATAGTCTTTCGATTTTGTTTTATAAAAACGAAAATTGATTCGAAAAAGCATCCTTCTCGATACTTTAGGTAAAGTTTTGTGCGATCCCAACCTGATTTTTTTACCGTGGGATACTCATTTTTAAAATACCATCCATGAATTGTTATACGAATCGCGTATTTTATCTCTCTCTTCTTGCTTGTATTTTCTGTTTTACTTTTATTGGTCGCTATCTCTGTCACTATCACTTTCATCAGTAGAACTGTCGTATTCATCACAAGCTGCTGTCGTCTCCAAGCGACCTTTATTTATCCATGTTATTCTCTAACGTTTGTCTTAAATAGTTCCTTCGCCGTATCACCGTTTCGTCGTTTTATTTGTCGCGTATTTTGTTTAGTCAACCTCTACCTTCTTCTTTCCTCGAGTTTCCAATATTTTCCGTTTCGCAGTTTTATGTTATTCTTTGCCACTTTTTATTGCACAATGTACACTACTCAAGGACAACCTTGTGTATGAACAACATATCCCAACCTCATCAGTTACACTCATATTCGTGACTTGTTAGATTAAAACGTTTACGATTTGGATAACGTGCTGTATCGCTTGAATTATTCTCCATTATTAAGAATACAAACACGCTAATAAATTATAATCACAATTAAATTAGGCAAAAAAATATACTGGAAATTTAGTCATGCACACACTCTGGTAGCTGTGCAGATGGAATAGTTGGATCCATCATTACCAATAGAAATTGAGTATTACTGATATGCGCATGTCTATTTGTATGCTCTGCGAGATATGGGGAGCATATAATTTTATACGAAAAATTTACAGACAGCATGAATTTCTCTTGTTAACTAAATAAATTGCGAGCGAGATTATAAAATGACCTCTACTATAGTATCCCTTGAAATGCCACCAAACTATTCAAAGGATTTTGAACTTGCTAAAGTTAAGGAAAGTAAAAGTTTAATACTCCATAACTCCGTGAAGAGGTACAATGGCGGAAACATTATAACCTAACATGTATACAACTATTAAAGAGGTGAGCCCCGGTAGACTAATAGGAATTTTGGAAGGTATCAATGTTTAAGTCGTGTCAATAATTTTGTCTAGTCACATGTGTGACGGATTCGGGATGGAAACCTTTATGTTAAAAGAAGTACTAATATTGCAAGCTCCCCTGTATATTTTCGAGTGATAAGAGGTACCGTACACCCAATATAAGTAAAAAAAATTAGGTACAGTTTTCTGTTTATAAAGCTCGACCTATGCCGTCTGCCACCCTGTACATGTATTTGCAATGCAGTATTTTTAATTTAGATGTAGATGAAGGGCAGAAAGATCCCTTGCTTTTATCTTAAGCGGCGCTATTAATACTCATCGAGCAATATTTTCATCAAAGCCATTCAATTTTTACAGTCAGACACAAAGAGCAAGCTTTGGGATACAATGGATATTTTTAAAAATATAAGGAATTTTCTAATAAAGACGGCCCCATTTTTGTGCAGTTCAATCACATTGCTTCCATTAATTTAATAAAGTCGAGCCGGGCTCTGTAGATGAAAAGAATACGACAGAAAAGAGACCGATTTAAAATTATATTACTTTATTTGTGGATGGGATAAATTTAATTTATAAATTGGCTGTTGTCACATTTCCAATATACCGGATTTATTTGATGATATAAATGAATTAGGCCTACCTCTTCTCATATCCGCAACAAAGTTCTTTGAGATAGGTCTAAATAAGAAATAAATAACAGAACCGATAAAGTAATATAAATGCTCAAATAAGGAATTATAGGATAATAATACACCATTTCTTTTGCACTTATAATTTCAAAAGATGACTGAATTAACTAAGCTAAACGATTATCATTATTTGAAATTAAAATAAAGTCAAAAAAAAATTATCCAACATTATACATTTACTTTGTGTAATAACGGACGGTAGATGAAAGATAATTGTAAGATCACACGGTGTACACATGCCGCATCTAATAACCAATCGTTACCCATGCCGTGAACAAAAAAGGATACCAATTTAAAATTGGTATCCTTTTTTGTTCTTCTATTCTCAAAAGCTTACTTTTGTCTTGATTTATCTGCAATCCCACTTTACGTGTTTCCTTCACAAGTTTTCTCGTTACTTCTTCTAATTCCCTACTATCTCTAGCAATAATAGCCACGTCATCTGCATAACTTACAATTTGATGACTTTTAAACAATATGTGTCCTTCTCTGTTCAACTGTCTATCTCTTATGACCTTTTCTAGTACTAAATTAAAAAGAAGCGTTGAGAGTGGGTCTCCTTGTCTCAGCCTGTATCAATAGTAAAGCCTTCCGAACATTCACCTTTTATTCGTACTTTGGATTTGGTATTTTCTAAGGTCATTTTCAATAGCCTAATCAGTTTGGTTGGTATCCCAAATTATTTCAAAATTTTACTTAGTTTATTCCTTTTGATCGAATCATATGCTTTCTTGAAGTCCACAAATAGAACCATTGCTTTGATCCCATACAGCATGTAGTCAGAATTTCCTTCACCATGAAAATTTGGTCCGTTGTTGACCTTCCTTTTCTAAAACCTGCTTGATACTCCCCTATTTGTAGTTCTGCTATAGGTTCTATTATCTGTTTTATTAACGTTGCCATAATTTTATACCCTACATCTAACAATGATATACTCCTATCCTATTCCTCTGTCTACCATTTATTTTCATTCCCGCACCTGAATCTTGCCAACATTATCTTTTCCTTCTTACTTGCCCTCTTTAAGTATCTCGGTATCTGAATCCTTTATTTTTGTTCCTCTTTCTTGCCTCTCTATATCTTTGCTGTTTTAATTTTTTCCTTATCTGTCTGCCTCCGGTTCTTAAACGTTCTCTTTCTGTGGTTGCGTACTTATTTGATCAGTAATATTTCTCTCTGTCTGTGTCTATATTATCGCTTCCTTCGTTCTTTTTTTCTAACCAGCACTGTTGTAATATCTTGCAATCTTCCCTTTCCATTATCTTTTCTTCGTATTTTACCAGCTTTCACCCTTATTTTATCTCTTGCGTTCTTCTCTGACGATATAGCCCGGAGTGTTTCTGTTTGTCTAGTATCCAAAGGTTGTAATTAGGTGAAACTAAACTAAATTAGGTGGCGCTTTCTATTTCATACATTATGGTATCTACGCTTTGCAGAAAATCAAGAGCTGAGTACTCAAGCTACTACCATGATCAATAATATCAAGAATTTTTCGAAAAATTATGTTTCATTTTTGCCAACGAATTTTCACGTGTCAAATTATTTCCGGAATTTTTTTCAAGGTTATGGATGTTTTGAAAATTACGTAATTTTCTAAAAATATTCATCAACAAAGACAAATTTATTATTAATTTAATTAAGAACATTTTATAATTTTATTATAAACTATTCTAATAAATTATAACTTTCAAAACGCTATAAATTCTACAAATATAGTTAGTTTTTAATAAAATTTGAAATACCTCGATAAAATTACATCTGATTTATGAAATAAATAGTTCACTACAATTGAAGAAGCCAATCTGGAAATTCCTAGGTGAGGCAGCGATTTTTTTTAACTTTTTCTTCGCTAACTGCAAAAAAGTTCTCCTTCTACAAAAGTTGCCTATATAGCTACAGTACATATATCCTAAAGTTTGGTTTGGGTCCCATGTCTGGTTATTGAGATATGACATATCTAAAATCTCACCAGCCGCCCTTGATGTAAAGTTTGTAAACTATATGTATATCTTCTGAATTTCAGTTTTAATTTGTATTGTGTAATGTGTAATTTTATATATATTTCCGAATGTTATTTAGGTATTTATCTAGTTTAATTGAGAGTATTGTCCAATTTATACAATTTAATATATTTTTTCGATTGTTTTGATGAGTGTAAACATGCCTTTGCAGTTATACGGGTAAATAAATAAATCAATAAATGAATATGTTTTGATAGCTTTGTAGTTATATAAATATTTTTTTTTACAAAGGGCTAGTTACATCCAACTTATTGAGAATATATTTCTATATGTGTTGCCTAATGTTAATATTAACATAGATACAGGGTGCTGAATAATTCTAATAGCTTCTACAGTTGCTGACGTATCGATTTCAAATTTGGCGTTTGGGTTTTAGAGGTCCCAAATTCAAATATCATTTTTAAGCTATCTTATAATGTATTACCGATGTAAAAAAAACACTACTACAAGAGTCGGCCAAGCCTTTTCCGATATTTGGCCAGTGACCAGTGGAGTTCCTCAAGGCTCGGTTCTTGGTCCCCTGTTATTTGTTATATATGTAAGCGATATACCATATCATCTGTCCAGCTCTTTGTCATTCTACGCTAACGATACGAAATTATATGCTAATCCATCTAGCAATTATTTAAGTCTTCAAAAAGATCTGGACTCCCTGACGGTGTGGTGCAACGATTGGCTGCTTCCGTTGAATACCGATAAGTGTGTTGTTCTCCACCTGGGCAAAAACAATTCTAACTTTCCATACTCCATTAACGGTCAGTCGCTCAGGAGCGTATTATCACATAACGATCTCGGACTCATAGTGAACATTAATCTAACGTGGAGTGATTAATTCGCCGCAGTGTGCAAACGTGCCAACGCTAGACTGTTTCTGTTACAAAAATCGTTCTCCAAATTGTCGTTTGATACATGTTGCCGACTGTACAAATCGTATGTTCGTCCGATTCTCGAATACGCCGGTCCAGTATGATACCCTGAACTTGTTCGCGACCGAGAAATGTTGGAGAAAGTTCAACGCCGTGCCACCAGACTTTGTTTTGGCCCTGTTAGGCCGTCATATGAAGAGAGATTGGACTTAGCCAATCTTACAACGTTTCAGCAACGACGTCTCAGAGGCGACCTGATTCTAACGTTTCGCATTATGAAGTACAACTTTGGCGGTCTAGCTTCAATTTTTCCACTCAACACAGATGCTCGCCTGCCTGGACACCAATATAAACTAAAATAGGAATCATTCAAGACACGGGCTAGACAGTATTTTCTTAGTAACAGGAACTTTGACTTTTGGAATAATCTGCCCTTTGATGTATTAGATGCTCAATCAATTAATTCTTTTAAAAATAAGATTGACAATTATATGATCGCTTTTGGCTAGATTGGTTTCTCAATTGAATTTGTGCGTTTGTCTTTTTGCTACTATTTGTAAGATTAAGTGTTTATTGGTCATTTTGCTACTGTTTGTCAGTTCTCGCACCGATTTATTGTAAATTTAAATGTAATTTAATTGTATGTACTTACTTGTCACTTGTTGTTTTTTTTTTCTTGTAATGGGCATAATAGGACTTTGTCCTCTGCCCTTATTGAATTTTTAATAATAATAATAAGAATAACTACAACATTTGTTTTATCAAACACTAGAGTAAACATTCTTTAAAAATATCATAATTTCTGAAAAGGACATACCTTATGGAAACCCATACCTTTAACCATTTTCGATATATTTGAAATAAAAAGAAGTAGGGGAAAGTGGGGGAATACCGCACACCTAAAGAAGATAATTCATTATTAGGTCATGAAAGTGATTTGAAAAATTAAAACTGGTACAACATAATCAGCATTTATGAAGGAGTACTTAATGTTATTTTAGTTCATTTATAATTTTTAGATTCTGAGAAATTTTGTTAGTTGTGAGATAATACAAATGCGCGATATTTCCCACCCAGCGGGATAATGATGTGCATACTGTAGGGTAATATTGCGTATATTCGGAATTGTAGTTTAAAGTGAATTTTTTTTTCACATATGCTTAAAAAAGTAATTGAATAGAAACTAAGTGATAGAAATCATATTTATTTTTTACATACAAATACTTTGCAGGGATCTTTGCATTTTTATTATTTTACAAAATCCTTTTTTTGGAATTAGTCTTAGTTTTGAAAGTCTTGAACATTCACAACTAAGGGGTTGCTCAACCTGCCGATGCTGATGTTTTCGCTACTGGACCTACTATTGGTGCTACAGGTTCCATTTCACATTCAATGTGAAAAAGATGTAGTAAATTGTTTTTCATGATTAAAAATTTCTTGTTGCAAAATCATAGGCAGTTTTTCTGAGCTGAGATTAAGGTGAGTCACTCTATAACAGTTTGGCTAACTTTGGTTAAGGATTTCGTATGTTTGACTAGTTCCTCTTCTTGTTGGGGAGTATATATGGATTTTCTACCTAATTGTACATCACTCAGTGGCTCCACATTTATTAATTTTTCTCTCAACGTTGATTCCAGGATGTTGGGATTACGCGGTATTACCCCTAGATGCTTCTGTGTACAAAATTGGTTTCCAGGAAAAAAATACTGGATTAATTTTAACGTTCAGGCTTAAAATGATTAACAAAGATATGACAAATTTCTACAAAACAAACCTAAAATCCAAGTACTGAATTAGGACTTACCTTGCTTTATTAAAGATAATACGAATATTATAAGATCGACTGCTAGATGTCAGCGATATTTACTTTGAACAATTATTTGTTACACGTGCAACACGTCACTGCGCGGTATTACCCTGTGCGCGATATTCCCCCACTTTCCCCTACTCCTTTTTATGTGGTGATGATTTTTCATCAGTTAAGCAGTGAAAGAGATGATTATTTTTTATTTCTCGCTATCAAAGGATCAAATTTGTGATGTTTTAGATACAGAAATTTCTAAAAATAAATCATGTAGAACAAAATAAAAATATCAAAAATAAAATTATTGATGTTTCGTTTATTGCTTGTTACTATTTAAAGTTTTTTCAAATATAAAAAAGAAATACTTTTAAGAAACGTTTGTCACCATTTTGCTATTCTAACCCCACATTTTAACAGTTATTTTTACATACTTATAAATATAACTGAAGAGTCTTATATTATGTAGTACTAAGTTGTAACAATAATTGCATTTATAGTCAAATTTTATAAAATACATAGTTCTAAGATTTTTGTAACTAAAAATGTATTGGACCACTGTTTCTAGTTATTTATTCATTTTCGGCTTCTTTGAAAATTCGTATGTGACATGGTATAATATTCCTTCTATTTGCTATGTCTGAAATTATTTGTATTTGTAGAAAACACTAAGTATTTCAAGAATATGGTGCTTTTAATGCAATAATAGTTATTTGTATAACAAATGTGCAAAGTGCATAATCTCCTACCGCGGATAGTTTGATCAAAACATATTTGTTTGTTTGGTAGATTGTGACGGTTTTAACCTTCAACATATTTGCGAAATCTTGGTACCTATGTATGTTAAGTTGCCTATTTGAATATTATCCTGACCCGGAAAGTGAAAGAAATCACCAAATCTATTTGTTCTCCTCACGCGTAGTTTACCGTTCAGAGCCGTCGATTGATTATTCTAAAGAGTTCAGATATTCTAAATGCAGCAGGTTTCTTTAAGTTTTAAAATTGCTCGTCCCGTTTTATAATTATATTTTCTTATCGTCAATATATTTACATATTCTTATAATTCAATAATAATAACTATTATTTACCTAATTCCCTCCCTTGAGTGCCGATAATGGTTTTGTTAGTGGATTGGTATCTCTGAAATTATAGATACTTATTTTCTTTTCTGTTGGTATCTCTATTCTTTCCCTCCAATATATTTTTTTAAAAATAGTTTTTGATATCGTTGGAAAAAAAAGGTTAGCTCTTTCTTTTCAAGGTGTACACGACCACGTGGCCAAAGCCTTTTGTGGAAAATTGAAACCACCGTAATTTGGGATTTAAAGTGCTTTTGGTCAAATATTTATACTTTTATTGGTGATAGTGTTATTAAAAGTATAGCCGTTTTGGGATTTTGTGTCGTCAACACTACTTGTTTAGCATCTGGAAAATAAATTTCCAAGATAGAGAGAGAGGTTTTTTCTCTACAGTGTTTTGCCATCCACTCCACCTTACCACCTCCTGATATAAGAAAACCCTCTATGAATGAGGTATGTACCTTACAATAATATTTGTATTTATCTTTCATTCATCTGGGCGTTATTTAATGCCTGTTTGTGTCTGTAGGATTGTCTTTTATGGTGCTCTGTTTTCCCCAGAAGTTACTCCTACGCTACGTATCAGAAGGATTGCGTAACTTCCCTTGAGGATCGCACCAACGATTGACAATATCAATCAGCCCCTTTTCACCTGCTGAGAAGGATACCACCACGGGAAAGGATACTTACCTTTCACCAATTACGTCGAATTCCATCCACCCTTAGTCAACTGGATTCTTCTGGAAACTACACTCTTGACTTTTACCAGCAAAGTGGATGTCAATTTACTGTTATTTCTTTTTTTTACTTTTAATTAGCATTTTCAACCATCATTTATTTTCGGTATAAGCTATACCCTTTTAAAGTATGATATAAGTTGCTCCTTTAATTATGAGGAATACAACAAATATTATGTTTAAAAATTACTTACATTTACATTTTATATAAATAGATTAAGCAAATTTAATTTTTTTCCATTCATTACTAAACAAAAATTAAATAATACATTATTACCGAACAGAAATCCAAATTAAATCATACATTATACGACTAATATTCCATGTAAACCAGATTGTGGATATCCATTAAATGGTATAAACGTAATTATATAACTAATATTGCTAATTACTACTGTTTGTAATTTAAGGACAAAATCTGTATTCTGATCCTATTAGCGTATATGATCGCTAGTTTATTATTATAATTATTTATTTTTTTTTAGTAATATACTGTTTCCTTTCCTCAGAAACAACAATTATTTGAATATTTCCTTCTATCTCTGATTCCAAAAGAGTAAACCAGAAATAAGAAAGGTTAATAATTTGCAACTTCTTTGGAACTCTTTTGTGGTTTTCGAGGTCTCAGACGAGGAGAAGGGGCAGTTAAATCAAATCTCATGGCGCCCTACCTCATAATATTTTAAGTTAATTAGTGTTAAAATCTTGGAAAGGCACTGCCTTTTTCATTTGCATATTTCTTTTTATTTATAGAATTGAATATAGCTAGCCGCGGCTTATGGCGTGCCACATTATAGCATACTCTATTGCTAAATAAATATTAAATTGAATTTTATTTGTTTGCTAACGCCCGGAGATTTCGGCACGTTATGAGATAATAAAGGAAATAAAATATTTTTTCTACACCCGTATTATAACAATGCACTTATATGCCCATAATCCGTTTCATAATGATACCCATTACGATACAGATTTTTAAACAATAGAAACCCATAATTTTTCAATCAAGCATGCTGTGCATTTGACGTTTATCCTAGATTCTTATGTAACTATTTTAGATGTCAAAATCAGTACGTATTAAATTTTCGTAGATACCTAGCTAAACTTCGATAATTTATCAAAATGTCTGATATCAGCGATATAGAAGAGTTGCCATCGACTCCTCCACACATATCGGAGAAAGCAGAAAATGCAGTTCATACGAATAATTACTGTTACCTATTGTGTTCAATAAAAATATAAAATTTATGGTTTTTGATTATTTATCGGGTGTAGAAAAAATAGCGTATGCAACTCTCATGTAATGGTTATTAATACACTCGCATAAACCAAACGAAACCCGGTTAATGCTCGTGTATTAATAACCATCATTACATGATCGTTGCATAATATACTATTTTTTAATGTTGAATGCCCTGTATCAGGAAAATGTTGTGTTATGTTATAGGAAAGACACTTATGTTTTCGTACTCTATTTTTTCCCAAAGTTAAAAAAGAAAAACGGGGACACCTAGTATTGATTAATACTTAAGCTTAAACTATTACTACTACTACTTATTATGATGATATATCCTATATATTTTTATGTTTAATAAAAAGTTAACAAGTGGCATTTGAAGGTTAAATAAAAGGCATTACATGAAATTAAGAAATACCCTTCTCATAGCAGCCAAGTATTATTAAGACTTTTGCTCGCTGAGTTTCCTTAATGACCCATAATATGACACTCCTCTCGCTGGGAATCACTAAACATCGCCCAATCTGAAGATACCGAACCGAACCGTTTTTAATGGAAATCCTCTCTGTCCCTCTTTCCTACAGGACTTTAATTTGAAATAAAACTCCCTAATCGCCTCGTGCGAAGGCCCATTTTTAAAATAATTTCGAAATCCGCTCGACTTAATCGCCCTTCCGTCCATTTATAACGCGTAGTCCAACAGATGCAAAACAGCTCCCTCATATTTTCAGCGGAGTTAAGGCAAACACATTACGAAGTGATATATCAGGCTCTATCTGTCCGGTCACGTCCTTCCTGGAAAAAAACTCCCGACGGCGAACTGGACATTGTGCGCTGGACCAAGGTTATTTTGAAATGGAGGGCAAGTGTGTGTAACGAAGTTAACCACTTTTAATATTAAAGAATGATACGATGTCATTTTTTAAGCGAATTTATCATGTGTCAGAAAAAGGAAACAGAAAGTGGCAAGTGAGTTAATATTCCAAAATTATTAAAATATAAATATTTTTAAACAATACACATAATAGCATTGTTGCATTATGAAATGTAAATTTGTTGCTACTGAGATGCTATAGCTTTCTGAGACGCGTGGCCGGTGCTCATATTTTCCAAATATGTAATTATCATTTGACTTAACTAGATGCAAATAGTTGTTAAAGCTAACAAATTACAATTTTTAACATATGTCTTTATTAAAATTTACTAAGGTAATCTTCCAGGCTTCCAAGCAATGAATTTACATACATTTTAAAATCACAAATCAATTTTCATTATAGTCTCTTTGGAAATGAAAGAGAGCAATAAAACCCCGAGAAGAACCGGCCACGGGCGTGGCAATATTTCGTTTCAGGTAATTATCGGATAACACTAATGCTAACAGGTAATAGGTGTACATTAGTATATTTTACTGGATACATCATAGGGCAGGAGCCAGTGTATTGTGACAGATCAATCCAGTCTTAGAGCTGATTATACGAAGACGTGCTAGTGCAGTAGAGTAAAATTCGACTCGTGTTTAGTGACTATTGTGCCAGTGGATATAATTTTGTTTGACATGAACGCAGATGTTTTCGAATAGTATTTTACACAAATGTTGGATCTTATTCATCCGGGGTCTGTAATTGTCATGGATAATACCAGTTACCATTCACGGCAGACCGAGCGGACGCCTACAACTGCTTGGAGGAAAGCCGATATAATTTAATGGTTATCCGGAAAAACATTTCTTTTGAAACAAATATGGTGAAAAAGGAACTTTTGACACTTGTCAATCTTAATAAAGGTCAGAAAAAATATGTTATCGATGAAATGGCAACAAATCGCCAAATAACGGTAGTACGGTTACCACCTTATCACTGTGAACTTAACCCAATTGAATTAGTCTAGGCCCAGGTAAAAGCGAAAGCGTGTGGCGCGAAATAATACGACGTTTAAATTAAGTGACGCGAACATTTTGTTAAAAAATTCCTTGGAACGAGTAATTGCAGTACAAAAAGAAAAGGAGAAAATGTGGGAACTCGATAATTTAATTGACGTTACTGTGGAACCTATCGTTATCAATCTAGGAGACGAAGATAATTCATCAGAATATTCAGAGGATGAATTTTAATATACCTACTTTTTTATTTTCTTTATTGTACATTTATACAACACTACATTTACTCACCATTTGAATTTTCAAAATACATATATTTTTGTATGGAATAAAAGTCTTTTCATTAAATTTAAATAAATATTTTGATAATAATATTGAATAATTTATTTGAATTACTAAAAACCCTCTTAACCCGGTTATGATGCTTAAAGTAGCCTCTAGTTTTGAAATGCTGTTTTTGTATTATTTACTTATAAGAGAAACGGACCGAGAAATTGAAGCGGCATAGACAAAGACGGATTGTCAGGGATTAAATTTTAGCTACCTGCTACAATTTAGTAAGGTTCGATCACACAAAGTTTTTTTAAAAGTACACCTTATCTATACCGATAACACATAATATAAAAATATTGAATATAAGCACCAGTACTACATTTATTTACGATTTGCATACATAATAAGCTTTTATTACTCTCTTTCATTTCTAAACAAGCTATAAAAATGCTTGTTGTGTATATAATTTGTATATATGCTATTTACAGGCCATTTAGGCCCAGAGTTAGATATTTTTTTCCGCTCTCTTCTATTTCTCATCTTTCTCTTCCAGTTTGTTACATTCTTCTCTCTTAGATCAATCGCAGCTTACTTTCTCTATCGCTTCTTCAGTCTACCCCTTTTCTTCTTATGGTTAGGTTTACTCTCTACTATTTTTTACTATTCTTTCATCTAAAAATAATTCTTTCCCCAAGCCGCTGCACTCTTCTGGATATCACAACTTTGGTGCCTGATATATTCCATATATTTCCCCATTATTTCTCCTCATAGAGCCATCCTAGGTCTCTTTTCCATTTTGAATCTTCTCAATATCTACCTTTTTCATCTCAACAGGTTTTCCCTGACTTCTTCAAAATCAAATTAAAAGAAACACTAATTCTATTAATAATAATACTGATATTTTGACTCAATTAATAATTAATAATCCTTAGTTTATTGCAGATTTTTGCACTACCTATAAAATTTTGCTAAATTGATTTTCATACTTATTTGTATATTATTTCCTTTTTGCTTCGATACTTTTTGTATGTTAAAAAAATAAGAATTTAAGCTTGTCACCTAGCATATTACATTTTTCTAAAATTAGTAATTTCATTCTGTTCAGAACCATGGAAAATTTCTACAGCAAAATTTGTTTCAAAAATTTATTCCTATAGAGTTAAATGTTTTTAATATTTTTGTCCTTAACCATGTGTTTCGGTTCTTAATCACTATGCTTACTCAGAATTTTTATGAAAATGAGAAACTTCTTTATGAAATGTTTGTCCTTTACTCAATTGGTACGTATTTCTTAAAGTTCGTTCTTTAAATTTCTAAAATGTGTTTTTATTGTTTTTGTTATAGTATGATTGTAGTAAGATTGGTATAAAAAATTACCCTACACTTGAGTAAATAATACAGATTTTTTAAAATTTTGTGTTGGGCTTTTTTATGTTTGACCTATTGTTCCCAAGAGTGGTAATTTGAAATTTTTATTTATATGGTCAGGAAAATACTACTAATAATCATCTTCAAGATGCACATAACTAATGCACTTGAAATTTTGATTAAAAAGCTATATGATATTTTCTGAAAGTAAATCCATATTTTAAATTTCTTAATTTACTTACATACATAATCGGTCGAAATGTACTTTTATAAACGATCATCTTGGTTTTCCTAATTATATCCTTTTCTCCAGTACTACGTTTGAGTAAGGCTTTGATACATTCTTGTAGCTCTTGTAATTCTTTCATTTACTTCATTTTCTATGTTCCTTTCTCTATATATTTGAACTTCTAGGTATTTAAAAATGTCAACTTCTATTTGTTCCTGAGTTGTTGTGATGTTTATTACTATATTTTCCTTCCCTATTGCCATTACTTTTTTCGTGTTGGTATTTATTTTCATTCTGTTATTCAATTCCTCTTCCCATATAATGACGCTTTCTTGCAGATTTTTTCTCAATAGAGGCACACAAAGTCAGATCATTAGCAAAAGCATATGCTGACATTTCTACTGGCTGTAGTTTATTGTACCCCACGTGTTCCATGGCTTTCATAAAACCATAGTTAAATTAAATAGTGTTGGACCCACTACACCCCCGTCTCTTAGTCCATCGTTAATTATATATCTTTTCTTACATAGCTCTCTATTAACATATAGATTCTTTATTCCATTTCAGTTTTAATCGATATTCCTTCTTTAAAGTCCATCTTAAATTTCTGTCACGTTCTATCGAAATTCTTTTGTAGGCCTAAAACCACTAAATAGTCTTAGGTGTTTCTTGTTCTGGTTTTCTATATCTATTGGTTTATAGTGAAGATGTAATCCTGTGGACTACGTCCTTTCCTAAAACCACCTTGCGATTCTGTAATTTCTTCTTCTACGTTGTAGATTCGTTCTTATTAAGATTATGAGTAAGCATTTCAATTACCTGTTTTCCTACAGCTTTTAACATTTTAAGTGTTATCCCATCGTGACCAACTTTTTTATTACTATAAAATATTGTCAGCAATATGTATTCTCGTTTTGAAAGCCTTTTATTTCCAAAACATTGCGCCGTTGTTTTGGTTGAACAATTTTCTGATTAGTTGGTTTAGACTTCTTGAAACTGAATTTTAGATTTACTTCTAATTTTGTAATTTTTGATTATTGAAAAAATAGCTATAGCCTTGAAATTTTGCAAAGGATTTAATTGAGTTTACGATATCTGTGTTAATAGGATACATTTGATTATATTATCTTGTTTTGTTCAGGATGTAGTAGCAGTTTGCACGGATCCTGTAAAAGCAACCCATATGCTTCAACAAAGAATTAAATAAAATCGACGTTGTATTTATTTTTCAAAACGTAAACTTACTTATTAGTGTTTCTTTGATCTTATAAACATTTGTACAACATTCTTCCCTTTGAAACAACTCTTATATCTCTTTATTAATCTTTTCAAAACATGCCTTCTGACCCTTCCTTATCTGAAGGCTGCCTTTGAATAAAGCCTGATTTATTAATTTGTTAAATACTTTGGAAGTTTGTAAATACAGAATGTTTTATCAGAAATCTTTGTGAGTAATGCCGTAAATTTAAAAATATAATTAATTTTTAATGTCAGTGCTAGTACCTGTGTATACTTTTAGTACTTCCAGATATTTGTTATCAACTTTTTTATATAGAAAATTTTAAGTGGTAGTAGCTTTCTAAGTGAAAATAAATACACTTTATTTAATTACAATAAAAATTTTGCTTAACATTTTAGTATTCTTACTTGCTACTATTTACTTAAAAATACGTATTTTTAAAATGTCACTTCCCTTTCTCTGACAACACTAAAAACATTAGTAGATTATAACGAACTTTGTATCCACTAGAGATGTACAAATAAGTAGGTAGAGAGCTTCTATATAAGAACTTTATTTAATTGATTTAAGACATTATATCTACTAATTAAGGTTCTGGGACCCTTAGTTTGAGCTGCTCCAATGAAAGGGTATATTATTTTAAGGGGATGGTTGCTTTGGTGATGATGATGTAATTTCATTTTCAGTTACCCTATTTTACAGATTTCCTATTTTATGAATTTGGGTTAGAACTATAAATAGATACATACCTAAATCATAAAATTGTTGACTCCATCTTGTTAAGAATAATTTTTTAAAAATGTATATATTTTGGGGGTTTTTGAGAAAAACCTTTAAGTTATATACTTGCAAGAGCTAGATCGTACTGAATTTTTCACGTCACACCTATTATGTTTTCGGGATGAATCTACCATTTTCAGCGGCTTTCACAGTTGGTATACGATTTTAGGGGTCGAAATATCTCTGAAAATAAATCTATATAATATATTTTCACTATGGTATCTTTTGTCAATTCTAAGCTACAAGGTGATTTTTAATTTTCAGCAAAATTTGTGTAACCCACCCTCTTTTTACACTAGATATCGTAACATATTTTAAATATTTTACTGGTACTTTTAGTAGTATAAATAATTTAAAGTATAAATTGATCAAATGACAGAACTTGATCTATACAACTTATTTGCATAAGGTGATATTTCTCTAAATATGTACAAAGTATGTTTAAATAAGACTGAACTTCTGAAATTGCGCACGAACCTTTGGATTCATCGAGTTTCTGTAAAATGCAGCACCTAGCGGTAACAAGACAAGCGCGCACATTATACCTACACAAACCAGCACATCATAGACCAGTAAAGTGTGCTCATGAAGATACCCATGTTGTTTATTGAAGCAACGCACACTAGACCGGCATCAGCATGTACCGTCACCAGTAACGAGTGTCTATCAAGCAGGTCGTACTGGGATACAATTATGATCTGGACCAAAAAAGCCCACTTATAAAGGTACCCATATTTTTTTAAAGAAACAACGCACACTAGACTAGCACCAGCACGTACCATCACCTACAACGACCGGCAATCCCGTCGTACCGATTGGAGTACAATTATGATTTGGAGCCCCATGTTATTAAATGAAGCAACGCACATTAGACCAGCATTAGCACGTACCGTCACCTGCAGCGACCATCAAAGTAGGCCCTACCGATCGGGGTACAATTAAGATATATAATTTCTATGTATGGCATGTGCGGACCGGTATTTTCCTTAAACACACCTCAAGCCTTTCATTCAGTGGCATTGTTCTGTGAAATCTTGTGTTTTGCTGTTGTAAGTGAATACCATTGGTTCTAAATACTGAAACAATTTTCAATGATCGCTCTGCAGTTCACGAAAATGCTGCTACCACTTTTCATTGATGAGCTGAATCTAAAATCTTCTCTTGTTTCTACCTTCCCTTTCCTCCTCTTCATATAACATCGGTAAAATAAAAATTTCTTTCTCCGAACTACACATTTCCATGTTGCATACTTAACTACTATTTAGAAATTTCAAAATGTGCCATACTCAGAACCTTCACTAACTGGTCTGTACTGGACAATCGTGCAGGTATTAATGTGCGCGACCGTTTATCAATAACAAACTACATTCAACTGAATTAGCACGCGTAGTGATAAGAGTAGAATTTTTTTTTTTATATTTTTAGGTATTAATAATATTGTGTGAAACTAACTACTCAGTGGACAAAAGCCCCAACCTGCGTTGAATTACACCCACAATATCTACCCATATATTCCTTATTATTAGCTTTTGTAACATTTTTTTACTGTTTTAGAAAGGTATTTTAAGCTAATATAAATCAAATCTCCTACAATTCCTATCAATGAAGTCATATGTATATTCTCTGATACCAAACATCTAGGTATGCTAATGAACAATTCCACAGACAAAGCCCTATTCAATAATTATCTAAAGAAAATTGTCTAATTTACTCACTCTATAAAAATCTAACTTCACTTTTTTGGCAGTGGGAACAGGACAAATTCAACCACATTAGATGAGATCTGACCTATTTCTGCATTTTTAGGAATGCTTCTTCAAGTGGTCTCCTTTAAGTTGAATCAAATATCTAACTATAAAAATTATTATAAAAATTAAAATTATTTGAAGTTAAATATCGACAATGACAAAAAAGTGACATCCTGTCAATGAATTAAATATGACAACACCTACTTGAAAAATGTTCACCTTTTATGTAAAAGTTTTTATATATTTTTAGGTATTAATAATATTGTGTGAAACTAACTACTCAGTGGACAAAAGCCCCAACCTGCGTTGAATTACACCCACAATATCTACCCATATATTCCTTATTATTAGCTTTTGTAACATTTTTTTACTGTTTTAGAAAGGTATTTTAAGCTAATATAAATCAAATCTCCTACAATTCCTACTTTTAGTTAGATTTTTATAGAGTGAGTAAATTAGACAATTTTCTTTAGATAATTATTGAATAGAGCTTTGTCTGTGGAATTGTTCATTAGCATACCTAGATGTTTAAATTTTTAAGATTTATAAAATTTCTGTGTTAAAAATATCTCAATAAAATTAAAAAAAAAATTATAATTAAATGTTGAAATAAATTTTTTAAATCCGTCTGAGTCCTAGCGTCAAACATATGAAAAATTATCATAACACAGAATATTTACTATATGACACAAATTATCTCAAAATTAGCACCAAATTATAAAAATTCAAAACTTAATATTTCAACTTTGATTTGGCTTTTATACATATTTGCATGCTTATCAAAAACGATATCAGTATATTTTTTATGTATAAATTGTAATATCAAACAAGTACAAACTATCAGGCACATTTAAATCTATATTTATGTTATATCTATCTATAATTATACTAATAAAATAATATCGTTTCCTAGTTTAAACTTTTATATATCAATTTCAGCTATATTTATATAAAAAACTCGATTAAAAAACTTTAAAATTTCGATGGGAGTTCGTTCATCGAAATCAGATATTAATAACGCTTTATGACGCCCATTAAAAACGATTTCACTTCATATATAAAAACGCGGGTGGTACTGAAGTCTTATATGATACAGCTGTTCTGTCCAATTTCAATTACTGTAATCCTATATATGACCACTGCCTTTAATTTATTGGAACATGTCATTTACACAACTGAAAAACATAAACACGATGATAACATGTAGACAGTTGGTTCCCACACAGTTTATTTAATTGATTGCTAAAAATAACATCAATAAGTTGACAAGCGTGCTATACTTTTTAGATATTTATGGACATTTATTACTTCTGACGGCGTTATTTATAAATTTAACGCTAATAAAAATATTTCACACTGAGAAAAATGTATTAATGAAAGTTTTACCTGGTTTACGAACTCGGACTGCATCTGTAACTTCCAAGCAGGTATTATTGAAGTCACCTTGAAATCACTGCCCTTAGTTTTGTACAAAAAATGATATAATGTCCATCTAATAATTATGTTAGTGCTTTAAGCTTTCATCGTACCTGCTCCTGTCATTTCGTCTTGGTTATTCTTCATTTCATCTTGACTGTTTCTTCTTTAAGTTCTCCTTCATTTGGTCCTGGCTGTCCTTCATATATTCTTGACTCCTCTTCATATCTTTCATGATCTCCATTAACTGTTTGAATGTTTCCTCCATATCTGTTGCTCTAGATCTCGTTACCGGCATTCGCGGACAAACAAACTTTATTTTCACCCTTGATTACACAAGAAATATCCTTCAACAAATTAATTATTATTATTAATATTAATTATTTCTGAAAAGTTCTAAATATATTTGCTCAGTAAAATTATCTAGTCCATAATAAGCTCACAAAATTAATTTCGATGATCTGAATCGCAGTCTGTTTACTTTTGATCCTATTTAAGTTTGAATAGATAAAATTTCTCCTTTTTGCAATACCTTAATATAGTTGTATGGTAGTAAGTAGTTTCCATATTTGTATAGCTCTTTGTGACGTAATTATAGTGTAGTGATAGTAAAATTGCGATTTATATTGATTACTCGATACATTTGTTAGACCCTTTAACATTTTATTTATGACAGACGGATTGTTGCTCTTCATCATGAGTTCAGATCCTTTTACATTCGAACAAAAAGGGCCATTTTGCTATGGAACATTAATTTTTAAATGTCGTGGGTTCATCATTTTGTTTACGGATGCTTATTATGGCAAGTGTATTCACATGACAAGACATGCCGTGAATACGTGTCTGCCTCAACTCTCAGAAACAGGTGACATTCCAATTAACTCCAATGATTGCTATGCGAACGTATGTCTCATTTAACGTTTCACCGGATGAAACAAATCGAAGCGTATCCAGAACCAGCCTACCCAAATTTCATCAAATAAACACACCAAATTCGCAATATCAGAAATCCTTTGGAGCGGAGCTGCGCTGTACCCCTGGTGTTTGCATTTCCGCTTCATGGCCGACTAGACCGGCTCGACCCACATCGTGTTTGGTAAACGATCTGAATAATTCGTCTCTGGCCTGCCATAGACGCAAATGCACTTCATCTGGAACACGTTGACCGGGTGTGGTATAACACAGATGCTATTTGTACCCCAACCAGTTATATATTTCTACAATGTAATTCAGTGCCCTTCCCACAAATTTGTTAATAGTTTGTTGTTCGAATTGTAGAGCGCGGCAGTGCGAGCAATCGTTTATGTGCAAAGCTGGCGCCTCTGACCACTGGAAACTAATTGGAGGCGTTGTTGACGACTAAATACATATTCATCAAAGCGACAGTGGATGCATGCAGTGGAAACAGCTAGATTTTTATCAGAGGGCATTCAAAAACTCATGACACCGCAAATACTGAAAATTGTATGGGATTGGATCTTTGTGGGATTAGTATGCTACACAAAGAAAAACCCTCCAATAAACTATTGTTGTTAATAAAAAATAATTGTTGTAAATATTTTTTTATCTAGTGTAGGTGCCTTAAACGGGCCACTCATTATACGATTTGTCTTACTACAGGTTGTACAACACGAAGTTGATTCGACCTTTGGAACAACGGTTGGATAGTTGTTAGTGGCGATGTAGTACAACCTACAGTACGACGGGGTCATATCGTACGGCAGTACAGCATGCAGAAAATCTGTGTGCAAGCGCTACTTGTCGAAACCATATCGCTCGTTACAAATATACAAAATTTATAAAAATGGAAAAAGTTTTGATCAGAATTTATTGAAATATATCGTAATCATACATGTTTGTGAGATGTAGAAAGTAACGAATATTTAAATAAACATAAAAGAAATGCAAAAACAAGAAATATGAGTAGCCAGTTACAGTTATGTAACGAAAAATAAAAAAATAATAGATATAATTAATTAAATAACAAATTAACCGAATATATGATCCTCAGTCAGCAATTGCATAGCAGTACTCACTATATGCTTAAGATTATCAACATATATATCACAAACACAACACAATTTATTAAAGTTAAAACACATTAAATATATAGGGAATTTTAAGCAAAGATTAAGAGTTTTCGGCTTATTAAGAGAAAAAGTTTGTACAACTCTCAGTTGGCTCTAGGTACATTAAATTGAATTTGCTATAAAGAAGCAAGGCAGTCAATGTCATTATGCAAAATTTTATATAAAAAAGATAGCGAAGAACAGTTCCTTCTCAAATCCAAACTGGAAACATTAAATCTTTCTAATAATGTGTTATAATCTGTATTACTTTCTGGATAAACTCCAGTTACTTTGAAATATAAAAATTTTAAAAACTTTCTCTGAATTTTTTCAATAGCGATTTTGTAACATTTGTAATATGGATTCCATATTACAGAACCGTATTTCAGTTTAGACCTAACGAAGGAATAGTACAATGTTTCAACATTGTCAAAGTTTCTACAGTTCCTCGCGATGAAGCCATATGATCTTGCTGCCTCTTTTACTTTGTTAAATATGTGCTATCGAAAGGATAAAGCGCAAACAAATAATATACCAAGATCCTTAACAGTTTCACAACGGACGAGTTCATTGTCATCCATAGCATAATCGAAAACAATTGGTAACTTTTTTCTGGTATAGGAAGCAATTTTACATTTTGATACATTAATATATAAGTTGTTCTTAAAACACCAACTATGCAAATTATTTAAATAATCATATAACATTAAACAATCGTCTATGGAACAAATTGAAGAAAACATTTTCATATCATCAGCAAATAATAATTTATGGCAATCTACTACTTGACAAATATCGTTAATAAAAAGGAGAAATAATAAAGATTCGAGGTTTGATCCCTGAGGGACTCCTGAGGTGGCAGAATAATTAAAAGATACAAAACCATTATAAGACACAAACTGAATTCTGTCAGTTAAGTAAGATTTAAAGAGGGATAATGCATTGTTGTTAAATTCAGCATGTTTGTTCAAAAGGACATAATGATCAAGTCTATCAAATGCTTTGGCAAAATCTCTATAAATAGTATCCACTTGACCACCCTTATCTAAGGTATCAGAGACAAATTGTGTAAACACTGATAAATTTGTTACAGTGGACTTCTTCAGCATAAAACCGTGTAGTTCAAATGCTAACTGACCCTTAACTATGTTATATATACGATTATAAAGTATAATTTCAAAAATTGTAAAGAATAGATATTGGCCGATAATTTTCAATATATTCTTTATCCCCGCTTTTAATTGGACATACTTTGCTTCCAATCAAGTGGAAATTAATTTGTCTTCAAAGATAAGTTATATAATATTTTCAAAGTAATAACAAACACAGATATACAATATTTTATAATAAATGAGGGCAACTTGCCTGGTCCAGATGTAATTTTATTTTTCAATTTCCTGGAAGCTAGCAGTATTTCTGACTCAGTTATTGCTTCAAAGTTAATAAGTGGCGTATTATTAGTATTATTAAAAACATAAATGTGGAATTGAGAATCAGACGGAATAAACACACTTTCAAAAAATTCTGCAAATGCATTAACGATATGTTGAGAATTATCAAAATGACGACTCTTATCTTTCATCTTGCCAAGTATTCTAGATGATCTGTTCTTCGCATGAATAAAAGACCAAAGCTTATGAGTATCCAATGTAATTGAATTTTGTACAGTGTCTAGATAATCTCTATATGCTTCCTTAATTTCGTCTATAATTATAATTTTTAGTTGTTTAAATTTATTGAAAATGTATGGACAGTGAGATTTTTTATATCTTTTAGTTTTTGTATGCAGGAACATGAATGTCACATATTTTATATAAGCGCTCATAAAAAATTTTCAAGGCTGTATTGACATCATCAAAGTGATTTAAAAAAGACCAATCAATTCTAGATAAATCATTATATAAACCAGGAAGTGAGCTTTTCTAAAATTATATACAATTTGATGCACATTAGTTTGACGCACATTAGTTCACAAAAAAAAAAATAAAGTTACTATCTACAGGGTGATTCAGGTTTTTGTGGGAAGACTGTAATCATCAATAGAAAACGGTATTTTAATAAGAAAACTTAATTAAACATGGGTCGTAAAACTCTTCGTTTTCGACATACAGGGTGTTTGAAAGTTCTATATTTTTAAGTTTTTGTTAATATCTCTCAAACGAGCAATGATATATTAAAAATATATTTAGTGATGGTAAATATCTCATCGAGCGGGGCCAAATTTTCGAATTACAAAAGTTTCTGTTATATCACCAGTGGTGTCAGATGGGGGGACAGCAAACCCGTTTCCTATCAGAATTTTTGCACCACTAGTCCAAATCAGTAACTTCTAGTTTTTTAATCTTCCTGACCTGGTTTATACAAACTCTCTCTGTTGTAATTTTGTAAAACGCACACCAAACAGTAGCTTTAGTGGGCAAAAGTGAATCCAATCTGTCGTTCCGACGGTCGGATGAACTTGGTGTTGTACAAGCTATAGTACGATGAATCGTATCATGTTCCGTTTTAGATCTTACGCACAGGTAAAATAACATTTAAACACATGTATATCACTGATAAGTGATTACATCACTTGTGGTGAGTAAATTATTTTGCGGCAATACATTATTTTACATTCAGTTAATTGTAGTCGGTAAATATGAATACTGAAACATGAAGTATTGTCATAATTGTCCCAGCGGTGCAGGTCTGTACCTTAAGTAATTATGTTGCTATAATAAATGAACTTCTTACTGCTGAAGACATCATAAATAAAGGCCTGAAATATGCCAAAGAATATCGTGAATCAGTTCAATTCAGCGTGTATTAAGCTTTGTGTGGATATAGCGTGTACTTCGAGGCGAGACAGTTTGTGTTTTGGGTAATTTTAATAATTATGGAATACCAAACATATATTATTACATCAGCGTTTATATGAAAGATTTTAAAACACACATATTTTAATTCGATAGCTAATAATTCAGTATAATTTTAAAATTAAACCATCTACCTGTTTTTGCGACACCATCCATCTATTCATTCAAGAATGGTTATGACCGTCACCATGCTATTTTAGGTGCGCGAATTGTTTGTTCCGGGTGCAGCTATGGCCTGTCTCGACTATTGTTTATTATTTAACTTTCCATTGTATGTTCAACCATTCTGCTGTATTTTTTATTTTTAAATTACCTGTTTGTGCAAGTAGGTATATACTTTTTGTATGATTTTATTTGACTGTTTTTTTTTAACATTAGCAAATTAAGCTATTTTTCTATTTACCTATTGGACATAACACATTGGACTTTGTCTCTGCCCTTATTGTACAATAATAAGTAATAAAAATGTATTTGACGGTATAACATTCATCCTAGTCATAAATGACTCTGTAAGAACTGAAAATGTTAATCAGTATCGTTACATGAAACGATGTCAAATATCCATGTAAGAGTTTTATTATAACGAAGTTGTGATTACCTATATAAAATATATTCTAATTTGATGGTTTCACAACTCATAGTTTATTCTACACGAAAAGCATTTTATTGTAAAATAAACCATTATGTTATTATTGTAGATATGCTTGCGTATAGATATGCATATAGATATGCTTTATCTTGTGATTTGAATAAATAAGTATTCAAAGAAATTGTTGTAAGACATGTCTAGATTCTGAACTATAATGTATGTGTTATCAGAAAAAATGCATGCTTGTCCAGTTTTCAAAGAAAATATAGCTAGTAAAAAGTGTCATCTTGATATGTGATCTTTATATAAAATTATGTTTCAGTAATACCTTATTTCTATGTTGCATTGTATATATTGCATAATTTGCTTACTTTTTGAAATTGTAGCCTAATTATCCTTTTTATTTATGTTAAGTATGCACTTTAAGGTAAGTACAAAATTTATACTTGTATTGTGTAGAATAACCTTTAATGTATAGTTCACATGTCCTTAATGTATCACAGATACATTTAGTTAAAAGTTTTAATAACTATAGCAACACAGTTCAGGTACTCCAGCAAGAAATTTTAATCATTGCTTGCAGCCACAGTTATATGACTTGTGACTGGCTACAATTAAATTGTTTATATGTCCTCTATATTACACTTTTTTTGCTGGGGCAAGTGTATTTTTACCTACCACTAGTAATTTTTGTCTCAATGTACCTAGTTATAACAGTGTAACTGAAATATTATCCGAATTTGTTACAGACTGTAATGAGCTAATTTAGAGCACTAAACATCTGTTCGCACATTGTTCGTACCAAGAATGTGTTCATTATAACCGCCTCATGCACCTGTTGATCATAGAAGCTTATAAGCACAATATATCACAAAACGTGTTAATAAAGTTTATATTAATTTACTACGTTCTCTTATCGTTAAAATAAAAAATGAATGTATTATAAATAAATTATATTTTTTTATGACAATGATTATATTTTCTGTAACCTCTAATTTAAAAAACAATACCTCTTTTGGTTCTGATGAGGTAACTATATATATTTTAAAAATATTTCATGTATACTTAATATGTCCATTAAACTACTTTGAATGTTATACAAAATAATATATTAAAAATTATAACTTATTCCACTGGATCTTTATACAAGAAAGTTAATGCATTTAAACTGGGATAAGTTTATGTCTATCAATATTTACTACGGATATTTAATACAGATATTCCTCACGTCTCCTATGTCCATAATTATATCTCTATAGTTAACATTATTAGGGATATTCCCCGATCAGGTAGATCATACACTCGATGATTTTTATATTATTTAGATCCTAAATTATTTGATAGATATGTTGCCAACAGTAATTAAATGAATTTCTAAGAAGTTAGTTTTAAAAAGAGAACTTTTTTTGTTGAGAGGAAAAATCCGACATCGGGACCGAATGCCTATGCTCTGTCACACCCGTTAGTGCTGGACTCATACAGACTAAAAACCCCCACGCAACCCTTCCACACTGAGTACTCACTTCACCACTCCATTTTAACTTTCCGCACCCAAAACCTGTCTCATAAGCTCTTCCTCAGATTGTTTTTTATTACAGTAATCAAAAAACTTATCGACTTACTTCTTTACTTTTTATCATTATATTCGTCATATTTTCAGTTGTTACTTCTGTTCGAACCGTTAACTCCAATACTCTTCTTTCCTCATTCCATTTTGGGTATTCAAAACACGTACCTATCACATCCATCATCCATTCCACCACAATACAAACATCTATTATCAGTCGTTTTCCCTATTCAGTAGGTGTATGTATGAGAATAACCGTAATTCCTCAAAGCTTGCATCATGAAAAGCAATTTCTGTGACCGTATTGCACCTACGTTTCCAAATTTTGTATTAGTCTCTTCATCCATTGTACCTGGCTGTCTTTTTTCTCCTACTCTTCACCTGCCACCTCTGTATGGTCCTTCTTCTGTCCTCCTTTTTTGCTGCCCAGGTAGCTCCATCTTCTCTCTCAAATGTCCTCTCCTTTTGCTCTATCATCAAGTGAATGGAAACAGTGCACGTCACCATTTGAATGGCTACGGCTGACACCGTTCTGTAGGCTAATCCTACCTTATTCTTCCTTTGTTCTTTTTCTATATCTTTTTTATACTTGCCTGTCTTAATTTCCCCGTACCATACTGGGACAGCATAAAGCGAAGTGAAGGGTACCACGTTGGTTAATAGTCTCCTCTTTGCATAAGAGGGATGATCAACATTCTGCATCATCCTAGCCACCCACCTCACTCTATTGTCGGCCTTGGTAGTTATTTCCGAGATTTCTGATGACATCTATCCCACCCCCCAGATATTTGTCCTTTTTGGCCTAATATCAGTAGTAACCCCTAGACTAAATGATATTTCGTTCATCCTTCTAGGCCATCTCTCCTAGATTCACTTCCTGATCGTATTTAACGCTCTCTGCATGTTACTCTTAAGTTGTTTCTCAGAGTCTGCCTCAACTATCAGGGCCAAATCTTCGCCAAAACCGAGCGCCTTGACTTTCCTTGGCCAATTCAACCTGAGTCCACATCATGTATTATATTCTAGGGGCTGGTTCCCAGAATATGCCTCTGTGAAACACCGGGCGACACTTCCATCACTCTGCTCTTCTCTATCAAGAGTCGTCCGTGTCTGAGATTATCCGTATTATGTACTGAGTATGCCTAATCTAAATCGTTTTCTTGTTTTTTGTCAACAGTTTAGATTACTTCTCTATAGTGCTTACTGCTAAGACTGTAAGTAGTATTATTATTTATTTCGATATCACAAATTAATTATATATAATAATCCACTGCTAAGATATACCTACGTGTCTAGTACCTCTTCTATTTTGTACCTCCTTGTTCTAACAAAGCTTGTACACCGATCCATAGTGTGTGTGTAACATATTGGTTAAACAATCAAGCGGTTTTGGCCAGATATATTATCATACATTGCAATTTGAGAAATTATTAAACCGTCTTTTATTATAGAGATTATCAGAGCTTTATTTATACCTTTTCTTCCGTTTTGTTTTTTGTTCCTCCTCTGTAATGTCTAACAGGGTGTAAAACGGATGGCGCTTTTATAAAAGTTAGTTTATATCAATCCACTTCCGTCTCCTCTGAGCTAGGGCCAGCCCTATCGCTGGGAACTGATAGCTCTTGAAAAATGTATAAATATACCTACGTATACCAAATTAATTTCATTTAACAATCCTCAAGCACGTAGCAAACTCGGTATTTAATCGAATACAAAAAAAAAATATTCATTCAATTTCTCCTTAACAGTATTAAAAACAATATTTTATATGAAATATGTTTAAAGCTAAATTCTTTTTAAAAATTTTGTTTAAGTTCGGAAAAAAACTGAAGCTTCTGTTACTACAACCTCGATATAATCTCATTTAATCCCATTGAACGAATTTGACTTTCAGCTTTTGTTACGTTTGTTACTACGTTAATAATTAAAATTAATCAAATATTCCTCAACTAACAGCTGTCTGTTGCGTTTTCAGACCTCGAGTACCATTCTATTTGACCAAATTTTGTATTGTTCAATGTACAGGGTTATTCATTATATTTAGGCCGCCCTTTATTATCGTTACTATTGTTCTTTGTTTTCTGAATACAATTTTTTTTCACAAATAATGTCTGAAAATTTATCAACGCTATTTAATTTTCAACAACTTGATTTTTTTATTTAAACTATTTAATTTTTTTTAAATTTAATGGGATATTCTTCATATAAAACAGTAGTATTACATATTGACATATTCATAATCAATTTCTCGTATATTCTTAAACCTGTGTACCAAATTTCAGTTTTTTCTGTTGTGAAATAATGACGTTATATTGAATTCTCAGCATATACAGGGTGAACCTTAAATAAGTACAAATATTTTAACTGCAGGTGTATTTGTCATATAGATGAGTCTAGCGAAAGTCATTTTTAAAAATTTGTAATATTTAAGGAGATATATATTTTTTAAAATACCCACATTTTGGGGGTCGCTGATCAGATAGAACAGAGCACTGACGGCGAGGTTGCCATATCGTGTTTGGAATAAATATTTTTTTAACGTAAATCTGCATAGATTGAATTAAAAAATACTTGGTTTAAGTGATAAGAGAAGTCAAGTTGGGCAAGTAGTACGCTACGCAGTAATATTAACCCAAATCTTAACTGTCTAACTGACATTATCATAAACGATTAAAAAATGAATTTTCGCAAGTTCGATCTCTGATACCAATTCCCAAATAAAGTATTAATGACGTTACTTTGTTCATAGATTGAACAAATTATACACAAATATGTCTAAAGGCTTAGCTACATAGTGAAAAAACAAGTATCCACATTTCACAACTTAATCCCACACTACTAGAAAGAGACATAAATTATTCCCTTAAGTTATTTTATGAAGAATAACGAAAAACTATGGTTTTCACACAACATATGAAAGTAAAATTTCCACTTCAGTCATTTATTATTTTTTAAAATTCTAACCTCTAAGTATTTATTCATACATTGCATTAGGTTGAAGTTGCATTTATATTTATTTTATTAAATGTGACATCATTAAATGAAAATCACAGAGAGGTATAGGTATTGCAACTTCACTAATATAATGTATACGTAGAAGTTACCTGTTTTGAAGCCAAGACATTAGTGTAACACTGGCAACACTGTAAACTACGCGTTCAATCTACAACACTTTATTTCTGACTGTTTTGTAAAAAGCTATTAATTATGTGTTTTACACAGAGAACTATACTGCTGGTTAAAATATTTGTACTTATTTATAAGTATATTAGATCTGTTTGGCTTTTCAAAGACCATGAAATGCAACAATTTTGATTTTTCAATTTGAATCACCCTATATGTTTTACGGTTCCCGAGATGTCAATGACGGATCATTTTGTATTAAATAACCATTATCTATGTCTATTTCTTGTCTTCATTATTACGTATTACGTGCAAGAGGTAACTGCAGATAAAGATCAATCACAGAAAAGATAGCAACAAGAAGGTTTATTTAACGAAGCAATACACAAGAAGGGAAAATATTAATATCCGCTGGAAGACATATCAATAAAACGCGTCAATGGGTCTCACCTAATTCCAACTTTTATGATGTCAGAGAGGCTGCCTATTTTCTTAGGAAGAACTTTCCAGACATCACACCACCTACCATTCCCTCCACCTTCAAGTTCAAAGCCTTTGTTTGTAATTTTTGTTAAATCAGAAGTGGTTTGAATAATAACAGCCAATACGCGCGTCATAATAATAACGTAATCGTAGGCACTACATTTGTTGGAATGTCATAATCTGATGCCTTTACACTGTAAAAACTACTATATAAGTGAGATTTTCTAGTGTGTCATTTAGGATGTGTAAAATTTCCGTGTTAATTAGTTTTACACACTATCGCTTTTTATACGTTTTACACAAAATATATTAAACTTATTAGGATTATAATAAAATATACTGAATTTATGAATTATTTATCAGCGATGAGTTCAAAATCCACCATTTTTGTGCAAACTTAACACACCTCTCTGTTCTATATTCCAACTCCTGACTGGTTGGGTACAACTGTGCAATTGCAGTAGATCAGTTGTTAAAACACACGTGACTACGCCATGTTGGTCGTGTAGCGTTGTTGTGTTCAGTTACCTCTCACTCACTGTGTTCAAATAAAGAACATTTAAATTTAAATTCAGGTCTGATTAAAGAAAATAGTAACTATTTACCTAACTATAACAAACATTGCTGATAAATATGATAAAGCTAAAACTAATTAGGACAATAACTCTTAAAAATATTAGGAGTTCACTTTGACGTTTTAGATTGGTTAATTCCAATACATGTCTTCCGAGATTTCTGACGAGTTCACTCTGACGCTTTAAATTATTCTGTATTCTGATTTTCTTGTAACTTTCGAGAAAGAAAATTATATGTTCAGATCAGTACCATGTAATTTTCGTACCTATTATGTAGTACCCAAATATATCTTTATTGTTTATGATTTACTGGAAAGTTATTATTTTATAATTTCCTTAGTTTCCTTTAATATGTTCTACTACCACTGCTACTAATTTTGTTCAATATTTTGTTAGAAAACTTGGTTGTTGTTCATTTGAACTGAATTATATATTTTTAATAAAATGTAAAATATCTACGGAAGCTCACCTACGTTTTTAGTTTGTTAATTATGTTCCTGTTTGTTTTATAATTTTTGTAATACGTTCATTTTGACGTTCTCTAGAACATTCCAGGCTTTCGATGTATTTTCGACTAGAAAACGTCAAAATAAAGGTATTGCAAAAATTATATTTAATACAAATTATTTCCTAAGCAAACAAGAATATAGTTAACAAACTAAAAAGATAGGTGAGCTTCCATATCAATACATATTATACTATAAAATTAACATGTTAAGGAGGCCGTATTCTACAAAGTGTTTTCTACAAATAGGTACAAATAGTTTTAGACATTTAAGGACTGAATAATATAGAGCTTAGCATAAGCATAATAACAGGAATGTCATCTCATGCCACCTGCGAATATTCAAAGGTACCGAAGCAAAATGAATCTATAATGACAAAAAACGGTCTAACCAACACATTTTTAGGTAAACATTTTTAAAAATATCGTCGTATTTAAAACAAACAAAATATTTAAGACACTTAAAGTGTAGTAGTAGTGACTTAAAAAATACCTATACAGGGTTAACTACGACTTAGTACAAATATTTTAAGAGGGGATAGGGAAAAATAAAAATTAATTGAACCACCCTTAAAAAAAATTCCAAACTTATTTATAAAGCCAAAAAAAATTATTTTCAAAACTATATTAAATCCCTATTTATCGCCGTCACTGACCTTCTGTCAGCTGCGAGGTTAGGTATATTCTGCCAGTCCAAGGTGTCAAATATAGTGACAGGTCCATTGACACGTGTATCGATTTAAGCCACTTTGAAAGAAAAAAAAATCTTTACAAAATGTAGATTATTATTTAATGATTTAATGAGAAATACGGTATGGTAGCACAGAGAGGCAGCACCTACCTTACTAATATTTATTTCCAGGATTGATACTTGAAGAGATATTAAGAATGTTGAATCATCTTCTATGTTCTTACTAGTTTAAATTAAAGATTTTTGTACTTCCTCTGGACCTCTCCTTCCCTCGATCGTTCTTTTTGTGTGAAGCGGGGTATCTACTTGGTTTGGCGATCTTGACCAGGTCGATTACTTACGTCGGGAAAAAGCACAAAGAGTAACAACAAAATACACGTAAATGTACACAAACACATAAAACACTACCATATGTTTACCGCCACGGCAGCTGTTGGATGTGGTTCAAAAAGTATTCAGCAAAATATTTTGTATACTCGGGAAACGTCTTTGAGGCTACCGCACGATGATATGCACTTGTTACACTCCCATAAATCAGCACCTTATCCGTCATCTAGGCATTTGAATACGACATGTTTGTAAATACACATAAAATACGAGAAAAATTAAATTTGCGAAAATCAAGTATTGAAAAATTATTTCAAACTAATCAGAGTACCGTAACCGTAAATTTACGTTATTTGACGTCTACAGACGACATCTGTCACTAATACGAGGTGCACTCACGCCGATAAATTTTTAAACTTCATGTGTTGTGTAATTAAATTCTGTTAATACTAATAATAGCAACAATATTGACAGTAATCGACGATGTTTGCATAAAATAATTAGTAATATTTTAAACTATAACATCCCCAGATGTTTACAGTGTTCTGTAAAAATGACCCTTAGATTATAACTAACTTCGCATTCTGGATGGTTTGGAGCAATTAGCAATGCAGTATGGCATAACCTAGAACTTACTGTTACTTTAAATCAGTTAAGTGACTAGTTTTAAACGTGTTATAGTAATTAAATAAAGTATTTTATGTCGGATATGTTAGTGGATAACCGGATTAGCTGTTATCTACCAGGTACTTAGACATTATTATTATTAATACAAATGTTTCGTTTCGTCGTTTCTACACTTGACAATGTTGAAAAAACGACCAGTAATTGACATATCTAGCTATGACGGATGATGATAGATTGTCATAGGCGCCGACTTTCCGTGGGGAAAGAGGGTTTTGCCCCATTTTTTAAACATCGAGCTAGAATTCCGAAATAAATTTTTTATTGTCTTTTAGACCTTCCTGAGCACGTGGTTAAAATTTTTGTACTTAGTCATAGTTAACCCTGTATAGTAAACGTTTTTATAGTTTAAAGGAATTCTTTGAAGAGACGCACTCCTAGGTGTAGGTATGTAGTTATATTTATATTTATATGTATTTAGATTATAATACAATTTGTAATTGTCTGAAAGGAAATAAATTATTATTATTAGGTAGGTTAAAATTTAACTGTAGATATAAATATTGTTATAACAAAAACTTATATAGTTATGTATATAAGATTGTGAAAATAATTATTAAAATGTGGGATTAGAATAACAAAATAATGTGTGTCTTACAAATGCTTTCTAAAAGTTATCATATTAGTAGAATTGAAACAGTCAAAATTTCAAAAATTTTATTTTCGATATTAGTTTTGTTATACATGTTTTATTTTTTTAGATTTCTGTACTTAAAAACACCACAAATTTGATCTTTTTATGTCGAGAAATAGGGCGACCTTAATGTGTAAAAACTACACTTTTAATGATACAAATAACACTGAAATGTGTAAAAGTTATACGTGACAATTATGATATTAACACAGTGGATTGTGTTAAATCTTTAACAAACTGCTACATACATGTGTAAAACTATACGCTATCCCATCTGGACCTCGATTGACACAGTATTGAATCAAAATATGTAATTATTTTGTACAGAAACGGTACTGAAATATGAATTTAAAATACAATAAAATTGGGCAATAATTTAAACTTGTTACCACTCCAGTGCTTTGGGATATTGAAATTCTTTAACTTTTAACATGTATTTACCATTAAATTTATTTATTTATATGGTAACAATTTTGAATGAGTCATACTCCTAAGGTTTTGTCGTGGTATTATCTACATGAAAATGACATTAGCTTTGTACTTCGGTACATTAGGTAGTGATATATTCTGCACGTCATATGTCTCTAAGCAGTCAACTTGTTATTCAGAATTTAAACGTACCACTTAACATCATTTATTGGCATTGCTGTCATATGTCTCACTAAGTTAATATAATATCCTGCTTTATCTCAGTTTCGATGTAGCATAAAATACTTCAAAGTTAATATTCATGATATTAAAGGGATGACACTGAAGCCTGTCACTGATTATTCAAGAATAAATTAAACAAATCTATTTCGAAATTATGATAAGTGTTCATTACTCAGGTGTCGTCTGAAGTTATGTATTAGTCCAGTTGAGATAACTGGACATAGAACCGTAAAATCCTTTTATGAGATGTTTAACAAAATTTCATTAGTTGTAATAAATATGAATATAATACACTTATTAATTTCTATTTCCCTATATTCCAATTATATTTTAATAAAATGTAATTAATTAATATTGTATGAAGTAGATTACTTTGCTAACAAAATGTGAATCAAATGTTATCGATACTATTTAGAGACGAAACTGCTATAATTTTTTTCCTACAGCTAATGTTATAGTTGCTGTTCATCTAGTAAGCCGTACTACTACTAAGTAGTAAGTGCGGGCGGCCTCAGCCTGGCAATTAGGCCACACGTGGGCCCTTTTTGCCTACCCTAGCATCCCATCACCTCTCCATTATTCGCCCTCGGCCTTCCTGGAACCTACCCGACGCCCTAATGATCGCCAGGATCTTGGTCCATGGTAGGCCCCTCATCTCTTCCCTTTGCAGTTCCTCGGTGCCAAAGAAAATGGATAGGGGTATCCTCCCACTCTCCGCATTTGGGACATAACGGACTTTCCTCTATGCCCATCAAATTCAAATGTCTTCTGAGTCTGCAGTGGCCTGTCAGGACCCCCACCATTAGGTTCAGGGACCTTCGACTAAGGCTCAGCAGACACATCGTCCGAGATCTATTAGGGTCATTGAAGAAGTCGTGGGCCTGTCTGTCTACATCCTCCATTCCTTCTCCAATTCCCTCCTAGTGTTTGATAGACCCATTTATTAAGGGTACTATTCATGTTACCTCGCGTAATTCCCAAAAAAGGTTCGGGTCCCTGGTAAGGTGCTCCAGATCAGAGACTAGCAAGTCCACCTCCCTTTGTCTGACCAGAGACTCCAGAGCATCTCCACACTTTTGAACAAGACTAGATCACGTTCTCGGAGAGCTAAGGGCCCTGAGTGCAGCCTGACTATCAGAGCAGATGAAGATTTTCTCCTCCACACAATTCCTTAATTCTTCCTTGCCTGATACCGTCAAAATAGCAAAAGCCTTCGCCTGGAAACCGTGGAGTAAGTGCCCAGCAAAAAGCTCTGCCGGATGTCTAGGTTTTCCAGAAATATTCCCAGAAAACTCATCACCTACCCGGGATCCATTTATATAGTATATCAGAGATCCCGGGGGAAACATGTTCTCTGCCCTCTCCCACCGCTCTCTTGAAGAGGAAACAGTGGTATACCTCCTTTCCAACATTAATTTATCCTTTGCTTCAATAACCCACAAAGCGGATACTGGAATCTCATTCTCAGCCCTTAAGGCTATAGTAGCGTGACATTCAACTCGACCTTCTGCCTTCCAATAGCCTGCATCCCTTGTTCTCAGATAGGTCGCCATCGCCTCCTTTACAATCCATGTTGGGAGGGGTGTCAACCTCAACAAAACTTCCAGGACGGCAGTTGGGGTTGTCCTCATCGCCCTTGAAATACCTAAGCCTTTGGATCCTCGACAACACCATGGCCACAGTCACCCGACGCACACTCGGCTACCAGACCAAGGCCCCATATTGTAGCCTCGACCTGATCACCGCCATATACACCAAGTGGAGTACCCTTGGGTTGAGTCCCCAGTTTTTGCCTACTATTTTCCTTAATTGCCAAAAGGTTGTCATTGATTTCCGGGTAACCCGTTCAATCTGTGGCCCCCAAGACAGCTTACTATCCAAGGTTACACCCACGTATTTTACCTCCTTACCTAGAGTAAGGGTCTTCCCATACATAGTTGGGGCCCTGAAATCTTCTATCTTGTGAAAAGAATCAACTCAGTCTTACTTGCATTGACCGAGAGACCCGTCTCGTCACACCATCTCTCTACAATCCTACAAGCCCCCTGCATTCTGTCGCATACTACGCCCAGAAACTGGCCTACCACTAAAACTACGCCATCATTGGCGTAGACTTGAGTGTCTCTGTATCCCTCTCTAGTAAGCCGTAGATAAAGTAATATTTTATCCGCAAGAGCAGATAAAGTGTTGCTTTAACACTAAGGATTGATAATAGATATTTACTTATATTGTAGGTGCCATATGAAGTATATTATACCACATGTCTGAAATTTACAAATTTACAGTACGAAATGAAAGTGAGTTTATTTATGCTCAACTTATTTTTATACAAAAAAAATACTAATTCAACATTATTTATCCTCAACACACATCTACAAGTAGTAAATAATCAATACTACTCTTTATGAATATTAATTACACCGTTTTGACAGTTTGGCAAGACAAGGTCTAAAATTGCTTCAGATACACTTTCTTCGATATTTGCAAGCATTTTCGTAGGAAAAATTATTTTTATAGAATTTATTTTGATTTCTTTGGTAATAACTAATTGTAAGTTAATAGTAATAGCTGTTTGTTATCTCTTTCGCAATCGATCGGTTCATCGACCAGCCAACTATACCGTGAGGTGTTATGTTATTAGTCTACCCCAACAGTGACAGACGTCGTAGTTTATGACGTTTGTTGCATTGGAGAATAAAGTAATCACCGATTTTATTAGTTTTTTTTTACAATAAAAGGGAAATATTTCGTGGAAATATAATTAATCTGCTTACTTGAAGTGTAATTAGTAGGTACTGATTCCAAAGTCAAAAATGTGTGAATTCAGTTTTTTTTTTAAATATATAACTGCGCGCTTCTTTTATAAAATGTGTGCGATAAATATATATCGTACTAGAGCTATAAGCAAGGTAATTATGATATTGAAATGAGTGGCATATTACTTTCATTATGTAACGCACATTGATAAAGATCTTTATTTTTAAAGTAAGTACTTATTTAAATCATTACCTACTATTTGTAGTATACAAATATTATACAAGAATCAGAAAACAAATAACATGTACATTATAAAATTGTTTTGCAGTTTTACACAATGTTTAATTATCACTAATCTAATAACTCCAGGTGATTACTGATTTTGTAATGTTACTAATACATATTTAAAAATGCATGTATTAGTTCCATTTTGCATATTTAATATTCTTCAAGGTTAATTGAGATTTGAGATCTCTCAAATTATTCTATCAAAAATTCATAAATATTAATTTCAGAAATAAAAAACAGTTAACAACGTTGAGTAATGGATTGTCATGAACGAAATATTTAATAGAGCTAAAAATACTTTTAAATTATTTCTTGATTTATTCTGTCATTGCCAAATTCTCTGGGTTATCAGTATTACTGGTCCAGATATTAATATTTTGGTATACAGGGTGAACCTAAAATAAGTACAAATATTTTAACTGCTGGTGTAGTTCGTCATATAGATCAGTCTAGTGAAAGCCATTTTTAAACATTTCTAATATTTACGGAGATATAATTTTTTTTTAAATACTCACATTTTGTGGACCGCTGTTATAACCAACCTAAGGAACCATATGATTTGTTGCGAGATTGCCATATCTCCTCTAATATAAATATTAAGTTTCCTTTAACGTAAAGTACGGTTAAATTCTATTTAAAAATTCTTGTTTGAAGCATAAGTACAGTAAAGTTGGGTATGTAGTACGCAGTATTATTAACATAAATTTTAACTGCTTAACCGATCTTACTATAAACGATTAAAAATTAATTTCCGCAAGTTAAATACATACTACCATAAAGTATTTAGGAAGATATTACGTGATAGTACTATGTTCGATGTTCAAAAATTATACATAAACGTGCACACAAGCTTACCTGTTTGTTAAATAATTAACTATTTAATCAGTAATCCACATTTCACAAGTTAAATGTCATTGTACACTGTTAGAAAGAGACACAAGACATAATTTTCTTAAGTTATTTTATGAAGAATAACGAAAAACTATGATTTTCACACAGCATATTAAATTTAATTTTCGCCACATAACCCCAAATGAGTCAGTATTAACCATTTATTTTGAATTCAGAACCGTAAAGTGACTTCGCACTTTAATCAGTGAAACAAATTTTAAAAATAAAGGTACACACAATAGTAAAAAACAAAATAGCAGCTTGACGTATGCGTTTAATATCAAGAAAAGCAAAGACATTTGTGTAACACTGGCAACACTGTGAACCACACGATCAATCTGCAGTGCTATGACTCATAAATGTATGGAAGTCAGCGGTCCTCAATAAGTTTTCTACAGAAAAATTACAAAATTTATTTAAAATTTTGCATTTTTATTTCTGACTTTTTTGTAAAAAACACAGTGAACTATACTGCTGGTTAAAATATTCGTACTTATGTAAGGTTCACCCTGAATATTGGCTTGGTCTGAACGCTGGTTGCTACGTCGTTAGTTTAAGCTGATTGGTGTTTTGAGAAACACCAAAAGAACTATGAACTTGGATATAGGCTCCTCTCGGTATTTATATGTGCTGCGTGTACTGCTCCATGACGTTCCAGTATATGGTTTGAAGTCACTGGTGATGTTCTGGTTCTTAATTTTTACGTAATCGTTTCCAAATCCTAACATCTTGTCTTTATTTTCGGGAAAGCATAAAACTTTAAGCCACATATGGCTCAAAGATAGATTTTTCTAACGCCTGTAATTCTTATGAAGATACGTACGTACGTGACAAAAAAACTTATGTATGTTCATTAGATTTTAACATTTTTTGGTACACAAGTTCAGAACCACTTACTTTGAATGGTTTCATTTTCAGCAAGATCAGAGAACCTACTGCAAAAATTTGTTCAATAGAAGAATAGAGAACCCACGGTTCCTAATAAAGTCATTCATGCGCCTGGGCTCGGATCTAATAAGATTGTCGATAAGTTCTTGGTATATCTCATACCAAGCTATATGAACTTTATGGGTAAGAGCTGCTGAAGCCATGAGAGATCTGGAGATCTTGGTAGTCAGGGTAAGCGGTTAATCTGATGTTGCTCAATAAAGACTATTATATGTCTGGAAACATGAGGTCTAGCATTGTCTTACTGGAAAATGGCGCTTTGTATGGTGTGAAGATATGAAATGACATATGGCGCCACTTCCTAGATGTAGCCTACTGCATGACGAGCATGACGCTTTCTGTTAAATTGTGGATCGCGTCTTTCACCAAGTCGCCTTCTCACCGTTGCAGGTCATTGTGCATTCCCAGGCAGAAACGGGATTCGCCACTAAAAATCATCTGATTCGATTTTTGGTCCCATGCTGACGAGTGAGAGGCAGCCCTCAATGTAGACGATAAGACAAGAGGCCAAAACTTTGTATTCGGTGATATACTGAACGCACCGACCATCCCCTCATGTTCTTCAAGCCACTGATTTGCAATAGACCGGTTACTGCTAAATCAGTCTCTTCGTTCTGCGCTCACAGCCTTCCTGAGTCGGCGCTGGTACCACCGTACTACGGTACGTAAGGGTTTGTTAGTTATTCTAAAAATTTCGTTCAGTCACTAAGCTGGGAAACCTTTCCAAATCTAAGTACTCTAGACATAATTTGCAACAAGCTTCACAACATTAGCAGCATAAATGTAAGTAAAAAAAATTAAAAAAGAATGCTCTAAAAAAATAATAATAATAAACCTGAAAATGTAATATTCTTTACTTTCACCGAGAGAAGTAAACATGCAAAAAAATAACAAGACAAAATGATGATGTTTAATGGGTGTTTACCTTTTATTGTCATAATAAAATCAATGATTAGAATTGAGTAAATAGATAAAAATAATAAAAAAAAACACGTAATCGAAAAGTAATAAAAATACTAAGAGTAATAAAAATATTAATATAAAAATGCCAAATAAGAAAAAGATCACCTATATGCCAAAATTATAATACCATCTTTAAAGTATTATTAAGCAGATTTTCTGTGGAATTAAAATTATCAATATTGTATATGATTGTAATGCCTACACATCGAAATGAGTGGTGAAGAAAGATATTGATTTATACTTGAACTGTTGTAAGCAAATGTGGTGTTATTTCTCACCGACTACTGAAGTATATGAAATTAAATCATTGACAAAAACCTTATATCATTATTAAGAATTTTATGTAAATAATCTGATAAATTATCCAACGTTTTTGAAGACTATCAATATTTGTGGCGTGTAAAAATTAAAAACCTACAAAAGCGCTGAATTGTCTCAAAAGACTGAACATGTACGTTATAAAAAGGTACCCACACCATGCAAGCATACTTCATTTTACTACGTACATAAGCATTATATAAGGATTTTATCGTTGCGATATCATGGAAATCTCTAGAATTTCTGAATACAAAACCCAACATTTTCAAAGCGTTTTTACATATCACATCAAAATGTTGCCGAAGCGATAATTTAGGATCAAACGTCACTCCAAGGTAATGAAACTCTTGGAATCTCAATACCGTTTATACTATAATCGAAATAAAGTAATGTTAACTTTCTAGTGTATGTTATAAATTTACATTTACTAACATTTATATTCAGCATATTATTAAGACACCACTCATGAATTATCTCAAGATCATTTTGAAGTAGCATGCAGTCGGTTTCATTTTTACTACATTAAAGATTTTTAAGTCATCTGCATAAAGCAGTTTAGAACACTTAATATTTCCGACGATATCATTAAAAAATCATAAGAACAACAGCGGCCCCAAATTACTACCCTGCGCAACACCACTTTTAACCATGTACAACTCTGACTTATGTCTCATAATATCAACATATTGGAACCTATTCAATAAGTAAGATTTAAATAAATTAATAAGATATAACGCTAACCCATAAGATTCAAGTTTGCTAATTAAAACACCATGATTAATTTGATCAAATGCCTTTGATGTAATGTACACTGACACTGACTTCCCTACTTCCCTAGGGAAGTAGCTACAGCATTAAATAGTTTTTTTGTTGAACTAGAACATAATATCAATTTTTCTGGATCTCCGGAATACCATGGTAAGTGCACAAGAAATAGTATATTTCTACGTGAAATCACAAGGAATGAGCTTTACAATATAGTTATGTCACTCAAAGCTGATAAATCTCGGGACACAGATGAGATTCCGGGGTACATAATAAAGCAATGCTTTCTTGAGTTCGAATCTCCGGTATTGTATTTGATAAATTTTTCTTTAAGAAGTGGTAAATTTCCAGAGAATTAAAAAAAATCAAAAATTATACCTATCTTTAAAAATAAAGGGGATAGCAACTCAGTGTCAAATTACCGGCCAGTTGCAGTTCAAATTCAGTTTGTTAAAATCTTTGAAAAAATATTTCTAAATATCTTGCTGGATTTTGTAAATATAAACAAAATATTAACTCCGTTTCAACATGGTTTTGTTAAGGAAAGGAGCACTGAAAGTGCCCTCTATGACAGTGTCAATAGGATATTGAATTCTCTCGACAAGAAAAATTAAACTTTTGGAGTATTTTTTGATTTTAATCGGGCATTTGATACGGTAAAACACGAGATCTTGTTTTTTAAATTGGAAAAATGCGGTGTCAGGGGCGTAGCACTAGATTGGATTAAGTCGTATCTGTCAAAGAGGCATCAATTAGTTATGCTTTCGGACGGGACTCAATCAGAATTACTCCTAAATGATATAGAGGATCCCCAAGGAAGTTTGCTTGCACGCGTACTGTATGCTGATGACTCAAATTTTTTTATAAGCACATCTTCAGTATTCTTCTTATTAATAAATTACAAAAAGTCGCAGCTAGTAAAATTCACAACAAAAAATAAGACAATAGATAAAAGTATTTTAATAAAATATAAAAATAGTGGTACGATGCATCAAACAAGCGACATAAATTTTCTGGGGATTTGCACTGACTCTCGACTTCTCTGGGACTCACAAACAGATATAGTATGCAATAAACTAAATTGTTTATGCTGTTTATTTAGACAACTCAGGCCAGTTCTAAATGACTCTTATGATGTTGTACTATGGACAAGTCTACTCTATCGCACGGAATTGTCTGTTGGGAAAACGCCTCATCCATAAACAGTTTTTTGTAGCTCAAAAGAATATCATCCGAAAGATCGCTAAAGTATCAAGAATAACGTCTTGCCGCGAGCTATTTATTAAATATAAAATACTCACTGTTTTCTCTATTTACATTTACTCTTGCGCAATATACAGTATGCGCCAAAAGTGTGGAATAAATTCAATAAAAACGAAACAATTATTTTTTGAGAAAAATTTTGCCCTCTTACATAGGAAAGTTTTCGAGTAAATGACGATTGAATGTTAGAAAACGTAAATCAATTAAAATAAAGCAAAAACGTTATCAAGTTTAGTTTTTCGAATTCTATAGTTCTTTTATGGATCACGTAGGTGAAAATCTTTGCAAAGTGTCATTGTCACACCGACTTTCTAATAAGTATTGTAAGCGACATAGAAATTATTATTAAATTTAACGTATTATGGCACATTTAACTGTTACTCAAAGAATTGAAATTTTAATTCTTATCGGATGCGGGAATATGACTAGAAGTCAGCACGAAGTTTGCGATTTATTTAATGAAAAATATCCAGATCGCCCTATCAGCCAATCAACAGTCAGTAAGGTAGAGTCTAAATTTAGAGAAACTGGCAATGTTGTAAATATTCCAAAACCTGGACGTCCAAGCATTAATGAAAATCAGAAACAGAACATTTTGATAAGTATGGTGGACAATCCTCATAATTCTTCACGATTGGTTGCATTAAACAATGACACTAGTCAGAGCACAGTGCTACGTATCTTGAGGAAGGAAAAATATCATCCCTACAAAATTCAACTTGTGTAGGAACTCAATGAAGATGATCCCGATCGCCGCTTACACTTTTGCGAAATTCTAATGGATTTATGTCAAGGAAATAGAAATTTACACCGGCAAATACTTTTTTCAGATGAGGCCACATTTTGTCTGAATGGTACAGTAAACCGTCAAACTTGCAGATATTGGAGTCGGGAAAATCCTCATAGGATGGCAGAAGCACATACCCAACACCCTCAGAAATTAAATGTGTGGGCTGGAATAGTTGACGACAGAATAGTAGGGCCTTTCTTCTTTGAAGGAACGCTTACAGGACAAAAATATTTAGAGTTTCTAGAAAATGACCTTGTTCCAGCCCTTGCAGTAATTTTTCCTAACGATAATGACCCTGACATTCCTGACGATACCATATGGTTTCAGCGAGACGGTGTACCTCCGTACTATGCGCGCCCTGTACGAGATTTTTTGGACAACTGTTTTCCTGGGAGGTGGAACGGCAGACACGGACCGATAGAATGGCCTGCAAGATCGCCAGATCTTACACCTCTTGACTATTTTTTATGGGGATACTTGAAGTCAAAAGTGTACATCAATAAACCACGTAATTTAGAAGAACTTCAAAATCGCATTCGGGACGAAATACGCAGGGTTACCCCAGAAATCATTCATAATGTGCAAGAAGAATTTCTTCACAGACTTGCGCATTATCAAGAAGTTGGTGGATGGCAATTCGAACATTTAATTTAAGTATAAAATTTAATCAATTGTATTTTATTTTACATAACTACTTTTTTATGGATAAAATTTACGTTTTCTAACATTCAATCGTCATTTACTCGAAAACTTTCCTATGTAAGAGGGCAAAATTTTAGTACCGTCTGACAGAGAATTAAACGATCTTTCAGAATCAAGGAAAAAAATATGGTGTGGCCAAAAATCGATGACGTCATTACTCGAAAACAAATGACATTTGAAAATCGCATTTAACGCTAAAATATGTATTTTTTAAATTAAAAATCGACCTGTTCGAGGATTTTTCCCAAAAAAATAATTGTTTCGTTTTTATTGAATTTATTCCATACTTTTGGCGCATACTGTATATTAAAACAAGATTTAGTAACTACCCAACACGTATCTATACATCGCTACAACACCAGGCAAAAACAGGATATCTGCCTGCCTCAATGCCGTCTTACTCAAACACAAAATGGTCCTTATGGCATGTCAGTTCGTCTCTATAATAATTTACCTGACTATATAAAGAATATAAGTTCCTTGATCCTTGATTAAATTTTAAAAAATTTTTGAAACAGTTTTTTATAACCAGGGCCTTTTACAGTATGAATGAATATTTTAATAGTTAACTTATAAATTATAATACTTATTTTATGTATTTTATATGTTTTTCAAGCTATTGTCTTTCACCTTTTTTGACGAATTCCATATTGTTATTTTATGACAATCAATAGGAATAATAAAGAATCAATCAATCACTCAACATTTATTTTAGAAACACTATATTTCGAAGTTTGATAAAATAAATTCTAGTATCTGAGAGTGGACAAATCATAATGCAAAGTTTTGAATGAGCAAACTACGGAAAAAGGCAGCATTTGTAATATGCTGGAATTACATTCCATAGTTTGTTAATCCCGTTATTCTAACATGATATTCAGAATAGCTGCTGCAAGATGGATAGTTATGGCCAGAACGCCAACGCCATTTCTTACGACCAGATGATATACTGCAAATGCTGAACGTTATACTATCAGAAGATCGCTTTGAAACCACAATGATATTTCAAATATTGAACTCCCTCTGTGCAATAATGCGCATTGTAAGAAAAGTTATTTATAATGGGGCGGTTGTACTAAATCTGTGCCATCCATTCTGTTTCCAAACAAAACGACTTCCAGAAAAAAAGCGTAATACAGTAGAGATATTACCACCAAGCAGACGATGTTATTATATGGCCCTTTTGGTTTGCTTTTCTCGTATTCGTATGTTATGCTCTATTAATACAAAATGTAGGTATGGTACCTAAAGTATGCGCCAAAAGTATGGAATAAATTCAATAAAAACGAAACAATTATTTTTTGGGAAAAATCCTGGAACAGGTCGATTTTTAATTTAAAAAATACATATTTTAGCGTAAAATGCGATTTTCAAATGTCATTTGTTTTCGAGTAATGACGTCATCGATTTTTTTTTAAATGGCAACACTATATTTTTTTCCTTGATTTTGAAAGATCGTTTAATTCTCTATCAGACAGTACTAAAATTTTGTCCTCTTACATAGGAAAGTTTTCGAGTAAATGACGATTGAATGTTAGAAAACGTAAATTTTATCCATAAAAAAGTAACAATTCTGAGGTATGTAAAATAAAATACAATTGATTAAATTTTATACTTAAATTAAATGTTTGAATTGCCATCCACCAACTTCTTGACAATGCGCAAGTCTGTGAAGAAATTCTTCTTGCACATTATGAATGATTTCTGGGGTAACTCTGCGTATTTCGTCCCGAATGCGGTTTTGAAGTTCTTCTAAATTACGTGGTTTATTAATGTACACTTTTGACTTCAAGTATCCCCATAAAAAATAGTCAAGAGGTGTAAGATCTGGCGATCTTGCAGGCCATTCTATCGGTCCGCGTCTGCCGGTCCACCTCCCAGGAAAACAGTTGTCCAAAAATTCTTGTACAGGGCGCGCATAGTGCGGAGGTGCACCGTCTTGCTGAAACCATATGATATCGTCAGGAATGTCAGGGTCATTATCGTTAGGAAAAATTACTGCAAGGGCTGGAACAAGGTTATTTTCTAGAAACTCTAAATATCTTTGTCCTGTAAGGGTTCCTTCAAAGAAGAAAGGCCCTACTATTCTGTCGTCAACTATTCCAGCCCACACATTTAATTTCTGAGGGTGTTGGGTATGTGCCTCTGCCATCCAATGAGGATTTTCCCGACTCCAATATCTGCAAGTTTGACGGTTTACTGTGCCATTCAGACAAAATGTGGCCTCATCTAAAAAAAGTATTTGCCGGTGTAAATTTCTATTTCCTTGACATAAATCCATTAGAATTTCGCAAAAGTGTAAGCGGCGATCGGAATCATCTTTATTGAGTTCCTGCACAAGTTGAATTTTGTAGGGATGATATTTATCCTTCCTCAAGATACGTAGCACTGTGCTCTGACTAGTGTCATTATTTAATGCAACCAATCGTGAAGAATTATGAGGATTATCCACCATACTTATCAAAATGTTCTGTTTCTGATTTTCATTAATGCTTGGACGTCCAGGTTTTGGAATATTTACAACATTGCCAGTTTCTCTAAATTTAGACACTACCTTACTGACTGTTGATTGGCTGATAGGGCGATCCGGATATTTTTCATTAAATAAATCGCAAACTTCCTGCTGAATTCTAGTCATATTCCCGCATCCGATAAGAATTAAAATTTCAATTCTTTGAGTAACAGTTAAATGTGCCGTAATACTGTAAATTGAATAATAATTTCTATATCGCTTACAATACTTATTAGAAAGTCGGTGTGACAATGACACTTTGCAAAGATTTTCACCTACGTGATCTATAAAAGAACTATGGAATTCGAAAAACTAAACTTGATAACGTTTTTGCTTTATTTTAATTGATTTACGTTTTCTAACATTCAATCGTCATTTGTTCGAAAACTTTCCTATGTAAGAGGGCAAAATTTTAGTACTGTGTGATAGAGAATTAAACGATCTTTCAGAATCAAGGATAAAAATATGGTGTTGCCCTTTTAAAAAAAATACGATGACGTCATTACTCGAAAATAAATGACATTTGAGAATCGCATTTTACGCTAAAATATGTATATTTAAAATTAAAAATCGACCTGTTCGAGGATTTGTCCCAAAAAATAATGGTTTCGTTTTTATTGAATTTATTCCATACTTTTGGCGCATACTGTATATCATAGTCTAATAGATACTTTTTATACAAGATGATAAAATGTCATTTTATCGTTGACCTAAAAAGATTAATTTTGGGAGAGGATAATGGAATTTTATTGCCGTGTGTAAAACAATGTTTTTTCTATAGCCCAAATATGGACGCATTTAGTATGAAGAAAAATTTAGAAATTATTTGAAAATTTTTTGAATTAGGTAAACTTTTGCATTGGTTTCTATGGTGCGATCACTGTAGTGTCAAGATTTATTTCTTCTTTGGTGTCATTTTTTGTGGTTGTTAGAGGCAAAAATGTCGACGAGATAAAAGAGGAATTATTGCCATCCGATATTCGGACTATCATATCAGAGGCTGAATCTAAGTTATTACTAGCACATTTTTGATGTAATCAAATTTCAACAAACTGTTGCATATGCTGAATATATCCTTGTCAAGGTGCCGTTCGGATGAGCTGCACAAATTGGAAATTAGAAACATTGACAATCGACATTCTGTAATATTTGTTTCGCTAGACACCAAAACCAAGAAAGACTGGTCGTTCTGTGTTCTAATTCTGCGTTCCAAAAAACATTGAAACAAACAAAAGTAACAAGAAATTAAAATTTTTACCTCTTAATCGTTATATGTAATATTCCAGGGGGAGCAAGTGCCTCCTTGCCCTTCCCTCTGCCGGTGCCCTTGGTTCTGATGCAATCATGTGGCCAATTTCAGTTCCAATAATTTTAATAGTTAAATCGATTATAAAGACGGTTAATGGATGCCTAGAATACTATATCGCTCATGTTGAAGACAAACAACCTAATCACGAATATTATAAAAGCGGGAAGAGATAGGTAGAGGGAAGGTTGTATGAAATAAGTTTAAAGTTACATGAGAAATCATAAAAATTAAAAATATAGAGGATGTCCCATTTGAAATAAGAAGTTGATGAGTACTTCCGGTGTAACCAAAAGTTGTCAAGTCCCTAAAATATGTTTTTTAAATGATGCAGATGATACGATATGATAAGTTTGAACTAAATGCTTCTAGAAACACGGTGTATATGGCGTACACAATAAAAACTGGGACACCCGGTATATAGGATTTCACCTGAAGGAGCATTAAGACAATTAACTAGATTATTGTGGGTAAATCGTTCAATGTGAATCTATAAAATATGTAACTGTAAATAGCTTTTGTTGTACTTTTCTTTCAAAGATGAGTCCAGCGGATGAAACATTAAAGTGAATCATTTAAGGATTTCATTTGTCGCAGCAATGCAGTTACTTTCCTAAGGGCTTTGCTATTGTAAATAATGGTTTCTAAATAGAAATCAGATGAAATTAAATTTAATATTGTTTCAAGAGCAACCAGCTATTCGTAATAATGGTAGACAGTAATAATAGATTTTAGTTTCTTTTTTTATAGCTCCTGTAGTATTTGAAATATTTAGCATGAGATTCTACAGGGTGACATTTTCCTCATGAAATTTTCTCCCCTTGAACTTTTGGGAAATGTTTTAGTCTATTGTGGTTTTCTCGTATCTGCGATCGTTATTGAGAAAAAAACGATTTTGTGTAATTTACTAAAACTAAAAATTAAAATAAAATGGTTCAGTAAGTTCTGGCATTATTTCGATAATCTTTTGTTTCTATTAATTTTGTTTTCTATATATTCCAAATTTGAGCTACACATTTCAAAAACTGCAGGAGGTATAGAGAAAAAACTAAAAAAAATATTGAAATTTCAACACCTTATAAAATGGGAACGAAGCGATCACGGACCTATCCTTATATGATTTTAGTCATAAAATGAGTCAAATAATTACCCTCTACCTTATAATATAATATATAGAAACATTCTGTATTATAGCCAATGTCCACAATATCCAATCATATTATGATTATGTGCACCTTCTATGAAATCAAAATATCTAAACTACGTATCGGAAGTATTTTTTCCACTTTCAATATTGTACTTTGTAAATAATGTCCTCGTACATATCCTTCGCAATATATTTATACTTCAGATCCTTTCGCAATCCTCATAGTATCTATAAAATATAGAAAATATCTTCTAAATAAAATATCTTCTATTCTGAGTACTGAGACATTGATATTACCTGGAAAATTGAGTTCTCATAAGAGTAAGTGTAATCTACTGGAACTGTGAACACGCGTTCGGATATTATTTTGCGGTAAATGTGCTATGTAGTTGAAATTTTCACGTCCTTTTTCTCTCTCTGCTTTTTCTTATACACATTCACAATTTTTGATACATGGCAATTTATGAATTAATGGTTCGGTTTCCCTTTGCTTTTAAATTTATGGTACTTTTATTGCTCAGATCTACTTTTAGCAACACAAATGAACAGATCTAATAATTTTTCCTTGATGATCATCCAAAACGATCCGTGTAAATGAACCTTAAGCACACAACATTATTCCTTGCTTCTGCGTTGCTGGTTTATTAGCTACAATCTCCGATTGGAAATTGTATTAGAAAATAAACAAAGGAATAGAGATTTCATGACCTCCATTTTAGTTTTGGGGTTTGGTTGGGTCGCTGCCAGTCACAGAATTAATATGCACTTGCTTATATATTTTTGGTCTGCCCGTGTTATTCTCGGGTGAACTCACCGTTTGAATCTCTGGGTTCGCTTGTTTATTGAATTCCCACTGTTTGTACTACTTTTACTGTAGTCGAACCGCTTCTCATACCACGATGTTTATCTGGACCATCTCATAAAATTTAATGACAAGGTATTTCGTTTAGTGTCACAATTTATTTATATTTACGATTTATTCAAATCTCACCATCCATGGAGTTATAGATTTCTTTTCTAACTACCTTTTTCAGGCTATTTCCTTTGCATTCATAATTGAAGCCTTTTGACCTACACGCCTTTTACAGAACATTTGTCTTGGTGTCAATATATGTTTGGATATTTTAAGCTAATATAAATCAAATCTCCTACAATTCCTATCAATGAAGTCATATGTATGTTCTCTGATACCAAACATTTAGTTATGCTAATGAACGATTCCACAGACAAAGCTCTATTCAATAATTATCTAAAGAAAATAATTTACTAACCTGCTAATGAAACACTCTATAAATATCTAACTTCACTTTTTGATGAATTAAATATGACAATACCTACTTGAAAAATGTTCACCTTTTATGTAAAAGTTTTTATATATTTTTCGGTGAACATTTTTCAAGTAGGTATTGTCATATTTAATTCATTGACAGGATGTCACTTTTTGTCATTGTCGATATTTAACTTCAAATAATTTTAATTTTTATAATAATTTTTATAGTTAGATATTTGATTCAGCTTAAAGGAGACCACCTTAAGGAGCAATCCTAAAAATGCAGAAATAGGTCAGATCTCATCTATTGTGGTTGAATTTGTCGAGTTCCCATTGCCAAAAAGTGAAGTTAGATATTTATAGAGTGTTTCATTAGCAGGTTAGTAAATTATTTTCTTTAGATAATTATTGAATAGAGCTTTGTCTGTGGAATTGTTCATTAGCATATCTAGATGTTTGGTATCAGAGAACATACATATGACTTCATTGATAGGAATTGTAGGAGATTTGATTTATATTAGCTTAAAATACCTTTCTAAAACAGTAAAAAAATGTTACAAAAGCTAATAATATGTTTTGATAGTTTCAAACGGAATACCCTGAATAGAGAGTGTTTCAAAACATGTGTCAGAATATGAAGGGTGTGATTCATTCTAAGAGAAAAAATAACATGGGCCCGCAAACGCAAAGTTTTCGAGGCAAAGGGTATCAAAAAATATTTTTTGTTCAGTTTTTTGACGATATTTCAGAAACTGTAGGAAGCCGTTATCAACAATTGTTGTGATTTTGTTTATTGTTTGCTTAATATTGAAATAATTTTTTTATCATGTTACCAGATTCTTTCACGTTTTACATAATACGTGTACAAAATTTATATCATCAAACGGTTTCTGAAATATCGTCACTGAAAAAAATCTTTTTTTTTTGACGCATTCATTTTGCGACACTTGTTTTGAAACTCCTTATATATAAAGTCATTATAAAAAACGATAATTATAAATATAAATCTTTACTATCCAATGCATCCGGCACTTAACAAGCGAAGTGTATAAAAATTAGGTGAGGATCAAATTGACGATTCAAAAATTCATTTCCTTAGACAATAGATCTCAAAATTACGTAAGGGTTCATTTTGCGTTTTGTGTTCTAGCTTCTCCGAGGTATCCAGTGAAATTAGCCGAACAAAAACGTTCATAAACTGGAAACAACGTCCTTTCAGGTCTTACAAATTTCATAAACTGAATCGAGCATTTCAATGGGTCCATCATAAACGCTACAAATCGTTTGCTGTCACGAAAGAAACATTAGCACAGTGATGCTCACCTTGAATATTTCCGCTGTCGGGTGGATTGTGACTGGGACAATGTGGTCGTCTATATTATTTGACAATAATAATTATGTTATTTCCAATAATAGCTTAGTATGTGTAGTTAATATAAATTTTCAGAAACGGAAATAAGTGTTAAAGATATTGCAGCACATACACCACAGATTAAAAGAGATACATACAGGGTAGTCCAACGAAAACGTAACAGAGCCCTTAGCGGCTAGGAATTTTTTTTTTAGAAAAACGCAAAAACCCGTCGGGGGTAGCAGGGAACCATCTAATTCATGCAAAAAGATGTCCCTCTCGGAAATAAAATCGACGGGTTTTTGCGGTTTTGTAAAAAAATTTTTCCTAGCCCTCTGTTACGTTTGCGTTGGGCCATCTTGTATATCAATTTAATGTAAGCCATGTGACTTACCAACAGTCACTATTCATTGGCATTTTTGGTATTATTAGAGATTGATTTAACCATAACGTCATTAATTTTAACAACACATTTGAAAGGTCCAATAAAGACATAAAATCTAAAAACTACTCAACTTTTTAAATAAGAAGCAAGTCAACCCGTAACTGCCTGTACACACGGCGCTCCTGGTATGTAACAAATTTTCTGACAACGAAGCCATCTAGGATCCGAGCATTGAAGCGAAACAGTGTTGCTACATCAGGACATAATAACATTGTTTAACACTATAAGCTGAGGACTGGGACTATACTGTCTGTAAAAAGTCTCTACATCATTTTTAAAACTTTTTTGTAAATATTTATCTTAATAATAGTATGAAATTTGATACTTGGTGCGGTGTATATTCAGGAAACTATGCAGGAGATGCATTTTGCTTATATCTAACGCTAACTTTATTGTGTATCGGTATATTATATTTCTATTCGAAAATTATTATTCTTTGGCACGTTTTGCCTAAAAAGGATATACCTAGTAGGTCACTTCGAGCAGCCGTTTCTGAGATAATCGAACTGCATACTGAAACATCTCTTAGAAACTCTTCCTTTAAAAATGACATTATGCCTGATTCACCTTATATTTTATTTAATATTTCAAATAGTTTTGTCAATTCTTTTTCTTGTTCTTCGATAATAGTTAAATATCAGTGAGTCGCCCTAAAATTAACAATATCTTAAGTTTGAGAACTGCTGTTATAACAAAACGTCGATTGTAATTGGAAGATTCGTAATTAAAACAAAGCAATTGAAATTATAGATCCCAGAAATTATACATGGTGTATAAGATCATAAGTTTCTGTTAAATTCAATTTTTTTCTTTTTAATAAAAAAATAAATCAGGGATATATAATTTTCGTTTGTTTCTGATTACCTCTAAATAATCTGTTCCATTTTCTATTTGACGTCTGAAGGTGGACTGTGATTTAGAATGTGGAAAATTCAATAAACCAATTTTGGAGCGCGGCGTTGTTGAAAGTTGTCCGAAAGAGATCGGAAGAGATGAAAATCTAATAGAGCAAGATCAGGTGAATAAACTGGATGTGGTATAATTTACCAATCCTGTGTCTGAATGGCCGCTACTGTGGCGCTGTTAGCTGTCATATTGCAGATGCTGTCGATAATGCTTTCCCGTTTATTTTTACTTAAATTCCGCCACAAGAGAAGCCAGACATGAAGTCTAAATATGTATATACACGTTCATTATTATTGTTTCACTTATAATATGCAGGATCCGTGCATCCTATTTTTGACCTATGGTCATGTTATGCAAATGGCATGATGGTTGACTCGCTCAATTCCCTGGTTAATTGATCTATAGTCTGTTTAGAAAGAGAAGTGAGAATGAGAAAGAGGATGAGAAATGAGGATGAAAGAGAGTAATAAAAGCTTATTATGTATGAAAATCGTAAATAAATGTAGTACTGATGCTTATATTCAATATTTTTATATTATGTATTATCGCTATAGATGAGGTGTACTTTTAAAAAAACTTTGTGTGATCAAATCGTACTAAATTGTAGCAGATAGCTAAAATTTAATCCCCGACAATCCGTTTTTGTCTATGCCCCTTCAATTTCTCGGTCCATTTATCTTATAAGTAAACAATATAAAAACAGCATTTCAAAACTAGACGCTACTTTAAGCATCATAACCGGGTTAAGAGAGTTTTTAGTAATTCAAATAAAATTTTTCAATATTACTATCAAAATATTTATTTATATTTAATGAATAGACTTTTATTCCACACAAAAATATATGTATTTTGAAAATTCAAATTATGGTGAGTAATGTAGTGTTGTATAAATGTACAATAAAGAAAATAAAAATGTAGGTATATTAAAATTCATCCTGTGAATATTCTGATGAATTATCTTCGTCTCTTAGATTGATAACGATAGGTTCTACAGTAACGTCAATTAAATTATCGAGTTCTCACATTTTCTCCTCTTCCTTTTGTACATAATGTATACATCTTTTCCAGTTATCTGCAGTTACTCGTTCCAAGGAATTTTTTAACAAAATTTTCACGTCACTTAATTTAAACGTCATATTATTTCGCGCTACTCCTTTTACCTACGCCCAAACTAATTCAATTGGATTAAGCGATCATTATTAAGATTGGCAAGTGTCAAAAGTTCCTTTTTCACCATATTTGTTTCAAAAGAAATACTTTTTCCGGATAACTATTGAATTATATCGGCTTTCCTCCAAGCAGTCGTAGGCGTCCGCTCGGTCTGCCGTGAATGGTAACTGGCATTATCCATGACAATTACAGACCCCGCAGGAATAAGATCCAACATCTGTGTAAAATACTCTTCGAAAACATCTGCGTTCATGTCCTCGTGATAGTCACTTGTATTTTTAGATTCAAATAAAAGTAAACCGCCATCTACAAAACTACTGGCACTACTTATATGTGTCACTATTAATCTCCCTTTACCTGAAGGTGCCTTGTTGAAAGTCCATCCAAAAATGCTTGTCGAAAACTTTTTACATTTTTATCTTGCCATACTTTTGTTACATACTGTAACAAAAGTATGGCCCCCCTCGTTGATCCAAGTTTCGTCTAGATAATAAATATTCCTCCCTTCGTCACGGAATTTTCTAATTGATCTTAAGTAGGATCTTCGCCAACAAATAATTAATAATCTTTATCGATAAGAACTGACTTTCTGTTCTGCTTTTCCCAGCAAAAATTCAACTCTCGTAAGACGGCCCATAATTTTCTTCTACTGATTTTTGGCAAATCGTTCATTTAAAATTTTGTTTAGCGTTGGTATTTCTTTTTTAAAATAAAATGAGTGTACTTTTCTGCGAATGATATTTTTGAAGAAATCATCTATAACGACTTTTGACCTCCCTGTAGATGATTTTGGGGATTTGCAGTATCTTGTTCATTTTTTGTTTCCTTTAAAAGTCTGTAGATAGTCGATTTTCCAATCCCTGTCATTTTGGAACACTTTTCCACGATGTCGTCAACACTGTTAGTAGGATTTTGGTGTTTTAATGCATTAAATACATTGAATATAATAATCTTCTCATTCTGAGACAGAGCACATCTTTTCACGAGTTTAGCAGGTACGTAATCTGATATGCTCGACATTTTACCCAAACAATATTATATCCACTTTCACAATAACCACTAAACACAAGTCGAATTTTACTCTACTGCACTAGCACGTCTTCGTATATTCAGCTCTAAGACTGGGTTGATCTGTCACAATACATTGGCTCCTGCCCTATGATGTATCCAGTAAAATATACTAATGTACACCCATTACCTGTTAGCATTAGTGTTACCCAATAATTACCTAAAACGAAATATTATCGCGCCCATGGCCGGTTCTTATCTCGGGGTTTGATTACTCTCCTTCATTTCCAAACAGACTATAGGGCATTATTCAACTTTATAATCAGTCAGATGGCCGTCCTCTCGGTTTTATTGGACGTGAATAATAGTTAAGAACGAAACGGCTCTCTTTGAAACGGCAACGGTTTACATTCCCCAATGGCGTTTTCTTCGTAAACGGCAATCTGATGCCTTACCTCCTCTATTGAAACTGATGAATATGTCGATGTTTACAACACAAAGTAGCTCTAAGCATCGCATATAATCATAACCATAATGAAGATTTCTTAATTTTGCTAATTCAGAAAAATATACTAATGGTACATTTTCTAACAAACTCATAACGTTGTTTTAAGTCCAGTAATCAATAAAATTTTGATATGTTTGCTGATATATTTTGATCGATTTTTCTGATAATAAATTACACTCTATTTGCTTTGCCGATTTAATAATGTCTGGCGGAGTTAATGATATTTTTATGGATTTAAATAAGAGCAATATGACGGATATTGTGTACATAAGTTATTTACTTAAAACGTTTGTCTCATAGCAACTTGAAATTATTATTATTCATGAAAGAAGTAGGCAATTTTAATAATAGAAAATAAATAGCTTTGTTTGCTATTATGATAAAATTGAAATTGATCGGTGAAAAAATTATGTGCTTAACTTGGCAGTAAAGTAGATTTAATGCCTTGGCATCAAATACAAGCCGCGGCATTGAATCTTGTACTTTAGTTTACTAATACGACTCAGTTTAATTATAATGGTCTATGTCTGCTATTAAAACAATGTTGGCGTATACCTAATAACAATTTATTTCCAAAACACTCAATAAAACTAAAAGGCTGTACAAATTTATGCAGTATTCCTTGAGTAAAGACTAAACTGCGATGAGTATTTTTTCTATTTTCCATAATTTTGTACACTTCCTTAAATAACTATTTCTATAGCAAAAAACACTTAATTCTTGTGCATCTAAATCAAACAGATAAGAAGTGTTTCATACAGGATTCCATTATTTAAGAGATTGAGCATCTACTTCTTTAATTATTCATTAAGGATTAGTGCCAAGAAGGAAAGAATTATACAATTACACACAGGTCTGAATAAAATAAAGAGTGATTTATATTTGGGTTTTGCGGAAACAGCGAAAAGAAGGCAGAATAAAATAAATTTCCAGCCACAAGACACTAGCTGCTACATGTATACCCTATCTATTTTTTAAGAGTGTGGCTCTACCAATGCTTGAATTATGTATCTATTAAATGTAAAAAACCTGCATTTGAAAAATTTTCGAGAAATAGTCGACATCAGTATTAGCACTATACACAGTATTTACTAAACATTAAATTTGCGGAATAAATGGGTATTTAATTGTTGATTTTTTCTATCAAATTATAGCCAAAAATCAATTTTGTACTTCTTTTTCATGTTCTGTTGCGTAGAACTGTTTATATTCAATTTGTTTATAATTATATTACCATTATAAATATGTATAAAGGATGTCCCAGTGTGAGCGTACAAAAATTTACCAGGGGGTAGACCAGACCAAAGTAAGAATAAAATTCCTATAAAAAAATTCTCTGATGCACGCCTAGCGAGTTGCAGGGTGCTATTTTGAAAAAAAAAATAACAATTTTCAGCAATAACTTAAAAACCGTTTCGTAGATATAGGTAATTTTTGGGTGACGTTTAATCTGGCCTAGGCCTACTGTTCCTTATGATTTTGTCTTCGTAACTCTTGCGTATCCTACTTTTACGAGAATTGACTAAGTTCTCCATAATCAGTGACCAATTCTGAACAAAAAAGGTGCTCTTGTTACACAGCTCTAAAATCAACTATTTTCAAGTAAATTGAGTTCAAAATACCGACTGCATTAATTTATGCAGAAAAATACATACAAAGATTTTACTTGTCATCTAGTAGGTACTTGTCATTATAAATAACAAAGTTGCTTACAAGCGTTATGTCAAAAATTGTTACATGTCACAGTAGTAAGTTGCAGTTACTACTATAAGTTACTAGTCAAGTCAATGTGCACAAAATAAGTAGTACGTTATTATTTACTATTTTCCAATAATAAATATGCTGATACGATATACGTTATAATACGACCCTCAGCGTTTCAAAGGAGGTATTCAATAAATATCTGGGGAGGGATCTTCAAGAGAGTCATTCTAGCTCCTCAAATTATTGTAGATCGTTTAATAGAGATACACAAATTTTTTAGAAAATGTTGGGACTGGCTTTTTAGATGACGTTCCATTACATTTGAGAAATCAAATGTACTATCAACAAGATGGAGCACCTACTCATAATGAACGGCAAGTATCTATGTGGCTCAATTTGCACTTTCCCGAACGCTGGATTGGGAATAATGGACCTATTATGTGGCCTCCCAGATCACCTGATCTCACTCCACTTGATTTTATTTACTGGAGTAATATGAAACAGCTGATATATGCTGAACCCAGTAACACGAGGGAAGAATTACTTCAAAATATTCATGCCGCCGCCGAGCAAATTAAAGCAACCGTTGATTTATAAAGGATTTGCAACTCCTTAGTAAAACGATGCCGAGAATGCATTGAAGTAAATGGACAGCATTTCGAACATTTATTGAAATAATTATTGTTAATCTTGTTATTTTGCTTTCATAATTTCATTTCATGTTAAATAAATAGGTACATTATTTTAATTTTATCTTGTTCATTTTACTTACTAGACGGCAACAAATAAAATCTGTGCATATATTTTTCTGCATAAATTAATGCAGTCGGTACTTTGGACTCAATTTACTTGAAAATGGTTGATTTTAGAGCTGTGTAACAAGAGCACTTTTTTGTTCAGAATTGGTCACTGATTAAGGAAAACTTAGTCAATTTACGTAAAAGTAGGATATGCAAGAGTTATGAAGACAAAATCAAGGAATAGTAGGCCAAGGCCACCACTGGCGTCAGATTAAAACAAACACCTTTCGGCAGTGGGAACACGACAATTCAACCACAATAGATGAGATCTGACCTATTACTGCATTTTTAGGATTGCTTCTTCATTGTCGATATTTAACTTCAAATAATTTTAATGTTTATAATAATTTTTATAGTTAGATATTTGATTCAACTTAAAGGAGGCCACCTGAAGAAGCAATCCTAAAAATGCAGAAATAGGTCAGATCTCATCTATTGTGGTTGAATTGTCGTGTTCCCACTGCCAAAGGTGAAGTTAGATATTTATAGTGTTTTCATTAAAGCAGGTTAGTAAAAAATTTCGATAGATTAATGTATTTAGATAATTATTGAATAGAGCTTTGTCTGTGGAATTGTTCATTAGCATACCTAGATGTTTGATATCAGAGAACATACAAATGACTTCATTGATAGGAATTGTAGGAGATTTAATTTATATTAGCTTAAAATACCTTTCTAAAACAGTAAAAAATTCTTTTCTAATAATTCAATTAGTTTAATGTTCTTTTTTACAACTCATTAGAGGTCACACATTCATAGCTTTGTTATTGTACATAGAGAAGTACATGCGGTCCATATATTCTTCTATAAAATTGTATTGAATTTTACGTTCTACATATGTAGCACGCATCTTTCTGCTGTAGTAAATACGCATCTGCCACATGAAAATATTCGATTTCTATTGGTAATGACACCTTGACGAATCCAACTAGTCCATCTGCAATGTTACAAGTTTGTGGGCGTGGAAAAATTTCGGGTATATCTTCCCACTAAGTAATTTACTTGAAATTGTAGTTAATTTATTTATAAAATAATGCAAGCTCTGCAGCATGTTTTCTAAATCACAAACGCCATAATCCAAGAAATGAGCAATATTGGATGATAAAAACTTATATGGAGGAATTTGGGTTCGACTAGTTCATTAACAACAGTGTCCCTGAGTAGTGTATATCGTGCAATAAAGAGTGTTAAAAAGGAATATACAACTGCGAAAGGAAAATACTGCAAAATCGCGGAAGAAAGAAGATATAGGTTGATGTTGACAAAAAATAGGCGATTCATAGAATAGTTTATGGAAGGCATTTTAAAAATGAGCTTGCGACAATAAAAAAATCAGATTACCATCTCACAGAATGAGACTTGTCTAGAATATCTAGAAGGGTGTTTTTGAACTTTAGTTTTATAAAACTAAAAAAAAAATCGAGGGTGTGGTGAACAAGACGAAAGAGTGATATGGCGATGAAACTATTTAAAACAGATATTAGAATGTCGTTATTTGAATCAGAGAATATATTACATTGACGCAACATATCCGCTATATGGATTAATAAAAGCTATACGATGACAAAATTGTGATATTGTTTTACCACATGGGACTTGGTACTGTGGTTGTAATGGATAATGCACCCTATAATAGCCAACAATAAGTTAATATGTAACCGTTGTAGTAACAGTGCTAGTAACTAGTAGTGTACAGTGTATATGTAAATAGTGCAGTGTATGTATGAAAGTTATATATCCGATATCAGGTGTAAGCGGGTGATGATAGGCCGTAACCGTCCAAAAGGACGTCATTCTAGTGAAAAAAAAATGTTTACCAAAACCATGTATTTAGAGTATTTTTTTAGTGTGAGAAAATAATACAGGGGCTTTAAATGATTTGAATAAACAATACTCACAATTTTGCATCTTTAAACAGTAAATAAAGAAAAAGCGTACAATTTAACTTAACAACTCAGTAACTATTTTTAATAGGATGAGGTGTGAAATTAGTACACAATAAACTATAAAACTGTAAATCGTAGTAGAGAAGTATTTTTAAAACGCACAGAGTAATTGCTTTACATAATACCATGAATACCTAATAAAAAGTAAACAAAAAATCTAATATAAATTTCTATGTAAAACAGCGTTAAAATTATTTGAATTTTTATCACAGAAGGGATTTGGAATACCTAACAGAGAATTTAAAATAATACTTTTGTTTCATTATAAAGAACACTGGTAATGATCTCTCTCACGAAATGAAATCAAAACATTGTAATGGTCACGTTACGCAAATAATAGTAGATTCTCTCCTGATACAAAAGCAACGGGCTTAGGTATTGTTCCCTCAGGTGCAAGATTCATTGGAATTTGTGCAAATGCAACTGAATAAATGGGTAGGTAGCTATCAGAAACTTATTTATAACAGAATAAATTATGGTTGCGTGAAGAAAGAAAGGGTAAAGCTTAAGAACGTAAAAATAAATATTTTAGGATGTATTTACTATATTTTTACGATTTTGTCTAGTGGCTTAAAGGTAAACATTTACTGAATTTATACATTACTATACAGGGTGTTAAAAAAGAGTGTAAAATATTTCAGAAGGTAATAGTATCAACCAAAATAAGCGTTTCGTTTTTCAAACATTTTATTTTATTAGGAATAAACCGACAGAGGAAGCTTTTAACAAACAAAAAACAAAGTTACAGAAGATTTTCAAAGTGCCCTCCGTCCATTTCCAAGCAGGAACGACATCTTCGTCTCAACGATATTCGAACTCTTTCGAAAACACCCTCCTTGGTTTGGATTTCTTGACACTTTTGATTAATCCGTAGCTGCAACTCTTCCAGGCTATTTAGAGGAGTACCATACACTAACGTCATCAAATATCCCCAAACAAAGAAATCTAGAGGGTTCAGATCAGGCCATCTTGGAGGCCATAAAACAGGTCCGACCCTTCCTACCCATCTATGTGGTGCTTTTGTGGTTCCAGCATGATGGTGTTCTAGCTCATTTTGCCATGACCGTTAGAGAGCATTTACACCAAACTATTCCACAATGCATTCAAATAAGTTACCAGTAAGTCTTACTGTAAACGCTCCCACATCACTAGTATATACTGATTTTTCATTTAGAAATTTACTTGAAACTCATTCTTGTAATATTTTCTTATTTATTTCTTAATTTGCATGATATATTCACTTCAAAAATTTCATTATGCTCCGCGATGTGATGTCACAAGCTCTAATCTCACTGTAGGTACCGTGTGCTAACCTGGTTAGTTCGGTGTTTTTATTTTAAGTATATTTTCAACAAATATTTTTCTAGGCATTCTAATAGTACATATTTCTATGGTCTTAGAACTAACTAGGTCTAATTAAAAAATATTGATCAAACGGTTTCGTTTTGAACAGTTTTGTGTGAATTATTTTTCTCAAATTAATTCTAAAATTATCTCTTCAAATATTTCTTCCTATTTATTAATATATATGTATAGTATTGGTTATAAACCAGCAAATACATTTTTTTTTGATAACCTTCAAATGTAGGGAGTTACTATAACAGTAAATAGGAAGCAAGGCGTTCCAATTTAATAATTATTTGCATATTATTTGAAATAATGTTAAGCTTAAATTATTTATATACCATTAAAAGTTTATACCTCCAACATAAATTAATTGTTGCAACATTAGCTGAATCGTGGCATTTGTGAAAACCGTTATATAATTTAGTGATATAGTTTTAGACTATTAATATTGAATAATGTCTAAAGTCCTAGCGAAAATACGGATCGATGTGTGTATGTACACTTTGACTAACTATAAGTAATAAAATTATTTGCAAGCTTTGAAATATGTACATATATCAATCTGAGCAAAAAGTAAGAGGTGTTTAATTAAATTTTGACAATTGTAACTATTTAAATCTACAGGGATATAGCAATTTTTTATACAAGGCGGAAATGACTGATTCACGAACGATGAAATTGCGAATGAATTGAAGAATAATTTAGAAATTATTTGAAGCAATTAGAAATTAGGGAAACGTTTGCATTGATTTCTACGGAATTTGATTATTAATCAAAGTCATCCCTTTGGGTTATCATTGTGGTGTCAACATGTATTTCTTCTTTGGTGTCTTTGGTGGTTTGTGTGGTTGTTAGTGGCAGAAATGTCTGACAACGAGATAAATGAGGAATTATTTACCATTCAATTTTCGAGCTGAGGTGTCAGAGAAAAAATATAAAGTATTACAAAAATAGAAAAATACGAAGAACAAGAAGTATCTAAGTGAGAGTGTATTGTTAGCATATTTTTCAGGAAATATCAAAGATGTAGTTTTCACGTTTATTCAATTCAATGCTTAAAAGTATCATATTGGTGAATGCAAATATCGATATTTCAAGCTAAGGATGAACTGAGAAGTCGCTTAAATTCACGTAGTATCAATTGAACTTCTGTTCTAATACAATAAACTAGCAGCTACAAACTAAGACAAGATCATCATCTGCAGCAGTTTGTAGAAACTATAATAAATGTCTATATTATTCCTTTGGCTTACAGGTTGCAACTATAATGGCTTTAGTTAAAGCGTATCGTTTATGAGTTGCACATATTAGAAGTTGGAAACATTGATTATCAACATTAAAATTAAAACCATTGTATAAAATTTAAAAAAAATTAAACCATTGTATAAAAATTATTTTTTTTAAATTGCATAACATTCGATATAGGTAATTACAAACAAAGCGGTGAAAAATTAGTCTTATTGAAATAACGTAGAAGATCAAAAAATTTAATAAAAGTTATAACAGCCCACTTAAAATAACGAAATTGATAATAAATATTTTAATTGAAAGGCTCATATTCAATAATATACGGAGTCAAATTTTCAGAAAAAACTATTCAGTACAACCAAAGTCTACAGACCCAGGATCCTACACGGTGGCCGACGCTAGAACTGTAACGCGTTGAGTACGATCGATATAATGTGAGACAAAAAACCTTGAATATCTGTTATTTTATTTTTCTTCTAAAAATGCCCGTGATATATTGTACTGTGAATAATTGTCCCTGTTTTTCCTTTTCCAATGTCTAAGGTATGTATTTTATATTTCATTAACTAATATAAAGAAACAGGTTATGATATAAAAACAGTTTACAAAAAAAACTTGTAAAATGTTCCGGGAGTAGAGTTATTAATTTGTTAATTAGCGAGGTTGCAACAATCGAACAATAAACAATTATATTTGCAAAAATCTTGTGCCGATGGTTTGCCTTAAAAAGACAGAAATCCCGGAAAAAATTTCGGGTCTAGTGATTCCGGGAGTAGAGTTATTAATTTGTTAATTAGCGAGGTTGCAACAATCGAACAATAAACAATTATATTTGCAAAAATCTTGTGCCGATGGTTTGCCTTAATAAGCCAGAAATCCTGGAAAAAATTCCGGTTCTCTAGTGATTTCGGGGGTGGAGTTTTTAATTTGTTAATTAGTCCAGTTACAACAATTTAGCAATAAATAATAAAGCTAACACCAAAGTGATAAAGAGGGACTTCGAAAACCTCCGAGAGAACATTTTCCAGACATTTTCGTTGTATCGAGTGTGACATTTGCTATATGTTCAACAAAAATGGGTCATTTGTTAAATAAAAAATTAAAAATTTGCGAGCATACAGAGGTTAGATGTACCTTTTGTTATAAAAAATTCGCTGAACATTTTGCAGAAAACCGCATCTCAATCGGACCTCTCCGCAAAAAGTTATAAGTGAAATGCTAATTTGACGCGGCTAATATGGAATGCTGATGTCATGAAATGGATTGTATATTTTGTCCTTATAATACAGCGGGAATAGTTTCAATGCACACACTTCGTTGTTCACAACATTATTTTTAAATGAAATAATTTGTCCTTTTTAATTGCACAAAACGGCAGATCAATAAAAACTAGCAAAATTTACTCAAATATATTTAAATAAACTGAGTTTGTGCACGGCTTAAAACATCAGAGAAAAATGAAAAATATACCTTTTCAATATTTCATGAAAACCCTAGTATACAAAAAACATTTGCCATTTATGCAACTTTTCATATGAAAGCAGATTTATATAAATCGGGAGCAGCCACAGCAAAATCAACGGTTCATTAATACAGTTTATAGTAGCTTATGTTCATTATTCCTGAAAGTACGTTAATAACAGAGGAAAAGGCCTACCAAATACCATTGGTTATACAAGCTTGGGCAGATGTATCTAATGACAAATACAACGAATAAAATAATTGTTTCCTAGAACTGATATTTTAAATGAATGAATAACAAATTGTCTTCATTAAGGAAAGTACAATTCAGTGCAAAATAATTATTTAGTTTAATATGCTGGATTCAATAGGCAAAATCTAGCAAATTTATATCTTCCTTGAATAAATCCATTATTACAGAAAAATAAACAATTTTTATATAAAGAGCAAAGAAAGAGATGACAAATAAGGGTGCGGAACTGTTAAGAAATAAATAAGGTATACATAGCTATAAAATGACAGAATTGATAAAAAGAAGGAGTAACTATAAATAATATTTTTAATGACTACTTACTTAGACTTGGATTCTGGAACTGTGAAAGGGTAGCCTTAAAAAGCCACTGCACTTAGGCCCCATTGGCACCCTTGTGCTTCCTCTTATTAAGAGATCAATCCACCTGAATCGCTAACCAACCTAATAAAGAGAAAAAGTGGTGACGTTGCTCAGGGGTATCTCTCTAAAGTAGGTCATAGAAGGCCATCACTCTCCCAACACGAATTTTCTTGTTGATGAGACTGCTGTGCAGTGACAGAGTGTATGAGTTTTTGTTCGTAATTGCTACAAAGTAAATATTTCACACTTCCTTATATAATACAGGTACAATATTTTTAATGTTTCTTAGGTTTGGATTCTGGAACTGTGAGAGGGTAGCCTTAAAAAACTACTGCACTTAGGATCCATTGGGCTCCTTATGTTTCCTCCCATTAAGAGATCAATCCACCTGAATCGCTAACCAACCTAATAAAGAGAAAAAGGTGATGACGTTGCTCAGGGACATATCTCTAGTGTAGGCCATAGAAGGCCATCACTCTCCCAACACGAATTTTCTTCTTGATGAGACTGCTGTGCAGTGATAGAGTGTATGAGTTTTTGTTCGCAATTCCTACAAAGAGATGTTTCACACTTCCTTATATAATACAGGTACAATATTTTTAATGCCTCTTAGGCTTGGATTCTGGAACTGTGAGAGGGTAGCCTTAAAAAGCCACTGCATTTAGGCCCCATTGGGTTCCTTATGCTTCCTCCCATTAAGAGATCAATCCACCTGAATCGCTAACCAACCTAATAAAGAGACAAAGGTGGTGACGTTGCTTAGGGACATCTCTGTAATGTAGGCCATAGAAGACCATCACTCTCCCAACACGAATTCTCTTGTTGATGAGACTGCTGTGCAGTGACAGAGTGCATGAGTTTTTGTTCGCAATTCCTACAGAGATGTTTCACACTTCCTTATATAATACAGGTGCTTCCTTAGGCAACAGTGTCCAGTTTGAATACCTGTCACTAGACGAAGATCTAGTCATATCCAGGTATTATTTGGCTGTATTCTTGCTAAGTAGTACTAGGAACTACTTAGCAAATTGACAGCTATTTGTTTCATTCTACCTTCTTTTGAATTCATTGTGGATGTTCTCCTTAATAATTTAAACGAAAGGTGACAGCGGAAGCATACTGGAGGGACCAGGTCCAAAGATACTGAGACCCAATGTACTCCTAGCTTATGAGCTTTTTTATTTCCATAGCATCGCTCGTGTCCTTTTACTTAGCGTATAGATACGTTGTTGTCAGTTGAGGCCACTTCCAGTGCTTGATGGCACTCCCGTGCTGAGTTCTTATCTTATGATTACATAAGGTCAGTAGTCATTGTCTACTATCTGTGTAGATTCTGATGGTTTTTGCCCGTACAGGGTATCCCATAATGATGTGCGCTCCTTTGGAGGAGGAGTGTTTCTTGGATCATTTTAGAGGAGGTACTTTCTATAACATATATGGAATATGCAAGCAAAATTATTCATATGAAATGTAGTAGGCGGCTGTCACTTTAATGGTTTAATTATTTGGATTGTCATTAACAATTAATGTCAGATATCTACCATCAAATTTGTTATTCTTTTCTGTTAATTTCTATTGCAATTATGTTATAGTTAGTAAACTTTTACTAAATTATAAATGAATGATCTCAGAAATAATATCAAACGATGATGGGGTATAGAAAACTTATTAGATTTTCTAAAATTTTTACATTGTTATAGATTACAGTAAAAATTAAGTTCTCTTTCAACTACAATTTTTAATAAAGTTCTGATATGATATACTGCAAGCTGCCAAAATGAACTGTAGTGGTCAATAATTAATTTTTTAAGCCAGATCAATCACCATCGTGTTTCATATTTGACGGGGTTTCGAGTGCACTCATTAAAATTTATCGATTCGGGGCAAATTCTGCTCATTTTAGGCGCTCTCACGTTATAGTCATTCGAACGTGTTTTTAAATGATTTATTACCGCATTTATGTTTGTTTATTTTATAATAAATCTTGATCGTGCCCTTTAGGGTAAACTTAGCTTTTCAATAACCTATCATTTATTAATTATTAATCGTGGCGCAGGGGAGATACGGACACAAGCAAAAAGGTTTAGGTTTGAAATTGTTTTTGTGCAAGTTACGAAGTCAAGAATATGTCAGAAATGTTTGTATTGGAATTATTTTGATTTTTTATTCATTTTCATCTATATAATAACAATTTTCTTTGTTATAACTGTTTTAATCACAACTGTCAACTTCTTCACCTTCATTTTATTAAGTAAAGGCCTTGACTATATACACTAAGACTAGTCAATCTAATGGGAAACCTTGTTGGCCTGAATGGGAAACCAACTCTCGCGTAATGGGAAACGAACTCAAAAAGAACGTTTACGCTTGGGCTATTTGCTAATAGATGGCGCAATATTAGGTACTAAAATGACATGAATTTGGATATATAATTTTGAAAGCTCCTCCCATCGAAGATGATTGGTTCATACATATTAAGTTATGTACAATCGTTTGCAATAATATTGACACTTTAAATTCAATTTTGCTATTTCTTTTGAACTGCTGACGTATTTGTAATGAAATCTACTTTCAACTTTTAACATTAGTAATTAGTTGTTTCACTTACCAATATAAATTTAATGAGTTTCTACTCAGAACTTCGAGAAGTTCAAAAACTGTTTTGAGAGAGTGTCATTGTTATTTCAAAAGCTTGTATGTACTTAAAATTCATAACTTTAATGACATTCCATAGGATTACTGTTTATTGAATGTGTTAAGTCATGAGGAAGCAGGCAGGAAATAAATGTTAATTTTTAAAATGTAATAAAACTAGATGAAACATTCCAGGAATAAAACTTTTCCGCGCAAGGCGAAAATCGACTATAATGATAGACTTTGAATTCTGATAAGTAATTATAGTAATTTCATCACGATTTTTAATAAAAAAAAATACAGAAGTGCAGTTATCCAGTTCATATTCACTTTCGCGTATCAATGAAAGTTAAAGCTTAAAATATATTAACCGCCAGATAACACTTTTATCATACTCCTCCAGCTTTGGTAAATTCAAGTGAAGAAGTCATTCAATACGTGTCGATAAAAATATACAGGGTGGGCCATTAATAAGGGGACATAGAAGAGGAGTAACATCATTGGGAGGAAATATGAAGATATAGCTAAATATATCTTCGTAAAATATTTCTGTGGAAAAAGATACAAGGTGTCAAGTTGAAATATTTTTATTTGTGTTTTCTTTTTTTGTATTAACGCAAGTATCTCTCAACTGATTGAAATTTAATTCAAAAAACTTTGTAGGTGTCAATGAGTCGTTTACTTTTTTTAAATGTCCAGAGTAACTTTGGAAAAAAACTCATATTTGAAAAAAAAATTATCTACATATTTACTTTTATGGACAAAAATAACAACAGAGCAGTAAAAACAACTTAGCCCTTGAGCAAACTCTCTCTACTTCTACATGTCTTAATTAATTAAACTAATTATTACAGCTAATTACAGAAAATTTTCAATATGACAATTTTCTAATGCTCCTAAGAGATTTCCTCACGTCGAAAAATACATTTGGTTGTTTTAGATCAGTTTTCTGGAAAACGGTAGGAATTTCGTTAACAAAAAATAAGATAGAAATTGTCATCATCTGGCAATGGTCTATCTGTTTTAATAGGTACCTACTACATAAATTATGATTGCTTTTCTTAAAATATGTTTCCCTACCAAATTTGATGACAATCGGTTGAGCGATCCTAGTTATTAAAAAAAAAACGAAAAAAATATGTAAACCTGTATCTTTTTCCACAGCAACATTTTAGTAAGGCATATTTAGCTATATCTTCATATTTTGCTCCAAAACTGTCATTCCTACTCTGGCACATCATTAATGGTTCACCTTATATAATACTTAAAATAATAAATTTTGAAACACATTCTTTACTGATGAGGCCTGTAAAGTTCACAAATTATTTTTACTAAAAACATTAGCGCATGTAAATTTATTTAAATTTGCATGCGCAAATGTTAAATTATTTGAATTTTTAAATTAATTTAAATTTAATTTTAATTTAAAAATTACTCTTCAAAAAGACTACAAAATAATATTTATTTCACACCATTACAAAATTATACTTAGATCAAACATTGAAAAAAGATACTTGGTGTTTTAGAAATTTTACTAATGAATTTTTCGCAAAATAATAATGCGTCTTATGCAGTAAGAGAAACCCACACGATAATCTGCAGTTCTATATGTCTCTTTATAGAAGTAGGTATGTCGAATTCATTTGAATTATCTTAATATGTTTAAAGGAAATAAAACAGAAAATGTAAATTTTGGCATATCGCTGAAAACTCTTTTAACAATCTTATTTTTCTGTTTTTTTTTTAATTAATTTACAGTTCATATTCTTACTTCTCTAACGCAATAAAATAAACTGCTTATGTTTCAAACTTTATGATCTGTGGTTTGAATATAAATATATTGCCACAAACTTATTATTTAGGCAGGTATATGAAAAAGGGTCGCGCGGCCACGCCCTCGAAACGCCTTCACAGTTTTTTGCAGATTAAAATAGTAGCGATTTATTTCCTTCGTTTGAATAAATGCGTATTGTTACACAGTACGACATCTAATAGGAATTATGATAACTATTTAGGTCTTTATTAAGGATTGACTCTCTTGGTGTAAATACTCAAGGGTAAAGGTAAGCATTAATTAAATTTGCTTATAATTATATCAGTTAGTTCTAGAGGTATTAGTAGACATCGCAAATGGGTATTCTGAATTTTTTTCGTCACTGAATATTCGATTATTGAATGAAGAAGAAACGGAAACAAAACAAAACCTAATGCGTCGATTCGAGAAATACCACATGTTTGAAAAATATAGTGATTAGTGTTGATTTGCCTTTTGAAATATTTGCTGACGTAGTTCGTGCACAGTGGCAATAGGCGTAGTAGACACTCTACTTTTTAAATATTCCCATAAAAAGAAATCGAAAGGTGTCAAATCTGGTTCATGATCAGGCAACTTCACTTTAGCCATATTTCCATAACCTATCCAACGATCTGGAAAAAAACAAAAGTCAACCGGCGTTAATCACTATGGGCTGGTTCACGATCATGTATATAGGTACCACATATCTTGCCACACCGCTATAAGTAGGTATAGTCGTGGCAATTGTTTTTATTGTCAACATAATTTTTGATATTTGATCGCTTTAAAAACAATCACTTTTTGTGATTTAGTGTAATGTATAGTGCAAACATTTAGTGTACCTAGTATATAGTTTTATTACTCTCAGTTGCAGTTTCTTAAATACTTTAAAGAAAATGTAATGAATTATTTTTTATTATTTGTTCGTAGTCGTCTGAATTCTTACCGCGACTATATATCTTCAAGGAAACTAAAAAACTGAAAATGCTCGTTGGCATCCCAGTACAACAAATTTCTAATATATAACTGTATCATCAAACCTCACTTTGAATATTGTTCCTCTATTTTATTTGTGTCGTGAATCTGATATAATTAAACTACAGATCTTACAAAATATATGCATGCGTTTTTTATTAAAATGTAACAGACTCGTCAGTATTAGTAGCATGCTACAGCAATTAAACTGGTTGAATATAAGAAACTTAATCAAAACCAGAACACTGATTTTTACGATCAAACTAGTTAATGACATGCTCCCTGATTATCTGCCATAAAGATCATTTAAATATTAACAGGGTAAGGCTTATGACTACCAAAAAAGGTATTTTCGATGCCGGGATAAATGAATTTAATAAACTTCCATCTAATATTAAAGAATCGAGTAGTCTTGCAATTTTCAAAAGAAACATTTTTGAACATTTGTTGTCACAGCAATTATACGTTTTTCATACATTTTTTTATACTTTTAACGTAGATGCTTATGTTTGTAACCGTTCTGTTTGTTTTGTCAGTATGTATTTGTAAACAGTATTTGTAAATAGTTTGTCATCTTTTCTTTTATATATACACTTGTATTGTAAACATTTCTGTTATTCAATTAATTTCATTAATATGTCAATCAATCCTGTCGTCAAGAACAGACAAATGAACCCACAAGAGTATAATCCATTTTGTTTTACCTATTATGTCAGGATTTTCATCAGATAAACTATGTAAATTATATGAATTGATTAATCCACTTCTTTGAATTGGTGAGAAAAATGTTCGACAAAATTGGGATATATGCCACAACGCAATGAAGCATCCTACCATGCTGTAGGAAGCCCCCGACCTTTTTTTCGTTTCAGCAATAACAATATTTGCAAATCGGAATTCCGGAAACAACTACTCTGCGGGCTAATGCCTTGACTAGAATTGAATTACTCCTAAACCTACAGCAAATAGCCAACGTCATTGGTTAGTGAGCCATATCATAAAATTGAGCCTATAAGTTGATATTACTAATTAACGCAAATCAAATTTGATTATAATTATAAGTTTTACTATTTTCATGTTTTCTTTGTTTTATCACTTAAGTGCATCAGATCTCTTACTCCCGTCCTTCTCCAGGCTTTCTCAATCCAGGCTATTTCTTAAGTATATAAAATATCTTTTATATATTTTTTCATGGCTCTGATTATCAACTTAAATGTTGAATTGTATAAAAATTTGTGAAATTTAGTTTCACTTTGAACTGCGTTTTTATTTATGTAACTAGTAAATTTAATTAAAAATTTTAAATCATGCTGGCGATAGAAACAACACGCTAGAAACGTACCTTTCTAAACAACGAAAAGATGATAACTTATGGGAGAAGGAACTGAAAGAAGTCGGGCCGTGTTGTTCGAGATACAGTTCAACGGCAGGATTTCGATGGTATAGAAAAACGGACCCGAACGAACTACGGCTTATTCCACCGTTAACATATTAAATGAGAATTTGAGCTGCCACTTTTTAGCTGTACCTGTGGCTGTGCCGATTAGAGCCGATCCGATGACGATCTGTGATTACAGCGGTTGAGCATTTATTATGAGGCAATCTGTTAAATATTCATGAGTTCGTATTCTTTAGATACACCGAGTGTTATTAAATTGCGAATTTAATTGTTTGTTTCTATTATTACTTGCCGGTTCTGCAGCGCTGGTCATTGAGTACGCATTCACTGTTGCCGGATTGTTTATCACTGAATATATTTTCTTTTTATCTTTTATCAGCACGAGGGTTTTTTTACTGTCAGTATTCAAATACGAAAAACTTTCCAGCGTCTCTTAATAATTTACTTGTATTGTTTTTTTTTATCTCACTATTATGTAATGAAATGTAAATCGTTTATTATTTAATCCATTGTTGTTCAGTTATAACTTCATTATTAAATATTTTTTAATTGAAACATAATGTGCTAATTGCATACTTTTAATTAGTTTATAGCATTACATATTTTCACATTGCAATAAGTACTAGGAAAATAATTAAATTTGGCAACGTCTTGTCAAGCCTACACTAAGTTGAACTGCTGCAAGCGGTCAATGGCTGTCTGAAAAGGTGGTTTAAATAATTATCTAAAAATATTTTTTTTTCGATGTAAATATATATTTAAAAAAAATATTAGTATTATACCAATTTTTTCCTATCTATCCTTAAAGTTAATGACTAAAGCACCTTAACAATTTGCAGTCTTTACATATCTATACCCAACCGCATAAAATCTAGAGGGTGACTCATGTTATAAGCCCGTTCACAATTTATATAGCATACATAGACATGCAAAGAAAAATACATGTAGCCAATATATTTTCCTATAAAATTGCAAGTGCCGCATATATATGAAAGTAATACTATTAATAATAATATTATCGGTCAGTGGTCGCGCGGTTTAAGATGTCAGTACTTGAATCGAGGTGACTAGATCGCTGTGGGTGCGACCCCCGCAGCCGGTATACCGTATATAAGCTATATTCGTGGAGAGGAGTGGCACCCTCTCTGCGGACATAATAGGGTAGAATAATGTTGGCTTGGATCAATGTGAGAGATTGCAACCGGTTGACATTTGACTACCCCCCTAATTAATGAGGTTTTCCAGGTTTCCCTCATTCCTGCACTGAATGGTTTAGGGCCTACTAACGTAAGTCGCTCCTGGGCGCAAATGCGGCCTGCTTAATAATAATATGCCGCCCCCTCTCCCTCACAAGTATTATTTTTATTATTACACAACTTTTGATGCAGCAAATACGCATGCGCCGCATCAAATGTTCATGCACCAGACTGAAGCGTTCAATTTCTATTGGTTGTGACGAAATGACCTGTTTCATCTCCAACGCTATCGTAGGTGTGCGAGTGGAGAAATTTCGAGTATATCTTTCCGATAATTTAATTAAGAATGTAATCAACTTATTAATGATTTCGTGTTATATGGAGCATAATTCAGTCAGCAGCGTATTCTCGAAATCATAAACGCCCTAATCTAACAAGTGAGGAATATCATATGATGACATGTATGAACGGTTTCGGGTGTGTGGTCAAAATATAAGTGAATGGCGTATATGTATAGTTCAATAAAGAGTGGCAAAGAAGTACAACGGCGAAACGCAAAATATTGGAAACTTGCGGAAGGAAGATGATAAAAATTGAGTTATTATGTCTTACAGGATGAAACTTTGCCTAGAATATATAGAAAGGGTGCTTCAGCGAATTATGAATTATTAGAATGATGCGTGACATAAATTATGGTATGTATGTAATTTCCATATAAAATGAAATTAAAAAGAGTATATTGATAGAAAGGACGAAATAGTGATATAACGAAAAGAAATATTAAATGGTGGGAATGTTAATCAAAAAATATGTTACCCTTTTACGAAACTTGAAAAGGAAATGAAGGTCACACGCAAGGCGGTACGATACGATATAATAAATGTTATAGTGACAGTGCTAGTAACCAATAGTGAATAGTGTGTATGTATGTATGTATTCTTTAGAACACATTCTTTAAAGCCTCATGTCCTTACAGAAGCGAATATTTGCACGATTTATTTAATGATGGGAAAATCTTTGCTTTTAACGAATTTTCTCAACTATAATATGTTGTATCATTTTCATCATGAAACTGTCATTGACTGTCATGGTAGATTGTCAGAAGCTCAAATCAAACTTATTAACACAACATAATAATTAAAGTAGCAATCATATTTGTACTGTTTAGCAAAAACTGTTAAAAATTGAGATTTTATCGCCATAAATAAAACAAAAGTTAAAAAATTTGCTCAAATATCGGCGAATACTAAAGTGCTTTATTTTTTGTAATTTTGTGTGCTTTCAACCTTTCTCAAGTGGCACGCTTAGGTAATCATGAAACCCTCACCTTCCATACTCATCTCTGTGCTGTGAATTAGTCACTCTCTAATATTTTCAACCTTGGGTAATTGATAATACAAGATAAAAACTTTAATATTTGAAATAACTCTATCATTTTTATTATCTAACACCTCGATATTGCCCAAAACAGTTATATCACTGTATCTATTAAAAATAATGGATTTATATAGTACAATTATTTTTATTTTTTGTATATTTTTTATATATGAGCGCCTTCAAATTTAGTCCGAATATGAACTCTTGCTCCTCGCACGTTTCGCTCATCACGCTGGTCTACAAGCTAGTGATGACTTACTCTATAGATTTTAGGCGGTTGGGTTCACAGCAGTATAATATTCAGCACACAATTTTTTCTGTCAAACGATTGCAGACAAAAATTATATTTATATTAGCCTTTCTTCAGTTTTGAAGATGGTTGTTCTTCAGTAAATCCAAGAGATTCTTGTATATCTGAGCGTTCTCGATAATCTTTAATTAGTTAATATTTCCTTTCTATGACTACTCATGCAATATTTTTAAGAACTAAGACTTTCTCGTATCAAGCTTTCCAGCTCTTTCTCTCTCTTGGTATACTCGCGTCAAGAATTCAGACGTCTTACGTCACGGCTGACGTTACACATTTGTTTTTATTGTCAACGTAATTTTCGATATTTGGTCGCGTTAAAAACAATATTTTTTTCGAATTTAATGCAATATATAATGCAAGCTTTTAGTGTAGTATATAGTTTTATTACTATCAGCTGCAGTTTCTTAAATATTTTGTTGAAAATATAATGAATTATTCATTTGTTCGTATGACGTAAGTCGTCTGAATTCTTGTCGCGAGTATAAGAGAATACTTATTTGAATCCGTTTTATTACTGTAGGATTAAAAACTTTGGTTTAAATAAGTTAAACCATTGGCATTTTACCAACGTACTACAGAAATACTTAATCGTACTACTCGCAATATAGAGTCCTTTATGACATAGTGACCATTAAAGTTAAAAATATACTAAACTGAAAAGAACGTACCATCTTCAAAGCTCTAGGATTACTGAACATACTGAACTACTGAAGTATGAGCGCACGATGGACGTACATTTACAAAAATGTGAATCGTAGGGTTACCGGCGTTACCCCACATAGTGGTTCAAGGGCTTAAAGTTTTTTTTAGTACCTAAGCATTATGAAGATCAATACATTTAATGTTTTCTTATTTAGTCAGTTACGCCACATTTTTCGAAAAAGCCTCATGAAGCCCTGGTTCCACACCACTGGAATCAGATATTAAGCTAAACCTTTACATGATACTTGGATACTATACTCGCGACAAGAATTCAGACGACTTACAACAACAAATGAATAATTTATCATATTTTTATGAAATTATTTAAGAAACTGCAACTGATAGTAATAAAACTATATACTACACTAAAAGTTTGCATTATATATTGCACTAAATTGCAAAAAATTATTGTTTTTAACGCGACCAAATATCGAAAATTACGTTGACAATAAACAATGTGTACGTCAGCCGTGACGTAAGACGTCTAAATTCTTGACGCGAGTATATGTGCCATTGCACTGTGCCTGATTTGAAAAAAATCATAATTATATTGAATGAATATTGTTCTTTATTTTTCCACTCCAACAACTTTGAAAATAATGTGAACTTAACAATCATATGTTAGCCACAGGATTGCTCCTTCATTCTTCCTATACAGGGTGATTCAGTTATTAATGAAGAAACTTCGAGGGTAAGTAGAAGTTTGAAAAATAATTGCAGTTTATTATATAATAGTTATAATTTTGCGGCTTTACAAGGAAGATACAGGATGTTAAAGTTTCAAGAAAACATTTGAATTTTTTGGTATAATTATTAAAGTAATGTAGATATTTAAGCCATATTACACAGTGTAGTTAGATAAGGTGTCATAAAATGTGATATCAATCACTTTGAACAACCAGTGGCGTAGATATGGGCAGTTCGTATCTTTAAATTAGGAGAAACAGTTGTATCGCCCTGTATAATTTTAACATTTTTAAATGTATATTTTAATTAGACTTTCTGAGTTATTTCACTGTTCCAAATTTACTATGTAACGGTATACGAAAAAAATGTAAGATAGAGTTTTTGTTAGAAATTAAAATACACATTTAAAAATGTCATAAACTTTAACATTATACAGGGCGATAAAACGTTTTTTCCTAAATTGAAGATGCGAACTACTCATATCTCCGCTACTGGTTGTTCAAATTGCTTGATATTTTCCCATTTTATGACACCATAACTAAATACACTATATGTATGGCTTAAATATCTCCTTTACTTTAGTAATTATACCAAAAATTCAAATTTTTTCTTCAAACTTTAGCAACCTGTATTTTGCTTATAAAACCCCAAAATATTAACTATTATGTAATAAATTGCCATTATTTTTCAAAGTTCTACTTACCCTCGGAGTTTGTTCATTAAAATCTGAATCACTCTGTATATTGTTAGGTCAGAAATTTATAACTGTATTTATTACTCTTATATTTGTTCCCACGTTAATATATGACAGTATTAAATCATGAGAAGTGTTAAATGTTGCTGAAATCAGCACATATAAAAAGCTTGAGGACGTGTGTTATTCTTGTATGTACATATAAAAATTCTATTTTGAGTTACGGCTCTTAAGATGCGTACCCTGTTTTCCATATTTCTGTATTTTCATAAATTTCAGCTAGGTAGGCACAACGTTCAAATCGAAACCTCATTTTCTCAGATATTGGCGTTTACCCACGGCAAATTTAATACAGAAAGGCCCCTGCCCACCGAACCATATTAAGCCTTAGAATCATTTCGCTTATAACGTTAAATGCGATATTAATGTTAGTAAAGCGTACTTTTATTGCAATATTATGCAAATCCAGTCCTTATTAAATACTTTCGCGGCGCAGCCGTTGCAGACAGATCTTTCAGCGTATTTTTCAGCACGTCGAAAGAACGAAACACGCACGTATGGTGCGGCTAAATGTATAAAAAGCCATATTACACGTGCTCCCTCCTGCACGTGTCTGTATGTTTTAAATTAAAGGATCTCGAAAAATGTTACAACAAGCATTTCAATCAGTGTTGCACCTTCCCATAAGCTGTTTCAGCGGATGCTAGTATACAGCTGACGTGCATTAGACGTATTTAGGAAACCAGAAATGATACATCTGAATTTTTGTTTTTAGAGGTTTTCAATAATGCTGATTTGAAGCAAATTATTTACATGTGGCACTTCCCGTTATACCGCAAGTAGAGTTTTATTTCTTTCAATTGTTTTTGTTTCATCATAAATGACTAGAAATTAATGAGTTTAACTCAGGTAATTACGGTTTAAAATATAAAAATTTTGTGGAAGTAATACTGAGGCAGAACACAATATCTAGAATAGGCCCGGGTTTCTCTAAATTACGCAGGGTGCTGAAAAGTGGGCGGTCTATAGCGATAAATTCAAATGCTTATTTTAAATGAAACAATAGTATTTTATTTTAACATCTTCTTACTATATAAGGCGAAAGGAATCGTAGACAGATATAGTAAAATAAAGCACAAAGTGTTCCATTTAAAATAAGCAAGTTATTGAGGTCAGCATTTGTCATTATTGGCCGCACATTTACCAACACCCTTTGTAATCTAGAGAAACCAGCATCTATTCTGGATATTGGGACTTATCTCAGTATTATTGCCACAAAATTATTATTGTTTAAATTAGTAATTGCTTTAGTTAAACTGAATAATTCTTAGTCATAATAAAACAAAACAAAAAAATAGATATCGAAATAACTCACAATCTATTGAGTTTTGACATATGGTATATTAGCAAATTTGTCTTAAAATTACACGAAGAGTTTGAAAATGATATAAAAAAATTACGTTTCATTTGAAATAAGCGAGTTGACGTCTACTTCCAGTATAACCGTAAGTGCCACGTCGCTGTGAATATTTTGCTTCAATTCAGCAGTGTTGAAAATCCATAGAAAGAAAAATTCAGATGTATATCATTTCCGCTTTCTTAAATACGTCTATTACACGATTATTGTTGGACACTCTGTATTAAAAATGCTTTATTTAACATTTGAACTAATTCAACTCAATTTCAAAGTAAATACTACATTTTTATGGTACATTTATAACATAATTATTTATTCCACGATAATTATAATGACATCAATATGCAAATATAACGGAAAAAAATAGTATAAACTGGAGCCAAATTGTATTAATAGTTTATATACTTAGTGGTATGTATATAACTAAAAATAAGGTGCAATTAAATAAAGTAAGTAGTAGGGTTATTTTTTTGCAGTTGGCGTCTTTAAAACAGGTTATACATTATCTTGAACAACACGAAAATATTTAGGTACATTTTTTTTAACTAAAATTGAAAAAATGTAATAAATACAAAAGATAAGGGCAACATGTAGTATATTGCATGAAAGACGAAAAAACAGGCAATTTTTTGTGGCCATAACCTGCTTTAGTAAAAAATTTTTTCATCCGCCTAGAGGGCGCAGCAAACCACATACAATATTTAAAAAATCTGTTTATATCAGGTGGAAGGTATCAATTTTGCAATAAAAATTTATTACCGATAAGTTTTCTCTATCTTTTAAAATAAAAAAGTTAGACAGCCTTAAAGTTTGGACACCTTACAGGTTTTTTTGTTATTACACATAAAGTTGGCCATGGATCTCAAATTTGTTTTTACGAGCATAAAGGCCTCCAAAAATGCAACAAAAAACAATTCAAGATTTTTGACGTGTCTCGCATATTAAGCGAGATACATAGGAGTGGCCCTCTTATGTGATACAGCCTGTATAAGTAAACTATGTTAGAAACCTAAATACCTATCTAAATCTATCTTTACTAAGTACTGCATTTTTTATAGCTTGCATTAAACAGCAAAAAATATCTACACTAGATTTTATATCATTGTACCTTGATATAATTTGATACAAAGGCGATGCTACAAGAATATTGGTGCGTGCAGTAGGAAGGTTAAAAATATTATTACTTCTTGCTGAAACTCGTGGCATTTTTAATTGGATATTGCTTAGAATACTTGGACATTCCAAAATGTTATGAACGATTTTATACAAGAACATTACTTGGGAGAATGTTGAACCGATCAAGTAATAATTCATGCGAAAGACCCTGAGGAGGATACGTACCGTCCAATAACTACAATGCAGATTTCATAAATTTACGCTGAACTCTTTCTAAAGACGCAATATGACCAGCACAGATTGGACTCCAGACTATTGACGCATATTGCAATATCGACCGAATGAGCGTAGTGTATAGCAAACGTAAAATAGAGATATTGGCAAACTCTTTGGAATTTCTTACAATATAGCTAAAAGTCTTAAATGCGGATCACGTCATAAAGTCAGTATGTTTAGTTTATAAACAATTATGTAGACATCAATTGCAAACATTGTCAATTGCTCTCTGTAACCTGTAACAATCAGCAATTGTGCAAATCCTCAACAATGTCATTAATAAATAATTCAAAAAGTAAAGGTCCGAGTATGAAACCCTGCGGTACGCCAGATATTTGATGAAACATGTGAGATTTAAAACCACGATTCTGAACAAACTGATATTTGTTACTTAAATATGATTGGAAAAGTTTTAAAAGGGAGTCAGATAATCCAAAAGCATGTAGTTTAGTTAATAAAATATCATGATCTAGTATGTCAAAAGCCTTATCAGTGTAGATAAGATCCAACTGGCTCACCTTGTCAAGACTTTTACTGATAAATTGCGTATTTTGGACTAAGTTAGTGACAGTGTATTTACCTTTTACGAAGCCATGCTGCTCACTAGATATCAAACAAGATAGAGAACTATATAAAACATTGTGTAATAAAATTTCGAATATTTTAGAAAAATTACAGATTATAGTAATTGGGCGATAGTTATACAGTTCATTCTTGCAGCCCTTCTTGAATATTGGACAAACTCTAGATAACTTCCATATCGGATTTCCCCATCATAACCTTTTAAGTAGATATCATTTTATAAACGTGAACACTAGACGAAAATATTTTTCACAGACCTTTCTTTTTAAGATTTTTCCGTAATTTCACTATATCCAAATTGACAATTATAGCTCTAGAGAGGAATCGAGACCTTTTATTTACCGACTCCTCGTACTAATGCATTCACGACTTTATGAAATTTGTAACAACTGTTATGTTTGGTAGTTTTTAGATATGCAATTTCAGCCTTCACTTATATATTTTAGTTTAGTGTTTAAGTTTTACTTATTTTATTTCTATCTCGTCTTTTACGATGTTCTGTCTTTTTTCTTTTTTATTCTTTAATTTCTTGTTTGAAATACATGTACTTTTTATTATTATCTGTAAAACTCCTGTTCTATAATTGGGTGGTATCTGTTAAGCAGTATATTAAATTAATAAATACATAAAAGAGATTTTTTATATAATTATTGAAAAAAAAAGAAGAAATTTTAAAATATCACGTCAAAGTTAATATATTCATAATGAACACATGAATTTGGTAAGTTGCAAGTACAGTATAATATTCTCTGCCTTATACAGAGTGTTAAAAAAAAGAGTGTAAAATATTTCAAAGAGTAATAGTATGAACCAAAATAAGCAGAAAAGTTTTAATAAACATTGGTCAGCAAAGTAACGGTTGCGGAGATATGGACCACTATTCGTTTTTCAAACATTTTATTTTATTAGGAATAAACTGACAAAGGAACCTTTTACCAAACAAAAAACAAAGTTACAGAAGATGTTCAAGTGTCCTCCTTCCATTTCCAAGCAGGCACGACATTTTCGTCTCTACGATATTCGAACACTTCTAATTAATCTGTATCTGCAGCTCTTCCAGGCTATTTACAGGAGTACCATACACTAATGTCTTCAAATACCTCCAGACAAAGAAATCTAGAGGGTTCAGATCAGGCGATCTTGGAGGCCATAAAACAGGTCCGGCCCTTCCTATCCATCTATGTGGAAAAGTTTGGTGTAAATGCTCTCTAACGGCCATGGAACAATGAGCTGGAGTACCATCATGCTGAAACCACATTTGTTGCCTCCGATTCAAAGGAATGTCTTCCAAAACCTCATATAGTGTGTTCTGCAGAAAGTTGAGGTAAGCAGCACTTGTTAATCGGTTTGGTAAAACAACAGGACCTAGAAACCTGTCACCTACAATACCCATCCAAATGTTTAATGAAAAACGTGCCTGATGTCCAGATTCTATTGGAGCATGAGGATTTTCGTCGGCCCAAATATGTATATTGTGAAAATTAAACACTCCATTTCTTGTGAACCCGGCTTCATCAGTAAAGAGAATGTTGGCAAGAAAACGAGGGTCTTCAGCTTTATCACGTAGAAACCAGCGGCAAAAAAACAAACGTGCTTGATGATTATTTATTGGATTTAAGGCCTGTACTCGTTGCACATGGTATGGATAAAGCAGTTGCTCGTGAAGGATTCTCCAAACAAGAGGACCACTAATTCCTACCTCGGCTGATATTCTCCCCACACTTGTACCTGGATTCTACTCTACCGGTGCTAGAACTTCTTCTTCTGCTCTAGGAGTGGATACGGACCTTGGTCTTCCGGATAAATGGCACTGTTTGCTCAAGGAACCGGTATCACGCAGTCTTTGGTGAATTCTTCCAAACATGCGTTGTGAAGGAATCTGGCGATTTGGATAAGCGTCAACATAAAGACGTCGCGCTTCGGTGGCGTTCCTATTAGCACGACCATACATGAAATGCATGTCTGTTAATTCTGCGTTAGAGTAACCAGCCATAGCGAAAGAAAACTTGTGCACTGAGAACAACTGTCAAATACGTACTGTTTCTTTCACTAAACATCAACCAGCTATTATAATAAAATACACAACGTTTTTGCAAAATAAAAAAAGGAGCTGAAAAACATAAAACATTCCATATCTCCGCAACCGTTACTTTGCGGACCCATGTTTATTGAGACTTTTCTGCTTATTTTGGTTCATACTATTACCTCCTTAAATGTTTTACACTCCTTTTTTAACACTCTGTATATCTCTGAACGAGCTCAGAGAGCAATATTTGGGTACACAATTTTTTTCGGAAGCAGTAGTTTCCAAGTAAATAGACAAAACTGAGTCAATTCTATTTTAATATGTTTATATTAGAATTCACAGGATTGGCACAATTGTTTCAAGGTTATTCACATCGTTTTCGCCAGCCGAATTAGTTAATGCTTTAATTACTGCATCCTGTATTAAGAAAAAGTTTAATTTATGCCACACTATGAGATTGTTTATGAATACTGTAGATTAGGTTATACAAGGTGATTCTAAAAGTAGTACCATCAATTTAATTACCTTTTCTATACCCCAAAATAAAAGGAAAATCTATCATGTATCGTAAAGTGTTTTCTTTTCCGTATGAATGTGTGAAAAATACATTCCTGAGTTTTTATTTAGTATTTCAAAAACGCGTAAAGATAAATTAACGAAATTTGGCAGAATCCCATAACATTTTATGCTCTTCTTGAAAATCCAAAATGATTGAAATGATCTATTACTCAAACTTAATGGTATTAAAATTGTTTTTTTTCTTTCAATTATTGAAACTTACTATATATTACAATCTAATATTTTCAAAAACTGTTGCAGAAATCGAATTTCGAATTTCAATAAGAATATTTTTTAGGATACATTATTACGTTTATATCGACTTTTCGTCTTATTTTGGGCTTCAAAAAACGCAATTAAATTTATGGTACTACTTTTAGAAACACTGTTTACTAATAATTAAGAAGTAAGTTTCTATCGGCTTGCCTTGATGTGGGCGAATTGTTCCCTAGATATTAGATAAAGATTTTCCTTAGCAAGAGTTCTGTAGGCATTCTACACGTATCACTTCCTTGAATTTACGGAAGAGAGACCTTAGGCGTATCTCTAGGAATAAATAAAGATCATTGGGTTAAATAAATCGGTTCTGCAATAGATATTTTAACACTATCAACCATAGTACCGAAATAAAGTTTTCACGAATATTCTGGCTAAAGTTTCTTATCGATTTCAAGTTTCGAAACACCTGAATCACCTAAAAGGTTATTTAGGGCCAGTGAGGAATATTGTTCGTAATCTTAATCAAATAATTACTTGTATGTATCGCCTCTATCCTTTTGATTTTACTTTATACAACATGGTGCCTGATTGCTTTCATTATTGAAATTATCAAATGATTTTAAAACTTCATTACAAAGTAAATACAACGATTTTTCTTTATTTAAAATAATATACTTCAAATTTTTTAATTGATCTGAATACAGGAAAAATATACAATCTATGAATACTGAGTAAATGCATTTCAAACCTAAAATATAAGACTAGAAGACAGAAGTCACAGTATCAGTGGCGGCTGGTGCAGGAAGGTTATAAGGCACCGAGTCTCTGCACATTTTCATAACAATAAAAAAATTATAAAATTTTGTTTTCTAGGGGCTAAATCGGGACTATAGGGTAAACGGTTAAGGTTTTCAAAATCAGTCATGTATTGTTGTATAAACGTAATCGCAGCGTTTTGCTCGATTTTCTTCAACATTGCAACACCAGTCATTATGGTCATCTTTTACTAAGGATTGCTAGAAAATAAATGGTCACAATTAGTTGAAATTTTATATACATACTCTCACATAGTGATGAATAATTAATGCAATAATAAAATTACCCGCATCGGTAGCAGATCATACCGGAAATACTGTGAACTCCCCTCGTAGATTAGTCGTATGAAATACATTAAAAAGAAATGTTCAATTTGTAAAATGCGGTTTAACTTGAAAATTTCATGTGAAAAACGCCGAATCATTGTTATCGTCGGACATCAGTTAAAGACGCAGTGGAATAATGCATATCTACTACGCTGTTTGAGCTCTCTTTAGTTCGGTCGTGCCCGTAATCAAAGAGTAGATTGTGTATATATATTGTGATAAAATAGAAAATTACATAAAATTAAATGCTATAAAATTCATATTAAACAACAAATATAGAGTATTGTTATTGAAATGTTTTATGAGTATTTGGGTATTGATAAAATACTTTCACTAATCATAGGTATAATTTTCGAGTAAGTACTGAATTCTGAATATACAGGGCGGCCAAATGAAAACGAAGTAGAGCCATGCGAAAGAGTTGTGAAAGCGTGACAATAATTCCGATTTATAAAAAAGGAGACGAAACAGAGTGTAAAAATTGCAGAGGTATTTCTCTGCTAGATGTAGCATACAAAATAGTAGCGATACTAATTAAGATGAGACTGGAGATTTTAATGGAATCACAAATTGGAGAATACCAGGCAGGATTTGGAAGAGGTAGGAGTACAACAGACCAACTGTTCACGTTAAAGGAAATGATGGTAACGTGCTACGAATATAAAATTCTAGCAGTAGTTATGTTTATAGATTTTAAGAAAGCATATGACTCTGTAAAAAGAACAAGCCTGATGAGAATATTGACAGAACTTAGAACACCGGCAAAGCTCATAAGATTAGTAAACATGACGCTAAAAAATACCACGGGTAAAGTGCGGGTTAAAGGGGAGGTAACAACTGATTTTGAAATAAGAACAGGGCTTAGACAGGCTGACCCACTCTCTACGTTACTATTTAACGTAGCTTTAGAAAACATTGTAAGAACAAGTAAGCTTAACAGAGAAGACAGACATATAATGTACAAAAGTCACCAGCTGATAGGGTATGCAGATGATGTCGCCATCATAGCTCAGAACAGCAAAGAGCTGAAGGAAGTAGTGACACGTTTCATAGAAGCAGGACAACAGGTGGGCCTTCAAGTTAATGAAGAGAAAAGTAAGGTAATATATATAGGAGGAATTAATGTACCACACAAATTTGAAATTACGACGCGGTATAGAAGAATGGAATTTGAACGAGTAGACCATTTCGTGTATCTAGGGGCACTTATCTCAAGTAGTTGCAATGAAGAACAAGAAATCGAAGCTAGAATAAGTAAGGCTAACAGATGTGCGGGAGCAAGGGGCACTTATCTCAAGTAGTTGCAATGAAGAACAAGAAATCGAAGCTAGAATAAGTAAGGCTAACAGATGTGCGGGAGCAATGAATTACCTACTGAGATCAAGGAACACAAAAATGGGAATTTATAAGACCATTCTGAAGCCAACGGTATTGTATGGATGCGAAACGTGGGTACTAAACAAAAAGACTCAAGAAATGTTGATGAGATGGGAAAGGAAAATAATTAGAAGAATAGTCGGAGGGAAAAAGTGGAAGATGGATATGAAAGAAGAACGAACCGGGAGATATACGAACTATACAAAGAACCTACGATAGAAATGGCGGTTAAAGCAAGAAGACTACAATGGCTTGGACACATTGAGAGAATGGAAGAACACAGAACGGTGAAATTAATAGCCTGGAGAACACCAGAAGGAAGGAAAAAAAGAGGGAGGCCAAGAAAAAGATGGAGGGAAGCTGTCGAGGAGGACTTGAAGGATAAGAATATAGTTAACTGAAGAAATAAAGCGAAAAACAGAAAGTTATGGAGACGGATCACACAGCTATGGGCCTAAAAGGCCTGTTGAAAGCTATATATATATATATGCTGGACTAACAAGTCATACTCAAAATGGCGTTTTTGAGCTTCATTTGACCTATGAAGGCGACAAGACAAATTTTCTTGCATTCTTGGAAATAACTGTAGATTTTAATGAAAAGGCATGCGACAAGAATTCAACGAATAAGCTCCCCTTGGGACTCTATTGCCATCTCAGAACCATTTACTTTATGTAACACCACAGAAAAAAGTACGCTGGAGTCAAATCAGTACTTTGCGCTGGCCATCTAATTGGTCCCCCTCTCCATATCCATCTATCAGATTACACATTTAAGTAATTACGTTCAAGTGCGAAATGTACAGTGGCAACTATATTTGGTTTCCAAAACGATTTGTATAAAATTAGTTACATTGAAATTGGACCTCCTCGACTACATTTTATTAAGTAATATAACGGTTCGTCTCCTACCAGCTACCTCTATTAATTTCACATTCATATTAGTTTACTATATGTATATAAGCTTTAAAAAAATTGTTTCGGAGTATTATATTAACATATTCAGAGCTCTCGCGATTTTAATGATTTGCATATTATCCCTCTCTGTTTCAATTATTAATTTAAATCCCTAGTCAGCGTTGTTTCAAGAGTAAAACTAGTCGTACACTGTAATATATTCGTAGAAGCAGCAACCTAATTTGTACAATTACATCGTTTTCTGGTTTACAAAAATTAAGGGTTCATCTATACAGTTTGATAAAGTTTGTTCATTAAATTTATATTTACTGGTACAAAGGAGTTCAGCTCTCTATTAATGGGAAGGTAAACTTATAAATATCTGATGTTTAGTCCTTTGAAAACTTCGGGAAAGTTGTATATAAATTAAATTAGACACTTTTCGGAACATCCATATAAGGTATGGAGTTTATGAGTTACCACTAAATAAGCAAAGGAAAACCACAAAAAAAACCTGAACTAGTTTTGAAATTTTACATTTAACATAGGTTTATTTAGATTAAAAGGATTCTCAAATGTAAACGTGAATTTTGGGATTTGACAAACTATAAGGGATATAAATACACTGTCATTGATTGATTTTTCTTTTAATACGGACCTGAATGCTTTATATCCGGTTTTGAAAAAGCTGGTCTTTACAAAAAAAAAAGTAAATAAATAAAAAATACAACATAAGCAGTAAATTATTAAACGTAGAATTTCGTTTGAAACAAAATTTAAATAATAAATTAAATGTATGTATGAAACAAAACATACACGTAATTTATTTAATATTTATTTATTTATCTATCAGACGGGCAATGCCCAATTTAGGTACAATTATAGTAAATATAATAAACACAAACAGACAGATTCACCTATATATAAACTAACAAAGGAACATAACATTTACATATCAAAAGGTAAGAGTACTATCATAATTGACTAAAAGTTTCAATTTTTAAGTTTCTTCAAGAACTGTGATATTGTACTAAAAAAATTAAAAACAGTATATTGATTTGCAATAGATGCCCTGCTAATAAACTCATTAGCACCATATCTAGTTCTGCGAAAATGGATAGCAAAATTATGGACTGAACGTGTGTGTCTATGTCGAACTTGAAGTTTAATTTGACTTAATAACAATTAATAATGTTGTACAGAAGTAATAAGTCTTTGGTTTGACACCTATGAGATGGTAATCATAAGGTATTGATATAATTTAGATGCAATATATTTCGAAATAATGTGTTGGACACGTTCTATTCTGTCATTGTAAACATTAAAGCAAGGTGCCCATAAGCTGGAAGCATCCTTATAGAATTAACATCGACAAATTTCTTTGTACACCCCATTTCATCCCATCTGCATCGACTTAGATATTGCGGCTGATATATGTGAAGCAAAAGATAACGATTTATTTTTGTCCCACCGAGATCTCTAATAGAAACTTTCGTATCCAATATACTACCATTTATCCGATATGTATAATCAATAAAAGTTCTACTACGGGAAAATATCATTGCATGGCACTTAGTACAATTAAGCTCCATACCATTAAGTGAAGACCAGTTGTCAAGGCTTGCAAGATCGGCTTGAAGGTTCCTGCAGTCGTCCGAATTATGAATTGTTTGCAACAATTTCAAATCGTCAGCAAATAAGAGATATTAGGTAGTGTGAAAGCATACATATATATCATTGATAAATATATTAAGTGGACCCAAATTTGAACCTTTTAGTACACCGGATGTAACCTTCACCGCCGCCGACCTGAAATTATAAACCTGAACAACCTAGGATCTTCTCTACAAATAACTTGCGACCCAGTAAAGCAGAACACCGGCCAGCCCAACTTGTTCAAACTTGTGAAGCAATACTTTATGATTTACTCGATCAAATTCTTTCGATCTCCCCGATACAAATCCATGTTTATCTATTAATATCTTTTTATATTTACAAGTCAAATAATCACAAATAATATTTTCAAATATTTTGGGAATTGTGCTCAAGATACTAATGAGTCTGTAATTTCTTACTTGCTCCTTAGATCCAGTTTTAAAGATAGTTATAAAGCTTGTTTTCGAAAAGTCAGGGAAATAGCCCGTGGATAATGACTAATCGAACATTATTATATAGAGGTCTGGCTAAAATCGCACTACAAAAATTTCAGAATTGAAGTTGAACTCATATCTGGAAATTTTACAGCTTAAGATATACATCAAATAATAAAACACTGAATGAAATCAAACTGCCAATGATGTTTGGCAACAAAATTTTAGTTCACACTCAGTGTCGCAGTAGACTGTGGAAAAGTACTAAGCAAATAGATTGACCATCTCCTGTCCGGTGAAATTTCTGGTTCCGTTATATTCCTTTTCGCCAGGAATACTGGCGTTAATGCGCATTGAATTTAACAATTTTCAAAAATGTTTTACTTTGTTAAGAATATATAATTCGGTGTTTTGTATGTAATTATTATAACATTCGATTTTTAACATCTTACATTTAGATCTTAACCCAGAAAATCCTTGATATCCAAAAAGCAAGTTAGATTTTTTGTATTTCAAATGTGGATTTTTTTTTCAAAATAATTGAATGTTTGAGTTCGGGTGAAAACCACCTAGAAAACTTTCTGTTTGAAAATCTTTTGGATGAAACAAATAAAAAATTTCGACCATAATATCAAATGATTTAGTAGTAATAAATCCCAATTAAATTGGGATAAACACTCCGAGTTACTCAACATATCTGCAGATTTAAAATCCGTATAATGTCCCACTGGTACAAGTCCACTAAAGTTGTAATGGTTATCCAAAATATTAAATTAGATTCCTGACCGCTTATGAAGTAAAAAATATCATAAGTCCATAAAATTTAAATATTAAAAATACTTAATAATAATTTACAAAAAGTGACAAAAAGTTTAAGCCAGTCCTAGCCGTATTATGAGCGCGTGCCGATCTCGTACTCAGCCTTGAGACAGATGCACTTGGGAGATCAATGCTGCCAGATGTTAATATTTTCTTTACATTGAAAAGCTTTGATCTAAAATTTGACCTCTATGAAGAAACACTTTTTTCAAATTATCAAAATAAGAAGAATTGAAATTGAAATTCATATATTCTCATTTTTTATTCCATTTACAAACAGTCGGATATCACGCTCCCTGTGCCAATGTAAAATATTGTAATAAACTGTTATTAAAACCATTTAGTGCATAGTAGATGTTCAATTCGTGATCGTTACACGAAATTTGACATTATTTTGAATAGGCTTTTATAAATTATAATATCTGCACAATTTAAGAACATTTATATCAAAGCTGCTTTTTAATAAGCATTCCAATTGTTTTTACTTTTTCACTGAGGTTTTTATAATGTGAAGAAATGTTCGGATTGTCGAGTCAAGTTCTATAAACAAGACCATTGCCTTACGTTATTGTATTTATGGATTTGCATTGTATTGTGTTTGTTTTGCTGTTTTGATTTGAATAACAGGTGCCACTTGTTCGTCTAAACCTGCACGCTAATCAATATCATTCTCAACATTTTGTATAAAAGCGGTAAGTCCACCTAATTTTGTTTGTAGAAGTCTAATCTATTACTTATTAAAATAATAGTAGTCTCTCTGTAATACCCTGTAACCAATTTACATTTACAGTTTGATTCTCTTTATTAAAACTAGAATTTTATTTAAAATGTCTAAAATTATTAATTCATGTCCATGTTTACTTATACTGATTTTGAATTTAGGTTAGTTACTGAAAATAAAACTCTTTTTTTAAGTCTTGTCGACCTTTCACAGTTATTTTTTATTGATTTTATTCTAGCTATGAAGAAATAATAAAATAATTGTAAGATAGGCAAAGTTTTACGATTTTATTAAAAAATTAGGTCAAAATTAAGTAGGGTATGAAAACCCTTTATTTGTTCATTTATTCGTTTTACATATTTATACCACCTGGCAACACTGTCTCATCCTTTGGAAAGGCAACCTGTAGGTTCTTAAGTAACATTTTGGCCAGAGCCCTTAGCAAAACGTGATTATAGTTTTGTTAGTTTTTGATATAAGACTTTCATATTCCGAATATTCCCAGGAGTCGGTATTTTATTTTTCCTGCATTAAAGACACCCTGAATGTAGGTACAGTGCGTACCCACCCCTTCACCCTCATGGGGGAATTATCTAATTCTTTAAATGGCAAACATTTTTTATTATTATTTATAATTCTCCTTGAAATTATGTACAGCAAATATCTGGTTACATGTTATTGCTTTAATACTTTACAATACATGGACATTCAGTTTCACAATGCACAATTGAATATTGAAGCTGCCATGGAATATTTATCGGTATACCTATTCTACTAAATTAAATGACAAGTGGGTACACATAAATGTCAAAAGTTTATGTCTCATAATTCAGTTCCTGCTAGAAAAGTTTTTCTAGAACACTGGATTGGCAGACGGGGAACAATTTAATGGCCGGCTCGATCACGTCATCTTACCCTTTCAGATTTCTTTCTTTATATTCTAATTGTTGCAATGTGTTTTGTTTCCTGTATACGTTTTTTCATATTTGTTGCGTTACTGAAATTTACTCTTGTATTAATTATTATATTGTGTATTGTCATTATTTCTATTTTGTTCAACCGTTATTTCAACATTTATTTCTCCGGAAAATGCATACTTACTTTACTTTAATAGTGGTACGGTATACAACAACATCCATTTCTTTAAAGTAGACAAATATTCCATGGCAACTGCGATATTCAGTTCCGCATTTTGAAGCTTTAATAAGATTCATAGTAAAAAATTTTGGATCCCATAAAAAAATTTGATGATGTCACCATGAAGGGAGGGGGTGTATGATAAAAGTTTTACTTACTGAACTTAATGAACTTTTGAAAAACAATATCGACCTGCCCCAGGGAGTTGCACTTAGGTAAACGAGGTATTGTATATTTAAAATGTTCCACAGCCGGTGTTCGCTCAGTATAATAATATCAAATAATATTATTACTTTGCAAGATGAATAAGTATTACAATAATAGCTTTAACGTATACATTTTTTTATAAAGCGATAAATACTGGAATGTTATTTGTGACAGTGAAAACTCAATTTTCTTCCTTAATATGTGTTGCGTCCATTGTTACTAATTTGTCATAGGCACCCGCAACCGCGTAAATTTTTCAATTTGCTGCTAATTAGCCGAATATGCTGATCAAATGCAATGCCGAGGTCATTACTTTTATTTGAAATAGTAATAGGGATAATTTTATAACCGGAGCAGTTTTAGGTCAACTGTAAAATATAATTTTAGATTTTATTTACAACCATACCTGTAATTTTGACATTACTAATGTCATTGAAGGTTTGAAAGTGTCACATTACCTACGCCTACTTCCCTCTTCCATTTCCCTCACACATTTCCCTCACTCATTTCCCTCAGTCGTTCAATAAAGCAAAATATTTATTTAAGTAATATATTTATTGAACAAATTCTTATATAGAAACAACAGGGCAATTAATTAACAACAATAACATTTAAATAATTTATCAAATATTATTTATTAAAATTAATGGTAATATTTGACTTATTATAGGATTTAACCGAAATATTTAAGATACCTCTCTGATGATTTGTAATTTCATTACTAGAAAATGTTATTTCATGTCCACTATCAGATCCCGTGAAGTTAACAGCAGGAGGTAGAGCGTTTGAACTGGTACAGGAGGATGATGGCAAAGTTGTTGAGGATATCATATTTGCGGTTTTAGTTTGGTTAGCTACACATTCATCCACATAACTTTCTGCAACTGTACTAGACCGCCAGCCCCCTAAGCGCTTCAACTGAAGAATATCTGCTCCGCTATTAACCAGCAACGTAGCTGCTGTTCTTCTAAAAGCATGACCTGTATACGTTACTGCCTTAGGAAGTTTTAAAAAGCAGGCTATTTTATAAGGAAATTTAAAGATAGAATTGTATCCAAAAGGCTGATTTCGAACTCTTCCCGATCGATATTGAACAAAAAATCTCTCATTTTTTATATCTTTCCGTACCTGGATAAATTCTTTCACAATTTTTATCCAGTTTATTTCAGTGATCATGAATGATCTACTTTTATAAGTTTTTGTATCCGGAATTTCAATAGAATATTTCTTTTCTAATATATCAATATGCGTAGTTTTCATTTTTAATAATTCATCAGTGCGGCATGCTCCAGATACACCTATTACAAGCGCAACCTAAAATAATTATAAAAAATAATTAAAACCAAACAGAAAAAATTAAAAAGAAAATTTCACCTTGATAGGAAGGAATTCTTGGGGTGCTTTGCTTAGAAAATCCTCTATATTTTGTCTGGTAAAGGTAGTAAATTTCTTGGACCTAAAGCCTATATTCTGGCGTTACAAAAAAGCAAAGAGCTTGTTATATTTAGATATATCAATCTTCTCTCGCAAATCTAGCATGGCCCGTAACATGCTGTAGATAGCCCAAAGAGTAGAGGGCTTTTTTTGCTTTGGCATGTCACTAAAATATGCCATGAAGACTGTTTCTGAAGCAATATTCTTAATATTTTTTTCTAAACACCAATTTTCGTAAACTTTGAAGGCTTTTTCGTAACGCCCCCTGCTTTTTTCAGGAAGTAAACTTTGTTCTGCTTTTTCAGTAGATTGTTTTAGTTCTGGTGGAGTTCCGTCTGGCAAATAATCTTCACTCTCGCTATATGACAACATTTTTTCAGCCGCAAATTTGAAGGATCGAACGAGAATTGCTTCGCGTCTCGATTAACTAACTAATCTCTCGGCAGTAATGAAACACTTCCCTCATCGGTATGTAATATACTATTGTTACATTCAAAGGTAGTATTTTGCTTGCACATATTTCTATATGACGTATATTCATAGGATCTCCCTCTCTACTTAATAATTATAATTATAATTAATATTCCTTTAACAAGTAGTAAGTAAATACTTTAAAAGGTTACTGTGTTTATTTAGTTTTCCACATATTGTATATGTGTATATATATGTACTTATATGTATATACGTGTATAATCATATACTAATTTTTGTATATCAAATTTGTAAATTTTGTGAAATAAATAAACCTTTATTATTATTATTATTATATTTTATTTATTTTATTTTTTTTTTTAAAGAAAACGCGTGTCTACATAAAAATACTAAGAGGGGGAAAACTTTGTAAACTGATTGTTCTATTTACTGCAATTTTTTCATATCGACAAACGTTTTCAATAAAAATTTCTAATTAAAAAAACAAAATATGTGGGTGGTGCCACCGTTTTAGACAATTTGTAAAAATAAAAATCGTACTCAACAATGTCACATAAATAAAAATACAACTGCAATAATATGCAAAACTATGCTACAAAATTACAAACTAGGGTACAATTAAGGTTAAGTAAAAACGCCTGTAATGTAATTTGTTCGTAATTTGATTTTTGGAATAGTATTAATGAAGTAAACTATTGAAGTTTCCGCGAAATTCGTTAAAACTGTAACGTACTGTAGCATTCGACAACATTGCAGTGTCAGGCTGCTGGAGATAACTTAAAAATAATATTAGTCATAATGGTGTATACAGCTAGTACGATTCATTTTAATTTACGGCGAATCTAGGCAAAACTCTCTGGTTACGAGACGTTTGTTCGGTAAACGCTTCTTATAAGACAGACAATTAATTTTAAACACTCGTAACTATTATCATGTGTTGTGAAAAGAGCTCTAAGAAAACCATTCACAGTAAGTACACATGCTTAGGGGTACCTATTTATAATTATTATGTATGAAACATAACAATCCTAAGATAGTATGTGAGGGACGTTGCCACATATTCAAGACCTGTTTGCTGTCATAGTTCTGTAACCGTTTGTCAGAGAAAGAAAATTGTTAAGTCAAATATGTTTTAGTACACCTTATCATGTGACAAAATTAAGGCACTCATATTTCGGACACCCTGTATAAATATCAAGATTAATACGTTAGCTTAGTTTCACTATTCCTCAAGTATAGTAATACTTTATTGAAAGATTAACTTATTCTTGTAAAATTATATTATATGAGACAAAGTATGTTTGTTTAAAGAATTGTTTTGTTTTATTTAGATGAATTACATGAGTCGAGAATTGTTATTCTAAAAATAAAGTTATGTTTTCGTTATTTGAAGGTTTAAGTTACTTGAAAGAATGACTACAAGTATTTGAAATAATTTTGAATAAAGTAGTTAATAACATTGTATTAAGAAGAAATAAAACTGAAGTACATATCTAATTAGTATTTCAGTATTGTTCCTATATTGAATTCTTTTCTAGAGTGGTTGCTACTATTCCCCACCATATATAAATCATTAAATATCACTCATTCAGTAGTATTTAATTATTTATATAAGGAAAAACGGCTTACAGCAAACTGTCAATCATTTAAAAGCGGCATACCAGATTTATACCGCTTTTGAGCAAAAGAGAACCTGAGTAGCACTGAAGCAACATATAACTACATCTTGTAGCCACAAACTTAACTTGACCTGAATCATCCTGTATAATACCTACTATTAATTAAGGCGCTGAAGATCCGCTAGATATAGCATAAAAATATCGACTAATTACCATATAACGTCATTGTTTAAACAACTGTTTATTTTATATACATTTTTCTTTAAGTAAGGAAGTTAGAGTTTGTAAACCAATTTACCAGAATTATATAAAATTGTATGGCCAGCAAAAGATAAGCAAAACATCAATTTTATTAATATATCATCATATTCCAAAATATAAAATAGCAATAATTGATATACAGTATGTCCACGGTTAGAATGGAAAAGAGGGAAAGTATTTTAATTTTTAATTTTACGAAAAAAAGACATAGAAATTACAATCTCAATTTGTGTATAAATCGGAATACTTTGATACAAACGGATAGTAAAACATTTTAATATTTCACTTTACAAAAATATTCTTGATTATAATTTTTTACTTGTCTTTATAATGCAGTTCACATGGAGAATAAAAAAGTTTGACAGCAACCGTTACAATGTTATTCTTATTTGCTTACGCACCAAAAAATGTATTTAATACAATGTTTTGGCAAATGAGAAACCTGTTACCGTCAAATATTGAATATTTCTATTTCATTTAATGGTGAGTAAAAGGCAGTTTAATCTTGAATGATTTTTATATTTACCGATTTTCTGTAAAGATGCAAACCGCATTTTAAAGACAAGCAAACATTTTAATAAAAAATGCTTTTCCATATATCAATGTAGACCGATTCATGCACAAATTGAAATTATAATATAAATTTCAATTCTAAGCAACTATCCTCAATAACATATTTTTGTATAGTTAAAAACAAAGGCAAGCAAACGCAGTTTATTCTTGAACGGTACATGCAACATAAAAGTTCTCCATGTCAATCGCATTTTAAAGACAAGCAAAACTTTTAATCAACAATGCCTTTTTTCTGTAAAATGAAAAGTACAAATATTTTCCCTCTTTTCCACTCTAACTGTGGACATACTGTATATCATTGTGAAGGAGAAAATTATCAAATTGAACCACACAAAATTATATAGACGTTTTACTTAAAAGAAAATGTACGTTTCGGTCATATTTTAAAAAAGATCCTGTAGATAAATTACAAGTACTCCAGCTATTGTCTGAGATACGAACAATCGCTTAAAAGTAATTTTTTAAACTTCGCCCTGTATCTCAAAATCTTAGATGCCCATGAAAATTCTGATTGAGGTACCTTCAGTTTCTCGAATGAATAGACCAGTGCTGTGAAAATCGCATCTTTCTAGCTTTTGTAGTTTCCGATGTTACCCTGAAATTGCAAAGGAATTGGAATGGAAATGTTACCTAGATACCTATTTACTTATTCTGAAAATTAAGATACATTTAGTTACTTCAGTTAAATAGTTTATTTATTTACGAGGAGACTGTGTCAGAAGGTAACAAAGGTGACACTTTTCACTGAAATATATTGGTCCCCACAGACAATAGAAAGGTTTGAGAAAACTTTTGTTTTACGGAAATAAAGTGGTTATTTATTCTAAAGTATACAGAGTGGGCCAATAGTGTGTGGACGGAAGATTGTGGTTATACTGATATATATTTTTAAAATCTGCTGTTGGTGGGGTGGGGGGGTGGTGTTTAGTAAGAGCTACGAACTAAAAATATTTTTAATGGAATTCCTAGACATATACAGGGTGATTCATAGTAAAGTTACATTTTTTTAATGGAACCCCCTGTATATTATTGCATATTTGGATTCCTCAGTCAATTCTAGTGTGACATATACCATACTTGGTGCTTAAAACGTACCGTTTGGACGTTATTAAATATTTTGTCAAAAAGTTGATGTCTAGAAACAGTTGAATGTCAGAGGAGGCCGGCAACATAGGAAGCTGCGATTGGAGGAAAATATTGACCACTTTCGATACTACCTAGAGCTAGATTGTCAATTATGAACTCTGTTTGTTGTGGCTGATATCGTCGCTCTAATTTTGAAAATTTCGATCATGGATAACTTGATTTTTTTAAATGGAACCCACATATTTTTTTCATGTCACCAGGTAACACATTTCATTACCTTTATTATGCTGCCATAATATTTATTTATTTATTTTTCAATTTAGTTTAAATTAATTGGTTTGCATAAATTCATCATAGTAAAAAGTAATTGTGGATTAGAAGAAAAGTATTAGAGATTAATACAGATAACTTTATATCAGGTGAAAGGTAATGAAATGTGTTATCTGGTGACGTGAAAAAAATATGTGGGTTCCATTTAAAAAAAATCAGGTTATCCATAATTGAAGTTTTCAAAATTAGAGCGACGATATCAGCCATAACAAACAGAGTTCATAATTGACAATCTAGCTCTAGGTAGTATCGAGAGTGGTCAATAATTTCCCCCAATCACAGCTTCCTATGTTGCCGGCCTCCTCTGACAACTGTTTCTAGACATCAACTTTTTGACAAAATATTTAATAACGTCCAAACGGTACGTTTTAAGCACTAAGTATGGTATATGAAGTCACACTAGAATTGACCGGGTGAGTGGACATATGCACGCTTACTTTGTTAAAAGAAACGTATTTCAAGAGTTCTGCTAGAGAAAACAGTCTTTACATTTTTGTAGTTATTAACTTTCTTCTGATGCAAGTCTTTGCATTAGTTTTTCAAGTATCCAAAACGACTTACATGCATAGAAACTAGTTGATAAAGTTGATAGATATCGTTTTAATTTATCGCGATGTGAAAATAATTCAGCAGAACCATTTCCCGGTAAACATGTGCCAAATGCAGCTACTTTTAACGCAGTGTGCAGTGAGTGCAACGCAAGGGAAATCTGAAACCAAATCGTGACAGAGATGGAGGTCCAGGACTTCCACGGACGTCACTTATATTCGTATCATGTACAACGCATCCAAGCATTAGTACCAAGGAATTGGACGGTCCGGTACCATGGCAGTCGCGATCCTGACGGCAGTCCTGACTTTAAATCATTTGGTCTTCTTTTTGTGGGGATATTTAAAAAATTAAGTGTATCGCACCAAAGTAGATAACTACTATTGATGATTTACGCAAACGTATTATAGTTGCTGCCAATAACTTCAAGACTGACAAGAATCAGAAACATTTGTGTTAGTTTGTAGGAACTGAGTAACACGAACCCAAAATTTTGTTGCAACATAAGGTAATTATTTTATTAATTAGGAGTCTTAAAATGTTATTTATTTCTCTCCTTGGGAATGTCTTTCCATTTTCCGTCCAGTCGCCGATTGAATGCTTTGCTGCGTTATCAAGTTTTATAGTGCACCAGTTTCCAGTGCCGTGCAGAAGTGTATTTTTATATCATTTTCAAAGAGCCCTTTTTGATTTCTTTTTTACAAAATTGTATTTGTAGGTGTTCCCTGTACATTTCAAAAATTTTTTTTAGTTCTGAATCACCCTGTGTACTGTGAATGAAACATGCTCATACGTCTTTTAACAGACACATGCTTATCTCTGGTATGGAAACTAAAAAACTGAAGGCGATATAATATTGGAATTTTGAAATCAACTAATTTTTAAATTTCAAATAAGAAATAGCTATATTTTTGGTTTTTATGCAAGACTATATACGATGTATATTTTGAAAATGTAATTATGTCAATTTGCCGAAGTAGAGCAGTATAGATCTGTTGACACATAACAGACACTTGAAACATTTCGATCAGACAGAAATTTTTCGCTGTTTAGGCTAAATATAATTTCTGTCCGACATTCGATTGTGCAATAAATGTCTGATGAAAGCTTACTTTATAACATCATGATATAGATAAAATCTGGGAGGAATAACGTAAGTATAAAACTTTTATATAAGAACAAAAATAAGTTATCCTTGAACGACTCACTTTTTCCGTTATTTCTATAAATAGTTTCCGTAATATTAACTTTGAAACTCCTGACCAAAACTTCCGGTTGCTATAGTTGTTTATTGCCGCTTTGCGCCAAAAGCGACAGCTTCACACTTTAATAATACCTTTTTGTAGACGCCCGTAGACTCGCTATCCCCGTGTTTCTTACGCCATTTGTTTCCAACTTGGGAAGAGTTTGATTAATTAATTAACTTAGGTGTATAGATATGAAGCGTTATTATAACGAATTAATTAAATCTTCAGCGCCATTAGAGCTCGCAGATCCCACGGAGCTCGTTTAAAATCGGTGCTTAAAGTATTTATTAGCGGAACATTAGCTGGGCTCAGCCACAGAGCTAATAAAGCCTCTCTACGTATCGGGAGACTGGTAACAATGTACCTACCTCTCTCTTTTCTCCTTCCTGCGACCCTAAAGTTGGCTGGGAACTCGGGTCTAATTAGAGAAGAACGAAAAAGGAAACACCTTTCGATAGCCATGTAGGTAAATAGTGGAGAGTTACTGGAAATTCCCTTAATACTGCCGAACAGGATTTAGTATGACTGTTCTCTCGTATTTTGTCCACAAAAATATAGTTATTGGTTAATAATTTATCAGGCAGAATTCTCTTATATCCTTTTGTTAAGTAACGTCACAACAAATAGGAACGATTACGACCGAATGACCCAAACTATCAAATAAATTTAACGTTAACGTTACCTTAGACATGCATAAATAAGATTTATCCACTATTATTATATTAAGAAGGTTTAATACGTCTGTTTTCCATAGATTAAAGGCATTTGGACACATTAATGGATGAGAATTCATAATGCCACGCTTCAATTTTATACAATTTTATTTAGAATCAATATTATTAACATTTATCTCAAGAACGATCTTACCGTTTTGAGAGGGATTATTTAAATTCATTCGATAAGGAGTTTCTGATGGTCTGGAGGGGCCCATAACTTTGTCAGGTAGGACCTGGATCTTTTCAGCAATTTGCCATCTTGCTGGACAGTGAATCTTTAATATACTTTCCGCTACCGTAGCCGATTTTCAACCACCATGACGATTCACAGTAGTAATGTCACCCCCAACATTGGCCAGTAATGTCACCGAAAGTTTCATGTCCAGTAAAACTTTCTGGACCAGGGAGCCCAAGAAATGCAGCCAGTTTTGAAAACGCCGAAATTGTGTTGATGTCTACATGTTGTGTAGTACATTTTCCAGCCACATATCACACAAGACAAATTTATCACTGGCATTTTTAGGCCGTAGATTGATGTATCTCCAACACATGTCTACGGCATTGATTGAAAAATTTTCTTACATGATCGTGAAACTTCTTGAAATATTTGTTTTCGTATCCGGAATGAGTACGTATAGGTAATTGCCTTTGTCTTGAACATGGGTGATATCCAAAAAGATTAATTCATTGCATCGACAAGCACCTGCGATGCCCATGATCGTTGCAACCTGTAAAGAGTTCAAAATCAAACGCTCAATGTATAAATTGAAATATTAAAATCGTGTATTTTCTACATTAACATGTAAATATCCCTCTTCCGGTGCTTTTCTGAAAATTTCTTCGATTTGGTTTTTCTCGAGTATCTTTGACTCCTTTGATTTATAATGTAATATCAATACTTTTGTGCACTTTCAACATTAATGAGCATGGAAGTCCACATTGAAGAGGCAGTAAACAGTTTCTCTACATTGGAAATGTAGGATAGTAGTGTACCTCTTCTGTAACTACTCCTTTAGCTATGCCTCTTTTTTCGCCAGTTATCGAAATTCCACCAATTCCTACTCATATACACTTTTGCTTTTCGCTGGTAACAGGCGTAATGTTGCTTCTTGGGCTTCTTGCTAGATTTCATCCGTAATGATGAAATTTTCAGCATTCTCACTCATTTTTTGTGTCGATTTAGCAAATTTTTTCACTCTTGTTGACAAATAAACAAACGCATGTTATAGAAATGATTCCAAGACTTTCTAGTTTTCAGCTGACAATCAATATTGATTTAAATTTATCAAATATGACGTTTTCCAAAACTACAATTTTTTACCTGCTATCAAATAAAAAATAATTGCGAGAATTTCCTGAAAATTAGGGACATTTTGAAAAACATTATTAGTATAAATAAAAACATTATTTCTATAAAGTGAGCCACATTTAATTCAACTAATATATGTGGTACTGTTGTGTGTATTTTCATGACAATGTTTTTTGGGTAGTTCCATTTATTTGTTTGCGCCTAGTTAGAAAACACCCCATATACTAGCTGTAACTTTGACAAATAAATGCATCTGAATATCTTGGCTTTTCTAACCAAATAACCTGTCATTTAAGATGAGATATGCCTCACAAAATGAATGCATTCTTCGTAAAACATTTCTTGGAAATGCGTTCTTATGGCGCTTCTCATTACTTGAGCTACAGACTGTAATGTTAACAATTTAAACCAGCCCATACACTAACCTGCAAAACTGATGCGTGCTTGCACGCGGGCAAATGTGAAATAAATTTTATACACACGTAAGCAATTCGTCAAGTAAGCTTCAATTTTAATCATTCTGGTTGATAAAAAACAAATAAAGGTCAAAATGAATGGTAACTTGAATGAAGTTTATTAAATGACTTACTGTTACTGTGTTTAATGATGACTACAAAAATTAATTTAGATATTGATGAAAACACTTATACTATCACATTTTAGTAGCGCCCCTAAGAAAAAAAAATACGGCTATATAGAAAGTTATTAGTCGCCATGGGAAGTTGTCAACTTCGTTTAAGGTTTCTATCTATTGGCGAAAGTTTTGAAGACTTCAACTTTCCTCGTCATATCGTCTTAATTATTACGTAAAACATATTTAACACAATGGCAATATGCCAAGTTCTTATGAAAGATTTTATAAAGTATTCATTTTTTTATAACATATACTATGTAGGTAATTTAAACTGACATATATAAATTACATAAAAGTTATCCGTGTAGATGTCTAAATATCGAGCAGAATCAGAATTTCGAAATTTTTGTATATTATTTCCGAAAGAAGCTTCTCATAGAATTATTATTTTTCTCTTTATCATATCCGTGCATTTGGGTATATTAGCACTTATTATTTTTATCTAACTGATTTTTTTTATCAAAGTTATATATCTTAAAACAGTTCGAGAACAAAGTTCAAGTATAAAGTGACGTACTTGAGCAAAAACATCGTTACCATACCGAACACTTATTTCTTCGGAGCTCCTGTATATTATGCGAAGCCTGTGACAGTTTTTAAAAGGAATATTTCAAGAATGGGTTAGAAGAAGATGACGTATTGAATGGCCTGCATGTTCACCAGATTTGTGTTCTTTGGAATTTTTCTGTGGAGCCACTTAAAGATAAAAATTTACGTCAAAGCATTTTACACGAGTGTAACCTTGTTATTCACTCAACAGCTCTAGGGTGATTTTAAATAAAGTAGCAAAAATGAGACGACATATTCCTTAGGTGAAAATAAACCGATTTAACCTAATATACCTATATCCCAAGTCGTTTAATAAAAAAGATACAGGGTGTCAAAGTTAAAATTTTATTTTCGATATTTGTACATAACTTCTTAAAAAATCCAAATATTTACTTAAAATTTGTAAACTAGGGGTTTTTGCGGGTGAGAAATTCAAATTTGTTTCTAATTTTGACGTCACTAGTAGAGGGCGCCACCTATGGCTCATCATGTTTCTTTTAAATAGCAGAACTTTTTTGCTGCTTAGTGTATCCATCTGACTATTGAAACATTCAATTTTCCTACCTGTTATATCTGAAAAAAGTATACTTTGTTGAAGTCGTTGGGAGTAACAGTTTTCGAAATAATCATATTTGAATTATTCAGTGCACCGATTGAAAACTGTTATCGTTTCAGGTAAATTGACTTTTTTACTGAAAATATAGTAAAATATTACTTGAAAAAGTTGTTCAGAACGGTAAATTATGGAGATGTGCAAAATTTAAAAAAGATCGGCCTGCTTTGATAAAATCTTTGTGCTTCGTTGAAAAATGGTTTCATCAAACCTCGCCGATCTTTTTGAAATTTTGCACGTCTTCATAATTTACCATTATGAACAACTTTTTCAAGTAATATTTTGCTGTATCTTCAGCAGAAAAGGCACTTTATCTCAAATCAAAAGAGTTTTTACTCGGTGCACTCAGCATTTCAAATAGGATTATTTAAAAAATAGTTACTCCTAACGACTTTTGCAAGGTATACCTTTTTCAAATAAAACAGGTAGGAGAATCAATTATTTCTGTAGTCAGATGGATACACTAAGCTGCAAAAAAGTTCTGCCATTTAAAAGAAACATGATGTGCCATAGGTGGCGCCCTCTACTAGTGACGTCAAAATTAGTAACAAATTTGAATTTCTCACCAGCAAAAACCCCTGGTTTACAAATTTAAAGTAAATATTTGGATTTTTTAAGTTATCTCCAACTATCGAAAGTAAAATTTTAACTTTGACACCCTGTATCTTTTTTATTAAGCGACTTGGGATATAGGTATGTTAGGTTAAATCGGTTTATTTTCACATAAGAAATATGTGGTCTCATTTTTGCTACTTTATTTAAAATCACCCTGTATAATAGAGATAATTTTGAACAACTGCATGGTGGGTATTTTCAACAATAATGGAAAATTAGTGGTACAGGAATTTGATGATCTGAACTGTTCAGCTTTAATTTCTCGAATACAGATCATCCAAAATTAAAAAACCTAGATAGCACTGAAAATATGACTGAATGGCCTTTAATAAAATACAATATTTTCAGATTTTAGGGGGAAAGGTCATCTCCGCATTTGAGGAATGAGTACATCCATAAAGTATGTCCCCTTGGAATGGATCCAAGCGTACATGAAAACGAAAAAGACCTGCATGGCAAGTGAATCATGCAAAAACTGTAGTTAATACTTTTACAATTATAAAACAATTTTAAAATGAATGTGACAATATTGGTACCCAGATCTGTTTTTGTTACAATAGGGATGTTTACAAAAAAATATGTTTAAACGTAATAAAATGGTTAAATATTGCTTTATCAGCATCTGATTATTTTGAAAAAAATCGAAATATTAGTTGTATGGAAACACCCAAAATTAATTTCCATATTCGTCTGAATGCGCGAAACGCTCTGTGGCGTCACATAGCAGACGAGGCTAGTCCGCGAGAATTAACGGTTAGGTTAGGTTTTCATGTAACAGTCTGTCAGATCTGCCATTACTGACATTTGCGTACCATTGTATCCGAATCATTTTTCATTTTATAGCTGCTTTAAATTTTAATTAAAGTAATAAAATTACAATAGAAGTAATTTTTCTAAAGGCAGACTCATAATCTGCCAAATGTGGGCGTTACTATATTGCTACAATTTTTAACCATGAAACGAAAACATTAAAATGATTCATTGATAACACGGTTCGTTTTTAACACGCACGTTGGTTTGGAATTTTAAGGTTAGGTAACTAGAAGAAGCCTGACAATCGACAAAGACTGTGTGCGCAACTTTTCACATGTTGCTTATTGATAAGGTATCATGAAATAGAGTTGCTTGACCTACGAGGGTAGGTTAGGCTTACAGAGTCGGCTTCAAAATTTGCTATTGCTTAAGTTATTCAGTTATCTCATTTATCAAAAAACTGTATTAAAGCAATTCTTGTAAACTTTCAAAATCATCGTGCATTACAACACAATTCTGTAAAACTAGACGTTTATACTGCAAAAATAGAAAGGTGTTATAAAACGATTTTCATAAAAAATTGTAAAGCAGATGCAAAGAAAGCGTTGAAGTGATTACAATGTTTTATTTGGAACCTCCCATATCACTAGTATATTTTGACTTTCATTCAAAAAATGATTTAAAAATAATTCTTGTAATATGATTTTTTTTATTGATTTTTTATTGGTAAGAGTAGACCGCTTTATTTGCATATTATATTCAAAAAATAAATGTTACTTCTGCCGGCGAAAGTTATAGGGACTCAGCCACGGTCCACGGGTTATGTTCAAGCTAAAAGGATAGAAAATAAATATGCAGTATGCCAACTGATGGTTCGTTCCGCGACGTGACGTCACAAGCTCTAATATAGCTGCAGATACCACTTTCTAGCCTTGATAGTTTCGGTGTTTTATTAAAAAATAGTGGACAAACAAATTTTGATAGGTATTTAATAGTTACTACGTATTTCTATGGCCTTAAAATTATAATTTTTTATTCTTATTAAGAAATAGTGGACACACGTATTAAGTATATGGATTTTCATAACAATATTTTTTAAATTTTGTTGTCATTTTCTACCTCCCATAGTGTTAAGCTGCGACTTTAGGTCCTAGTATAAGAAGCACCATCACTAAAAAACCAACCCGGTATATTGCAAAAATAATCCGATTATAGGCTTCAGTTATATCCAGATACATATACTTTCCATTCAGCTTGTATAGTCTACATTCCGTTAAAGCATCAACATATAAAGCCCGTCTATTTATTTTCCTTTGTTCTCCCTATTTCCGAAGTCATCCAGATAAAATCTATTACATCCTGAATATAATATAATATAGCCCCATTTTATTTTGAATATTTCTGACTCCTCTGAAGCGAACTATATTAAATACGACGCCAATATAAGGCTGATATTTCAAAAGGTCCGGGCATCCGGGTCACTGTTGTTTTTTACGAATCCCATAAGTGAGTAAATCTGGTGGGCGCCGGAAAGTTTGAGCCATTTGGACAGACGATCAAGGCACTGTGAAATATTAGGGTTGACAGCATTTTTAATAAGGTGGGTGAGTGGATGCTCACGCAGTCGAGCGGGGTTCAGGGTTTTTCTTTTTTTGCACACCTATGGTCCTTGTATCTCGTGCTGTTTTTATAGATGACCCACGAACTGATAGTTCAGTGGCTGTAAAGGGATAATTTTCCCGATAGCTAGTAAATTGAACGTAGAATTGTCGAGGATCTTTCAGGATTCCTGATTAATCGATATAAAATGAATGAAATAATATTTTGTAATGCCAGTATATTTTTAATTTTAATAGAGCCTTGTTTTAGATTTAAAAATACCTGAAAATACCTGAAACATATCATCATGCAGAAACCGTATAATTTCGATTATATTGTCAAGATAGGACTAAAGTTATGTTCCTATTTAAATTATTGAATAACTATTATTCACCTTTACTTTTATTTAATATTGACTTTTTTATTATTTCAGAATGCATTAATTAAGCAGAGTGTCTCGTAACGAATTATACCGAAATTACAAGATGTTAAAATTAAATATTTATTTATAATTAATTTAATTATCGGGATTTGTTGATATAAGTAATTTAGATTCCTACAGGAGCCTAAAAATAATGGTGAGATTGAGGTATTCGTGGATACCGTATAATCTGCCACAAAGAGAGCCTTTATATCCTATAACTACAGAAGATAGCTAGAGAACCACCAATTTAAATGAAAGTCTGGAGCCGCTGATGCAGACCTACTTCCCGCAATCCACACCAATGGAAAGAGAAGAATGGCCAGACGAAACTGAGAATGGCATGGAATGGCAGATTGTTAACCAGACTATTACCAAAGATAAAATAAGGCAGTGCAAATCATTTCACTGTTAAAATCGTCAGGCATTGACAGCATATATCCAGTCTTTTTACATTGGAGCTTGGAGGCTTTAATGTCGTATCGGGAACGGATGTTTAGGCTGTGCTTTGCACACCTTTACATTCCGAAGATTTGGAGGGAAGTGAGAGTTTTCTTCATCCTCAAAACAGGCAGGTTGGGCTACACCACCCCAAAGGCGTATCGACCTATCAGCCTGACCTCGTTTTTGTTGAAAACGATGGAGAAGCTGTGAGAACGATACTGGCGGGTAGACAGTCACACCCTAATCAACATGCATACACTCCAGAGCAATCGACAGTGCCCTTGCACAATAAAGAGTCCACCCTGAGGATTCATAGATATAGAGGAGACATTTGATAAAACAGTGAATACAGAAGTTTCTCCTTCCATCTGTGGTTAGATATGCTCACTAAAAGAGCCATACAAATCAGCGTGGTGGATATACTCGCGACAAGAATTCAGACGACTTACGTCATACGAACAAATGAATAATTTATCATATTTTTATCAAATTATTTAAGAAACTGCAACTGATAGTAATAAAACTATATACTACAATAAAAGTTTGCATTATATATTGCACTAAATTGCAAAAAATTATTGTTTTTAACGCGACCAAATATCGAAAATTACGTTGACAATAAAAACAAATGTGTAACGCAAGCCGTGACGTAAGACGTCTGAATTCTTGACGCGAGTATACCTTCGTAAGAGGCTGCCCGCAGAGAGGTGTTCCATTACCACTGCTATGGAACATGGTTCTGGACAGTCTCCTGTGCCACCTCAACTCGGAAATTGGTATCTATATCATCGCTTATGCCGATGATCTTACTATGATGATTAATGGGATGTATGAAGGAATCCCTTGCCGATTAATACAAACATCCCTAAGAGCCATTGAAAAGTGGTGTGAGGACCATGCTCTGTCCGTCAACCCCAAGAAGACAGAAATGGTTTCCTTCACGAGGAAGAGAAAAATGGGTCCGATAAAGGCACCAACTCTCCTAAACACTACGCTAAGCTTCGAATCGAATGTGAAATGAAATACTTTGGAGTCACATTTGATTGGAAGGTAACATGGAATCTTCATTTGGAAAGAAGACTAAAAAATGCGTACACATCCTATGAGCAGTGCCGCAACCGTTGGAAAAATTTGGGGAATGAAACCAAAGAAGGTTATGTGGATATACACTGACACCAATATCTAAGCATAACTGTAGCTATGCATACGACATCCACCATAGCAATGGAGATGACGCTATGCCTGCTACCGTTGGATATTTATTCAAAAGAAGTAAAATACTGGTATTATACCAGATGTAGGATGTGGAGAAGTTGGAAGTAGCCTGGTAATTATAATTTCTATATAAAAGCCCTTTATCTACTTTCATTTAATAATATGAATTTCACAGTTCTGTAAATAAATTAAGGGCACTAGCACTAAAAAAACGTTTTTAACAACATTTTTCTGTTTCATAAAACCCTGCTTTTCAGAAGAATGATTTATTATTTAAAAAATATCATAAATCATAAAGTTTATTATAGACCTTACCAATGCACTGTTTACAATTAGAAATTTGTATATCAGAAGTAGATGTTATGAAGCTGTTTAAGTTCGAATATCCAATCGTTAAATCCGTGTTTGACCCCATGATCTTCTTTGCTATCTGTTTCTTATTCTTTAAATAATTTTCAACAAAGCCTTCTGCCATAGAAGAAGCTCTCATAACGCTTTAACATCTGCATGTCTGCACCGTCATCAACTAGAATGGTGGCTGAGTACCTTCTCAAACAATGTTCAGTGTATTCTTCGGGATTCTTTAATCCAAGCTTTGTTGCAATCATTGTTGTAATGCTTCTAAAAGCATCAGAAGGACGAAGTTCAGCATATTTTAGAAAAAATATATTTAAACAGTTGCATCATTTCCTTCTATTATAACAAATTCTCGGACAATTTTTGTTTTGAGCATGAGATCACAATTTGTATATGTACGGCATGATGTTGCCAGATAGGTGAAACGACACTTGATAGAGACAACAAATTTCAGTTTTGAAAAATGACCATCTGGGATTCAGCTCTGGTTGTTTAAGAAACAAAATCTGCCATGATTTCAAATCAGTAAAACCCAGTAAGTCTGGGTTAGTCGAAATGAAAAACTAAGTATGGATGCAAAATTTGAATGTCCTAAGCCTACGTTGTCTATTTCAATAATTTTCAGATTTTTCATTAGTAAAGTGTCGTTTCTGTATAAGATGCGATGATAAGTCGAAACAGAACAGAACAGTGAAATTTTGCACATTTACTCAGTTTTTCATTCTGAGAAACTTTTCTTAATAACATTTTACGGATTTGAAATCATAGCAGATTTTGTTTCTTAAAAAAGCAGAGCTGAATCTCAGAAGGTCATTTTTCAGCACCAACATTTTTTGTGTCTTAAAAGAGTCATTTCACTTATCCGAGGATACTCTGTATAGTGGTCATCGTATTGAATATGATCCAACACTAACTTAGCTTATTCGCGACGACAGACCTCAAAAATTCCGATTATCATAGCAACCTTCTTGAGTAAATGTTTCAACATCTGCAGTATTTAGAAACTTATATAGGTACTTTCTCCCTTGCAAAAATTCTGAATATTTGGCCTTGTAACTCACTGAACTTCTTTTCAAAAATGCAATTAGCAGAAAAAATCTGGTTATATCTTTATTTTTCTTAACTGAAATCTTAAATCTCAACATTGAATAGTGAGTCTATAGTGTAGATGGTTTCTGGAGACGTTGCTTTCCGGGAAAATAAACCAAAAAGATTATCTCCATTACCTTGTTAGATTTGCACCTATGTTGAAACTTTTGATACTTCAGCTCCTACCGCGGCTGGGATCTTGTGGGAACTAAACTTGAGATCGCTCCGTTTGTCGCTACTTCTATATTAGAGAATAAACTTCCATCAGAATCACTTATTTTGAGAACCGCTTTCTTGCTTGACGAAGTTTTGACAGTAACCATGCGAAAGGTAACACTTCAGAGAAAACTTGATCCCTAAACTTAATAGCAGATACTCTTTTACGTTCTTCGTACCACGACGATATTTCAACAAAAAACAAGAAAACATTTCATATATAAACTTAGGCTCTCGAGCCGTACTGGAGATACAAAGTGGTAAATATTTAGAAGTTAAGATGGCCATATATGAGCCGGTTTTCCTGAAGGCTAACCTTTCGGCCATTAAGCCGGAACCTGTACTCTCGGCTACGGCATATATGTAACTTTTTAATCCCTGGGTTTTATTCAGTTTTATATTAAAGTAGTGTTATGTATATGATCTCGGAATATAATCTTGTTTAATAGCAATGACAGTTATCTGATGTGATAAAGAAAGGTTGTAAACGGGTAAAATAAGTTAAAGAATCTATTCTCATATACACCTAATAAACCAATTACTACTAGAGCCTCATGATTAAATAAATTATTTGCGTATAGACAAAAATTCATATACGGAGTTACTTAATTACTTGAATAAGAACTCTCGGCCTGTACCCACTCCTCACACATACACAGTGCGACTGGCATGCAAAAAGGCAAACCGACAGGCAAAACCCCTGGCGGCTTTGCGACGTTATGGCACAGCATAGGTAGACCAGCAGTTTCACTCCGTTGTCGGCACTTTGAACTGCTTTCAATTTTCTGCGGTGACCTCGAAATGTGAGTCCGATAGCGCATCCGATAGAATTTACAGAATCGGTGATCAGGACCGAAATAAGAATTTTTTATTTGCGCGTGAAAGCGTAGTTATTCTACATGCAAGTTTACGTTATATCTATCCACATTATGTTATAATTCATTATACGTAAATGGTAAATGGGTAATTCAACATGTATTATATGCTATCATTTACTGCTACTAACATACAGTGTGAAAATTCGATTTACTTCTTTGGACATTTAAAAAAAAAGAGTTTAAAATATATATTATTGCACTACAAAACATTTTTATTTATTTACTTACTTTTTTTGTTATTACATTTAATAATTAAATTTTTTTGGAATTTTTTAAATTTAAAATTTGACGTTTGAAGTTTAGTGGACAAATAATTTATTATGATTTTTTTTGTCTTAAATGATCTACGTAAACCAGAAGACAAGTATTTTTCAGAATAGAAAAATTATGTTTACTTATCTTTGAAAATTGTTAAATTGGAGATAAAAGTGCAGTAAAATATAAATTTAGAAAAAAAATATTTTTTATTATTTTCTTTTGAGACTGACTCTCATTATAGCGACTACAAGAAATATGATCATCTACATAATTTGAAGATGAGCCGTCTTGTGCAGGAAACGTTGGAACGACCTCTTTGCGTAATCTATTACGCGAATCGTTAGAAAACATATTATTTTAAAAATGTATTTGACATAGTTTGTATGAACTATTACTAATCCTGAGCAGCTTTTCTAATAAATCTTCTCTATTAGAAGCCTCTGCACAGAACTTTGCTCTAAAATAAAAATTTGTATTTGTGAAAAATGTAAATATGTATATTTTAAACTTCACTTTCATAAAAAGTATTGATATTCCAATGTTATACTTCAGAAATAAGTTAATAGGTAAGGCAATATTATGCAATTTATGCCTTTAGGAAATTTAAAGAAACTACTATTATAGATGATATATTTACACATCTAACTGCTGCACAGCGACTCGTTCCTCGATCACACTCAAAATATTGCTTTAATACGGCTCTGTGTAACCGACGTTCGCACTCCCAGGGTTGGATGTAAACTGAGGTCTCTGCAGGAAATGGATGCGCGAGCTGCTATGCGCGACTTATTATATCGGCCCGAGTGTTTCTACTGTTCTCCCTATACTGTGGTTATGGTTTACTAACCGGATAGCTTACTTTTCGGTGAACTGCATAGTGTATACCCACCATTATAAAGTTACTCTAAAATAAGTAGTAAAGTATATACGATAGGAAACTAAACATCAAAGTAGATTATTTCAATCTAATTTAGCTAAATATTAAAATACATCCCTTTGGTTACAGACCCTAAAAGTTGAAATACAAAAGTAAAAAAAATGCAAATTTGAAAATATTTTTTTTCAAATTTGGCACACCCAAGGTGCCAAAGTGTCATTAGCTACACTCAATATTTTATTGAAAACGAGAAAATGTACCAATACCCTTCTCCGTACTCTACAGATTGATAGAATCACGAAGATGAATGATTTTTCCTTCAGAATGAAATTACAACAGTTGCTACTTTATCAGTCAGTGGTCGCGCGGTTTAAGGCGTCAGTACTTGAATCGAGGTGACTAGATCGGTGTTGGTTCGCGCCCAGCTGCCGGTAGACCGTATATAAGCTATATTTGTGGAGAGGTTTGGCGCCCTCTCTGCGGGTATGGTAGGGTGGAAGAATGTTGGCTTGGGTCAATGCGAGAGATTGATACCGGTTGATATTTGACTACCCCCCTAATTAATGAGGTTTTCCAGGTTTCCCTCATTCCTGCACTGAATAGTGGTTAGGGCCTACCAACGTAAGTCGTTCCTGGGCGCAAATGCGGCCTGCTTAATAATAATATGCCGCCCCCTCTCCCGCACAAGTCTCCGACTTCTGGGCTAATTCCTGTGATTAGAATGAGGGGTAGAGATATTATTATTTATTATTATATTATATTACGATATTGGGACACTTTGTACAAAGTGGTACAAATTGGTATGTTCTTGAGTGGGTTATGCGTTGTTCTGTCATAGATGAAGCAAATATGATGAACGATTCCTAGACTCTCTTTTCAAGAAAATAAACCGCAAATCTCTATCTCGTATCATATTCGAGCTACAGGACGTTTACAAACCCGAGTGACATCGAAAAACGCAATATAGTTCAAAACCGGTAAGATATAGAGAATTGTGGTTTCCGCCAGTGTCATTTTCTCTTAAAAAAAAAAATAGACCCGGACATGTCCATCAGATATGTGATAGAACCATCCGTAATATTTAAGAACATAACAGTTTGAATCACCCATATACTTTTGTCAATAGCTTTAATTAATTAATTGCAGACTTATAGGATTTTTACTATTTTTCTTTAAAGGTTTCTTGTAAAGGATCCTCATATTCATTCTTTATTTAGATTTAATCCTTAAGTTTTGTCTCATAAACACCGACGTGGAGTCTCAGAGACTACTCTAGTATAACTAGATAGAAAAACTTGACCTTTTTTGTATGTATAAATAACAGCTGTATTTATCTTTTTTACATATTTAGAAACATACTTTACCATATTTCACACGGAAATGCTGAAAATCGTCCTTATGCACCATCAGAATAGAAAAGTGTGTCACTTTTTAAAAGTAAATGCAGTTATGTATATATGTATATATTTATTAAGAAAATGTAGACGAATACTGAAAATGCACATTGATCTAAGGATACAGTAACAAATAAGTAACTCATTTCTAGAAAAAACAAAACCAGTATATCAAATACAGAAAAAACTGCAGCATGTAAAGTTGAAGAAAAAAAGTAAAATGAACCATCATTCTTTTTTGCTGTACATTTTCTACAAATTATGTGACTACAAGTCAAACAAATAAGTTTTTGACATTCAACACATAAATAAGAAGTCTTCTTATATAATTTTGATGAGCACAAATAACAATATTTGCGAACTTCTAGCTTTTCCTCTTCGTAGAAGAAACTGTCTCGATACGAAGTATTCGTTTTATAGAACACATCTTTCCCTCATATGAGGTTGTGTCAACCTTTGGCAAGTTCCATCATAAAATATTTTCTTTGTACTGTCGGTTTATAGTCTCTGTAGTGATTTGACGGGACGTACGCATTTACAGTACTCATGTCTAAGATTTTATAAAATATTGCCATGGGTCGGCGTCGTGTTCTTCTTGATGAACTACATCTCGTACATTTTTCATCAAGGGAATCGACACCCCCTTTTGTCGTGTTATAAAAGCTTATTATTTCAGCCTTATAATTTTTTGGATCCGTGCCACTTGTGTAATGTATTGTTGATATTGGTATTACAACTTTATTTCTTTTAGGAACAAATAAAAGAAGCGTCATCTGTTTTCTAAAATCATATACGGACGTCCCTATTGCTATGCCTCTCTGTGGGAGGAATTCAGGAAAAATGCCCTTTGACTGCAGTAATTCCACTAATTCTACAGAAGTGAACCAATTATGTTCTGCAGTAATATTTCTATTGGTCCCAAAGAGAGGTTTTGCTAGACGAATCACAGATTGTGTCGGTTTGGCTAGTTTTCTTTCATTTGTAGAAAGCCCTTGTCCATCCGAATCCTTACCTGTATATACAAATGCATTATAAACATAGTTATTTCTGGCACCATGATTTTAATACGGTATTTTCGAGGCTTACTCGGTATGTACATTCGGAAGGCTGCACCTTCCATGAAAACCTAGCAGCATTTCATCTATTCATACGTATTCACCAACAGTAAATTCATTCTGACAGTTTTGAATGAATAAATCGAAAATTTCTTGTATATGTGCCAATTTAATTACTTCCCTTCGTTGAGTTCTCGTGAGAGGATCGTCAAAACGCAGGCAACTTAGCAGAACAGCAAATATTTTTCCGCTCATTACCACTCTGAAAATGTCTCGACCTGTGCCATCTGTGGCAAACAAACACTCAATATTCTCATCGTTTGACTTGAATACCGCAAAATAAATCAGCAAGCCTAACAATGATTTTGTCTCCAGGTGGTCAGTATTCTTCATATCGGATCGGTTTTCATTTTTGTATTTTGCTCTTACACTCGCTAGTTTTACATTCGTCCACTTGCCTATAATGTCTACCATTTCATCTGTAAATAGACAGTTCCATATTGCTTCAGGATCTGCCGAATGCCCTAAAGTACGAGATTTCTTCCGTAACCCCGGTAATTTTATTTTTATTTTATTTTGCTGTTGCTGTTTCTAGTGGGTTCAATTGCTGACCACTTACAGCGGTTTTTGCTATAGAATTTTTTTTAGATCTCGTGACTTGTGGTTCTTCTTCATCGGTTGATAGTTCAGGCGTATCGTTTTGTTCATTATCAGGTGGGTTATTTGAGTCATTTGAACTTTCTTCGATTTCAGATTGATCCGAATCACTGTTATGATCGCTCTCTATTTCAAAATCAGGGTCAAGATCTTCCACATCGCTGTCGCCAGAATCGATACTGTTGTACCACCTAAGAAGGATCTCCTCAAAGTCATCATCCAAGGGGCAAACAGTACGTGACGTACTGGCTCGAATTTTCATCCAAAACAAACAAAATTATTAGTTAAATTCGGGGTGCAAATTCTTACGTTGCTGGTGACGTGGAGACTCACAGATTCCGGCAGGTTGTTTACACAGTGACTACTGGTCAAACACTAATGCTATTACATTATCACTCTACCTCCTACTCTTCTAGGAAGGTACTGGAGCATGCGTGACGCATATGAGTAACTAAATAAGAGGCTTCTTTTCTCTGTCTTTGATGGGAAGCACGACTTGTTCCAGACATACCTGGCGGCATCTTACGTTCATTTGGAGAAAAATTAGCAACATCAATATGCTACGTTTTCTGTTTTGAGAAAACTATAACTCTCAAAATATATACAATAGATGTCGCTGTATAATAAGCTTCATTACGCAGCAGTTGGCGGTAAATTTGAATTTACTTTTATATATAGAGTGCAACGTACATATGACATAAAATTCATAATCATCGATATCAAAATTTCGTAAAAAATTACAAGTTCAAATATAAAAGTTGAACAGATTTTTTACAAAATTATGTAGCCAATGATTTATGAATTTTATTTCATGTAAGTTACACACTATATAACAGTATGATAAAACAATGAATTTTATAATATATCTATTAAAAAAGAAGGTATGATTGGTCTAATAATAAAAAGAGTAATTGTTTTTTCAATGTTTTATTCTATTATAAATTGGAAAAGAAGTTGATTACATGACTAGTAATTAATAGCGATTAATATGATAAAAAATAAATGCATACTTTATGCTAAATATTACAATACATTTGTTCCTAACTACAATGGTTCTCATCACTACGATGTACTACTGATAATTTTTATCTGTGAAAATTTAAATATACTCAGTAGGAGCAAAAATCAGTAGACTCGTAAATATATGTATTTACCATTACTTTTATATTCACTAAAAAACGAATCAACCTTAAATAAATAAATACCAAAATAAGGTGAGGCTATTTTTCTCAATATTTTTAAAACATTTCATTCAAAGTGGTATTCGCAAAAGTAACAATTTTTGTTTGTGAGATTAAAATCTGGTTTACATAATTTGCGAATTGTTTCTAACCCCAAATTTCCCTGTCTGCAGTAACTCTGAAGAAGTTTTGATTTCTGTAAGAAATATCTGTGATATATAGGAATAATATATATTTTTGCAGTTTGGTACACAGCAGTGTATTCAACAGTATTTTATATTAATAAATAAAACAAACAAAAGCAGGCAAGGGAATTTAGATAATCAATTCACTAATTACAATTAACTGTGTCAAACACAGAAAACAATTATCAGAATGCACTAGAGCGATAACTTACCTTCTTCACGTTGCAAAAAAATATTAATTTTTAACCATCCATGTTCAATGTTGCATGTTTTAACCTCAAATTTTTAATTATTATTGCTTCTTTTCGCTACAGCAAACTCTATCAGTTATACTGCCAACTTTGCTTTTCTTTTTAAATTGTGACACAGTTTTCTGTATGCTAATTTTTCTCAAATAGTAGTGTTTTTCCAAACGACCGTAAGATGACGCTCATGCACGCGATGTTTGTCAACCTATCCTTTAAAAGCGTCTTATTTATTTAGTCATATGGCGTGACGGCGGGCGAACCGGTTTAAAAGTTACACTGACTACTAATTTTAAAGAAGTCTCCCAGACTCCACATCACCGGTTAAGGGTTAACATTATACTCACAAGAGGTCGACATTATTAATACATATCCTTTGTTAAAATCATTTAAAATTCACCACTTATACTTACGTACATCACAGTTAACAAGATATTTCTCATCAACACATAATATTACCAGCCTTTCTGTAAATTTCATGAGAGCATCTGAAATATATTTAATTATAGTTATATATCTTTATTTTTTTACAGTTTTAGAAAGGTATTTTAAGCTAATATAAATCAAATCTCCTACAATTCCTATCAATGAAGTCATATGTATGTACTCTGATACCAAACATCTAGGTATGCTAATGAACAATTCCACAGACAATGCTCTATTCAATAATTATCTAAAGAAAATAATCTAGTTTACTCACTCTATAAATATCTAACTTCACTTTTTGGCAGTGAGAACATGACAAAATCAACCACAATAGATGAGATCTGACCTATTTCCGCATTTTTAGGGTTGCTTCTTCAGGTGGTTTCCTTTAAGTTGAATCAAATATCTAACTATAAAAATTATTATAAAAATTGAAATTATTTGAAGTTAAATATTGACAATGACAAAAAGTGACATCCTGTCAATGAATTAAATATGACAATACCTACTTGAAAAATGTTCACCTTTTATGTAAAAGTTTTTATATATTTTTAGGTATTAAGAATATTGTGTGAAACTAACTACTCAGTGGGCAAAAGCCCCAACCTGCGTTGAATTACACCCACAATATCTACCCATATATTTCTTATTATTAGCTTTTGTAACATTTTTTTACTGATTTAGAAAGGTATTTTAAGCTAATATAAATCAAATCTCCTACAATTCCTATCAATGTAGTCATGTATGTTCTCTGATACCAAACATCTAGGTATGCCAAAAAGTGAAGTTAGATATTTATAGAGTGAGTAAATTAGATTATTTTCTTTAGATAATTATTGAACAGAGTTTTGTCTGTGGAATTGTTCATTAGCATACCTAGATGTTTGGTATCAGAGAACATACATATGACTTCATTGATAGGAATTGTAGGAGATTTGATTTATATTAGCTTAAAATACCTTTCTAAAACAGTAAAAAAATGTTACAAAAGCTAATAATAAGAAATATATGGGTAGATATTGTGGGTGTAATTCAACGCAGGTTGGGGCTTTTGTCCACTGAGTAGTTAGTTTCACACAATATTATTAATATCTAAAAACTTATATATCTTTACTTACACATTTACTTGTTTTGTATTTGCTTCCACGTTTTCTTTTTAATTAAGTTGCGTATTTTCTTTCTATTTTCATGTAATAATTTGTATCAATTTTCTATATGCTTTTCTTATTATTTACCGAATAACAAATATTTTAATTTCTTCTTTTAAATGAACAAATAAATATTCGGAAATTTATATTATAAATTGATTAATATTTTGAAATTTCTGAACAATATGGTTCAGGTGTAGTACATCATCATTAGTTTTCATTTCTATAAACAAGTTGAGAATATTCACACATATTTTATTGGACGACATTATGACCACACGGTTTGGTAATATATAGGAATTTTATTTTGACTTATCATTGTAAAGTCGGATATAGTAGATGTTCACATATTTCATCATTTCCAGTAACAATGGAAGAAAACAAAACTAAGACAAGCTACAAAGTTCTGATAAAACTGTTCAATATTTAATGCAGAAAATTCTGTACCCATCGCAGGAAATGTAACAGAGGAAATAGTTCAGTTGAAAGCAAGCTTTGAAATTAAATTTTATATGAATCTTACCCGATAAAAATGGGAGGAATTTCATAATTCGGATCGATGTGAAGTTTGAATGCATGACCGTATAAAAATGTTTTAATGCGGTGGAAACATAAATTTTAATATGTATAAGTATTCCGAATACTATACGTTTTTAAACCGGAATATATTTTAAAGAAAAGAGAAAAGAATAGCTTCGACTTATTCAGGATGTTGTAGATAGTCTAGGGAAATAATAAGCATGCGTGCTTGTAGTGCTGCAGGTGAGGACGAATGATATTCAAGAACTCATAAAATTTATTTTTTCTAATTTTGAAATATAAAGCAACATCTTTTTTCTAATTTTGACATATAAAGTGACACTTTTTAAAACTGATTGACATTATGAAACGTCTTACTTTTTGTAACTAGTTGCATAAAGTAAAATTTTATGCAATTGGTGACGAAAAATGTATTTCAAAATTAGTGACAAAAAGAATTATTCTATTTATTAAACTGTTATAATACAAGTTAAAAACATAAATTATAAATTAATTAATTATTATAAATATTGATAACACAATTATTGCAATTATTCAAATTAATTCCCGCCGACATATTTTTTTCATTGCTCGAACTTGCTGTTATTTGGGAAGCGGCGCACATTGCATTAGATGTTTCACCAAATATTTCTTGCGCTATAAGTTTTTTATTATTCATGGAATTTTCAACATATCCCTCCGCAACAGAGCTAGATTTCCAACCTCCGTGCCTCTTTAATTTTAAAATATCGGCGCCACTGTCTGCTAGGAAAGTGGCAGAGCTTCTTCTGAAGCAGTGGCCAGTATATAGAACAGGATTTGAAAGACCAAGAAATTGTGCAATAACTTTTGGCAGACTGCTAAATGTGTTAATTCCCACAGGATTTGTGGTACATTTTCCATTCGCATATTTTACAAAAAATCTGTTGTGTTTAAGAACCTGGGGACGCAACTTAATATATTTTCTTAATATTTCAACAAGATTCGTATTTTCAATGTCTCCAGTGGTAATTGCAAACTGCCGTATAACTTTTGTTTTTGAAGGTGGGATATCAACACGAAAATGGCTTCCTTCGTCTATAACATTTTCAACTGGAAGAAATGTTAATTCTGCTTTTCTGCATGCTCCTTCCATTCCAATTATCATTGCAACCTTAGCTATTAAGTATTCTTTGTCATCAGCTTCCACTAAAAATTTGGCAAAATCTTCTTTAATAAAAACTTTTGACTTTTTAGCACTGTACCCATCCGCTTGCCTTTTAATATATGCTACCAAATTTGTATGTTTTTTAATATCAATATTCCTTTTCAGATTTAGTTCAGACCTTAACATTGAGTAAAGTGTCCATAATGTGGAAACTTTTAGATCTTTCTTACCCTCAAAATATGCAAGTAAAACTTTCTCATTAACATGTTTAATTTTCTTCTCATCACACCACGTAACAAATTTTTCGTATGCGAAATCATAAACTGCCTTTGACTTTTTGGGAATTACTGATAATAGAGCATTACCTGCTGCCTCTTCAATATCGCTTGGTAGCTCTTCAGAACTTGAATCACTCATTTTTTAAAAATAAAACTAAAAATATATCAATCTCGCTAAAAACCTTCCGTCTAGACTTTTTTACAAAATGTCAAACTGACAACTAACATGAAGTAACAGCACAAACTCAATTTATGTTTTCCAAATTTTTGTCAATTATATTAAATTTTATTTTTTTATTACTTTCTTCAAAATTAGAAAAAATCTTGTATGCAATACGTTACGAAATGAAATTTTGTGTAACTTGTGAGTTTTTGCGAAACTCACTTCGTTCGTTCCGCGAAAATCTCACGCGTTACACAAAATTAGGCATTTCGTAATTGATGGCATAAATAGCTATTGTTATAGAAACAAGTATAAAAATGTTCTACTTTATGTAACTAGTTACATAATGGAAACCATTATGCAACTGGTCACGAAAAGTTCGTTATGTCACTAATTGCAAAAAGAATTAAACAAAATGCAACAGAAAAATTATAAAGTAACTTTTATTTAAGTCAGTAATTTTATAAATAACACTTTATTAATTATTTATTAATAACTATTATTTAATTATAAATATTTACAACGCAGGTGGTTCAGTTAATTAAACTAATTTCCGAAGAAATCTTATTTGTTGAACTTGCAGTAATATTCCGCGATATGTTATTGGTATTACTCGGTTCTCCAAGAATATCACCGGAAATTGTTTTTTTTTTATTTTCAACAGAATTTGACTTTCAGCCGCTGTGATGTTTTATTTTTAAAATATTGGCCCAAGAATCTACAAGTAGAGTGGCCGAAGAACTTCTGAAACAGTGCCCCGTGAATAGTGCACAATTCGGCAAACCAATCATTTTAGCAATCATCTTTGGTAACTGACCAATAGTATTAATATAGTGTACTGGTTGTACATCAGTTTAGTACACAAATTTTATTTTTTTTTATTTACCATTGCTATATCTAACAAAGAATCTATTGTGCTTAATATTTTCCGGGCGTAGGTTTCTATACTTCCTGATAATGTCAACAAATTTTACTCATTTTATATCTACCGATTACAAATTCATGAATTACTCTAGTTTTTGTATTTGGAATATTTACTCGGAAATAAGTTTCCTCATCTGTAACATCTTCAACACGTAAACATGTTAATTCTGACTTCCGACCTGCACCGGCTATTCCCACAACCAACACAACCTAAAGCATAAAATGCGAATTAGTAAACTGACAACTAAATGAAGCAATAGAGCATTTACATTTAGGCGGCGCGGCGATCAATGTTAGATATTAAATCTAACCTCACAAATATTTGTTATTTAATTTTTGGTGTGTTTCAATTTGTGTAAGAAAAGTAGCCATATAACTGTTGTGTACCGTAGTGTTTATCTGTTGCTAATAAAAATAATGATTTCATGTTTCGTAAGTTCCCTAATAATAATGCTGAAAAAAATGATTAATAGAATCCAGCAAGAAACCAACCCAGTACACAAAGACCTGCTCAAAACATTTTACAGAAAATTGTTATACTAGTACTAGTATGGGTAAGTACAAGCATACATGATCTATTTTCGGTGTATATTTTTCATTATTTGATAAGGTTTCATTCTTATTTTTAGGACAATGGAAAATTCTCAAAAAATAGCTGTTTCAACATTATACTTACCCGTACACAAAAATACGATACCAATATTGTAAAAAATAATGAACGCATGAAAGAGACTTGAAAAGCCGAAAACAGGATGAAAATGTAGACAAACTTGCAGATGGAAAAGAGTAGAAATGTGACACGAGTTCATAGATTTCTAAACTAGCACGAGTTAAATGTGATAATACGATTCCTCAAATTGAAAATTACTTGAATGATAATAACGTCGGTAATCCTGAGAGTATAGCAAATGCATCTAGTAGTAGCAAGTTATTTTACGATATGGCGATTCAAAATGTTATTAGTTACAAAAGGGCACAACTAATATCACTCAAATTTTTAAATGAAAACCATTTAAAACACCTATCAGGGTTTTCAACTTTTTCTGTATTTTACTTGTAATAAAAATACCAAATAAAAAGTGCATATGTTTATTATTTATTTATGTCAAATGTACATTATTTAAGACACTGATTTTTTTATATATTCGTATTTTTTTTTTCAGAAACTGGGTATTTAATGTACTTCTTTATTTACTAGGCATATTACATGCAACATTTTTGCAATCTGAGCGACAACTAACCATTTTTCTATCGATTCGTAATATATAAAATTTCAATTCTTTCAAAACAAAGGGGTTTAAATTAAGAATTACCAGGAAATTCTTTAGGCACTCCAACGTTAACAATTTCTGTGTTAAATAACGTTTAATTATTTCTCTTTCCAAATTACTAATGTAAAATGCAAATAAACAAGGTTATGTGAGGTTAATATAAATAAAATTTAATATATCTTTTCAAGTGACTTTTTTCCTGTTGTCTGTGTGTTACAAATATTTTATTGATTTATTATAAGTTTTATTTTGATAATACGTATGCAAATTAGATTTACAATCACTATTTGACTTACACAAATTCAAATCAAAAATTGTCAAATCATAAACTAGACCATGGAACATTAATATTAATACCTAACTTTGACGCTAGCGCCCCTAGCGGAATTTAATGACACTGACTTAATGTAAATGCTCTATTATTAGTTACCTTAGCCATTAAAAAATTATTATCATCCACCTCAAAAATTTCGCAGTTTTTACAGACAGCTCAGTTCTTAACATGGTTCTGTGTCTATAGCATAGAAGCCTTCAAATTCTTCTTACCTTCAAAATATACCAATAGTATAGTTTTCAGGAATTAGTGAACATATACATTTCTTGCCGTTTCTTCGATATCGCTCGGTATATCGTCAGAATCTGAATGTAAATCACACATTTCTCCTAATAAATGATAATAGTAACGATCAGCGTTACAGAATAGATCAGCGTCTATTAAATGACGAATCAAATGACAAGAAAATTCAAACTGACACTGGCCTACTAGATCATTCTTATTTAAATTAAATTTCTAAATGATCAAAATTAAAAACTTTAATTTCCCTTTTTTCGTCAAAATTAGAAAAAAGCTTGTATGTAATACGTTATGAAACATGATTTTATGTAACTCGTGCGATATTGCGGGATAAAATCATACTTTTATAACCGATTACATAAATAGCTATTGTGACATTCAAAAGTATTGAAAACATTTCCGATGATCTCTCTACAGTTCAGAAAATGAATTATTTCTGTGAACTAGATATTTCCATGTCGTATATTCAACTACTACTTAAAAACGTCAAAATGCTTCTCACACACAGAACCTTCTCTTAAATTTGCTGAACTGTGCTGGACAAATAAGTGAAGTGTAAGTTGCATGACCGCGCTGTGACCAGCACGTCACTAATCAGAAAAGCCTGCTCATGTAGGTCAATGCCTGCAACGACCGTCCAAGCAGGTCAGGGTACAATAGTTATGACCTGCAATTTCTATGTCTAGTCAAGTTAGTCTCACCTAATGTTCGAATCGGCACCTGCATAAATCGCCAAATGATGGTATTCATGCAATTTCGTTGAACTCTGGAATACCGTTGCTTATCAACAACCTTTGTTTACTAACCTAAGAAATTACGTCTACCGTCAGATGAGATTGCATTGTGAAAATTTGTATTTTGATGCTGTGGATGAGGATGATTGCTATCTAAAAACTCATTCATAATTTTTTAGTTGAGATTTAAAAAAAACGTTGGAAAATTCAATTAATACAATAGAAACTAGTGGCATCTTGTCTTGCTTTTTATTGACCTTGTGTTGATGTCGCAAGACAAGAGAAGAGATGGCAAGACAATACAAGACGAGACCAAGAAAAAACTAGACAATATTCTAAAAAAAATTTTGCCAGACAAGACAAGAAATATTGCAACATTAGTTGAAAAAATAAGTATTATATTTCTATTGTAGACATACTTTATTTAAATGACATCCAACGTGTACCAAAAATTATTTTTAAAATCAGAGTGTATTGAGTCAAGGTTCAGTTCTGCTGAACTAGCATTAATCATAAATTATCTGCCACTCGACTGAGAGAGTTGCGATTCTGTTCGACTATTTCGTCCATTACTTGTTATTTATTATAATTATGAAACTAGTCTTTTCTATACTTTATAGCGTCTACCAGTCGACTACTGTTGACGATCGGCCATATCGATAGTTACGTGTGAGCGGGACCCTATCCGACCGATCGGTTACTAAATTCGTAATAAAGTTCCATGTTTAGATAATAAATTTGCGAGATTTTCATTAGACAATACAAGAGATGATCTTGCCAGAACAAGCAAGAACAAAACTATTGTCTTTTTTTTTGCAATTCAAGGCAATATAAGAATTTTCAACACTAACAGAAATGGCCTCTTCTGCAATATTTTCTTTTTTTAGTCATGTCTGACATAGCTATAGTTTTTCTCGCATCCAATGCGGATTTGTTGCCACATTGCCACATTTGACATTCCAGAATTCTGTGCACAAAGTAAAAACTATATAGAGTGGTATCTTGATTACTGTAGCGCATGAAAATTATTTAGGGACAAGTTCATCCACTGCAAGCGCTGCTGTAGTACTTTAAGTAAATGTAGTGTATATTTATGGGTTACTTACTGATGTTCAACTTACTTGTAACTTAGCAATGAGTTTACTGTGACTGTTTTTGGTTTAGACAAATCCATCACAGACAAGGAGTCCATTTAGTTAATATATTAACTTATTACATATCATTCTGTGGGGTTTATTACTGAGGAAATGAATTCTGAAGAACATTAGAGGAACCAGGAACATGAAGAATATTTTAAATATTTGTATTAAAAATAAGGTGATACCAATATTGTGTACCATATTATATAAGTTTTTGTTTAAAAATAAATAATTTATTAAAATTTCATAATTATTATTATTAGATAGGTACCTACATATAGTATGTACAAAACATTATATCTTACTGATAATGTATATTCTATTAAATGAAATATCTTCAAATGAAGAGCCAACATATAAAAAATAGTTTACAGTTCATCCACCAGAAGCGCTGAAACTTTTATACAAACTCTATCCTAGACATTCAACTCTATCAAGTTTATACTTTGTGATTCTGTGAATTCAGGACTTCGGCTTGTTGGAGTTGGCTAAGATACATCTAATTGATGAGTGAAAATATTTAGTAATGGCGAGTGTGACGATTTAACTACGAAAGAATTGAAAGTACTATCATTTTTATTGCGAAATATAAAGCGTTTTATTAATAAACATGTTAATAATGTTGCAGCTCTGTCAAATATTGCTGCAGAAAAATGTTAATGTCTTATCTACTAACTGACCTGTTTTGAACCAGTCTATTTACTTATTAATAAAAATTAATAACACAAACTTCCCAACTGTAAATAATATATATACAGGATGTCTCACATAACAGGGTCAGTCCTATGTATATCGCTTAATATGCGTGACACGTCAAAAATCTTTTAATATTTTTTGTTGCATTTTGCATTTTTTGTTGTATTTACCTAAAATCAAAATATAGTGCCAGTGGTACATAACATAGTTCAAATATGCCTCTGTTGTCAATATGGCTGGCAAGACAAAAGGTAGAACCTTTTGCAAAAAAAAACTGATTTTCTAACGATTCCGGGAGAAGAGTTATTAATTTGTTAATTAGCGAGGTTGCAACAATCGAACAATAAACAATTATATTTGCAAAAATCTTGTGCCGATGGTTTGCCTTAATAAGCCAGAAATCCTGGAAAAAATTCCGGTTCTCTAGTGATTTCGGGGGTGGAGTTTTTAATTTGTTAATTAGCCCAGTTACAACAATTTAGCAATAAATAATAAAGCTAACACCAAAGTGATAAAGAGGGACATTTTCGTTGAATCGTGTGTGACATTTGCCATATGTCCAACAAAAATGGGTCATTTGTTAAATAAACAATGAAAAATTTGCGAGAGTACAGAGGTTAGATGTACCTTTTGTTATAAAAAATTCCCTGAACATTTTGCAGAAAACCGCATCTCAATCGAACTTCTCCGCAAAAAGTTGTCTATTTTCACATTTTTCATGCTAATTTGATGCGACTAAACTAACCTATACTCCCGGCCGATCCTTAACTCCACTACCGCGCTGCCACATTCCGCGATATCGACTTTTATTAACGAAAAAATTGTTTTATTACAACTAACATAAATGAATTGAAGAGGAGACATAGCATTTTATGGTCATTTAACGCACAAAACTAGGGTGAGATATCTTAATTAACTGATTTTTTACATAGTTGTAGAGTTTCTAACATTTTTCTCGAAAATAGTTGTGATTATTACCCATGCCATATAAAGATTTTTTGTTTATTTTGATGTATACTATCACCTATTATGTTTATGGCAGTCAAGCCTCTGACATTCTCTATATCTGACACGGTCTGTATTTTTTTAGGGTTGTGCTATTTTGGCTCTACATAGAAATAGAGCTGCTATCCTTAGAAAACAGTTAATAAGTGGAGTTCCACATGGACCTGTTCTTGGTCCATTACTTTTTTTGGCATATACTTCAGACCTGGGAAGTGTAATTAAATCGAAATTCACCTGTTACGCAGATGACACTAAACTCTATAACCATCCTCTAACGTCATATCATTTGTTATTAGAAGATTTGAATGAAATATATCTATGGTGTTATACGTGGTTACTCCCACTCAATACAGAAAAGTGCGTTATTTTGCATCTGGGAAAAAATAATCCAAATTTAAATTATTATATTGATAATAAACAACTTACGACTAGAGATAGTCATGTTGATTTGGGTATTACTATGACGACAGATCGTACTTGGTCACAACATATCACAAATATTACAAGACGTGCCAATAGATCTGTTTATCTGCTTACCAAAGTATTGCCAAATGTTTCGTTGGGAACATTCGTGAAACTATATACAACGTACACAAGACCAATTTTGGAGTACTGTGGATAGGTATGGCATCCTCTAACACGGGACAAGCACATGTTGGAATCTGTTCAACGCTATGCTACTCGTTGCCCCTATGGGTGTATAAGACCATCATATGAAGAACCATTGAAGTTGTCTAATCTCCATAGTTTTGAAGATCGAAAAACTCGTGGAGATTTTATTTTGACATATCGTTTGCTGCATTGAATGATCCCCTTGACCCCTTGATGATATTTTAGTGCTAAATTATGATGAACGTCTTCGAGGACATCAGTATAAATTAAAAAAAGAACACTTTAGAACAACTGTGCGTCAGCATATTTTTTTTCAAATCGAGTATTTAGTGTTTGGAATAGTTTGCCGGAAAGTGTAGTGAGTGCTTCATCTTTACAGTCCTTCAAAACCAGATTGGACAGCTGCTTCAAAGACAACTAATATATTTATTTTTCTCGTTCTTTGTTGTTCTTGTAATCTTTATATGGTTAATTAAGTCGCATGTATATATTTTAATGTTTTAGTGTTTAGTATTTAATATTTTAAAAGATTAGGTACTATTGTTTTACATTTAACATTTCTCATTGTACATCTTATTCGATGTGTATTTTTTTTTGTTATCTATTAATATGAGCTAACAGGATTTTCCTCTGCCTATTTTGTTTTGTAATAATAATAATAATATTAGAATAACTCTTCATAAATGCAACACATCTACTATTTGATACAAAGCACAAAAGGACATGTGAACGTAAAGGTATATTGTATTGTTTAAATCGGACGTGTATAAAACAAACTCGATTCGTTCAAATAAAGCTGGAAAATCTGATGAGATGTTTCTGTTCGGTGTTCTGACAATACATTGTTAGGTTTAATTAACGCAACTGGGAACACCCTTTGTCGATTCCGACTGGAAGTCGAATATCGTATTTTACGTCGAAGAGTTGTGTTGCGGGTCGATATCAATCAAAGTGCCCTTGTATGCTGCTACGAAGCTGATATACAAACAATTAATTCTCAATGAGCATTTAACTGTGTCATATTATTTAAATTTTAATAATACATTGATATGTAATATATGGAAATGTTTTCTAATTAATATAAATTATAAATACATTTAGTAGGGGTGATTCATCAAATTTTGTAAATAAATAAAAGGACCGTTTATTTTTTATTTATGAACCTATTTTACAAAAGCTCAAGAAGTACTACAGGAATTTTTATGAATTGCGTCGGTATTTATATTTGATGTGTTCACGGTCCAGGACTTTTTGAATGTTACTTATCTATGATGCTTTGGTCCTTGACTTTTGCATATCGCATATATTATAGTTCTAAAATCAGTTTCGATTGAAATTATTTAAATTCTTAAAGTTATAGTGGATATATGTAGTTAGAATATTCTTTCTCTCACTACAGTCATATATTCGTCCAGGTTTATGAACTACAGCCTACTGCCTTTTCACTGTTTTTATTTTTCAGCTGTACTTATTCCTAACGTGCCTCCAAGCTTGTCTACATTACTGCATGGTATTGTCAAGGTCTTGGAATATATTGCTTTCGCAGTTGCCCTTGGGAAAGACTATCTCTATGTTGTTATATGGTTTAGACGGTAATAATACCGTGTTTTCTTAAGATGATTTGCTAAATATTCCTACTCTGTTATCTTAGAGGTTGTTCTGATGGTTTTCTCAATGTTTCGGTTGATATATTCATTTCATCTAAGAGTAAATCGTAGATGATATTGTTCTATGAGTTTTGGTTCACAAATGGTTCGTGTTTGACGCACTAAGGTATTGACCATCTCTTGTTTCTAAGTAGGGTGGAAATTCAAATATCTATGTCAGTGTTAGTAGGTTTTCTACAACTTCACCAGAACGTCATGAACCAGTACACGTAACAAATATACCGATTAATGTTGGCAACATTGTCTTACTTTATCAAGACTTCACAGCTTGAATTACAAGACAAGACTTAAAAAATATGTCTTGGGAGATAAGACAAGAAATATTTCTACGACAAGAAGTCTTGTAAATATTAGAAGGGGTAATATTTATGTGAACATTAGCTAAAAAAATAAATATTGTATTTCTATTGCAAGTTTATACTTTATATAAAGGACATCCAGCTTGTAAAATTATTTTTAAAATCAAAGTTTATCGATTTCTTAAGTTTTATTGGGTTTTTTGCCACACTTCTGAAAAATAATAAAAATTAATTAAATAAGCCCTTGCGCCAAACGGAACAGTCAAGGGTTATTTTTGAAACTAAGTTTGCCTAACCAAAAAATCTCACACTGAAAAAAGCAGATAAGTAAAAAATAACAAAAATCACATCACTATCGCGCACTTCCGTAATATTGACGTTTCGAAAAACTCTCTGTTTTCGTTTTCAAAATAGTAGTACAATATTAAACCGTTTGTCAAGTTTGACAGTTTAAAATTTGTTTATCTGCTTCCATAGAGATGTTAAATGATTTTTATTTTATTTTTACTTACTTCTTCTTGATACATCTGTAGCCAACAATGATCGATGTTTACTGAACAGTTTGACACACACTTATTTCCGTTCAACAAAATAATCGCGGTCTCTTTTAATTTTCTTTTTGTCGCGTTATCTTCCTTCTCTAAAATTTTTGCCGAATCCCATTGAATCACATGACCGTTTTCCCAAGCGTGTTCGCATATTTTGGATTTTTCAAATTCCCGTCTTTTTATATAATTTTTATGTTCCTCAACTCTAACATTCATAGGCCGAGACGTTTCTCCGACATAATGTTTATTGCATTCACAAGATATACTATAGATGCAATTTTTTGAATTTTGTATATCATTTTTTGGACGCGTTTTTGACAAAAATGATCGTAAGGTATTAGTTGTCTGAAAAACTGTTCGAATATTAAATTTATTACCGATTCTTCTTAACTTTTCTGATAATATAGGAATGTATGGAATTTTTATTGTATGATTAATTTCTTTTATTTGTCTTAAAGTGTTAGTTTTATCTGCAATATTTTTGAATGCTCTATCAACAAAATTTGGAGGGTATTCATTATTTATTAAAACATTTTTAATAAATTTTAGTTCGTTGTTAAAGATATCATTGTTTGATGAAATTAATTTTGCTCTATCATATAAACATTTAACAACACCTTTCTTAATATCGATGTGATGGTTAGATTTAAAATTTAAATATCTATTGGTGTGAGTTTGTTTTCTATAAACACTTGTTTCTACAGAATTATCGTGTTTTTTAATTAAAACATCTAAAAATGGTAGCACATTATTATTTTCTATTTCCAAAGTGAATTTTATTGTTGGTTCTTTATTGTTAATATCATTTAAAAATTCATTTAATTCTGTAACAGTAAAAGGCCAAATTGCAAAAATGTCATCTACATATCTCTGTTTTAATAAATAATGAATACCCTCCAAATTTTGTTGATAGAGCATTCAAAAATATTGCAAATAAAACTGACACTTTAAGACAAATAAAAGAAATTAATCATACAATAAAAATTCCATACATTCCTATATTATCAGAAAAGTTAAGAAGAATCGGTAATAAATTTAATATTCAAACAGTTTTTCAGACAACTAATACCTTACGATCATTTTTGTCAAAAACGCGTCCAAAAAATGATATACAAAATTCAAAAAATTGCATCTATAGTATACCTTGTGAATGCAATAAACATTATGTCGGAGAAACGTCTCGGCCTATGAATGTTAGAGTTGAGGAACATAAAAATTATATAAAAAGACGGGAATTTGAAAAATCCAAAATATGCGAACACGCTTGGGAAAACGGTCATGTGATTCAATGGGATTCGGCAAAAATTTTAGAGAAGGAAGATAACGCGACAAAAAGAAAATTAAAAGAGACCGTGATTATTTTGTTGAACGGAGATAAGTGTGTGTCAAACTGTTCAGTAAACATCGATCATTGTTGGCTACAGATGTATCAAGAAGAAGTAAGTAAAAATAAAATAAAAATCATTTAACATCTCTATGGAAGCAGATAAACAAATTTTAAACTGTCAAACTTGACAAACTGTTTAATATTTTACTATTTTGAAAACGAAAACAGAGAGTTTTTCGAAACGTCAATATTACGGAAGTGCGCGATAGTGATGTGATTTTTGTTATTTTTTACTTATCTGCTTTTTTCAGTGTGAGATTTTTTGGTTAGGCAAACTTAGTTTCAAAAATAACCCTTGACTGTTCCGTTTGGCGCAAGGGCTTATTTAATTAATTTTTATTATTTTTCAGAAGTGTGGCAAAAAACCCAATAAAACTTAAGAAAACTAAAATTATGCCACAAATAAATAGCTTCAGACAAAGTTTATCGAGTTTATCGCGCTGTAGTTCTGCTGAACTAGAACTAAATTGAACTTGGAAAACCTCCATATAGTCACTCACCATCAGCCCATCAGATATATAACGCTTTCGAGCTTATTAGCTCTATCAGTATTCCACTGATGAAAGCTAATAAGCTCGAAACCGGTATATGTCTGGTGGGATGCTGATGAGTAACTCTATCTGTTTGATAGAGGTTTTCTAGGGGTAATTCAATGCTGGTCAAGGCATTAGCCCTCAGAGTAGTTGTTTCCTGGAATTCTGTGTTTGCAACATATCGTTATCGCCAAAATGCGATAGATGTCACTAGCTTCCAATGGTTTCTACTGCGATGTAGAACGCTTCGTGTATGTGGCTTGTCAGTCCAGCCTGGAGAAGCGAATGGCCGCTAGATGTGGCGCTACGTAACGCGGAGTTACTCATATAAGAACTGCTTCGAAAACACTTTCTAGTTTAGCAAAAAAAAAAACTTTAAGAGAATTGTGTTTGTTATTCAAAAATATGATATAATAACGACTTATCATATATATTGATGAGAACTAATAAGTTTGAAACCGCTATGTGTCTACTAGTGAATGACCTTTACTAGATATTTTTTGTACATAAAGCTGGTAGTCCGCATAGTGTTGTTCACACAATATAATTTTCAGTATTATAAATGTTGTATATGCAGAAATAGCAGGTCTTTTGCTGCTAGTTGGACGTAGACGATATACATAAGATATAGGTACGCACCTTGTATTTCACCAACACTGAAATATATAGAAATGCTTTTTATATGTATACCTGATACATTTAAATAAGTTTCCAATATTTAACTGATTGCTTTATTTTATAAATCGCAATAAAACATCGATTATGTTTCCTTTTGTTGCACAGAAGGAATATGGCAATTTTTTAGATGTTATATGAATTATTACCCGTAGGGAGTTGTGAGACGGATAATACAATTATCATAACGAACGCAAAAAGCGTCATGAAATATATTCCTGGATTCTTCTATAATTTAGATGACAGTGGTCTGACGTGGAAATATACGAATATCTACCTTAAATGACATGCAGGTGGAAACTTGGGAATTTCCTATATTTTGTTACTTTTTCCTTTAGTGGAAATGATTGAAACTGACTCTCCAATATTTTCTCGATCATATGTGCCCCGCTGAAGTTTAATTATTCGGAAAAATGGATTTTTACATAATTTTAGTAATATTTTAAGAACGAGTTTGTCAACACATAGGATGTTTTGCTTAAAAATACAATAATAATTTTAGTGTTCAGTCATCCTTATAGATTTATTTGCAGAGCTCATTTTAAAATTGTACGTATGCGCATGGCTTTTACGTTATTGAAAATCCACTGGACTTTATTTTGGGGACTACTTTAAAAATAATTTATTCTTTGAAACTGAATACTATTTTTAAAAATTCCCTTTATCCGAAAAAAGAATAATCAAAAAGAGCAATTGAAAAATGATTTAAAATTACACTTCTGCACGGCACTGGAAATTCGTCCACTGTAAAGTCTGACAAGACAAAGCATGAATTGGCGACCGGACAAAAAAAATTAACTGCTTTTGCCGCTATTGTTATTAATTATTAATAGAACGAATTTGAGGTTTAATTAGTAAAATAGTTAGACATACCTGATTTCTATAAACTAATACAAATGTTTCTGCTTTTTGTCCGTTGTGAATTCGTAAGTTCAGCAGCTAAGATACGTTCGCATAAATCATCAGTGATGTGCACTTCGGTGCGATAGACTTCATTTTTTAAATATCCCCAAAATAAGAAGTCCAAGTCCAACAAACAAACAAACAAACAAACAAACAAACAAACAAACAAACAAACAAACAAACAAACAAACAAACAAACAAACAAACAAACAAACAAACAAACAAACAAACAAACAAACAAACAAACAAACAAACAAACAAACAAACAAACAAACAAACAAACAAACAAACAAACAAACAAACAAACAAACAAACAAACAAACAAACAAACAAACAAACAAACAAACAAACAAACAAACAAACAAACAAACAAACAAACAAACAAACAAACAAACAAACAAACAAACAAACAAACAAACAAACAAACAAACAAACAAACAAACAAACAAACAAACAAACAAACAAACAAACAAACAAACAAACAAACAAACAAACAAACAAACAAACAAACAAACAAACAAACAAACAAACAAACAAACAAACAAACAAACAAACAAACAAACAAACAAACAAACAAACAAACAAACAAACAAACAAACAAACAAACAAACAAACAAACAAACAAACAAACAAACAAACAAACAAACAAACAAACAAACAAACAAACAAACAAACAAACAAACAAACAAACAAACAAACAAACAAACAAACAAACAAACAAACAAACAAACAAACAAACAAACAAACAAACAAACAAACAAACAAACAAACAAACAAACAAACAAACAAACAAACAAACAAACAAACAAACAAACAAACAAACAAACAAACAAACAAACAAACAAACAAACAAACAAACAAACAAACAAACAAACAAACAAACAAACAAACAAACAAACAAACAAACAAACAAACAAACAAACAAACAAACAAACAAACAAACAAACAAACAAACAAACAAACAAACAAACAAACAAACAAACAAACAAACAAACAAACAAACAAACAAACAAACAAACAAACAAACAAACAAACAAACAAACAAACAAACAAACAAACAAACAAACAAACAAACAAACAAACAAACAAACAAACAAACAAACAAACAAACAAACAAACAAACAAACAAACAAACAAACAAACAAACAAACAAACAAACAAACAAACAAACAAACAAACAAACAAACAAACAAACAAACAAACAAACAAACAAACAAACAAACAAACAAACAAACAAACAAACAAACAAACAAACAAACAAACAAACAAACAAACAAACAAACAAACAAACAAACAAACAAACAAACAAACAAACAAACAAACAAACAAACAAACAAACAAACAAACAAACAAACAAACAAACAAACAAACAAACAAACAAACAAACAAACAAACAAACAAACAAACAAACAAACAAACAAACAAACAAACAAACAAACAAACAAACAAACAAACAAACAAACAAACAAACAAACAAACAAACAAACAAACAAACAAACGAACAATCAAATAAATAAAATTTCTCTGCTGATAATGTCACAAGATTGTAATGTTCTCACAATAATAAACAACTACCAGTTTATTTTCAGTTTGATTTCTTGAATAATTTCAAAAATATAGGTAAAAGCAATTATTATTTTTTAGTACTATTAGTCTCGGATTGAAAGCCCCTAAAAGTAAAATTTTATATTATCCAACAGAAACGTCATGTGTGGAACAATAATATGAATTTTTAGGTAGAAATTGCATTTTAAAACACGTTTTTGCAATATGCTACAGTCTACTATTATTTAAATTCGCAAATCTGTTTGTTATTGATTTTAATAATGTAATAGCAAATAGCACCCCAGCTACAGAAATACATCCCATAAATTTAATTGCTGATCCGCATTTAGAGCAAGTGCTAGCGGCAGTCTGCCCTAAGTCAACATCGAAAATTGATTGATGTGTCAGTATTGAAACAATAATGAATTTGCTATATTTGGCACTACCTGTGGACAAACAAAACAACCGAATCCACTAATAATTTCGTGTATCCAATTTGATACTTATCTGCTGTTTAGGTTTGATATTTTTATGAATATTAATTTATTATTATATTTATTAATTATTATTATTTTGTTTAATTATTTATATATATAAATTTGAATTTTAAAATTTAATTTCTATAGTTTTTTATGAATACTTATTTGTTTTGTTGTAATTTGTTTAATTTTAAAGAATTATAAAGATTATATTTTGTTTATGTTTTTATTTAATTTTGATAAATTATTTTATTGTTATTGTTAAAGTTTGTTAAGTTAAATTTGTATATTTACCTGCTGTATGCTTATCATAATATTTAAAAAAAAACTTTGTTAGAGCTAGTTCCTCAGGTTGCGGTTCTAACTTTTTAATCACCCTTTATGTATTATACTACCATTAGAGATATGCGAGAATTCTCTTTATACAGGGTCGGAAAACGCTGATGGTCTATCTGAGTTTACACGAGAGCGACAAAGTAAAGTATAGAAATCCGTGCGATAGACAAGGATGACTATATTGACGACGTTTTATAAATTAGAATAACATCTGAGCAGTCGCTCCCACTTCTAACCGAGCGCATCCGATTGGCCGGAAGGTTTGGCAGGCATCTGTCAGTTTCAGGCAGCTGGCAGCTTCAGTGCTTCAGTTTCTATGTGCGGAGTAGGACGCATTTGCTTAAAACAAAGCAAATTCTTACGTGCTTTTAACTATTTAGAATTATTTCATAAACCTACCCCCTAACGGTGTATGAAAATAATTGCAATTATTTTTCGCTTTTGTATTTATTTAATAGCCGCTCTGGCAGAAAGTAATACTAAAACTCTAAAACATAAATAAACTTAAAACTTATTGCAGTAAAAACAAAAGAAAAAAATTTATGTTGATGTTTAACTAATAAGTTGTTCAAAAATGCCCCCCCTTTGTGCCTCGCAATACCCTAATCTGTCATAGAATTCGGTTCTTACGTGTTCTAGCATTTCAGGGGAAATATTATGTAGGACGTCTTCAATTCGGGCCTGTAAATTGACTAAATTACGTGGCCTATCATGTGAATGGCCGTAAATGGCCTGTTTTAAATGCCCCCAAAGAAAGAAGTCGTTGGACGATAAATCTGGCGATCTGGGGGGCCTCTTGTACTAATAAGATGCTGAGAGAATGTGGTTTCTAAATATGCTGTTACTCGACGTGCATTATGAGCAGGACAACCGTCTTGTTGAAACCACACATCCTCAAAGTTGATATTTAATGCTCGAACTGGTAAAGAAGTACAACTGTGAAACGGAAAGTGATGGAAACTCGCGGAAGGAAGATTGTATTTTTAAAATGAGTTTTCCAAATAAAAATTCTATTGCTATATCTTACAAGATGAAACTTAGTCCGTATAAATGAAATCGAAAACAGTATACTGATAGAAAGGACGAAATAGTGATATGGCGAAGAAACTAATTAGAATAAATATTAAAAAATAAGAATCTGGATCGAAGAATATATTAAATTTTGACGAAACATGGGCGTATGAAGGTCATACGGAAAGCGGTACGATAAAATAAGTGTGAATAAAAAAACAAAAAATTCTTCGTGCTCATTTAAAGAAAGCGAGATTAAATAATAAAGTAGCTACAATAAAAAATAATGTACTTATAATAAATAACAAGAAATTTACATATGAAGATTTAATAAATAAAGAAAACACCGCTGAAGAAGGTCAAAAAAATCAAGAAGAGGAGTTTTTAGAGGTGGTTGGATCATCCCGTAGTTCATCTGTACATAGTTCACTACCAATGCAAGATGAAGAACAAGAAGGAAACAAATCATCCTGCAGCCAGAATCCCAAAAAAAGGAAGAAGAAGCCTTATGTTTATATGACTACTGGTAAACGATCAAATAGAGTTAAAAAATAAATTGGATGTTTTATATTTATTTATAGATGTTAATATTTTCAACAAACTATTTGTATTGTAGCAGGTATATTTGTTATTAAATTTATTCATACTATTCACCAGTAAATTAGTGCTAACTATGGATCAATTTTTGAGAGATTATGTAGTTAAAAAAATTCCAACTGAAATTTTAAACAATATAAATGAATTGAATGAAGTATTAAATGTTAATTCTACATTTGAAAATTTTAAAGTCATTCATTTTAACATTAGAAGTGTTCAAACATTTTGAAGAATTAGAAGTATTCCTGAATCAATGTAGTTTAGAATTTGAGTGTATAATTTTAACTGAAACTTGGCTATTAGATAATTATCAAATATATAAATTAAAGGGTTATAATATCGTGTACAGTGAAGGAAACTTTAATCAAAATGATGGCGTTTTATTATATATAAGAGAAAATATAAATTTGGAATTTGGGATATTGATAATGTCGGACCTATGAAAGTTATAAGAGCGAAATTAAATTTCTTTAAGAATGTAGTAGATATATTATGCATGTATAAATTACCTTCGATAAACAACAATGAGTTTCTTGAAAATCTTGAATATTATTTACAATCTAAGCCGTTTTGTTCTCAAATAAATTTGATGTTGGGTGATATGATGACCTTTTAACTGACAACAATATTAAACAAGAATACCTTAATATTATGTCTGAACAAAGTTGTTTTCCCTTAATAAACAAAGTTACGAGGCCACAAAGTAATACTTGCCTAGATCATATTTTTATTAAATACGACAATTATTTTGAAGAAAATTCAATACCTATAATACTAAATGATGCTACTAGAGATCACTTTCCTTTAATTTTACAAATAGTAACTCAAAAAAGTAGATTAAATTCTGATTTAAATCAAATTATTAAATATATCGATTATGTACAGTTAAAACATGAGTTAACAACACTGTCTTGGGAACAGTTATATAGTATCGATGATGTAGAGATTGCAACAAACACGTTTGTAAATATTTTAACAGAAGCAATAAAAAATAATACTAAGTTAGTTAAAAAAAACGAAAAAATATTTGTCACAAACCTTGGATAGCTTACTACAATCAATTAAACGCATTAATTACAAAAATATAGGACTTTAAATTTAGAAAATGAATATAAAAATTATAGAAACAATTTGAATAAAATTATTAAAAAATCTAAAATTAAGTATTATAAAGAAAAAATTGATAATGACAAAAGGAATACTAAAATGCTATGGAAAACAGTAAATGAATTACATAGTAAATCTAATAAATTAGATAATAAAATTAATAAATTATATGATATTAATAAACAGACCGTTATAGAAAATGAAGTAGAGGTGTGTGAACTGTTTAATGAAACATTTTCCACCATTGGAAGTAAAATGGCCAAGAATATAAATAGGGATATAAGATATAATGAAAAAAACAAAATCAATGAGTCGTCTATGTACCTGTTCCCGACAGATTGCCCTGAAGTTAAACAAATTATTTTGCAATTAAAAAATAAAAAATCTGTAGGAGTGGATGGAATAAAGGCAGAAACATTAAAACAAATAGCTGATTTTATCACTAAACCTTTAACATTTTTAATTAATAAATCTTTTGCAGTTGGATTATGTCCATCGGCATTTAATATATCTATGGTCAAGCCGATATTTAAAAAAGGGGACAGAATGGATCCAACCAATTATAAGCCAATATCCTTAATTTCCAATAAGTATAAGTAAAATTTTTGAGAAATTGTTAAAAGTAAGAATTGATAGATTTTTAAAAAAGTTCAATGTTATTTCTGATTATCAGTATGGCTTCCAGAGTAACAAATCAACATCAGATGCTATTGCTTTGCTTACTAAACATATATATAATTCATTAGACAAGGGTAGACCATCTCTTGGCATATTTATAGATCTGGCCAAAGCCTTTGATACTGTGAGTCACCCTATGTTAATCAATTGCCTAAAAAATGTAGGAATTAGAAATCTACCTCTACAACTAATAACTAGCTATTTATCAAATAGAATTCAATGTGTAAGTGTAGGAAGTGTGCAAAGCACTTTTAGAACCATTGAATATGGAGTACCCCAGGGTACAATATTAGGGCCGTTACTTTTTATTTTATATATAAATAATATATTTTTATTGGAGTTAGATGAACGCGTAATCAGTTTTGCTGATGACACAGTAATTTATTTTGAATCAGACACTTGGGATGAACTAAAAATTAAAGTAGAAATTGATTTTATAAAAATAAAAAAATGGCTCGATTACAAATTATTATCTATAAATTTGGATAAAACATTTTTTGTCCCTTTTACATTCTATGCTCCTCAGTTACCAAAATATAAAGCACTCAATATAGTATCAAATGAACAAGTCCTCAACATAGATTATACAGAATCCATTAGATATTTAGGAATATTTATTGATCAACATCTTCGATGGGATGTCCATACACATGAATTGTTAAATAAATTAAGAGGAATAATTCCGCTATTTAAAAATTTGAGGAAAGTTCTACATGTAAATCAACTTAAAATAATGTATAAATCTTTTGTAGAGTCTCATCTTAGATATGGTATTATTGGTTGGGGTGGGTTGGTAGATATACATTTAAAAAAACTAAATTCTATACACCATAGGATATTAAAAATTATATATAATAAAGAAAATACCTATCCAACAAATCAACTGTTTAAAATTGCAAATGTGATGGATATTCGACAAATTTACAGCCTCGTTGTAGTATTATATTAATTCTCAGAGAACAAAATGGCTACAGTAAGGTCACCTTATGCGTAAAACCATAGGTCAACGTTCGTTCCTTTTCATTGGTCCTAAGATATTCAATATATTACCTCTAGATATTAAAATAACACACAATAAAAAAAAATTCTAATACTTAGCAACTAATTATATTTTGCACACTGAAAGGAAATTTTGGACTGATTTGATTGATTTAAGATAAATTAGTCAGGTTATTGTTATTATTATTGTTATTTTTAATTGAATATATATATTATTTTACAACACAAAATAATTTTAACTCAAATATGGGTATATATAAAATTGAACATGATCTCTCATTAGACTGATACATAATTCTTTACGTACGCAATTAATATTCAATTGTATGTTTATTAGTATATAATAATGTTAAAAATAAAATAGGTTTGTGATAAGTATTATATAATAATAAATAATTATATATGTATGTCAGTGTGGGTGTGGGTGTGGGTGTGTGTGTGTGTGTGTGTGTGTGTGTGTGTGTGTGTGTGTGTGTGTGTGTGTGTGTGTGTGTGTGTGTGTGTGTGTGTGTGTGTGTGTGTGTGTGTGTGTGTGTGTGTGTGTGTGTGTGTGTGTGTGTGTGTGTGTGTGTGTGTGTGTGTGTGTGTGTGTGTGTGTGTGTGTGTGTGTGTGTGTGTGTGTGTGTGTGTGTGTGTGTGTGTGTGTGTGTGTGTGTGTGTGTGTGTGTGTGTGTGTGTGTGTGTGTGTGTGTGTGTGTGTGTGTGTGTGTGTGTGTGTGTGTGTGTGTGTGTGTGTGTGTGTGTGTGTGTGTGTGTGTGTGTGTGTGTGTGTGTGTGTGTGTGTGTGTGTGTGGTGTGTGTGTATATGTGCTCACATGTATGTCGGTGGGTACATTATTTAATTGTGTTATACATATACACGTGTTGTGCATATGCAAATTAATATTTATTTTTAAGAATGTTTTTGCAACATCTATATTGAATAATATAATTACTTTTAGCTATTAGTTTATATATTTATATAAAATTAGTGACTGCTCAAAAATTATTATTGTTAAACACGTACAAGCACTTTGGTGCTTCTGTGGTTTTCTACTTTATTTATAACTTGATATGCTTTCTATGTATTTTTCTGTATTTTTCAGTATGTTTTTTTTTAGATATTTCAAGTTAAATAAAGTTTATTTATTATTTATTATTATTATAATGTGTGACCGTTAAAGTGACAGTGCTAGTAACCAATAGTAAATAGTGTGTATGTATTTTAAAGCCTTTTGTCACTTTCAATGCGAAATTCGCAAATAATTGCGCGATTTATTTAACGGTGGAAAAATCTCTATTTGTAACAAATGTGGTCAACTACCTATAACATTTTCTACCATTTTCATCATGAAACTGCCATGGTACATTATCAGAAGTTCAAAACAAACTTATTAACACCACATAATTATGAAAGGGGCATTAATATTTGTAGTGTTTGACAGTATCGCAAATTGCAATTGTAAAAAGTTGAGATTTTCCCGCCATAAATAATTAAAACAGAAGTTGCAAAATTCGTGCAAAAATCCGTGAATTTCGCGTCCATGAGGACAAGACTTAAATGTGTTACCTGCGGAATGCGGATCAGGTAGGTGTAAGTGGGTGGTAGTGGGCAATCGCCGTCCATAAGAACAGGGACACATTTAAAGTAAATTGCTAATATGCTAGGTTCAGCCGACGTCAACTTATTTTTGATAATTTTGTGTGCTTTAATTCTTCTCAAGCGGCGCGCTTAGGAAATCATACCACCCTTACCCTTCCATACTCATCTCTGTGTTGTGAGTTAGTCACTTTCTATTATTTTCGACCTTAGGCAATTGACAAGATAAAAACTTTAAATTTTGAAATAATTCTTATAATTTTTATTATCTAACGCCTCGAAATTGGTAAAAACTGTTATATCACTGTTTCTACTCTAAAAATAATGGATGGTATGTAATGGAACAATTTTTGTCATTTTTATATATTTCTTATATCTGATCGCATTCAAATTTAGTACGCCTATGCTCCCCGCACGCTTCACCCGTCCCGCTGGTCAGCAAGCTAGCGATTAGTCACTGTCCACAATTTCGACCGCTGGTAAAATATCAGAATACCGGAGTTGGAGTTGCACAAGTAGCGACATCTCTTGCGAAAGCGAAAGGCAAAGATGGCGATTGGTCGCTGAGATATAAGTGGGAGTGGATTTTATTTGTTGAATGACGAAATGGGCGGTGACTATTTAGATTTTAAAACTTCGTCAATATAGTCATCCTTGTCTATCGCACGGATTTCTATACTTTACTTTGTCGCTCTCATGTAAACTCAGATAGACCATCAGCGTTTTCCGACCCTGTATATTGTTTTGACATTTTTTGTATTTATTTTCGATATGTAAAATTTAAAAATATTTAGTGTACTTTTGTTACACTGTTCAATAAATGAATATTTTTAGTAATTACTTTGCAAAAATTGATATTCAATCATATTTATTTCTTATTATGGCCAAGTTTAATATAAACTCCATACTCTGTATTGTTGCTACATTTGATTTGTATCTCCTCCATTCCTTCAACACTAGATGGTGCTGTCCTTGGCTCGTTCTCTGATGTCATTTGGTTTTTGATAATTTACTGCTGATTGTCTCCAACACACTATTTCACTTAATTTTTAAATTCACTTTAGTCCACAGATTTTATTTTTATGGAGGTTTTACTTTTAGCTCACTTTTCTATTAGTTTTCTTGACTATTTATTCCTTTAGATAATTTGTCAGTTGTTCACAATTACAAAATTGGTGTCAAAATTCTTCAAACGTCAAACATAAATTTTCTTGGTAAGCGCCATTCAATTAGTTACTTTACTTAACTTTCTTGTTTCGTTTTAGGAGTTTTCATACGATGTGTACGCTTTGATGGAATTTTGAAAACTGAAGCTCCTCGCCTCGGCATTGCTTTTATTACACAGAAAAAACAAATGAAGTTGCTATGGAAAATAAACAATGTCAAATATTGAAACTTTTTTCTTCTTGGATTTTTGGATCATGCTTGCCTTACATGAAAAATTAATGTTATTTTCAGCTTCTACACATTTTTATGAACATTTTGATACCTAATATTGCTATATACAAGTAATTTTAACCTAGTCCGTAATTTCTTACTATTTTCAAAATTTAAAAAAAAACTATCACTAAACTTAAATCTATGCCTATATGCTTAATAATTGTCCGCTTTTCTGTGCTTTTCACATATTTTGATTTTCTTTTTACTATTTTGTGAATGTTTATATCGTCTTGAAGTTACAAATCTGTCGCTACGAAGGAACTTGTCAATTTTCATACATTTTCATCTGGATCTGAGTATAGTTATGCACTATCTGGAATGTCCTTTTCAAACACCATAAACGTATATCCTTACAATACATACAAAATTTTTAACATCTACACGACTGATCTACGTCACGTCTTTTAAATGAAAAATCAAAACTTGATAAAGGTTTTAAATCCAATTTTATACATGAAAATACATTTAAGGTATGCTAAACTTTACTTTTTATTACTTTTTGTTTGATATTATTGAGTTAGATTGAAATTTCCTTCTTAGTCGAAGATTTATCATCAATGCATTTTTGAACTTTTTCGAATGTCCTCTGATACATTAATAAAAGTCTAAATTGGTATTCTAGGGTGATTACTCATTACATTTACTACCTTTCTACTCCATTATTTGATTAAAATTGTTTTTAATTATATTTTAATTTTACCTATTTTATGTGATTTTGACAGTTACTTTTGCATAGATTTTGTGTATTACATTTTACCTTTTACATGTTACAAACTATTATTCATATTCAAATTTACTTTTCATTAACTATAGAGTCTGTATTTTATATCATTTCCAAATTTTTATTTTTTAAATTTATTTGAATACATTTGAAATTTTCTTAATATTGCAATATATCATAAATTTTAATTTATATGGTCTGATTTTGTGCTCATATTTTATTTTCAATTTTTGGGTATTTCACAATATGTACCTTTAAAAGTTACGTTTTATAAATAATTCGATAAAAATTATTATATTTATGTAATATTGCTCGGTCAATGGTTGATCGAATCCCGCGGCCGGTAGACCGTAAATCAGCTGTATCCGTGTAGAGGATTGGCACCCTGTCTGCGGGTATGATAGGGTGGAACCTGAGAGATTGATACCGGTTGATATTTGACCACACCCCTAATTAATAAGGTTTTCCTCATTCCTGCAGTGAATGGTGGTTAGGGTCTACCAATGAGTAGTTCCTGGATGCAAATGCGGCCTGCTTGATAATAATAATATACCGGCCCCTCTCCTGCACAAGTATCCGACTTCTGAGCTAATCCTTGTGATTAGAATGAGGTGTAGAGCAATTATTATTATATCATCATTATTATTTAAACAAAATTATATTTATTTCTATACCAAGTAACTAGAAAGTACCTTAGCAAACTCCTATGTGTTGAAATAAGTTCCTCAAAGAAAAAATTAATTCGTCAATAATAAAACAGTTTCTGCTGCTCCTACCTCAATTTTATCTGTTTTCTTTTTGAAGCAATTTGTATATTGCTTGTATAGGAAAATGCTTTTTTAGTGTGTGTAGACCGTGCTCGTTGGTACTTGATTTAGACGACGTTAGAACTGCCAATGGAATAAGTATCAATCTAGCCTAGCTATATTAAATTAAAAAAAGTAAATCCAAAGAAGAAAACATGGAAATACGAGGAAGAGAAAAAAATAGAAGTCCATGATGATATAAAATACGCCATTCATATTGATTCTTCTTCAAAAATTCAATTCAATTTTGCCGAAGATGAGGACATGCCTAAATTATCTGACACAGTTGTTAGAAGAACAATGCATATCTTGAATTTTTGGGTATTTGAAGCGAAATCATAAGATTTTTATAAATGGTTTTAATGTTTTTTCATGTGAATTGTGAAAGTAATAAATTTAAAATATGTTTTATAATCACAACTTGTATATGTTATGTGTGTTTTATGACTATTTTCATCATTTGATGAACTTCATTAGCGTAGCTATGCATGCTACTGATTAACATATTTAGTTCTTACCTCGTTGTAAAGCAAACTCATTAATCTGACTAATACCTGGATGAAAATTTTGCTGTCAAATATATGTTTTTTAATTATTATTATTATGCCCAATAAGTAGACACAAAAATATAGCTTAATTGCTAATGTGAAAACAAAACAGACAAATAAAATCATGCACTAAAATATATAGCTATTTATATAAAGAGAAAATTCATAAATAATTCAAAGACACAGCCAAATTAAAATATACTGAAAAATTAAACAATAAAAAAGAAATTGAGACGGTATATTCGCACACGGATTAAAAACAAACTCTCTACCTTACACTAGCATGGAACATAAAGATGATCATAACCATTCTTGAATGAATTAATGGACGATGCAGCAAATTAGTATTTTCAAAACGTTAATTTGAGCGCGTTAAGATATTTGACGGTAAGAAGTGAATAAGTTCACTTATCGCAGCACCATAAGTACTTGTGGTACTACCTAGTTTCTGTTATAACAATAATTTATGTTTCAGGAATTATATTTAACAGCTATAGTTGACTGCAAAATAATTACAAGTAAACTAATGACTGCAAGTGAATTTTAAAATTCAATAAAATACTTTACTGACAACAAGTGACGTAATAGCTTATCAGTGGTACACAACACCAGATAATGAAATATTTAAGGTAATTCATTTTTTTTAGTAACACAGTTTACTTGAAGAATTTTTCTCCGTGTATGAATGTCTCTGAAAAAATGCGACTGAGAAAATATAGTCGTATAAATTTAATTAAATTTATTTTAAAAATAATTATTACACACCTTATTTGGAGAAAAAAATCTGGTAGTTTTCAAGTAAAATGAATAGCTTTGTTTTTAGTGTTGTATTCACTTGGATGTTAAATTAAAAGTTAAAATTGCGGGCAGGCGTAAAAAATTTAAATACTATTTTTCATGCAAATTACAACAGCATGATGTGAAAAATATATATTATCATCCTTATCCACATATATACTTCAAAAAAAAACCGGCTATCTCCAGAAAATTTAGGTCCGCCTGTCACATAAATTAGCAACGTATAAATTTATATGGTATACAAGGGAGAATATTCCACACCCTCATGACATGGACACACCGTCAGAAACAGGGCCAGAACCGTAAGAAAATATTGTGGTGTTGGTACATATTTTATAGGGAAATCTAGAGAGTGTTTATGAAAACCACAGTCGATATGCATGAGTTCAGCCAGCGGCAATTTTCATATTCCAGGCGTCAGAGGTTGAAAATCATCGTCTTCCAATTATGTGTTTTATTTTATGCCCATGAGGAGAGAAAAATTTAAAATGGGCACCAAAATTTGATGTACAACAAAACGTTTTACAAAATAACGAGGCTTTCGCGGTTTTCTTAAATATCTCCGAAAATATAAATTTTATGAAAAAAAATATAGAATTCAAAAAAATTTCCGCACGAAAAGAGTTTCTTCAATTCTTTCTATTGTATCTATAATTTTTAGGATATCGTTGAGTATACCGTGCTGTGACTAACACTATGTTTCAAAAGAACAGTGATTAAATATTTGTCTAACTTTCGTTCCATGCCAACTACTCGAGCAACCTCACGGTAGCGTGTGTAATGACTTTATCATCAAATACAGAGCTGGAAAAATATTAATTTGGAACCAACGGAATGTGGTTGAACACTATCAACAATTTACTGCAAGTAACCACAGAAAAAGAAGCAGTATTACTTAAGATAATTTGTACATCTAGAATGTATGGAAGACGAAAGGGCAGTTAAGAAAATAGTAGGGAGTAAGCGCAACTACAAGAAAAAAAGAGGTAGACCGAGGAAGCGATGGAGAGAGGCGGTGGCAATAGATCTAACGGAGAAAAATGTAACGGATTGGAAAAGGAAGGCGAAGGACAGAATGGAATGGAGGAGAATAACACAGCTCTGGGCCTAAAAGGCCTGTATACAGCTTTATATATATATTGTGATAAATCAGAAATTCCATAAGAATCGAATACTATGAAATTCAGTTTAAGCAACAAAACAAAGAATTATTATTGAAATGTTAATATTATTGATATAAAATATAGATGAATTATTATTGTTGAAATGATCTTCAATAAACATATCGAAAGAAGACTAGTAATATATTAAATTAACAAAATTTTACAAATTTTATTAAATTCAATTTAAAATTTTAACTATCAAATCTGGACATGACGATACAAAAACATACATTATATAAAGAAAGAAAATACAAAAACCAGACAATGACATATAAAAAGAAAGTATAAAGAACAAAGATTTAGCATATATGCATATCGCAAGACTAAAACATCATTCTAATAAAATATTAGCTAGATAAAATAAAAATTCCAATTTTAAAATATAATGACAATTAGAAATGTCAAACGTAAAGATGGCTATTCAAGGAAATATCAGCATCTCTGACAGGACACTAAAAAAAGACACAAATTAAAGAATATTTAAGTATAAAATTAGTAAAAATTGTTATGTAGTTGTAAAAATAGTTCTAAGAATACAAAAGACAATCAGTGTCGTGAAAAGTGCTTCAATAGGAATAATTAAAATTATTACATGTGTAGTGACCCTAAGAAAAACTAATAATAATCTAGAAGGTAAAATTACCCAGAAACAATAATTTGTTGATTAGTTACGAAGAAAACTGTGAAGCGAGAAGAGGTATGAATTTGCTAGAGTCAAAAATTTCATAATTTATAGTTAAAATTTAATTAAAACAAAAAAAAACTTATACGTACCAGTCTCACAGTAAATTAAAACATAAAGTAACTCAAGACAACATCAAGCCATATCAAATTTAAGAATTTAGTGGAAACCATCTACATAACCAGACCAGACCAGACCTAGGGGTTGTGCAAAAGATCGAAGAAATCCATTCTTAGAGGGAAGTAACCTCAAAATACATATCTAGATCTCGATAAGAAGAGAAGTCCAGAATTCTACAGGATATCCAGGCTGGAGGATCGAAAGCATCCAGAGAATAAAACATCATCCAGAGAAGAGAAGTTCCAGATAGCAACAATAGAAAAATCATCTACAAAAAAAGTAAGAAATAACGTACGTTATACAAGGTTATCTAGCTAGATCGAATACGAATTGATAAATAACAATAAGTAACTTCTGAACGATTAATAACGGTATACTACAGTTAATTACTTACCTTCTTTTAGATTTCACTCATTTAAAAAGCTTAAACTTATAAATCCAGTCATTAAATGTTGTAAGACACCAAAACAGAAATTAAAGACGTTAAAATTCAGAACTTAACTGACATCTAAATAGCATAAGTTGTATAAATAGATTAGATAAATTCCATTGCATTCGTGTGTATTTCTGGTTGCATAAAAGCAGTAAGTAAACGAAAATAATTTTAAACACTAGAAAAACAAACGAAAAGCAAATTTGTTAATTGTTAAGCTGTTAAAAATATTCTTTAATATTCCTTATTTTGAATGCCTTCGAATTTAATCGAGGAATTATCATTTTGCTGTTTTCTTTAATAAATGTTAATGTACTATCCTTCAATCCAATTGTTTTTTTGTATGTACTGGGTGGTTTAAAGATTTTGAACATAAAAAAATAAAAAAACATGGTATTAACTACTCCGCTGGAATCCACTCCTGAGAAAAGAGGATAAAACATAGCCAGATATAATAAAGCACAGAAAGAAAAAAAAAAGAAAAAGAAAATTACTAGGAAAATAAAATCATATATTAAATTTTAAAACAAAAATTATATTTATTCACTTATACACTTCACACATAACATATAACATAAATACTATCTACACAAATAAAAATTTTAAATAAAACAAAACAAAATAAATAAATCATTGGCGCCCAATAAAAAATTTTACATACATAACAAAATCACATCATCATATATATATATATATATATATATATATATATATATATAATCTGTACATTCTTTTCCTTCTCTTTGCTCGATAAACATTGTCCGGGGATCATTTCTAGACTCATTGGTTCCAAACGGTCAAGATATTTTCTTGTACTGGTAGTGCTACACCCGTTCACGCAGTTATAGCTTGGAAAATATTGCCGCAATTAAAAAAACTACAGGTATTTTTAATGCAGGAACATTTTTTATTCTATTTTATATTGCATATCGAATTTTGGTGCCTATTTTTAATTATCCTGTTCCTAAGCATGAAAAAAGCGATACAAAAAATAAAACCTTCTGTAGGAATTTTACGGTCAACACAATCTCTAACGCCTGGACTATGAACCGAGGTCAACCGTCAAAGACACAACGATGTCACTTTATATTGGGAGCTAATGTCGAATAATGTACGTTATAAATTACGCCACCGAAGCATTTTTACTGTCAACATAACAAAAATTAATGATATCATTGATATTTCGTAAAATTGGTAGTTCTTTTTCAATGACGTGTTAATAACTTTAAGTAACGAAATATCTATGGTTTTTGTAATTTTGTTAATTATTAATATTGCTTCGAAAATATCTAGATTGTATTGTACTGCTTGTACATATAAAACTGTACAGTTTTAAATTCGAGAGCCTCCTCAGGGATTTTGAAATCTGTCAAATATATAAAAACGGTAAAATTGATACAGGGCTGCGCAGTTTAGTGCTCAATCTAATTCTCTTTAAAAATTGAGCAACTTGCAAATACTTCTAATTCAGTTATTAGTTATTGAAAATATAGTTGTTTTCAGCTTTTAATCGTAAAGTTTTTACTTTTAATGTAATGGAAAAACGTCTCTGTTAAAATGTACAAAAATACAGGTTTAAGCTAGTCAATATCATATGCATGATATCTGTTACTAACAAATTATTAGAAATAATACAGTAGATTTTATTATTAGAATTCAATAATAAATACACTATGCGAGTCACATTTTTATTTCTAAATAGTTAATAAGGCCTTATCAGTAGCCGAAATAACTGCTGTGTAGCAAGATTTATTGAGTAGAATTGTCCATCCATTTCCTAAATGTGAATTATCCTATATTGTTTACCTATCATCTAAAAATGTATTTCAATGTAGGTATTTCATTAGCATTAAAAAATATGTTGAATATTATCGATAAAAATACTACATAATTATATTTGAAACATCAGTACATATTTCTTGTTTTTTGCAAATATTTCTAAATATGTGTATATCTGTACGAAAATAATAATTTTTAGATCGACTTTTAGTTACAGTAAATTTATAATTAACGTAACTACTACTAATGTTAATATATGTTTTAACTATTTACTATTTTCACTGTCATAAAGATAAATATGTACAGTGTCTCCACGGATAGAGTTGACAGTAGGAGGAAGTTTTTTGTTTTTGACTTTATCGAAAAATGTCACTCTTTATAAAAAGTTCTGCCTTTCGAAAAAATGAGACTTTAATGTGTTCATAAATTAAAAAAACATGAAAATACTCAAGAAAAAAATATTTATTATTTTACACAACATTTTTATAAAACAAATCTGTTTATAACCTGAAATAGAGTCCTAATACAAATTGTAATATCAAAATTTAAATTTTGACATTTACTCTACACACGAATACGAATAGTTTGTTATTTCTTCTCGTCTGCACTCCTTTTATAGCATGTGGCAGATCAGTTGAATAAACCTTTTTTTAGGAAAAAATCAAGGGGCGTAAGGTCAGGTGGTCTAGCAGGATAATGGGCCAAATCTTTTTATCCATCTTTCACTGTTGTCTGAGCAAGGCTGTAAAATGGGCAGGATAGTAGTCCTGTTGCCAAAACAGGTTAATTCGTACTTCTGGCTCTCAAGTATTTAAAAATGGTAAACCAAATGTTTCCAAAATATTTTGGCAACAGGACGGCTGTTCTGCTCAGAGGAAGATTTGGCCCAATCCTAACCTTACACCCCTTGCCTTTTTTCTTAGAGGTGCCCTAGAACAAAACATTTATTCAAATGCTTTGCCACATGACAGGGATGTATTAAAAGAGCACATACGCCAAGAAATACATGAACTAAATGAGCCGCTAACTATTCGAAAAATGTATTAAATTAGTGGAAAAATGTGTTGAGGTGGGAGGTAGAGGCAGAGTAAATATTAAAAATTAAATTTTGATTTTAAAATTTGTATTAGGACTCTATTTTAAGTTATAAACAGATTTATTTTATAAAAATGTTGTATACAATAATAAATAATGGTACTTTTCTCTTGAGTATTTTCTTGTTTTCTTAATTTATGAGCACCCTGTATATATGATCTAAGACGTTTCTATGGCAGTCTCATTTATTCGAGAAGCAGAACTTTTTATAAAGGGTCACATTTTTCGATAAAGTCAAAAACAAAAGAGTTTCTCCTTCTGTCAACTACATTTGTGGACACACTGTACATATGTTGTTTCAAATGAATGTTGTATCACAAGACACATGTAATGACGTAATTTTGATGCAAACATCGAAACAACATATCGTTGGTACAAGAAAGTGTACACGTAACAAAATATAGTCTTAAAGCCGTATGACACGGTCTAAAATTGTATATAAAATTTTGCATAGAATTATATAAGCATTTTTTTTATATATTTAGAATATTGTAATAATTATTGTTATTATCACCAATAACCTATACATTTAGTAAACATAGGAAAGGTGCACTGGAGGTTCTATTATTGTTTACATAAAAATGTATTTAGAATTTAATAAAAATAGAACAAGTTTTAATTTTCAGTTTTATTTGCAGAAAACTGTGCATTTTGCTTGTATGATACGGGACGAGACACTTTAATTATAATATCAAATAAAAAGCTATTTTAAATGTTCAATGATCAATTAATGTCAGATGTAAACGTACCCTAAAGGTACGGATTCGCTGGTGCGACTGCGACTGCGGCTGCGGCTTGCGACTGCGACTCGTCGCCGACCAATAGGCAGTCTAAATGCTGTAGTTGATTAGAACAATCAGACTGTCTATTGGTTGGCGACGAGTCGCAGCCGCAAGCCGCAGCCGCAGTCACACCAGCAAATCCGTACCTTTAGGGTACGTTTACATCTGACATTAATTGATCGATATTTATGTTGGATAGAAATTGTACCTAATATAAACAGTGCAGAATTTCTGTCTGAGAGATATGCTTCAAGCGTCCGCGATATGTATCGACACATCTATACAATTAAATGTAAACACATATTCGTAATAGCCTGACAGAAATGACTGTAGCTGACTAATCGTCTACTTTTGAGGTAGTGTCGGCAGCAAATTATTAATACTGAGTGATAAAAGTAATGGATAAAAGGCGATATTGATGAATAGATTAATTTATATCACAGTAAACCTTAACTATATGACTATCTTACAAATAAGCCTTTCAAACTAAGCTGATAACATTTCCAAAAAATTTTTAAATTACACTGGATTTTCCACACTGAGTTGGCATATTAATTGACTATAAGCAAGTTATTTTTGTTCGTCTCAAAATCAACTCTCAAATCCATACTGAACGATTTTTCATTCTCTGTCGGACAGAAATCGCATTTAATCTAAGGGTACGTTTACATCTGACATTAATTGCTCGATATTTATGTCGGATGGAAATTGTACCTAATGTAAACAGTGCAGAGATGTGCTTCAAGCGTCCGAGGTATGTATCGACACATCTATACGATTAGATGTAAACACCTATTCGGAATCGCGTGACAGAAGTTACTGTAGCTCACTAATCGTCTACTTTTGTGTTAGTGTCGGCAGCAAATTATTAATATTGAGTGACAAAAAATAATTGATAAAAAGCGACATTGATGAATAGATTAATTTATATCACAGTAAATCTTAACTATATGGCTATTTTACAAATAAGCCTTTCAAACTAAGCTGATTACATCTCCAAAAAATTTTTAAATTACACTGGATCTTCCACACTGAGTTGGCATATTATGTAATTGACTATAAGCAAGTCATTTTTTTCGTCTCAAAATCAACTCTCAAATCCATACTGAACGATTTTTCATTCTCTGTGGGACAGAAATCGCATTTAATCTAAACAGCACAACAACATTTCTGTCAGTTATAGTTATAGTTGAGTTATATGTATCAAGCGTCTACGATATGTATCGACACATTTATACGATTAGATGTAAAAACATATTATTTTCATATTCGCACTCGCCTGACAGAAATTGCTCAAGTTCATTACTCGTCTTCTTTTGTGAAAGTGTCGGCAGCAATTCAAAAACAATGATAAAAAAAGTCGGTAAACCGATTAATTTATACCACGAACCTGAACTCTGTGATGTTAAAAGAAAATCAAATATCAAAGATATAGTGAAGTCCAAAGAAAATTCTTAATTTAAGAAATTTTTAAGTATAGGAATGTTTGGAAAATAAACATGGAAGGGGTGATTTATTTCACCCCTTACAACAAACCAGGAACATGGGAAATATTCCAGTAAAATATCTTTTTTTAAGTAAATGTTCCTGCCAAAATTTATTTGTTTATATTGAACAGTTTGTGAGAAAATGTTTCTGGGGATAAAAAACTATAAATCTGAAAATTAAATCTGATTTAGTACCGTTCAAATTCAATATTATGCTCAATTTAAACTATAGATATAGATATTTAAAATGAAAAATATTAATTTTTACGGAGCTGTATACGAATGAAAACATTATGTATAGTTTTTGCTAAAAAATCACACATAAGGGTTTGAGGGGTCCTCATTAGCACCACTTATTCAAAAAATATCTCTGATCGTTTATATTGAATTTTATAGGTGTAAAAAAATAGCATGTCTTCGGTCGCCATCTTAAAATCCGTAATAGGATCAAAAGAAGCGATTTTCGATGCCATTTAAAACAAACAAATATTTGTTGAAATATCTCGAACAAAACCATATTTACAGATTTATACACGAATAAAACTTTAAGATCGTGTAGAAGAAAACATTATGTATAGTTTTTATTTAAATGTCACATACTACATTTTGAGGGGTCCACCTGATTAACAACTTAAAAAAATTTAAATAAAAAAAATGCTAAACGTTTTTATTGAAATTCAAAGGTATAAACAAATGATAGCAGACCTTGCATCGCCATCTTAAAAACCATGGGAGGATCAGAAGAAGCGAATTTTGAAGACATTTCAAACAAAAAAATATTTGTTAGATTATCTTGAAGAATAATGTTTCTAAGGATTTGTAAATAAATAAACTAGAAATGTATATACATGGGAGGATCAGAAGAAGCGGATTTTGAAGACATTTCAAACAAAAAAATATTTGTTAGATTATCTTGAAGAATAATGTTTCTAAGGATTTGTAAATAAATAAACTAGAAATGTATATACAGGATGTATCACAACAAATGTGCATTAGACGTATTCAGTAAACCGTAAATGATAGAAATCTGAAATTTCCTTTTTAGAGGATTTTATTTTCCTTTTAACACTGCTGAATTGATGCAAAATATTTACATAATACGTCAACTCCCTTATTTTGAATGCAACAGGTGTTTTTTATTTAATTTTCATATTCTACATGTAATTCCACTCACACACTGTAAACGTTTTTATTGAAATTCAAAGGTATAAACAAATGATAGCAGACCTTGCATCGCCATCTTAAAAACCATGGGAGGATCAGAAGAAGCGAATTTTGAAGACATTTCAAACAAAAAAATATTTGTTAGATTATCTTGAAGAATAATGTTTCTAAGGATTTGTAAATAAATAAACTAGAAATGTATATACATGGGAGGATCAGAAGAAGCGGATTTTGAAGACATTTCAAACAAAAAAATATTTGTTAGATTATCTTGAAGAATAATGTTTCTAAGGATTTGTAAATAAATAAACTAGAAATGTATATACAGGATGTATCACAACAAATGTGCATTAGACGTATTTAGTAAACCGTAAATGATAGAAATCTGAAATTTCCTTTTTAGAGGATTTTATTTTCCTTTTAACACTGCTGAATTGATGCAAAATATTTACATAATACGTCAACTCCCTTATTTTGAATGCAACAGGTGTTTTTTATTTAATTTTCATATTCTACATGTAATTCCACTCACAAAATTATTACTAAGTCGTTAATTACCTGGGAGACTGAATAATTCAGTTAAAAAACAAATTAAGGAAACGAAATAATTCAAAAACTTGAAGTTTTGACATATGGTATATTTAATAAAGTTGATTTAAAATTGCACGTAGAATCTGAAAATGAACCAACATTTCGCCCTTACTCAAAGTCACTAAGCTGGGAATTCTACCCAAATCTACTTATTTTAGTCATAATCAGCTGTAAAAAATGTCGTTTGCAACAAGCACAACACAAATTTTTGAAACAAAATGTTATCAAAGTACGACATATGCAATCTTAACAGATGAACCTGAAAATTTAATCGTTTTTTGCTTTCACCGAGAGAAGTAAATATGCGATACGTTATCAAAATAAAATCATATTTAATGGGTGTCTTTGTCATTCATGTAGTATACTTGAATTTTTGTTAATGAAGAACAAGACAGAGAAACTTTGCATTATTAAACAAAAAACATATTAATTAAAGAAGTTCTGCTACCTAATTTGATTATGCAAACTCCTCAGTGAAACGGTCCCCTAAACAGAATCGTTGTCATTTCTTGGTATATTTGTTGACTTGAAATTAAGTCTTGTACTTTATCAGATTAAAGTAATTTGGACAATGTCACCGAAAGTGTTTAGAATTAATGTCTTCTTTTATGAAACAAAATTACTTTCAATTTTGGGGAAAACGGATGGACGATTAGAGGGAACAGGAACTGGCAATTTCCTTGTAGGTTCGTAGTTAATTTATTCATGACCAGATTTGAAAGTTCCCAGAAGTATGACTTTTATATCGATCACAGGAAACGACCAAAAGCTTTCTTAGTTTATTAATTACATACGGGTTGCTCGAGCACCAAATGTATTAATTTCATAAAGTTCGTAACACAGATCACTTCTGCATTCATAAAATTAAAAATACTGTCGTTTAATTTATATTAACTCTGTACCTTGTTTCATTTCAATTGAAAATCAGTATTGTGCTTCAATGTAAGGAATGTTATCAACTTAATTTATCCTTCGAAAACCATTCCAATTAAATTACAAATTCTTGAATTTTTTTCAGTATAAGAAAGGTATTTTAAGCTAATATAAATCAGTTCTCCTACAATTCCTATCAATGAAGTCACATGTATGCTCTCTGATATCACATCTAGCTATTCTAATGAACAATTTCATAGACAAAGCTCTATTCAATAATTATCTAAAATATAAATTAATATAGCTAAATTTACTAACCTGGTTTAATACAAACATTCTATAAATACCTAAGTTCACTTTTGAAACTGTGGGAACTCGAAAATTCAACCACAATTGATAAGCTCTGACCTATTTCTGATTGCTTCTTCAGGTGGCTTCCTTTAAGTTGAGTCAAATATCTAACTATAAAAATTATTATAAAAATAAATTTAAATTAATTGAAATTAAATATCGACAATGTCAAAAGTGACATTAACCTGCCAATCAGTTTAAAATTAGACATGATATTTACTTACTTCTTTGTCCAAAAAAATTACCTTTTATGTAACCATTTCTTAAATATATTTTAACTACTACTAACTACTCTGCGGACTAAAGGAATGTATATACATCAGCCCTGCAGACCTAGTAGGATCATGGCTTGGTTCACAATTATTCTCCATTCCTTCTTATTAGTAGATCTTTGCTTCCATTGAGTGATATTTATTCTTTCTATGCCCTTTTCCACGTCCTCTTTCCATGTTATTCTCGGTATTCCACGTCTTTTTCTCCCTCCAATACCGCTTAAGTTTTATAATTTTATATAGAGTTCTATGTCTCGGTATTCTCATTATATGGCCTATACATCTTTGGGCATTATATGGCCTATACGTCTTTGGGCCTTTATTACTCCTATAATATCAAGCTCATTAAATAGCGATGCTATTATAAATAAATAAATAAATATATCATCAACCTTTTTCGTCCGAATATCTTCCTCAAAATTTTTCTTTCCCATATCCTTAAGCTATTTTGTTCTGCCATTGTCAATGTTCATATTTTACATCCACAAATCAGTACCGGCCTTATAACCGTTTTGTATATTCTGACTTTGAGACCCCCTGATCTACCTTTATTCCTTAAAATATTATTAAGAGCCCCAATGAATCGATTTCCTGCTATTAATTTGTTATTCAAATCTTCTTCAAAACTCGGTTTTCTAGTAAATGGCGTTCCTAAGTATGTGAATTTTTCAACCTCTTCAAATGAATATACTTTTCCTTCACCTGTTGTTATTCTTAATGTTTTCTTCTTGTTAAAAGTACAATATCATTCGCAAATGCCAAACACTGATGCCGTTTGTAGTATATTAAGCCAGCTCTATTTATATTTGCTTCTCTAAATATTCTTTCCAGTATTATATTAAACAAGACTGGTGATAATGGATCTCCTTCTCTGAGACCTTCTGCTACTTCAAATCTTTCCGATAACTTTTCCGTTTACTCTGACACTATTTTCTGTTTGTGTTAACGTTAATTTTATTTATTATTTTAGGACTTACATTAATCTCTCTTAATGCTTTATATAGTTGGCTTCTTCTGACTGTATCATAATGCTTGTTTAAAATCAATAAAGAGTAGATACGTTTCCTTTTGATGTTTGTAGGAGAAGTGATTTATATTAGCTTAAAGTACCTACCTAATACAGTAAAAACTTCAACAAAAGCTAATAACAAAGATTATATGGGTAAATATTGTAGGTGTAATTCAACGCTGGTCGGAGCTTTAGTCCGCAAAGTAGTTAGTAATTATATATTGTTAATACTTAAAAATATACAGAAACGTATTCAAATTCTTGCTCATGCTTTTGTACAGTGAGGAAAAAAATTCACTAGTGGTAGTAAAAATACACTTGCCTCTGCAAAAAACTAGAGAGTATAAAATAGAGAACAGACAAACAATTCAATTGTAGCAGCTAAATCAAGTTCTCTGAACAAGTCACTAGTCACAAGTCTGTGGCTACCTACAATGACTGAAATTTCTCGCTGGAACAACTGAACTGTTATTATAGTTATTAAAACGTTTAACTAAATGTGTTTCTGATACATTAAGGACAAGTGAACTGTATATTAAAGGCTAATTGATAGTAATGCAGGAATAATTGAACCTGCTATACTGCTACAGTGGCACTCTTTCGGTGGTATTTATAGTCTCCTGTCGCCAGAGAGCGGTCTCCGTACCGAAATCATGTGAATTTCATAATGAAATTCACATAATTTTGAGAAGAAGATATAATATACCAGTGTTACAGTACACTGTATTCATTGTCCGTCCGACATTATTTCAATTTCATTATAAAATTCGCAAAATTTTAGGACGGAAACCGCTCTCCGGCGACCGGAGACTATGAATACCACCGTTTAACTTGTAAGTTAACCTGTATTTTAGACTCATTTAACTAAATAAAAACGATAATTAGGTTACAATTCCAAAAAGTAAGCAATGCATAATGCCAAATACAAGTAAGGTATTTTTTACTGTTTTAGAAAGGTATTTTAAGCTAATATAAATCAAATCTCCTACAATTCCTATCAATGAAGTCATATGTATGTTCTCTGATACCAAACATCTAGGTATGCTAATGAACAATTCCACAGACAAAGCTATATTCAATAATTATCTAAAGAAAATAATCTAATTTACTCACTCTATAAAAATCTAACTTCACTTTTTTGGCAGTGGGAACACGACAAATTCAACCACAATAGATGAGATCTGACCTATTTCTGCATTTTTAGGATTGCTTCTTCAGGTGGTCTCCTTTAAGTTGAATCAAATATCTAACTATAAAAATTATAAAAATTAAAATTATTTGAAATTAAATATCGACAATGACAAAAAAGTGACATCCTGTCAATGAATTAAATATGACAATACCTACTTGAAAAATGTTCACCTTTTATGTAAAAGTTTTTATATATTTTAAGGTATTAATAATATTGTGTGAAACTAACTACTCAGTGGACAAAAGCCCCAACCTGCGTTGAATTACACCCACAATATCTACCCATATATTCCTTATTATTAGCTTTTGTAACATTTTTTGCTGTTTTAGAAAGGTATTTTAAGCTAATATAAATCAAATCTCCTACAATTCCTCAATCAATGAAGTCATATGTATGTTCTCTGATACCAAACATCTGAGTAGTTAGTTTCACACAATATTATTAATACCTTAAAATATATAAAAACTTTTACATAAAAGGTGAACATTTTTCAAGTAGGTATTGTCATATTTAATTCATTGACAGGATGTCACTTTTTTGTCATTGTCGATATTTAATTTCAAATAATTTTAATTTTTATAATTTTTATAGTTAGATATTTGATTCAACTTAAAGGAGACCACCTGAAGAAGCAATCCTAAAAATGCAGAAATAGGTCAGATCTCATCTATTGTGGTTGAATTTGTCGTGTTCCCACTGCCAAAAAAGTGAAGTTAGATTTTTATAGAGTGAGTAAATTAGATTATTTTCTTTAGATAATTATTGAATATAGCTTTGTCTGTGGAATTGTTCATTAGCATACTTAGATGTTTGGTATCAGAGAACATACATATGACTTCATTGATAGGAATTGTAGGAGATTTGATTTATATTAGCTTAAAATACCTTTCTAAAACAGTAAAAAATGTTACAAAAGCTAATAATAAGGAATATATGGGTAGATATTGTGGGTGTAATTCAACGCAGGTTGGGGCTTTTGTCCACTGAGTAGTTAGTTTCACACAATATTATTAATACCTTAAAATATATAAAAAGTAAGTATTATTGAAACAAATTTTTAAATACAGATCACTTGCCAAAATGGTATTTTTTATTATAGTCTGTTTGGAAATGAAAGAGAGTAATAAAACCCCGCGATAAGAACCGGTTATGGGCGTGGTAATATTTCGTTTCAGGTAATTATCGGGTAACACTAATGTTAACAGGTAATGGGTGTACATTAGTATATTTTACTAACTACATCATAGGGCAGGAGCCAGTGTATTGTGACAGATCAATTCAGTCTTAGAGCTGAATATACGAAGACGTGTTAATGCAGTAGAGTAAAATTCGACTTGTGTTTAGTGACTATTGTGCCAGTGGATATAATATTGTTTGGGTAAAATGTCGATCTTATCAGATTACGTACCTGCTAAACGCGTGAAAAGATGTGCGCTGTCTCAGAATGAGGAGATTGTTATATTAAATGTATTTAATGCATTGAAACACCAATATCTTACCAACAGTGTTGACGACATCGTGGAAAAGTGTTCCAGAAAGACAGGGATTGAAAAATCGACTATCTACAGACTTTTAAAGGAAACAAAAAATGAACAAGATACTGTAAATCCCCCAAAATTATCTACAGGGAGGTTAAAAGTCGTTATAGATGATTTCTTCAAAAATGTCATTCGCAGAAAAATACACTCATATTATTTTAAAAAAGAAATACCAACGCTAAACAAAATTTTAAGTGAACTTTCAGAGGACAACGATTTGCCAAAAATCAGTAGAAGCAAATTATGGGCCGTCTTACGAGAGTTGAATTTTTGCTGGGAAAAGCAGAACAGGAAGTCAGTTCTTTTTTATTGATAAAGATGAAATTATTTGTTGGCGAAGATCCTACTTAAGATCAATTAGAAAATTCCGTGACGAAGGGTAGGAATATTTATTATTTAGACGAAACTTGGGTCAACGAGGGATATACTGTAAGAAAAGTATGACAAGATAAAAATGTAAAAAGTTTTCGACAAACATTTTTAGATGGACTTTCAACAGGGTTCAAGGCACTTTACGTAAAGGGCGAAGATTAATACATATAGGTAGTGCCGGTGGTTTTGTAGATGGCGGTTTACTTTTATTTGAATCTAAAAATACAGGTGACTATCACGAAGACATGAACGCAGATGTTTTAGAAGAGTATTTTACACAGATGCTGGATCTTATTCCTCGGGGGTCTGTAATTGTCATGGATAATGCCAGTTACCATTCACGGCAGACCGAGTGGACGCCTATGACTGGAGGAAAGCCGATATAATTTAATGGTTATCCGGAAAAAAACATTTATTTTGAAACAAATATGGTGAAAAAGGAACTTTTGACACTTGTCAATCTAAATAAAGATCAGAAAAATATGTTATCGATGAAATGGCAACGAATTGCCAAATAACGGTACTACGGTTACCACCTTATCACTGTGAACTTAACCCAATCGAGTTAGTCTGGGCGCAGGTAAAAGGAGATGTAGCGTGAAATAATACGACGTTTAAATTAAGTGACGTGAAAATTTTGTTAAAAAATTCCTTGGAACGAGTAACTGCAGATAACTGGCAAAGACGTATACATCATGTACAAAAAGAAGAGGAGAAAATGTGGGAATTCGATAATTTAATTGACGTTACTGTGGAATCTAACATTATCAATCAAGGAGACGAAGATAATTCATCAGAATATTCAAAGGATGAATTTTAATATACCTACTTTTTTATTTTCTTTATTGTACATTTATACAACACTACATTTACTCACCATAATTTGAATTTTCAAAATACATATAGTTTGTGTGGAATAAAAGTCTATTCATTAAATTTAAATAAATATTTTGATAATAATATTGAATAATTTTATTTGAATTACTAAAAACCCTCTTAACCCGGTTATGATGCTTAAAGTATCCTCATGTTTTGAAATGCTGTTTTTATATTGTTTACTTATACGAGAAATGGACCGAGAAATTGAAGCGGCATAGACAAAGAAGGATTGTCGGGGATTAAATTTTAGCTACCTGCTACAACCCGGTCACACAAAGTTTTTTTAAAAGTACACCTCATCTATACCGATAATATATAATATAAAAATATTGAATATAAGCACCAGTACTACATTTATTTACGATTTGCATACATAGTAAGCTTTTATTACTCTCTTTCATTTCTAAACAGACTATAGTTAGGTAATTTTCTTTGAAAACTAGACGAACATAATTTTTTTTCTGACAACATGAATCTATTACATAGTTATAGATAATTTAGAATGCAGAAATGTAATGTCACGTGTAATGGTTTATTTTACGTAACACTTATATACATGTCCGTGAAGTGTTAAACTAGCAATTTTAAAATATGGTTTATAATCACAACTTAATCCGTTATATTAAAACTTTTTAATTACTTTCTGCAACCACTTGACAAACTTTATTAACGTAACTTTATTACTGATTAACACGTTCAGTTCTTACTTCATTGTAATATAACATTTATGTCTGATAACTAGGATGAATATTCCGCTGTCAAATAAATTTTATTATTAACATACAATAAGAACAGAGTCAAAGTTTCTAGCTTAATTGCTAATGTGACAACAAAACATATAAATAAAAACACACATAAAAATATAAAGCTACTTATATAAAGAGAAAATGCAATTTGTAGTCATAAAGCAGCATACGAGACCTGCGACAATATGACATTACATTGCATTTGGCAACATTTAAAGGTAATTTATAAGTAACACACCACAAATTAACAAGATTTAGAGTTTGCTGCAACTTATTACAGTCGGTGTATGACTCTATATTAGAAAGGATTTTAACATCATCAGCATAAATTAAAACGTTCACATCCAGGCCTGCAGTAATATCGTTAATAAACAAAATAAACAATAAGGGGCCAAGAGTGGATCCCTGTGGGACACCTGACTTTTGCAGATATTTATCGGACTGATAACCACGGTATTGCACATACTGCGATCTATTCGTTAGGTATGAATAAAATAAGGCAATAAGATTAGTACTTAGACCAATCTCATCCAATTTGCCCAATAATAAACCATGATCTAGACGGTCGAATGCTTTTGAGAAGTTTGTATAGACAACGTCTACTTGACTAGTGCGATCTAAGACATCAATAATAAATTGAGTTTTGCAACTAAGATTTGTAACAGTAGACCGTCCTTCACAAAAGCCATGTTGATCCGGTACAATAATATTATTTACATAATTTGATAAATAAAAGTAAACAACATTTTCAAAAATCTTAGAAAAATTGCAGAGTATGGCGATGGGGCGATAATTCGCTATATCATTCAAATTACCTTTTTTAAACACCAGACATATTCTGGAAACCTTCCATACATAATTTAAAATATTAAACATTTAAGCAAAGCGTGTAAGGAATGTTTCAAGTAGTAATGGCTAAATTTTATATGCAATGTGACAACTAAATTACACGCAACAATTAGACAGTATATCTTCAAACCACTGTTTACTTTTTGTATACGTATACGTTTGCGTACATTTTTAATTCTAATTAAAATATCATAAAATGAATTGAGGTAGTGTTAAGTTAAATTAGTTTAAACTAAACGTTTTGAAATCTATAAAAGCTTAGTTGGGTTTCCTTTTGACCACTGGTGGTGCAAGACAGCCACTACTTGGCATACCTAACAATGGGATGACGTAAATATTCAAATATCCTGCTGGTTATTTACTAGAATCCAGAATCCAATGATTTTCCAAACATTTAGGTCTCTAGCGATTTCAAACTTCTTATATCGTCCTTATATTCAGAAATGGAATAATATTTAGTAGGCAAACGGTATACTTGATGTTGCCCAGAGTTTATATAAATTCTATTTATAGAGACAGCAATTATTTCTTGAGAATAAACTAAAAAGGCCTACAAATGGTGAAATTATGGAATTAGACAATGAACCAGAACACAACCATGCTGGTTACCTAGGTTGACGTGCGACTCTAATCGATGTTGCTATTTATTTTCAAGTTGAGATTTCGCACTGAACAAAATAACGCATGGGTGATAACACCGCGTGGTTCCAGTCGTTATTTGTCCTAAATCCAAAATTACAATTGTTCGGAAATTGCGCAGTGGTGCAGAAATTATATTTTATGACTTGTAATTGTTATCCTCAGAGTATAAGTTTTAAAATTAATAAATAATATTTCTTGGTAGTTATTTATGAGCATTTTTTTGTTGAAATCATAACTAATAATGAGGATGTCTTTATTTTTTGTTTTGTATTTAGAACAATACGTTACTAGTATCATAAATTTGCATACTTATCAGAGATATAGGATAATATGATTGTTTTAAGTTGGATATACGACAAATTTAGTTTATAGTAGTAGTATAGTTCTATGTCCATTTTTAAATACTCAAAATTATTTTTAAAAAAATCTGGCAGGATGTAATAGTTTTTATTTATCAATAACACTTACAAATATCAATACTTATACAAGATTATTATTTTTTGACTTTAGTAGCCTTTTTTAATATAGCTTGGTAAAATTCTAAATCGGCTCCATCCATTATTTTTAGCATCAGTTCTAAGTGGTCTTGTTTGTCTTTTGTCAGACCTGTACATTTGTTAATTAAAACTGGAATTTCAAGTGGAAACTGATCAGATTGGTTTTTACAACCTCTTAATTTCTTAAGTCTTCTTATAACAATACTTTCAAAATCTGCATTGAACGAATTTCGAAATGATATCTTAAATGGCACCTGTTGATCTTTATTATTATATACAATTTGTTTCACTTTCGTATATGGAATTGCATTAAAAGTAAGTTGTTGTGAAGTTGTCTGATAGTTAAAAAATCATTCATTCGCATTTGTAAAATTTTTAATTTAGTTTTAAACGATTTTGGCATATTGGACAAAAGTCTTATAAGACTAATTGGACTTTTTATGTCTTTATGACGCAAATATCTTTCTATCACGCTGTGGACAGCATCTATTTCTTGTAAATTCCCATGGCCCGGTTCTGAAAATTTTTGGTGAATTATGTCCAACCCCTTACTTTCCGTTGATGATAAAAAGTGTTGAAGAGCTATGGACATCACACTATTTTTATTTTGGGGAACACAGCTATCTGACCACAATATAATTTTTTTTAATTCAGGATTGTCAGCCATAACATATTTTAACTAATGCACTGGCTAAGTTATTTGCAGCTCTACCTGTCAAATATTCGTGCCATATACTACAATACGTAATACCATTGGTACTGCAATGTCCTGTCAAATTATAGCAGTTCAACTTCCTTAAATAAAAGGCTTTGGATACATTACATTTTGGCAATGCAAACACATTTTTCAAGTCAAATGCTACTGCTACTGAATGGTCTTCTAGATGTCTATCAATATTTCTTTCAAATCTTCCCAGTTCTTTACGATTTAGATGATCTTGATGATCTTGAATTTGTCTATCTGTAGGTTCTGTTATAAATTTGAATTCTTCGCATTTATCACATAAGTCTTTTTTTGGCTTAAAAAAGTTTAAATTGAATTTGGTGTTAAAAATATGAGAATACATTGACAATTTAACTGGATGTTTATTCATTGAAAGGTGTTCTTTATACAACTCGTACATTCTTTTTAAACAAGATGAGTCCAGATAATTTTTATTTGAACTTGCGCGACAGTAGTGCGATTCAACAGTTTTAAATGAATTTATATGAGCACGTACTAAATTTTTGTCATCTTCGCTCACTACTTTTTTTTTATGCTTTCCGCGTTTAGGGGATCTTGGTACATTTGTATCTTTATTCTGTACATGATTAAAAAAGTAGTAGATCCTTCTGGAACTTATATTTAGGGTGCCCAAAAAATATTCTTTGCACACCTTATACTTTTCTCCATTTATTTCAAGACGATAATCATATGTATATTGCTTTTTGTCACTTGAATGAATGACTCTTTTTTCCATCCGAGAGTTGCCAAAACTGATTAAATATTTTTCTTCTCCCTTCTTCATCAATATTTTCTTTACATTTGTATGTACAGTGAGGCCGACATTCTCCATAGATTTTTCTAGGGGGATGATGCTTGCCCTTTCTATCTGTATAAGCCATTCCACGAGCTCTCTTTTCTTTCCGTACATTTTCAGCCCATTTTTCAGGACATCTAACTCTTTTTCTAGTCATTCTAAAATTTATTTATTAACAATAACAATAACTTGAATGAATTACGTTCTTTTATAGGTACTTACTTCTTTGTAGTAGGTACAACAATTTGTTCATTATTTTGCTCATTTCCAGATGTAATCTCATTATCATTGTCATTATTATCAATCAAGTTATTTTCGTCAGGTTCTTCAGAATTATTATTGGTTAAATCATGTGGAATAACAACTAATATCTTAGGGTTTACATTTTCAGTCTCTAGAGAAATTTAAAAAAAAAATCAGTAACAGATTTATTTGATCATATTGCTAAGTTACCTCGATTATCTGTAATAATTATCTCGTCCTCATATACATAGCTATCATGCACAACAATAATATTTGGAGAAGGTGCTAAAACTTCTGTATTTTCTGGTACAGATATATCTATTTCATTATTGTTATTCTTAGTTAAGATGCATTTGTCAGTTTCGTCATAATCATTAACTCAGCGCCTATTTCTATTTGCATATTGTTTATTGAGAAATCTTCAATATCTTGCATAACTTCATTTAAAATACTAGAAATCAAATAACAGTAATCAGTACTCAGTTCTGTTTTAAATGAACAAAGGTTAAATTGAAATATCTTACCTACTGGCATTAGCATCTGGAATAGACCGTGCCGGTGATGAAGAATTGCTCTCATTATCCATTATAATAATAAACGAATCACATAACCATTCATAAACAAATTGGAGCGCGTTATGTGTTAGGCAGCGCAACACAGACAGCACAAGCAATGTAGAAATTCTAGGTTAGAATTAGAGTACATGTGATTTTGAAGACAAATTCTGATTGGTTAATCGGATATAGCACAAATTGCATCATAGCATTCTTAAAATATGGCATCCATAAGCGTGTACGGATATAGCACAAAGCGTATAGATAAATGGATATAGTACAAACGCACACTAAAAATACGTAATCGGATATATCACAAATGTACACGGAATGGATATAATACAAAGTGTTTTTTAAAAGTTACTGGCTGATATATAACAATTGTTTGATTGCACCGTGGATATAGGTTAAAAGGTACACGAAGTGGATTTAGAGCAAATAACAGAGTATAATGCCAGTGCGAGTGGGATATAAAACAAATATATTTAAAAAATAATGGATATGGTTCAAAACTTGACAAATTTAAACGTGGATATAGAACAAACGTATACCTGCTGAAATTCTGGGTATAATAACCTCAAAAAAATGGATATAGAACAAATAACGACTAGGACAACGACCGGTCAACAAAAAAAATTTTTTTTTGCGCATGGGTTTTACCTAATATATTTTGATTATATAAGCAAATCTATATAAAATATTGCGATTATAGAACGAAAATATTTGCTTTTTAAGAAGTTATAGCATTTTTGATTTTCATTTTCAGGCCTGATTAATGTCGGTGTTTGCGCGCTATCGTCACAGGTTAAATAACAATCAGCTCACAGACTCTACGGCGGCACCTTTGAAGTATTAAAACCTGAAAATTTGTCCTTAAAGCTCGTTGTCTCTCTCGCGCGGGATACACGTCAGAACCGGATTAAAAATAGTTGTCATACTAAATATAAATTTGTTTTACTTGAAATTGTTTAAAAATAAAATAACATAACAGTATAAAATACAAGAAAATCAACAAACCACAGAATACAGCATTCGTGCACCAATAACGCAGTCGTCGAACGGTATGGCTATAAGGGCAAATTTATTTTACAACCACACGTCTCTGCCGCTATCTATCCCCAAATGGCGGCATGCGCGAAGATCTGCGCGAGACGTTCCCGCTCATATGAGTCTGTCTGTTGTGGGCCCTCAAATAAAAAAAATCATGGATTGTGATATTTTCCCAGACTTACTTAGCAATGAGGAGAAAAAAGCCTGGAACAGTTTTAAGGCAGTAGTTCGTGGTTTTCTTGGAAACCATAGAGCTGAAAATTATGATGAGCTGATCACTGACATGATTACAAATTTTTCCATCATCGGATGTAGAATGTCTCTAAAGATGCATATGTTACATTCTCATTTGGATAAATTTAAAAATAATATGGGAGCTTATTCGGAAGAGCAAGGGGAACGCTTCCATCAAGATATAATGGAATTTGAGAGACGTTACCAAGGCCAGTATACCGAAAGCATGATGGAGGACTATATTTGGGGGTTAATAAGAGAAACTTCTACTGAAAGGAAAAGTAAACCTGTTAATTTCTAAACGTTTGGACTTTATTTTGAAACTTCTATTGTAAGAATGAATCATAAATGGATGTTTGGTATCTTTTAATAAATCATCTCTATGTCGATTTTTTATGTATTTTCATTTATTTGAATTTTCCGTTTTTCACACATAAAAACAAATTTAGAACTATTTTTTGTTATTTTTCTTATTTCTAGGTATAAAAGGAATAAAAATTGGGTATGTATAACCCGTGCGCAAAAATGTTGTAGACCGGTGTAATTTATCCAAAATATTTATGTAATATACATTTGTTTAAATATTTCTGTGCTCTCACTTCGTGCGTTATTTAGCAATTCTCGCTGGCGTACTTTTTTTGTAAAAAAAAACATTTCAATCCTTTTTTGCTTTTAACTAATTTTAATATATTAAACATAGTGCAGACCATAAAGGAAAAATTACTTAGACAACCAGTAATGTTTAAATGTTGTAACAGTCAGCTTTAATAGATTTTTTAAAGATTGAAATGCTACAACTAGAACTAATCCACCTATCAAAAAATAAAATTAGAAAGCAATAATTTTTCCTTTAGCTCTGCCGGAATACTTTTTGTCTCTGAGGAACTCCCAAATGGTCTAAATTTATGAAGAAATTGTCGTATTGCTACTACTAACTATAAATATTTTTTTTTAGTTTTTCATTAGGCAAATCAAATGGATTACTTAAATCTTTTATCTTTCTTCGTTGGCTTCAAATATTGCAAGAAATAATATCGCCGTTCTATCTTAACAGTTACAGGGACTACATACTGCAAAAATTTACGGTGATGGAATATAACATTTAACCTTAAAATGGATCGGTCAGTGTTGGAGCGGTTTAAGGCGTCAGTACATGAATCGAGGTGACTAGATCGCTGTGGGTTCGACCCTCGCAGCCGGTAGACCGTATATAAGCTATATTCGATAGCTTATTTTATGCTATATTAATAGCTTATTCATGGAGAGATTGGCACCCTCTCTGTGGGTATGGTAGGGTGGAAGAATGTTGGCTTGGGTCAATGTGAGAGATTGATACCGGTTGACATTTGACTACCCCTCTAATCAATGAGGTTTTCTAGGTTTCCCTCATTCCTTGACTACCCCTCTAATCAATGAGGTTTTCTAGGTTTCCCTCATTCCTGCACTGCATGGTGGTTAGGGCCTACCAACGTAAGTCGTTCCTGAGCACAAATAATAATGGGTTTAGTTATGGCAATAACTTATGTTTCAGTCATCATATTTACCAACTACAGTTAACTGCGAATTACAAGTAAGCTAATGACTTATCGGAAGTTAATTTTTAAATTCAATGAAATACTTTACTAACCACAAATAATGTAATCGCTTATCAGTGGCATACATGTGCAGAAATGTTATTTTAAATATTTAAAACACCATATAAAAATATTTACCATAATTAATTGCTTCAGCAATATAGTTTACTTGGAGGGGTTTTCTTAGTGTAGAGTTCAACATTTATTTTTTTAGAGAAAGAGTTTCTGTTATTTAAAATGAAACTGTTATTTTAATTGCATTTAAATTTTACAGCAATGACTGTGGTGATGAAAAATTTACATCCTAATATGATTCAATGAAAACAATATATATTTATCGCGGACAGCATTGAAAACTACGCTTTATACTACCGAATTATTTTCATCAAATTTGCCGTTGAATTGTTAATTACAGCCACGTAAATTTGTTACCGTGTAATTTTAATTGAAATTATTGGATTATTTGGGTGACTACATATCATCAAATTTACGAATAATTAAAACCTTAATCAGGTAATATCATATGCTCGAATTTCGGTGATTTTCCAGATTGTTATTCTAGTACATTGTCTTTTCGTAATTTTCGTAATTATTATTATCTCTCATATCATAGTTTCTTGACAGGCTACAATTTGGCCAAGGCAGAGCATATGCACGGGATATTTATACAAGGTTAACTAATATTAAGTACAAAAATTTTTACCACGTATTCAGGGAGAACTAAAAGACAAAAAAAATATTTCAGTATTCTAACTCGATGTTTAACAAATGGGACAAAACCCTCTTTTCCTTCGAAAAATTGGCTCCTGTGACAACTGTCGTCCGAGATGGCTTAGATCTGTCAACTATCATGCGGTCCTTTTTTTATAACACTGCCAGATGTAGAAACGACGAAAGCGAATATTTTTCTTAATAATAATACCCGATAGGTAACAGTAAAATCGGTTACCTGCAATATTTTATATTCGTTTTTCGTTCCAAAAATATTAAAACTACATTTCCACTCATTGCAGATCTGGCAGGATTACAGATGAATAACAAAAGACATACTTCGCGTGCAGTTAAATAAAATGCCCATTTATTGAAAGAAAATCGAATGAAGTTTATACTAATGGGCAACAGATACCTTCGAATGTGTCCATGGCGGACTTTAATTATAAAATCTTGTCTGATAACAATGAACTTTAACATTTTCTTTTCTGGTCGCCGTAGGTGTGTTACTGGTTGTCGTATTTTCCAAACGTCAAAAATGCCAAATAATAAATAAAGATTTAATATAGTTCGGAAAAAACATTTTTCGCTGTGTAAATTAGTTAATAGTAATTTTTTGAAGGGTGATTCCGTTAATTCTTATTTTTCTCTATCCTCTCTTAAAGTATTTAGTCATGGATAACCCTGTATAATTGCTGGGCTAGGTATTAAAATTTGTACTATACAGGATTATTCAGAACTTCTCTAAAAAAAAAATGAATGTACAGGCGACTTTATCGGTCAGTGGTCGCGCGGTTTAAGGCGTCAGTACTTGAATCGAGGTGACTAGATCGCTGTAGGTTCGACCCCCGCAGCCGGTAGATCGTATAAAAACTATATTCGTGGAGAGGATTGGCACCCTCACTGTGAGTATGGTAGGGTGGAATAATGTTGGCTTGGAATAATGTGAGAGATTGATACCGGTTGACATTTGACTACTCCCTAATTAAAAAGGTTTTCCAGGTTTCCCTCATTCCTGCACTGAATTGTGGCAACGTAAGTCTTTCCTGGGCGCAAATGTGGCCTGCCTGATAATAATATGCCGCCCTCTCTCCCGCACAAGTCGTCGACTTCTGAAAGAAGAGCAGAAAAAGAGCAGTTCAAAAATGATTTAAAACTACACTTCCGCACGGCACTGGAAACTGGTCCACTGTAAAACCTGATAAGACCTATAATCGTTGACTGGACAAAAAATTAATAATAATTAATAAATACCTATTTTAATGCAGCAAATTCAACTACTTTCGCCGCTATTGTTATTACTTATTAATAGAATTAATTTGTGGTTTTAATTAGGATAGGATAGTAAAATAGTTTACCATGAGTTTACCATATCTGATGTTACAACAAAATTTAGGTCCGTCTTACCCAGTTTCTATAAACTAACACAAATTTCTGATTCTTGTCCATTTTGAACGTTTTTGACAGCAGCTATGAAACGTTTGCGTATATCATCAATAGTATTCACTACGGTGCAATATACAGGGTGATCCAGAACTCATCTAAAAGAATTTGGGAATAGATGTGTCATGAAAAATGGAGTCGATATAGTAAAAAAATTATTAAAAATCGTCATAGTTTCCGAATAAAACATTATTGAAGTTGTAGTATATTCAACCTTTACATCTCTGGGCCACTGTAGTCTCTATACAGGTTCTGTATATTGAAATCCGATTACTTTTTGTAGGCAACATTTTTTTGTGACGTCAGTGTTCACATTAGTTTTTCAAGTGTCAAAAATTGTTTACATGTATAGTAACAACTTGGAGTTGATGGATATCGTTTTAATTTATTACGCTGTAAAAATGCATTAGCAAAACGATTTCCCAGTTTTGTCTGTCAACTGCAAATACTTTTACAGCGGTGTGTAGTGAGAACAAATATGTATAGTGCAGCGCGAGGGAAATTTGAAACAGAATCGTGGAAGAGAAGGAAGTCTAGGACTTCCACGACCTATTATAACAGTTTGACGTATCATACACGAGGTTCAATTATATCCATACCATGTACAGCATGTCCAAGCATTAAAACCAAGAGATTGGACGAGGATGACCGGTACCATGGCCGCAAAGATCTCCTGACTTTAAATCATTTAGACTTCTTTTTGTGGAAATAATTAAAAAATGAAGTATATCGCACCGAAGTGGATATATATACTATTGATGATTTGCGCAAACGTTGCTGTCAATAACAAACGACTTCAAAACGGTCAAGAAGCAGAAACTTTTGTGTTACTTTGAAGAAACTGCCCTTTTTGATTTTTCCTTTACAAAATTGTATTTGTAAGAGTCCGCAGTACACTCACAATTTTATATACAGGGTGTTAATAAAAAAGTGTAAAAAGTCTCAATAAATATGGGTCCGCAAAGTAACGGCTGCGGAGATATAGAATGTTTTATCCCCTTTTTTTATTTTGCAAAAACGTTGTGCATTTTCTTATAATAGTTGGTTGATGTTTAGTGAAATAAACAGTACATATTTGACAGTTGTTCTCAGTGCACAAGTTTTCTTTCGCTATGGCTGATTCCTCTAACGCAGAATTAACAGACATGCATTTCATGTATGGTCGTGCTAATGGGAACGCCACCGAAGCGCGACGTCATTATGTTGACGCTTATCCAAATCGCCAGATTCCTTCACAACGCATGTTTGGAAGAATTCACCAAAGATTGCGTGATACCCGTTCCTTGAGCAAACAGTACCATTTATCCGGAAGACTACGGTCGGTATCCACTCCTAGAGCAGAAGAAATTCTAGCACTGGTAGAACAGAATCCAGGTACGAGTGTGCGGAAAATATCAGCCGAGGTAGGAATTAGTGGTTCTCTTGTTTGGAGACTCCTTCGCGAGCAACTGCTTTATCCATACCATGTGCAACGAGCCCTAAATCCAATAAATGATCATCAAGAACGTTTGGTTTTTTGCCGCTGGTTTCTACGTCATGATGCTGAAGACCCTCGTTTTCTTGCAAACATTCTTTTTACTGATAAGGCAGGGTTCACAAGAAATGGAGTGCTAATTTTCACAATACGTATGAATTTTTGGAAGACATTCCTTTGAATCAGAGGCAACAAATGTGGTTCCAGCATGATGGTGCTCCAGCTCAATGTTCCATGGTCGTTAGAGAGCTTTTACACCAAACTTTTGATTTACATTTATTCCCAAATTTTTTTAGACATGTTTTGAATCACTCTGTATTTTAACACTGTGCGATAAATACATTAGAATAGCTTGTTGTATTAATTTATACAAATATAGGATTAGAGTAATTCACAAAGAGTCGTATTTTCGGGAATTAAACTTTATACATCTGCGAGGCCATTTCATTACTGTTAGATATACAATATGATATTAGGTGCACAATACATCGGTGTCCAGAAATTAATGCAACATATAGTAAGAGTTCTGACGATAAAGTAATACGATGCAGCCAAACTCTTTCTGCGGTTTATCGTGTATACAGGGTGTTTCAGGAGGAGATATACATACTTCAGTATGTTATTCTACGTTAAATTTTAAGCAAAACATTTCCTATCAACTTAGGTCTGGAAACGCTTCGTTTAGGATGTACAAGATGTCAAATTTAAAGAAAATAATTACATTTTCTTTAATAACTCTCGACTACGTTGAGTTAATTTCATGAAATTTTGTATTCGGAGGTTTTTTGGGACGGGAAATTCAAATTTTATGCACAATTGGCTGTATCTCCAAGAGGGCGCCACAAGCAGCCATTAGGATCCTTTTAAATTGCTTCAATTTTATTGTGCCACGGTGTATGTTATTTGAGAACAGAAAAAAAAATCTCCTTGCTTTTCTACGTAAAAAATGTATACCTTATTAGAGTCTGTAGGAGCAGCCGTTTCCGTTAAAACTCATCTAAAGATGAGCAAGTTATGTGTTAGAGTGCTACCTTATTTTTATTTAAAAAAAAGGCATATCACTTTAAAGACTAAGAACTATTAGTTTTTAATCAAAACAGCCTGAATTTTTTTCCGAGAATTGCAAAAATAAAATCTCTAAACAAGATGTACAAAACCTGACAATAACTTTCATTTCACTCTAATACATAATTTGCATACATCACCATCTTGAGAGAGATGAGTTTATAACGGAAACGGATGCTCCTAGAGACTTCAATAAGGTGTACATTTTTAAGTAGAAAAGGTAGAGGAAAATGTTTGTCTATTCCAAAATGACATACACCATGGCACAAGAAAGGATTCTAATGGTCGCTTGTGGCGCCCTCTTGGAAATACAGCCAGTTGTGCATAAAATTTGAATTTCGCGTCCCAAGAAACCACCGCATATAAAATTTCATGAATTTGACATCCTGTATATCCTAAACGAAGCGCTTCCAGGCCTAAGTTTATAGGAAACTTTTTGCTTAAAATTGAACGTAGAATAACATACTGAAGTATGTACATTTGCTTTGATGAAATCTTTGTGCTTTGATGACACCATTGTTGAAATCCTAAGATAAGGGTTTCATCAAACCGTTACTGTCTCTAATTCACAAAATGCTCTAGATCGACTTGAACGTAGGTTTCTTTCATACGATATCTGCAAACGACAGTTTACTTTGTCATTCCATTGCAGTAGATCAGATTCAAGCGGGGTGCCATTAAATATTTTAAATAGTTCTCAGAATGCGTATATTATTTTTTTTACATTGCTATACTGCCCTGTTAAACATAGAAGTCGTAGCTGACAAAATCTTCATTCTGAGATACTGCCTGGATTGTGTAATTGGCTGTGCCATCAAATTTTAAAATTTTAATAAAAATGTTATTTATATATTACTATATATTTCACATTACGTTCTATTACGCCAGAACCTTATTTTATCATATAAGTGGTAATTAAATTTTTGATTAATATGACCTTTTGCACTAATTCCGTTTTCAAAAATAATACAGGGCATAGTACAAATATTTTAAGAGGGGATAAGAAAAATTCAGAATTAACGGCATCACCCTTCAAAAAAACTTTCAAACTTATTTATAAAGCGAAAAAAAATTATTTTCAAAACCTTACTAACCCCTAATGTCTCGGCGACTATGCCGCCTGTCAGCTGTGAGGTTAGGTATATTCTGCCAAAGTCAAAGTTGTCAAAGGTAGTGACAGAGCACCGCGTTGCCACGTGTAACGATTTACGGCGCTTTTAAAGAAAGTTTTATTTAGAAAATACTAGATTATTTAATGAGAAACACGATATGGTAGCACTGAGAGTAAAACCTACCTTACTGATACTTCCAGGACTGCTATTTGGATATTTCAAGAAAGTTGAATTATTTTCTGTTTTCTAACTTGTTTACATTATAACTTGTCGTTGTAAAAATTGTTGTATTTACTGGGGACCTCGTGATTTCCCTCGACCATTTCATAAATAAACAAATCCTTTATTTCTGTAGGTATATCTATTATTGTAGTTTAAAAATGCTCTATTTTTATGTCACTAAGTAAAAAAGATGGTACAAGGAATTTTAAAAAGTATGAAATTGGTTCTTTTTTATTTTCAAGTTCGTGGACGTTGTACAATTCGTACAAATGTACGAGGATTTGGCATATTCTGTCTACATATTTGGAAAACGTCGTTGATATTCTGCTGCTGCACGATATGCACTTTCATCGCACTTCCCATAAATTAGTACCATATCCGTAATTTCCGCGATTACACGAATTTGAATGTGCGAAAAGCAAATACTGAAAACTAATATCAAAATATTTGCTATATCTGACGGATCTTCCGATGCTGGCGCCATATGTAGGTCATTAGCGCAAAGTGCACTAAAGTTCGTTCCATTCTTTAACTTATAGAATTAAATAATAATAATACTAATAATAGTAACGATATTAACAATAATCGACCATGTTTGCATGTAATAATATTGTAGTATTATTATTTTAAATTTCCCGAGGCGTTTACAGTGGTCTGTAATATTACTTTTCTGACCACTACTGCTGTTTGACATTTATTAGGAGAGTATTAGAAACAATGCAACCAACAACACAGCATAGGTTTATATAGACTGACAAGTGCTATGTGCGTGTAATCCCGTGTCACGGAGGAAGTGTCAAAACAATACTAGGATGAAGATAACCCACGATTGTACACAAAAGAATAGAATATTGATTATATTGATTGCCATAAGAATATTTATCTGAATAATATTACGTTCTCGGTGGTGGCGGACAGAAGACTGAACGATTGTGTTGACATTGTAATTTTAGTTTTCCGTTTTTAGTGACAGTTTCAGTTTTAAACGTTTTATGTATTAAATAATGGATAGTTGCGATATATTGGGACGTGTAGTTTTCCACAATTTTCTTTAAACGTACGTGGACATATTTTCTAGAGTTGAGAGCAATGCAGTGGAGTTACAGTTATCAGACAAAATTTTGTAAATGAAAAACTGCCACGGCTGTATTCGAACTTTTCTGTTAGTATTTCTTTCAATCAATTTTCTTAAAATAAATGGGCAAATTATTACCTCTACGCGAAGTGTGTATTTTGTGGCAAGTAATTCTGACGGACCTGTAATGAGTGAAAATTAAGTTTTGGCAGTTTGGAACGATTGAACGAAAAACGAATGCAAAATACTGTAGCTAAACGGATTAACTTTTATCTATCAGGTACTTAGATATTATTATTAATAAAAATGTTTACTTTCGTTATTTCTACATTCGGCAATGTTGTGAGAAACCGCATGGTAGTTGACATATATAGCCATCTTGGACGATGACTGATCGACATAGGTGCCGACTTTCCGTAGGAAAAAAAGGTTTTGCCCCATTTTTAAAACATTGAGCTAGAATTCCGAAATAATGTTTTTATTGTATTTTAGGCCTCCCTGAGCACGTGGTTAAAATTTTTGTACTTAGTCATAGTTATCCTTTATAAAATTCAAATTTAAATATCATAAAAAATAATTCGAGTTTCAGTTTTAACATGTACATACATATACTAATTACCAAGTTGAGGGTGTTATAAACCGATAAAAAAAATGTAGATACGACTTCTATTCTTAAGAGGGCAGTATATTTGTACAGGAATGTTGAACGTTTCAATTTTTTTTTTCAAATAAGTTCTGAATCACCCTGTATAATATAACATAATGCAATGATTTGAAATTGAGTAAGAAAAAAATAATTATCTTATGGTAAGAAGTTTAGGGAAAAGAAAAACAAAAGTTTTACAGTGTAAAGGATTCTTTTCAGAATAAATCTGTTGTTCCAGTCATTTGATAAACTTGAGTATTGATCACAGTTCTGGTTAATAATAAGAAAACAAGGAATTAGTTTAACGGTTAAAATGTTCTGTAAGTTATAACTTGCTATTTACGACACTCGCGATGCCTGACGTTGATAAAACTAGGCGCAGCAAATATATAGAGAAGGAGAAACAATTCACATCCTTTAAGTGGAGCAGACATTCTTTAGGGAAGAACTTTATATTACCAAGTCTGTTGTGTTAATCCTAAAGTAAAAATGTACACTATAAATCAAAAGATCTGAATCAGACATACAATTGTATTTGTCAGACGACAATTTTTTCATTTAGTGTTATCTACATTATATTTTCCGGATAGTTCGTCAAAAAATAAAGGCACTTTTTTATATATAGATAGTTCTTATGAAAAGGGAGAGTAGGGCAATACCATTTTAAAATATAACAGTTAATTTTTACTTCACAAATCATAATGCTATCAAATACCCTTATACCTGGGTACCTACAAGTGCAGGTGAGATGTAACTGGTCTGCTACCTCCTGCTCGGCCTAAGCGGCTCGGCCTGCAGGAAGCGACCTACATTGTCGTAGGTACTTAACCGCAGACCTCTCGCCCTGAGCGATGCGCCATTAAATCTATAAATGATACGGCAGGAAACAACTACTCCACGGGCTAATGTCCCGACCGGCGTGTTGAATTACACCTGCAGTATCTGTGTGAACAGCCAAGAACCCTTGTCGATCACTCCACCAGACACAGACCGGTTTCGGGCTTGTTAGCCCTCATCAGTATGCCATAGGTGAGATGACCGACAATTCAACTGGCTGTTCTTTGATATGTAGGTTCACATATAAATGGACTGCAGGTGAGATTTAACTGGTTTGCTACTTCCTGCTTGGCCTAAGCGGCTCGACTTGCAGGAAGCGACCTACTTTGTCGTAGGTACTTAACCGCAGACCTCTCGGCCTGGGCGATGCGCCATTAAATCTATAACACACGACAAGGGTTCTTGGCTGTTCACACAGATACTGCAGGTGTAATTCAATGCCGGTCGGGGCATTAGCCCGCGGAGTAGTTGTTTCCTGCAGTATCATTTATAGATTTAATGGCGCACCGCCCAGGGCGAGAGGTCTGCGGTTAATATACCTTAAAATTCATTTTTGGACAATAAATGCATTTGGCGGTGGAATACAGAATACTGGTGGAATTTCCCCAGAGGGACAATCCCGTAGCTCAATATTGAACTTACTTGAGCATGGTATACTGTTATCAATTGTGATAACTTTAATAAATTTTGTAAACTTTTTATCAAGTAAAAAACGGAATTTAGTTTCGATATCAGCTGATAGCAATGAGTTTTCCAGTTCAAACATTCATCGATCGCCAATCTCAAAAATTGTATATCCGTCTCTTAGTTCAAAGTATCAATACCATTTACATTCACATTAACTCTGTTACAATTCTTTTGCCAATTATGAAATATAATTACTTGAGCCTTTTTCGTGTTACGATAAAGGTCATTACATCCGTACCACGCACCAACCTCTTTGAATAAGGCAGTTTGAACTTACTCAATGTTATATTTTACTAGAAGATCAAACTCTTATACCATTTTAACCATAGGCGTCGCATTTGGGAAGGTCAGCTGATATTTTTAATTATATTTTTTTATCTTAGATATTTTGGTATTTTTAATATCAAAGTAGTAGACTTCAGAGTATTTTATATTAGAAAGGTACTGTTCCTTCCTTGGCACTGTTGTCGGGGGTCATACGAGAAAAATCTATTTAAAATAGTCATCTAAAAAGATAGATATGAAATCATTCCTAGAATTTGCTGTCTTCCTTTGTCAGTTTAGTTTCCGGACTCCCTGATGTGTAGGTATATTAATTGTATCTATTCTCTGGTTTTAGAAATATGGAACTGGAAAATTTTTAACAGATGGTGAGAAAGTAACAATTCTCGTCTAAGCAACATTTTTAATTGAACATCATAATCCATGTAAGAACAAAGTTTTAACTAGATCGTGATTTGGTTAACATACAGGGTGTTTCAGTTCGAGTGAATCAAATTTTAACCACAGATAGAACTCGATAAGTAATTAAGAATTGCCTTATAAACCAAGGTTCTATGTCTCACCGTTTTCGCTCTACAGGGCCGTATTGGTTGGTTTTTTACATCATATTATTTATGATATCTCTGGTATGGTTGTAACAATTTGATTCAAATCTGGTATGATGTTAATCCTTACGAATTTCTATAATTTACTCCAAAATTTACAAATTTTTTGTAGGTCAGTGGTGTAGAAACGGGTAGGGTAGCGGGATTTTTTTACCTCAACTTCTACGCTAATGACCTAATACTTATTTGGGGTAAATTTTTAGATTCCTTGGACAATTTGGCATAATACTTGTTTGAAATCGGTAAAGTGTCTCGTTCTGCCGAAAATCTCAATAATGTGGGAGGCCGTTCTTCTGATAAGGAAGCAAGTTTAGTTCAGTTTAGCAGTTATTAAATTACGGTTGAAAACAATATTAAACAATACGTCTCTACACTTCGTGTATTATTTTTATAGCATTTATAGTGTGGTGAGTTTCCTTTCTGAGCTCTGTTTTATGTTGCACTACAGTGCGGTACACATTCAACAATACCTCCTTTACATTTCATTTATACTATTCTGAATCTATTATAAGTATTTTTGTTAATTTAAAGTTTCATTTATGTCAAATTAGATAAAATTTGTTTAAAAAAATTACAGCCCTCATTGACAATTGATGTGAGGCTCATATTGTAAGTCTGCGCTTTGGGAGTATGTATTCACAAAGATTGCTATGCAAAACATAACAATAATGACATTATCTGTCATCGGGAATTGTTATTTAATTATAGAGAATTGCAACAGTACTTACCATTTGTCAAAATATGGATGATTATTCAAGTGAAGAATACGCTGATATGATTTTTGTGTACGGATATTGTCATGGTCGTGCTCGAGAAGCAGAAAAAGAATATCGGAGAATTTTTCCAAATCGTCGGCGTCATCCCTCTTTTGACGTATTTGTAAGAACCTTTAGAAGACTGCGACAAACAGGATCTGCGCAAGTAAGAAAAAATCGAGAAGGTAGAGGATATCGTAATATTCAACAGTACGAGGAAAGTATTATCGAACGGGTAGTTGATACTCCTGAATTGAGTGTGAGACAAATCGGACGCGAATTACAGATACCCCACGTATCTGTATGGAGAGTCCTTCATCAAGAGCTGCTACATCCATATCATAACCAGCAAGTGCAACATTTAGAAGAAGGTGACAACCTTCAACGATTACAATTTTGCAACTGGATCCTCCAAAATTTGACGGAAGATCCACTCATTTTACAAAATATTATTTGGAGCGATGAAAGCCTTTTTCCTAAAAATTGACTGAATACTTTTAGAAACTTACATCAATGGTCATTACAAAATCCCCATTTAACAAGAAGAAGGGCCTTTCAGCGCAGATTTAAGATTAATATATGGGGAGTAATTTTTCTAAACAAATTATTTCTTTTTGAAATAAATGGTATACTGAATGGGCAAAGATATTTAGAATTGCTACAGAATTCCACACATGAAATTCTAGACGAGATGCCATTAAATGAAAGACAATACGTTTATTTCCAACAGGATGGTGCACCTCCGCACAATGCAAGAGATGTTAGTGCATGGTTAACGGAAAACTATAGACATAGGTGGATAGGAAATAGAGGACCAATATATTGGCCACCGCGATCCCCAGACCTTAATCCAATTGATTTTTTTGTATGGAGTCATATAAAACAGCTTGTTTACCGCACTGTCGCGCAAGATGAAAATGATCTCAGAGAAAGAATCCACGTTGCTGCAGATGCAATAAATAATACAGAAGGGATTATGTTTGATGTCTATCAGTCGTTGGTTCGGCGATGCAGAGCATGTATAAGAGCCAATGGGGGTCAGTTTAAACATGTTATTTAATATTGTTTTATGTTAGTGTTATTTGTTATGTTGTTATTTACCATTTTGTATTATTACTTAAAATTGTAAAAAACGTATCTACAAACTATTACCTATTATTAGCATCTAAGATACAGCAATAAGAAAAAGAATATTTCATTGTTTGCTGTTAATATTTTTACATGAAACGTTCCATTTTAACTTAATACATAATATTAAAGTAATATTACTTTGAAATGTATTTGCTATCATTACGAAACTAAATGCTTTATCAGAAAAACGGCCTCCCACATTATTGAGATTTTCGGCAGAACGAGACACTTTACCGATTTCAAACAAGTATTATGCCAAATTGTCCAAGGAATCTAAAAATTTACCCCAAATAAGTATTAGGTCATTGGCGTAGAAGTTGGAGCAAAAAAATCCCGCTACCCTACCCGTTTCTACGCCACTGACCTACAAAAAATTTGTAAATTTTGCAGTAAATTATAGACATTCGTAAGTATTTACATCATACCAGATTTGAATCAAATTGTTACAACCATACCAGAGATATCATAAATAATATGATGTAAAAAACCGACCAATACGGCCCTGTAGAGCGAAAACGCTGAGACATAGAACCTTGGTTTATAAGGCAATTTTTAATCACTTATCGAGTTCTATCTGTGGTTAAAATTTGATTTACTCGAACTGAAACACCCTGTCTAACTTACTCTCTCTGGTGACCATAATTCCATCAGTTTGATGCAAATACAAACCAAAATTTCTTTTATGAGCAGAATTAATATTTGTTCTGGCCGACGTCGGGTGAGCTATTTGATAAAATTATGAGACTTGGTTCTCTTGTGACAGGGTTAAATTTTTTGCCTATATGGCTGATATGTGTGACCTATCACGTTAAATTTTATTGAACAGTTGCTTGGGTACAAGTCAAAAAATTATCGACTTTCTATTTTTATAAAGTTATTATCGTGATGCTAAAATTAATACGTGCGACGTTTGGTTATAATGATAATGATTTATTCTTTTAACAAATTCCAAATTGCAACAATAAGTAATAATATTATAATCAAAAAATTTAATAATTTAACCTTAGTAAATTACTACCAGTTATAGATATTAATTAAATAAACAATTAAATACGAGACATAATTGTAAAAAGTTTAAAATATAATTACAGACGCTACACTTTTGTCGCAGTTCTGTTAAAAAACTGCACGTTGCAAAAAGGGTAATTTAGTCATTATAACAGATCTAGGAATGTAGCAATAGAAAAATGTACATAGTCTTATACTGTTACATGAATTTCGAAAACAAGTTTTACTTTAGACAAATTAAGTTTACTATTTAAGAGATGCACATAGCATAGAAATGTAGCAGAACGATACTATGACGGACATTCAGTGCTTTTACACCAAAAATATTTATACGAATTTTATAATTAAAGATATGGGTCAATGAATTTCAACTTTTGAAAATGGTTGAATTTTTTCCTGACTGATGATTTTGGTTTCTTGATGTTTTGAGAGATTCTGAAGTTATTCTAAAACTGGACATCATTATTTATACAGAGTGACTGATTAATAATGGGCAATCTCTAAACTAGACATGCTACACACCAAAATATGTACAAGAGGACAAACTTAGAACTTTAATTGGAAAATTCTCAATAATTTTCAAGGCATAAAATTTTTCTATCTGACTTCACTACAATAAGACCAAAAAAATTTTTTTGGACTTACTGGGAAACAAGGTTCGTTTTTTAATAATTTAAAAATCTTCGTCTAAACATGTTTTTTCCTGGACGATATTAACATTAAATAATTTATAGTTTAATATTTTAAAATATTAGTCAGGAATGTGTTAGGAAAATATTCTTAAAGATATAATATATGTTTGAACAAATAATTGTGTATGTATTTAATTTCATTTTCTTCTTCATTATTGGAGAATTTTAAAAAATATTGTTAATTAACAAATACTCCTTCTTTAAGAGTGATTTTTACATGTGAACTCATCAGTGAACTAGAGTTCTATGAAACATTTTAAATTGGAATATATAAAGCAAATATTAAAATGATAAACTAGTGTCATCTATGGAAATAAAAGTAAACTTTTAATTTATATTTTTGGGAAACTGTAATGTGTAACAAATATTAAAAAATTCAATGAATTAAATTAAAATACAGTAGACTTACGTTTTTTATATCAATTCTATCATTGACAGTTTTCATTTTTTTTAATATGAATCATTTCTTGAAAAGGTCTTTTGTAGTAATTTGGCTGTTTTGTTAAAATTTTAGTTTAATTAAAATTGAAAGAATGATTTTTCTCCCTAGCATGTTTACATAAGATTGTAGAATAATTTTTGGAATACTTACGTCCTTTTAATCAATTATATAAATTTTGAGACGTCATACCAATGTATATACCATTGCAATCGTTACGCGGGATAGAATAAACATGTGAATTTTTTAATAACGGTGTCTTACTTTTCAATGGTGAAAAAAATTTTTTTAGTTGATTGATTTATGTACAACAGAAACGCTATACTTAGAGAAAATAAATTTATTATTTTCTGATAATGTTTCTACGTACAGTAAAGCAACATAAGTTACATCTGTGGGTTAAGTAGTTTTATTTTTTCCTTCTTTTATTGTAAAAAACAAAAAATCTTTGCTTAACTATTTTATTAACAAAATCTAAAGCGCAGTTATTATTTTTAAGAATAATTTTGACTTTATCAATGATTTTAGGACGGAATTCAGGACCAGTTAAATATAAAACTCTATTAATTAGGCCAATTACAACACTTTTTTATAAGTTACTAGATGGTGTGAATTAAAATTTAAATATCTATCTGAAGAAGTATGTTTAGTATACCATTCTGTTAAAATTTTATTTTCCAGTTTTAATGTTAAATCTAAAAAAATAATTTCATTACTATTTTCGATTTCTATTGTAAATTGTAATTTACTGTGGAAATTATTAAGTATTGCAAGAATATTATCAATTTTATCTTCAGGTACTGCAGCAATGCAATCAACAACATATTTTATGAAAAAGGCAATATCAAATTGTAATTGTAATTGTTTTTATTGTTTTTTCTTCCAATAATTCCATTACTTTTTGGGCTATTGTAGAAAAAATTAGGGCTCCCATTGCACAACCATCAATTTGTTGCTAAAAATTATCTTTATATTGAAAAAAATTTGTAGATAAAATTAATTCGACGGATGTAAGAAATTCACTTAAAGGTAAAGTGGTCTGTTCTTTTAATAAATCCCATTTATTTGTTATTACATTGGTTACTAATTCTAAATTAAATCACCTGCTCTATTCTGATAACAATAAACAAAAATAATAAATAATGATGTTTTTTAAATGTTTAAGGAGAAATTAAATCAGTAGTAAATAGCAATAAAATAAAAATGTATTAAATTATTTAAAAAAAAATAAGTGTTAAATATCATTATTCATTACTTCTACTTATTATTTTTTGAATTAAAACAAGTTGTTTAATCAGATGGCATAATTTTATAAATATCTCAAGTAAAACCATCTATCTTCCTTGCAGAACAGCATTATAATGCGTGCTGTAAACAAAGATATAAGTTACGTTTAACAATACCGTAAGTTGATATTGTTTGAAGCTATTTATTTGTGGCATAATTTTAGTTTTTCTTTAGTTTTATTGGGTTTTTGCCACACTTCTGAAAATATAATAAAGATTAATTAAATAAGCCCTTGCGCCAAACGGAACAGTCAAGGGTTATTTTTGAAACTACGTTTGCCTAACCAAAAAATCTCACACTGAAAAAAGCAGATAAGTAAAAATAACAAAAATCACATCACTATCGCGCACTTCCGTATTATTGACGTTTCGAAAAACTCTCTGTTTTCGTTCTCAAAATCGATCATTGTTGGCTACAGTTGTATCAAGAAGAAGTAAGTGACAATAAAATAAAAATCATTTAACATCTCTATGGAAGTAGATAAACAAATTTTAAACTGTCAAACTTGACATACGTTTAATATTTTTACTACGATTTTGAGAACGAAAACAGAGAGTTTTTCGAAATGTCAATAATACGGAAGTGCGCGATAGTGATGTGATTTTTGTTATTTTTTACTTATCTGCTTTTTTCAGTGTGAGATTTTTTGGTTAGGCAAACGTAGTTTCAAAAATAACCCTTGACTGTTCCGTTTGGCGCAAGGGCTTATTTAATTAATCTTTATTATTTTTTCAGAAGTGTGGCAAAAACCCAATAAAACTAAATAAAAACCGTAAAGTGACCTCATCGCCACTAATAATTGTGGCATACGCAGTATTTACATAATGTATCTATGACCTTCAAAATGCAAAATACAAGAAACAAACGCCTGTTTACATCACCAACACAACCTGCACCTGTATCCAGGGAAACACACCGCGCTGAACGGCGTGTAACGTCACACTTATGATATTGCGTTTTTGTTGAAGATTTGTTTACATTATAAAGTAATTTATTAATGTAAATATTTTAGTTACTCATTAATTACTGCCGCCTGATACATGTTCTGACCTTCCAATGTGTTTGAAAGATTACCCTATAATACAACCAATATAAATTTCATGCAACTTCCGTATTGCTACAAAGCGAATGTAATTTTTTTAAAAGTAGGATAAACTTTTGATTATATAATTGTAATATATTTCTCTTTATTTCTAGGTATTGCCTATAGCATAAACCTCTCCCAAGAATCTTTGACGAAAAAGTTAGACGAAACTTTCTTGGTGATATGTAAGGATGAGTCGGGGCAATCTGTGATGTGGAAAGGTCCTAAAGGCGCATTAAATGGCAAAACGCGACCTCAAGTGCAGCATGCCTCCTATGGCACAGCTATCTACTTCAATAAGACGAAGAAGGAAGATACCGGAAATTACACTTGTATATTGACTGGTTCGCCAAATGTGAGGAAGGTTTTCTCACTTACTGTACAAGGTACAAATGATTCAATGGTTTCCTCATTTAATTCCGAGTAAAAATACTTTCTTAATTAATAGGATTTTTTTGTAAAAATATTGTTCAGCATAGAAAAAAATTGTGCAAGGCGTGGCGTCCTTAATGCAGAAAAAATTAAAATACAGCAACACAAGTCAAATCCATAAATACAATAGCAACGTAAAGTTATAACGTAATAAACCAATCTTTTTCGCAGAAATTGACTTGCGAATTTGAACATTTGTTTACATATTAAAAACCTTAATGGAAAAGCAAAAACAATTGGAATGCTTACTAAAAAGCAGCTTTGATATAAATGCTCATAAACTTAGTGGATATTACATTTTTTAAAGGCCTATTCAAAATAATGTCAAATGTTATTTAATGATCACAAATCAAGCGTCTACTTTACACTAAATAGTTCTAATAACATTTTACTATGATTACATTTTACTAATACTATAATCGAATAAAAAATTTATAGAAAACATAAAATTTTAGTACTAGGTATATCAGAAAATGTTTTCACATTTTAATGATTTGAAAAAACCCATTCTTCACAGAAGTCAAATTGTCAGTTAAAATTCTTCAATGTGAAGAAAATATTCACATCTGGCAAAACTAATCTCATAGTCTTCACTACACTCCACTCCACAGGTCAAAGTTCGAAGTACGATATCGAAGGGTGCTTGTAACATGACCAAAATAGACGTCAACTGTTTGCCATTTTTTGTAATTTTTTAATAAATATTTTAATATTAAAATTTCATAATCGATAGACCTATGATGGCCTATATATAACACTTCACCTCAGTTACTGTCAGGAATCTAAGTTTTAATATTCTGCATTAAAGACGTCACACTCTATATACGAGTATGCTTATTAAATTTCATTTGCATCCATTTTAAATGTCTTTTTATAAAATACCTTTGATCTAGAATGAATTTAGTTCGTGCATAATGCAAGTGAGCTTAATATGAAAAATGTATGGATATGGATAACTACAAAGTGCCTTAACTATAGTTAATATATTTAAATATTATTAATAAACAGTCAATAAAACAAATAGAGTCACTTACATCCCGCTGTATTAATGTATTGTTACTTTTCTCAACAAATATTTTGAAATGGATTTCAATAGACTCCAATTTATATTGAGTTCAGTAGAACTTCTTTCATAAATCTACATCATCCACAGCAATATTCTTGATTATTTATTTGTATATTCTGTCCCTAACCATAAAATGTAATAACATTTTATTCAGGTTGTTTATTTTCTATTCTATTTTTAGTTTCTTTTCTATTCTATTCCTAATTTGTCAATAGGCTTGTTCCGTCAAGTTTCTTTTACATGGTTTCTATGCGGTTTTGTATAGTACATGACACTCTTATTACGCCCTTAAAATTTGATATGATTTAATTTGGCATTTTCGAGACATAAGAGCTTGAAATTGGTGTTAATCTGAAAAATGGTGCGCCTGCTTATGACGTCACTACACGCAACTCTAGATTGGGCGATCTACCGATAACATGCTAATACCCGATCAAATTAAAACGTGCTATGCTGTCTTGTTACTGTGCTGTAAATATTTTAGTATAGTTTGTTCAATTGAAGTTGAATTTAGGAAACTGATTCTGACAATCTACCAGAAGTTGATATGGTCATGATTACGGACTGCTTTAGTAAAGATAAAATAAACATTAATAATGTATTAAATATTTTTTCTATTTCGTGCCATTTTGCTTAATCTTTTTTCTCGTGTCATTTAGATTAGGATTTAAAAAATGTAGCTATAGGTAACCAAATAAATTTTTATTTAGTTACTATTATTTAAATACATTATTAATATTACTCTATATTTTACTTATAATTACGTAAAAAAGTAATGGTATAAAATGACAGTTAAAATTAATCTCTTTTGAAAATGAAAAAATATACTACTTATTTTTGGATTAAAAACTTCTATCTTTGATTAATTTGTATTTATAGGGAATAGACATAAAACATTTTAAAAACATAACGAGTTATTTTATTTTTTAACTGGATATACAGTTTTCTCTAAAATATTTAATTTATCGAAACACGAAGACTGCTAAATGACGTCTTGAAAGACCACCGTTATCGGAAGAGCAGAAGGGCAAAGCAAAGAACCTCAGCTAAGACTAGAAATGTGCAAATTAATTCTGTTACCGGCAGCGACCAGTTACCTAGGTCACAGCTTAACAATCCGGAAAATCACTATAGATTAAATAATAGCACCGACCGTAGAAGCTTCAAAATTACTATTTTAAATGAACTTTACAAAATTTCAAGTAATAATTCTTCTATAACGACTTTCTGAAACGTTTCTGATTTCAATTATTATATTCTGCCATATTTCACGGGTTTTAATCAAAAATAATTTTCTATGATCTCTTCAGCCTATATTTAAAACAAAAACTACTAAACAAAGTGATCCTTATACAAAATCAGATTCCTCACGGCTGGCGTTACACAATTGTTTTTATTGTTAACATAATTTTCGATATTTCGTCACGTTAAAAACAACCATTTTTTGCAATTTGGTGCAATAGATATTGCAAACATTTACTGTAGTGTATAGTTTCATTATTCTCAGTTGCAGTTTCTTAAATATTTTGATGAAATTGTTCGTATGACGTAAGTCGTCTAAATTCTTGCCGCAACTATATCTAGCATTGAGTCGAGTGCAATCGCTGGGTGTATGCGTGACGTGACGTAGCGTCTGGCCACGGCCCATTCTCGCGTATTGGAAATTTGTATTTAATTTTAAGGTACTAAACGTAAATAAAATCCTAATATTTTACAGATCTATTATTTTCACTTATATTTTCGATTTATGAAAAAAAAAAAAGAAATGTTGAACAGGCCCATTATGTTATACTATTTTTGCTTCAGCCATTCAAAAACTTGCTTACATACGTATAACATCAGAGGCAACATGGATGTTCATGTAGAGGTTTACCTTGTTTCTGTCATTTGTCTGTACTTACGTTGACATCAGAAGATGTTTATATTATGCAGTTACACAGATAAACAAATGTATCTATTAAAAATCGCTTTAAAGCACCCTTAAATAAATATTCACTTTATATTGATTTAATTTCATCAGGAGTTTGTTATATAGTTTAAGGCCTAAACGGTCAGGAGAGTTTGCCGTTAATTATATTCCTGCAAATGGAAAAAATCACTATTTTGTCGTGTATTGTGTATACGTACTGAATTAGTAAATAAATTTACCTTTATTTTGAAATACATATAAACACATTTCATATACAGTATGCGCCAAAAGTATGGAATAAATTCAATAAAAACGAAACAATTATTTTTTGGGAAAAATCCTCGAACAGGACGATTTTTAATTTAAAAAATACATAATTTAGCGTAAAATGCGATTTTCAAATGTCATTTGTTTTCGAGTTATGACGTCATCGAATTTTTTTAAATGGCAACACCATATTTTTTCCTTGATTCTGAAAGATCGTTTAATGCTCTATCAGACAGTACTAAAATTTTGCCCTCTTACATAGGAAAGTTTTTGAGTAAATGACGATTGAATGTTAGAAAACGTAAATCAATTAAAATAAAGCAAAAACGTTATCAAGTTTAGTTTTTCGAATTCCATAGTTCTTTTATGGATCACGTAGGTGAAAATCTTTGCATAGTGTTATTGTCACACCGACTTTTTAATAAGTATTGTAAGCGACATAGAAATTATTATTCAATTTAAAGTATTATGGCACATTTAACTGTTACTCAAATAATTGAAATTTTAATACTTATCGGATGCGGAAATATGACTAGAACTCAGCAGGAAGTTTGCGATTTATTTAATGAAAAATATCCAGATCGCCCTATCAGACAATCAACAGTCAGTAAGGTAGAGTCTAAATTTAGAGAAACTGGCAATGTTGTAAATATTCCAAAACCTGGACGTTCAAGCATTAATAAAAATCAGGAACAGAACATTTTGATAAGTGTGGTGGATAATCCTCATAATTCTTCACGATTGGTTGCATTAAACAATGACACTAGTCAGAGCACAGTGCTACGTATCTTGAGGAAGGAAAAATATCATCCCTACAAAATTCAACTTGTGAAGGAACTCAATGAAGATGATCCCGATCGCCGCTTACACTTTTGCGAAATTCTAATGGATTTATGTCAAGGAAATAGAAATTTACACCGGCAAATACTTTTTTCAGATGAGGCCACATTTTGTCTGAATTGTACAGTAAACCGTCAAATTTGCAGATATTGGAGTCGGGAAAATCCTCATTGGATGGCAGAGGCACACACCCAACACCCTCAGAAATTAAATGTGTGGGCTGGAATAGTTGACGACAGAATAGTAGGGCCTTTCTTCTTTGAAGGAACCCTTACAGGACAAAGATATTTAGGGTTTCTAGAAAATGACCTTGTTCCAGCCCTTGCAGTAATTTTTCCTAACGATAATGACCCTGACATTCCTGACGATACCATATGGTTTCAGAAAGACGGTGCACCTCCGCACTATGCGCGCCCTGTACGAGATTTTTTGGACAACTGTTTTCCTGGGAGGTGGATCGGCAGACGCGGACCGATAGAATGGCTTGCAAGATCGCCAGATCTTACACCTCTTGACTATTTTTATGGGGATAAGTCAAAAGTGTACATTAATAAACCACATAATTTAGAAGAACTTCAAAATCACATTCGGGACAAAATACGCAGAGTTACCCCAGAAATCATTCATAATGTGCAAAAAGAATTTCTTTACAGACTTGCGCATTGTCAAGAAGTTGGTGGATGGCAATTCGAACATTTAATTTAAGTATAAAATTTAATCAATTGTATTGAGAATTTTTCCCAAAAAATAATTGTTTCGTTTTTATTGAATTTATTCCATACTTTTGGCGCATACTGTATAAATAAAGATGGTAATGATAAAATATTTAAGTTTTTAAAGATTTCTTTATCTGAGTAATAACTTCCGTTATACATCTTTACAACCTTTTTTGTCCACAAAAACCTGCCTAGAAAATGTGAAATTACCCCAGAAACAGAGACCATACCTAAGACGAGATTCAGCTTCTGCGTGGTATAAACAGCAAAGTTGCTCAATACTCAAGACCAATCTCAAAACACGAAAAAGTAACGTTAAAGAAGACAGCTTATTTGTTAGCATTTTACAGTCAATTCAAATTTTTATCTATGTAAAGACCTAAAAATTTTACTACTTTAGGCTCAGTGCTTAAATGTGTATTGTCAATAGTAAATATTTCAACTCTTTTGTGTACTGTAAAATCTAATAATGTTTGTTTTGTTGGCATTAAAATATAAATGATTATCCGGGAACCATTTTGTTAGGGTATCTAATAAAATATTACAGTTTGCCTCCAAATTTCTATCATTACTACATGAAGTAACCGAGGAAGTGTCATCGTAAATAGTGAAACATGCGTTTAATGAAACATCTAAATCATTAATCTACCAAAAAGACCATTATAGCCAAAATTGAACCTTGTGGTACACCCATCCGTATAGAGTACTGAGTCGACTTGCTACTTTTCATGGCACATACTGAGTTCTATTGGCTAGAAAAGATTGTACCCAGCCAAGAGTGAAACCCCTTATTCCCTACGATTTTAACTTTGATACCAATATTTCATGATTGACGCAATCGAATACCCTACTCACAAAAGATCCCAATAGGGCACTCATTAAGTTCATTAAAATGACACCTGTTAACAGGTGTGTAATTTTTCATATTGCAAGGGTCACCTGCTTTAAAACTAGGCACAATCTTTCTGGTTTTCAAGTAGTCTGGGTAGTCAAAGGAGAAATTGACAAGGTACGTAAATGGGTATATCGAACAGTCAATAACACGCTTCACTACAAATGCTGGTACATCGTCCGGACCTGATGATCTCAAATTTTTTAAATAACAAGTTTTTAATAAGCTAAAAATTTTCGATGAAGTATATGGATTGAGATATAGAGAGCTACTATAGCAAAAATTATTGAAATGGGAATTGTTTACCCTATAAAGTATCCGATCAACCACCGCTTGAGGAGCGTTTATGAAGAAATCATTAAATATAGAAGCCACCACTGCAGGTAGCCACTATATTTTTTAATTATTGGGTTTTGTTCAGTTTCATACTAAAGTAGTGCTGTATACATGATCTCGAAATATGATCTTGTTTTAATAGAAGTGACAGTTACCTTGATGTATAAAGAACTAAAGATAAAGCACAAACGTTCTAATTGGGTAAGCCATTAGTTAAAATATCTATTTTCTAATAATTAAATTAGCAGTTACTGGACCTCTTAATTACAAAATTTTCTGCAATGGAAGAAAATTCATATGCGGATTTACTTAAACATGTTTCCCCATTACTTCAAAAAGAAGATACTGCGTCTTTTGTCTTCAATACTTCCATCAACATATTGTAGGCAGTTAATTTCAAAGATTTGAAGAGACCACGTTCTCATGTTAGACATTCTTTACGTAATCAGACTGCTTCCCGTCATTTTGGGCCTGTACTGATTTAAGTATGCTCACCATTAAGTAAACTTGAGGAAGATATTTTTAATTACATGTTGATTCTTTGAAACGAAATAGGTAATCTTGATAAAGAGGTAATAGAGATGTCAAATTTAGAAAAGGAAAGTAGTCGTAGTAGTGTACCAGATCCACTTATTCTTACATTGAATATACCAATGCCACCTTTTGTTAAATTGTAATAAAAGCCGTCTCCTTTAAGGTAGGTACACATAATAATATTTTCCAAAGAGGCTTACTACGTAATTTGAAAATTAGTCTAAAATTTTTCGTTTCGTGAACAAATTTGTAAAAAAATTCACCCTGGAAGTGCAATTTTAGATATTTGATCAATAGAAATCCAGAAAATTCAATGTAGAATTATACCTCAAAAAATTCTTTACAAATGATCCTTTCAATTATTCATCGAACTAACGTTGCTGTTTTACCATATAACATTTATAGCAGTTAAAATAATTTAAATGTTTGAATTTTAAAACAAATTTGGGTTAAAAAAATGACCTGTTTTATTGCCTTGTAGGTTCACCAAAAATGTGAGATCCGGATATTCCGGTGAAGATAAAAATTGTCTGTTTATATCCCTGTGGTAACAAAGAAACATAACGTTATTTTCTCATTTTCATTTCCTTTTTATGGGGATAGAAAACATCTAGAAACGATAAGAAACGAGTGAAAACTTTGTATTATTCGTACTTATAATGGGAACATATGTCTTGAAAATGTAAATTCTGGCAAAGCATTAAATAAAAGTTTGTTGTAATGCCGCTTCCTAAAGACTCTCTGACGCAACCCATTTTGTAATTACACAGGGTACTTCAAATTAGATATGAAAACTGCCGGCATGTTTTATATAGAGCAAATAAATTCCTTCAAAGTTATTGAGGACGTGAAAATAAACAATCATTTTGATTTTTTTTGGTTATTAAAATGTTAATATTAAAATTTTAAAATATGCCTCATAATAATATTCTACTTTTGTGTTTAGACACAACAGGGGCATATACAGGGTGATCTATTTTTCATGGCCCATCATTGGCATCTCGGAAATCGTAAAATATACAGAGTGGCCTCAAAATAGAAAAAAAATATAAATGTAAGCCAAGCAGAAATATTGTAAAAATAGCGATTTTAGGAAATGGCATAGCGTCATTATTTCTCAATTGAAAGAGCTAAAATTTAGAACAGGGGATGAGAATATACCAATAATCGAACAAATTACAAACACATTAACTTACTTACTTATTTGAAGAATAATCCATAAAAATTAAAAAATACAATAATTTTAATAACAAATCCAGTTCCTGACGTAAAACAAAAATCAACAAACGTTTCGACATTTCCTGACCTTGTTTTTCATGTTGGAAGCTTTACTTCTCAGAAGTATTTAAATATTTTAAGGATAGAAGTAGAGAATGCACTAATAATCTTCCATTAAATTATAAGTATTTGAAATTTAGAAATGTTTCAGCAAAATGGCGCAGGCCACATAATTCTGTAATGCTGTTTCAACGTTTTCCAAATATATAATTTGATTAGCTCTCATTGGCCTGTTGCTTGGCTTTCACGGTGTCCAAATCTTAATCCATTTTTTTCCTTTGATATAATCCCAAAGATAAAATTTATTACAATCCCTGTGAAAATATAGAAGATCTACGCGATAAAATATCTCTTGCCTTTAGGTTTATTTTACAAAGAATTCAAAACGTTGTGGACAATAGTAAATTAATAGCTGAGCTTTGTGTGCGCGAAAATTGGTGGCACTTTTAAGTATTTATGTAGGATTTGTACATTTGTGTAATTTGTTTTCTCTGTTGAATTTTATTATACGTCAAGAACAACCCAATTCTTTATTTAAATTATTGCAATATTATGGTTTATTCTTCAAATAAAATAGTAGTGTTATAACTGATGAATTCGTAATTTTATTCTAGATCTGTTACTGTTAAGATCCAATATGGCGCCCATAAGGAAAAAACAATTTTTATTTATTTTATTTATTTCAAGTTCATGCCACATGCACCACAGAACTTACACACATAAAAAATAAAGCAAAAGTCAAATTTTATAAAAGACTATTTAAAAAAATCAATATAAAAATATAAAACAATTTAAAAAACAGATTTTTATCACAATGGACAATTATATTATAAAATCACTGTTAAAATATTCAGTCAGTATAAAAAGCTTGATTCGAAAGACAAATCTTTATTTTCATTTTGAATGTGGTTTGTTTTAAGTTTCTTATATTAGGAGGAAGTGCATTAAAAAATTGTATTCCTGAATAATCAATTCCTTTCCTTGTTCTTATAATTCTACGAAAATTGTTGTTAAGGTTATTATTTTGCCTGGTGTTATAATCGTGGGTGCTAGAATTAATAATTAATTAATTAATTCTTTCGACGAATATCGATTTCCTGTATATTCTTATCCCCTGTTTAAAATTTCAGTTCTTTCTGATGAGAAATATTGGCGGTAGATGGCATTTTTTATAATCGCTATATTCAGTTTTTTCACAATATTTCAGCAATGGCAGCAGATATCTTAGACCTGTTTGGTTTATCTTATTGGTCAACAAAACATTTTTTTTCTAGCCACCCTGAATGTTTTACAGATTCCAAGATACCAATGATGCCATGAAAAGCTAACCACCTTGTATGTTCCAACAGTCGTGAAGTCAAACAATGTAAAAAGTATTGTAATACTTATATAATTAGTTAATTATTATTTTTCATAAATGAAAACTCAAAAAACTAACAATAAATTGTCAGTTATGGTAACCCAGATTTTACATAAAGCAACATTGCAGGAGACACAAATTGTTCGTGTTCTTTTTTCAATTTTGTGACTAGCACAGTAAGAATTCCTACGTTAGCATATTGGCAATTTTTTTACTGTTTTAGAAAGATATTTTAAGCTAATATAAATCAAATCTCCTACAATTCCTATCAATGAAGTCATATGTATGTTCTCTGATACCAAACATCTAGGTATGCTAATGAACAATTCCACAGACAAAGCTCTATTCAATAATTATCTAAAGAAAATAATCTAATTTACTAACCTGCTAATGAAACACTCTATAAATATCTAACTTCACTTTTTGGCAGTGGGAACACGACAAATTCAACCACAATAGATGAGATCTGACCTATTTCTGCTTTGTCTGTGGAATTGTTCATTAGAATACCTAGATGTTTGGTATCAGAGAACATACATATGACTTCATTGATAGGAATTGTAGGAGATTTGATTTATATTAACTGAAAATACCTTTCTAAAACAGTAAAAAAATGTTACAAAAGCTAATAATAAGGAATATATGGATAGATATTGTGGGTCTAATTCAACGCAGGCTGGGGCTTTTGTCCACTGAGTAGTTAGTTTCACACAATATTATTAATACCTAAAAATATATAAAAAGCATATTGGCAAGTTGGCAAATGACGCTAATGGTGAACATTACTTTCTCAACAATGGTTTTCCTAAAAATAAAACAAAATTAAAAAATGGAAAAGTAGATTAACATGTACATAAACTATCTGATAATATTATTCTTCTCTGATACGTTGCTTTCTTCCTTATCATCTTATGTATTTTAGATTCTCTATTCCCATTGAAGGAACGTACTAATTTCAGGCACACCACGCATAGGAAATCAATGAAGTAAATTCTAAAACTAAAACACTCAATGTACTATCGTTTGCAATATTAATGACACTCACTAAATTGAATTTAGCGATTTTTTTTAACTTCTGACGTATTCATATTGAAATCTGCTTTACATTTTTAACATTAGTCATTAGTTCTTTCACTTACCAAAAGAGATTTAATGAAATTTCTATTCAGAACTTCCAGAAGTTCAAAAACTGATTTATAAGAGTGTCATTATTATTGCAAACGATTGTACAGAGATCAGTAAAATTTCTGCAGTTAACGCGGTTTCACATAAGACGATATTATCAGTGTCGGTATCATTATCGAATACTGTGTCCACATATACCGACAATCAATTTGTTTATGGCCGATTCTGCAAATTTAATACATTTGCTGAAGTTTAGTCACAGATGTACCTACAGGATATTTTGTTTAAAATATAATAATAATCAAGAAAAAGGCTTTATTGTATCATCTATATCTACACTGAGAGAAATCCTTTAGTTACCACACAACGCTGTTCAATAACATTTGTAGCATTTTTCTTTAATTTGAGACGACAGCGTTGGGTAGTTTTATACATTTTAATTGTGAAAATTACTTATAAAGTATAATAATATAATTAGACACCTTTAATTTCAACAATTTTGTCGTAAACGGTTGTTAATAATAATTTTGCAAAGTTTTATACTAAATTTATTTATATTTTATTCATAATTGATTAATTTAGTCAATGCAATTGTATGATTATTATTTTAATAAAGATACGAATACATATACCATTTTATTTCTAATTAGTTCTAATAAGTTTAAATGATTTACCTAAATTATAGAAGATATAGCGTTGAGTAGCCAGTGACTGCATCTCACGTAATCATGTATTTGTGTCGATTATGAACACGGCAGAAACAAACAATACCTTTCAACCGATATATCCTGTGGCATCACTGACAATAACCGTTGCCTTTTGCCAGGTGCAACTCAATGCTGGGCTGAAGCATTAATCCACAGAGTAGTTGTTTTCTTTCTGCTTTTACAAATATCGAAATCGCCTATGGTGATCATATTCCAGAGCTTTTATTTCACCTATAGTATAGTGAGTCATTCTCTAGGAGAAAAATATCAAATGGACAATAATTCTTTCAACATACTAGTAATCTCTGCAGTAGTCACCGTCAAATAATACTCTACTCACCATCGGGTACTTCAATGAAAAAGCTTCATTGCGACTCGTGTACCAAATGCAACTGTAGTGCCAACAAGGACGGGTCAGTAATATCCAGATAAAATTAGAGAATCGCATATTAATCCTTTACTAATTGGCGGTGATCAGTTACTTAGACCACGATATAGCAGTACGAAAAACTATACTAGATTGAAGAGAAGCACGGGCGTGAACATTTTAAAATCACTAGAGAAGGAAGATAACGCGACAAAAAGAAAATTAAAAGAGACCGCGATTATTTTGTTAAACGGAGATAAGTATGTGTCAAACTGTTCAGTAAACATCGATCATTGTTGGCTACAGTTGTATCAAGAAGAAGTAAGTAAAAATAAAATAAAAATCATTTAACATCTCTATGGAAGCAGATAAACAAATTTTAAACAGTCAAACTTGACAAACGTTTAATATTTTACTAATATTTTGAAAACGAAAACAGAGAGTTTTTCGAAACGTCAATATTACGGAAGTGCGCGATAGTGATGTGATTTTTGTTATTTTTTACTTATCTGCTTTTTTCAGTGTGAGATTTTTTGGTTAGGCAAACTTAGTTTCAAAAATAACCCTTGACTGTTCCGTTTGGCGCAAGGGCTTATTTAATTAATTTTTATTATTTTTCAGAAGTGTGGCAAAAACCCAATAAAACTAAAGAAAAACTATTAAACAATTAACATTTATATATTTTTAAAATATTATAGTTTATGCATAGGATACGTTTCTAAATGTAAAATACTTGGACATTGAATAAACTGATAAAAAATTATATGCTTAAGAAATCATCGTGTCCGCACAAATATGTTTAATAGTTAATTAATTCATAAAATTTTCAACTGTTATTCAATAAAACAACTAAACCTAAATTAAAATTCTAGTAGCTCTTGTTCTCTTTTTCAGGCGTAGAAACATGACCATCTTAAAAAAGTACTCTATGCATTTTGTTTGATTAAGTTAATTAATTGTTGTTATTAAAAAGATACTAATTTGAACTCAATAAAAACCTTTGTTTATCTACGATAGGCATTGTAACCTGAGAGGTTTATGTAAATGTTTTTACAAGTCTTTATATTTAATATGAAATAATCATATGTAAAAACTTCAAAATATTATAGATCCATCTAATTGTTTTACTTATTGATGTTTAGCTCTATAATCCTATAATCCACTGTTCCATGTTTACTCAACTGGTACATTTATTAACTTATTTAAAGAAAACGGCATATTTCTAAAGAAAAGGTTTTAATAACAATAAATTAAGCATTAACGAAATAAAGAAAACGACTGTGGGCAACGGAGTCCACAAACAAATATTAAATACTTTATACACTTTATAAATCCTTCCCTCTTTCATTCGTCCATAGCCTTACTAACTGAATTTATTAATTTAACTTCAATCGTGAACAATTACTTCTTATTGCACCAAGACGGTGAAGTACTGAACCGTCTACCCCAATTGGTAACTCACTGTTCCGAAGTAATTCCTAACATCCGTCGATTCCACCCTCGAATGTGACTATTGGGCTGTGATTGACACTATATAATTTTAAATACTTTACATAATACTTTATTTCTTTTTATGAACTCCCTACGTTTCTTTTTACAATTGCTACCGTATCACAATATCAGCTATTCTCTTTCTTTGGTTGTGCTAAAGAGGCTGACCAGATCTCCTGATCGGCTGATGGAATTTTACAAATGACCCAGGATTTAGTAAAAACTATTGCTCTGTTGACTAACATCAATTAGTGTAGTTTTTCTGGCAAAAAAATATGTCTATTAAGAGAATGTTACTTAAATATTGCATTAAATATAAGATTCATTTCCCACTTCCTGAGTATACAATGTTTTCGAAAAGTAACGAATAAATTCTTTATTTTTGAAATTGAGAAGTTTTCGAAAAAATCCCCTGGTACCTCAATTCTGTTCTTAAAAAGGCACTTTTTGGCATACGACCCACATTTGTGAGGTCATCGTTATTCGAAATATGACGTCATCGACAATTTTTTTTAAATAGCAACCCCTAATTTTGACCATGCCATTTGAAAGAGCGTATTATTTTACATGCATACATCATGATCAATTATGGTGTTCCATAACAAAAATTTCAAGAAAATAGTTTGAAAATTTTAAAATTTAATTTTCACAATACTGAAAATGATAATGATTATGTAAAAAATCGACTAAATTAAATGTTCAAATTGTGCACCGTTGGCTGCCTGATAGTAGCCAAGACGATTAATAAATTCTTTTTGGACATTATCAATAACGTTAGGAGGAATACGATGTTACTCGTGACGAATTATTACTTTTAAATCTTCTAAATTAACTGGTCTAGTAATGTATACCTTGCTTTTTAAGTATCCCCACAAGAAATAATCTAGGGGTGTCAAATCAGGCATCTGGCTGGCCACTCAATGGGCCCCCCTCTCCCTATCCAACAGTTCGGGAACAGCTCATCTAAATAAGCACGGACAGGTGTTGCATAATGGGGAGGTGCACAGTATTGTGAAAATTAAATTTTAAAATCTTCAAACATTATTTTATTGAAATTTTTGTTATGTAACACCATAATTTTTCATGATGTATTTTGAATAACACGCTCTTTCAAATGGCATGGTCAAAATTGGGGGTTGCTATTTAAAAAAATTGTCGATGACGTCATATCTCAAACAACGATGGCGTCACAAATATGGGTCTTATGTCAAAAAGTGATTTTTTTAAAAACAAAATCGAAAACTTCTCGATTTCAAAAATAATGAATTTATTTGTTACTTTTCGAAAGTACTGTATATCGTCCATAGGGACGCTGTGTTTATTATAGGATTTTGTTACAGCTACACTTTTCATAATTTCTCATGTTTCGTTGATGATGCTTAAAGAATAATGGACCTGTAAGACCTGAAGGAATAAACTCTTGTGTTAAGAGAGTCACACAGGGAGAAACACATTCGATATTGCTCCATTTTTCTTATTCAGATTAGAATGATATTGATGAAGTTGAACCACTCTCTACTTCCTGCCTAGTTTTCCTTAAACCGACGCTCTTCTTCCTAGCTATCAACTCAATATCATTGACAGATTTTCCAAGTGATTCGTTACTTCAATTCAATGTCCCGCAGTGACTGTAATATTTGATATCCTCCTACTAGAAATATATTATTTAAATCGTGAAGCGTTGGCAATATAACCGCCATTGTCTATACCACAGTTATCTATTGAGTTGCTTTGTTTCTCTTGCACGAAAACTGTGAAAAGACCTTAACGTTTCCTAACCTTATATTAGTAGCAAAATAATCAATGAGTAAACTGAAATTCTCGGTTTTACAAATAAATAGTAAATTTCCATGAACCAAAATGTACACAGTTTCATAATCAATATGTCAATTATGTAATTGAAGGATTGATCGACTTACCTGTAAGGATCGATCAATACAGATTACTCAAGCGGTTGTCCATAATATTTATTACACTCTGCAGTAGGCATTAAATCGTTCTAACCAGCACAAAATAGTAGAAGAATAAGTTTTTGTCACCCACTACATTCATGCGGAGATAATATTTATATATTTAATATTTATATACATTACTGTGTTATTTAAATTTAATAGAAAGGGGTTTCTTGGGGTCAGTGTAGGATGTAATAATCATTACGTACAATAGTTCGAGTAATCTAGTTGATCATCCTTACAGTGAGGTTGATCAATTCATCAATTATTCTTTGCTATTGTCCTACATGGTTATTACACTCTATAGGATGTACAAAGATTACAATCTAGTTTAAATGAAGACTGCTGTCTTTAATGACTTCTTTAATCACAGTGTAAGTTTTCTATTTGCCTATTCCTTTTTTTACATAATTGCTTGGTATGTATATCTCCTCACCTATCAAGGTCAGAAAACCGCGTTTAAGGATTTCAATCCACGTTGTCGATAACACTTCTTTAATCTGGAATAAGATTGTAGTGACATCAAGACATTAGACAAATTGTCTTATAAAAAATCGATTATTTAGTTTTTATCAAAATTTAAATTATTAATCCAGGAAGAATCACCAGTTAATTGTTTCTAATTTTTGTAATATTTCGACAAATTTCCTTCAGTTCTCTTAACTATTGGTCGAATTGTTATTGAGTTATTTGTTGCCTTTTATTTTTCAGCATTTCTATTTCACTTTCTGAACTTGAAGTGTCCGCTATTCCATTCCACTTCCGTTATGAGCACTCTTTTCTTTATGGTAATTTCTAATTTCCACATGTTCACGTTTCACTCTGGTCAACACAAACAATACAATGACTAATATAAAAAATATTTGTGGATATGTGTAGTGGGTGACAAAATCTTCGTACTTTTTTTGGTACTGGTGGGTGCATCTCACGCGTTCGAAGTCCTGTGTGTTCGAAGCGTTACGTGACCGAAAGCCTGTGAGTCCGAATACCTGCCCGATGCAATTCGCCTGGATGATTCATTCTCGCGGTAAGAAGATAACGCAACGGTGTTCACAGTTCATGTTTCCACACGTTTAATTATTATTATATGTACTTTCTTGTGATTTTACTTCATGTGGTAAATACCATCTACGTATTTACCTCATATTCATGCAGTAGTCAGCTATAAAAGTACTGTTTTTTGTATGTTTCAACTGTATAATACATATAGATATAATACGATTAATGAATTGATATACCCATTTATACAGAAGTTATTGCAGCAGTTGTAGAGACAAGATCGTAATATTGCTATTGTATTACAATAGTTGTTCGCTACTTATTTATATAGATGTGAATATTTTTAATAACGGGGGTCTGCAAAATGATGATCTAGTGAATTATGGTAATTAATTAATTATGTTTCTAAAATTCTGTGGAAAGTGATACATCACTGTGAACACCGTTGCGTTATCTTCTTACCGCGAGAACGAATGAATCATCCAGGCGAATTGCATCGTGGTCTTCTCTCTCCGCCAGTCCGCCGGGACCGCGCACATCTCTATTCGAACAGGCAAGTATTCGGGCTCATAGGTTTTCGGTCACATAAGGCTTCGAACGCGTGAGGTGCTCCGATGCTGGTCAGAATGAATTAATATGTAGAGTACAATGAGACAACAGCGGAGAATAATAATGACTGTAATTTATAACAATAGTAATTGTGAAAAGCTCTTTATAAACCTACTGCTTTGTAACTTAACATTTTGTAACACACAGTTTTTGATTTGCAGACATTAAACCCCCAACACCTATTCCAACTGATAGCGATTATGAAGGTAACTTTTTGTAACGTACGCAGTAGTAGCTTGCGCTCATAAAATTTTCTTATATGTGCAATAGATCAGTTTTTGCAAATGGAGTGTCTCCACACGTTTTCCTCATTTTTAAAACGTAACTGTCACATACCTAATTTAACTATTGCAAGTTAAAATTACTACAAATATTGATACTGAAAGTTACTGTAATTCCTAGGTACATCTTTACAGCAAATTCATTCTAGTGGAGACAATTCTCTTCCGAGAGCAAGAAACATCATCAGAAATCCACAGATATAGATAATTTTAAAATATCATTACGCTATGTAATGAGTCTGAATTGGATATGCCACAAGGTAATCAGAAGATTCACTTGGATTCACCTTAGTGTTAAAAAAATTGTTTTGTATTAGATATGCACAAGTGTGAAACTGCACAAATGAAAAATTTTGAATATTGTGCATTTGTCACTGTTTATAATAATTTCTAGTGTAACAAAAATTAATATTTGCTTAAACCAAATGCTTCTTTCAATTTCATGTGTTTGAATTATTTAGAATAGAAAAAAGATTGGACCTATGTTCTAAATATGTAAAAAAAATATTCGTGCAACAAATTAATATCGTTTGTATAGCTGGTAGATGGATGTAACAAAAAAATTGCTATATAAGTACGTACTTTAAGCGACATAATGACACCACTTATCTATATACAAAAATAATCGCATTAAAATATGCAGAATGTTAAAGTTCGACTTTAAAATTATTTTGAAATCTAATGTTGATTCTTGTGGTTAACCAAATCCTCCAAATACCTAAGGCTATTTGCCTAACAAAAATTGTAGAAAACTGGAGGGCACTGGAGGAATATTTTGTCCAACCCATTTTCTTCTGACGTACTCTAATGGATAATTCTTCACAATATCGCAGCATAAAGTTTTCGATTCGATTTCGAAAGACATAGAACGTTAAAGATAGCCACAGAGAATAAGTTACACTTATAGCATTTTCAAATTCCAAAGGAACGCTCAACGAACAATTTGTAGTTAATTTAAAGATGTTTTAAGTGTTCTGAACATGAATCAAATCGTATTTACCATTTTTATGGAAACAAATGTTTTTAACTATGTAATTTTGCTCAAATGGATTGTATGTGAAAAATATGGAACTATTCACTGGATACCACAATTTCCCAAATCTTGATCCATTGGATTTAAGTGTTTCTGGGTTTATGTACAATAAAACAATGTTTATTCTGAATCTATGGAGAATATTGATCAGCTTAATATTGAATTAGTGAATTAAAATGTCAAAATTATAATGTTAAATTAAATTGTTGATAAGTATATTTTACTAATGTATTTTAAATGTCTACCTATGTGCATAATTCTAAGTATATGAAATTACATAAGTAAAAAGCATTTTTATAAATGACAAATCTGGTCAGTTCTATGTTTAGAAACACTTTGTATAAATATTAAGTGCAATATATTTCTCTCCGGCTAACGTTGATACATTTTGTATTCAAAATAATATTTTAAACTTTGACATTGAGAGAAATTGTACATGGGCGTACGTCAGAAAAAAACCGGATGGACAAAGGACCCCCTTCTCCTCAATTTTTACGTTTGTTTTTTAGGTGCCTTTTATATTAATAATGCCTTAGAGGATTTGGTTAATCAGAAGAAGTATTTCTATTAAATTCCAAATTTTTTTCTAAAAAAAGATCATCTTTGTATGTTTTAAGGGAATCAATTTGCCGCCGAAATTACACACTTAATGGGATGACCCGTTTTCTGTTACATCCTGTATATTGGATATGAGATTTACTTCCCACAAGTACAAGTATTAAGAAGTAGCAAACCAACCAAAGTAAAAAATAGAGGTTTGAATTTTCATTTTCATATAAATGTAATTCTCCATAAAATATTGCTTAATTGCATCTATTCTATTATTACCTATATAATGTTTTCATTCACTTTATCCTGTTTTGTACAATATAGATATTTTAGAGTTCTGAATAAATGTTATTCTTGTACGTTTTAAATTGTTCAAACTTTTCTAAATATGGGAATACACTACTGAGAAAAACACTTACGACGAATATCAAAAGAGCCGACACCAAGTGAAACTTCTGATTTGTATGTTTTCTGTGATGCTTACTATTTTAATTTGCAGAGTACGATGAAAGCGATGATTATGACGATTATCCCACACCTGACGATACTGACAAATTTGTCAAAACTAACGAACCTGATAAGGTCGTCGAAAGTGACGAACATGATGATGACCAGTCTCCCGATCCTGACAATTCTGTCGAACCTAACGAATATGTTGAACCTAACAAACCTGTTGAATCTAATGAACCTGTTGAACATTATGAACCTATTGAACCTGATCAACCTGTTAAACCGAATGACCCTGTTGAACCTAACGAATCTGTTACACCTGTTAATTCTGACACACCTCCCAACCCTATAAAATCTGTCATAAACACAGGAACAGACGCCGTCGATCGAAAAAAGTATACCAAGCCCATAGCCAAAATACCTAAAGGTAATTTAGAAAGAGAAATTGCTAGTAGTGCTTTTTAATTTGTGGTATTTTTCATATTAGAGCTTCCAAATCTTATTTATATATTTATATTTCCAAATTCTTGTTAGCTTTTCTTGAGTAATATCATCAAGATATCGTTTGTTCAAACACAACGATAAGTAGTTCCCTTCATATCATTAAAATATATTTTCTTTTATCACTGTATTATCAGAAAAAATGGAAAATATTGAAAATATACAAAACGAGCCTGTAGCTGCTTATTTAGTAGAATTTGATTCAGTGTGCAGATAGCTCTAAAGTATACGTATATGTAGGTATTGTAGGTTATTTTCATATAAATTAGTATACGTATTGTCGCTTCCTGGGTTAATGTGTATGTGCATAAAAAAAAATCACAGTTGAGTGAAATCTAGTTTAAAGCTACTCCACTTAACCCAAGTTTAATTAAAAATAGCAAGATACAAAAAAAAACACAAACAAAATACTGTTTCATTAAACATTAAAAAAATAGAGAAATAAAAAATGCAAAGGTAGAAGCATGTAAATGATGTAACAATTGCCGTATGGTAACCAGAAAGACAAATTATATATTGTTTCAATTGAGTGATTTTCATAAAGATAATAAGATAACTTATTTTTAAGATAATAGTATAGGATCCCACTATAAAACGACCTTCACCGAGCTGGTTAATGGATGAAAAGTATTTTATATCCAATTAAATATGTCAATAAATACATTGCAAATGGGTTGTCTAAAAAAATCAGTCCAGAATATGATTAATTAACAATTAAAAATTATTATTTTTTAAATATTTCACTGGTTTGGTTAATAGACAAATTCCATACCAATCAAAAGTATGAAGCCCATAGAATATGCAAACATTAGGGTGACTATTTTTTTCCCGTCACAACTTTTGGGTAGGCTGGTGTAAACAGGTAAATCGATACTAGTAACTTGCAGCGGTGTGGTTAATAAATTAAAGTTAAATTAAAATAAAGATTATTTCATTACCAACACGGTGGTATAGGGTTGTCTGCGAAAAATCAGTCCTGAATTCCGGTTGTCGACTTTTAAAAAGTGAAATATTCCCCAGCGAACCATTCCATGTGATAGAAGATTAGACAGTATTGCAGCTGTGTGTAGTTCGTCCATACCGAAAACGAAGACGATCCGTTTATACGTTTATACGTTTCTCCAAAAAATCGAATAAAGTCCGGGGCCGGCGGTACCTATTACTATTAATCTGCCCCTAGGAACCCCTAACGCCCTTCAATGACAATAAAACAACATTTTTGACCCTACTAATGATATGTCCAGATCGAAAACCCGTAAAGAATAAAATTTTCTAATAATCCAAATTTCAATGATTTTAAACAAATTTCGTGTTTTCAAGGGCCGCCCCCGGAGGGACGACAGGAACGTTATAATATAATTTCGAGTCACTTCCAGGAAATAATAGTCTATACCGAAAATGAAGACAATCCGTTTATCCGTTTCTCCAGAAAATCTAATAAAGTCCGGGGGCGGTGGTATTTTGCCGCCCAACCCATAAACCGTTATTTGTACAAAAAATTCTATAGAAGCATTTTTTCCTATTTTCATAAAAAACATTCGAACTCGTGACTTCGAGACTCCACCCCTCAGTTATGAATTCGGGAAACCTCCGATCCCGTCCCACAGCCGCCGTTTACCTAGCCTCATGTTCGTCGTTAGGAGTAAAACAAATTTTCCGCACATCTTAGGGCCACAAATCGAATCCCATGGACCTCAAATTTCATGTACGAATACCGCGATAAGGCGAAGGCGCATCTGGTAATGTACCGAAAAAAATTTAAAAAACGGGATGTCACCCCCAGAGCCGCCCCCCAACCGATCGAATCGAAATTTTAAAGACACATACTCTTTGAGACGCGGAATCGAAAAAATTAGTCCCTCTTCGCGTTAGGTGTGCCTAGGGGCAGATTAATAATAATACCGCCACCCCCGGACTTTATTCGATTTTTTTGATAAACGGATAAACGAATCGTCTTCATTTTCGGTATGGACGAACACACACACACAGCTGCAATGCTATGTACTCTTCTATCGCATGGTTCGCTGGGGAATATTTCACTTTTTAAAACTCGACAACTGGAATTCAGGACTGATTTTTCGCAGACAACCCTATACCACCGTGTTGGTAATGAAATAATGTTTATTTTAATTTAACTTTAATTTATTAACCATACCGGTGCAAGTTACTAGTATCGATTTACCTGTTTATACCTGCCTACCCAAGGGTTGTGACGGGAAAAAAATAATCAACCTAACGTTTGCATATTCTATGGGCTTCATACTTTCGATTGGTATGGAATTTGTCTATTAACCAAACCAATGAAATGTTTAAAAAAAACATAATTTTTAATTGTTAATTAATCATATTCTGGACTGATTTTTTTTAGACAACCCATTTGCAACATATTTATTGACATATTTAATTGGATATAAAATACTTTTCATCCATTAACCAGCTCGGTGAAGGTCGTTTTATAGTGGGATCTTAGACTATAAGGAGGAGTAGAGGTTTGAAACAAACGATGCACAAGATACTGATATACAAGTTGTGAAATAATGACGTTTAAGGCACACGACATGATGTTTAAACACGTTATGTGCCTAAGGGTGGAATTCATAGATCACACTTAAGGTTAAGTATGCACTTAGATTTGCAATTTACAGGTTAAGAATGCAGGGTAAGAACTTATTAATAGTTTCATATCACACCGTAATAAGTTTACATTAGTTAGATTATGAAACAAAATATTGAAGGGCATCTTATTTAAATATACCTTAATTGAAGATTCACACTTAAGTGAAGTGCTGATTACGAATTCTGCCCTAAAACACCTATTTCGCAACATATACCGAACCGATAGTTTCGACATAATTTTCGATTGCATTTGCTAATATAATCGCCAGACTATTTTATTTATACAACTTTAACTAAGTTGCTTATACGGTTGTTGCTATGGAGCAGTTGATTGTTGACAATTTAGACCGCAGTATACTAATCGATCAGTAGGGAAACTCAGCTTTTCCGCGTCTGTCAAAAATCCGCCATTTTGTTGGCGACTGACAGTTATTACTATAATTTCTGTGTGTCAGTTATGTTTTTTGAATTTTTGGCATTATTACATGGTTATCCACTCGTTATCGTTATTGTACTTATATTCCAGCTTTGTATGTCGTGTTGAGTGTTTATTTATTTGTCCAGAGGAGTAAAATTTAGAATAAATAAAATAATTTTGAGACCGACAGCGCTGTATGGTAGTGAAACATGAATTCTCAATAAGAAGTCGAGAAAACCTTTTAAGGTGGGAAAAGAAGATTTTAAGAAGAATTCTAGGGGAGATAGAAGAGGGAGGAAGGTTATGTAAGGAGAAATAATGAGGAAATATATGCAATGTTCCAGGCACCAACAGTAGACGAAGTTGTAAAAGCCAGAAGAGTGCAGTGGCTAGGGCATCTAGAACGTATCGAAGATGAAAGAAAAAAAGCGGGAGACCGAGGAAGCGATGGAGAGGGGCAGTGGCAATAGATCTAAGGGAGACAAATGTAATGTATTGGAAAAGAAAGGCGAAGAACAGAATGGAGTGGAGGAGAATAACGCAGCTCTGGGCGTAAAACGTCTGTAAACAGCTTTATATATCGGAGACCAAGTTAGACGTGTGATAGCTTAATTGAGAAAATCCTAAAGGAGAATTAAAACATGAAAGGAAGCAAAGGATTTAACTCAAAAGAGGAAAGAGACTACTTTCATACATGTATGAAAGAAACCACTCCATACACCTAATAGAGTAATGGGGGTTTTTGATTATGTTATCGATATCTATATATATATATATATATGGTTGTAAAATTTCTCCGAGTTCCTTTCCGCGATGAATCTGCATGGTCTTCAAAAGAACCATTTGTTTGACAACGTTTGGGTAAAATCTCATTTACCATCTTCTGGTCTTTTTACTTCTGCTTCGCGTTACTACGTTCGGCTTACGCGAAGTAGAAGTAAGAAGACCTGAAAAAATGAGATTTTACCGAAACGTTGTCAAACAAATGGTTCTTTTGAAGACCATGCATATTCATCGTGGAAAGGAACCCGGAGAAATTTTGCAGCCACATATAACACCCGCAGAAGCCTACGAACTAATATATATGTATATATATATATATATATATATATATATATATATATATATATAAATAATATATATATATAATATATATATATATAATATATATATATATATATATATAATATATATATATATATATATATATATATATATATATATATATATATATATATATATATATATATATACATATATATATATATATATTGTAAACCTCAAAATAAATTGTACTTAATATACATGTTTTAATTTCATTTCGTACTTTCCTAAAAAAAAAAATAATTAGTAAAAATAAAAATATTACACTGGGCTTAAATTTTATAATCTGCTAAGAAAATAAGGTAAGCGTATACATCTTGACATAAGCCAAAAGTACCGCTAAATATATTTATAAAATTCATACCGCTTTTATAATCAAATTCAAATTATATCTGCTGGAAACTTAAATTAAGAAAAATGTGACCAAAACCTCAATTTACATGAAACTACACTGGATTACAACAGTTCATTAAGAATTAATGCAAATGTATTAAAACTACGAAAGAACTGGTTACGTTTACGCCATATTGTTAGCTATTTTTTCTAGTGGTGGTATTTGAAAATTGCCTAAATCCATGGGTCCGTGTCACTTGTCCGTATCTTCTGTGGAATCTGCCATTTTCTTGGCGACTCTTTGTAGAGTGGGGGTATGTAAAAACTGCCAGACGTATTTAATTCATAAATTGTTTAAGATTCCGTACTGATTTGATTACTATACTGTGTATATATATATATATGGTTGTAAAATTTCTCCGGGTTCCTCTCCGCGATGAATCTGCATGGTCTTCAAAAGAACCATTTGTTTGACAACGTTTCGGTAAAATCTCATTTACCATCTTCAGGTCTTCTTACTTCTGCTTCGCGTTACTACGTTCGGCTTACTGGAAGATGTTTGTCCACTTGGTGAGTTATATACTGTGCTTTCGTTCCGGTGTGTGGTTTTCTTCGCATGGCTGCGCGTCACGGGTCTTGCGTTTAATGGTGCTGTGGGTTCTTGTGTTCTGCTTGGCCTACTCTCACCGTTGCGTGTCACTGGTTTATTGATCTTCTTGATTTCCAGGACAGGTTTCCAAGCTGTTGGTAATCTTTGGGTATCGTCACGTGTATTGAGATTTTGAGGATGTTTTTCAATTTCGATGGCTTCTCTAATTATTCTTTTTGCCTTATGCTCCATTCTTGCTAATACCTTGGTATTATCGAAATCAATCTCGTGGCCGGTGTCTTTTACATGTTGAGCTAATGACGAAGTTTTTTCATTTTTCTGGACAGCATTCCGATGTTCTTCTTTCCGGGTTTGGATTCTTCTGTTAGTTTGTCCAATGTACGTCTTCTCACAGCCTCCGCAAGGAACTTCATATACTCCTTGGTCTTCTAGAGGAATGTTTGTTTTGGCTGATGGTAGCATATTACCAATCTTCCTGTCCGTGTTGAAGACGGTTTCTATTTTGTATTTCTTTAAAACCCTGCTTATTTTGTCTGTAGTTCCCTTGACATATGGCAGGAGAGCTTTGCCTATTGGTTTATCTTCTTCCTTCTGTTCTTTGTTTCGCCTAGGTCTTAAAGCCCTCTTGATATTGTTGCCGGAGAAACCATTTTGTTGTAAGGCTAATTTAACGTTTTTAATTTCCTCTTCTTTGTGGTCGTCGTCAGAGAGTCGTTATGACCTTGTCATTAGTGTTTTGATCACTGATTGTAGCTGCGATGGGTGGTGGTGAGATTCTGCATGTAGGTACCTATTCGTGTGTGTTGGTTTCCGATATACCGTATAGCTTAGACCTCCATCTTCTTTTTTCTTTATACATACATCGAGGAAAGGTAGCTGTTGGTCCTTTTCCAGTCCTATAGTGAACTTGATTTTTGGATGTCTGCTGTTCAGATGAATTAAGAACTCTCGTAATTTCTCCTCGCCATGTGTCCATATGACAAAGGTGTCGTCGACATATCTCAGCCACATGGATGGTTTATATTCTGCTGTTTCTATTGCTTGTTCTTCTAATTCCTCCATGAACAGATTGGCTATGACTGGTGACAAAGGCGATCCCATGGGTGCTCCCTCTATTTGCCTATACTTTTGGTTTTTGTAGACAAAGTAAGTGTTCTTTAGGCAATGTTTCGTCAATTCCATTAGATCCTCCCTTACATGGTATTTCCTCTGGATCATGTCGAGTGCTTGTTCCACTGGAATGTTTGTAAATAGGGACACTACATCAAAACTTACTAGCAGATGTTCTGGATCCACTTTTACGTTTCTAATACGCTCGATGAAGTGGCTTGCGTTCTTGACGTAAGATTTCGCTTCTTCGGCGTATGGTTGTAACTGTTTAGCCAGGAATCTTGCCAGATGTTGTAATGGTGATCCAATGGAACTTACAATGGGTCTCAAAGGCACTCCTTCTTTGTGGATTTTAGGTAATCCATAGAGTTTTGGGCACCTCGATGACTTCTCTCTTGGGATAAGTTGCAGCTGTTGTTCTTGTCTGATGTTTGACGCTTTAATTTTAGCTTTTGTGGTCTTCTCAAGGTATGTAGTAGGGTCTGTGGAGATAGGTTCGTATGCTGGGTCGGTAAGTAAAGCCATGAGCTTCCTGTCGTATTCTTGAGTGTCCATTATGACGGTTGCATTTCCTTTATCAGCTGGAAGGATAAGCACCTCGGCGTTCTTTTGGAGATTACGTAGGGCTTGAGTCTCTTCTCTCGTAAGATTCTTTTTTGGCGGCTTAGATCTTCTCAGTATTTGAGACACATCCTGTCGGATAGTTTCTGCGATGTTGGTGTCCATATTCTCAATAGACGCTTCCACTCCGCATATGATGTTTTCCACTGGAATCTGTGTTGGTGTTACAGCATAATTAAAACCTTTTGACAGCACACTTTTTGAGGCTTCGTCAAGGACCAATTTGGAGATATTGTAGACAATTTTATCCGTGTTAAGTCCTGGCATGGTTCTCTTTTTAGGGAGTTGTTCTTGTTGTAGTCTTTCAAATTTCTTCTTCTGTTTATTTCTCGTTAGTTCTGCATCGGTTTCTGCTCTAAATTCAGCGATGTTGTCTAACATGGTCCATAATGTTGGGTGGAGAGTATTGTTTAGCATCAAATGGATATCGTAAAGGTCCATGTTAACTTGATTTAGTTCCCTTCTCGTATCGTGGATGGCTTCTCTGAGCAAAGCTAGGCTTGCTCTTCTTAAGATATTGTTTGTCTGGTTATTCTTCTTATGGAAACTTAACCTCATGCAGTTTGGTATGATGTTTTCGTCTCGGCAGCGTTCCAGGAATGTAAGATTGCACAGTAGTTTGTTCCTCTTTGATCGTAGCTTTTCAAACTTCTTGGATTTAGGTACAATGGAATGGAGCATAAGGCAAAAAGAATAATTAGAGAAGCCATCGAAATTGAAAAACATCCTCAAAATCTCAATACACGTGACGATACCCAAAGATTACCAACAGCTTGGAAACCTGTCCTGGGAATCAAGAAGATCAATAAACCAGTGACACGCAACGGTGAGAGTAGGCCAAGCAGAACACAAGAACCCACAGCACCATTAAACGCAAGACCCGTGACGCGCAGCCATGCGAAGAAAACCACACACCGGAACGAAAGCACAGTATATAACTCACCAAGTGGACAAACATCTTCCAGTAAGCCGAACGTAGTAACGCGAAGCAGAAGTAAGAAGACCTGAAGATGGTAAATGAGATTTTACCGAAACGTTGTCAAACAAATGGTTCTTTTGAAGACCATGCAGATTCATCGCGGAGAGGAACCCGGAGAAATTTTACAATCACATATAACACCCGCGGAAGCCTACGAATTAACATATATATATATATATATATATATATATATATATATATATATATATATATATATATATATATGTATATATAATATATATATATATATATATATATATATATATATATATATGTATATATAATATATATATATATATATATATATATATATATATATATATATATATATATAATATATATATATATATATATAATATAATATATATATATATATATATATTATATTATTAGCTATTTTTTCTAGTGGTGGTATTTGAAAATTGCCTAAATCCATGGGTCCGTGTCACTTGTCCGTATCTTCTGTGGAATCTGCCATTTTCTTGGCGACTCTTTGTAGAGTGGGGGTATGTAAAAACTGCCAGACGTATTTAATTCATAAATTGTTTAAGATTCCGTACTGATTTGATTACTATACTGTGATTTAGACAAACATTCACAACTCCAATAATTAAACTGATATTAATTCTTCATTAAACGTCAGTATGTGTGACGTAGATTCTAGTGACATTGAAAGTTCTGAAATAGAAAATGAGGCGGAAACAGCCTTATGTACATAAAATCGAAGAAATTTTACCAAGAAACTCATGCAAAATTTGATATTTGGTGTACTGAAAAAAAGGTATGTAATATATCAGAGAAGGTTATTCTGACGGACTTGTCCCATATATCTTTAAACTGTACACCCTATGCAATATGGAGTAATTATTTCATGCTGTGAACTACAATTTATTTGAATAAAAACATGAATATTATCAAAGAGGTTAGATTTACATTGACCACTTAGTTATGAATGAAATACTTACTTCCAGTCCTCTTCCAAACATTCCGAAGGTTTATGAGATGGAGATGATTATTATTGTTGCTATCAATCACCGATCGAGCTTTCCTCTATTATGTCTAATCGGATATATAACCAAATAGTTCTGAGTTATGGGAGTGACATTGAGGGGGGAAATATGCGACATGTTTGTAAATACACAAAAAATACGCGAAAAATTAAATTTGCGAAAAACAAGCACTGAAAAATTATTTGAAACTAATCAGAGTACCGTAACCGTATTCTTACGTTATTGACATCTACCGACGACATCTGACGAGTGACGATATCTGTAGGCCACTAATTTAAGGTGCACTCACGGCCTTAAATTTTTAAACTTCTTGCAATAGCGACAATATTAACAATAATCGACGATGCTAATTATCTAGTTTTCAAGGATTACATTATGTCATTTTGACCAAAAATGGATATAGAACAATATAATTATGGGGTGACGAAATATACCAGTGTTATTGCTTTAACAATAAAAACCTGGGTCTATAACAATCAAGTTGTTATAGACCCAGGTTTATCAAAGAGGTAGATGATGAAAAGTACTTATTCCAAAAAGTTACCTTGGTTGTTGGTGTATTAATTTGGAGCCTGTAGGAGAGAAAAATTAACTTGTTTACGTACAGAGAACATTGAAGATGCTAAGTCGTTTATTAAAGTGACTATTTCCAATACCAAAACTAATGTTTTTAGATTACTTACAACACCAGAGGGAGATATAGAAGGAGTAGATTTTTTGAAAATTTTTCGCAAATATGCATTCTACGTTCAAACGTAATTGATCAAAACCCATTTTGTATCACGTAGAGGAATTCAAAATCTACTACATAAGCAGTAGGTATAAATAACAGGTTCAATTTCTAAAAAGATTGCGAAATTTCTTAGATTACCCTATGTAACTGAGTATACTGAGCACTGCTTTAGACGATATTTTGTAACCTTCCTTGCGGATGCAGGAGTCAACATATCGATGCTCAAAAGACGGAGGTTGGCGCTCAATTTCTGTGGCAGAGGGGTACATCAAAAATTCCATACAAAATAGGCAGGCCATATCAAGGAAAATTCTAGGGGAGGATGGAAATACCACTTTCATTCCAAAAACTCAGTGCACCAGCAACACCGGGATGCAGGTGTTATCTTCTTCCAATATCAAAGTTATACGAAGTGAAGAAAAAAATATATGTTCACCTAATGTCCAATTAGCCGATTTGAAAGATTGTGTTATTAATATTTATAATAAATAAATAATTTAAAATTCAGTTATTTTATTTTGCTTTTACGCACATGTGCATAAAAACATTGTTTTAAGCACATGTGTCTAAAAGACTCATTATTATGCGGCCGATTTTACGAAGAAATATTTTCGATGTTAAGCCAACTTTATTTTGGATGATATCCAATCAACATTAAATTTAAATTAATTTCACTAGTAGTAGTAACATAGAGTAACATATTGTACTGCAACTATCGTGATCTCAAATTAATTTTGAAGAATTAATTTTATATTTAAAACTTTAATAGGAGATTGCAAACTACTGCTAGACTAAATATCCTGAAATTTCGCGACATCGATCACATTTTGCTTCAAAGGAAAATAGTATAAGGTCCATAATGCTTCGTTTGCATGGCAAATTTTTAAAGAATTTTCTTAAAGAGTGAAAATTATTTCGCTTCAAACATCAGACATTTACTTAAATTTAAATATTCCAATTTAATTTTAACTTGGGTTTTCTTTTGCTTTGATTTGGCTTTGATTTTTTAACAACACTTAATATTTTATTGACAATTTGTAGTGTTTTATTCTTATAATATAGAATGGATCTAGTAACAAATGAAAAAGAATATCATTCATATGGCGGTCTCTATATATATACAGAATCGGAAATTGCGGATCTTTACAGAGAAAATAGAAATTGCCGCTTCATCACAGGGAAGGTACGAAGTATAAGAGGCGCGGCGACGTGCATTGGTTTAGCATTCCCCACTACTACGGTAATCGGTTCCGTATCGCCAACGCCAATTCGTCATTGCAAATCTAACTGTCCGGTCACCTGATGCCAGTGTTGCCAGGTTTCATGCTTTTGCATGAGATCTCATGCATTCCGAGGAAATCTCATGCTCTCATATTTTGATTACAAAATCTCATGCTTTTTAATAGACACAAAAAGAAATAATAAAATTATTAAAATTACTCTTTGAAATCTACCAAAACAAAGACCTAACGAAAAATAAAGGCAAAATCGAGGGCAAAATTGAATAGATAGAGGTAGGTATCTACAATATTTGGGTACTTGAAATGTCCTTTATTGTAGACTGCTTTCTTAATAATTAGCAATGAATACATAAACGGGTATGACTGATATGCGGTGTGTGTGCTGCATTCACGCTATATTGCAGTGATTCTTAACTCTATTCCGTAAGGGTACCTACATTTTCTGGAAACAACAGATTTTGCGACCCGTGAATCACCCTGTGTCACGTCAACTGCGCCTCAACGTTCGCCTGGCCTAACAATAAAATAAATTAGAAAGGTTACGTGGTTAATAACTTTTAAGTAAGTACCTGTAAGTACCCTTGCAATGTAATATTATGATAAAATAGCAGAACATAATGCTTTTTAATGAAATAAAAATGGCATTACAAAAGTAATTAAAAATTAAGCTGTGTCAAGAGGTGTTTTTTATTAATAAATTAAGCCATCTCATGCTTTTTTTCTCCAAACCTCATGCTTCTTTGAAATTATTCTCATGCACTGATTTTTTCCCACCTGGCAATACTGCCTGATGCGAACAGTAGAAGCACGCTGTGATGGAAGTATGCGTGTAGCATGACACAAATACACGCAAGCGGCAAAACACAATTCACCATCAAGATCCTCACTTTCCAAATCTGTATATAATCAAGTCAAGTGGTGATTATGCTGTAACAAAAGTCGTTTTTTAAGCGCTTCTGTATGTTTTTTTTGAAGTGCTGCACCCGAATTTCAAGTTTGTTGTCTTTCAGAAGGTCGGCTTCACAACGGAAAACGCGAAAAACCTTCATCTTCTTTCATCGGCGCTGTACTTTCCAATTATTACACTTAAAACATGTTGTTTTGAATTAATTGATGGAGAGCATGTTTGATGCAAACATTAACAAATTATATTTACAACATATTAGGTACATTACACTAAATATAAAGCTGAGTATGCAATCTGTATATAGTAATGTACATGTGTCATGACATGAGTGAACATCGGGTCCAGGATTGGGTCATGGTTTTTGGAAAAGAAATAAGGCATTTAGTGTTAGAACACATAACCAACAGATAAGTTGTACAGTGAAGTATCGATGTATGGTGAAATATCGGATTTGGTTGTTGATGATCCAGATAATGTTTCTTAGTCACTAAAAAATCCAGGTGAAGGGCCTTGAGCAATGAAAGGTTCAGCCAAAGGGTCAAGGGCAGTGGAAGGTCCAGGATGAACGGTGAGTTGCTGCTGAAAAACGTTAGATAGCAAAGATGCATAACGCTGCAAAATATTGCAGTAATTAATACCTTCTATCGCCTCAGCTGCTTGGCATTCTGTCTTGAATTCGCAAGATATAAGGTGGTAACCGGAACTAACCCACTTTTTTTCAACTTCCACCTTCACTGCTTCGAATCCAAGTAGTTTCCGATCCACTGCTGCATCTAATGAAAAACTCTAAACGCGTGATGTTGAGCGACAGCCTGCTGAAAAATTAAGGATATCGAATTATACGTTACTAACTTATTCACTGTTCCTTCGACCTATTAAGAGGAAGTAACAGACCCATATTAGTATAGCGTCAATGAGAGATATACTGGTGAAAGGAGTCATTTTGATTATAGGGCGCAGAAAGCATTTTTCGTAATTTTCGCTTTGCTACCTCCCAACTTATGAGAACAATGATTGTTAAATACGGTGTTTGCAGGAAATTTAATGTACTATCATGTGGTATAACGATTTTTGTTAATAACTTGTAAGTATATTTTTCGAGATGTAGGTGGTGGAGGTAGGCGCTTTTGACGCTTTCGCGGGAGAGCCAAAGAAGTGCTATGAATAGTGCATTTTGTAGGAAATTCTGTATAATTTTGAATAGAGTGGTCATCTTTGAAAAATCCATATTTTTCGAAACAGAAAACCTGAGAAAGTTCGAAAATTTTGAGTTTTCTTGTGCGTTTTTCGTTATGAAGCCGACCTACTACAAGGCAGCAAGGTTGAAATTTAGAGTCAGCACTTCAAAAATCATATAGAACCGCTTAGAAGGAAACTTCCGCAATTTTGTTACAAAAATGCTAGGTTTGAACATCAATGACTGGATTATTATCATGATGTAATTCGTGCTGACGACAACTTGGTGGCAAGTTACGTGTGGATTAGGGATTCATTTCAATACTTTTCAACGTCTTTCAACTACCGAAGAAGAAATCTTCATGGACTTCACGGGCAAGTGACCAAAAGACAATTTAGCAATACGTCACACTTTGAAGTTTGGGCAAGCATTGATTATGAGTTTTATGCACTAAAAATAAGGGATTTCGTAAATTATTACCATTTTCAACATCCTACCTTAGCAAAGTCGGATTTTCCTGCGGTGGTTACTTTGAACTCAAAATATAGATGTCAGGTAAATATAGAAAAGGTACTAACATTAATCTTATTTCAAAATACTTAGCACTGCAAGACAGCTCTAAATGAGTAGCAAATAATTATTAAACTTGTAACTTAAACTTAACTATTGATTAATTATTAATTACATTATTTGCAGTACTGATACAATCATATATATAAATGTTTTACGTCAGTATACAGGGTGAATCTTAAATAAGTACAAATATTTTAACCAGCAGTATAGTTTTGTGTGTAGAACACATAATTAATAGTTTTTTTACAAAAAAATCAGAAATAAAAAAATGAAATTTTAAATAAATTTCGTAATTTTTCAGCAGAAAACTTGTTGAGGACCGCTGGCCTAGACAGACCCTTCATACTTTTATGAGTTATAGTGCTGCAGACTGAACGTGTGGTTCACAGTGTTGCCAGTATTACACAAATGTCTTTGCTTCAAGGAAGAAAAAATCTCAAATTTTAGCGAATTTTGTCAAGTGTAACATTTTATATTATTTTTTATTATCAAACTGTCATTGACTGTCATGACAGATTATCGGAAGCCCAAGTCAAACTTGTTAACCCCACATAATGTATGAAAATAGCAATAAAATTTGCTAAAAGTTGACATTTTTTCCATTTTAAATAAAAAACGCGTGCATAGTTTTTCGTTATTCTTCATAAAATAACTTAAGGAAGTTGTGTTTTGTGTCCCTTTCTAACAGTGTACAATGACATTTAACTTGTGAAATGTGGATTACTGATTAAATAGTTAATTTTTTAACAAACAGGTAAGCTTGTGTGCACGTTTATGTATAAATTTTGAACATTGGACATAGTAATATCACGTAATATCTTCCTAAATATTTTACGGTGGTATTGAACTTGCGGAAATTCATTTTTAATCGTTGAAGTATAGTAAGGTTAGTTCAGATGTTAAAATTTATGTTAATATTGCTGCGTATCATACTACATACCCAATTTTATTGTACTTATGCTTAAAACAAGTACTTTTAAAATAGAACTATTACGTTAAAGGAAACGTAATATTTATATTGGAGGAGATATGGCAACCTCGCAACAAATCATATGTTTCATTACGTTGTTGGATGAAAAATCAGCCAGCGGTCCTCAAAATGTGGGTATTTTTTTAAAAAATTAATATCTCCGTAAATATTAGAAATTTTTAAAAACGGCTTTCACTAGACTGATTTAAATGACGAACTACACCAGCAGTTAAAATATTTGTACTTATTTAAGATTCACCCTGTATACGTATATTTTATTATTTACTATGTCTCAATGTATTTTATTTTTGTTTTCTTTAAGTAAATTAAATAATTTTTTAAATATTTTTTCAATATACTAGCGCCTTCCTATTAGTGTTATCACGCTTCCCTGTGGACGTGTCCACAGACTGACTCTTGGTGAATAAAATAACTTTTTTCTCGCTGTGTGCATGAAAGGTTTAGAAAAATATATTATTGTTTTTTTATATAAATGAGGTATTCTAGTTTTTTGTCGCAAAATTAAATTGTTTTCAATTTATTTGCTAATTTTCCATTGGACATATTTTAATTATTAAGGTAAAAGTTCGTGCACTTAGTAAATCTACCATAATAAGCTTTTCCTGCAAATTTTTCTTCCGTCCAATTTATCATTCAAATTCAATATTAGATTTTCGGAAAAAATCAATAATACACTTTTTCTGTGAAAAGGGCATTAGAAGATATAATAAACGTTATTTTCAAATTACGCCAATGTTTTTTGCTCCATATTATTAATAAAAGTAAGTACAGTTATCAACGAAACTCGCTATCCTGCTGTAATATAATGTTCTGTTAGGTACGGAAAGATACTTCCACTGGAGCCATGTTTAAGCATCACATATCCAGTTTTCAATTTATTTTGGCTTCACCGGCCCGCCAGCTACCTGCTGCCGTAAAATAAATATGTGAAAATTCAATTTACGATCTTGTCTGGTGCAGCGCAAACTAAAAGTTTTGACGGACAGGCGATAGACGCATATGAAAATAACCTGGAAGTAGGAATTGCATAAAAACGCATCAATGTAACAGGAGACCATTCGTCTAGAGTTTATAAAACTATAAAGTATTCATTGAATTAAATTGGGAGGCTCTATTTTATTTAATATTCTGTAGTTATTATTTATTATATTCACTCATTTTAAAAGGACCCCGCAATAATCTTATGGAAATTGGGTTTCTGTCAAATTGTCTGAATTTTTGATATGCTGTAGATTTTGTCATCCTGAACAAAAGTCTTCATGGGCACAAAGTGCCAAAATTAACATTTTGGCAGCTACGGAGCTGCCAAAGCTCCCCTGACCCGTTGCAAAACTATTCATTTTCAATACTATTTACAGATGTCAAAACCATATTTTAATTATTCTAATATATAGGGTAATGTTTTTGAGGTCACTGGATTCAACCCTCATGTCAGATTGGACAAATTGACCGTTGACAGCTGTCAATACACTGTCAACGAAGAATAGAAAAGTAGATATTCTCTTTTCACATTGAGAGTTTCGGCTTTTGAGGGAGCTGAATTCAATTCTCATGCCAGATTGGCAAAATTGACAGTTGACAGCTGTCAATTGACTGTCAACGAGGAATATAAAAGTAAATATCCTCTTTTCACAATGAGAGTTTGGGTTTTTGAGGTCGCTGAATTCAATTCTCATGTCAGATTGGACAAATTGACCGTTGACAGCTGTCAATTCACTGTCGACGAAGAATAGAAAAGTAAATATTCTCTGTTGACATTAAGAGTTTGGGCTTTTGAGGGAGCTGAATTCAATTCTCATGTCAGATTGGACAAATTGACCGTTGACAGCTGTCAATTTTTAATTAAAATATTATATTTTTAAAATTACAACATCCAACAGTTTACACTAATTATGGGCTGAGGTAAACAATAAAAATGCAATATGTTGCCGTTGCCAGTTCCACGGAGACGGCAAAAAAAACGTAAAAATTGTATTGAGATTGCAATTATATTTTCAACTAACATTTTATTCACTTTTGAAGCTATTCTTAGTTTTTGAAACGAAAAATGTACTAACATAAACATTTTAAGCCGTTTGGTATCTCAACTATAAAGTTCATGCAAAATGCTAGAAAATAATTAATTATTATCCATTCTATCTATTTCTTCATTTAGTGCTAGACGTAAATATTTTTTGCAAATTTTTCTTTGGAAAATTGTACACAATAATTTTGATTGTTCATAAATATGGATACCCAAATATGCAAGTGGAAATATCATAAATATGAGCATATATATGTACAGAATTTAGTCAAAATATGCACCATAATTATTTATGAAACAAGTGCAAAAAGTAAGTGTTGGACAACACGTCGAGTGCAATAAACACTTTCTGTATACAATATTTTTTCTACGTTCATGCAAAAACCAAAAAAAAAAATGTTTTATTTAGGTGGCACTAAGTGTAGGAAAATAAAAAGCGTAATTTAATAGCAACATATTTAATAATTAATTAGGTAGCATTATAGATTGGCATTGAGAAAGTTAGGAACTAATATGTTAGGAACAATTTAACTCAAAATTTATTTTTACCAGTAATTTTAAAACTAAATGTACAACTTGTGCAATTTTCAATATTAATAGTTCTTAGTAATCCAATCTCATAGAAAATGGATTAAATATGGTGCCGATTTAAACGTTTATGTTTGTTTTGATCACAAAACACTGTAACAAAATGGTATATGCGCTAGTGCAACATATAACAAATATTGAAAATATACAACTAAACACTTATTTGAAAAATATAAACTTAGAGGAGAAGGTATTATTACCAAAAACCAGTTCTAAAAGAACAACATGGGATAAAAAAGTTATGTGTGAAGTTGTTAAATTGGTCCGTACTAAGACAGTTGGATTCAAGAAAGCTGTAAAAACGTTTAAGGTGCCGAAAACAACGCTCCTTGTGCCGCTAATGCGCGATGATGCTTATTCACCAGAGAAAGTTATTGAAAAAAAACTGAGTAGTAAACCAGTCCTTCCCATACACATTGAAGATGATTTAGTGAGATATTTATTGATGGAGAGCAAATAACGGACTTACTCGCCGTGACCTGAAAATAATGGCTTTTCAGCTAGCTGAAAGAAGTGGAATAAAACATTCCTTTGGCGACAAATCAGAGACTGGTCGTGCTTGGTTGGACCATTTCTTACAACGTCATAAAGAAACACTTTCTATGCGAAAACCTACTGGGACATGATATGCCAGAGCGAACAGCTTTAATATAGAATCCGTCAATACATTTTTCCATATACTGGAGATGGAGTATGATCGAAAAAGTATGAGCCACATCGTATTTTCAAAGTGGATGAGACGGGTTTATCCATAGTTCAAAGTAAGATAGCACAAATCGTAGGCTTAAAAGGCAAACGACATACAAACGTTGCTCGATGGCAACTGTTATTTGCTGTATGAGCGCAGGGGGTACATTCATACCCCCTATGATGACTTTTCCCCGGAAGAACATGACTGAAACTCTTATGCGTGGTGCGCCTATTGGAACTTTAGGTAGATGTCATCCTTAGGCTGAGTACAAACCAACTTGTTCACCGACTGGTTTAAAAACTTCATTAAATATACGAAACCATCAGAAGAATCTCCAGTATTACTTCTTTTGGACGGACATTACTCGCATACCCGAAATATTGAAATAATACACCTGGCAAGAGAAAATCACATTACCATAGTATGCCTACCCCCTCATGCCACACACAAGTTGCAGTCCTTAGATAAAACGTTTATGGGAGCATTGAAACGTCAGTCGCTGGGCCACAGTGAACGTCCTCTAGGACCCTATGATATTGTTGAACTCTTCGGAAAAGCCTACGTGAAATGTCAAACAGCAAGCATAGCAATAAATGTTTTTTTGAAAACAAGAATATACTTATATCCTTGCAATATAGGAATTTTTACAGAGGTAGACCTAATTGCTGCTGAGCACGAGGCCTTAACCCATACCTCCAAAAAACATGCTTTCAAGAATGTTGCAGCAAACGCTATTTCCCCTTCAACTACAACTAGAAATTTACTTCAAACCGATGGTTACAATTTTCAAATCAGCGAAATTGATCTAGCTGATGCAGGAGGCAGTTTAGCACCAGATGTGAGACCATGCCACATAGCCTCGTTTTACCTGCAGAAATTTTACTGGTTCCACAACCTAAGAAAAAAATGTCAAACAAAGAAGGAAGAGCTTCTTCAGCTGTAGTCATAACCAGCTCCCCTTACAAAATGGATTTGGAGACTTCAATCTCTAAATCTGATTGGCGGAAAAAGGTCTCTAGTTTTCGCCTAGGGAGTAGTATGGTTCTAAACATGGGGTTAAACGATCAGAACTTTGCACAGATATCGGAAGTAGTGGTAAAAGGTCAAACAAAAAACGTGCTGAATTATCCGATTCTGAGCAAACTGATCTTAGCAGTGTTTCTTCAGGTTCTTCCAATGAGATAGATATTCCACCTGGAGAAAATCCAATAGTAGAAGACAATGCAGTGTGTATGTTCTGTGACAGAAATTTATCTGAAGACGTGAGAGGAGAATTGTGGATTCAGTGTTTTATGTCCCAATTATGGGCACATAGCGAATATTCTGATGGATGTGACAAAGATGCCTATACCTGTGACTATTGTGTATATTTTATATATGTGTTATAGATATTTCATAGTTATGTGCTTATATATGCATTTTTAAAATATAAGTGTTCGTTTTTTGAAGGGGTCCATATTACCAGCCTAATTCTTCGATTAGTCACTTTTGAGTTTTTAGAGACAATTACGTGTAACATCCAAAATATCGTTATCATTCTACATTTATTTAAAGAGATTCAAATTGAATACATATAGAGCCTAATAATAAAAAAATTTCATAGGTAATCATAAAACGTTTCCGTTTATAGAAGGAAAACAAAGGATTGGATTACCAACTTCTTTATAATTTCACTTAAAAATAAACAATAAAAACAACAACAAGAAACAAATAAAATAAAATTTCACTTAGATGCAAAACACAATCAACGTGATAACTTCAAAAGCATAATCAAAAATAAAATATGGAAATCCTTTTCCTTATTTGCCTACTTTGACTACCTCTCACATTATAATTTACCAAGACTTTGCTTTTGTTATTTGAGATAATAGTTTTGTTTGCACAACACCAGAATCGGGTTTCCAATCGTCAGCTGCATGCACATTCCAACTAAACAATGCATTTTCCAACTATTATGCGAGCAGGACTAATAAATGTCTCAGAGAATAATCTCATCATTTATTATCCAATCGTAATATAAACCATATATTCTAGATAGACCATAGTTAAAAGAATAAAAATGCCTGCTAAACATATATGCAATTCTAAATTCATACAATTCGATAGATTGTATGCACAATATGCTATTTTTAATAATATATGCAAATATATAGGCAAAAATTCATACGACTTACTTCACGGCTGACGTTATCCAGTTGTTTTTATTTTCAATATAATTTTCGATATTTGGTCACGTTAAAAACAATCATTTTTGCAATTTAGTGCAATACATAGTGCAAACATTTATTGTGGTATACGGTTTTATTATTCTCAGTTGCAGTTTCTTAAATATTTTGATGAAAACAATGAATTATTCATTTGTTCGTTTGAAGTCGTATGAATTCTTGCTGCAACTATGTGCTTTATTTGTTTTCTTTTTATGCAGTGACCTAGACAATCAGAAACCGCTAGTCACACCATTATATGCACTAAAATAGCTTCAGATGGAAATGTTTGACTTGTCCCTGTTGGTCTAGGAATAAAGCTCTATGAACCAGGTATCTGATCAGAACCTGGATTTGCCCATATATTGATTTTGGTTCCTATTATTAGTATTGTCGTTCAGAACCGTTTCTCAGACACCAATGGTGCAGAGTAATTATTCCGTGGAATTTCGTTTTGCAAATATTGTTATCACCGAATCGCAATAGAGCTCGGGGGCTTTCAATGGTGCCTACAGTATGTAGGACGTTACATTTCATTGTGGCCTATCAGGTCTAGCATGAAGTAGCTATTGGCCACTAGATGTAGCTTTTTACATTTGGTGTAGGTACTTTGTCTATTGCCATTTTTAAATATTTCTTTTTATTGTCCAAGCTATACACAATAATTAAGACAAAATAATTGGTACAATCATAAAGCATAACCAACTGAAAATAGAGTAAATATCACCTTCCAATGGATAATATTGTTGAAGCTCACCTATCTTGTTAGTTTGTTATTTATGTTCCTGTTTGGAATAGTCCAGACTATATTCTATTTGATTCTCGACACGTTTTAGATGTCGCCGAAACTTCGAGAATCCTAAAAAAATATATAAGCGATTCGGTTTCGCCGCTGGAGTCAGTTTATATTGAGCAGCCGAATACTAGTTACACGGGAGTGACATGAACGTCAAAGTAAAGCGTTGACAATTATGAAATTTGTTTGAAAGATATTTCTTGTATAATCAAGAGTAAGAATAAAGTTTGTTTGTCTACGTGACGTGTTCCCATGCAAAGGCACCGTAGATGTTACAATATATATATGGTAGATAGTTGCGAATTCAAACATCTGCAATTTAATAGTTCAGTGATAATTCTGATAACGAGTAGAATTTGCTTGAGTGATGGCTCATTGTAGACGATAAAACAAACTGTGGAGTCGAACTAAACCCTTTTAAACAATGCATCCAAACCAGCGTTAATTATGCTGCCAGAACGTCGTCCATCGTCAGAAAGGCCGAACTAGTTCGGAAAGTTCCAGTTATAATAAAGTTCAACACAGATTTGAATGCAAGCGATTGCATAAATTTGGCTGGAGGTAGGAAGCAAAAAATCAACATGAATATATTTATTGAGGTACTCGACAAAAACTTAGCTGGAAAACCATGAACAGTTCGATGTAGTTTGTAATTTAAATTAGTTGATATAAAATTATTTTAGTTTAATTTTTTATTAAAAGTTTATGCTGTACATGCATAAGCACTCACTGCTAAATTGAAATAATTTATTAAAAGTAATCTGTTTCGAATTATTTGCTTGAAAACTTAAAGTGTAACTGATTTAAATCTACTACGTGAGGAATTATACAAGGATAGGATTTGGGTCCTCATTTATTAATCGTCTTTCTAATTCTCCACTCTTGTTAAAGTTATGTTATTTCTCGTTTTTAATTAATTTTATCTTCTACAATAATTTAGGTTTATACAGAGTAATTCAGAACTCATAAAAAATGGCTATAGATGCATCAGGAAAAATGGAGCCAATATCGTAAAAAAATTTGTAAAATCCTTATAGTTTCCGAGAAAAAAATTATTTAAGATCCAGTAGTTTCAATCTTTACATCGCTGGGCTACTGTAGTTTGTAGTCAGGCAATTATGTAACTTTTTTGTGATTAAAGTATTTACATTAGTTTTTCAAATATCAAAAATGGTTTACGTATATATAGCAACTCGCAGTTGGCGGGTATAGTTTTAATTTAAGGTGAGGTGAAAATGCTTTAGCAGAACGATTTCCCGGTAAACATGCCAAATGCTGCTACTTACAACGGTGTGCAGTGAGTGCAAGTGTAGGTGCAAACGTAAGGGTGACGCAGGAAATTTGCAACCGAATCGTTAAAAAGATGGAGGTCCAGGGCGTCCACGGCATATTGCATCAGTGTGGCGTATCATACACGAGGCTCAATCCGTACCATGTGCGTGTCCAAGCATTAATACCAGAGGGTTAGACACAGACCACCTAGACTGAACTATAGGGCTAAGCCAGTGAAGCCTTCCGTCGGCCTAACCTTGGCCCAGCTGGTCATGCTCTCAGTCAATGTTAGACTTTCGTTGTGGTAACATTGTGATTATTTTGTGAAATATACGAGTTTTCTTTGTTGTTCTGACATTTCCAGTACCGGCTCTCTGTTTTTTAGTGCCCAATTATTCTTAGCGAGGTAACAAGTATTTAATGGTTTATTAAATAATACCATGTGGAACATTTTGGTTGGAAAGTATAAGAGAGACGAAAATCAGCAGCTGGGGAAAAATTCTGATCCTAACTTAATGACGCTTGCAACTAGATCTAGGTTTTTGAGTTATTTTGAAAAAAAGTTAATATGGCGTTATTCGTCTGTAATTTTTCTATTTAGAGGACTTTTTAAAATCTGAAAACACTTTTCCGCAGCAAATTTTTTCGAGAAATTTCAATGTTATTTAGATTTTTATTGTGATGTTACTGTTTATTTATCACGATATTAATTTCTCTTTCTCAAGAAATTTTAATCGCTCCCTGTGCTGCTGCACCTCATCTGTGAGCACTCGTTTAATTAAAAGAATATATAACAGAAACTAAAAAGTATGGTGTCAAGAGAGTGTGCCCTCTGATGTTGTGGATGAATTGAAGTAACTCGAGGAACTAACTTGCCTCCTGTCCTGGGAGTGTTATTTTAACCCTAATTTACAGTAATACATAATTTTATAATATACTGTAACCATAAATTAAATAATCCGAAACCCTGAAAGAACGGTTTTCCAATATATATAACTGCCCTACATAAAAGCAGTTTATAACCTTGTTTACAAGGAATGACTAATTTTATAATTATAATTTATACTTGTTAAATAATAATAAGTTAAGAATCCAATTAAAGCATTTACAATATTAGAATTTCGAATAGTTACGATTGCGCGAAACCATCATCAACTTCATTTTTTGGTATAGTTGTATTGAATAGCACGGGTACAGTCTAGGTGGTCTGTGGGGTTAGATGAGGAGGACCAGTACTATGACCGCTACGATTTTTAATTATTTGGACTTATTTTTGTGGGGATATTTTAAAAAATAAGTATATTGCTCCGAAATGGACACTATTGATGATTTACGTAAACGTATCATAGCTGCTGCCAATGCCTTGCAGATTCAAAACGGACAAGAAGGAGAAACATTTGTGTTAATTTGTCGAAACTGAGTAAGACCCAAAATTTTGTAACATTAGATATGTCAAACTATTTTACTAATTAAAATCTCCAATTAATTAAATTTAATTCAATTAAAAACAATGTCGGCAAAGGCAGTTGAATTTGCTGGTGCTGGTAAAATAGGTGTTGTAAAATGTAATTTATTTCATTCCTTGGTATTTGTCCGGTCGCCGATTATACGCTGTATCAGAATTTACAGTGGACCAGTTTCCAGTGCCGCGCGGAAGTGTATGTTTAAATTATTGTTGAACTGCTTTTTTTGATTTTATTTTTACAAATTTGTATTTGTCCCCTGTACATTCCCCAATATTGCCAATGTAATGCAATTTGTATTGCAATATGTGAAAAAATAGCCAATTCTGCTGATTTGCCTACGAAATATCTTTTAAATAAGAAGGAATCACTTTCTATGATTACCTGTCAATAGCTCTGTGTGCACAAGAACCTGAAGATGAAGATTAGTAACATCTAAATATATTTGACATAAAAATAAACTAAAAAAGTTTATTTTTGTTAAAAATTTATTAATTAATGATTTATCAACCTAGATAAAGGTAGACTATTAAAAATATATATAACTAATCATGTGTCTGTCAGTTTGGTAGAAAAATGACCCATTTTTCATTTTTAAATTTCTTTATTCAGTCTTTTATATATATTTATGAAATAATTCTACAATAGAGGTGTCTCAGACATCTTATGTAAATTAGTGTATATTGGTTTTTGTCTACAGTTTACCTGCTTCAAGAAATTCAGTTTTATGTGTCTCCTTTTTCACCTAAACTATTCAGTTGTAATAGTATTTTTTTATATTGTACCTATCCTTGTTTAATTTGTTTGTAAAATATGTAATTATAGATCAACAAACAAAATCATTTAAATGTCATATTTGACTTTAACAAATCAAAGAAAATTTACAAAATTATTATTAATTATTTTCAGAAATATAAATTAATAAAGTAATTCGCCACTTCTAGGATGCACATTTACTTTGTTCTTTTTATATTTTAAACCCTAGTTTATTCATATATAAAATATGCGTCCTAGAATTTCGTTTTTTTTTTATGAAAACTGGTGCAAGCCACATCGCAATCGTATCATTATTACGGGAGATATTTTAAAACTAGTTTCAGGATACCTAAGGAGGCGGTCCTTTAAGTAGACAATTGAAACAAATCCGTTGTCGAATAACAATTTCTGTTTAAAACATTAGGCCGGTGTGTAGATTTGCTTTTGTAAATACAGTATTTTAATTTTATTTGAGATTTTATAAAACATCATACACTAGGAATAGCATTAATGTTAGGAAAGACTGAAGGAAAATTGATCTATTTGCATTGCAATACTAGTCCCCTGTACATTCTTTTTTAAGATAAGTTCTGAATCACCCTGTATATATTTATTAAGAGAATATTGAGAATACAGTTTGCACAACATTCGTAATATATACTTAAAAGAAAAACATAGAAAGGTAATACCTACGCCAGGGTATACATATTTTATTACCCTGTTGTAACTTTCATCATATCAACTTTAATAAAGAATTCTGTTTGTAATAGTATGTTCTTAATGTTGTATTTCATATTGTATGAAGTACAATTTGTTAGGGTCGGCCGATTCCTCATGAAGAAATGATTAAATTTGTGTTTTTAAGTGCTCAAATTGGAAAACATGTAGAATAAAACTAAATATAAAAATAAAATTCTTGATGATTTGGTTATTCACTGTTGCTATTTAAATTTTGATAAAAAAAATATTTATGTATACAGGGTTAACTATGACTAAGTACAAAAATTGTAACCACGTGCTCATGGAGCCCTAAAAGACAATAAAAAAGTTATTCCAGAATTTTAGCTCGATATTTAAAAAATGGGGCAAAACCCTTTTTTCCTACGGAAAGTCGGTGCTTATGATGAGTATAAACTGAGATGGCTTATGGCTTAGATACATAGTTGGCATTACATCTGTCAACAACTACCATGCGGTCGTTTGCAGTATTTCTAAATGCAGAAACGACAAAAATTAACATTCTTATTAGTAATAATACCTGATAGATAGGTAACAGTTAATCCAGTTAGCTCCAGTATTTTGCATTCGTTTTTCATTATTTGGTTACAAACTGGTAAAACTACATTTTCACCCACTACCGGTAAACACACTTCCCGTAGGTACAGTTGTTAGATATAATGCCTATGATTATAACAAAATCGAAGAAAGGGGTGGTAGGTAGGTTCTAATAGATAACAGAAAACGTTTAACACCCGCAGCAGTCTTGTCCCATAACCAAGAAAAACAAACCGGCGAACTATATTATGGGAAAATATCTGTTCCCGACACATATTCCTTTATTTATTAACTATAAAACGTTTTAAATTAAAATAAGGCACTAAAAACTGAAGAAGAACACAAAACTACAACGTAAACACAGGAATTAAATTATAACATGACAGCGAACCGACTCGACCTGACCGACTGTCGACTGTGGCCGACTGTTGCATGACGGTTGCTGGTTGCATACTCTGATTCTCGCATTGGCGGCGTTAAATAAGGATTTAATATAATATCGAAATATTTTTTTTTTTCGCTTTATAAATAAGTTTGTAATTTTTTTGAAAGGATATTCTGTTAATTCTTATTTTTTTCTATCCCCTCTTAAAATATTTGTACTTAGTCATAGTTAACCCTGTATAGAGGAAGAGGTTCACTTGACTGGTAAGTTAAAGAATAGACTTGAAAAAAGATTGAGATTAATAAAGATGTAATGAAGCCATCCATCAAAAATAGAAAAATTTAAAAAACTATTAACATAACGTCACAATTTATCACCTCAACTGTAATATTAAAACAATTATTAAAATAAACCAGGATGAATACAGATTGCTCAAACATTACTACAACATTTGGAAAAAATTTCTCTGAGCCCAACAGGTGGTCAATGAAGTAAAGCTAGGTTAGAACAAATAACAATTTTTAAATCAATGAAAAAAGTCGAAACAGCTGCAGACTGATCAACCTAATATGAATTACTTAAAAATATATCACTGCCAGGAATACATTATAGCATTTTACTTCGTATCTTTGTAGTCGTCAGTGTACAGTTAAGTATATGAATAAGACTACTAACAAATTCATGGACGTCTCAGGTATCCCGCAAGGTTCGGATTTAGAGTCTCTTATTTATACTTTCTGTAAATTATTTACCAGATAAGCCTATCATAACACAAGCCGGCTATGACGTATTGTTAAATGATATTGAAGAACTATATAGTTGGAACTGTCATGATCGTAACGGAAAATATTCATAAATTAATTTTACTTATCATATTATTAATGAAGAAGTTTTAAAAATAATACACAAGTACACAAGTAACTGATCTAGGAATATCTTACGACAGTAAATTAAATTATACGTCGCATACTGATAAAATTATTCAAGATGGATTAGGTCTTATTATTAGGCAAAGTAAACAGTCTAGTAATATGTAAGTAATAAACTGTAGTGAAACTGTAGAAACTCGAAAATTCAACCACAATAGATGAGATCTGACCTATTTCTGCATTATTAGGATTGTGTCTTCAGGTGGTCTCCTTTAAGTTGAATTAATATCTAACCATAAAAATTATTATATAAATTAATATTATTTAGGAAGGAATAATCGGAAAACAGGACAATATAGTTAATGGTCTAGATTTTCTAACTAAGCCAACGTTTCGATTTATTTTAAATTTTCTTCAGATCCTATTTTTGCTAATCTCGTGATGGAATATTTATTGGAAGTTGTATTGTCCAGATGTCCTTTTGATGTTCCATTACTTAAAATATATGTAGACGATACCATTATTTCCATCCCTAAAGATCAAACTGAAAATATTCTAGAGTTATTTAATTCAGTTCACCCTAATATTCAGTTTACAATTGAATTAGAAAAAGACAATATGATTCCATTTGTGAATTTTTATCATCTAAATTAGCTTCACTCAGTTATCTATTTTATTCTATTAAACGCGTTCTTGACCAGAATCATTTACTTAAATTATATTATGCCCAGGTGGAAAGTCGTCTGAGGTATGGCATTGTTTTTTGGGGCGATTCTACTCGTTCTCGTGACGTCTTTGTAGCTCAAAAAAGGATACTGCGTTGCATTGCTGGAGTCCCTAGCACACATTCATGTGCAAATATTTTTAAAAAATTTAAACTTTTTACCTTATATGGTTTGTATATTTATGAAATATGCCTGTTTGTTTTTAATAATAGATCACAATTTTTTTCAAATTCTAATATTCACAATAAAAATACTAGGACTAAAGAGGACTTACATCTTCCTTTCTCCAGAGTAAATATTACTTACAATGCGCCAAGTCGTATTGGAGCCAAAATTTTTAATCAGCTCCCAGTTTGCATAAAAACAATTAATTCCTTAAAAAAGTTTAAACATGAACTTAAATTGTATTTGACGGAACAATGTCTTTACAGTACCACAGATTTCTTTAAATGAATTTGTACTATATTATTTTTTGTGTGTGTGTGTGTTTGTTATATTGATTTATTATACACTTTTTGTATATTATATGTGTATACCTATGTATGTCTGTATACTCATGTTTGTGTATAAATGTGCGGTTTGTATTTGGCTGTAATGTTTGCAATTTTGTTTGACTTTTCTTATACATTGTACTTATAATGTCTTATAAGAATAAAATATTTTTGACTTTTGACTTTGAAAAAATTTTTGGACATTTTGTTAATAAGAAATCCAGGCCAAGCCATTGTTACTAATTGGTATGAAAAACCTATTAGTTCTGGAAGACTTTTAAATTATCATTCTTCCCACCCATTACAGCAAAAATTAGCAATTATGAAAGCTATGTACAATAAATTCATGTTACTTAGTAGTATTTGTTTTCATGATCAAAATATTCGTAATTTCAAACAGAAACTTAAATGTAATGATTATCCCACTTCTCTTTTTAACGTCATGAATAATAATCGTAATTATAATAATAACATTAATAACAACAATGGCTCAGGTGTGAATTCAGAAACAAATAATCTAGATAATAATATTAGATATGTTAAGATACCCTATGTTAAAGGTTTATCAGGAAAATAATTCTTAATAGTGAAAATATGCGTGTTGTTTTTTACCATAGCAAGACAATAGGTCAACTATATTCGTCTATGAAAGACAAACTAGAAAAATCGTATCTGTCGCACGTAGTTTATGGTATTCAATGTAATGATTGTTTAGGGATGTATATTGGAGAGACAACACAAAATATCAAACATAGAATGAGCTCACATAAATCGTCGTCACCCTAAATATATTAACAAAAAAGAACATACAGCATTGGCTCTTCATCATTTCAAATATAACCATAATTTTAATTTTAATAATGATTCAATTAAGATTTTTGACAATGAATATAATTACCAAAAAAGGCTTATTAGCGAGATGGTGTGTATACAATCTCAAAATAATACCATTAACAGTCTGATACTGAACATTTAAGCGTAATCTATAATGGTATCATTAAGAAATTTATGAAATGATAATACCTATAATATGAACATTCAGTACATCATTTCTTTCTTTTGTTGTCAACGTCTTATTTTTATTGCTTTTTCTTACTGGGTTTTTTACTTTTCATTAACTAGGATCTCGTTGTCTGATATTTATATTTAATTTAGAAGACTATTCGAAACATTACAGCTTACCACTATACATTTATATCGTTTAGTAAAAGCATTTCCTATTGACTTGTTCATTATATTATGATGAATAATAATTTTATCGTTTTTGACTCTGGTTTTGTCTCACTAGGGAAGGTTGCTACTAATTTTTAAAAAAAAATTTTTTTAATTTTTAAATTAATGTTTTAATCTAATGTTTTATTGTTTAATTAATAGTATTCTAATATGTTTTTTCAAATTATTCATATGTATGTATAACTGTTTTCTTTTGTTTTGTTTTAAATTTTAAATTGTCAATATTGTTTCTTATCTCTTGCTTCCTATTGTAGCTCTGAAAAAGATTTAAAATAAATCGAAACGTTGGCTTAGTTAGAAAACCTAGACTATTGACTATATTGTCCTGTTTTCCGATTATTCCTTCCTAAGTACAAGTTTAAGGATATTAGCAATATATCATTAATATTACTTGACATTAAATATCGATAATGTGAAAAACGATGTTGATCTTTCAAGAAAAACAAAATTAAGGACATAGCATTCACTTCATTAAAAAATCTACAGTTTCAAAATTGAACTTAAGTACTGAATGTTATACAATGTTTTTATTAAACCAGGTGTGACTTTTATGTAGTAAATTTAGCTAAATTAATTTTTATTTTAGATAATTATTGAATACAGCTTTTTCTATGGAATTGTTCATTAACATATCTAAATATTTCAGAGAACATACATATGACTTGATACGTTGATAAGAATTGTAGGAAAATTGATTTAAATTAGCATAAATACCTTTACAATACAGTAAATAACTTACACAAGTTAATAATAATGAATATGTGGATAGATATTGCTGGTGTAATTCAACGGTGGACTTTAGTCCCCAGAGTGGTTAGTTTCACACAATATTGTTACGGAAGCTCACCTACCTTGTTAGTCTGTTAATTATGTTTCTGTTTAGAATTTATAATTTTTGTAATATCTTTATTTTGACGTTTTCTAGAACATTCCAGGCCATATCCGATTTGGTTCTCGACACGTTCTCCAAATTTCTACTAACCATTTTATGGATGAGACAAAAACCTGATCTATTACATTTTTTTTCAAAATGGTCTTTTTCCAGAAAGTAGTATTAGGTATCTTTTTATCACAAATAAAATATTACCAGGCTATTAAACACTCATCAAAATACCCATATACCAAATTTGATCGACAAATATCTGTTAAGTTTTTTTTATGAAGTGCCAAACTTCGAAAAAACAGAACTAAAAATTATAATAAGCAGGTCAAAGATTGCCATTAAAGTGTAAACAAGTGCCTATCGGACACATCAATATGTAAAACAGTTCTGTTAGGAAGTATAAATATTTTCTAATAAGAAATAAATAGTTATATTTAAAATTAGCAAATATATTTGCAAGTCATCGTTCAATCAACAATCACAAATAATTAAAATGCTAATAATGAGCAGGAGCATTCTTTTCTGCTTTCTGGTCTGTTTATGTCAGGGAAAATAAATGACCATAATTATGTACCTTCGTCTTTTTTAATACCTTCCCTAATGTCGACTACATAAGCTCTTAAATAAATTGTGTAAAAAAGGGTTCGCTTTAACGCAGATCTTTAGTTACTTTTTCTGAGAATCAATCTTGGTAAAAATATGTTTCTTTATATAACCTATTTTAATTCGTCAATAAATGTTACGATCAATCTGTATTAAAGTAAGATAATACAGATTGATCCATTCCTGTACAAAGTTCAAAAGCTCCGTTATTACTCCAAGTACAGAATTATCTCAATAGGCATTTGAAGCGAACAAAATATAAAATTATTTTGACATTTTCATATATATTTTTTAATTCACGTTAACATCCATATATTTAAAAACCTCAATTTACAATCGTTTTGATTATTTTGAAAATATTTCACTTTTTTATTATTAAATTTCATTATTATATTCCTCCATGAACAAAATAATACCCTGAAAACTTAATGTTATTTAAAAAAGTACTTTCAATTGCAATTCTACTTCTACTATATTTTTTCAAAGATTTTTGATGCTGATGGTAAAGGATATCCTAACCTAAATTGCAAAAATTATGGTTTTTCGCTATAATCCAAATTACTCCACAAACATTTTTGCGGCATATGGAAGTACTATATTTTCCTTGCAAAATGCATTTTAATTTGATTAGATATCTTATTTTTCCTTGGAGAAATCCTCTAAAAACTTTTGTGAAGGTATAGCGCAAATGCGGCCTGTTTAATAATAATATGCCGTCCCCTCTCCCGCACAAGTCTTCGACTTCTGCGCTAATCCTCGTGATTTGAATGAGAGGTAGAGATATTATTACTATTATATTATTATAGTCTGGCCTGAGTCCAAATGTCTGATAATTCATTTATTGGCTATTATAAACATACCTACACATGCACATGCAAGAAATAGTATAGACAACAAAGCACACACCTAAAATATTTTTATAAAATTTACTTTATTACAATTTGGTGTAAATTCCAACTTCATAGTGCAGAAATACGACGAATTAAAGCAAGCAGGTGCCTATTTTGCTTAATTTCTTTATTTACAATAGATCCAATTGTGAAAATTACGGCGACAATGCTATTGTTTACATCCAGATAGAGGGTTTTTCTTGTAGTAGGGTGAATTGACCAAAGAATGAACACCACCCAATAAATGAACATATGTATGGTTTTTCGTATAAAATAAGATACTTATTATACCTACATTTATGGGAAACAATTCAAACCTTTGCTGAGTTTGCGCAGTAAGTTGTTCATTTAAGGGCAGTATCTCGGCGGGAATCAGTTTATCGAGAGTGGCCGTGTAATGTGATACTTGGTGCACATTAGTAGAGTGGTAGCCATTTTGTTAAGGTAAGATAGTTGCAAACCCCTTTGAAATATAGCTTCAACTCTTAATAAAAAAGAAAATATTAATGTTTTGAACAACTAGCTAAACATTAATAATATTTACTTACTTTTTGTGCAAAAATCCGCTGTTAGAAATACATATTTAATAATATTATCGCGTGTTCAGTTACTGGTCCTAAAATTGTCATAAAATCCAGTGAGGGAACATAGTGTTCATTCACTGGTATCTTATGTAAAAGAGTTAACAAATGAATTATTGGACGCTATACCACTAGAAATCGACGGAATTTTGTATCAAACGAATGAGTTTTCAAATGATATATCATATCATCGAAGTTCGTTCAGTTCGATATGAATGAGACCAGTGAACTAATGGATGCGATACGTGAACTGCATGAAGAAACAGAAGATATCTGGAAATTTATATGTAAAGAAATTATGGAATCCATATTAGATTTTGTTTTTAAGACTGTAGAGACCATGGAAGTGATGCAAGTCTTGTTTCGTGCAGTGTGAGACTGCACGAAACAAGACTGATAAAGACAAAATCCTATCAATCATTTTTATCGCAGATCCAAAGCAAACTGAATCGCTTTGGCGAGAACATTTACGTTGGCCAGAACAACAAGACAA